>WWNC01000003.1:24590000-25790000 GCA_011125475.1 Melanerpes aurifrons
TTTTCAATTTTTGGGGCTCTGGTTTACAGATATTGTTTGGGTTTGCTTTTGGATTACCTGGGTAAATATTTGGTGCGGACAATTTATATGTGGGTTATGTATAGAGTTAAATTATGGTATGGAAAATGTATTAATTTCCTATGGCCAGTGAGATACAGGAATGTTACCTCCACCACTCTCCCAATTGAGATAAAGGGTTTTAAGATTCCACCGGAGGAGAGAGTAACTTTAAGTGATGCCTGGGATCCAAAGGTGATTTATTTAATGTGTATAATTCTGCTGCTGGTGATAATTATCGTGTATCTCCTGATTACGGCGAGAGAGAAAGGTGTCCAGGGCGTGTTTTTTTATTAAAACTAGATCAAAAAGAAAACGCCGTGGCTCGAGATCAGTCCCAGAGTCATCTAGTGATGAGGAAGGTGGAGACTCTCTGTCAGTTAAAAAGAAGGCTAAAAAGTCAATTGGTAAAGCAGCTCTAAATGACTTTGCTGATTCTAGCAAGCTGCCAAAGGCAGCAGCTGGTATCAACATGGCTCCTACTCCTTCTTCTTCTTCTTTTCCATCGGCCATTAATGGAGCAATGTCACTTCCACCTAATCCCTCGGTGGGACCGGAAGTCACTGCCCCAGCAGCTGATTTATCTCAGGACCTGTCAGCTTCCATTAAGGTGGCTGTAAATTCAAACACAGCTCCAGTTAAGGTGGCTCCTTTAAAGACTAGAGGTGCAAAGGCCAAAGATGGAGAAGAAGAGGAGCTGGAGACTGATCCTGGTGAGGGGCCCTCTACTCTAAGAGATCCTGCTCAGGAGGAAGAGGTGGTTTGTTTTAAAGATCTAGCTAACCTAGTGAGATCAAAGCAGGATACAGATGAAGCTAGGAAAGCAGCTGGCAAAGGTGGTTCTCAGCTTAAAGAGATCCTTAGGAGAATGACAGCAGGATTATATGGACAAAAAGTTCAGGGAGACGAGGAGGATGATATTTCAGAATGTTCTTCGCCCCGCGAGGAATTGCAAAATGTCCGTAAAGATTTCACCAGGGCATATAAGGAACCAGTTCTAGATTGGCTCAGTAGGTGTTATGATACAGGTGCTCTGGCTCTAACAGTTGGAGACAAGTCAGCAGCTCAGTTAGGAACTCTCTCAAGGGATAATGGAATAGATAGACATCTAGGCAGAGCTCTCGGTAAGGTTAATCTGTGGATACGCCTTTTAATGGCGGTTGCCCTGAGATATCCTTCCCGAGATGATCTTCCATGGAATCCTAAACCCTGGACTACCATAGATGAGGGAATTAAGCGCTTGAGAGAATTTGCTGTTAGAGAGCTACTCTATGGTGAACATGAAACTCTGAATCCTGATGACATTCCTGTGGGTATTGGTCTTGCAAAAAAGATCATCAAACTTGCTCCTTCCAATTATGCAAACATTCTGGCAAGCAGAATTGTGTCAAGAAGTTATGGTGGAGCTTCTCCTACGGTTGGCCAATTCAGTGATCAAATGAGACAATTGGAGGATAGCATGACACGTGGTTCTTTGGTTTCAGCCATTAAAACTATGTCTGGTGATATACAGAATTGCATAAGAGAGTTAAAAGATGAATTTAGAAATTCCATATCCCAATTGGCACAAAGGGATAATTTCAATTCTCCTCCAGGTGGATACAAGTTTCATCTGTGAGGAATACACGTCCTCCAAGGAGGTCATTCCAAAACAGGTCATTCCAAAACAGGTCATTCCAAAACAGACCACCAAGGCAATCACGTAGAACTATTTGGATAACTCTGCGTGATCAGTTTGGTGAGAACATGAACCGCTGGGATGGCCAACCAACTTCTAATCTTTTCAGGAGACTGAGGGAATTGCAAAGTGGCAGAACCCAAGGTAGCAATACCAGAAGGGTAGCTGTTACTTCCACAGTTCCCCAGAATGACTCTTATGGTTCCAACAGTGGCTCCAGTTATAACATGCAAAGTTATAACCCTGCGAACTATGTGCAATGCACATGTGCGCATGTTCCCCATAACTAGGGGTGCCCTGCCTCCCGCCAGGGGAGGAGAGGGATAACAGAGATAATAGAATCTATTGGGATGTGTACATCCAGTGGCCTGGCACTTCACAATTTCGGAAGTACAGGGCCTTGGTTGACACAGGAGCTCAGTGCACCATAATACCATCAAATTATCAGGGATCAGAGTCTATAACTATTCTGGGAGTCACTGGTGGATCTCAAGAGTTAAGTAAGGTAGAGGTTAATATAAGTTTAACTGGTAAACAATGGAGGAAGCATACAGTTGTGACCGGACCTGATGCACCTTGTATTTTGGGAATTGATTTTCTGAGAGAAGGGCGTTTCAAAGACCCAAGAGGTTACAAATGGGCTTTTGGAGTAGCTTCAATAGAAATTGATGGACAAAAATTGAAGCTGTCTGCCAGACCTGAACTTTCTGATGAATCTGCAGTTGTGGGACAACATAAGATACAGGACATTAAATTACCGGTTGCTTCTCAGACTGTGCATCACAGACAATACAGAACCAACCATGACTCTTTGTTGCCCATTCAGAATCTGATTCGTCAGTTGGAGAGTCAGAAAGTCGTCAGCAAAACTCATTCACCTTTCAACAGTCCAGTGTGGCCTGTGCGAAAGCAGAATGGAGACTGGCGTCTGACAGTAGACTACCGAGCCCTGAATGAAGTGACACCACCTATGAGTGCAGCAGTGCCAGACATGATGGAGCTACAGTATGAGCTGGAATCCAAAGAGGCCAAATGGTATGCTACCATAGACATTGCTAATGCATTTTCTCTATTCCCATAGCAGAGGAATGCAGGCCTCAGTTTGCTTTCACCTGGAGAGGAATCCAGTACACTTTCAACAGGCTGCCAATGGGCTGGATCCACAGCTCAAGCATCTGTCATGCAGTGATCCACGATGCTCTGGAGAAAGGCAGTGCTCCAGAACACATCCAGTTCATCGATGATATCATTGTCTGGGGTAAAACTGCTGAGGAAGTCTTCGAGAAAGGTAACAAAGTCATTGATATTCTTCTGAATGCAGGTTTTGCCATCAAGCGAGACAAGGTGAAAGGACCTACCACAGAGATTCAGTTTCTGGGAGTGCGGTGGCAGGATGGACGTCGACACATTCCAGTGGATGTGGTAAATAGAGTCTCTACCATGGCAAATCCCACAAACAAGCAAGAGACCCTACGTTTCTTGGGGATAGTGGGATTTTGGAGACTGCACATTCCTGGATACAGTCAGATTGTGAAACCTCTGTATGATGTGACTCGAAAGAGAAACCATTTCCACTGGGGACCTGAACAACAAGCAGCCTTTGACCAGATAAAGCAAGAGGTAATTCAAGCAATGGGTCTGGGACCTGTCCGAGATGGTCCAGACATTAAGAACATTTTGTACACGGCTGCAAGTGACAATGGTCCAACCTGGTGCTTGTGGCAAAAAGCTCCAGGTGAGACACGTGGACGACCTCTTGGTTTCTGGAGTCGAGGTTACAGAGGTTCAGAGGCTAATTATACTCCAACAGAGAAAGAAATTCTAGCTGCCTATGAAGGAGTGAAAGCATCTTCTGAAGTGATTGGAACTGAATCACAACTTCTCTTAGCTCCCAGATTACCAGTTTTGAATTGGATGTTCAAAGGCAAAGGTTCCACACCACATCATGCCACAGACTCCACATGGTCTAAGTGGATGGCTCTGATAACACAGAGAGCTCAAATGGGAAATCTTGAAAGACCTGGTCTAGTGGAGGTGATCTCCAGTTGGCCTGAAGGTATCAACTGTGCTAAACCTCCAGAGGAGAAAGTAACTCGTGCTGAGGAAGCTCCTCCTTACAATGACCTTTCTGATGATGAAAAGAAATATGCTTTGTTCACAGACGGTTCCTGTCGTCTTGTTGGAAACAAGCGAAGGTGGAAGTCTGCAGTGTGGGAGTCCAACACGCCGAGTTGCAGAGGCGAAAGATGGAGAAGGAGAATCCAGTCAGTTCGCAGAGGTAAAAGCTGTCCAGCTAGCTCTCGACGTAGCTGAACGTGAGAGATGGCCAAAGCTTTATCTCTACACCGACTCATGGATGGTAGCCAATGCTCTATGGGGTTGGCTAAAGAACTGGAAGAAGAGTGGCTGGCAGAGAAAAGGAAAACCTATTTGGGCAGCCAACCTGTGGCAGGACATTGCTGATCGAATCGAGAGAATTCCAGTGAAAGTGAGACACATCGATGCTCACATTCCTAAGAGCAAAGCTACTGAGAAACAGCAACACAACCATCAGGCAGATCTAGCTGCAAGAGTTTCTCAAGTAGACATGGACTCTAATCTTGATCTCGACTGGAAACACCGAGGTGAGCTATTCTTAGCTCGGTGGGCTCACGATTCGTCAGGATATCAAGGCAGAGATGCAACATACCAATGGGCTCGTGACAGATCAATAGACATTTCCATGGATGCTATCACACAAGTCATCCATGACTGTGACATTTGTGCTGCTATTAAGCAGGCAAAACGACTTAAGCCCTTGTGGTATGGTGACAGATGGTCCAAGTACAAGTATGGTGAAGCTTGGCAGATTGACTACATCACTCTACCACGTTCTCGTTCTGGTAAGCAATACGTGCTTACTATGGTAGAGGCAAACACTGGATGGTTGGAAACTCATCCAGTTCCACATGCAACTGCACGCAACACCATTCTCGGTCTGGAGAGACAGATCCTGTGGAGACACGGAACTCCAGAGAGGATTGAGTCAGACAACGGAACTCATTTCAAGAACAACCTTGTAAAGAACTGGGCAAAAGAGCACGGTATTGAGTGGATATTCCACATTCCCTACTATGCACCAGCTTCAGGGAAGATTGAACGCTACAATGGTTTGTTGAAGACCACTCTCAAAGCCATGGGGGGTGGATCTTTGAAAAACTGGGAAAAACATTTAGCACAAGCAACCTGGCTGGTAAATAGTAGAGGTTCAGTGAACCGAGCTGGACCTGCACATTCAGATTTGCTACGGAAAGTAGAAGGTGATAGAGTTCCTGTTGTTAGAGAAAAGAATCTGTTAGGTAAAACTGTTTGGGTATTTTCACCCTCAGGAGAGGCTAAACCTGTCCGAGGGGTGGTTTCAGCTGAAGGTCCGGGTCACACTTATTGGGTAATGCAAGAGAATGGTGAAATTCAGTGTATTCCACAAAGAAATTTGACTTTAGCTGAAAGAGGTTAATTTCAAACTGCTGTACAGCCACATCACGCCCAAAACAAGAATCAACGAGGAATCTACGGTGCACGAACCCAGAGAGCCCTGAGTCAACTAAGAGACCCTGAGAATCCCTGTTTCCCTTTTTCTTTGCTTCGTCGGGCAAAGAAAATGAACTGTTTTCCATTTTTCTGATTTTCTGATTTTCTTGGACTTTTGAATCATCTACATCTGAGCATAGCCGGAATGGACTATGAACTTTACTCACGAACTGTAAATATCATTTTGGATTGGATGGACAGTGTGAACAGCCAATGAAATTGTTTAGAAGGGGTGGACTGTGGCCGGTTGACGGTGTCCCCTTAAGAAAGGGAATATGGTGGACGGAAGTTGGTAAACGGAAGGAATAGTCTAAACAATTTCATTGGTTAAGTGGGAGGAAGCACCCTCTGAACTGGGAGATATCCTGGGCACTCCGGGAACTTCTTGGTCAGTCTTGCTTCCGCCTTTCCTTTGGGCAGCAACTCTTTCTCTGCTGGGCTTTCTGCCAAGACTTCGGCCTTGAAACCGATAAGATAGAAGGCCTGTATTGACTCCTTTCCAATTAACACAAAACTGCTTTTAACTTCTTTCTTTCTTCTTTCTCCCTTTTTCTGACCTACTCTGGGGAAAGGGGGGGAGAGAGGGGAGAGCGGAGGTGGGGAATCCCCTCTGGCGAGGGGGGTTACTCTCATTTCTGTGTTACTCTGTTGTATATCTTTGTATATATTGTAGATATTGTAAATTTGTAAATATTCCCCTGCAAAACCCTACACTGCTTTGTAAATATAGCTCCACTGCTTTGCTAATTCAGCTGGTGAGTTTTTTTTTTCCTTTCCCTTCAATTTTTCTTTTCCCTTTTACCTTACAAGGGGGAAGGGAGGAGGCTTCTTGGCTTTACGTTTCCACCCACCATATTTTTTTTATTGGCACCCAACGTGGGGCAGATAATTAGTTTAATTTATTACTTGATTGATTTAGTGTTTTCTAGCTGAATTAGGAAACATGAAGGTCTTGTGGTTTGTGGAGCGATTATTCTTTTCAATTTTTGGGGCTCTGGTTTACAGATATTGTTTGGGTTTGCTTTTGGATTACCTGGGTAAATATTTGGTGCGGACAATTTATATGTGGGTTATGTATAGAGTTAAATTATGGTATGGAAAATGTATTAATTTCCTATGGCCAGTGAGATACAGGAATGTTACCTCCACCACTCTCCCAATTGAGATAAAGGGTTTTAAGATTCCACCGGAGGAGAGAGTAACTTTAAGTGATGCCTGGGATCCAAAGGTGATTTATTTAATGTGTATAATTCTGCTGCTGGTGATAATTATCGTGTATCTCCTGATTACGGCGAGAGAGAAAGGTGTCCAGGGCGTGTTTTTTTATTAAAACTAGATCAAAGAGAAAACGCCGTGGCTCGAGATCAGTCCCAGAGTCATCTAGTGATGACGAAGGTGGAGACTCTCTGTCAGTTAAAAAGAAGGCTAAAAAGTCAATTGGTAAAGCAGCTCTAAATGACTTTGCTGATTCTAGCAAGCTGCCAAAGGCAGCAGCTGGTATCAACATGGCTCCTACTCCTTCTTCTTCTTCTTTTCCATCGGCCATTAATGGAGCAATGTCACTTCCACCTAATCCCTCGGTGGGACCGGAAGTCACTGCCCCAGCAGCTGATTTATCTCAGGACCTGTCAGCTTCCATTAAGGTGGCTGTAAATTCAAACACAGCTCCAGTTAAGGTGGCTCCTTTAAAGACTAGAGGTGCAAAGGCCAAAGATGGAGAAGAAGAGGACCTGGAGACTGATCCTGGTGAGGGGCCCTCTACTCTAAGAGATCCTGCTCAGGAGGAAGAGGTGGTTTGTTTTAAAGATCTAGCTAACCTAGTGAGATCAAAGCAGGATACAGATGAAGCTAGGAAAGCAGCTGGCAAAGGTGGTTCTCAGCTTAAAGAGATCCTTAGGAGAATGACAGCAGGATTATATGGACAAAAAGTTCAGGGAGACGAGGAGGATGATATTTCAGAATGTTCTTCTCCACGGGAGGAATTGCAAAATGTCCGTAAAGATTTCACCAGGGCATATAAGGAACCAGTTCTAGATTGGCTCAGTAGGTGTTATGATACAGGTGCTCTGGCTCTAACAGTTGGAGACAAGTCAGCAGCTCAGTTAGGAACTCTCTCAAGGGATAATGGAATAGATAGACATCTAGGCAGAGCTCTCGGTAAGGTTAATCTGTGGATACGCCTTTTAATGGCGGTTGCCCTGAGATATCCTTCCCGAGATGATCTTCCATGGAATCCTAAACCCTGGACTACCATAGATGAGGGAATTAAGCGCTTGAGAGAATTTGCTGTTAGAGAGCTACTCTATGGTGAACATGAAACTCTGAATCCTGATGACATTCCTGTGGGTATTGGTCTTGCAAAAAAGATCATCAAACTTGCTCCTTCCAATTATGCAAACATTCTGGCAAGCAGAATTGTGTCAAGAAGTTATGGTGGAGCTTCTCCTACGGTTGGCCAATTCAGTGATCAAATGAGACAATTGGAGGATAGCATGACACGTGGTTCTTTGGTTTCAGCCATTAAAACTATGTCTGGTGATATACAGAATTGCATAAGAGAGTTAAAAGATGAATTTAGAAATTCCATATCCCAATTGGCACAAAGGGATAATTTCAATTCTCCCTCCAGGTGGATACAAGTTTCATCTGTGAGGAATACACGTCCTCCAAGGAGGTCATTCCAAAACAGGTCATTCCAAAACAGGTCATTCCAAAACAGACCACCAAGGCAATCACGTAGAACTATTTGGATAACTCTGCGTGATCAGTTTGGTGAGAACATGAACCGCTGGGATGGCCAACCAACTTCTAATCTTTTCAGGAGACTGAGGAATTGCAAAGTGGCAGAACCCAAGGTAGCAATACCAGAAGGGTAGCTGTTACTTCCACAGTTCCCCAGAATGACTCTTATGGTTCCAACAGTGGCTCCAGTTATAACATGCAAAGTTATAACCCTGCGAACTATGTGCAATGCACATGTGCACATGTTCCCCATAACTAGGGGTGCCCTGCCTCCCGCCAGGGGAGGAGAGGGATAACAGAGATAATAGAATCTATTGGGATGTGTACATCCAGTGGCCTGGCACTTCACAATTTCGGAAGTACAGGGCCTTGGTTGACACAGGAGCTCAGTGCACCATAATACCATCAAATTATCAGGGATCAGAGTCTATAACTATTCTGGGAGTCACTGGTGGATCTCAAGAGTTAAGTAAGGTAGAGGTTAATATAAGTTTAACTGGTAAACAATGGAGGAAGCATACAATTGTGACCGGACCTGATGCACCTTGTATTTTGGGAATTGATTTTCTGAGAGAAGGGCGTTTCAAAGACCCAAGAGGTTACAAATGGGCTTTTGGAGTAGCTTCTATAGAAATTGATGGACAAAAATTGAAGCTGTCTGCCAGACCTGAACTTTCTGATGAATCTGCAGTTGTGGGACAACATAAGATACAGGACATTAAATTACCGGTTGCTTCTCAGACTGTGCATCACAGACAATACAGAACCAACCATGACTCTTTGTTGCCCATTCAGAATCTGATTCGTCAGTTGGAGAGTCAGAAAGTCGTCAGCAAAACTCATTCACCTTTCAACAGTCCAGTGTGGCCTGTGCGGAAGCAGAATGGAGACTGGCGTCTGACAGTAGACTACCGAGCCCTGAATGAAGTGACACCACCTATGAGTGCAGCAGTGCCAGACATGATGGAGCTACAGTATGAGCTGGAATCCAAAGAGGCCAAATGGTATGCTACCATAGACATTGCTAATGCATTTTCTCTATTCCCATAGCAGAGGAATGCAGGCCTCAGTTTGCTTTCACCTGGAGAGGAATCCAGTACACTTTCAACAGGCTGCCAATGGGCTGGATCCACAGCTCAAGCATCTGTCATGCAGTGATCCACGATGCTCTGGAGAAAGGCAGTGCTCCAGAACACATCCAGTTCATCGATGATATCATTGTCTGGGGTAAAACTGCTGAGGAAGTCTTCGAGAAAGGTAACAAAGTCATTGATATTCTTCTGAATGCAGGTTTTGCCATCAAGCGAGACAAGGTGAAAGGACCTACCACAGAGATTCAGTTTCTGGGAGTGCGGTGGCAGGATGGACGTCGACACATTCCAGTGGATGTGGTAAATAGAGTCTCTACCATGGCAAATCCCACAAACAAGCAAGAGACCCTACGTTTCTTGGGGATAGTGGGATTTTGGAGACTGCACATTCCTGGATACAGTCAGATTGTGAAACCTCTGTATGATGTGACTCGAAAGAGAAACCATTTCCACTGGGGACCTGAACAACAAGCAGCCTTTGACCAGATAAAGCAAGAGGTAATTCAAGCAATGGGTCTGGGACCTGTCCGAGATGGTCCAGACATTAAGAACATTTTGTACACGGCTGCAAGTGACAATGGTCCAACCTGGTGCTTGTGGCAAAAAGCTCCAGGTGAGACACGTGGACGACCTCTTGGTTTCTGGAGTCGAGGTTACAGAGGTTCAGAGGCTAATTATACTCCAACAGAGAAAGAAATTCTAGCTGCCTATGAAGGAGTGAAAGCATCTTCTGAAGTGATTGGAACTGAATCACAACTTCTCTTAGCTCCCAGATTACCAGTTTTGAATTGGATGTTCAAAGGCAAAGGTTCCACACCACATCATGCCACAGACTCCACATGGTCTAAGTGGATGGCTCTGATAACACAGAGAGCTCAAATGGGAAATCTTGAAAGACCTGGTCTAGTGGAGGTGATCTCCAGTTGGCCTGAAGGTATCAACTGTGCTAAACCTCCAGAGGAGAAAGTAACTCGTGCTGAGGAAGCTCCTCCTTACAATGACCTTTCTGATGATGAAAAGAAATATGCTTTGTTCACAGACGGTTCCTGTCGTCTTGTTGGAAACAAGCGAAGGTGGAAGTCTGCAGTGTGGAGTCCAACACGCCGAGTTGCAGAGGCAAAAGATGGAGAAGGAGAATCCAGTCAGTTCGCAGAGGTAAAAGCTGTCCAGCTAGCTCTCGACGTAGCTGAACGTGAGAGATGGCCAAAGCTTTATCTCTACACCGACTCATGGATGGTAGCCAATGCTCTATGGGGTTGGCTAAAGAACTGGAAGAAGAGTGGCTGGCAGAGAAAAGGAAAACCCATTTGGGCAGCCAACCTGTGGCAGGACATTGCTGATCGAATCGAGAGAATTCCAGTGAAAGTGAGACACATCGATGCTCACATTCCTAAGAGCAAAGCTACTGAGAAACAGCAACACAACCATCAGGCAGATCTAGCTGCAAGAGTTTCTCAAGTAGACATGGACTCTAATCTTGATCTCGACTGGAAACACCGAGGTGAGATATTCTTAGCTCGGTGGGCTCACGATTCGTCAGGATATCAAGGCAGAGATGCAACATACCAATGGGCTCGTGACAGATCAATAGACATTTCCATGGATGCTATCACACAAGTCATCCATGACTGTGACATTTGTGCTGCTATTAAGCAGGCAAAACGACTTAAGCCCTTGTGGTATGGTGACCGATGGTCCAAGTACAAGTATGGTGAAGCTTGGCAGATTGACTACATCACTCTACCACGTTCTCGTTCTGGTAAGCAATACGTGCTTACTATGGTAGAGGCAAACACTGGATGGTTGGAAACTCATCCAGTTCCACATGCAACTGCACGCAACACCATTCTCGGTCTGGAGAGACAGATCCTGTGGAGACACGGAACTCCAGAGAGGATTGAGTCAGACAACGGAACTCATTTCAAGAACAACCTTGTAAAGAACTGGGCAAAAGAGCACGGTATTGAGTGGATATTCCACATTCCCTACTATGCACCAGCTTCAGGGAAGATTGAACGCTACAATGGTTTGTTGAAGACCACTCTCAAAGCCATGGGGGGTGGATCTTTGAAAAACTGGGAAAAACATTTAGCACAAGCAACCTGGCTGGTAAATAGTAGAGGTTCAGTGAACCGAGCTGGACCTGCACATTCAGATTTGCTACGGAAAGTAGAAGGTGATAGAGTTCCTGTTGTTAGAGAAAAGAATCTGTTAGGTAAAACTGTTTGGGTATTTTCACCCTCAGGAGAGGCTAAACCTGTCCGAGGGGTGGTTTCAGCTGAAGGTCCGGGTCACACTTATTGGGTAATGCAAGAGAATGGTGAAATTCAGTGTATTCCACAAAGAAATTTGACTTTAGCTGAAAGAGGTTAATTTCAAACTGCTGTACAGCCACATCACGCCCAAAACAAGAATCAACGAGGAATCTACGGTGCACGAACCCAGAGAGCCCTGAGTCAACTAAGAGACCCTGAGAATCCCTGTTTCCCTTTTTCTTTGCTTCGTCGGCAAAGAAAATGAACTGTTTTCCATTTTTCTCATTTTCTGATTTTCTTGGACTTTTGAATCATCTACATCTGAGCATAGCCGGAATGGACTATGAACTTTACTCACGAACTGTAAATATCATTTTGGATTGGATGGACAGTATGAACAGCCAATGAAATTGTTTAGAAGGGGTGGACTGTGGCCGGTTGACGGTGTCCCCTTAAGAAAGGGAATATGGTGGACGGAAGTTGGTAAACGGAAGGAATAGTCTAAACAATTTCATTGGTTAAGTGGGAGGAAGCACCCTCTGAACTGGGAGATATCCTGGGCACTCCGGGAACTTCTTGGTCAGTCTTGCTTCCGCCTTTCCTTTGGGCAGCAACTCTTTCTCTGCTGGGCTTTCTGCCAAGACTTCGGCCTTGAAACCGATAAGATAGAAGGCCTGTATTGACTCCTTTCCAATTAACACAAAACTGCTTTTAACTTCTTTCTTTCTTCTTTCTCCCTTTTTCTGACCTACTCTGGGGAAAGGGGGGGAGAGAGGGGAGAGCGGAGGTGGGGAATCCCCTCTGGCGAGGGGGGTTACTCTCATTTCTGTGTTACTCTGTTGTATATCTTTGTATATATTGTAGATATTGTAAATTTGTAAATATTCCCCTGCAAAACCCTACACTGCTTTGTAAATATAGCTCCACTGCTTTGCTAATTCAGCTGGTGAGTTTTTTTTTTCCTTTCCCTTCAATTTTTCTTTTCCCTTTTACCTTACAAGGGGGAAGGGAGGAGGCTTCTTGGCTTTACCCTTCCACCCACCACAGCAGTAGACATCAATTATGGCTTAGGGAGGACTAGGTTAGAGCAGCAATTGATATTGCTTGGGGCTCAGGGCCAGCACAACACTAATCTGCTTATCTCTGTCTTTTCTCTGATTTTAATTACATCAGGATACTCCTCAAAGTTGTAATAAAAGAAGGTAAATCCTGAGATAACTATGTAGAAGATCTACAGACAATTATCATCTTAACTACTGACTAGTTAAATAGGAGGTGAACATGTTTTAATTTCATTTCAAATTTAGACTCAAGATCAGATTTTTCACAATTAATCACACAAACATTTGTGATCAACCTATTTTGCAAAAAAAAAAACCAAGAAACTAATTTCTGGATTGTGAGATGGTGCAAACTTTACATGTGAATAGTTTTGAGTTTCACTTTTTGTTTTAATAACAAATGTGAGGATTTTTCATACTCAATATTTAATATTTGAAATTAAGACATAAAAAAAAAAAAAAAAACACCTGAGTGAATGAAACAAAACTTGTATTCTAATTCACTATTTCATTTTCTTTAAAGTCTCATTATTTCAGTCCTTCTGCTAAACATGTGTTTTAATTCTGCTACTTTGTTAACTAGACAAAACACTACTGGACAAATCTCCACTGACTTCTACTAAAAGATGCCTAGAGAGTTTGAATAAAATTCGTGGAATATGTAGAATTTCAGCTTTTCCAATATTCTAGAAAATCTGATAAATATTTTGTGAACAGTTGTAGGTTTTCTTTGTCTAGGAATGCTAGGAATAATGATCATACTTTTTTCATTTTTTAAGGAAAGAAACTAAAGCAGGTCAAATTGTATAAAGAATAATAAGGGGTGGGAGAGAGTGTGGAAACACAGCATCTTTTCAGAATACCAAGCCTTTCAGAAAGTTCTGTCAGAGGTAGGTTACATATTAAATATCAAGCCCATGCAGGCAAAAGTATACATTTCACACGTGCAGACTGCACCTGTAAAGACATGCCAGAAACATTGTTTGTTATTTGTAAAGGGGGCAGATTCAGTTGGGAACTGGGGCATGTTAAGTGTTCAGAGTGCACTCTCAGGAGCCTGGAGTTTTCTGTCCAGTAGATATTAAAGGTGAGAAATTGATTTTTGCTGGGAGGAAAGGATGGATCTTCACTTTTTTCTCCTGAGCACATAGCTGCCCTTCTATAGGCATGACCACATCTGGAGGACAAGGAAGCATCCTACCTTCATAGAGGGGTCATAAGCAGGAACTTCAAAAACAAGCTTGGAAAGGAGTATTTTCCTCTCATTTTCTAAATAAAACATAATAATAATAATGAAAAGCTTCAAAAGTTTTTGTTTCATCCCACTGTACAAAAGGAGTATGTTGAAATATTTAAAAATAAAAAGGTTGTGAGACAGAAAAACAGTTTTCTGCCAAGCTTTAATCTCAAGCCCGTTGAGTCAAGCCATTCTGACCTCAAGTGCTTAATTTTCAGATTTACTTGGCTGGCCTCTGGGCTTTTGGACATGAATTGTGTACCCTGTAAAAGCAACGATTTGCAAAGCCAGTCCTCAGAAGTGTAATGGCAGAATCACATTGGGAACCTAGTTTTGGACCAGGTCAGTGCTCACTGACAATGGGGAATATGAATCTGCATACAAGAGGTTCTTTAATAATGGACTTTACTTGCAGTCCTCTCCTTTCTAGGCTCTGTCGGAACTCAACTTCCACAGTTTTATTTGCAGTTCTTTTGTATTCAAGGGAAGTTCCTAAAGAACTGTAACTGCTGCTGTGAAAGTGATAAATACAGTGCTGGCAGTCCATGCATCATTGCAGGATTTCACCTGTGTAACAGTTTTCACCATGCTGATCTGAAAATAAAGTCATTTCTACTACAGAATGGAAGTTGTCCTAGGGCAAAGTAAAGTAAGTTAAATTTGTATTATGTAAAGTGTTTCATGATGTGGAAAAAATAATATATATATATATATATATATATATGCATACACACCCACACTTTTTTTTTTTAAAGGCAGGTGGAAAAAAAACTTTTAGTTGATGTTTAAAAGTTTGGATTAAGTGCCAGGCCTTGATTGAAGTGAGAACTTAATTTGAACACCTGAACCAACAACAGATATTTCAAAATCCATCTATATATATATTGCATTGTTTTTATTTGAAAGTTCAGAAAATAATGGTGGTAAGAATTTAAGTAGACTGTTAAATCTTCAGCCAGTCTTTCCACTGAATATATTTGTTAAAATAATGTGCTGAAGCAGCAGGAATTTATTATTGGGATGTTTCACACAAGATATACCTTGAATTTTTCCATTCTAAACCTTTTAACAGATATATAAAGTGGTAAAGTGCTTCCGAGAAAAAGTTCCATATATGATGTAGGTTCAAACAGTAAGATAATGAAGGTATGAATTAGCAACTACTGGTCTATATCCTAATTAGTTTCAGACTCTCAGTTGAATGCTTATAGGTGGTTTTGATATCAGCAATCCTATAAAGTAAAGTGCCACAGACATTAGACTATGGAGAAAAATTAGTTATCATTGGCATGTATTTGGAGCAAGTTTCTGGTTCAAATTTTTAAAAATAGATGGTTTAAGTATCAATTCTGCAAATTCAAAATGCTAATATATTAAGGATATGGCCTACAGCATTTTAAGCCAGAGTCCCACTATAGCTTACCTTACAATGAAATGTTCATTACTATGTCATAAAAAAAATAAGTAAACCCACCTACTTTGTCTGGAAAGATGAAATCATATGAAAATCTAGAGAGTTTGCAAACCTCATGGTTTACTAGGATAGGTAGTGCATTTGATCTCTGAAATATGTGTGCAAAAAAAGTGGAATAGGACTCTGAGCAACCTGTTTTCGACATCTCCTTGCTCACTGCAAGGCAATTGGACTAAATGAGCTTTAAGGGTCCCTTCCAACCCAAACCATTCCAAAAATATATTCTGTATGCTAGAATGACCGTAGAGGAATTAGGCACTCAGGTTGTAAAATACACACAAATTGTGAATGCTGTACCAGGCAGCACTGCTATAGCTTTCATAGTTTGGATATCACTGCTGGCATAATGCAACTGACACCAAAGCTACTGAAATGGATTAGACAAGAATTCCTTTTGCCTTTTTGTTGCAGCAGCATATGTTAACTTCTTGCTCATGGGCCACTTGCCTGCACCCTCACTTAGTACTCCCTGCCATCTTCTTCACAGAACAAATATTTCCAGATGGAATTACACATCAGCTTTGGCTGAAAAATGATAACATCATGTTACACTAAGAAACAGTTGTCATAAAATTATGTTAAAATTTAAAGATGTACGTTTTCTTGATTTTTCAACACAAGAATTACTTCTCTGCTTGCTTACTTCCTTACAATCCTGCCTTTCTTCCAGAAGTATCTTATCACGTGTTTTTGGACAAAGCACACATGTCAGTAACTGAGTGTCTACACAGATCAGCTTTCAAGACCAAATGTGAAAAATGTAAACTCCTTTGAAGCTTTTAAGATTTCACTAATAAGTCCTAGCCTTTAACATACTCCCCTTACATAAGGGTTATAAAAGAGTATACAAGCTGTTTGTAGGGATACTGAAACAGAAGTTGCTGCACACTGAGATCAAACAGCTGTTGAATCAGTAAAGCTAAAAGTAATCCATTATCTGATAGCAAAATTTGCCATGTTCAGTGGCTGCTGTAGTGTACCTAGTTAGCAGGATTATCAATGGTAAATCATAGTATTTAAGGACATTTCCAACACTTTCTGGCGGGCAGTGAAAGAACTGATGTCTAAAAACTGATATAAATAACTTAAAGCTCAATAATGTTTTGCATCATACAGAAAGAATTATTCTTGCAGGGAAAAAATGGAATAATCTTGTTACAGGGAAATAAACTACACAGGCAGCAAATAAATGTGAATTTCACTAATGATGTCACTATTATTGTGTGCTTCTGAAAGCAAGTCACGTCTTCTTTGCCCCAGCAGGCTACATATAGCTGAGCAGAATCCAATGCCTGTGGGCAAACTGGAAACATCAGTTCAGGGTACCATTTGCTATTTCATTTAACTCACTGTTTGGAACTGGGAAACGAGAAATATAGAACAATGCCTACACTCAAACAAGATTAGCCTTGAGTATGCTTGTATTCAACCTTGTGGAAGGATCTCTGCTTAGGTAATCCAAGTTTTGATAGGAATCCCAGAAGATTACTTGAACAACTCCTGGAGTATTTTGTAACTAGGCAGTGAGCTAGCCATGTGTGAAACAAAACAAAACTGATGTTACATTACTACCATTAAAAATTCCCCAAGATGGAAAGTCTGTGGAAGGTTTCATTGATCACATGAATTTAAGTAATGCTTTTAAACAGAATATCTGTGCTGCCAAGGTGAATCAGATTAAGTTTTTTGAGGCTAGACAGTGAAGAACTGGACTCTCATCAAGCACAGAAGGAAAGGATACTCAAGAATGCAGATATATCCGAAATTGCTGGAAACATGGGAATATAATAAATATTTGATCAGGGTTGGAATCTTAGAAAACTAATGGAAGGACAAAGGAAATGACATCTTCATTGAATTATTGTGCAATACCAGAGAAGAAAGTCTGTGTCATGAAAATCATTATGTACACCACATACTGAAACTGTGTTGATGAAAAATGGTGTCTTTTTATTGTAGTTAGAATCATCAAAGTTACCACTGTGCTTTGTCTGTGAGTGAGAACAACCAGGTTTGTGTGTATATATAGAGGGTGTATCATCTTTGGAAGAGAGGAGAGGCAACCCGTGAAAAATTTAAGGATGTTGCTAGGTCTTGCAGGAAGAAAATTAGGGAGGCAAAAGCGCATTTGGAGCTTAGTCTGGCCTCTGCTGTGAAGGACAACAAAAAGTCCTTCTATAAATACATTAATAGTAAGAGGAAGGGCAGAGATAACCTCCACTCCTTGGTGGACATGGAAGGGAAAGTTGTGATAAGGGATGAGGAAAAGGCAGAGATACTTAACACCTTCTTTGCCTCAATTTTTACTAGCAGGACAGAATGTCTTCCAGACAGCTGGCCTCCAGAGCTGGCAGAAGGAGCCAGGGAGCAGCATAGTTTTCCACTGTTTGAAAATGGGGTAGTTGGTGATCTGCTCAGCCGCCTGGATCCCCACAAGTCCATGGGACAAGATGGGATCCATCCTAGGGTTCTGAGGGAACTGTCAGAGGAGCTGGCCAAGCTGCTCTCCATCATTTTTCAGCAGTCCTGGCTCACTGGCGAGGTCCCAGAGGACTGGAAGCTGGCCAACGTGGTGCCCATCCACAAGAAGGGCCGGTTGGATGAGCCAGGGAATTACAGGCCAGTCAGCCTGACCTCAGTGCCAGGCAAGATCATGGAACAGGTCATCTTGAGTGCATTAACACAGCACTTAGAGGATGGCCAAGGGATCAGGCTCAGCCAGCATGGATTTAGGAAGGGCAGGTCCTGCCTGACCAACCTGATCTCCTTCTATGATCAGGTGACCCGCCTGGTGGATGTGGGAGGCCTGTGGATGTAGTTTACCTGGACCTCAGCAAGGCCTTTGACACCGTCCCCCATAGCAAACTGCTGGCCAAGCTGTCAGCCCATGGCTTGGACAGCAGCACTCTGAACTGGGTTAGGAACTGGCTGGATGGCCGAACCCAGAGAGTGGTGGTGAATGGTGTCACATCCGGCTGGCAGCCAGTCAGTAGTGGAGTCCCCCGGGATCAGTGCTGGGCCCCATCCTCTTTAACATCTTTGTTGATGATCTGGATGAGGGCATTGAGTCTATCATCAGTAAATTTGCTGACGACACCAAGCTGGGGACAGGAGTTGATCTGCTAGAGGGTAGAGAGGCTTTGCAGAGAGACCTCGACAGGCTGGACAGATGGGCAGAGTCCAACGGCATGAAATTTAATGCATCCAAGTGCCGGGTTCTGCACATTGGCCACAACAACCCCATGCAGTGCTACAGGCTGGGGTCAGAGTGGCTGGAGAGCAGCCAAGCAGAAAGGGACCTGGGAGTGCTGGTTGATGGTAGGATGAACATGAGCCTGCAGTGTGCCCAGGCAGCCAAGAGGGCCAATGGTATCCTGGCCTGCATTAAGAACAGTGTGGCCAGCAGGAGCAGGGAGGTCATTCTGCCCCTGTACACTGCACTGGTTAGGCCACACCTCGAGTACTGTGTCCAGTTCTGGGCCCCTCAGTTTAGAAAGGATGTTGACTTGCTGGAACGCGTCCAGAGAAGGGCAACGAAGTTAGTGAGGGGCTTGGAACACAAGCCCTATGAGGAGAGACTGAGGGAGCTGGGGCTGCTTAGCCTGGAGGGGAGGAGACTCAGGGGTGACCTCATTACTCTCTACAACTACCTGAAGGGGGGTTGTAAACAGGCAGAGGTTGGTCTCTTCTCCCAGGCAGCCAGCACCAGAACAAGAGGACACAGTCTCAGGCTGCGCCAGGGGAAGTTCAGGCTGGAGGTCAGGAGGAAGTTTTACACAGAGAGAGTGATTGCCCATTGGAACGGGCTGCCTGGGGAGGTGGTGGAGTCGCTGTCACTGGAGGTGTTCAGGAGGAGACTTGACAGGGTGCTTGGATAGATGGGTTAGTTGATTAGGTGGTGTTGGGTGATAGGTTGGACGTGATGATCTTGAAGGTCTCTTCCAACCTGGTTTATTCTATTCTATTCTATTCTATTCTATTCTATATATGTATGTATATGTGTGTATACGCATATATATGCGCTTATACACATATATATGCTTTACTGACATTAAAATACATGCACTGCCCAAATACACAGTAGATACATTGCAAATCCAATAGACAATCTATGGCAACTGAGAACAGCAAACACTGAACAATTGACCAGAAAGTCTAGAAAAATACACAGCTACCTAATTAAATCATCTAGGCAGATTAAATGGCTAAACTACAATTTTAATAGCCAGTTTGCGCTAATGTCTGTCGTAGATCTACTGTTAGCCACTGTGCAAGACATACTTGGTGATCAGTAATGGCTGCACTTATATTGTTCCCAAAGAACTGCTTCCCCTTTCTCAGAAGCTACACAAATTCAGCCTTTTCTTAAAATTGCTCCCAAGCTAGAAGGCCCCATCCTAGCTTCAGAAAACATGACTTGCTACTTAGGAATCCAAATCCTTTTTCATCCTGATCTCTGAGAAACATGTCAGCCCAAGGAGTGGGAGAATGATTCTCCTTGTTCTGTACTATCCCAAGGGCCAAGAGGTTGGTGACCTCCACCTCCACAAGCAGAAAGCACTCAGCCAAAGGAGCAAGTTAAAAAATGAGGGCAGGTCATTCTGAACTGAATGTGCTTCACTTACATGTAGTGAGGGCATGCCCTTCACCAGGCTTCTGCAAGGAAAGGATGTAGAGACAACTGATCAAGCATTTCAGTGTCTTTCAAAACAGAGCATTTAAGGACTCTCTTAAGGGCTTTTTTATTTCATGTGTACAGGCACTGTATCTGCAAAGGCTTGGCTTGCTGGAAACTCCTGGGGGAGTCATCAACATTGTGCAAAAAGGGAAAGCAAAGCCCCTCCTAAAATGTCTTTAGAAGGTTTTGTAAAGGGTTTTAAACTGCTAATACAATCAGGTTATTACAGCACTAAAACACACCGCACATTACAGAAGCAGTATGAAACACATTGGGAAAGGGTGACTGAATCCACAGTAAAAGGTATCAGCACCTATGGAACTAACTCAAACCAATTGTGCAAATGCTAACCTGGAAGAGCTCAAGGACATCAGATATAATTTCATCACCTTGCAAGTATCATTAGAGAAGATCCCGAGGAGATTTGATTCCCTGAGACAAACATTAGAAATGTGAAGATGAATAAGCACTTGCTGACAAGGCAATTCACTAGCACCTGGCTCCCTGCTTTTCTACTTACCACAATCTTTCTTCTGTGGGCAGAAACATCCAATTCCTTTCACTGGCCTGCTTGCCTACATCTAGATGCAAAGTCTTTGTTGGAGGTGTGAGGGGCAGATACAGAGGAAAATCAGGCAGTATTTCCCAATTTTCTCACACAGGCACAGACTTATATTAATGTGAGGTCTTTAAAAAAGTCTCTACTGGGACACAGTATGTAAGGATGAGTGTTTCAGAGTTGTAGAGCAAAGATCAGTTTGGAGTTGTTCAAAGTGCTAAAGGAAAGTTTCAAAGTTCATAACCAGTAAAAAATATGTTAAATTAAATAATTGTCATTGGTCTAGCTGAAGGAAAACATAAGCAAAAAAAGGAGTTACCAATAGTTACACTAGAACAACAGCCACATTAGCATTTAGCCCTTTCATGCAGTTGAGAACTCATAAATTACTTAAGACAGCAGGGATTCTAACAAAGCCAGTATAACATGTGCTGAGTTATGTAGCCAAACAAAGGGAAGCAAGTGAATTAGTTGAAAAATATTTGATTATGTACAGCTGTGTTGTTAATAATTTGGCAATAACCAACAGTCAGCAATGTTAGAATGTCTTCAGCAATGACAGTAAACAGTGGTCAGTTGCTTGCAGCTGAGAATTTAAATCTAGTGTTTTTGATGGAAGGGAGGCCATCCAGAGGGACCTTGACAGGCTGGAGAGGTGGGCACAAGCCAACCTCTTGGGGTTCAACAAGACCAAGTGCAGGGTCCTGCATCTGGGTTGAGGCAATCCCAGGCACAAATCCAGGCTGGGCAGTGACTGGCTGGAAAGCAGCCCGGAGGAGAGAGACTTGGGGGTGCTGGTGGAGAAGCTCAACATGAGCTCTCAGTGTGCACTTGCAGCCTGCAAAGCCAATCAGATCCTGGGCTGCATCAGGAGAAGTGTGGCCAGCAGGTCAAGGGAGGTGATTTTTCCCCTCTACTCAGCTCTGGTGAGACCCCACCTGGAGTACTGTGTCCAGTTCTGGAGCCCCTATTACAAGAGGGATGTGGAGGTGCTGGAACGTGTCCAGAGAAGGGCCACGAGGATGATCAGAGGTCTGGAGCACCTCTCCTGTGAGGACAGACTGAAGCAGTTGGGGCTGTTCAGTCTGGAGAAGAGAAGGCTCCGAGGTGACCTAATTGTGGCCTTCCAGTATCTGAAGGGGGCCTACAAGAAGGCTGGGGAAGGACTTCTCAGGATGTCAGGTAGTGATAGGACTCGGGGGAATGGAATGAAGCTGGAGGTGGGGAGATTCAGGCTGGATGTGAGGAGGAGGTTCTTCCCCATGAGAGTGGTGAAACCCTGGAATGGGTTGTCCAGGGAAGTGGTTGGGGCCCCGTCCCTGGAGGTGTTTAAGCCCAGGCTGGATGAGGCTCTGGCCAGCCTGCTCTAGTGTGGGGTGTCCCTTCCCATGGCAGGGGGGTTGGAACTAGATGATCCTTGTGGTCCCTTCCAACCCTGACTGATACTATGATACTATGAATCAATACCAAAGTGCTATATGGCATTTCAAGCAAAAGTTGAATTCCATTACTGCAAACTAGGCTGCAACTTCAACTTTATGCTGGATTTCTTCCCCTGTGTATTTCGTTGTGCTGCTTCTTCAACCAGACTAAGATAAGGTAATCATGTATTGTATTATTAAATTAATTAGGTGATTATGCATTGTGTTTATCATATCTTATGTTATATTAAACTATTAAACTATTATTGCTAGAAATAATTGCAGTTTGCATTATTTTAAAGAAATTGTTCAGTCTCAAATTTCAGGGTTTTAATGGGAAAAATTTTAGTGTGTACATGGGTGAGTAAAATAACCGAAGTTTTGTTTTGGTTTGGGTTTTTTTTTTAAATAAAATGTCTTTATATTTGCTTCTTTCAGGTCTTCAGGAAACATTACAAACAATAAATGCGGCGTCAAAGTTGATAGTTTCAAAGTAAGGAAATATTCTCAAATACTAAGCTTTCAACAATAAATTCACAACTGCAGCCTTCTTAAGGGAGTCATAAATACTTTTTGTCAGTGTGTAGTTCTACCATGTGCAACATAATGCAACATTCATGGTAGAATCAACGGTTCAAATTATAATACCCTGCCAGGAAGTTTTAAAACAGCTCTTGCACTGCACTAAGGTACGTCTTCAGCATCAAACGTAGGATTAAGTGTTTCCCTGTTGACTGCTATTTACTAACCTGATTTTCTGGATGACACAGCATGAGATACAACTTGGAGAACGTAACTGTAGACATAGAAATAAAAGTGGGAGGGAAATGGTGGTTAGTTGGTTGTTCAAATTATTTTATGATTAAAGCAACCAAGGACATATCTGTATGCACAAAGAACAGATCACTGGGGAGAAGATACAGCTACAACACTGAAGCTCAGCCAGAATGGTAACATTAATCTCTGTATATGCTGCACAGCTATCTCTAGAAAGCAGCAAGTAATTCTGGCAGAAATGCTTTATAGGTTGGAGTTCTTTATTCAAAACTAAACAAAAATGTGCTGAGAACTTTTATGCATGTGATGCTACAGCAGTATGCATGAATTGGCTTCTCCGTGTCATGAGGTCTTGGGTGACAGGTTGGATTTGATGATCCTTGAGGTCTCTTCCAACCTTATCGATTCTATGATTCTATGTATTATCCAGTTCCTTCATAAACAGAAAACTCTCTTCTTTATATATAACCCCAAAATACAACAAGGCTGATGTATTAATTAATTACCATCAGATGCAAATCACTGTGCAAAATATGTCATAAATCTCACTGAGTCATAGGTACCACTCCTCCCTTTGAATCAAATACAAGTTAGGCCTGAACTTGAGTTTAAAGACTTGGTTTGAGATATTTTTTTATTGTTCCCAGAGTTATTGTTTTCTGAACAAGGAATTTCAGATAAATCAGTAAAATATGTTGTGAAAGAAGATCAGAAACATGCAATCAAGTGTGAGAAATAAGATGGAGTAATTTTAATTAAAATCATACTTTTCTATCATTTCTCAGAGGAGAAACTGAAAGGACGCAAAATTAATTCTCTTTGCCAGAATTAAGCAATGAAACTTCCTAGGGGAGTCCTCAGTAGAAGAATATCCAAGCAGAAAATCAGAGTGTATTTGCTGTTCTCTAACCACAAGGGAAGTTGTCACACAAAACTTTTTTGAGACATTATAATAAGCCTTTGCTAAGTGTATTGGAGATAATCTGAAATCTTGAAAGGGTTTTCTTAGTTCCATGAACATCTGTGCCCTCCATGAGTTTTGTAGAAATATAGTAGATACTTTTTCCCTGTTTGCAGATAAAAAAGAAGATTTCTGTCTTCACATATAAAGGGAATTCTTCAGCACTGTGTGTACTTTTGTCAATATCTAATACGGGTAGACAGAGTCTTCGTACAAAGACTGACTTCCATGTTGTGAAGGAATAGTGTAAAAGCTCTTGAAACTTATGAAGTTGGATACCTAGTGAAGTTCTTCTACTCCTGTCAGAACAAATAGGAATTTTTGCAGCTCTTATAGCTCAGGTTTCTTTGCTATCTCCTGTTAAATTCAGTCCTTGACAAGATACTAAAGAGATTAACCCCTGCCAACCCCTCAGTTGCCTCTCTGGAGGTTGGAAGTTCATGAGTACATTTTTCTTCAGCATTAAAAATAAAAAAGATTGAAGAAAAAAAGAAAAAAACAAACTAAAAAAACCCAACAACAATAAAAACCCACACACAAAACAAAACAAAACCAACCAACAAAAAAAAAAAAGCTTTCTGACACTTCTTAGACAAAACCAAACCAAAAAAATTGAAAAGAAGACAGTACAGACATCTTCATTATCGAGATCGAAACCTCTTGGTCTGCCAAACCGGTGGCTATTTAGGGATCTTCTACACCTCACTTCTATGTTCTTTCCTACTAAACCTTCCCTGGGCCACACCTAGATGGGGGGAGGGGGGAAGGGGGAAAGTTAAATGCAAGAAAAAGAGTCTTTAATTAGCCACTGCCTTTGGCAAATGAGGTCACCAAAGTAACAATCATATTCAGCATTTACCAGTAGAATCTTTTTGGCAAGGAGTCAACTCACAACAAGATACTAGGCTTCCTCTTCCTTCCTTCTCCCACTGAGACAGCAAGAGTGCTGTCCTAGAAAGGTCAATCCTATGTCACACCCTATCCTACAGGTTCCTGGGACAACCATAGAATCAGAGAATCAACCAGGTTGGAAGAGACCTCCAAGATCATCAAGTCCAACCAATCACCCAACTCTAATTAATCAATTAGACCATGGCACTAAGTGCCTCATCCAGTCTCTTCTTAAACACCTCCAGGGACATTGACCCCACCACCTCTCTGGGCAGCCTATTCCAATGGCAAATCACTCTCTGTGAAGAGCTTCCTCCTACACAGCTTGAGACTGTCTCCTCTTGTTCCGGTGCTGGTTGCCTGGAAGAAGAGACCAACCCCCACCTGGCTACAACATCACTTCAGGTAGTTGTAGACAGCATCAAAGTCTCCCCTGAGCCTCCTCTTCTCCAGGCTATACAACCCCAGCTCCCTCAGCTACTCCTCATAAGGCTTGTGCTCCAGACCCCTCGCCAGCTTTGTTGCCCTTCTTTGGACACATTGCAGCATCTCAGCATCTTTCTTGAACTGAGGGGCCCAGAATTGAACACAGTACTCAACCAGTGCTGAGTACAGGGACAGAATGTTCTCCCTAGTCCTGCTGGCCACATTATTCCTGATCCTGATCAAGTACAGGAAATAATACTAGACAAGGAAGAAAGTTCACACTGGCCATGTCTGTACTGGTGAGTGATCTGACAAAGTGAAGGAGCTGGGTCTGAGGAACCAGGATTTGCACTGTACACATTCAGAATGTCTCTGATTGGGACTAGTTCTTTTCTGGTCCCAGGGACCAAATGCCCACATGCACCTGCAGCTCACTAATGCTATTGCAGCTTAATATGGCCTTAAAGGAGTCCAGCTCACTTGCCCTGAGAGTGCTCTCTGATGCAAACTGAAGAACAGTAAGCAGGGACAAAAAAGAAATTTCCTTCAAAAATATTATCCTGGTCCACGTGTCATCCTTGCAGATCAGGGCCAGCCTCTCCCAACAAGTACATCTACTGTCCTGGAGTTCTTGGAGGGCTTTCTCATCTCCTAATTGCTGTCCTAATCCACACACATGGAACAGCAAGGGGAGACTGACTTACCCCAAGTCATCTCAGAGCAGAATATTTTACTATTCCTCATGGGCTCCACTACTCTCATGCTACTGAGAAATTAAAGCCTAAGGTCTGGTTACACATTGAAAAAAAATCCAATTCATTTTACTCCATGTACAAGGAACAGACACTGGACAGGAAGCTTATTTACTGCATATTGTATTATCCCCTCCTCTTTGTGTTAAGTGTTTTCCACGTGAAGGAGAGCAAAGCAGCACTTCTATACTCTTGTGAAGCCAGCATCTTCCAGGAAGAAGCAGATGCTCCCAGTGTTTTCCTTTTGGGATTCCCTATGTAAAAACTAAATTCATGGTAATGATTCAGACCACTTTCACATTTCCCTCTCTCATTTTACTAATTGCATTTGGAATTGGTATTTCATACTCTTGATGATCACTATTTGTGGGCACAGTGGGATGAGAACAAGACCCTGTAATGCCACAGCAGTTCCAGAGGGGAAGGAAAGGACAGGAACTGTGTCATAATACAATTAGACTTTTTATGCACCCACAGCGCCCAAACCACATTATCCTTTAAAAGTGTGTGACTTTCTACAGGAAAGGTAAACACAGGTATGGTCTTTAAAAGGAGGTAATTTACTTCACAAAACAGCAAAGCAGCAAAACAGCTAAAACACATTTCATTGAAAGTAAAGAAAGCCACAAGCCTAAGCATCCAAAATAAATTTTAAGAGCATAAAGTAAACATTTGCTAGCAATCTGGTGTCTGTTTCAATAACAGTCTTGGACTGCTGTTATTTTAAAGATAAAGTTTTCACAATATGCAGTGATATAATCCAAAAACTGCAATAAGCTTTGCTTTATTTAGGAACTCAGCCTCTCCATTCTGAAAAGGAAAGAAAAGCAGGGGAAAAGGTCAGGTTATGCTTGAAGAGAGGACAGAAGCAGAGGAAGAGTTCCTGGCCTAGGGAATTTGCTGTTTTTTAGCATATGATGTGCAGATCATATGGATAATCCTCCTTTTCTTCTAAAATACCTTGGTGACTTGAATGGAAATCCTCTTCTTTCCTCCAGGGACCATCCTACTTGCCATTTCCATATGCATGCAGTTTTATGTTTCAGTGTAATTCCTAGAAATCTTCCAGCTGCCAGCAGTATTCTTGCCTCTATTGGTTATTCTTCTCCAGCAGAAACATAGAATCACAGAATGTTAGAGGTTGGAAGAGGCTTCCAGATATCAAGTCCAACCCCCTTGCCAAATGCAGGTCACCTAGGCTACACAGGCATGCATCCAGGCAGGTTTTGAAAGTCTCCAGAAAAGGACACTCAACAACTGTGGTAGTTTCAGGCTGTGCCTAGAAAATTTTCCACAGATCTTGAACAGAAAGTAGTGGGATGTAAAGAAATTACTATTGGACGTAAAAAGAAAAATAATTATAAGGTCTAAATAATCCCTTTGGACAGATATCTGACATAAAGTTAGATCTGTAAACTAACTTTCTCACTTTTCAACTCCTTCATTCTAGTAGTTGCTAGCTTCTGGCTTCTGGTGGCTTTGCTGACCTTGGCTGCATTGCTTTGTTGTGGCTAAGCGTGAAGCTATAGCTCTCTCTGCTCATCTCCTTTTTTCTCTTGTCCCTTGTGCAGTGGGGAGAGGAGCAGGGTGTGGAAAGCCATTAGTAGCCCAATTTTGTCCAGGAGAGTTCTTGTGTAATATATAAATTGTAAATATATGTAAATATTGTATATTTTGTGCATATTCATCACATTTCATGTACCAGATTGTAGTTTTGCTTGTAAGTTTGGGAAGCTTCATTTGCTTTCCAGA
The DNA here is from genome assembly GCA_011125475.1 of Melanerpes aurifrons. Classification (NCBI taxonomy): domain Eukaryota; kingdom Metazoa; phylum Chordata; class Aves; order Piciformes; family Picidae; genus Melanerpes; species Melanerpes aurifrons. Next base: position 24,617,383 of record WWNC01000003.1, read on the forward strand.
TAAGCTGGTCTGGCAATTTTATGTTGTGGGGTAATTCCAACCTACCATAAAAACCTCTCTAGGCAGCCAATTCCAGTGCTCTGTCACCCTCACTGTAAAGAAGTTTCTCCTCATGTTGAGGTGAAATCCTCTGTTCATGTTTGCATTCTTTGTTCCTTGCCTTTATTTATTTAGAATAAACCTTTATTTATTTAGAATAAACCAAACCAGGTTGGAAGAGACCTTCAAGATCATCGCATCCAACCCATCAACCAATCCAACCCACCCAAACAGCTAACCCATGGCATACAGCTAACCCATGGCCTTACTACTACACCGCACTGAAAAGGGTTTGGCCTCTTCCACTTGACATCCCTCACATATTTATAGACAGATCCCCTCTCAGTCTTCTCAAGACTAAACAGCCCCAGGTCTATAAGTTTCTTTTCATAGATGAGATGCTCACATTCCCTAATCATACTTGTGGCTCTCTGTTGGACTCTCTCCAGCTGATCCCTGTCTCTCTGGAACTTGGGAGCCCAAAACTGGATACAGTATTCCAGGTGTGGTTTCACCAGGGCGGAGTAGAGGGAGAGAAGAACCTCCCTATACCTGCTGGACATACTTTTCTTGATGCACCCCAGATTACCATGTGCCCTCTTGGCCACAAGGGCACATTGCTATCCCATGGAGAACTTGCTATCCACTAGGACTACAAGGTCATTCTCCATGCAGCTGCTTTCCAGCAGAGTAGCCCCTAACCTGTGCTGGTGCCTGCTGTTATTCCTCCCCACACATCTGCCCTAAGCATTCAGATAGCAAACATTTAAGCCTTTTTCTGCACTCACACCTCCTTTCTCTAGTTTCCTCTTCTTGTAGCCACAGATGCAGTACAAGAAGTCTGCATTGGTGTACATTGATAGACCCTCGGCAGATGGCAAGAAAGAGCCCCATGGTGAAAACAGAGGACAATTTTAATTATCCTTAAGATGCAAATGTGAAATTCACTGTGACTCATATTGTTTCTTTGATATCAAATCCAGCTGTTACAAACAGCTCTGGAGCAAACAGCTGCAGTGTTGGCAAAAGCAGTCTCTTCATTCAGTGGACAATTTCTTGTGAAGGTCTAACCAATACCTCTTCACATCGTCATTCATTTCCTTACCTGCTCAGCCCCAGCAAAGCCACGCTATCATTCTGCTTCCACAGCTGGATGGGGGGCTAGAAAAATGTAAAAACGGCTTGTGTGCTGAGATAAGGGTGCATCCTCAATAAGTTTGCAAAAGACACTAGACTGGGCGGAATTGTTGACCTACTTGAGGGTAAGGAAGGCTCTGCAAAGACATCTGGATGGGCTGGATCAGAGAGCTGCATCAGTTGTATCAGGTTTAACAAAGTCAAGTGCCCAGTCTTGTGCTGGGGTCACACCAGCCCCCATGCAATGCTACAGGCTTGGGGAAGATGAGGTCCTCCACAGGCAAATAGAAGCAACTTCCAGGTCACAAGCCCTGGTCCTCATGGGTGATTTCAACCATCCGGACATCTGCTGGAGGGACAACACAGCAAGGCACCAGCAATCCAGGATGTTCCTGGACTGTATAGAAGACAACTTCCTCCTCCAAATGGTAGAGGAACCAACAAGAAATGGTGCTATGCTGGAGCTGGTTCTCACCAACAGGGAAGGGCTGGTAAGCAATGTGAGGCTCAGAGACTGCCTTGGCTGCAGTGACCATGAAGCAGTTGAATTTAATATCCTCAGGGCAATCAGGAGGAAGTATTCCAAGCTTACAACCCTAGACTTTAGGCATGCAGACTTTGATCGCTTCAGGGATCTGCTAGCCAAAGTGTCATGGGACAAAGCCCTGGAGGGAAGAGGGACCCAGGACAGCTGGTCAGTGTTCAAGGACCACCTCCTCTGTGTCCAGGAGCTATGTATACCAACAAAGAGAAAAGCAGGTAAGAATTCTAGGAGGCCTGCCTGGATGAGCAAGGAGTTACTGGACACACTATTGCTTAAAAAGAAACTCTACAGGAAGTGGAGAGAAGGACATCTAGAACAGGGGGTATATAAGGAAGCTGCCCGAGCAGCGAGAGTCCTGGTTAGGAAAGCCAAAGCAGAGTTCAAATTGAATCTAGCCAGGGAGGTTAAAGGGAACACTAAGAACTTCTACAGGTATATTAATGGGAAGAAGACTAGGGAAGGTGTGGGCCCCCTCAGAAAGGAACCTGGTGAAATGGTCACAAATGATGTGGAAAAGGCTGCGGTTCTCAATGATTTCTTTACCTCAGTCTTCACTGCAAGGGCCTCCAGCCACACTCCTGAGGTCATGCAAGACAATGGCAGGAACTGCCCATTGTAAGTGCAGATCAGGTTCGTGATCACCTGAAGAACCTGAAAGTGTTCAAGTCCATGGGACCCGACGGGATACACCCGTGGGTACTCGTTTACCTGGAGCTGAGCAAAGCCTTCGACACTGTCCCGCACCACATCCTGGTCTCCAAACTGGTGACATATGGGTTTGATGGGTGGACCACTAGATGGATAAGGAACTGGCTTGATGGCCGCACCCAAAGAGTGGCTGTCAATGGCTTCATGTCCCAGTGGAGGCCAGTGACAAGCGGAGTCCCTCAGGGATCAGTCCTGGGACCTGTCTTGTTCAACATCTTTGTCAGTGACATGGACAGTGGCATTGAGTGCACCCTCAGCAAGTTTGCTGATGACACCAAGCTGTGTGGTGCAGCAGACACACTGGAGGGAAGGGAGGCCATCCAGAGGGACCTTGACAGGCTGGAGAGGTGGGCACAAGCCAACCTCATGAGGTTCAATAAGAGCAAGTGCAGGGTCCTGCATCTGGGTCGAGGCAATCCCAGGCACAAATCCAGGTCGGGCAGTGAATGGCTGGAAAGCAGCCCTGAGGAGAGAGACTTGGGGGTGCTGGTGGATGAGAAGCTCAACATGAGCTCTCAATGTGCACTTGCAGCCTGCAAAGCCAATCAGATCCTGGGCTGCATCAGGAGAGGTGTGGCTAGCAGGTCGAGGGAGGTGATCCTCCCCCTCTACTCAGCTCTGGTGAGACCCCACCTGGAGTACTGTGTCCAGTTCTGGAGCCCCTATTACAAGAGGGATATGGACGTGCTGGAATGTGTCCAGAGAAGGGCCACAAGGATGATCAGAGGGCTGGAGCACCTCTCCTATGAGGACAGACTGAAGGAGTTGGGGCTGTTCAGTCTGCAGAAGAGAAGGCTCCAAGGTGACCTAATTGTGGCCTTCCAGTATCTGAAGGGGGCCTACAAGAAGGCTGGGGAAGGACTTCTCAGGATGTCAGGTAGTGATAGGACTAGGGGGAATGGAATGAAGCTGGAGGTGGGGAGATTCAGGCTGGATGTAAGGAGGAAGTTCTTCCCCATGAGAGTGGTGAAGCCCTGGAATGGGTTGTCCAGGCAGGTGGTTGAGTCCCCGTCCCTGGAGGTGCTTAAGCCCAGGCTGGATGAGGCTCTGGCCAGCCTGCTCTAGTGTGGGGTGTCCCTGCCCATGGCAGGGGGGTTGAAACTGGATGATCCTTGTGGTCCCTTCCAACCCTGACTGATACTATGATACTACGAAGAGTGGCTGGAAAGTTGCCTGGCAGAAAAGGACCTGGGGATGTTGGTTGACAGCTGTCTGAACATGAACTAGCAATGTGCTCAGGTGGCCAAGAAGGCTAACAGCATCCTGGTCTGTATCAGAAATAGCATGGCCAGCTGGAGTAGGAAAGTGATTGTGCCTCTGTAGTTGGCACTGGTGAGGCCACATCTGAACACATACTGTGTTCAGTTTTGGGCCACTGACTATGAAAAAGATGTTGAGTTGATGAAGTGTGTCCAGAGAAGGGTAAGAAAGTGTCTGGAGAACAAGTCCTGGGAGGAACAGCTGAGGGAACTGGGATTGTTTATTCTGGAGAAGAGGAGGCTGAGGGAAGACTTCATTGCTCTCTACCACTACCTGAAAGGAGGATGTACTGAGGCAAGTGTTGGTCTCTTCTCTCTAGTATCAGGTGATAGGACAAGAGGAAATAGCCTGAAATTGTGCCAGGGGAGGTTTAGACTGGATATTAGGAAAACTTTATTTACAGAAAGAGTGGTGAGATGTGGGAGCAGGCTGCCCAGGGAGATGGTGGAATCACCATTCCTGTAGGTATTCAAGAAACATATGGACATAGCACTTAGGGAAGTGTTTTGATGGCCCTGTGTGGCATAGGGCCATGATGGTGTTACATCAGTGATTGAACTCAATGATCTTCGAGGTCTTTTCCAACTAAAGCAATTCTATGATGCTATGAATCTATAAGAACTGGGAGATCACCCATCACTTACCACCATGAGCAAGACAGACTTGACTTGGGGAAAGCAGTTTAATTTATTAGCAGTCAAATCAAAGTACAGTAATGAGAAAACCAAATCTTAAATCACTTCTATTCCTTCATCCCTTCTTCCTGGACTTAACTTCACCTCTCATTTCTCTGCCTTTTCCCCACTAGAGACACAAGGGGAAGGCAAATGGCTATTGTGACCTGTTCATCACACATCATATCTGCTGTACATTCCTCCTCAGGGGGACTCCTCATGCTTTCCCCACTCCAGAGTGAAGTCCCTCTCACAGGAGGCAGTCCACTGTGAACTTCTCCAGCGTAAGTCCTTCCCATGTGCTGCAGGTGGATATCTACTCCATGGGCTGCAGGTGAAACAGCTTTCCTCCTCATGGTCTTCACAGTCACAAGGGGAATCACTGCTCTGGTGCCTGGTACACATCCTTCCCCACCTTTTTCACTGATCTTCGTGCATGCAGAATTTATTCTCACACATACTCTCACTCGTATCACACCTACCACTGCTGCTCATGGGCTTGTTCTTGGCCAGTGGCAGATCCATCTTGAAGTGAGCTATCAGTAGCTTTATTTGGGACGGTGGAAGCTTCTAGCATCTTCTCACAGAAGCCACCCTTGTATCCCACCCACCCCCACACAAACCTGATAACATAGAATCATAAAATCACTAAGGCTGGAAAAGATCATCAAGTCCAACCACAACCCAACTACCATGACCACTAAACCGTATCCTGCAGCACCACATCTACACATTTCTTGAACACATGCAGAAATGGCAACTCCATCACCTTCCTGGGCAGCCTGATCTAACATCTCACCACTCTCTCAGTAAAAAAGTTTTTCCTAATATCCAATCTCAATCTCCCCTGGCACAATTTAAACCCACTTCCTCTCATACTGTTGCTAGTTACCTGGAAGAAGAGACCAACACCAGCCTCACTACAGCCTTCTTTCAGGTAGCTGTAGAGAGCACTAGGATCTCCCTTTAGCCTTCTCTCCTCCAAACTAAACAACCACAGCTCCCTCAACCAATGGCATGCCCTCCAAACCCATCACCAGCCTCATTGCTCTTCTCTGGGCACACTCCAGGACCTCAATATCTTTGCTAATCTGTGGCACCCAGAGCTGCACACAGTACTCAAGCTGTAGCCTCACCACGCCCAAGTGCATGGGCACAATGACTTCCCTGCTACTGCTGGACACACTGTTCTTGATACAGGCCAGGATGCCATTGGCGTTCTTGGCCACCTGGGCACACTGCTGGCTTGTGTTCAGCCAGCTGCCCACCAGTGCCCCCAGATCTTTGTCCAGCAAACTGCTTTCCAGCCACTCTTCCCCAAGCCTGTAGCACTGCTTGGAGCTGTTGTGAACGAAGTGCAGAACACAGCACTTGGTCTTGTTAAACTTCATTCTCTTGACCTCAGCACATTGATTTAACTTGTCCAGATCTCTCTGCAGTGTCTTCTTACCCTCAAACAGATTAAGACTCCTTCTCCATTTAGTGTCATTTGCAAACTTGTTGATGGTGTCCTCAATCCCTTATGCAAATCATTAATAAATATATTAAGCAGAACTGGCCCAAAAACTAAGCCCTGTGACCAGCTGCCAGCTTGATTTAACTCTTTTTGCCACAACTCTTTGGGCCCAGACATCTAGCCAGTTTTTAATCAAGCAAAGAGTCCACCTGGTTATGCCACAGGCCACAGATTTCTCAAGGAGAATACTGTGGGAGACAGTGTGAAGGGCTTTGCTAAAGTCCAGGGGGACAATGTTCATAACCTCTCTCTCATCCACTAGGCAGGTCACCAAGTCGTAGAAAGAGGTAAGATCAGTCAGGCAGGATGGAACTCATGAACTCATGCCAACCAGATCTGCTTCCTCCATTAGCCTGTGCTTGCAGTCTAAGTGTACTCAGGATGAACCACTCCATAATCTCCCCTTCTACCAAGGTCAGGCTGACAGGCCCGTAGTTCCTTTTGGCCCTTTTTGTAGATGGGTGTCACAAGGGCAAGCCTCCAATCATCCGGCACCTCCCCTGTTAAGAATGACTGATGACAGACGATGGAGAGCAGCTTGGCAGGTTCCTCTGCCAGCTCCCTCAGAACTCTTGGATGAACCCCATCTGGCCCCACTGATTTGTGAATGTCCAGGTAGCATAACAGGTCCTTAATCGCTTCCTTCTGGATGATGGGGAGTTGATGCTGCTCTCCCTCCCTATCAGGAGGATGAATACCCTGAGGACAATGGGTCTGACTATTCAAGACTGAGGCAAATAAGGTATTTATTAAGTACCTCAGCCTTTTCGTCATCACTGATAGCAATGTTCCCCCCCCCCGCCCCACATCCAATAAAGGGTGGACATTTTCCTTGGCTTTCTTTTTGTTGTTAATGTCTTTGTTAAAACGTTTTTGTTATCCCTCATGGCAGCAGCCATGTTGAGTTCTAGCTGGGCTGTTGCCTTTATGATATTCCTTCTGTAATATCCTTATTTGTTTGATATTGGACCAGATTACATCCAGATTCTTCCCCTGTTGGAGCTTAATTATGTTTTATTTCACTTGTGTAACAATCTTGGCCTTGTCTCCAAGGCATGGGTTTTCATTTTGGGTAGTCGCCTAATAAGTGGTAGGATGAGACTGCTCAGCACTTCTCCTTGCAGTGCATGTTACTTGTAGCACAAGGTTTTTTCAAAGAAATGGAGTTGTGGCAGAGGGGAAATGTTACATTTTGCAGGATATTTAATACATTGAGACTCAAATACCATTGTGTTCTCATCTTTGCTTCATTCATTCCATAATTAGTTTATTGCTCCTTTCTCTATATGTCACAGATAAGATACATTATTTTGCATACAGAAGATGGCTCTGTGACATGGATCATAATTAGGCTATGGTTGGAAATTCTCAAGTTAGAATCGAACAAAATAAGTCCCAATAGCAAAGCCAAGGGTTGAGGGTTTGTGAGTTCTTGGTGGTTTTGGTTGGTTGGTAGGGTTTTTTTTGGCTGGTTGTGGCTTTAGTATTTTTTAACTGGGGATTTCTCCATGTAAGTCCTTTCTGCTGCTGCCCCACAGTTAAGAAAATTAATCATCTTCACAGTCCTTGCAGAAGCTGCAAAAAGATATTTGAAGAAAGTGCAAATAAACAGAAAACTGTGTTTTCCTGATGATTTATATACATATATATATATATATTTGTTTGTCACTCTATTGTCATAGAGATCCTTGGTTAAACTTTCATGTCACAGAGAGGTTCATGATCTGGCCGGTAGCCTGACCCTGTAAACACTCTGTTGTAGAGCCATAACACTGAGAGATTATATTGGTGCCCAGATGGAAAACAGTGTTCAAATGTTCACCAGCAACACACACCATGAATGTGGCAGTTCTTTAGCAAATGCAACATCTGAGCTAGTCAAGATGAAAGACAGCTTTTGCATTGAGGCTGCTGGAGAGCAGACGAGGCAGATGGCAATGCCTTCTGGCTGCTGGGCTGCTTTTGAGTGATGCTCACTGTGTTGGTGGGCCTGTCAGCCAGCATGGACCTTCCTAAAACAGCTTTTGGTTATTTTTCCTTCCAATAGAAAACAGGTTTATTTTCACTTGAGGCATGATACTGAAGCTTGGTGTTCCTGCACAAGTTGTGTTTTATTTATAGTCTCAGTACACTATTATTCTATTCATCCTGCTTCTCTCCTTTCTTCTGATTTTAATGAGATGCTGCTGCATTGTCTTAAATTCTCTTTCTGTTAGCATACCATCAGCAAGCTTTCTCCTCCCTTTGACCTTTATGGTAATGAATGTAACTATTTGTTCCACCTACAGACTTGGGGTCCTCTGTGGTAATTTCCACTGCCTTTAGAAAAATAAATGGCCAGGCCCATTCTTCAGGCAAAGTAGGTGGCTGTGAATTTAATTAACAGCAACATTATCCCTTCTCTGATATCGCAGTTAGCTGAAAATAAGGAAAGGATTATATATATCCAAATCTTGATGTTTCTCTGCCACTATTAAAAAATAATATGTGAAATAGCTTAAGCAATAAGAAAACCTTTCAAACCTTTACTTATGAAGTATTCAGCAGTAGGAAAACGGATTTCACTTTGAAAATATTCACCTTCTAGCAGATTTCACAGCCACAGAAAACCTTCCGGATGCTTACATTATCCAAGGATACACACTGTAACTATCCAATGCTTGTGCAAGCAGAGCTAGCACTACCCAGTGAGAATGCTCTGCTATAACATCCACTGTGCTGGGCTTTGTGCAAGGGACACACATCTTTTCAAGAGGATGCAGTGCAGTAGTGTTCAATGATAACAGTGTACATACATGGTAAAAAACTAATATATAGTGATGTCAGGACTCACAAAAGTAGCATAGGATGCCCAAGTTTCTGCCATGGTTCATTTGTCCTGAGGTAGTCTGAACTGCCAACTGTCTGGCCATAAGGACAGATACCGCGCTGATTCATACATGGCAGATGTGAAGCAGGCAGTTGAAGCTCTTTAGTCACTCACGATTCCTCTGCCTTTTCTGGGAATTGGTCTGTGTTTACAGAATATGACCCATGCATCTACCATGGTGTGTGAAATGCAGCTCAAAGAGACAGGGACTGTGTTTGGCATTCATGACAGGATTCACTGGGAGAGGGCTAATGTGCTATCCCTGGAAAATCACATGCTATGCACCAGTAGCCAGCTGGTTTTCTTGAGGGTGTCTAGTGTCTATGCATTCATTCCTCCGGAAGTCAACAATGGAAAGGTGGTGGTGGTGGTGTGGGAAAAGAAGGAAATGGATGCCTGAGGTAATGACAGACCAACCTGAGGTAGCTGGAAACCAGGATGATTCAGGATAAGCTGGTGCTAATATGTTTGTCAAAAAACTGAAAGCCACATTCATTTGAGGAGTGGGAATGTGTGTGTGTGTGCAGACAAGCAAAACTCCAGAATCGTATGTATGTATGTAAATCGTGTTTGAAGCCCCCCTATGCTAGGAAACATTAGAGTGTTCACCTTAATCCTTTTCCTCAGTACTGATGCCAGCAGCATCCTTCTGGCCAGAAGACAAACTCCCAAGAGGCAGTCAGCCCTACCCTGGACATGTGCCACCACTTAGTTTGTGGTACAGGTAATGAAGTGAGGTGTTGTGGTGTGACTGGACCTAGAACTGGTGGCTTAGCCTTCCACATTGCAGCAAAAGCTTCATCTCTTTCATTGTAAGACTCTGTTTTCAAGCACTTGGGATGTTGCCAAACTATAACCATTTGGAATCAAATTTTCCATGCCAGGTATCTTCCTCAGGCTGAAGTCTTTGGAAAATGTCCACAAACTCAGCTGCTTCCAATAATGAGAGTAAGGAAAAAATTGTTCTTTTGTCCAAGCTAAAAAGCAATTGTGACCTTTTCTTTGGAAAGCTCTGGCAACACTCATCTTTGGAGCAGAAACTTGTTAGAGGGTTGCCTTTCATTAAAGATATCCCTTCTGCTCTCCTGAAAATCCACCCAAATTTGGCTATGTTGTATGCCTTTGGAAAGCTGAATTTGCACATGCTGATGCCTTCATTTTGTAATTGAATCCTTTTTTATCAGATTTCAAATTCAGGCTGAGTAGGTCTTCCTTTGCAATTTTTTTATCCTCAGATTTCCACAGCCTACAACAGGCCCATGCATCTGAAAGGAGAACCAGGAGTCTGTGTGTTTTGTGTTCTGGGGAATATTTATTGAGGTGACACAATGTCAAGGAGAAAAATTCTTGGATGTTTGAACAAGAATGAACAAGAGACAGAATTATCTGTAGTGATGAGGGAGGGGAAGACTCAGGAATCCTCCCAACATGACAAGCAGAAGCACAGGACAGGGCATGGCACATGGATGTGGAACAGCAGCTTAAGGTGGAGCCAGAGAATTTTTTTCTCACCTGAGAACTTGGTTCTCTGCAACAAGCTACAGAGCTTAGGGCCAACAGCCTCAGCTCAGGCAACAAACTGAATGCATAGTCTTCACATTAATCTTCACAGATATTCAGTTAAAAAGGACACATTTCTTTCACCTCTGAATAATGCTGTAAAAATGAATTATATTTGAGAGCCTGGCTATAAACATGGAGTGCCATGGGGGGAAAGGGCATTGGACAATTGATATCTCTGATTTAGGGTAGAGCTTGAATAGTGGGATATTTTTAAAGGGTCTTTTATAGCAGAGCTGAAATTTCACAGCTAACTGAATAACAGTATTTCCTTAGCTGTTTGCCCTTAAGGTGCCAAAGTTGGGTCTTTTATTTGCAATATTATTTTTATTGTCTAATTTCTTTGGCCGTGCTGTCACTGTCCGTAGGCACTGACTGCATGTGCCAGCTTGTGCAGATGCAGAAAAGCAACAAGTATGGATAGCAGGGATTCGTCATTGTAACTGGTTATTTAGAGATTAAAAATATGGAGCAGTTGCTCAGAAAGGCACACAAGACTAGAATACAACTTCTAAAAGGCTGATTCCACTTTAGCAAAGACCCAATTATCCTGGAAGAGGATATGATCCTAGGAAAATCCCTCCACAACATTTTCTTCAAACATTTCTTCAAGAGATACTTAGAAAAATGCATGAAAGAAGCACATCTATCATTGTGTCATTAGATTTAAAATCACTTTATAGGAGCTTGCCTTTCCATCAGACAGTTCCTGGGCTCTGCAAAATAATATAAACTTTGAAATAGCTGATAAATATGTTTGGAAAAGAACTTCTGACCCATTGAAATGTGTGTGTGCTGACACACAGAGATACGACAGACCTCAAAATGTGTGCCAGCATGCCAGAAGTTCTCCTGCATTTGCTTAATGCTTACAGCTCTGTCTTGGGCTCCCACACTGTGTCTTAAGATAGGGACTAGGGATGCTAAGGACAACTGTACGCATCAAACCTGTGGAGACTGAGCTAATGGCAAGAACTTGTTTACATAAGAACAGTGATAGGGGAGTTAATGATTCCTTCTAAAGAAATAGTTTTATAACAAAGGCAAAGCCTGGTATCTCACTGTTGTAGCCTTTAGGTGAATGGGACTTTCTTATTGTTTGGCTGTCCATGGGATGTTTGTGTGTCCTGCCTCAGTGACTGGGTACAAAATTATTGTCTTCAAAAGTGACTTCCACCAAGCCTTGTTACCTCCTGCAGCCCCTCATACAATAATACTCTCAGCTGGTTGCTATTTGTAGAAAAAGCCCCCCTATTTTTCTTCAGATCTGTTGCAGTGGCTGCCTCCATCAGTAGCCTCATTGATAGCTCAGGTCCAGGGCCAGTCCCTACAAAGGCCGTTGCTGTCTGCCTCTACAGACCATAAGGGAGAAACACCTCTACAAAAACTGGGCACTTTTTGAGGAGTTTGGCTTGGTGTCTTAAATTTCTGTTCTACAGGCTGAGTCAGAAGTTCCTGTGCAGCCATCCTGCATGCTTTAGTCACTCAAGGTCCCTCTGATGTTAGAGAAGGGCTGTTTTCAGATAGCTTTAGAAGGCTATGTTTAGTCTTTGACTCAGAAAAGAATGTAAACATCTTGTGACTGAGGAGAAGAATAAACTAGGCAGAATTTGGTTGGATGTGTTAAAATATTGTTTTGTTATTTTAGTCTGTTGTATGTTTTAATTACACACATGCCAGTAGAAAATAACCAATGAAGATGTGACACATGTGCCTTCTGATAGGCTATATGACTTTGCTATATAATGTAATAAATGTCTTTGCCTGCTTACATCTTGTCCTGGAAGCTGTGCTCAGGGTGGTCAAACACCTATATTACAACACTCTGAAAACCCCTAGGCATCATTAATGTACATAAATGACAGCTTAGCATATGCTAACGTTTCCCAGAAGGGAAAGGTAGCTCTTCATTGAGTGGATTCAAAATAAGTGACCAAGACTTTGAGCACTATCAAGCAGCTTGACATGCATTCCCTAGCTGCCTTGACACCAGAGAGCCCCTCAATATGTGAGCAAACTGAATAAGGCAAAGGGAGAATAGCAGTTTGTCAAAATACTGATTCAGAGACACGCAGACATATGCAGTCCTGCCCTCAGCCATACCAGCGCAAAGCCAGAGCCAGCCTAAAAGTCTGTTGTGTTCTTAATGGGCTGAGAAAACAACACCTTTTCTCTGCATTCATTTTTGGGTTATTTTTTATTGCTTGGGAGGTACTCAAATACTATGTGATGGGAACCACACAAGAAATTAAGCTGAATATGGGACAAATATTTTCTTGTGGTAGACACAAGAGTCCTGCAGGAGTGGCAATAATTACTAAGCAATTTTTACCTTAATCCATCATCACAAAAGCAGCCTTTGTAACTATTATTTCCAAAGACATCTCTGCATCTGGGAGGCTTTTATGGTTGTTTATTTGCATGCCACTGGGGAGAGAACATTAACCATGCTGAATTTATCCTGTCCATCAGCCTTTGGGCAACCATCTGTGCTTCTCTTTATCCAGTGGAGCAACTAGAGAGGGGCAATAGTGTGGTTCTTCTCACTGTCCTCATTCTTCCTGAGTTGGTAAAATTTTTCAAAGCATCAGAACCTCAGAAGTGCAGGAAACTGCTCACACTACAGTCTGGAGTGTGGGTTCAGCTTGAGTGAATATTCAGATGCTTTTCCAAAGCTTATCTTGCCTAGCCAAAACCTCCTGAATCTATAAAATTGGGCTGGGCATTTTATGAGAGTAGGATCCCTTACAAGATTTTCAGTATTTCCTCTGCTGACTAGAAAATACCATGGGATCAGCTTGGAAACCAGAATAATGTATTTTGATTAAAAATGGATCAGAAAGTTTCCACATCCTAAAAAGATTCAGAGCAAATTGGCCTGTAGAAATTTAATGAAAGTGGAAGAGGGCAGCTCCTTTCATTTTGCTCGCCTGAAACCAGTTTGCCCTTCCCTAACAGCATCCAAAGTAACTCTGTCCTTGGCAGACATGTTTCCCATTTCAAACCCAACCCTTCCCTTACTTCAACATTGTCCTGCTGCTGCAGCACCTTCTTTTGAAATAAATTATTAACAACTTGTAAATTCTAAGCCAGCAATTGCTCTCCAAAAGGTCAGGCAGATCAAATGACTTCCACATCAGCTCAAAGCTCTTCCGCCAGAAATAAGATGAAAGCACTGGTGTGCCTGCTCTTCATTTCAGCCCTGGATCCTAGATTTCAAAGCCCACCCTTTGGTTTTGAGGCTGTGAATAGGCAGTCAGATATCCTGAAGGGTTTTCCTATGGGCGTGACAGTCTGTCTGCTCTTTTGAGTGCGTGTCAGATCTTTGTCATTTACACTTGCTACAGTGGTCTTTTTGCTGTGTTCACAACTGTGCTGACTTTATCCCTGCAGCAAAAACTGAAATACCATCTCCCAGCAAAGCCTGGATGAAACTTTACTTAGAGACATGGCTAGCACTATTTAGCTGAAGGACAGATGCAGTAGCTACATTCCATTACTTACTACATCTTCACCTGGTAGACACCACCCAGTGTCCTGGGGAACAATTCAACAGCAAAGGTTACTTGCAGTTCTAAGAAACTTTCTGCGGAAGAGGTGTGTAAGAAGGTCCATCACCAGCCTGGTGACTGCAAATACTTGAAATGTGTGTGCTAAGCATGGTGATCAGTTTTGATATAGCTATACTGGGGGCAGTAAATTTCCAGTGATTGCTCATACTTGTCCGGTCTTTGCATTTCCAGTTTTCTTCCATTATTTGATTCTTCCCTGGTGGGTGGTTGATTGTGATGGCTGAGCTGTCCCTTTAATGATCCAGGTCAGTACCCAATGGTCACTTGTTTTGTACACAGCCTGTCATAAGTGCCTATAGGACATTAACAAAGGTGATCAGAACAGGACCGCTTTTCAGAACAGGACCGCTTTTGCTCCTGTATTGCAAGTTTGGTGTGCTACAAAGGGGAAAATGGATGTGTGTGTGTACAGCCCCTTTTAGGAGGCAGCAGCATCAGCGTTAGAGCCTTTTCCACACTCCAAGAAATGCCAAAGTCAGTTTCAAAGAATGAAACATGGTGGCTGTGACTACTTCAGAGAAACATGAGATCTGGCCAGGTCTGGACTGCATCCACACGTCACAACTAGAGAAGCTTCAGCACTGCCATAGTGAGAAAAAGCAGTCACTGACTTGAGAGAATGTGTTAATGTGTAAAAACTGTTTCAATATCCTGCTCTGAACTACATCTTTTTGGTTTAAAAGTCCTGCTCACTTTCAAACGTGTAGAGATTAAAGATTTTGAAATGGGGAGTCTCCCAGCAGCAGACAGGGGAGGAAATAAGATCACTGGCCATTATAATGCATACAGTAGAGTGTAACAGTATAACAGCACTGTAGTTGATCTGTAGTCTTTCTGCCAGTGATTTTAACTGTACGGCCTGGCATCCCAACAGCGATGTGCTGAAATCCAAATGGCAGAACACCATCAAACATTTCAGTGGAGGATAGTGTTTGCATGGTGATTTAAGCTGAAAAGGTTGCTGAGTGTTTGTTTATGTGCATGTAAGTATTCCTTTTCAGAACATCAGAGCTAGCTAGTGAGATACATATTAGCCTGGAGAAGAGGAGACTCAGGGGAGACCTCATTTCCCTCTGCAATTACCTGAAAGGTGGTTGTAGCCAGGAAGGAGTTGGTCTCTTCTCTCTAGCAACCAGCACCAGAACAAGGGGACACAGTCTCAAGCTGCACCAGGGGAAGTTTAGGCTCAAGGTGAGGAGAAAGTCCTTCACCGAGAGAGTCATTAGTCATTGGAATGGGCTGCCCAGGGAGGTGGTTGAGTCATCGTCCCTGGAGGCGTTCAAGAGGGGATTGGACGTGGCACTTGGTGCCATGGTCTAGTCATGAGGCCTGTGGTGACAGTTTGGACTCGATGATCTTTGAGGTCTCTTCCAACCTTGGTGATACTGTGATACTGTGATATATGTAGATAGATTATAGATATAGATATAGATTTATGTATGCATGTATATACATGTACATACCTATATTTGTATGAAAATATAAATAAAACCAGGACTCCTTTGTCAAATGACTAAAAACAGCAAAGGAAGCTCCCTCTAACCAACAGGTGAATCACATTTGCCAGTGCAAATCTAAGACTAAATGAATCTAATGCATTTATGAGGTACATTAACCAGAGCAATGGCAACATACTGATATATTTTAGAATAGAATAGTATAGTATAGTACAGTATAGTATAGTATAGAATGGAATAGAATAGAATAGAATAGAATAGAATAGAATAGAATAGAATAGAATAGAATAGAATAGAATAGAATAGAATAGAATAGAATAGAATAGAATAGAATAGAATAGAATTAGAATAGAATAGAATTAGAATAGAATAGAAATAACCAGGTTGGAAAAAACCTTTGAGATCATCAAGTCCAACCCATCACCCAACATGATCTAATCAAATAAACCATGGCACCAAGTGCCCCATCCAGTCTCCTCTTAAACACCTCCAGGAATGGTGACTCCACCACCTCCCTGGGCAGCCCATTCCAATGGCCAATCACTCTTTATATGAAGAACTTCTTCCTAACATCCAGCCTAAACCACCCCTGGTGCAGCTTGAGACTGTGTCCTCTTGTTCTGTCACAGGTTGCCTGGGAGAACAGACCAACTCCCACCTGTCTACAAACTTCCCTCAGGTAGTTGTAGAGAGCAATAGGGTCTCCCCTGAGCCTCCTCTTCTCCAGGCTAAGCAACCCCAACTCCCTCAGCCTCTCCTCATAGGGCTTTAGATACAGCTGAGATCAAGAATGAAATGTGTCACTTGCAACCACAGAAAGGTGGGAAAGTCTCTAGAAAACTAGTCTGGAGAATGATTCAGTGAAAATCCTTCACGGTGAGCCATGAACGGGAATAGCACCATATGAAGCCATCATCACACCCAAGGGCATATCACAGCAAGGTGACACAGGTTTTAACACAAATATTTTAAATTTGGAGGGGTAATATAGATATATACATATACATGCAAATATACATATATATGTGTGTTCATGTGTGTATATATATATAGGTGTGTGTGTATGTGTATGAAACAAAACCCTTAAAACAAGAGTTCTAAGAAAGCTGGCAGAGGAGTTGCCAAGCCACTCTCTATTACTTATCAGCAGTCCTGATTAATGGGGGAGGTCCCAGGTGATTGGAGACTTACCGATGTGACACTCATATACAAAAGGGCCAAAAGGAAGCTTCAGGCAACTATAAGCCTGTAAGTTCTACCTTGGTATTGGGAAAGATCATGGAGCAGTTCATCTTGAATGCTCTCACTCAGCATATGCAGGACAACCAGAGGATCAGGCCCAGTCAGTATGGGTTCATGCAAGGCAGGTCCTGCTTTACCAATCTGAGATCACCCTATGACCTGCTTACCTACTGGTTGTGTGGTGGGTTGAAATTCTTCCCTCTACCCCCAACATTAACTTTGCCAGACCAGGTCAGGTGGAAGCAAATTAAAATTGTATTTACGGACACAACTATGATCTACAATGGAATGCAATGAATATGTACAAAATATGCAGTATTTACTATATTAACAGATATTTGCAATTAACAAACAGCACAAGACCCACCCCCCACCACCCATCCCCCCCTGCCTGGTGAAAAGACATGGGGAAGCTACTAGCTTCTCCTTTTCTGCCCCTGCCACCCCTCTGTCCAAAAGCAGATAAAGGAGCAGAGAAAGTTGCTATTAGGCTTAAGCGAAACAGAGTGAAGAGGCAAGAAGAAAAGAGATGAGAAGAAGGAATTGTTTTGGTACAACCAATCTTATGGTAGATATCTCTCCAATGGAATTGTTTAGAATTATCTTTGTTTTCCTTTTTACACTCAATAGTGATTTGTTTACATTTTGCTACTTTTCTGCTCAACATCTGCGAAAAAATTTAAAGGCATAGCCTTGAACTACCACAGAATGATGTAAAGGCTGTGGATTTTTTCCACCTGATGTAGTAAAGCCTTCAGACTGTCTCCCACAACATTCTCCAGGAGAAAATTTTGGCTTATGGCTTAGACAGCCACAGTCTTCCCTGGGTAAAAAATTGGCTCAAGAGAATTCTAATGAATGTAGTTAAATCGGGTTGTTTGCTGGTCACAAGTGATGTTCCTCAGGGCTCAGTATTGGGAAGTCTTGTTTAATATCTTTATCAAAGATCTGGATAAGGGAATTGGGTGTTCCCTAGGTAAGTACACAGACAACACCAAATTTGGTGAAAGTGTTGACCTGCTCAAAGGTAGGAAGGCTCCACAGAAGGACCTGGACAGGCTGGATTGATGAGCCAAGGCCAAAGGTGTGAGGTTCAACAAGTCCAAGTGACAGGTTGTGCCTTTGGGTCACAATAACCCCGAGCAATGCTATAGGTTTAGGAAAGAGTGGCTGGAAAGCTGCCCAGCAGAGAAAGACCTGGGCAAGCTAGTTGACAGCTGAATGTGAGCCAGCATTGTTCACAGGTGGCCAAGAAGCCCAGCTGCATCCTGGCCTTTATCAGAAACAGTGTGGCCAGCAGGAGTAGGGAAGTGGTCATGCCACTGTAGTCAGTACTGGTAAAGCTTTACCTCTAATACTGTGTTTAGTTTTGAACCACTCACTACAAGAAAGACATTGAGGTGCTGGAGCACATCAAGAGAAGGGCAAGAAAGCTGCTGAAAGGTGTGAAGAACAAGTTTTATGAGAAGAGACTGAGGGAACTGGGATTGTTTACCCTGAAGAAAAGGAGGCTGAGGGGAGACCTCATTGCTCTCTACCTGAAAGGAGGTTGTAGCAAGGTGGGTGTCAGCCTCGTCTCCCTAAGTGGTGATAGGATAAGAAGAAATGGCCTCAAGTTGCACCAAGAGAAGTTTATATTAAAAATTAGAAAACCTTCTTTACTGAAAGAGTGCTCAAGCAGTGGAGCAGGCTGCTCAGGTGGTGGAGTCACCATCCCTGGAGATGTTCAAAATAGGTGCAGACTTGGCACTTCAGGACATGATTTAATGGGCATGGTGGCATTGGGTTGACAAGTGGATTTGATGATCTTAGAGGTCTTTTCCAACCTTAATGATTCTATGATATTAGGAAAAAAAGAAAGTAAGATCTTTACTATAAAATTACCAAACCAATCTATAGAACCTGTAAAACAGATGTCTTAGGGAAACTTCACTTCAGTCTATAGCTGCAAGTGTTAAGAAGGAAGTGTGCCTGTGAGAGAGGGCTGTTCAAGCTAGCTGAGGCAAAATGAGATCCAGTTACTGAAAACAGATATTAAATCAGCTTCAACTGCAGACAAAAATAAAGATTTAATGATGAACACAGCTATCCATGAAAACAGTTGTCGTTGTGAAGTGGATTCCATGCTTCAAAAAATGCAAGAAAAGACAATTAAATGGCAGTTCCAGAAGACTGATTTCAATAAAACACAAAGCCCATTTGTCAGCTGAAACTGCACAGGGCACCCCAGTGCTAAGTGGAGCTCACAAGGCCCACGGGAGCTATCATAGTGAAGCTAGGATTTCTTCTTAGCCAAACTATAGTAGAAGAAAAAATCTAAAATATCCAGAAAAATACTGACAAAACTCAGAGAGCATGGGCATTAAAAATTTACTGTGGAAGATTCAACATGTATCCTTCTCTCCTGAGCACAGCATGATTCACATTCCTGCTTCTTCTGGTCAGAAAACCCTGGCAACAAAATTGTTGACCAGTTTAACAATCCAGGTGAAGTTTTGGGAAATGGCATTTTTTTGTGCCCTCAGATGGTACACAAACATCACAGCTTTTATGGTAATGTTTAGCTGGGACATTTTCATTGTGAGCTGATTGTTAACATGGATTTCACACCATTAAAAGAATGTGCAAAGTCTACAAAGACATTGCTTTGTTTAACAAATGACATTATTTCCCTTCTGCCTAGCAACCCAAAACAGTGCCAGAGGATTTGTAACACAGAGCAAGCTAAGAAGACAAAATTTCAAACTGGCAAGTAGATCTTATGCTTTCATTGCACTTTACAGCTTAGACAAGAACTCATAAAAGGATAAAAAATAATGTCTCTCTTTATCAAATAGCTGTAAAAGAATTCCATAGACTCAAATGCTCTACCAATTAGTGTGGTGATTTGAGCCTTAACAGGAGTTTTATTCTACCAAAAAATAATCTGGAGTCCATTTGGAAGCAGGAGAAGTAATTTTTTTTAACAATATATATATATATAGCAGTAACAGAAAGGGTTTGCAAGGGTAAGGAATAAGGATGAATAGGAAAATATACAAAACCAAATGTGGATGGCCTTGTACCTCCCTTGCTGTATGTGGATTTCAGTCCTTTAGAGAGATGTGGATGCAGCAGGGAGAAGACCAGGCCCAACCACATGGCAGAACCTGGAGAATAGCAGTAGCTGCTGGTCCTTTAGAACAGGTGAGACAGGAACAAAGAAAAAGATGGCTGTCATACCCTCCCTTTTATAGTCTTGCTGGACAGGAAGGGGGAGAGGAACAGACCAACTTAGACCCAGGGGACCCCTCCTCCTGGGAGAAGGAAGCTAAGTCCACCTGGATCAGGTTTCTTTTGTCCCCTGGGGGAAGAAGGGCTCTCACAACCCTCCCCTCCCAGGATGGGTGTAACCCAGCACAATTAGTCAGAACTGTAACAAAATACAGCTTTCAACAGCATTTCAAAATGGATTTTTCTGAAAGACTAATTGCTTTTTATGTATTTTCACAGAGACACTAAGATCATCACCTTATCATACCTTTATTGTCCACAGTGAAAACCAATATAACAATGTAATAATGTTACTGCAGACATTCACAGATACATAAATCTGAGCCATTTCCTTGCATTTCTTCATACTCATCATAATTCTCTTCATGTCTCTGATATGTTGGAACAAAAAGAATATCTGCATTTTAAAACTTCTTTATGTTGTGCCTTGAAATTATTAGGCTTGCTTACAGCCAAGCCAAATGAGTCAGGCTGCATCTTTCATGTAGAGAGTAAAATGGGATGAAAGTAAGAGACTGGTAGAGGACTAAAACCAGCAGCTTGACCAGCAGCTGACTTGTACATGCAGTAGAGCTGAAGAAGGGAAAGAGTAATATATCTAGATTTATTTGTTTGTCAATCCAGAATTACCTGACAAGATGATAATGCACTGGTGAGGCCAGAAAGCATGTCAGGGAACAGCAAGAGCTGGAAGCTCTGCAGATCACAGTAAGCCAGAGCTAGGGATGATAACAAAGCCACTAGGAAGGTGGCAACACCAACAGCCTGATCCCACAAGTCCATGGATGGTAACCAGGGTCAGCCACAGCCCATGGATTGCCAGACAGGTCCACAGTAATGAGGTAGAGCTGGCAGCCAGCAAAGAAGGCTAATCAGTGGGTTGGGATGAGGATGAGAAAGGTGCAGCTCTGGTCACTGGTATTCTTGCAACACAGATCAAGAAGGCGCCAAGGCTGTGCCTGCTGGACAAAGTAAAGGAGATCCCAGATAGGTTTCTCACTACTCTTTTGCACTGATTTTTTTTCTCAGTGGTTGGATCCCAGGTTGCCCATTTGCATCTAGTGAGAGCTGGCCATGAGCCCAAGAAGCTCAAGCTCCAGAAAATGGGGAAGGAGGCTGAAAAGTCCCTTGCTGAATGCAGGGCATGGAGAACACATATGACAACATCTTTCCAGACTTTTCCTGGGATAGAAGGGGAAAAGAGGAATACACTAAGTTCACATACATCTCTTAGTGTTGCTAGATCTAAAGACCTCAGAAGAATCTCCTGTTAGTGAGGTTTCAAACACCCACATGGAGATGGCAGTTTGTGCACCCCACAGAAGCCATGGCCAACAAAGGCTGTGACACGTGCAAAATGTGGCTCAGCTCAGGGGGATACTAGGGAAGTGCATAGAAGAGAGATCCGTGCAGGGTTACTAAATACACAGAAAACACAAACGACCAGCTGAAGAAATTCCTACACTGAAAACAGAGGTTAGGAATTGCTCCAGGAAAGCATCCTATTTGCTTTTCCTGGCTTTGCTTTTCTCCGTCTATCACTTACAGCCACTGCTGGAGACAGGATACTGAGCTGGAGGAGACCGTGGTTTGATGTAGGACAGCTGCTTTGATGAACATCCTAGTCATACTAAAGGTTGTTTCATCCCTTTTAAATTAGGAACAATTCAGGCTCCCTACACAGTAACTACAGAGGGATGAATCTCAGTGAAAGTCTCTGCTGAGATTTCATTCATCGTACAAAGACCATTCCCTCAGAGTCCCAGTGTTTCATAGGATGAATATGGCTCCTAAAATTATCTCCAATCATACAGCAAAAATAAGACAAGAAATATTTTCAAAGTACTTATCTCTTTGAGAAATACACATTAAGTACCTTTTTTTTTTCAAATAATTGTGAAAAAAAAGCAAAAAAGGACATCTGATTTGATGCCTGCTGTAAATTATATAGTGTAAAAACTCATCAGAAAAGACATCTAATGGTAATCTTCATACAAACAAGTATTAGACATATAAAGAAGTAATTCTTCGTACAGACAAATGTTCTGTTTTCTTGTAGAACTCACCCAATCAGGTCAGAAATTTTTGCATAGGTATTTTTGTATACCATAGACATACACTACATTATCTCCTGTATATTACAAGTATGTTCTAACCAGGCATGGCCTTATGAATCAGAGTCTCTTCTACTGGTACTTCTTCTTTTATTGCTCTTCCTGAAAAGACAGGATATTATGGACAAGCAAAATGAAGCCATGAACAGTTAAAAATCTCTCTACAAATGGCCTGGCACAGCAACTCCCAGCTGGAGCTGTCTGCACCTAGTCAGCAAGAAGACATCAAAAGGTTACTGCAAAAGAGCTAGAAAGAGACAATAGCAAAAGCACGCTCTCCCAATCACACACACACATGCAAAGCAACAGAATGAGGGGAAGTAAAAACAATAAATGAACACTCATAGCTTGGTTCCAACTTTCATTTACTTTTAAGTGAATACAATTACTGCAATATAGCACAAAGATGACCTTGAATGTTTTTCTCTTGAAAGGTGGGATAGTTCTGTGGGCTTCTAAGCACTACAACAAAATTTAAAATAAAACAAGCCAAAATCACAGAGAACTTTAAAAAGCTTGTATTGAGAATTTAAAGTTTAGGCAAGTAGTGCAACAGCAGGTATTTGATAATTAGCAATATATTTGTATTTTTTGCCATGGATAATGCATCTCTACACAAGGATATAGGGGATGCACACACATGCTAAGTAACAATGAACTTCATTTCTATCCCTCACTTCACATGGATTCTGTGATTATTTTAACAGCAGCATTTGTTTTTCCTCATTTCCATTGTTTTATTGGAACAAAAACAACCTGCAGCCTCACTCACAAAAATCATAAATCTCCCAGTTCAGTACTCTGTTTGGTCAAATTGTATTTGAACTCTGGGGCAGTATGAGAACTTACGCAGTCCAGGAAGTGTTTATACAGATAAGAGGTTTGCAGAGAGATGAAGGAAAAAGAAAGTGCACGATTCTTAAGAGATTTCAGTCGTTCTGGGGCTTGGAGAGACAATGAGCACAGCAGGGAATGCAAAGTAGGCTGTGGCTATTGTAGCACCATACAACCTTGGCTCTCTTTTAGAGGCTTTCTCCTGTTTGAGATACCAGACAGATGCACTGAGTAACAGGCTGGGAAGGTTTGGTCTCATATGGGTAGCCGTAGCCAGATTCATGACTGAGAGGCTTGCAGCAGAGCTGCTCACTCGCAGACAGATCAACAGTGGTGTTGTAGCAAGCATCACATCAGGAATAATGAACAGGCACAAATACAGGCTGGGCAGTGACTGGCTGGAAAGTAGCCCTGAGGAGAGAGACTTGGGGGTGCTGGTGGACAAAAAGCTCAACATGAGCTCTCAATGTGCACTTGCAGCCCGCAAGGCCAATCAGATCCTGGGCTGCATCAGGAGAAGTGTGGCTAGCAGGTCGAGGGAGGTGATCCTCCCCCTCTACTCAGCCCTGGTGAGACCCCATCTGGAGTACTGTGTCCAGTTCTGGAGTCCCTATTACAAGAGGGATGTGGAGGTGCTGGAACGTGTCCAGAGAAGGGCCACAAGGATGATCAGAGGGCTGGAGCACCTCTCCTATGAGGACAGACTGAAGGAGTTGGGGCTGTTCAGTCTGCAGAAGAGAAGGCTCCGAGGTGACCTAATTGTGGCCTTCCAGTATCTGAAGGGGGCCTACAGGAAGGCTGGGGAAGGACTTCTCAGGATGTCAGGTAGTGATAGGACTAGGGGGAATGGAATGAAGCTGGAGGTGGGGAGATTCAGGCTAGATGTGAGGAGGAGGTTCTTCACCATGAGAGTGGTGAGACCCTGGAATGGGTTGTCCAGGAGGTGGTCGAGGCCCCGTCCCTGGGGGTGTTTAAGAGCAGGCTGGATGAGGCTCTGTCCAGCCTGATCTAGTGTGGGGTTTCCCTGCCCATGGCAGGGGGGTTGGAGCTGGATGATCCTTGTGGTCCCTTCCAACCCTGAATGAAACTATGAAACCATGAAACTATGAAATCTTGAAATAAAGCATTTTGTGTCGTGACGAGGAGGTTCTTCACCATGAGAGTGGTGAAACCCTGGCATGGGTTGTCCAGGGAGGTGGTTGAGGCCCCGTCCCTGGAGGTGTTTAAGCCCAGGCTGGATGAGGCTCTGTCCAGGCTGATGTAGTGTGGGGTGTCCCTGCCCATGGCAGGGGGGTTGGAACTAGATGATCCTTGTGGTCCCTTCCAACCCTGACTGGTACTATGAATGAACTTAGGGAGACATGAACTTCTTTCACATTTCTCAGATGTTGTGATGGAAGAGTTAAAGAAATGCATAGCACATTGTGTGGCTTACCAACAAAGGCCAAAGTAAACAAAAAGCAATAACTTATCCCTCAGAAGTCATCGATTTCCCCTATTCTCACATTAAGTGCTGCAGCGTCAGGAATCTGGGTCTGCAGCCAGCACCAGGAAATCCTGACTCCTGGGATCTAAAGCTCAAAGGAATCATTAACTGCAGCAGAATAAAACATGGGCAGGAGCACGGCTGGGAATGAGACATGGAGTAACCTCATGTGGACAGAAGGAACCCTATAAAAAGGCCAATAAATGAAAGAGGGCACCTAGCTAAGTTCTCTGCGGCTTTCACAGTGGGAAAGTGAGCCACATCTTCAGAGGGCAATGGGCAGAGAGGAATGTGAAATAATGCATCAAGGTGCTGAATGCTGAAGCTTTGATTTTATGTGGTTATATGCAGTGGAATAAAGTGGCTTTTTCTAAGGCATTAAATAAGAAATGAAAACTTAACAGTAAAGTTTTTTAAACTAATTAAAGGGGGGGGGCGGGAACCTCCAAAGTTTCTAAATGAATTTGCTCTGTGAAACTTTTTGAAGTTGCTGAATCCAATATAAGACAACAAGAGCACAGTGAAAAGATCAGCCTTCCTACTTGCACATGGTGAGCAACTAATTTAATTACATGTAAGTACTACAGGAAGTTTCTCTAACTCAGCCAGGGGACACACTGTGAGCCTGAAAAGGAAGGTGCTGAAGAAGCACAAAAATTGCATAAATTCCTGATTTCATGGTCCCTGTAAGAGCTGTTAAGAGTTAGGTAAACAAACTTATTTTCCCAGTAGCATGACCATAGAGGGAATTGAAAGGATTAGTTTGATTTTACTTGTGACAGAACAGTTATAAACCATGTTAAGGGCTTAGACCATGCAGATGTAGTATTTTTCAAAGTATGGATCTTATATCCATGTTGCCTTGGCTCTTTGAAAGTGAAAATTTTTAAGGACATCTCAGGATATCTGGTTGAAATGCCTGCCTGGAGACCTGCAGCTGTCACACAAGTAAGGCTGAGTGAAGGCTGAAATTAGCATTGGTCAAATCGTGTATACCACAGAGAGAAATATGAGCAGTAGAGAATCACCAAGTTCTGCCCTCCTATTTTGTGTACCTAAATATAACAAATGTAAAGACAAGATTTCCAAGTTTGCTGTTTGGACTCAGCAAATTTCAGATACAAAAGGATGTAAAAGTCTGTCCAAATATTCAGATCAAGCAGTTTTCAAACACAGTCCAGAAGACATAACTGGGAGAAAATAAAGCTGGAAGAAAAAGAAATCACAACAGGAAATACATGTTTAAGATGCAGGTGTTGTATCTGATTGACCAGGGACATAGATTGAGTTGTTAGCTCAATGCACAGCTGCAGACAAGACCTGACTTTGAGCCGTTGTTAAACATATTACAGTTTTATATTTTAAAATACAGTTTTTTAATTGATCAACTTAAAAATATTATTTTAGGGGTGAATCTCATGTTGTTGCTTTCCCCATTGCTTTTCCCATATCCATCTCACTATAGCAGGTTCTTTTAATCACATGCTCAAATTAAATTTCTGGTCATCCCATGTTGTTCTGGTCCTTGACACCCTCTTGTGCATCCTATTGCTCCTTCAATACATCAGTAGAAAATCAAACACAACATTCAGTATATTTGCAAATGAGAAAGAATGTATGGCTTGGATATGTAGCCCAATGTTACATACAGTAAATAGTGTATCTATATGTGATCACAATTTGTCTCCTTGGTGCTTGAAACCTTGCTGATCTTGCCACCTATTTCTGTCTGCTCAGGCTGTTTCACAGCAGTATCTATCCAAGGTTCTTGTTCTTGACCACTTGCTCTGAGGATAAATGACCAAGTTATTGGATTTAATTATGTCTCCTTTGAGTGGAGGTTGGACTAAATGGCCTTTGAAGGTGCCTAAAAACATAAATCATTCCATGATTGTGGTGCATGAAACAAAAGTCTAAGAGGACTAACATTAAGTAAAGGTGGATGATTAAGGATGAGGTTAAATATGCAACAGAGCAGTTTAAAATATTCCTAAGACCATGAAGCCTGGGAAGGCAAAACTGAGAGGATTGACATCGGGGTAGCTGAACCAACAGAGTAATATTTACTAGGCCATATTGTGTCAAGAAGCATGAGGACATTCTGTGATGGGTCTGATTGCCCTGGTGGAGCCCATCAGTAGTAGGTAGGAATTGGTGAATAGTGCTCCAGTGGTGAATGGTGTCACATCCAGCTGGCAGCCAGTCACTAGTGGATTCCCCAGGGAGCAGTGCTGGGCCCCATCCTATTCAATATCTTTATTGATCATCTGGATGAGGGGATTGACTCCATCATCAGCACATTTGCAGATGACACCAAGCTGGGAGCAGGTGTTGATCTGTTAGAAGGTGAGAGAGCTCTGCAGCGGGACCTTGAGAGGCTGGACAGATGGGCAGAGTCCAAGGGCATGAGATTTAACACATTTAAGTGCTGAGTTCTACGCAATGGCCACAACAACCCCATGCAGTGCTACAGGCTGGGGTCAGGGTGGCTGGAGAGCAGCCAGGCAGAAAGGGACCTGGGGGTACTGGTCGATAGAATCATAGAATCAATAAGGTTGGAAAAGACCACAAAGATCATGAAGATTAACCTGTCACCCAACACCTCATGACTACTAGACCATGGCACCAAGTGCTATGTCAAATCCTCTCTTGAACACCTCCAGGGACAGTGACTCCACCACCCCCCTGGGTGGCATATTCCAATGGCCAACAACTCTCTCTGTGAAGAACTTTCTCCTTACCTCGAGCCTAAACCTCCCCTGGCGCAGCTTGAGACTGTGTCCCCTTGTTCTGGTGCTGATTGCCTGGGAGAAGAGACCAAGATCCACCTGGTTACAAACTCCCTTCAGGTAGTTGTACAGAGCAATAAGGTCTCCCCTGAGCCTCCTCTTCTCCAGGCTAAACAACCCCAGCTCCCTCAGCCTCCCCTCATAGGGCTTGTGCTACAGACTTCTCACCAGCCTTGTTGCCCTTCTCTGGATACATTCAAGAGTCTCAATGTCCTTCTTAAACTGAGGGGCCCAGAACTGGACACAGGACTCAAGGTGTGGCCTAACCAATGCAGAGTGCAGGGGCACAATGACCTCCCTGCTCCTGTTGGCCACACTATTCTTGATGCAGGCCAGGATGCCATTGGTCTTCTTGGCCACCTGGGCACACTGCTGCCTCATGTTCAGCCAGCTGTCAATCAGTACCCCGAGGTCCCTCTCTGGCTGCTCTCCAGCCACTCTGACCCCAGCCTGTAGCTCTGCATGGGGTTATTGTGACCAGTGTGTAGAACCTGGCACTTGGATGCGTTAAATCTCATGCTATTGGACTCTGCCCATCTGTCCAGCCTCTCAAGGTCCCTCTGCAGAGCTCTCATACCCTCTGCTCCCAACTTAGTGTCATTTTAAAACTTATTGATGATGGAGTCAATGCCCTCATCCAGATCATCAATAAAGATATTGAACAGGATGGGGCCCAACACTGATTCCTGGGGACACCACTAGTGACAGGCTGCCAGCTGCATGTGGCACCATTCGCGACCACTCTCTGGGCTAAGCCTTCCAGACAGTTCCTAACCCAGCACAGAGGGCTGCTGTCCAAGCCACAGGCTGACAGCTTGGCCAGGAGTTTGCTGTGGGGGATGGTGTTAAAGGCCTTGCTGAAGTCATAGTTTCATAGTTTCATTCAGGGTTGGAAGGGACCACAAGGATCATCTAGTTCCAACCCCCCTGCCATGGGCAGGGAAACCCCACACTAGATCAGGCTGGACAGAGCCTCATCCAGCCTGGCCTTAAACACCCCCAGGGACGGGGCCTCGACCACCTCCCTGGACAACACATTCCAGGGTCTCACCACTCTCATGGTGAAGAACCTCCTCCTCACATCCAGCCTGAATCTCCCCACCTCCAGCTTCATTCCATTCCCCCTAGTCCTATCACTACCTGACATCCTGAGAAGTCCCTCCCCAGCCTTCCTGTAGGCCCCCTTCAGATACTGGAAGGCCACAATTAGGTCACCTCGGAGCCTTCTCTTCTGCAGACTGAACAGCCCCAACTCCTTCAGTCTGCTCTCATAGGAGAGGTGCTCCAGCCCTCTGATCATCCTTGTGGCCCTTCTCTGGACACGTTCCAGCACCTCCACATCCCTCTTGTAATAGACCACATCCACAGCCTGCTGCAGATCCACCAGGTGGGTCACCTGATCATAGAAGGACACCTGATCATAGTAGGCTGAACATGAGCCAGCAGTGTGCCCAGGGGGCCAAGAAGACCAATGGCATCCTGGCCTGTATCAGGAATAGTGTGGCCAGCAGGAGCAGGGAGGTCATTCTGCCCCTGTACACTGTAATGGTTAGGGCACACCTTGAGTCCTGTGTCCAGTTCTGGGCCTCTCTGTTTAGGAAAGATGTTGAATTGCTGAAACGTCTCCAGAGAAGGGTAACAAAGCTTGTGAGGGTTTTGGAGCACAAGCCCTATGAGGAGAGGCTGAGGGAGTTGGGGTTGCTTAGCCTGGAGAAGAGGAGGCTCAAGGGAGACCTTATTGCTCTCTACAACTACCTGAAGGGGGGTTGTAGCCAGGTAACTTTGGTCTCTTCTCCCAGGCAACCCCCAACAGAACAAGAGGGCACAATCTCAAGCTGCACCAGGGGAGGTTTAAGCCAGATGTTTGGAAGAAGTTCTTCACAGAAAGATGATTGGCCATTGGAATATGCTGCCCAGGGAGGTGGTGGAGTCATCATCAGTGGAAGTGTTTAAGAAGAGACAGGATAAGGCACTTTGTGCCGTGGTTTATTTGATTAGATGGTGTTGGGTCATAGGTTGGACTTGATGATCTCAAAGGTCTTTTCCAACCTGGCTAGTTCCATTCTATTCTATTCTATTCTATTCTATTCTATTCTATTCTATTCTATTCTAAAAGCAGTGTAACATTTGTACAAATCACCTCAGCATGAGTGCAGGCAGCACATGGGAAAAGGAATACAAAAAATTTCCCTTTAGTGAGTGCACTCAGCATCAGTAGGATTAGAATTTTGGACTTCTCTGCTCTTGTTTGATGGACACAGAACAGCTGACTTAATTCTTTTGTACTTCAGCACAGACTTAAAGGTAGTTGCTCACTTTTCTTGCTATGAATAATCTCATATCTGCCATTATCAACTCCAAAAGAAAAAAAAATTACTTACATTATATGGGCATGTAAGGTTCATGCTATCTTTGTATGAAGACAGTGTGCTGAACCCTTGCATTACTTCATTAAGACAATAAAAATTTACAAAATAATTTACCAACACATGGGCAATTATTGGAAGAGTGGAGGGTGATGTTCCCAGGGGCAGTTGGGCATGGCACATACATGAAGTCGTTTTGTTTTGTTTCTAATAAGAAGTAATTCCATGAGTGGAAATCATGTTTATGACCCTTTTCAGGAGCCTTTAAAGCCATTATATTATTGTTGGACACTAAATTGGATTTTGGCAAAGAGGTGAAAAAGGAACAAGCTTAACAACCAGTAAAAAACATCACAAGAACAGAATAAAGCATATATACCTTGTAACAATTGTTATCCAGAAATAGGTTATTTCAAGCAACAATCCCAAGCAGCAACCATCTGCACTGACAGCTGTATTAATTCATCTGTGCTTAGACAGAGACAGGGACATCAGATCTTTAACTTCATTTCAGGTTACTTTCCAAAACCAACATTCACCAAAGTATTGTTGAAATAGGGAGGAATGGAGCCAGGATAACATATTCATACCGCTACGTTCATCTTCTGTTGAAGTTAATGGAAGATCTGCCATTAGATGAAATGGGAATTTTCCATACACAGATCATGTATCTGGTGAGATTTGGGAATGATACTGGAAAACAAACCACTCTGAATCAGGTTACTCTAGTGTAATCATACTGTATAACTACTGTGAGAGTGTTATGTTTGAAATCAATTCCTGAATCTTGGCTTTCCCAGAAAAAGCACACAATGGACTGGTTTCTTCAATTACATTCTTACATCAAGCTGCATAAACTGGGGATGGGGCTCTGAAATCAGGTACACATGCATCAGCAAAGCCAGCCTTGTGGAAGTATAGCTGGTACATCTTCCTACAGGCCTCATGTATTCCAGCATTCAGTTATCCAGACTCAATGATTAGTCTTCTGGGTTGTACCTTGACAGTTCTTGCACCTTGCCTGCTAACATCCCAGGCTTCCCAAGAACTGTTTCAAGAAATATAAAGCAAGAATATGCCTGTCCACCCCAAAGTCTTGGCACAAAGCATCCCAACCTTTCCAGGGATTTCATGCTACACACAGGGAACCAGGATGATGCATTCTGTGGTAGCTTGTGGCCAAGTGAATTTTTCCATTGCTTTCATAAGATCAGAAGCAATTGAAACTTCATTAAAAGCTCCTAACTGAGCTACCTATTTCTTCGTTCTTCTCATCAAGGGCTCACACATTTCAAGCCATTCTGGTCAGAAAGTGTGAAGGACTGGGGTAAGAACGAGCATGGAAGTGAGGTAGTTTCCTCCTTCCCCAAAGACTACAGCTGCCTCAAAACATGCCATATTCTTTACAACAGAAACTGCACTCATCATAACCCAGGAAAAATCCCTTTGCATGCTGCAATTTCCCCTTCTGGCAAAAATGTTGAAAGCCATTCCTCCAGCTGTGTCTCTGTTTCTCATGTTTCCCCTTTTCTGATCAACACCATGAGTCTATCTGCTATCATCTCTAGTGTAATCACCCTAGGTCCCTTGACCCCTCAAGCAGGGCAGATGCACAATGCACGGGGAGAACAACCAGAGTGCTGATCATGCATAGGTCTGCTGCTTTGCTGTGTGTAAGTTCCTTTCTCTCACTCCCGAATGAACAACCCACTTTTCTTTAATTTTTCTCTTTGTTCAAGTTTTGCTTATTTTATACCTTCGCTTTTAGTTTTGGCCTTGATCAACAGCTCTTCCTTTACCATCTTTTGATGTTATTTATCTAAATGAACTCTTAGTGACTCCTTTCACATCTTTTGTCTGTGAGTTTCAGCCACTGCTGTTTTATCAGTTTAAAGCCAGACTGGGCTGGCTATGTGCTTTTCCTCATAAATAACAGTTTCTCCCATTGATACCTTGATAGTGACCCTCCAGTGATTTTCCAACACAGAGATTTAAACAAATATATAGAAATATGATCTAGTACTGGCAATAGTCCTGATGTAAGCAGGAGAATGGATGAGGTCTGTCCATGTATCTGTCACTGCCACTGCTTCTATGATTCTTACATGACACAGTATCTGTAAGGACAGTTTCTGTCTGTCATTCTACTATTGGGACCTCTGATATATAGTATCATATACTCTTTGAACTATAAATTTGTATAGCCTTTCTGCTATCTTGTACTGCTTATGCTCAGAACAGGACCTGCACAGGGACTAAAATCCCTCAAAGATTTCAATGAAAAAGAGCTTCTATAGAAATTAGTAGCTCTACTAGTCTAATCTCAGTATGACATGCCTTTGAATTAAGCTGCTCCTTACACTGACAACCTAGGTACCAGGCAATAGACTTAATGCTTGTCCTCAACTAGACCATGCACTTCAAAACTTCCAGCAGTCTGTACCCTTTCCTGCCACTACATAGTTGTTTTGCTATTGGTTCCAGGCTGGAGAGCTGGTGGAATGCACTCTTGAAAAGCCTAACCTTAAAACCATTGAAATTTGTACAAAGCGTTGGGTCAGTCTTGCATCCTAATTCCAGAACTGGGCAGATGGCAGAAAATGAAGCATACTCTAGAAGAACATATTGGAATGTCATAAGAAGCAATAATGTGTAAAAGTTGTTTTCATAGTGAAACATTTAATATGCATGACATACACCACACAATTACTCACATTCTTAAAATGAAAAGG
The DNA here is from genome assembly GCA_011125475.1 of Melanerpes aurifrons. Lineage (NCBI taxonomy): Eukaryota > Metazoa > Chordata > Aves > Piciformes > Picidae > Melanerpes > Melanerpes aurifrons. Next base: position 24,649,555 of record WWNC01000003.1, read on the forward strand.
ATAAATGTTTCCAGCAGGCATCATCTTCTAACAATGCTTTCAAGTTGATGCCAAATGGGGGGAGGCGAGTGAAGGGGGAAAAAGCAACTAGTAAGATTTCTGTAGAGAACATACCAATATTGTCTCCAAAGCTATCAGACATGTTTTCGTGAAAATTAAAGTCAGGTTGAAAGAGAGGCATCCAAAATATATTTTTCCTAAGGGTGGAGATAAGTCAGTAATCACGTAAGACCACTGTTTCATGTAAGATATTTTATTTCCATTAGAGAAAGGTTATGGATAAGTGTTACCAAACCATATTTATCTGTATTTACAATTTAGCTTATCTTGGGTTCAGATTTGACCAAATATCCTGTAAGATGTGACCCCAAATATCTGAATGCTTGCAAAGGATTGTAAAAGCCCAAATGGTGTTCTGAGAGTGTGGCTGGCAACACAAAAATCTGCTCCCCATTCAAATAAGGTGCTTAACTCCAAGGTTTATGGAACCACATGCAAAAAGCTGACCATCTACTTTCTGTCAGGATTTATACTACTGGCCTCATCCATTTTGCAAGCATAGTGCTTGAAGCAATACCAAACATTCTCTAGTATGTAAACCTCTGCATCTTTCCATGTTCTTTTATCATTCCCTTCACCCACTGCCTCTGTCCTTTTATCCAAGTAGTTTTAGGAAATTTTCTCCAATCTTTCTGCTTTAGGAGGGCTTGTGATAACTTTACATTGAAATAATCTGTTGTTATTGTCCCACTCCTGCAGCTGTCTGCTTCTTTGTCTAACTATGCATAAAACTGTATTTTTTGTTTGCTTGTGAAATGCTTAGGACATGGCAGGTACTGACAAAAATTAACAATCATGTTCAGTTTGCAGGCTGAGATCATATCATAGGCTTTACAATTGAAAGCATGACTTTTGCTATTGCCCAGTATTACTCAATTTATTTCTGAGCAGCAGTGCTTTCAGATGGCACCTTGGCAATATCTTAAATGTCTGGACCAGGAACCTTCAAAATGTGGCCATGCAATTTCCAAAGTGATAAGTGCAGCCAAGATTATGACCGATCATCTAACAAATCAGGTGCCTTGAACATGCACGCAACTGTGCAAAACTAGGCAGTGATGTGCTGTCAGATGACCTTCTTAGTTCTTAAGAAGCTCAAGACTGAGGGGCTTGCTGCAGTTTCAACTTAATTTCTTGTATCCAGAGTGTCCAAAGATTCATTGATCTGTTCAGTTTTCATAGTTTTTCTAACACTTCTGTTTGAATCTGGCAGTGTTTTTGCTTACTTCTGCAGATGTTTTCTTCTCCCCCCAACTTCTTTATTGCTTTCAAATACTTCAAAGGGTGCTTTCCTATCCTTTTCTATCCCTTCTATTTGCATAGTCATATTTTGCTCAGTCTTGCCATCATCTGAGATACCAAATGTGGCTGATACATATTCATGGCAGCAGAGACAGATTGCTTGGCTACAGGTCCAGGTGTGGAAGTCAATATTACGGAATTAAACCATCTCTACTGCATCTACTGGCTTTTTCCATGTGGAAGAGTTGGGCACTGACATGGCTGACTTTAAATTGCTTTATCCTACATTACTTCTTTTGAGAGAGCACTGTTAGCCTAGTAACCGGTTTACAACACACCATGGAGATCAGGTGTAAGCAATTTGAACAGAGGTAGTGAGTTGTGTGGTTCTGCCACAGACAAACAAAACTATCCACATATGTCATACACGAGGCCTCCTATCATGTTTCAGAACCTATCCAGAAGCAATTAGTAGGTTAATACTTTGCTGAGATGAATAGTTAAAAGGAGACATTGTCCCTAATATTAAATCATGGCAAAAGAGCCTTTTCTCATATTATGAACCATTAGGCCAGATAATCCATCAGCCTTGTTAGCACAATTCTCAGTGTGGCAAATGTGATGCCAAAATGTCAGAAGAACAAAGTGTGTATAATGTTTCTTCAGTTCAAATAACATTTCTGTTATATGTTCTGTGACTTCTGTTGCTGAGATGAGTCTTTATACACTAAAGTGCCATGTAAGTAATTGTCTTTGAAACTGCCTGTGAAACTCTATTTTTACTGCATGTCATTCAATCTTGCTGTCTAGGAAGGGTTACAGACATAGCATCTCCCTGGCCTACACTGTTTATGAAGACCAGTGGTCTGTACTATTGCAGTTTGTTCCTGATTGACAAAGAAAGAGCATCAAAATGCCTAGAATGAAATAGTGATTGACAGTATATGTTGTAAACCAGATCAATGCTTCATCATTAAAAGATTCAGAGAGAATTTTACAGAAGTCATGCAAAAAACTTATTAATTTTATTCCTAGGCAGCTATGGTAAACCTGTTTTAGACCTCTGTGCCTTTTTCTGGATCTTTAACTCTTCTTCCATGGATGTTTGCTCTTTTATGCAGTCCAAAACTCTTAAGACAAGGACTATCTTTTGTTTCATGTAAGGAATGTGCCTACTGTGCCCTCAGCCCACCATCTAGCTTCAGGCCTCTACGCATAAGGAAATAAAAATATTATTTCTAAGAATGATAGACTCATGAGTTGTCCTTAGAAACCTTATTAATGCTGCATGCCCTACTGTGTGTCCTGGTTTTGTCCCCTTCTTCTGACTAATTTCTGGGCATATGAAAGAAAATTCTTGGTTCAGGGTTACCCTGCAGAGATAGTTTTGCTATTCTAACCAAGTTCTGAGAATAACAGCACATTTTTCAAGTTGGAGAAACAGGATACAATAATAAAGAATATTAATCAAATATTGTATTGTGTCCTCATCTTTGGTGAGCCTGAAACTATTTTCCACACTAAAAGAAAATAAATCATTAATAAAGAAAGTCTTTTTGGTAAAGAAACATAAGCTGGAAAACATCCTATGAAGTTACAAAGCAAAATGCAGTGTGCTTCTATAATGACCCATTAAATGTTTATAAATATTGTTTATTTTCAGTACCATGGACTACTGAACACACAATAGATGACAATGCTGTATCTGATCACATTTTTTCACAAAACTTGGTCGTATGTTTGTCCAAGATCACCACATGCCAGTTTTTCTCTGTTTGCCATGGTAACCACAGCCAAATGCCATCTTAACCAAAGTGAAGTGTCCTACAAAGACTGGAATGTATCACCTCAGGCATTCAGTATTCCTAAGGTTGGAAGGGACCTCAAAGATCATCAAGTCCAACCTGTCACCTCAGACCTCATGACTAGAGTAGGGAGGACACTACTCACTTGACTCAGAAAAATAAGGGATTATAATGTCAGCCTCTTCACTGTTTCTGAAAGGAAAAAATCTTGGTTTACAACGTTAAAGCATACATGCAGGAAGCATACTTCAGGATGCCACTCCTGGTGTTCTTTTTGTTTCCCTTAGTGCGCTGCAGACAGCCCCATGTTGTTATTTCCTCTTTTTTTTCATATCCTAAGGGTAGTTTCCCTGCCCTAGATACATTCCAGCACAGTGGGAAAAAAGGTTTGTCCTATGCTACGTATCACAATTTCCTCTGAAATGCCCTCTCTTGATGGAGAAAAAGAGCCTGTGCCTGCCATCCAGCATGAAGACACATTTTCCAGTGCAGCCAACAGAGTGCCTCTTACTTCAGAGACTGGTCATTCAGAAGGAAAATTGATATTATTGTTGGGAAGAAAGATGCTGGGATGTTACTGGTAAGCATAGAGGAGCCCTCATTTACCATTCCTGCCAAAGGGAAATCAGCATGTCATAACAGTATAATGCCCTGGTTATACAACCCAGTTTTCTCTCCTCAGCTAGGTCTAGTTCAAGTACACCTCTGTGTGTGTGACAGTATAAAAATACACACAAAAATTAGAAATTATTTCTGGAATGAGTGTGATTGCCAGTGAGGTTGAGCCCCAACACTACCCAAATAATCAGATATTTTGGCTTTCATTTTCAAAATAAGCCCAACTCTGGCTCTAATGTGCTTCATATTTTGATACACTAAGAATCTTCTGCAGATTATGAAACAACCATCTATGGGTCCAGATAGGCTAGTTTATTTATTATTTAAGCTCCCAAACAACTGGAACCCTTAACTTCAGTAATAAATACATTCTGTAGGCCATCCACTGCTATCTTGCTATTTGGCAGGAACCCTTAAAGATAATTTTAAAAAAAAATATTTATTTTTTTAAATTCAGTAATACAGAGCAATATACTTCCTGCCAGGTCCTTCTTAATCCGGCATGTGTAGGTCTGTAGGCAGCGGGTTGTCTGTGGCCAGTGGGCTTCTCATAGAGTTGGAGTACACACCTGAAGGAGCTGCAGCCTGTGCACCACATCAGAAGACAGAGTAAATGAGTCATCCCTTGGAAATAACAACAATAGACACACGGCTGCAGACAAAGGTGCAGAGTGATGACAGGACCTTCCACTGCAGTCATAAACCTGCGGGAGAAGCAAATGCCTCATCCCACCCTTAAAACTAATTTTCTAATGTGACACATGCCTCTTCTGCTATAGCAGAAAGATGCCTAGAGCAGGGTACATGGTAGGAACTGCCTGTCACACTGAAAGAAAGAGTAGGGGAAAGATTTGTGAAGCTGGCAAACTTCTTGTGCTTCTAAATTCTCCTCTTAAATACCATTCCTTCATCTCTGCTTCATCTCCTCCTTGCTGGCAGGAGGCCCTAAAGGGGAAACAGCAGGACACGGTGGGAGAGTTGTGAGTAGCCTGACCTTTCCTATAGAAAGGTGCCTCATCAAAAAGATGTTTTGTCTTCTGCTCTTATTTCTTTTTTTCAGTGAATTTAGGATGTGAAAGAGGGCCCTTCTTGCCTCTCCCGGCTTGTACAAGAAACAGTGTAACCAAGAGGAGTAGGCACTGCTCTAGGCACTCCTGAGTCCACACTCACATATTGGAGCGTGTCCAAAGCCAGGCAGTGAAGCTAGTGAGAGGTCTAGAACAGAAGTCCAAGGCGGTGCAGCTGAGGGAGCTGGAGTTGTTTAGCCTGGGAAAAGGCAGACTGGGGAGACCATATCACTCTTTACAACTACCTGAAAGGAAGTCAGAGTGATGTAGGTGTTGATCTCCCAACTAACAAGAAATAGCGCAAAAGGAATGTCCTTAAAATGCACAGGGAGAGGTTTATAGTTGGGTATTAAGGAAAGATCTCTCCACTAATAGGGTTGTTAGTCACTGAAACATGTTGCCTGGGGAAGTGATTGAGTCACCATCCCTGAAGGGACTTAAAAGACATGTAGATGTGGCGCTTAGGAACATGGTTTGGTGGCGACTTTGTAGCACTAGATTAACAGATGGATTTAATGATCTGAAAGAACTCTTCCAACCAAAATAACCCTGTAATTGCTCTCATCATCAATGGAGAAAGAAAAAGGGGAAATGGGAAAAGGAGAAGAGGAGAAGGAAAATGAGAAGGAGAATGACAGAGAGAAGGAAAAGGAAGGGGAGGTGGGGGGAAAGGAAGCTGAAAACTACATACACGATCTCGACTGTCCACCAGACTGAATCTCTGCATGCTTTGACATCACAGCTTCCACCACTGACCGGACAGCCTTCCCTGCTCAGGACCCAGTATCACTGCTGCATCCAGCACAGCTGGAGTTCAGTTCTGCCACTCGCCTTCTTACTCTCACCTGTGTATTTGTACAGGTTGCATTCCTGCTAAGTTTCAAGCACAGACATGCCCAAGTTGATCTTTCAAGCAGAAACTTTCCCCACTTCTATCATGAACTAATTCACTGATCTTGATGAGCCCACAGAATAATGTGGCCACCACAGAAACAACTGTAGTGGAACAGGTGTGTGATAGACACAAGAAGTTAAAAGGGAATTGAAAAGTTACTGAGGACATCATAGTATCATAATCAAATCTCTACCATGACACCTGCAAGGGTGTCTGCAAACTCATGACAGTTGTTGGCAAAGCTTTCACTATCTGTCTGCAGCTGGGACAGCCAGGATTATTATGCATGCATTACTAATCATAGAATCATACAATCAGTAAGATTGGAAAAGACCTCAGAGATCATCAAGTCCAACCTATTACCTAATACCTGATGACTAACTAAACCATGGCTTCAAGTGTCACATTCAATTGTTTTTTGAACACCTCCAGGGATGGTGACTCCACCACCTCCACCTCCCTGGGCAGCCTATTCCAATGGCCAATCACTTTTTCTGTGAAGAACTTTCTCTTCACCTTGAGCCTAAACTTCCCCTGACAGAGCTTGAGATTGTGTCCTCTTGTCTGGTGATGGTTGCCTGAGAGAAGAGACCAACCTCCACCTGGCTACAACCACCCTTCAGGTAGTTGTAGAGAGCAATAAGGTATCCCCTGAACCTCCTGTTCTCCAGGCTAAGAAACCCCAGCTCCCTCAGCCTCACCTCACAGGGCTTGTGTTCAAGGCCTCTCACCAGCCTTGTTGCCCTTCTCTGGAGATGTTCAAGAGTCTCAATGTCCTTCTTAAATTGAGGGGCCTAGAACTGGACACAGGACTCGAGGTGTGGCCTAACCAGTGCTGAGTACAGGGGCACAATGAGTTCCCTGATCCTGATGGCCACACTGTTTCTGATGCAGGCCAGGATGCCATTGGCCTTCTTGGCCACCTGGGCACACTGCAGACTCATGTTCAGCCTACTATCGACCAGTACGCCCAGGTCCCTTTCTGCCTGGCTGGTCTCCAGCCACCCTGACCCCAGCCTGTAGCACTGCATGGTGTTGTTGTGGCCATTGCGTAGAGCTCAGCACTTAAATGTGTTAAATCTCATGCCGTTGGACTCTGCCCATCTGTCCAGCCTCTCAAGGTCCCTCTGCAGAGCTCTCTCACCCTCTAACAGATCAACACCTGCCCCCAGCTTGGTGTCATCTGCAAATTTACTGATGATGGAGTCAATGCCCTCATCCACATCATCAATAAAGATGTTAAAGAGCACAGGGCCCAGCACTGATCCCTGGGGGACACCGCTAGTGACTGGCTGCCAGCTGGATGTGGCACCATTCACCACCACTCTCTGGGCTCAGCCCTTCAGACAGTTCCTAACCCAGCACAGAGTGCTGCTGTCCAAGCCATGGGATGATAGCTTGGACAGGAGTTTGCTGTGGGGAATGGTGTCAAAGGCCTTGCTGAAGTCCAGGTAGACTATATCCACAGCCTTCCCCACATCCACCAGACGGGTCACCTGATCATAGAAGGAGATCAGGCTGGTCAGGCAGGACCTGCCCTTCTTAAATCCATGCTGGCTGGGCCTGATCCCTTGGCCATCCTGTAAGTGCTGTGTGATTGCACTCAAGGTGACCTTTTCCTTAATCTTGCCTAGCACTGAGGTCAGGCTGACAGGCCTGGAATTCCCTGGCTCATCCAACCAGCCCTTCTTGTGGATGGGCATCATGTTGGCCAGCATCCAGTCTTCTGGGAACTCTGCAGTGAGCCAGGACTGTTGAAAAATGATGGAGAGTGGGAGGAGCGGGGGAGGCGAATAGGAGCGGGATAGATTCCCCATGCTTCTCCTAACAGGGACCTGTACCCCTGTTTCCGAGGTCGCCTCCCTAAAATGGAAGGGTCTGTAAAGCCTACTCCCACATATCTAACTCCCTTTTGCATTCCCTTATAGTCCTGAGTCTTAATACTTCTTCCTTTATCTTGGCCACCAGATTGAGAAGATAATTAACCTGGTCACACCTCATACAAGTGTTATCTCCTTCACCCTCCATTCCAGGCTCCAGCACCCTCTTCAGCTAGCAGCCTGAACACCTGCATGCTTGTGCACCAGCTCTCTGTGGTTACCTCCTGTTTTTTTAGTAGCCTTTGGCCAAGTCATTACCGTGGCTGGATCTCTTCAGGCATTCTAACTCACCTGTAACCCTCCAGACAAGTGTGGTAGACTATGCAGGAGTGAGTAGTGAAGGGTACATGGAAGCTTGTCTTCATTTTTTGGTTTTCGCCATTTGTGAAGTTGAGGCATAACTGAGGCAGAATCTTGCATGTCAGAGTTTGAGAATCTATCTGTTTCCTGAGCAAAACATAATCTGAGAGCCATATTTCCCAAGAAGGAGAGCCAGGAAAGACGCTGAAGCTTGGACTCAGAAATAAAAGGAAGAAGCTTCAAAACACCACAATGCATTAGCTCTAGTCCCATCTTTGAGGCAATGCTATAGACTAAGGAGAGTCAAGCAAATACTCTCAGCAGCAGTGATGTGAATCTGAAATTTAGTAACTATATTATTCGGACAATTCATGTTACTTAGTATTCCAATTACAGTAGCTATGGTCTAATGGTGATTCTCCTCTCTTAACATTGTTAGTATGTACATGGAAACAATACACGTTTTGTTGCAGGTACCTAACAGAGCAAGCATAGTGTCAAGAGATCAAAGGGCTATGACCTCTCAGAAATATATATTAAATAAGTAGAATGATGTTCTGAAGGCGGTTTGACAGAGTATGGCACATATTCCAAAGGGAAAACAGATTTTGGGACTTCTGCACCCTGTCTGTGAGGAGTTACTCTGACATATTTTATATAACTAGCATTTGCACATAGCTAGTTTTCTCCACATCACAAACAGGTACATTACAGCCATTATTTCAGCAAGCATAGAACTTTATCATATAAACAAAAACAAAAGAAATTTGTTTGCATATATTTAACTTCTGATTAGGTCTCAGATTCAGAAATAAATGTTCATCTTGAGTCTTATCAGTTGGAAAAAAACCAAAACCCTAACATAGTCCCAATACAGTTAAAAGTTCAATGTAACCTTGGCTGAAGAAAATTGAAAGTCACCTGAGCAGTATTTAAGATAACCTTGTACTCTTGGAAATACTTTTTCAAAGAGCATGGCTTACTATGCCCAAAACAACTTTCAAGTCCAGAGAAAATAAAATAATAACCCACAGGAGACATCATCAGTCACTGACTCCTGAAGATTCATGTACTCCATAGAGATTATGTTAAAAACTGCTGTAACTGAGAAAATAAGGTTCTTGTTTCAAGACCGCTTGACCAGAATAGCTGACAAGACACTGGCTTTGGCCTTTCCCCCTGGAATTGCATCAGATTTTTGTTTATGTAAAACAATAGGCTGAAATAGGACCTATTTTAAAATTGTTGCCAGGGTATGAACAAACATCTCCAATCACTGAGGAGCTCTTTCAGCAATGCAGTGTTGGAATCATTTACGTGGTGAGGAATAGAGTGTAAGTGGTGGGATTTAAGTCAGAATTCAATGCAGCAGTCCTGTATGCTGAATTTTCTGATTTATTTGAAGGAATAGTACAAACATCGGTTGGAAATCATGTTATTGGACACTCTTTGAGAAAGCAGTATTACAGCAAATGAGTGCTGTAATTTCCAAACCAGACAGTGAATTGGATGCTGGTATCCCAGAGAACAAAGAAAGTTTTCCTTAAAGGCCTGTGATAAGGGTGTTGGAGATTAATGTTTTTAGCCTCTATGACATATCTCCTTTACCTAAGACCTTCCTTTGAAAACAGGGTAGATGGTGTAGTGTGGCTAGTATTACATCAAAGTGACCTACTGAAAAGAACAGATTTTTTAATTTATCTTCCTATGCCTCAACTTCCACCCATTGCCCCTTGTCCTTTCATTTGGCATTGCTGAGAAGAGCCTGGCTCCTTCCTCTTGGCACTCACCCTTCACATATTTATAAACATTAATGAGCTTACCTTTAGTCTCCTCTTCTCCAAGCTAAAGAGACTCAGCTCCATCAGTCTCTCCTCATACAGAAGATGTTCCACTCCCTTAGTCATTTGTGTGGCTTTGGGCTAGACTCTTTCAAGCAGATTCCTCTCCTTCCTGATCTGAATGGACCAGAACTGGAGACAATATCCCAGATGCAGCCTCACCAGGGCAGAATAGAGGGGGAGGAGAACCTCTCTCAACCTACTGACCACACCCCTTCTAATACACCGTAGAATGCTATTTGCCTTTTTGGCCACGAGAACACATTGCTGGTTCATGGTTAACCTTCCATCCACTAGGACCTCCAGGTCCTTTTCCCCTTCACTGCTCTACAGCAGGGTTCTCAACCTATACTGATCCATGGGGTTGCTCTTTCCCAGATGCAAGACTCCACACTTGCCCTTGTTGAATTTCATTAAATTTCTCCCTGCCCAACTCTCCAGCCTGTCCAATTCTCAGTGAGTGGCAGCACAACCTTCTGGTGTGTCAGCCACTCCACCCAGTTTTGTATTATCAGCAAGCTTGCAGACAGTGCTCTCTGTTCACTCATGCAGGTCGTTGATGAATATATTGAATAGTATTGGTCCTAGGACTGACTCCTGAAGGACTCCACTAGATACAGGCCTCCAACTAGACTCCATCCCATTGACCACAGCTCTCTGACTTCTTTTCTTCAACCAGTTCACATCCACTTCACTAGCTGATCATCCAGACCACATTGCCTCAGCTTAGCTGCAAGGATGCTAAGGGAGACAGTGTCAAATGCCTTACTGAAATTAAAAAAAAACACATCCACTGCTCTACCATCATCTATCCACCTGGTTATGTCCTCATAAAAGGCTAACAGGTTGGTCAAACATGGATTCCCCTTGGTAAAGCCATGCTGACTGCTCCTAGTGACCTTCTTGTCCTTGATATGCCTAAGGGCAATGTCCGGGATAAATTGCTCCATTACCTTTCCAGGGATGGAGGTGAGGCTGACCCATCTATAGTTACCTGGGTCCTCCTCCTTGCCCTTTTTAAAGACTGGGGTGATATTTGGCCTCCTCCAGTCCCCAGGCACCTCTCATTTCTGCCATGACTTACCAAAGATGATGGAGAGTGGTCCGGCAATGACCTCTACCAGCTTCCTCAGTGCCCTTGGGTGCATCCCATCAGGACCCATGTATTTATGGATGTCCAGATGTCTTACCTGTTCTCAAACCCAGTCATCACCAGCCAAGGAAAATTTCTCCTTTGTCCTGCCTTTCTCTGGGACTGTGGGGCCCCAGGATCCTGCCTCCAGCATATAGATGGAAACAAAGAAGCCATTTAGCAACTCTGCCTTCTCTGTGTCATCTGTCACGAAGGCAGCCACCTCATTCAGCAGTGGGCCTACATTGCCTCTGGTGCCCAGATGCACTTCCTTTGAGAGGGCAACAGAACTTTAGTCAGATACAAACACTAATAAACCTTCACTTTCCAGGTTGCCATATTCCTTCTAAAGGCTTTTATTCCTTTAGCTATTCCAAATATACATGACAGTCAGGATTGTTTAACCTGGAGAAGAGGAGGCTCAGGGGAGACCTTATTGCTCTCTACAACCACCTGAAGGGTGGTTGTAGCCAGGTGGTGCTTGGTCTCTTCTCCCAGGCAACCAGCACCAGAACAAAAGGACACAGTCTCAAGATGCACCAGAGGAAGTTTAGGCTTGAGGTGAGGAGAAAGTTCTTCACAGGGAGAGTTTTTAGGCATTGGAATAGGCTGCCCAGGGAGGTGGTGGAGTCACCATCCCTGGAGGTGTTCAAGAGGGGATTGGACGTGGCACTTGGTGCCATGGTCTAGTCATGAGGTCTGTGGTGACAGGTTGGACTTGATGATCTTTGAGGTCTCTTCCAACCTTATTGATTCTATGATTCTATAATTCCACGTCCAGGTCCACATTCCTTCTCTTTTCTCTCCTGGCTTCAGCCTTCCTGGCCATACAGACCAGCAGATGCACATTGAATTGATCTGATTCCACTCATCCCACTGCCAACATTAAAATAAATTGTTTTCAGCTGAAGCTGATCTCAGCCTGTCATCTTTTTCTGGCCTTTGTGCAGGACTTCTGGGACAGTCCTGCAGCCTTGGAGCCTGCTATTGATGCTGCGACTGGAGGCACAAAGCTTTGGGACCATAGAATCATAGAATCAGTCAGGATTGGAAGGGACCACAAGGATTATCTAGTTCCAACCCTCCTGCCATGGGCAGGGACACCTCACCAGCATGCCCAAACAGGCAAAAAGAAGTTCAAAGAACACAAAAGAGGTGAAGAAGATGAATGCCATATGTATCAGACCAGACAGAAAGAGTTAAGAAATGGAAAGGAGGAAAGATCAAGATACAAACCAAGGACAAGGCAAGAAAGAGCAAGAATAGTTGATGGCAGAAACCAAATGATTCAGGGAAATCATTTGCCAGAAGGAAAGACACAAAGAGTTACACATGGTATACACAAAAATGCAGTTTGCTGAATGCACAAGAAACAGGAATGAAGAAAAGCAGCCAGCAGACATCCTTAGAGCAGAGGTAAGGAAAAGCTAGAGAAAGCTGTTCACAGCAGTTGTATTTTACTAGTCGAAAAAAAGTACAAGCATCCATGTAACATTGTTCAGCTTGGCTAATGCACTTTATGAAGTTAATTTACAGGTTCTCTCAAAAGTATTATAGTTGCATATACTGAGCATATTTTTGTTGCTTAATTTGTAGTTGTATAACGAAATGAAGACACACTCGAAGTTGGTGAGGGGTCTGGAACACAAGCCCTATGAGGAGAGGATGAGGGAGCTGGGGCTGCTTAGCCTGGAGAAGAGGAGACTCAGGGGTGACCTTATTGCTCTCTACAACTACCTGAAGGGAGGTTGTAGACAGGTGGATGATGGTCTCTTCTCCCAGGCAGCCAGCACCAGAACAGTCTCAGGCTGTGCCAGGGGAGGTTTAGGCTGGATGTCAGGACGAAGTTCTATACAGAGAGAGTGATTGCTCTTTGGAATGCACTGCCCAGGGAGGTGGTAGAGTCACCATCATTGGAGGTGTTCAGGAGGAGACTTGATAGGGTGCTTGGTGCCACGGTTTAGTTGATTAGGTGGTGTTGGATGATAGGTTGGACGCGATAATCTTGAAGGTCTCTTCCAACCTATTCTATTCTATTCTATTCTATTCTATTCTATTCTATTCTATTCATGCTGGGTGTCTTACCAGAAAAGCTTGTGGCCTGACCAAGATGTTAAGATTGAAGTCAAGAAGATTTTTACCACTTAATACTCTTCCACTGAAGACTGGCAGTCAACTTGAAGAAGTTCATCACAGAAAGAGTGATTACCCATTGGAATGGGCTGCCCAGGGAGGTGGTGGAGTCACTATCACTGGAGGTGTTTAGGAAGAGACTGAAAGGGGTGCTTGGTGCCATGGTTTAGTTGATTAGATGGTGTTGGATGATAGTTTGGACTAGATGATCTCAAAGGTCTTTTCCAACTTGGTTAATTCCGTTCTATTCTATTCTATTCTATTCTATTCTATTCTAAACTAGTTAAGAAATTTAGAAATATGTATGAAATGGGACTGGAAGAAGAGGTTTTACCTTCAGTCTGATTGATTTCTGGGAGGAAGAGAAAAAAAATATTAAGAGATAATGAATAAATCAAAGTTGAGACTAAATTATTTCCCTTTTCCTCTTAAATTCAAGTCTACCATTTGGGAAAAGTAACTTTATACCTAGACAAAAAAAAAAAAAAAAGAAAAGAACAAGAAAGCAGTTCTTTTACCCAGCAAAATTAAGAGCAAAACATTTTGGCAAACTCTACCTCCTATGGGAACCAGAGGCAGCAGAACAATCACTAGGAGGGCTGAAAAGATCAACAAGAGTTTCCAAAGACATCTTGGAAAAAGAGATTTTTTTGTAACATTACTTTCCCTACAGTCAGTATTGTCTCTACTATGGCAAGATTATGCTATGTGATATGGTGATGAAAGGTCACAGTATATTCCATAACATATAAATCTGGAAGAGGAGAATTGAACATGCAATCGCCACATTAATCACAATGGTTTATAGATAGAAATGTGTACTTAAATCCCTGCTCTTTACTGTAGTATTTGAGGACCCAGGTTATTTAATTAAGTACCTTGTGTAATTGAGGAGAGGAATTACTCCATACTCAGTATTAAAAATGGGCACAGAAGGTTGATATGGATCAGGTTATTGCACAGCTAATAAACTTACTGAGAAAACACAATTTTTTACATAAATTAGCGGTGATCAAATTCCACAGGATCTGTGGATCTGCTCTGCACAGGAAGCAAACTAAAAGAGTCAAAGACACACTAGACAAACGAAAGAGATTTTGCTTTCAAGTAGGTTTAAGCAAAGCCAGATGAAGGCAAATATATACCTAAATATTATTCCATCTGTGCCTTTAAGATATACTTTTCTGCTTGTTTGATAATATTTGTTTAAGAATGAACTAATACATCACTCTGTAGCTACAGCAGGCTTATACATGGTCATATCTTCCTTAAGTTCCAGATCTTCCAAAAATAAAGAAAATATTATTAAAAGCTCAAAGAAAATATATTAGAATTATATTTCAATAAGCTAAGAAAAGATATCCAGAGCCAAATTAATCTTTGTTGCCATTATACTGACCACAACAGAATCACATTTGGGAAGTTTTGCATTGGCTTTGTCAGCCATACATCTTCATTTTATAAAACTAGAAACTGATGCAATGAGCCACATTGTGCAGGCTACCATCCTGTGAGCTCATTTGCTTTCACAACCGCTCGAAAAGAAAATGCGCTTCAGCTCTATCATTGTATAGGTCTCACCTGCCAATTGTCAGAAGGGCAACACCTGTGGTGAAGGGACTAGAGCACAAGTCTTATGAGGACTGGATGAGAAAATAGAAGTTGTTTAGACTGGAGAAAAGGAATCTCGGAGGAGACCTTATCACTCTCTACAACTAACTGAAAGGAGGTTGTGGCAAGGTGTCCATCTCTTCTCCCAGGTAACAAGCAACAGCACAAGAAGAAACAGCCTTTAGTTGCACTAGGGGAGGTTTAGGTTGAGCATTAGGAAATCTCTTCATCAAGAAGATTGTTGATTACTGCAACAGACTACTCAGGAAAGTGAGTGAGTCACCATCCCTAGATGAACTTAAAAGACATAGGTGTGGCTCTTAGTTCAGTAGACACCTGACAGTGTTAGATTTATGGTTGAGCTCAAGGGTCTCTTCCAACCTAAATGATTCTATGATTCTTACATATGAGGACCTCATCTCTGTTTTATAACTGAATGGAGATGTGAGCCAGGATCTTTGACAGTCCTGATTCCATTATAAAACTGTTTGCTTGAATCAGACCAATGGTCCATTTAGTCCAGTACTAGAAGTATATATCAGTGATAAAGGAGATGCTGTTCAAGGCATGACCTCATAAATGCAGTACTTTTTGCTGTATGTTCGCTCACATCAGCTGGAACCAGGGATGTTAGTGAGTGCACACTTCCTTGGTTTTTTAGATTCCCTTTACGCACATGCTTTTGTCATATCCCTTTGGACCTGCCTCCACCACCCCCTGGCAGAAGGCTACCAAAGTGCTTTCCTTTTCCTGCCTTAAAACTCTTCAGTCAGCTTCAACCAGTGCAACCTAGTTCTTGTGCTGTAGGACTTGCTACAACAGCAATCTTCCATTTATCCACCACCTCCTAAATTTAAAAAATAAACCTCCTCAGCCATCTCCCCTCAATCTGGGGAGTTCGGGTCTTTGCTGGGGCCTCACATAGGTGTAACAAAATCATGGATCTGGCTAAATGTCCAAGGGCATCTACCTTTGAATTAAACTAGTAAAGACCTTGGTTTGTGACAAAAATAAATAGGCAGGAATTGCCATTAATTACAGTAAACATATATTCAGGCTGAAACCCAGATAGAGAGTAGATATGCATAAGGTTTGAAAGGTAAATATTAGAGATCTCATTGAGTTTGGAATATTTTTTCTAATAGCATACAAAAAAAAAATATTAATCACTCTTAATTATGGAGTTGAACTTAATGTACCAATAGTGAAAGAATTTCATGGTCTAATGCACAGATAAGATGTAATTTAGCTAAACCAGCAGCTTAGAGCATCTTCTATAATAACTCTGGGGAAGCTGTAATCACAAAGAAGCCAGTGAGAATGGCTGACCACTGCAGATCCCCTGGGATTACATTGCCTATGTGGAGGCAAGTTATGCTGTCAAAAATGATGATACTCAAATACTTGCTTTGCCTTGGGAGCAATCAAGTCGTAATAAAGATCTCTCAGTCATCACCTTGTCACATTAGGCCTTCACAACTGGACTTAATGAAGCATTCAGAACAGCCAGATCCCACTAGGTATTGCAATCACAATAAAATTGATGTATTAAGGTTCTCTGATTGAAATTACTGCTTAGAAATTGTCAATCATATTCAAATATACAGTACAGAAATTGCAAAATAATGAAGTTCACAGCATTTCTAAAATAAGTCACAAATTCCTGGCAGGATCTGTGGCAAGGAATAACATGGTTTATCGTAATGACAAGCCTTAACAGCGTTCTCCACATCACCCAGCTTTTCTAGCGTAAAATATTATTTTGTTAAGCAAATGAGAAAACAGCTGATATTTTTTCTCTTCCAAATTCCTTGCAAAGCTGAGTGTCTAAACCAATTTCACTCACATTTCAGAAGGCATCATCTTCCAGGGCAAAAATTATACCAACTATATATTCCACAGGGGGATATAGCACAAGCATTGACATCACAACAACATAAATGCAGCTCTGTCTTCATGAGTGTTTCATAAGACCATCTCTCTTGCAATTTCTGGTTCAAAATCAGGAATTGCTGATATGTCCAACTTCCATCTATTTCTTACTTAGGGCCCTATTCCTGCAAGTTGATACACATAAACCTTCATCAACAGGGATTTGCAAGAGTGTAAGGGTTTCCCTGCACAGGTAGATTTGCAATATCAAAGCTTCAGAGACTGTACTTAAGTGCATTTTCATCTCTGTCTCCTCTCCTCTCTGCAGCTGGGCCTTAGTGTTCTCTCCCCCTAGGAAATCTGTCCTCTTCAACTCTGTCTCTACAATGAATTCCAGACTTTGAGTTCCCCATCTTTTACTCAGAAGGCAATATGCTTCATTCACCAGTTTTGTTTTGTTTGGTTGGTTGGTTTTCCTAGTTAGCAGCCACCTCCTTTCCCTCCAGTTCAAAGTTAAGTCTCCCAGCAGGTCAACTCAGGACCAACATCCACTCATCACAACTTTCACTTATTAATGAAGTCAGGTCTGAATCATAACCAACATTTTCATAACTAGAAGAGAGCCATGCTATCTGATTCCCATACAAGGATTTGTCTCTTCAGAGACATAAGCTGAGACATTTTCAAGTTGATGTGATCTAAAGTTCAGAGTACAGGTGGTTGCTGTCAATATGTTCAATCCTCCCAGCTTGCAAAAAGTGCAGACCTATATAAGGCAGGAGTTTCATGCATCTTGTCAGACATATTCAGATCTCTTTTTCTTCATCTTTCCACCTAACAAAACTATAAAAGAAAAAAAAAAATTCAATTTACTAGAGCTCAACAAAATGGGAATCCCCCCTTCCCCCCATCATTTCACTGGTCACAGAATCACAGAATGGTAGGGATCAGAAGAGACCTCTGATCATCTAGTCCGGTCCCAGAGCCCAGCTCTCCAGCCTTCCCAAGTCTCTCTGAGTGGCAATATAGCTTTCTAGTGTGTCAGCCACACATCCCAATTTTGTATCATGAGCAAACTTGTTGAGATTATATACTGTCCAAGTCAGTGACCCGGATGCTTAACAAGACTAGACCCAGTACAGACCCTTGAGGAAAACTTCCCTCCACCTGGAGTCTGTGCAGCTGGTCACAATCCCCTGTGCTTGGTCATTCTGGTTCATTCTGGTTTTGCAGCAAAGCTGTTTTCAAGAGATCTGTGTCAACCCAGACCGAAGTTGAACATAAGCAGGCAGGTGTCCAGACAAGTGGCTGCAAAGAGTGCTGGAGCCTGGCACTTGAAATGGAGGGCAGTGGAGATAACATGTGCATTAAGTGTGAGCAGATCAACTATCTGCTTAACCTAGTGGCTGAACTGAAGGTAGAAGTTGCTAGACTTAGGTATGTAAGGGAATGTGACAGGGAGTTGGATTTGAGGAACCAGGCTCTGCAGGCTCCCCTAGCAGAGAGAGGTGACCCAGGATGCAGTGGGAAATGGATACAGGTCCCTCTTAGGAGAGACAAAGTAAAACCCTCACAGCTCCCCTCACCTTCCCCACTGCCCTTGCAAAACAAGTATGGGGCACTGGAAGTTGAGGGTGAGCTGATTCTGAAGACAGAAGAGACACCATCTAAGGTGTTGCCTAAAGCCAAACAGCCTGCCCCACACATCAGGACTTCTTCCCTTAAAAGAAAAGAGGAGAGTAATTGTTATTGGTGATTCCCTCCTCAGGGGAACAGAGGGCCCCATATGTTGGCTGGATCCTTCCCACAGGGAAGTCTGCTGCCTCCCGGGGGCCCAGGTCAGAGATGTTACCAGAAGGCTGCCTAGTCTGGTACAGTCCTCTGATTACTATCCCTTGATAGTTATGCAGTTAGGGAGCAATGATGTTGAAACCAGAGATCCAAAGGCAATCAAAAAGGACTTCAAGGCTCTGGGAAAACTAGTTGAGGGGTCATAGTATCATAGTATCAGTCAAGGTTGGAAGGGACCACAAGAATCATCCAGTTCCAACCCCCCTGCCATGGGCAGGGACACCCCACACTAGATCAGGCTGGACAGAGCCTCATCCAGCCTGGGCTTAAACATCTCCAGGGATGGGGCCTCAACCACCTCCCTGGACAACACATTCCAGAATTTCACCACTCTCATGGTGAAGAACCTCCTCCTCACATACAGCCTGAATCTCCCCACCTCCAGCTTCATTCCATTCCCCCTAGTCCTATCACTACCTGACATCCTGAGAAGTCCCTCCCCAGCCTTCTTGTAGGCCCCCTTCAGGTACTGGAAGGCCACAATTAGGTCACCTTGGAGCCTTCTCTTCTCCAGACTGAACAGCCCCAACTGCTTCAGTCTGTCCTCACAGGAGAGGTGCTCCAGCCCTCTGATCATCCTTGTGGCCCTTCTCTGGACACCTTCTAGCACCTCCATATCCCTCTTGTAATAGGGGCTCCAGAACTGGGGCAGTACTCCAGGCGGGGTCTCAGCAGAGCTGAGTAGAGGGGGAGAATCACCTCCCTTGACCTGCTGGCCATTAACAAGTGGCTCAGAGCCTGGTGCCACCAACAGAATTTTGGGGGTTCGATCTTGGGGAACTTTCTATGGCACCAGGTCTGCAAGCAACAGATGGAGTATATCCGTCCCAGAGGAGGGGAAAGATCCCAGCACATGAGAACAGCCTATCCCCCAGAGGGAAAAGAGTTTTAGGAAGGGAGTTGGCAGGTCTCGTTGACAGGGCTTTAAACTAGATTTGAAGGGGGAAGGCACTGAACCCAATCCCCCCAGACAGGAGACTGAGGGTGGTAAGCTGGAGTCAGGGGTGAAACCAGCAGCCCAGCTGAAGTGCATGTACACCAATGGGTAAGAGAAGCTGGATGCCTTGTTACAACAGGAAAGTTATGATGTAGTTGCCATCACTGAAACATGGTGGGATGACTCACATAACTGGAACACTGTAATTGATGGCTACAGGCCCTTCAGGAGAGAAAGGCTAGGGAGAAGGGTTGGAGGGGTGGCCCTGTACATCAGGGAGGCTCTTGACACCATGGAACTAGAGATTAAGGGTGATCAATTTGAGTGCCTGTGGGTGAGAATTAGAGGGAAGGTCAACAAGGCAGACATCCTAGCTGGAGTCTGTTATAGACCACCCAACTGGGAGGAAGAGGTTGATGAATTATTCTATAGGCAGCTAGAGGCTGTCTCAAGTTCACTGGAACATGTTCTTATGGGCAATTTTAACCTGCCTTATGTCTGCTGGGAACTTAACACAGCAGGGAGGAGGCAGTCTTGAAGGTTCTTAGAGGGTATGGAGGATAGCTTCTTATCCCAGCTACTGCGTGAGCATACCAGGGGTAAGGCTTTGCTTGACCTTGTTTTTACAAGCAGAGAAGGGCTGGTGGGAGATGTGGTGGTTGGAGGCTGTCTGGAGTCCAGTGACCATGAAATAATTGAGTTTTCAATATGCAGTCAAGCTAAGAGGGGCAGCAACAAAACCTCCACTCTAGACTTCCAGACAGCAGATTTGAGGTTACTCAAGGAACTAACTCAGAAGATACTTTGGCAAACAGCCCTTAAAAACAAAGGGGTCCAGGAGGGCTGGGCCTACTTCAAGGAAGAACTCTTGAAGGCACAGGAACAGGCTGTGCCAATGTGCTGGGAGATGAGCTGCCGGGACAGATGGCCAGCCTGGATGGGCAATGAACTTCTGAGTCAATTAAGGGGGAAAAAAAAGAGGGTGTGTCATCTTTGGAAGGAAGGAGAGATTACCCATGAAATGTTTAAGGATGTTAGTAGGTCATGTAGGGGAAAAATTAGGGAGGCAAAAGCCCATTTAGAGCGTAGACTGGTCTCTGCTGTGAAGGACAACAAAGGATCCTTCTATAAATATATTAATAGGAAGTGGGGGGGCAAGGACAACCTCCACTCCTTGGTGGAGTGGCCATTGTGGTTCAGTAGCTGATCGGGACCGCTCGTTCGGAACCGCTCCGCTTAAGCTGTGAGTTTCTGAGGGTTTTTTTGCTTTCCTTTCGGGGCTTCATGAGTCGGGAGGACTGCTGGTAGGGGGAGGAGCCGGCAGGATCGTGCTCACGCGAGCCTGCACAGGCACGGGAGCCTGACGTCAGCCGCGGCAGTTTTGAAAGCCGCCCGGGCTGTGCGCGCGGCGCCATCGTGGTTCAGTAGCTGTCTATCCGCTGGGTGACAGAAAAAAAAACAAAAACAAAAACAAAAACCAACACAACCCACCCAAACACAAAAACCAAACCTTAAACGTTGCATCATGGTCGTCACTCGGACGAAGGGTAAAAAAGCAGCATCTGCCCAGACAGAGCTGTTTTACCAACATGCTGGAGTCCAGGCTGTCAGCTGCAGAGAGTGCTTCAGCCTGGCACTTGGAATAGAGAGGGAGGGAGAGGACACCTGTGTCCGGTGTGAGCAGGTGAATTTTCTCCTGGCAGAGCTGAAGGATGAAGTGGCCGAGCTGAAGGAGGAGGTAGCTAGGCTAAGGACAATAAGGGAAAGTGAAAGGGAGTTAGACTTGTGGGAGAAGGCTCTGCAGATCTCCCCTGCTGAGCGAAGGGTTCCTGGAGGCGGAGAGGGATGGATACAGGTCCCTGCCAGGGGTGGCAAGAGAAATCCACCCCGACCCTCTCCTCCTCTTCCGCTGCCCTTGCATAATAAGTACGAGGCCCTGCAGGCTGAGGGCAGTAAGGATGAGAGGGCTGAGGCTGAGGAGCAGCCATCCAGAGGGGAGCCTAAGGCCAAGCGGACCCCACCAGCTGTAACGACCAGCTCCGGGGGGAAGCCTAAGCCCAAGCGGTCCCCACCAGCTATAACGACCAGCTCCACAAAGAAAAGGAGAAGGGTTATAGTTGTTGGGGACTCTCTCCTGGGGGGTACTGAGGGACCCATATGTCGTGCTGACCCATCCCACAGGGAGGTCTGCTCCCTACCAGGGGCAGGGGTTAGGGACATTGCGAAGAGAATCCCTAAATTAATCCAGCCCACTGACTATTACCCTCTGCTGGTAATACAGGCTGGGAGTGATGAGATTGACAGGAAGGGCACCAAGGAGATTAAGGAGTTCAGGGCCCTTGGACAATTGATTGATGGGGCAGGAGCTCAAGTGGTGTTCTGCTCAGTTCCCTCAGTGGCAGGGGTGTACACTGAGAGGAATGGGAGAACCCATACCATCAACAATTGGCTCAGGGGATGGTGCCAGAGGCAGAACTTTGGATTCTATGACCATGGGACAACTTTCACTGCACCTGACCTGCTGGGTCCTGATGGGGTGCATCTATCTAGAAGGGATAAGAGAGTCCTGGCACTGGAGTTGGCAGGGCTCATTAGGAGGGCTTTAAACTAGGTCTGAAGGGGGTGGGTGAGGCAATCGGTCCCTCTGCAGAGGTAAGAGTAGGGCGCAAGGTAGGGTCAGTTGAGAAGTCAGGAACACAGCTGCGATGCGTGTACACCAATGCACGCAGCCTGGGCAACAAGCAAGAGGAGTTGGAGGTCCTAATCCATCAGGGCGACTATGATGTAGTCGCCATCTCAGAAACTTGGTGGGACAGCACCCACGATTGGAGTACTACAATGGGGGGTTACAGGCTCTTTAGGAGAGACAAGCGAGGGAGAAGAGGAGGAGGGGTGGTTCTGTATATTAGAGAGTCAATCTCTGCCACACAACTTGAGGTGGAAGATGAGGTAGTTGAGAGCCTGTGGGTCAAAATCAGAGGACAACCTAACAAGTCTGACATCCTGATTGGAATCTGTTACAGACCACCCAACCAGGATGAGGAGGCTGATGAGTTGTTCTACAAGCAACTGGAGGCTGTCTCAAGATCATCAGATCTTGTCCTTGTTGGTGACTTCAACCTCCCAGATATCTGCTGGGAACTTAATTCAGCAGGGAGGAGGCAGTCCAGAAGATTCCTGGAGCAAATGGAGGACTGTTTCCTGACGCAGCTGTTAAGCGAGCCTACCAGGGGACAGGCTCTGCTTGACCTGCTGTTCTCCAATAGGGAAGGGCTGGTGGGAGACGTGATCGTGGGAGGCTGCCTAGGGTGCAGTGACCACGAGATAGTGAAGTTTTCAATATGCAGGGAGATAGGGAGGAGCACCAACAGAACCTTCACCTCGGAATTCCGAAGGGCGAACTTCAGCCTATTTAAGAAACTTGTCTGCAAAGTCCCCTGGGTACCAGCCCTCATGAACCAAGGGGTTCAGGAGGGTTGGACCTACTTCAAACAGGAGCTCTTGAAGGCACAGGAACTGGCGGTTCCCACGTGCCGGAAGGCAAGCCGGCGGGGAAGGTGACCGGTCTGGATGAGCAAGCAGCTCCTGGAGGATTTAAGGGGGAAGAAGAGGCTGCATCACCTTTGGAAGGAGGGGAAGGCTTCTCAAGGTGTGTTCAAGGAAGCTGTTAGATTATGCAGGAATAAAATTAGGGAGGCTAAGGCCCAGCTGGAACTGAAGCTGGCCACTTCAGTCAAAGACAATAAAAAGCATTTTTACAAATATATTAACAATAAGAAGAAGGGCAGGAAGAACCTGCACTCCCTAGTGGACCTGGAGGGGAACACGGTGACTGAAGATGAGGAGAAAGCTGAGGTCCTGAACACCTTCTTTGCCTCAATTTTTAACAGCAAGGCAGGAGTTCAGGACGAGTGGCCTCCAGAGCTGGGTGATGGGGTCGGGGAGCAGTGTAATGCCCCAGAAATACATGAGGAATTAGTTCGGGACCTGCTGAGCCACTTGGATATTCACAAGTCCATGGGACCAGATGGGATCCATCCTAGGGTGCTGAGAGAGTTGGCAGATGTGCTAGCTAGGCCACTCTCCATCATTTTCCTCCAGTCCTGGCTCACCGGTGAGGTCCCAGATGACTGGAAACATTAACGTGGTCCCCATCCACAAGAAGGGTCGGATGGAGGAACCTGGAAACTACAGGCCGGTCAGCCTGACCTCAGTGCCAGGGAAAGTGATGGAGCAGATTATCCTGGCGGCAATAACTGCGCACCTGAAGGATGGCCAAGGGCTCAGGTCCAGCCAACATGGATTTAGGAAGGGCAGATCCTGCCTCTCCAACCTGATCTCTTTCTATGATCAGGTGACCCGCCTGGTGGATGTGGGGAGGCCTGTGGATGTGGTCTACCTGGACTTCAGCAAGGCCTTTGACATCGTCCCCCACAGAAAACTGCTGACTAAGCTGTCAGCCCGTGGATTGGACCATTACACTCTGTGCTGGGTTAGGAACTGGCTGGAGGGCCAGGCCCAGAGAGTGGTGGTGAACGGTGCCACATCCAGCTGGAGGCCAGTCACCAGTGGTGTCCCCCAGGGATCAGTGCTGGGCCCTGTCCTCTTCAACATATTCATCGATGATCTGGATGAAGGGGTAGAGTCAGTCATCAGCAAGTTTGCAGATGACACCAAGTTAGGGGCAGATGTTAGTCAGTTAGAGGGTAGAAAGGCTCTGCAGAGGGACCTCGACCGACTGGACAGATGGGCAGAGTCCAATGGGATGGCATTCAACAAGTCCAAGTGCCGAGTGCTGCACTTTGGCCACAGCAATCCCATGCAGAGCTATAGGCTGGGGTCGGAGTGGCTGGAGAGCTGCCAAACAGAGAGGGACCTGGGTGTGCTGATCGACAGCCACCTGAATATGAGCCAGCAGTGTGCCCAGGTGGCCAGGAGGACCAATAGCATCCTGGCCTGCATTAGGAATAGTGTGGCCAGCAGGAGCAGGGAGGTCATAGTGCCCCTGTACTCTGCTTTGGTTAGGCCGCACCTTGAGTCCTGTGTCCAGTTCTGGGCCCCTCAGTTTAAGAAGGACATCGAAACACTTGAGCGTGTCCAGAGAAGGGCAACAAGGCTGGTGAGAGGCCTTGAACACAAGCCCTATGAGGAGAGGCTGAGGGAGCTGGGATTGTTTAGCCTGGAGAGGAGGAAGCTCAGGGGTGACCTCATTGCCCTCTACAACTACCTGAAGGGTGGTTGTAGCCAGGAAGGGGTTGGCCTCTTCTCCCAGGCAACCAGCACCAGAACAAGGGGACACAGTCTCAAGCTGCGCCAGGTGAGGTTTAGACTCGAGGTGAGGAGGAAGTTCTTCACCGAGCGAGTCATTCGGCATTGGAACGGGTTGCCCAGGGAGGTGGTTGAGTCATCGACCCTGGAGGCGTTCAAGGGAAGATTGGACGTGGCACTTGGTGCCATGGTCTAGGCATGGGGTCTGTGTTGATAGGTTGGACTCGATGATCCCCGAGGTCCTTTCCAACCTAAGTGATACTGTGATACTGTGATACCGTGGACATGGAGGGGAATATTGTAACTAAAGGTGAGGAAAAGGCAGAGGTACTTAACACCTTCTTTGCCTCAATTTTTAATAGCAAAATAGGTTGTCTTCCAGACAACTGGCTTCCTGAGCTGGCAGATGAATTCAGGGAGCAGTGTAGTTCTCCTGTAATCCAGATGGAAATAATTAGAGACCTCCTTAGCCACTTGGCTCCTCACAAGTCCATGAGACTGGAGGTCCTAGGGTGCTGAGAGAGCTGGCAGATGAGCTGGCCAAGATGCTCTCCATCATTTTTCAACAGTCCTGGCTCACTGCAGAGGTCCCAGAAGACTGGATGCCGGCCAACGTGATGCCCATCCACAAGGGCCAGATGGAGGAACCAGGGAATTACAGACCTGTCAGCCTGACCTCAGTGCTAGGCAAGATTAAGGAACAGGTCATCTTGAGTGCAATCACACGGCACTTACAGAATGGCCAAGGGATCAGGCCCAGCCAGCATGGATTTAGGAAGGGCAGGTCCTGCCTGACCAACCTGATCTCATCTATGATCAGGTGACTGCCTGGTGGATGTGGGGAAGGCTGTGGATGTGGTCTACCTGGGCTTCAGCAAGGCCTTTGACACCGTCCACCACAGCAAATTCCTGGCCAAGCTATCAGCCCATGGCTTGGACAGCAGCACTCTGTGCTGGGTTAGGAACTGGCTGGAGGGCCGAGCCCAGAGAGTGGTGGTGAATGGTGCCACATCCAGCTGGCAGCCAGTCACTAGTGGTGTGCCCCAAGGATCAGTGCTGGGCCCCATCCTGTTCAACATCTTCATTGATGATCTGGATGAGGAGATTGACTCCATCATCAGTAAATTTGCAGATGACACCAAGCTGGGGGCAGGTGTTGGTCTGTTGGTAGGAGGGCTCTGCAGAGGGACCTTGGCAGGCTGGACAGATGGGCAGAGTCCAAGGGCATGAGGTGTAATACATCTAAGTGCCAGGTTCTACACATTGGCCACAGCAACCCCATGCAGTGCTACAAGCTGGGGTCGCAGTGGCTGGAGACCAGCCAGGCAGAAAGGGACCTGGGGGTACTGGTTGATAGTCAGCTGAACATGAGGCAGTAGTGTGCCCATGTGGCCAAGAAGCCAATGGCTTCCTGACCTGCACCAGAAATAGTGTGGCCAGCAGGAGCAGAGAGGGCATTCTGCCCCTGTACTCAGCACTGGCAAGGCCACACCTTGAGTCCTGTGTCCAGTTCTGGGCCCCTCAGTTTAGGAAAGATGTTGACTTGCTGGAATGTGTCCAGAGAAGGACAACAAAGCTGGTGAGGGGTTTGGAACACAAGCCCTATGAGGAGAGGCTGAGGGAGCTGGGGTTGCTTAGCCTGGAGAGGAGGAGGCTCAGAGGTGACCTGATTGCTCTCTACAACTGCCTGAAAGGAGGTTGCAGCCAGGTGGGGCTTGGTCTCTTCTCTCAGCAACCTGTGACAGGGCAAGAGGAAGAGACTGGATGGGATGCTTGGTGCCATGGTTTAGTTGGTTAGGTGGTGTTGGATGATAGTTTGGACTAGATGATCTCAACGGTCTTTTCCAACTTGGTTAATTCTATTCTATTCTATTCTATTCTATTCTATTCTATTCTATTCTATTCTATTCTATTCTATTCTATTCTATTCTATTCTATTCTATTCTATTCTATTCTATTCTATTCTATCCTATCCTATCCTATCCTATCCTATCCTATCCTATCCTATCCTATTCCATTCTCAATCCACCTCACTGTTCATTCATCTGACCCACACTTCCCAAGCTTCCCTTATGAGGTTTCTACAGGTCAAAAGCCTTAATGGAGTCAAAATATATAACATTCATTGCTCTCCCCTTACCTATTCAGGCAGTTGTGTTACTATAGAAGGCTATCAGATTGGTCAAGTATGATTATCCCTTCATGAACCTATGATGACTACTCCTGATAATCTTCTTCTCTACATGCCTAGAGATGACCTCCAGAATGAGCTGTTCCATCACCTTTCCAGCAATGGACAGGAGGGTGATTTACATGTAATTTCCAGGGTCCTCTTTCTTGACCTCTTCCAAGATTGGAGTGACATTAGCTTTCCTCCTCCTATTCTCCATGACCTTTCATAAATGATGCAGAGTGGCTTAGCAATAATCTCAGCCAGCTATCTCAGCACTTAGGGGTGTGTAACATCAAGGCCCATGGATTTGAGAGTGTCCAGCTTAGCTAGAGGATCTCTAACCGCGTCCTCCTTGACCAAAGGAGAGTCTTCTATCTTCCAGAATTACTCTCTTTCCTTCAGGGATTGAAGCTGGCTTTAGCAATACAGATTGAAGCAAAGAAGGCATTCACTAACTCCACCTTCTCTATATCCTCTGTCACCAGGACATATTTCTTTCAGCAGGTTAGAGTAGAACAGATTTAAATCCACACCTAATTATATTTCAGTACTAATCTTATTTCTGCTCTCTTTGCCTCCCAAAACAATTGTATGGGCAAATCTGTATTTGGGTTGTTGGGTGTTTTGGTTTTTTGTTTGGTGTTTTTCCCCTTGTCATTACTTCTGGTCTGAGATCAAGTTTCTAAATGGAAGCAAATTTTTAAGTTCAAGTCATTATCTGTGAAAAACAGCTTATAATCAGAATGTTGACACAATTTTTAAGTGCAGTGACATAAAAGGTGCCATTATAATATAGTCAAAACATGTGGGGAATAAAGTATTTTATTCCAGAAGGATATGAAATTCCCAACTCAGAATAAAGTATGTGTCTGGTATTTACTGGATTCTACCAAACATAACAATTTTGCAAAACACACAAGGGCTTCAGGGAGTATAAGATACAATCACAATTCAAAACCTCTTCTTGGATATATTTGAGGCAAAGGGATTCATGAGCCACAGCAGCTAACTTCTTTCCTTCCTCCAGATACTTAAGTGGGATTTACTCAAGTAAATAATGATAATAGATAAAATAGAAATTCAGAAAATCTTTACATAGAAGAAGCATTCAAAAGCCTACATAATATCCAAAATGTTATAAACCACCTAAAACTATGAACTCTGCAGTAACTATGCAGCATGGGAATCACAATAATATACTAAAACAGAAGAGAATGGAAGTTTGTTCTTTGCAAGTCAGGAGAGGTAGTTTCAGTGCTGACATGAAGGAAAGAGTGAGATGAGCTGTTAATTGTGTTACTCTTCTTTATTGGTTAAGCGCTGATGTTGTGTTCAGTTCTTTGCCAGAGAGCCCTTGTCCTAATGGATTTACAGTTGCAGGCACTCTGCCATTTGTTCCAGCCAACTCCTAAGTCTTCTCAAACTCCAAGTGTCAAGATGGACAAAAAGATCTGCCAACACAAACCAAATGACTGCACACACCAAAAAAAACTCCACACCAACAAAAACACTCAACCACAAAAAACACCACAAAGAAATGCTAAAAGGCAGAAATGCAGAAAGAGTTAATTGCACTTTTACACACCACTTACTGTGGGAAATACAAAAAAAGGAAATGTTTAAGAGTGATGAGAATGGGAAGAGATGGATAGTGAAACAATGGATTGATCCTCTCATGAGGACAAGAAAACTGGCGTAGAGAGTTGCAGCAGACACTCTTAGAGCTCTACCCAGCACCTTTGTTAAGGCAGAAACAGAAAGGAATAGCCCTGAAAATCAAAAGGAGCAAGAGGGGATAGAAACCAAGTCTTGTACAAGACAGGTAGCTATTGTGCCACATGGGCAAAGAGAAAAAGCAGAAATTAGGGGGAAAAAAGAAAACCTAATGACTTGCATTTGCCAAGAAGTGTTTGCCCTCTGCCTTTATTTCACCCTGTCCCCAGTTACATGGTGTCATCTTCAGTGCAGACAGAGGTACTCATCTGATGAGAGAGGAATCATTTTCTCCCCCAAAGAAAATTACTTACATACTCAGATTAGCCACATAAAGAGCAATGGAAAGAGGAATAGGGCTGTATCTTCTTTGCATCAGTAAGCTACTAAGTTGGTTTAGTCAACATTATCTCTAGAAGCTCTAACCTGCACACAAAAGCTCTTCCACTTAGCTAAGAGGATCCACAATGCAAAACCATTTTTGCTGGCAGTTAGCTGCCTTCCTCAACTCTTTAATGGATCAAGCCATACAAGCACAAATGAACTTTATAAGTCTTATTGTTAAATCTCACTATGTTCTTAGCTATTTTAACAGGTAACAGTGTTTTTTTCATGAGGAATAAAACGGGAAATTGTTAGGAAAATTCACCCTGTTATGCTGCTAGCAACATGGGTTTCACTGAGCATTTTACAGACAGAAGTCTGTAGTCTCTGGTACAAGTTACCAAGTCTCGTGTCATAAATTAACTTCACACAGCTCATTTTTAACAGGAATGGTTAATTAGTAGCTCAGCTGTTTTTATTTAAAATAATGCTGACATCTAGTGGCTGACTGCTCTCATACATGGTTGTGTAGGTCTTGCAGCTATTCGTGTGTTTAACACAATTTCTCAACCCATAGAGGCAAAACGCTCCATTTTTAAGAGACAAGCGCCTCACTGAAACAAAGAAAATGCATCCTGGTTCTGCAGAGGTCGCAGAATCACAGAATGCTTGGGGTTGGAAGGGACCTCTGGGAATCATCTAGTCCAAACCACCCGAAAAAGCAGGGCTGCCTAAATCAGGTTGCACATGAACACATGCAGGCACATTTTTTAAATCTCCAGAGAAGGAGACTTCACAAGCTCTCTGAGCAGCCTGTTACAGTGCTCTGTCACCCTCAAAGGAAAGTCTGGCTTTGCCATCAAAGGATGAAAAGTCAAGGAACCTGCACAGGAGATTCAGTTTCTAGGGATAAAATGCCAAGACAGGTTAACGTCAAATCCCAACAGACATGATTCACAAGAGAGCAGCTATGTCTCTGCCCAACAACAAAAAGGAACCGCAGGCTTTCTTGGGCACTGTGGGTTTCTTGAGGATGCATATTCCAGACTATAGTCTGATTATGAGCCATCTCTATATAGCAACCCAGAAGAACCATTTTAAACGGGGCCCTGTGCAGCAACACAGAGTAGAGCCTCTGAACAAATTACAATATACAGTATACTGGATACAGTAGCCCTTGGGCCAGTCGAGGCAGCACAATCTGTTAAGAACTGGATCCACACTACATGTGGGAAAAATGGTGCTACTTGAAGCCTCTGGCAGAAAGCACCCAGGGATTTTGGAGTCAGGGATACAGAGGATCCAAGACCAACTACACTCCAACTGAAAAAAAAATATTGGCAACATATGAAGGAATTCGAGCTGCCTTGGAAGTGGTTGGTGCTAAAGCACAGCTCCTCCTGGCAGCCTGGCTGCCAGAGCTGGGCTGGATGTCCAAAGGGAGGGTTTCCTCTACACACTATGCAACTGATGCCACATAAAATCACAGAATCACAGGATACAACTGGTTGGAAAAGGCCTCAAAGATCATTCAGTCCAACCCTCAATCCAGAACTGAAGGGTCAACACTAAACCATGTCCCCAAGTGCCAGATCCATACAATGCTTAATCATCTTCAGGGACAGTGACTTCACCACTGCCCTGGTCAGGCCATTCCAATATTTTGATAACGCTTTCTGTGAAGATATATTTCCTAAGATCCAGCTTAAACCTCCCTTGGCACAGCCTGAAACCATTTCCTCTAGTCCTGTTGCTTGTCATCAAGAACAGGCAGCCTCCTCCTCGGTCCAACCTCCCTTTAGGTATCTGTAGAGAGTGATAAAGTCTCCCCTCAGCCTCCTCTTCTCCAGACAGAACAACTCCGGCTCACTCAGACACTCCACATAGGCCACGTGCTCCAGACCCTTCACCAGTCTCGTTGACCTTCTCTAAATATGTTCCAACACCTCCAGATTCCATTGCAAAGCTTGCAGTAAACGGGTTGCACTGATAACACAACAGGCTTGAACAGCGAGCACTAACTGCCCAGGAATCTTGGAAGCAATCACAAACTGGCCAGGGGGCAAAAGTTTCAGAGCCAGTGGAGGAGGGTAATGTGCTGAAGAGGCCCCACCATACAAACTGCCAGATAATGACAGGTCCTGCTATGTTTTGGGGAAAACACTGCAAGTGAAAGGCTGCTGCGTGGAGTCCTACATGACAGGTTGCAGAAGCTGCTGTGGGAAAAGGTGAGTCAAGTCAGTTTGCAGAGATGAAAGCCATTCAACTGGCTCTACATATTGCTGAGCAGGAAAGATGGCCAGTGCTCTGTCTTTATATCAACTCATAGGTATGGTAAATGCCCTGATGGTTACATCAATGGAATAAAAGCAACAAGCTACGCAGAAGTAAACCTGTCTGTGCTGCCGAATCATGGCAAAATAGTTTTGCTCAGGTAGCGAACCTCAGGGTGAAAGAGCTGGGACACTGAAGAACATTGAAACAGTCAGTGGGCGGATCAGGCTGCTAAGATTGAAGGGGCACAAGTGGATTTGGACTGGCAATGTAAGTGTGAATTATTCATAGCTTGACAGGCCCATGACACTTTAGGCCATCAATGAAGAGATGCACCTGAAACGGAGGGGTGGACCTAACCATTAATACTATTGTGCAGGTTACCCAGGAATGTGAAACAAGGTGCTCTCAGGCAAGCCAAGCAGTAAAAGCCTCTGTGGGATGGAGGACAATGGTATATAAACATGGACAGGTCTGAAAGGTTGACTACATTGTGATCCCACAAACCCACCAAGGCAAGTGCTATGTGCTCACAATGGTGGAATCAACCACTGGACAGATGGAAACCTAGCCTGTGCATTATGCTACCACCCAAAATACTCAATTTTTAACCCAGGAGCTGTCTTTCTGTGGTATTTCTTCAAGTTTTTAACAGTCACAGCAGGAGAAAAAAAGCATTTGTTCACTCCAGAGAATAATCCAAGCTAGTGACTAGAGTGTGAGCCAGGGGGATGTGATTAAAAGAACTGGGAAGATTAAAAGAACTGGGAAGATTAAAAGAACAGGGAAGATGTGATTAAAAGAACTGAAAAAAAGACACTGAGCTATACCAGCTTGGGAGCAGAACATCACCATGAAGCCTGGAAGCAGCAGCCCAGGAACAACTCTCTCCCCCCACCAGATCCACCAAAGTACCGTCCCGTGCCCTCTGTAAGAGAGTGGAACTTCACTGCAAACAACGCACACTGGAGATGTCACAGAATGACACAAGTTGAAAAGGACTTGGACTTTGGGATCTCTCTTGCAACTCTCTCCCTTCCTCCAGCCGACGGCAGCACGAGCTGACAGGGAAACATAAACTTTGGGATTTCTCTCTCTCCCTCCTCTTCTCCAAGCCAAAGCAGAAGCACCCTTCCTCAGACCTCCTCCAGCCAAAGAAAGCATCTTGTGGAGTTGTGTGTGTATATGATAATATAATTACTTTCCTGCTGTCCTCCTGTCCGTCTCCATTTGTTTCTCTCTTTCTCACTTCATTTTCATTTACTTTGTCCTTTAATAAATGGCCTTGCTTTCGATGTCTGACCTCATTTGTGCCTTAATTTCACAACACAGAAATGTTTTAAAAAGAACTAAGTCTCTCTCCCCTCCTCTGGACTGAGACAGCAATCAACACAGCAGACAGACTGAAAAGCTTTGTTGCTATATGGAACCCAATTTTCAAGCAGTTATTTTCAAATTTGTTCTTAGTATATAAGGTAATTTGGCTCTCAAGATATATTGTGTGTGATGTTAGTGAACACAAGAAGTTAGGGCTTTCTAAGACAAAATGGGCTTTCCTTTCAACAGCCTGAAAATTATTCTGACACATTAGCCTATTAGTGAAAACACAAAAATATTTTAAAATCTCGAGATGTGAAACAGTTCTTTAAATAACAACATAAGTAGCAGGGTTATATGAAATCTTAACACTTCTTTAATTCAGTGGGTTCTATCTCATTAATTTCCCAAGGGAAATTATAACTAACAGGAGTCTACTAGGCATGGTGGCCAAAGAGGCATGAAATGTTCTTGGTTTGCCTTACCAAATCTGCCTAGACATTTCCAGTAACAGTCTGTTGATTCCACCAAGTTTTTTCAGTTTTACAGCAAACTCTATTCATGTTTTGAACAGAGAGCTCACCTCCTTCCAAAGGGTAATGATGGTTTTAAAACTTGAATCCTTAACCCAGCCTCAATTCCTACCTCATTAGTCATTTCATCAGTGATTATATGAATTCAATGGAAACAAAAAGTACAGTGAAAACAAAGTTAAGCAGATCTTACCAAAAAATTATAATGGTTTTGTTAAATGAAGTGCAATAGAAAGGCCATCACCAAGTGCTTGGCCACTAAGGTGTCTCCAGGAATAATGGCATGTCCCTCTGTTCACAAGACAGCATGCTTTAGGCTTCCCTGATTAACAATCACTAAGCCAAGGACCATTAATTTCAGCTCTTCAGTAGGTGTCTTCACATTTTTAGGTAACAGCATTAAGTTGAAAGCAAGAACCATATATCCTTTAATCACAAAGTAAAAATATAGCCTATCAAATTGCTCTTCCATATAGTCACCAGAGCTATAGTCAAAGACCATAGAATAGTTTAGGTTGGAAAGGACCTTAATGATCATCTCACTACAACCCCCTGCCCCATCCAAGGGTTGTTGGCCCCAATCAACCCAGCTTTCCACACTTTCAGGGTTGGAGCCTTCACAGCTTCTCTGGGCAACCTATCCCAGTGACTCACCACCCTCATGGTGAACCCAGTCAGCTAAGTGAACAGAAGCAAATGGGAAACAGATAGGACATGATGACACTCCACCAACCCAAAACTTCCTTTCTTCACTTTGAACCAGTCATTCCTATTTCTGTGGCTATAAATTCATAGTATCATAGTATCTGTCAGGGTTGGAAGGGACCACAAGGATCATCTAGTTCCAACCCCCCTGCCATGGGCAGGGACACCCCCACTAGAGCAGGCTGGACAGAGCCTCATCCAGCCTGGGCTTAGACACCTCCAGGGACGGGGCCTCAACCACCTCCCTGTGGACAACACATTCCAGGGCTTCACCACTCTCATGGTGAAGAACCTCCTCCTCACATCCAGCCTGAATCTCCCCACCTCCAGCTTCATTCCATTCCCCCTAGTCCTATCACTACCTGAGATCCTGAGAAGTCCCTTCCCAGCCTTCTTGTAGGCCCCCTTCAGATACTGGAAGGCCACAATTAGGTCACCTCAGAGCCTTCTCTTCTCCAGACTGAACAGCCCCAACTGCTTCAGTCTGTCCTCATAGGAGAGGTGCTCCAGCCCTCTGATCATCCTCGTGGCCCTTCTATGGACATGCTTCAGCACGTCCATATCCCTCTTGTAATAGGGGCTCCAGAACTGGACACAGTACTCCAGGTGGGGTCTCACCAGAGCTGAGTAGAGGGGGAGGATCACTTCCCTCCACCTGCTGGCTCCACACTTCTCCTGATGCAGCCCAGGATCTGATTGGCTTTGCAGGCTGCAAGTGCACACTGAGAGCTCATGTTGAGCTTCTTGTCCACCAGCACCCCCCAGTCTCTCTCCTCAGGGCTACCCTCCAGCCAGTCACTGCCCAGCCTGGATTTGTGCCTGGGATTGCCTCAACCCGGATGCAGGACCCTGCACTTGGTCTTGCTGAACCTCATGAGGTTGGCTTGTGCCCACCTCTCCAGCCTGTCAAGGTCCCTCTGGATGGCCTTCCTTCCCTCCAGCGTGCCTGCTGCACCACACAGCTTGGTGTCATCAGCAAACTTGCTGAGGGTGCACTCAATGCCACTGTCCATGTCACCCACAAAGATGTTGAACAAGACAGGTCCCAGGACTGATCCCTGAGGGATTCTGCTTGTGGGTGCGGCCATCAAGCCAGTTCCTTATCCATCTAGTGGTCCACCCATCAAACCCATGTGTCACCAGTTTGGAGACCAGGATGTGGTGCGGGACAGTGTCAAAGGCTTTGCTCAGGTCCAGGTAAGTGACATCAGTTGCTTGCCCCTCATCTATTAATGTTGTCACCTGTTCATAGGAGGCCACCAGGTTTGTCAGGCAGGATTTCCCCATGGCAAAGCCATGCTGACTGTTCCAAATCACCTCTTCACTATTCTTCTGTGTCATTAGTGCCTCCAGGAGGATCTGCTCCATGATCTTTCCGGGCACAGAGGTGAGACTGACTGGCCTGCAGTTCCCTGGTTCTTCCTTCTAACCGTGTTTGAAAATGGGAGTAATGTTTCCCCTTTCCCAGTCTGTGTGGACTTCCCCAGACTGCCATGACTTTTGATCCCTGAAATGATCAAAGTCTGCACACCTGAAGTCTAGGGTTGTAAGCTTGGAATACTTCCTCCTGACTGCCCTGAGGATATTAAATTCAACTGCTTCATGGTCACTGCAGCCAAGGCGGTCTCTGAGCCTCACATTGCTTACCAGCCCTTCCCTGTTGGTGAGAACAAGGTCCAGCATAGCACCATTTCTTGTTGGTTCCTCTACCATTTGGAGGAGGAAGTTGTCTTCTATGCAGTCCAGGAACATCCTGGATTGCTGGTGCCTTGCTGTGTTGTCCCTCCAGCAGATGATGCTAAACTAATCAATATTACTTGAAGAAAAACATTAGGTTTAGGTCCAAGGCTACAATCAGTTAATCCACTCTGTATACACCAATCACAGCAGGCACATGAAAAACAAAAACTCTTTTCTAAGGAAGCCTACGCTGACCTAACTGACCAATGATAATAAACGGGTGAGAAGTTTTTATCTATTCAATCTTGGTTACATTTACTGTCAGATCAAAAAGATCCACTGAAAAAGATAATCAACTGTTTTCTTAAAAGTACCAATTTACCAGGCACTTTTCCTTCTCTTTAATGTTTGAGAGTATGTTTGAATCTGCTGCTCCCAAGTTTACATGACACTTGTGAAATCATAGTGAAAAACCTCTAGGATACACAATCAATCCTCCATGAGCGAAGGACTAAATATAAGACGATTATCTTTTCAAACTTCCAAATTACAAAGGTTGCAAGAACCAAACAGTGGTTTCCGTAACAATTTAAGAAAAAAGTTAGTTTTAGTGCAGCTACATTTCTATTAAAGATAACACTATGTCAACAGAAGTCTTCATTTATTTCCAAGTGTTCAAACTGTTACTACACATATGCCATTTAATTGTTTTTTATTTTAACATTAAGGTAATTACAGTTGGAAGGCTCATATTCCCAGTGGTCTCTCTGCAGTAGATACCACCAGAGGAAAACATGAAACATTCCACATGGTTAACAATATGACATTTGAGTTACCAGAATTACAATCATCATTACCTTTTTTGCTAACAGATCACATAAGAAGTACATAACTGGGGCATTTCCTTTAACAGAAATATCAAACTTAGTACTGCATTTATTTAATTTCAATATGAACATCTCTACATAAGAGCAACATTGTACATGACGGTTTTGATTTATCACACATATGGCACTTTGGCAGCATTGTGATTCCCCCTAAGCTCCATAGTAGGTTTATTTATAAAACATATTGCTAATATGCCCTGCACAAACATCAAGAATCAAATCCATCTTTCTTTCACCACTTCAGTGGGAAAGGAAGAGGTGTTTTTATCTCACATTACACAGCCTATTCATACATGCAAGATTTTCTTCCATGGGCACTTCTACATGTACCCTAACTAAAATGTTGTCAACAAGAAAATAATCTTTATTCAAAAAATCTGAATGTTCTCTTTCAAATTATAGAGATTACAGCTGCAGACAATTACATGACAAATCAGTACTGATTATTTCAAAATAGCATTGAATGTGCCAAATTTTTTATGAAAAAGCACATCAGTCATCTGAAGTACAACGAATTCCCTCCCAGACTAACTCAATCCATTTTGAGTTCATTTGTGAAACTGACTGGTTTATTTAGTTACCATTATTGTAAGACATTCATGCAGATGTGAAGAATGGCTCAGGTAAAATATGTTAGTATTTTATCATTATTACAAGCAAAAATACCATTGGCAGATGGAAAACTAGTTTAAACACACAAGCTAAGTAAATCAAACTGGTGAAAGTTTTATCAAGTGAAATGGGATAAACAGCTCCAGTAACTATCACCACAAATAGTGAATAGTTCTTGTTCAACAAACAATAATTTCTTTGAACACTTCTATCATCAGTTTCCACAAGATAACTAATCACTGTATTCAACCTTTTTAACTTAATCCCCTTGAATGCATTTAATTCTCCACCTTCCTGAACACAATCATATTGTACCCTGATACACAAATGACATTCAACAGCCTACTATCATACTAATCTAAGGGAGGAGAACGTTCTTGCTAACACATCCACACGCTTTAAAATAGCCACATTGAATTTCTGAGATCAAATGGGTGCAACCTTGTTGCAAAAAATCTGATTGAAAGGGAAAAAAAGACTATTACACATAAAAATATGAAAAACTAGAGACTCAAGCAACTTAATTCACTCGTGTTAAATTTTAGCAGATTAGTTGGTATTTATTCCTTTTGGTCCAAATATTCCTACATGCCTGTAACTCCAAAAAGTATATTGTGCCCAAAACCACATGTGCTCCCAGAAAATATCTCTAATCTCCTTTTCATCCTCAAACAGTTCTTAAAAACTCTTGAATTCCTGTCCTATACAAAAAACCAGATCTTATTTCACTTCTGGTATGTCAACAATGGGTAAGTTAAAAACCAGGCAGTGGTATGTGAAATAATATTTAGATAAAACCCATTTAATTTGCTGAAGTCACCCTTTCTTACCCTTCAATATCCATTTGCTTTAAAATACAAATGCCGCTACACAGGAACTGTGTATGGCATTTCTATGAATGTCTGCAATATAAACAAGACATTCCAAAATTAAGCAAATAGGAAAACCTGTATATCTACACATATTTACCATCAAATGGGAAAATTAAAGCCAATTGTTCATTTAGTCTTGAATGTCAATTTTAATGAAGTTCTTTAATCTTCCTTCAATTATCAAATCAGAAAAACTCTTCTCCACCTCTGCTAATGTGTGAGCTAACTTTGGTCTTTCACTACTAACTTCCATACTAGCATGTCCCTCATGTCTTTAAGTTCTACTAAAACATCATATGCTCCCTTCTCCAGTGTTTGCAACACCTAGCAAGAAGCCCCGCAACCCAGGCAGCATCTAGTCTAACACAGCTTCCCCTGGGCAGCAGCTTTTCTTAACAATAGTACAATGGTTGATGAGTAAAATCCCCTAGTCATGATCCAGTGCTCCACTGCAAGCACTAAAGATCTTCTGTACAAAAGATTAAACAGCTGTGCAGGTATAAGCCACACAAAGCAAGCCAAGTTAACTGATTTGGGCAGGCAGTGTGGACAGAATAGAAGTGTGATAGCCAGACCTTTTGACTGAAACAATTTTAACCCTGTTTGACTGTTCAACCTGTGATACAGCCTAGTTTAAATGTTTCCACAAAACTCTCAAACAGAAGGTCAAAGAGAGGTTAATTGGCATTTTCTACAGAATAACTAGTTTTCACATGTTCAAGAATCAATTTAATGCAAAGCTTGAAAAGGGTACCTAAACAGTAAGCATATCTGGAGCTTTTAAATACTATCTTACTCTGAGGTATTTGTCTATTACTGGAGAAGTTTATGCATCGCATTCTAAAATCTAAGGTCCAAGAAAAATGGCTAACTGTATTTTTCTAAGTCAAGTAAGCTATGGGAAATGGGAAGAAATAGCATGTGACTTGTGTTCAAGTGTTATTGTTTAGTGTAACACTTCATGCAAGTAATGCAAAAAGTCTACGTACTCAGGACCGTTTACATCTGAATAAATAGGGAAAATTAGCAAATACAGTATTTAAAATTATCTACAAAAAACGTTTTACCAAGTATTCATTGTTTGTATCAAGTCTTAGAGCAGAAAGCTGTCAGGGTAGTAATAAAAGAGTATGATATAAAAGGAAAAACTAAATGGAGACACTTTAAGAAATGTCTTCAGAAAGCACATTCCTAGACTGTTAATTAAACTTAAACCAAGACTAAAGCTGTTAGGTGGCCTTATGAGCAAATCTTTTAAATCAAAAGGCCATAAACAAGTATGCATAACATATTACTTGATTTCTTTATTTTACATCATGAGGTGAAAGCAGTATGTTTCCTTTTAGTAAAGTATACACAAATAGCCTCACTCAGAATACACTTTTAATGCACATAAAAAAAGTATTCATCTTACAAATCAGTTTGCAATCCAAATATACAATAGCTTGGAAAACAATATTTTAAAAAACAAAAGCCAATGTAAAAAGACTGCTTGAACAACCAAAATGATAAAAGTTTCTGTATGGCTTTGTCTTCACAGTTTTCTTACTGCATCGTCAATATCAGAAATCTGTTCCTTCAGCTGGTTCCACTGTTCTGGATTTAAAGAAATACCTGAAATGCATTAAAAATAAGTACTTAAGACAAAAAGAAAATTACTGTTTAGGATCTTATGTCAAGGTTTGTTTCATACACAAAGTCTACCATAACTCTTAATGCTTGAACTACTTCAATAATAATACATCTCAAAGAAACTACTCATTTGGAACACTTCAAGTTTAGGTTATCCCTGTTGAATCTTAAATTACAAAGAAAATGAGTGCAGTGTAATAAATTTATTCACCAGTATTAGGCTAAACACAGGAAGTGAAAGACAGCTTTAGCCTTAATAGAAGGCAGCACAAAGGGCCTGGTTAAGAATTAGGATACAATTTGTATCCCTGTTTGCTCCTGAAAGCTCTAACTCCATGAGTGAAATTTCTACGCACTTGTATCATAGTTCTGAATTTGTTTTCCTCCTGTCTCTTAAAGCACTGTGAATAACACATACTGCAAGTAACATTTCGGAGAGACTATTCCATCCCCCACAATTTTCAAACCAACACAGAGGTTTTTTAATTTAGTTCAGTACAGTTTCTTCTAGTGACATTCAATCAATAACCATTCAGTCTCCTACAACTCATCTCCTCAGCTCCACATCTATACTTCTTAAAACTTTGGTCAAAGCACAAGCTAAGCTTTCTTTGTGCTTTAGTCTCTTCATACTTGGCCTACAATCTCTATGTCAAATCTATGCAAGTAGAGCCTCAAAGGCCTATCTCAGAATCTCTCCAGCCAGGCTCTTCTACTTACTCTCACTCTCCCCTCCTCAGTGATCAGGCATCCTTCATTATTTTCACCCTGAATATGAAGCAGGACTAGGAACAGGCAAAACTCTGTATTCCATTTTTGGGTCTCAGGCTTTCCCCAACCCCCCACTTCCTTCTAGCATCACTATCTTATAAGACCACCACAACTTTTAGCAGCAAGCTGTCTGCATGGAGTACTCTTCAACAGCCGGAAATAGCTGCATCAGGTGTGCTAACCACCATTAGGGGATGAAACATCATTAAGATGCCCCTGAAGCACATACTAGATGAACTGCACGCAATTTAGACCTGCCATCTGAAACAACCTGACAGAGTAATTTAACACGTTGGATTTTTTCCATTCTGCTTTTTATTACACCATTTGAACTGCTCATAGTGTTTTTGGGATACTTAGGTAAGTGGCCCACAGCACATCAACGGAATAAGAGACTCGCATACTGTACCAGATTAGCACCTATAATATCCTCATAAAATTCAGACCCCTTTGCCACACTGATAAACATTCCTATCTACATTATGTATTTTTGTCAATTAGCCTACCCATCACATCTCATTGTAGTCAGCCACTCAAACTGCATATACTTTTGTCTTCCTCATCAAAATACAGCAGGTTAAAGTATTTACAAGTCAGAGCAGCACTTTTTGTGAAGTAGCAAAAACAAATCCAAACCAAGAAATTTTCCTGTACAGCACCAGTACACTTGCTCATACAAACCTATCCTCAATGGTTATTTAAGAGATGTTGAAAATGCTTCTCAAGCTTTCCAAATCTCTATTCACTGAGTGGCATCTGGACAAACCAGAAGAATGTAACAGACCTTATGCTGATTGTATTGTAAGTGTCCTCAATCTTCAAAGCAGCATATTTATACTTACTCTTTCCTTGGTGCAATACGTAAACCAACTAAAAACTGTCTTTTCTAACAGAAGCAAAGCAGTACTGCAGATATCCTTGCATCCTCATCTTTTAGGAGGCAAAGTTCTGAAAATGGTTGAATGAAGGCATGCCATAGACCACATATGGGAGTGGTAAATAAAGGCACAAGAGATTATGCTGTGTTGCAGATTACATGCACAGTACTGCAGAGCAGATGCACAGTACTGCAATTAGAAGACTTGAGATATATTCACATCAACTCAAATCCTGCCTTTTTTTTTCTCCCTCTCCTGAATTAGCCACATTAGATATCTAAATTATTTTGATCCAAACTTAGAAATTGAAGAACATAATTGTTTTAAAAGAAATTAACATCTCACCAGCAAATTTTCAAATAGAAAGTCCAACTGTAATAAGAGAGAGACTGCACTAATGAAATTAACCAATGGTGAAGCCAAGAGTCAGGAAGTATGCCTCTGTTTGTAACTCCTATGAATACATTTGCTTGTGTTTGATGCCTTATGTTTTATGGAAGTCCATTTAGGAGAAAGACTCAATCCGACAAACCCACTCTGCTTTTGTTCACAATCTACAGATAAAACTAATCATCTGTTAAAAAATAAATTCTAAAAAAGTATAAATATAACACTAAAAATACCATGCAGCAACCAAATACAAAAATCTGATGTACACAATTCTCCAGCAAAGTGTTTTAATATAAAACATGAAGTAGAACAATACCTTTTCTGCCAGGCTTCATTTCACCTTCTTGATCCATCCAATACTCTCTAATATCAATTAGGACTTTCCCTTTAAAGTCACGAACACTGACATACCTCATTTTGCCAATCTGTAAAAACACATAAGGAGTTCTTTTGGTATTTTACATATTACAGCATTCACTTTTCCCCATCAGTAACAGACTCAGACATGTGATGCTGCACAGTGCAGCTTATTTTAGACACCAGAGAAACAACTAGATCAAAAGCTTAATCCAGGGTAGTCAGTAGACTAATAAGTAATGACAACATAAATGGATGAACGACTTAAAATGAGTTGAGCATTCAATGCTCAATAGAAAAGCAGCTCTCCTAGAATAAAAACACCTATATTAACATGCTTGCTTCTTTAAAAAGCCATTCATTCACTGTTTTCTGAAATAAAAATTTCCCTCTGTTAAACCCATCTTTGTTTGCAGCAGCAGGAAACAAAGAGGGAGAGAACGAACTCCCACTCTCAAACCTCAATTTTACAGAAAGCCTCCATGGCACTTACTGGAACTGTGGTTGAAAGACTATCTCACTGTACCAGGATCCTTTAAGTTTACTAGGATGTAACACAGTACAAAATTACTTTGGAATTCCATCATTTCTGCACCAGTGTCTTAACTGAATTATAACAGTACCTTTTTCTCTCTTCTTTTCAGGACATGCAGGGGGTGGAGAGTGGGAAGGGTAGGGGAAGTAGAACAAGCAGACACAATGACAACTACGCACTACATGACATATTTTGTCTCATTGAGACCTTTCCAGATTTGATAAAAACCTATTTGTTCACATAAATTCAAATTATAGTGCCAACTTGAGAATCAGAAATTGGATAATAAAAACACAATCAAATATAAATCATGTAAGAAACTCTCAGAATTCTGCGTGCACCTTCTGGATACACTTTTTGAAAAAAAGGATATTCTAAATTAAACTATTTTAAAACAGAATATGCCTTCCTGATAAAGCATTAACTTTAGTTTTCAGCTTCCTTAGTTTATGCATCTTGCATTTTGATGCAATTTAATGAGGATTCAAATACATCTTCCTAGAAAGTCTGACCAGAAAAGCTGAACAACTCTCCAACCAGCAAATATCACCCACATGTTTGTCATAAGATGTTACTTTACAAAATAGATGTAAACAGGAATGCTTTATATTTGCTTATTTTTTCTTCTTACTCAGATCATGCTAAGTTAACTCCAACATTGGTTTTAAAACAATTAAGACATCTTCAGATACTCTAAGCCCAAAGCAGTTTTCTTACTTCAAAGCATCCTTCAAAATTAACAAGACGTTACAGTTTATGGTATTTTATTTATTAAATACTTTCACAGTACTACAAATTTAACATTCAAAAATAAAGTGTGATGTTGCAGTAGTTCAGTTTTCAGATTAAGCTTGGCACCACTAATGGCAATTAATATCCTAGTCTACACTTTTCTTGGGTTTACTCTTTAACACTTCAGTGACTTAAGAACAGCTTCAAGTAGAAGGGTCATATTGATATACAGCAGTGCAGTTACTGCCGTTCAACCTTCACAGGTAAGTTGAGGTGCTTTTTACTAAATAGTACAGCTCCCTAGGTTATACTATTTCATTCAATTGCATAAATTCATAGTATCATAGTACCAGTCAGGGTTGGAAGGGACCACAAGGATCATCTAGTTCCAACCTCCCTGCCATGGGCAGGGACACCCCACACTAGAGCAGGCTGGACAGAGCCTCATCCAGCCTGGGCTTAAACACCTCCAGGGACGGGGCCTCAACCACCTCCCTGGACAACCCATGCCAGGGTTTCACCACTCTCATGGTGAAGAACCTCCTCGTCACGACACAAAATGCTTTATTTCAAGATTTCATAGTTTCATGGTTTCATAGTTTCATTCAGGGTTGGAAGGGACCACAAGGATCATCCAGCTTCCAACCCCCTGCCATGGGCAGGGAAACCCCACACTAGATCAGGCTGGACAGAGCCTCATCCAGCCTGCTCTTAAACACCCCCAGGGACGGGGCCTCGACCACCTCCCTGGACAACCCATTCCAGGGTCTCACCACTCTCATGGTGAAGAACCTCCTCCTCACATCTAGCCTGAATCTCCCCACCTCCAGCTTCATTCCATTGCCCCTACTCCTATCACTACCTGACATCCTGAGAAGTCCTTCCCCAGCCTTCCTGTAGGCCCCCTTCAGATACTGGAAGGCCACAATTAGGTCACCTCGGAGCCTTCTCTTCTGCAGACTGAACAGCCCCAACTCCTTCAGTCTGTCCTCATAGGAGAGGTGCTCCAGCCCTCTGATCATCCTTGTGGCCCTTCTCTGGACACGTTCCAGCACCTCCACATCCCTCTTGTAATAGGGACTCCAGAACTGGACACAGTACTCCAGATGGGGTCTCACCAGGGCTGAGTAGAGGGGGAGGATCACCTCCCTCGACCTGCTAGCCACACTTCTCCTGATGCAGCCCAGGATCTGATTGGCCTTGCGGGCTGCAAGTGCACATTGAGAGCTCATGTTGAGCTTTTTGTCCACCAGCACCCCCAAGTCTCTCTCCTCAGGGCTACTTTCCAGCCAGTCACTGCCCAGCCTGTATTTGTGCCTGTATTTGTGCCAGTTTTAGAATAAAATGCATTGAACTGAGTCTTAGTTCCTTTCACAACTACGCAACTGACTTCCTCT
This sequence comes from Melanerpes aurifrons, assembly GCA_011125475.1. Taxonomy (NCBI): domain Eukaryota; kingdom Metazoa; phylum Chordata; class Aves; order Piciformes; family Picidae; genus Melanerpes; species Melanerpes aurifrons. Next base: position 24,693,849 of record WWNC01000003.1, read on the forward strand.
ATGAGTTCCTCTCTTGATTAAACTGTACACACTGTGGTACCTTCCTTCTTAGCTGGTAACTATATGCATATCATTCAGAACACAGAGTCCTGCAACAGTGAGATATACAACATCAATACAGCAAATTGATTGTGAATGCCTTGAAGTTTCACAACTGATGTGCTAAACCCATTGCCTCTGCACAGCATCATAAATTTACATGTGTATCTAAATGCAAGAGACAAAGATCTTAGTCTGGGGAACTGAAAAGCTAATTTCTCACAAGGCAAAAAGCAAGTATGATCTAAAGTTAAAATAAAATAATGTGGGGGCTGTGGGGAGTGGGCAGAGGGACAACACACAGGTGACTTTTTATTAAAAATTTCAGTGGAATGCCTGATCATGCAATGTGATTCATTAATACGGCATCCAGTGAGCTTTAACAAACCTTACTCTCATCAGGCATAGGTAGATGACAGGACTTGTCAAACTAACCAAGGCACATGATGTAGAGCTCAAGCTGGCTTAAGGCCATGAACAGGAATCAAAAGTATCAACACTAAAGCCTTCCACATTAACACGAATAACACTTGTTCTCAGGGCCTCTAGTAATACATCACAGATGGGACTAGGATAAATTCTGCACTTCAATGCCACGATTAAGAGACGGGGCTCAGCCTGATTCAGGCCAGGTGTCCACTTTATTATGCAAAATCTTTTCTTTATAAAAGCTAACATAACAAAAAAAGCAGTTTGTGGTTGGTTACAGAAAGTGTATCACACGGGTACCTATATCTCATCAGGGTTTTAGCAAGCATCAAAGAAAAATTAAGAGACCAGAGACTCTTATAACAATCTATGATATGTGTGAAGTCTTACACTTCCAGGTCATAATAACCGTTCGTAATCAGGTACCTGTGCTCCTCCAACTACACTGCTACACCGTGTTTCCACGGTTCACGAGCCACCAAAGCTAACACTGTCTCCTCTTAGCAGTCTAGCAGTGCTTGGAGCTCGGCTCTCCAAGTTTTAATCCTTCACTTCAACTGCACTCAAATCTTTTGACGAATTCCAAATTATACTAGGCTACCTGTAAAACCTAAAAAGACCAAGACATACAAATAAATAAAATACATTTGGTCTGTTACACTGAATTACTGACACTGAATTCTACTTATATTTGTACTATTCCTCCTAATTAGTTTCAAGAATATCATTGCACCAATGTCTCAAAAATAATAAAACACAGATTTTTATGAAAATGATGATTGTTCCACACAGCTGTCACAGTGAGCTGTGTATTAAAGAATGCTGCATACATTAAGAACACACTCTGAGGGTGTACAACAACAAGCCTCCAAGTTACACAGCATTTGCTGACACTTCCACACACGCACTACAGGCACTACAGAACGTCTAACTCTCACGTGAATGCTTTACAACCTGACATCCATCAACTGAAGCCATGCCTATTAGCTCCAAGTCTGGAATTTCTGAACTTACTACAAACACAGCATGAAGTTATACATAGAGCTGGTTTTTTCCTTAGTTGCAACTGTAGTTCACCTGGAAGTATAGATGATGTTATCTTTATGCTTTGAACCATTTTTCATACACAACTCAAAGCATGCCCCAGCAAATTAAAAATACTGTATTCTTCCTTCAGTGGGCAAGTCTAGGCATTGCCTTCAACTGAAGCTTTCCCTCCCACTATATGTGAAAAGCAAAATGGGAATTGATACATTAAAAGTAATTGCCTTGTATTACAGTATCAGTTAAGCAGGTCTTCTCTCCACAAAACTTGGAGGGCTTTCCCACATTACTTTGCACAGATACAGCCCAAAACAATTTATTTTGCTCTAGTCAGCATTAGGGCCACTTTATCAGGCACCTCCCACACAGCCTTTTACAAACTCAAGAAACAAAGTTTCTGAAAACTTAAGTTCATTTCCAGAATTCTTGCATAGCTTTCAGCACACAGTGCTCTGCCTTAGCGAACCTCAGGAACTGCAATACCCTGAATTCCCAAATGCATCTGGAAAATGCATACTGAAAAATGTACAGTCATCCCATCCTAAAAATTAAATGACAACACCAAAAATTACCATCTTTCTGGGTGTTCAGTGAGAAAAATCTGCATCATAAAACAAATGAACCTAAATCATAAATCATTCCAAGACACTGTCATGTGAATACAGGAGCCAAGCTGCCCTTGACCTCCTTAAATAGGGATGAGGAATCCATACTTTGGTTTCCAAGAGCCTTTCTTTAAAGAGCCCTGACTGAAAAAACATTTCGACTTAAAGCAGAGCACTTATCAGTATTTACAGGACAATCATGGTAAATTCTGTACTTATCAACAAAATTGTTAGTTATACACACAGAGATACAGTGGCCAAACACATGAGGGTTAGATCAACTGCTACAGCTCAGCTGAAATCTGACAACACTTTATGATCACCTCGTCTGCATGCATCATAATCCTCTTTGGCCAAGGCTTCAGGAGATCAAGCACTAAGCTGCCAAGATACTCAGATCAACTAATAAAAATTACACTGAACATGATGTGAAGTGTTACCTTAACCAGGCTTTAAGAGTCACCACTGTTACCTGAAACATGTTCTCATCTCTGTTACTGCTTTGCTTAGAAGAAGCTGCACCTTTTGAACTTTCACCGGTCTTTTGTTTCTTTACAGGCTTCTCTGGAGCTGCTTGCTTTTTCCTCTTTGCCTTGAAGCAAGAACAAAAAGAGCAAAGCATGAACCACAACTCATTCTGTAAGTTACAACAGTTTATGTCAGAGGTCACAAACCACTACTATGCTTTGAAGGCAGAAATCCAATACTGTACATTTAGATTGGAATTTTAAACTCCCCAAATATTCAAATTACCCTAATTCTGTTTCCAGTGACATCTACTTTGTCTTAAAATTAACTGAGTTACATTAAAATTAATTTCAAAAAGCCTACTCCTCCTGTGTAGTAATACTGTAATTTCAATAGTTTTAATTAAAAAAAAATCGTAGAGTCTGATGGAAGTTTCACTTTCTTTTCCAATAAATGTAACAGAAAAAGGCAAGACAACTTACAACACTTGCAAAAAAGGGAAAAAGCACCTACCTACATGAGACAATGAAGAAAGGATCTGGAAATCACCTCCAGCAAAGTAATTTAGCTTTTTTTATATCACGCCCATCTCTGCCCATAGCATGATAAACATATTTCTAAAACCAGGCAGTATCATCTGTAAATTAGATTACTCACAGACACTACAATGATATGATTTCTCCTAACAGTTGTTACTTTCATCTGCTAGAATCATATTAGGGATATAATCTCTTTTAAACACTACCAGTTCCAACAAATATGGGAGGTTGTATCAGAACACCTTATAGCCCACTAAAGCACCACTGTTATGACTATGTCTTTTCAACATTACAGTCCCCTACGAAAAAAAAACAAAAACACATGGCATTTTCTCTTATATGAATATCTGACAGAATGACTAAATTGGACAACTAATGCAGATATCAAAATGGGGGAGGAGCAGGGTGTCTGTCCTCAAAATTAATCCAAATTCTTGTGACCACGGACAGCTTATACAGAAGCTCTGTGTCCAGTTCTGGGCCCCTCAGTTTAGGAAGGATGGTGACCTGCTGGAACATGTCCAGAGAAGGGCAACAAAGTTGGTGAAGGGCTTGGAGCACAAGCCCTGTGAGGAGAGGCTGAGGGAGTTGCAGTTGCTTAGCCTGGAAGAGACTCAGGGGAGACCTTATTGCTCTCTACAACTACCTGAAGGGAGGTTGTGGGCAGGGGGAGGTTGGTCTCTTCTCCCAGGCAACCAGCACCAGAACAAGAGGACACAGTCTCAAGCTGCACCAGGGGAGGTTTAGGCTGCAGGTTAGGAAGCAGCCCTACACAAAGAAAGTGATCACCCATTGGAATGGAGAGGTGGTGGAGTCACCATCATTGGAGGTGTTTAGGAGGAGGCTTGATAGGGTGCTTGGTTGCACAGTTTAGTTGATTAGGTGGGTTGGATGATAGGTTGGATGCAATGATCTTGAAGGTCTCTTCCGACCTGGTTTATTCTATTCTATTTTCTATCACTTGCCACAAAGCAGTAAAGAACTCCCAGAAGCTTGTGGTTAGACACATCATATGGAAAGAAAGCTAAATGCAACTTACAAAAAAAATTTATTTGTCTGCTGAAAGGCAAAAAGCATTCTATTCACCCAAACCATAACCCTGGGAGGTGTTATTTCATTTGTTGTGGTAGCTGGCATGGGGTGTTGTAAATTAAGTGTCTGATAAACCATACGGAATGACATTATGTTGTGGTAAGTGCTCACCTAATTATTTAACCCCAACCTGAAATAAGAAAGTTAATATGGTAGTAATAAACTGCATATACTATTCACCTTTTTGTCAACTTCACTATCTGAATCACTGGCAGATGAGCTCGAAGACACAAGTTCCTTTGACTTGGGCATTCTAGGAAGAGAAAAAACAATGTAAGAACACTATACATGGAATATCTCCCATTACAGCTGGAAAGCCCTCTTCAAACCTGCTTGTGAAGTCTCATCCTATTCAAACCTCTGCTACAGACTTCCCTGCCTTTTCATATAAGCTTTAGCACATGTTGTAGATGCAATCTTAAATGCTCTTTCTTTAACGTCTTTTCCACTTTTTGCTGCAACTGCATGAAATGCTCTATTTACACACAGACAATTTTTTAACAGTTTCTCTATATCCCTAGATAAGGCAGGAATCAAAATGTGAAAAATACAGAACTGTCCTCCAGCTGAAATCTTTACATTACTTCACAAAAGCAAACTATTTAGGCTCTAGTATAGTCTATGCTCTTACATGGCCATTATGACTGGTTGGATTTGGAAGTTATACCTGGCATAATCACCATACATGAAGTTGAAGTCTGAAAAACACCACAGTCCTGCTGTTAATAATTCCACTGCAGCTTCAGCACATCAGTCACAAGAGTCTATTCGCTTCCCAGACAAGTGAACATTCAACTTTCTTTGAATGTGTATGCTGCCAGGTGCACTTCCACATCTCTCTAGTATGCAACATGTGGTTAGATATAGAAATTGTACATCTTGTCTGCTTCTAGACACTCTTTGTAACAAATAAATAGCTCACTTGTTTTCAGAATAAAAATAAGCATTCCAGAGAATAACTGTATTCAAAAAAAACTTACAGCTAGGAAAGGTTGAGAAAGGCCTAAAGAGGCACATCTCAGGAACAGAAATAACATTTTTAAACTGGCAACGAAAAACACAAGCAAATGAAAAAACCTGTCTGAATAATGCTACTGTACCAGTGAAGTTCTAAAGTAGGGTAAATTCTGTGGTAATGCTGCAGCATTGAAAACGAAACGGTGTATGGGAAAACACACATCTGCCACGCCGCAGGCTGAAGGCTGAGGTGCACCGGTATGGGACAATGTAAAATACACAGCGGTGACGAAACCGTAGAGCCGGACTGATACTTTGGAGGTGTGGGATCCAGCAAGAGAGACCCCCACGGCCCTCATTAGAATGAAGCAGCCGCAATATGGAAGAAGGGTGTATGGGTAACTTGAGGGGGGGAAAATAGGGGGTGGTAGGTGCCCCTCGGGAAAGGTTGACTGGCAGAGCATGAGGAGAGAACGGTGCATGGGTGAGAACGACAGAGGAATGAGAAGGGCTACGCAAAGAAGAGGGAAAGACGGAGATGAACCACAAGCCAGGACGAGCTAGAAACACCAGGTAGGCGGTTCCCAGCCGCCATTTTCCTTCCTATTCCTCTTTTCCACGGCTCGTATTGCCCCTCAGGGGAAAGGAGCGAGGGGCCGAACAGAGGGGAGCAAGCACTGACGCCCAGGTCCTCTCGGGGCACGATAGCAGTAAACGGGTTGCAGATGCTTCGTGGCATATGACGGTAAAGAAAAAGAAAGGGAGGGAAAAAAAAGGCTGCACAAAAAGAAAGGGGTCGGGGTCGTCAGCGGGCAGGGTCAGATCTCAAGGTGGGGGAACGGCGCCGGGCGGTTCCCCGCCGCCATTTTCTCCCTCATTCAAATCCTCTTTGCCCCCCAAACATGGCAGCTTCTCCTCGACAGCAGCGCCTCCTCCCGCCCCAGGCCCACGCCACAGCGGAGCACCCCTGCCGTAGGGCACAGCGGGCACTCGAGGAAAAGGGGAAGTCTCGCCACACGCCTGTGCGGCACGCCTGCCCCGAACTGGCTACAAGCTACCGAGACCCTAACAGTCGGCAAACGGGAGTAGGGAGTACAGACTGTTGCGGCAGACCCAAATGGGGCGCAAAGAGGGACCCCAAAACTCACGTCCTACTCCGCACGGCTCCGGCACACAACGAGAGAAACGGAAGTGACGTACAGCGAAGTCCCCGCCCCTACCCTGACCCACGTGGGAGGGGGCATGGGAAAGCACTTAAAGGGCCCTTGTCCTCCCTCACTTCTTTCTTTCGCCGCCAAGTTGGGTGGCGGCTGGTGGCAGTAAATTGTTTGCACGGGTCTAGCGTCATGTCTGCAGCATTCAGCGGGGGCAGAAACGCACCTTCCAAAGGGAAACCTGTGAGGTTGACAACAGGCCCTTGCCCAGCCGGGAGCCCTTCGGGCTGCGGCTCCTCTTCAGAGGAGCTGCTGCCGGGACCGGACCTTCACCAGCTGCCTGCCTTCCGCCGAAGGGCTGCGAGAGGGTGTCGGGAAGAAGGCCCTTAACATTTACATAGCAACCCTTAAATGTCGTTTTGCTTTTGCGTGCTGCGGCAGTTCCTCGATCTCGTTGGCAGCCGCCTGTCCGGCAGCCGTGGAAGCGTCGTGCGGCGGAATTCTTGCAGTGGCTTTGCATACCCAAAACCGCAGCGCCTGGTAGTACCTGAGGCGCTGTTAAGGAAAGCACCGGTTCCCCTTTCGTACACCGAATAACGGGTTTCTTTCTGCAGGGCTTTACGGCGGATGATGGCTGAGCGTTAGAGCGCCTCTCTTGGCAGTCAACCTGGGTCAAGCACAGGTCTGAACCCCTAGAGATTGAAAGCTAAAACAATCTAGGCACCCAGTTTAAACACCGACCTTTAAAAAAAAAAATTATTAAAATCAAACGAGCAAAAGAACCCACCAAACAGAAAACAAAAAACGACAGCAAAACCCCAAACAACAAAACCCCTGAAAGTATCAGAAAAGCCAAGAAAATACTTGCAAATACAATTCGATAGATTTGCCGATTTCTGTGGCATGTTTACATCCTGAGTGTCCTGCTGATGCCAGCTACTGTGTCAGGACTTGAGGAAAGGCTGTAAGCCATAGATCCTCGAAACAAGTATGCAACACCTTCTGAGATAAACCAAAACCATACCTCTTTGGAGGGGAGCTGGGGAAAGCAGCCTTTGCCTCCGGTTTTGTGAAAGATTTCTAACAGCCTTTGCAAACGGCAGTAGACCAAGTGTGCTGTCAGAGCATGAGTGGTTTCATGTTGTATTGCCTAGCTGGACCTGTACTTTATTATGAGATTTTTTAGTATTAAAATATACTGCAATTCAATACAACTTCACACAAAACTTAACATACACTATTTGCTTAACACTATTCAACACTGTTTGCAACAATAGCTCACGTGGTTGTTAAGTATGGCAGTATGCCAGTGCTTCAGATAACCATTATCAGTTTAGTTTAGTCTTTTCCTCATTGTTTTTACTTCCAGACATGTGCTTTTGCTACCATGATAGTGCAAGCTTTTCATAAAACAGTGCAAGCAAACTATTAGAAATAGGAAGGGGACTCTACTCCCAGTTCTAGCTTCCAGATAATGGCTATTGTTGACACAGGGGAGTGTGGTTGTTGACTGATTAACCTCTGTAGTTTTTAGAACAAGCAATATTTAATAGAGGATTTAAAATCAAAAGTTACGGACTTTTCTAAATGCCAGTGGTCCCTGTTCATTAACACGGCCCAAAAAGTTAAACATCATGTTTCAAAAAAAGCCCAAACAACCAATTACAGGAGGTGAAGAAAGAGGGTTTTTTAGAAAAGTTTGATGAGGATTTCACAGCACTCACAGTGAAATGGGGTAAGGTAGCCCTCAGTATGAGACACAGTTTTTCATCTTTTCACTTTATTATTAGTCAGAAAACACAAAGTTAATACCAGAAATTAGAAGTGCACTTTTAAAAATAATTCTTAAAAATGGACTGTTTCATAATGTCATATATACACCTTTCAAAAGGAAAAGAAAAATAGTAAAATATACAGTCCTTACTAATGCCTGACCTTTGGCAAATAAAACTATGGTTGTTCATGCTGAATCAAAGTATGCAAGCACTACTGCACAAATATCAGGCTTGTCAAGCCATATAATTGTGGAAGATTAACAGATGATCTTTTTATACTTAAAGCTTAACTCAAAAACCCAAAGCAAACCAAAACAAGACAAAACAATACAAAAAACCCCACTATTTCACACAAGATAGTCTCCACACTTTTGAAAAAAGCACAGCCATTTTTTTTCAAGGGTTTTACAAACTTTTCATATTAGAATAATAACAGCAGTTCAGGTCTTTGTAATATCTATCTGCTTTGCTCTCTTACAGGTCAACAGTGAATACACAAAGAATGCTAAGATTTAGCAGCATCACTTTCAAGTAACAAATTCCCTGTGCATTTTTAATCAAGTCCTCCAGCCTTCAAATGAATTGAATAGACTACAAGAAAGGCACTTTTTAAAAAAAATTAATCTTAACTGAGGTAATCTCTTCTACCTGAAGCATTTTCACCAAAGCAAACACAAAGTTTATTTTACAGCTGAATTTCCAAACAACAGGTCAGTGAGGGGAAGGAATATCCACTGCAACCGGATATTTATGTTCTGGGTTTTAGTAATGATACATTTCATTGAGAATTACTCTGGTCATTGAGTAGTAACTGTTTGAGCTTTTTTGGTAAATTTGCTTTTGCTATATTTTATGCTATTTTAAAAGAAAGAAGATACTGAGAAAAAATGCAGACTATAGAGAAGTGGGAAAGGAACCTTAATTTTCTCAAGGTAAATATCTTCTGCTATATTCTGTCATCTATCTCCCAACAGGGCATAGTTCACTTCCTGAGCTCTTTGTTATGGGTTTGTTCCCTCATCAGGTACTTGGCTTCTGCAGCTGCCTGAAAAAGCTTTAAATTCTTCCAGTTACTGCACAGTTGCACCACCACTCTCTGGGCTCGGCCATCCAGCCAGTTCCTAACCCAGCTCAGAGTGCTGCTGTCCAAGCCATGGGCTGACAGCTTGGCCAGCAGTTTGCTGTGGGGGACAGTGTCAAAGGCCTTGCTGAAGTCCAGGTAGACTACATCCACAGGCCTCCCCACATGCACCAGGCAGGTCTCCTGCTCGTAGAAGGAGATCAGGTTGGTCAGGCAGGACCTGCCCTTCCTAAATCCATGCTGGCTGAGCCTGATCCCTTGGCCATCCTGTAAGTGCTGTGTGATTGCACTCAGGATGACCTGTTCCATGATCTTGCCTGGCACTGAGGTCAGGCTGACAGGCCTATAATTCCCTGGCTCATCCAACCGGCCCTTCTTGTGGATGGGCACCACGTTAGCCAGCTTCCAGTCCTCTGGGACTTCGCCAGTGAGCCAGGACTGTTGAAAAATGATGGAGAGCAGCTTGGCCAGCTCCTCTGACAGCTCCCTCAGCACCCTAGGATGGATCCCATCTGGTCCCATGGACTTGTGGGGATCCAGGCGGCTGAGCAGATCACCAACTACCCCATTTTGGAACAGTGGAAAACTATGCTGCTCCCTGGCTCCTTCTGCCAGCTCTGGAGGCCAGCTGTCTGGAAGACATTCTGTCCTGCTAGTAAATATTGAGGCAAAGAAGGTATTAAGTATCTCTGCCTTTTCCTCATCCCTTGTCACAACGTTCCCCTCCATGTCCACCAAGGAGTGGAGGTTGCCTCTGCCCTTCCTCTTGATATTAATGTATTTATAGAAGGACTTTTTGTTGTCCTTCACAGCAGAGGCCAGGCTAAGCTCCAAATGTGCTTTTGCCTCCCTAATTTTCTTCCTGCAAGACCTAGCAACATCCTTAAATTTTTCATGGGTTGCCTCCCCTCTCTTCCAAAGGTGATACACCCTCTTTTTTGCCCTTAGCTCTATTAAAAGTTCATTGCCATCCAGGCTGGCTGGCTGCCCCGGCGGCTCATCTTCTGGCACATTGGTACAGCCTGTCCCTGAGCCTTCAACAATTCTTCCTTGAAGTAGGACCAGGTCTCCTGGACCCCTTTGTTTTTAAGGGCTTTATCCTAACGAACCCTCTGAATTAGTTCCTTGAGTAGCCTGAAGTCCGCCCTCCGGAAGTCCAGAGTGGAGGTCTTCTTGCTACCCCTCTTAGCTTGACCAAATAATGAGAATTCAATTATCTCGTGGTCACTGGCCCCTAAGTACCCTCCAACCACCACATCACCCACCAGCCCTTCCCTATTGGTGAAAAGGAGGTCAAGCATAGCCCCTGGTAGGCTCTCACAGCACCTGGGATAAGAAGCTGTCCTCCATGCATTCTAAGAACCTCCTAGATTGCCACTTCTCTGCTACGTTAAGATCCCAGCAGATATGTTGAAGCATCAGATTTTTCTTCAAAGAGAAATTTTTGCATGCACATTTGATTGGCTATGTTAAAAAATACAAGCTCACACCTCTGATCACAGACCAGTTTCTAACTGCAATAGTTGACTTCCCTAGTTATAAACAGAGCTGGTAGGAAACACATTTTGGGACAGAGTGAGGGACACCTCTCAGCGCTTTAAAGATGGATGAAAAAATTGTCTAAGGAAGGGAAAGTTAGCCTATACATGGACATTAATTTTGTTAAAGTGTCAGGGAATAAGGATAAAGGGATACTGCAAGGCAGTATTTTTGCTTGTGTACACTGTAACTGGTTGGTTTGTTTTGTGCATTTGATACGTAATTTGAATTTGCATTAACACTTGCATAATTTTGTCTTATGCTTGGGTTTGAGTTGTGGTGGTGTTTGTGTTGCAATTTGCTATTCTAAACACTGATAACTTCTGTTTGTGGTTTAATAAATTATTTTAGAAACACTTCTGTTGTTATGGTTACTGTTTAATGTCAAAAGTCTGTTGTTAAGTAGAATCACAGAATTGCTTCAGTTGGAAAAGAGCTTCAGGATCATCAAGTCCAACCATTATCTAGCTCTACCATGTCTGGTGCAAAAACATGCCCTTAGCATCACCTTTATGCATCTTTTAAAACACTTCCAAGGATAAGGATTCAACCAGCTCCCTGGTGAACGTTTCCAGTGTCTGATGACCCTTCCAGTGAAGAAGTTTCTTCTGATATCCAATCTAAATCTTCCTTGGTGCAACTTGAGGCCATTTCCTCTTGCCCTATCACATGTTCCTTGGAGGAAGACCCTAACACCCATCTCACTACAGCCTCCTTTTAAAGAGATGTAGAGAGCAATAAGGTCTCCTCTCAGCTTCCTTTTCTTCAGACTAATGAATCCCAGTTCCCTCAACCACTCCTCCAAAGACTTGCTCTCCAGACCCTTCATTTGCTTCATTGGCTCTTTTTTACCTTGAGTTACAACCAAATGCCTCTATTCAGCCAGCCTTCCTCCCCACTGACTCATCTTCCAGTACATAAGGACAGCCTATTCCCACACTTTTGTGAATTCCTTCTTGAGCAGTGTCCAGCCTTCCTGGATTCCTTGGCCCTCCCGGTCTGTGTCCAAAGTAGACCAGTCTCTGAAACAGGTGAAAGTCTGCCCAATGGAAGTCTAAGGTGTCAGTTCTGCTGACCTCTCTCTTCTTTGAGAACTCTATCATTTTTGGAAGCTGTAACCAAGACAGCTTCCAACCATCCCATGACCCAAAAGTCCTTTTCTGTTCACAAACAGCAGGTCTAGCAAGACACCTTCCCTGGCTGGCTCCCTTACCAGCTGTGCCAGGAAGTTATGCTCCACATGCTCTAGGAACCTTCAGACCCTCTGCTGTGTTTAATTCCCATGAGAACAAGAGCTAGTGATCATGAGACTTCTTCCAGATGCCTAAAGAATATTTTTTTGTCTCTTCATTCTTGTTGGGTGGTCTATAATAGACTCCCACCAGGATTCCTGCGTTTTTGACTTTCCCCCAATTCTTACCCGTAAATACTCAATCTTGTTGTGACCATCATTAAGGTCAAGATAACCAGGGCCACACTTGTAAAACTCTTTTGCTTTAATCATTCAGAGCCTTGTTGAAAACACTGAGTATTTGTCTTCATTACTTAAAAAACGTAATTTCACTTTAAAATAAGAAAAGGTGGATAAGCTGATTAATATCTTGTCTTTGTAGCTATCTGAAATAATTTCCAGGTGAGAAGACAGTATTGGGCTCCTTATACTATATTCAACCTTTTTCTAGGGCTTCTACAGAGAAAGCACTAGGTATTAAACTACCTTTTCGGGAAATAAAAGTGCAGCTTTTGTTAACATGGTCTGTACTCCACGGCCAAAGAAACCTTTATTCTTCTGCTACATCTGCTCTGCCCTCTGGTGGTCAAACAAAGGCTGCCTGAGTTTTAAATAAACTGGAAGGCAGTTTCTGAGAAATGTTACCAACATCTGTTACCATTAAGAAATATAGATACAATTTTATTTACTTACTTTTAGTAGTTAGCAGAGAAGGTACAAAAGATTTAGAGTTCTCCCCGTTTTGTTACATCTACAGTTTTGCAGTCCTGTAGTAGCAGCAGAGACATGCATCTTAGACATTAAAATAAAACAATAGGATTAATGACACTGCATGTCATATGGTGCTTTCTTCTTCTCAGAGTGTTTTGGAGATCTCTCTTCATGTAGCTGAAATGAAGGTTAAAGATTTATTTTTCTGAATGCCAGCTTACCCTTTTTGTCTGTGGTATTTTTAGATGCATCGAACTTTGCACAAATAGAGTATCTGCACTATATAATCTGTACCAAAATTTTGTCTTCTAGGGTATATCTTCAATCTGGAAATTCTTGGCTGTTCTTCTGTAATCTTAATAGAAACAGGAGAAGTTTCTTTTTCCTGTTAAAGGAACAAAAAAAAATAATCTTTTGAATGTTTCACTAAAGCTTTTCTGCCTTTCTTCCTCTGTCACATAATTTGCACTTTATCACTCCATTTATCTTCATTCCAAATAAGGGTACAGAAATCAGTAAAATTCGAAATGTCTTAAAGGACCAAACCTGAATTTATATCTGCTTCATTTTGAAGTACATCTGACACATATCTTACAGAGATACGATCTTGTTTTATAACACACTGTGGGTTTTTTTAAGTATAGACTATGAATCTGATCCTGTGAGCTAGTAGTAACATAAATAGACGTTATGTAATGGTTCATAAAGTCACCAGGAAGCACCAGGTTCTTATTAGGAAACTGCTGAGGAAAAAAACTTGTACAACACCACTCATTATTTTGTTCCAAGAAAACGTGAAACTTTGTTGGGGTTTTGTTTTGGGTTTTGTTTGTTTGTTTTGGGGTGGGGAGGAGGGTGTGTGTTTGGGTTTTTTGGCCACACTTAGTAAGTGTGATTTCTCATAAAGTATGTTGTAATCTTTTTTAAGTGATACAGATGCTGAATATTCAATATGCAAAAATCATCCAGAAAAGTAATCTGAAACTTCCAGCAGAAGCTGAAACTGCAGTTGAATCAGGCTGTCAAATGGAAGTTTATTCATGTAGGGCTGAAATCACAGGATGTATGGTGGAATATTCAAACTACTAGACGTTGCATAGATGAAAGAAGTTACAAAACCTAAGACAGAAATCTGTATTGTGCATAAGAAAGCTTTTTTTCCCCTCAGCTTGTGGAGTCAATGTTTGAAAAGAGGGTAACTACTTCATTTACTTCATCATGGAAGAAGGAATAAGCAATTTCATGCCAACCCACCACTTGCAAAATATGTGAATGCCTGAGTATGTGTAGAAAAGCTTACATTTTTAATGAAATATGTATTGAATACTGTATATTTATCACCATATTAGAAGGTTTATAACTGAAAAGACTTGAAAGACAGTGGAACGAAGAAAACTTCAATTTCCTTCTTGTTCAAGCACCGTGATTCCAGTGGTGACGTTATGACCAATTTTTAATAAAAACAAGGAGGGGAGAACAGAGATACCTCTCACTTCTGTATCCTGTGTCCACTGAGGTTCTCATGGCAAAGGTCATGCCCTGTATATTTTTCTATACGAGGATTGTGTAAAGCCCTCTTTCAAATAACTCTTGCCTAGAACTCTACGGGTGAGGCTTTACATGTGCAAGAAACATGTGGGAACTATCACAGAATTTACTTGTGACAGTGTGCACATGGCTTTAGTTGGATGACAGCAACATGGTCCTTCACATGTTCAGTTGCAGTGACGCAACTAAGGCCCTTGGGTCAATCTAAAATTAGTTTCAAGTTTAGACAATTTCAAGCTCTCATTTTTGGACTCTGCAGATGTGCAGTAGCTGCAGCTGCCACCTTCCACCTCTGTGACCCTGCAAGAGCGCTAATTAGGTGCATAGCAGGCTTGAGTGAGAAAGCTGGTAAATACTGACGTGCAGCACGGGCATGGGGATAAGCTGCACCAACGCGTGGCAGGGGTGATTACGGTGACCCGGACTATTGGCATTAGAGTTACCTACTGCAATGCACCGTGCCTTTGCAGACAAGAATGAGTAATTGATCCTATTTTAGCCGCAGGAGTCCGCGGGTAGTGGTGTGGTGTGGCTGCGTGCGGGTGCGGAACACGGGATAACGGAGGAAGGACAGGACCCAGCAGGCACTACATGCAATGATCCCCCGAACGATCCTCCACCGCGCGTGGGCCTCAGGGAGAGCGACTACAGCACCCAAAAGCCTTTGCAGATCCCGCGCGTGCGCACAGGGGAGGAGCGCCTCACGAGCGGCAGCTACTGCCGCGGCGCCCAGCGCCTTATTCTGCTGGCGAGGGCAAACGGGTGCGGCTGCGGCGCGGACCACAGCTCCCGGCGGCCCCTTCGCACATCCCGCGCGTGCGTACGGCGCCGGTCCGGCCGCACTCCGCCGTTGTCGCCGTAGGTGGGTGGGTGGGGGGAAGGGAGTGAGCGCGGTGGTGAGGAGGAGGAGGAGGAGGAGGGAGGGGGGTAAGAGTTGAGAGTTCAGCCGCTGCTGTCGCTGCTAGCTCGGACTCATGATTCCCATATGCCCGGTTGTTTCGTTCACCTATGGTAAGTAACGGCGCCCGGGGCGTATGTGTGTCCGTGCGCGCGGAGGGGGAGGGGATGCGGCCCGCGCGCGGGGCGGGGGATTGGGGCGGTGGGGTGTGGGCGAGGGGGCCCTGAGGCGCCTTGTCTGACCTGGCGCTCGCGCTCCTTCTGTCCCTTGTCTGTCCCCTTCTCCTCTCCCCCACCCTCCTCCTCCTTCTTTTTTCCCCTCCTGCTGGGCCTCCTGTCATGGCCCCGAACGCCAACGCCGCCGCTGCCGCCGCCTCTTCGTTGCCGTCGCCACAGTGCCCAGCCGGCTGGGAGAAGATGCCAAAATGGCTACCGGCAACTACTTTGGATTCACCCATAGCGGGGCTGCTGCCCAGTATAGGTAACGACCGCGACCCCTCCTTGCCCTGCCCCGCCCCTTTCGCTGTCCGGGCCCGCAGGGCCGTGTACCCATTTCGTCTCCGGTCCCGTGTCCCTGACGGGGATCTCCCCGCCCCCACGGGGTGCGGGCGCGGGACTGCCTTCACTCCGCGCCCCCTCCCCCCGGCATGGTCGTGCCTGGTACTTTTCTGCTTGTTCGCCCCGCCCGCGGCTGTGTTTTCTTATGCTTCTAGTGATGGCCTCCCTGTATCTCAAGTAGTGTGAGGGTAGGGAGGTGGAGCAGGGTACCGTGGAGGAGGAGGAGAAGAATCGGCGGCAGCAAGGTCCCAAGGCCTCTAAATTAAAATGGCTACTTGCAGATACCGCCAGAGAGTTACCGTCAGCCGCCCCCAGCCCCTTCTTCTCCTTAAGCTTCAGGGAAGATGGAGTTTGCTCCCCCAAGTCTTACCCTCCACTTATGTCAATGTGGGAGGACAGAATCCTTTTTAATGGAGGTTAGAACCCAACCTGTGGGAAACTAGATGGATAA
Source organism: Melanerpes aurifrons (assembly GCA_011125475.1). Taxonomy (NCBI): domain Eukaryota; kingdom Metazoa; phylum Chordata; class Aves; order Piciformes; family Picidae; genus Melanerpes; species Melanerpes aurifrons. Next base: position 24,709,967 of record WWNC01000003.1, read on the forward strand.
AGGAAGATCCAAAGCACCAGAACATACAGGGGACTTCATTCCTTTGAAGCAATGTTACAATTAACATCTTTAAGTAGCGAAGGTACTTTCAGGGCCAGTCACCTTTTGAAAAAATTTGTACTTTGATATCTAAAACCAGGACCAGGTCTTTTAGTGGAGCTTGGGTACTTGAAACTGTGCATGTTGTAGAGACATACTGGTGTAAATCTTTGTATCTTTGTAGCTTTTGTGCTTTCAAATTAGGTATAAGAGTAATTGATAGCATCTATCATCTCCCAGTTTCTGAAATCAGATTATGTAATTTGGAAAAAGAAACCCATATAAAATCAATAACATCTTCATATTCTTGGTTTCTGTTGGAGTAGTACCTTAAAGTCTACGTTTGAATCTGTTGCTCTTTTCATAACTCTGAAATAAAGACCTTCTTTAACACCTTAGTTGTGGTTAATGGGAAAAATAGAAAAAGAAAGCAAATGTATAAGACATTATTAACAGATGAATTCAAAAGTGTGCCACTCTTAGCTAGCTGTTAAAAATTGCATACCTGACAGTTTCAAGAATATGGAGTTTTTATGGTGGTCTTGGGGTGACTCCTAGTCATTTAAATACTATCATCCTTCACACAGTGGATGAATTAAAATTTGTCTGAGGTGTACAAACTTAACATTAAATACTGACGTTTGAAACAGTTACAAAGGCCAGATTGGTAGCTGCACAGATGTTACACCTTGGTTTGGGGAAATTCATGAGTATTGTGTGCAGGATTTCATAATGTATTTACTGTAAGCAGTGCAGTTCCCTGAATTGACCAGATGAGAATGGGAATCAATGTCTGTCTTAGTTTGTAAATACTTACTTTTCATAAAAGGAATTTAAATCTTAACTCATTTCATATTTAATCAAAGGCAGCAAAAGAGCTAAGTGCCCTTTAGACCTGTAAATAATGAATTAGAAACATTTTTTAATCCTTACAGTGTTGTCACTGCATGAAAGTTCCTGCTGCCCATATCATTCAAAATTCTTTATGTGCACTACCCCATAATTACATTATTACTCAGTGGAAGAAGCAATAAATTATGTGAATTGTGGTATAGAAAATTTCTCTGGATATTGCAATACCTTTACAATTTGTGCTTTCTGTAGTGTTAGGGCCTGAGGTTATAAATCTGCATGCAGTGCAAACTGGATCTGTTAACTTTGTTAACTGTATTTAACAGCCTGAAATATATATGCAATTTGGTGTAGTAGTCCTCTTTTCTTTGTATGTATATGCTCTGTAGGTTGCCTGAACCACTGTGTGTTTCTTCAGTTTGAAATTAAAAACCTTCTCTTTCATGTTTAAAAAATTAGCATCCTTGATTCAGTACGGGAGAGAGGCACAGTTACACATTTACTCCAAAGTGTGGAAATGCTGTAGGAGAGATGAGGGCATTGAGAAATGCTGAAACAGAGAAATATGCAAATGTGGTAGTCTCAAATAACCTTGTGTTAAGATTTGGGTTTCTATTAAGATGAACTTTTAAGTGTCTGGGTTTCATCTTAGTGAGATTCTTGGGTAGTCACATGTGATTTGTTAGCTTTATGTTACCTTCAAGTGGCATGAGGATGACTAAGTGTTGTAAGGCTTCACAGATAAAGGCAATTTTTGCAGTTCAAGTCCAGAACCTGTATGTTTAGGTTAAGATACAGTCTTCTGCGTAGCCATACAAAGTGAAATCTTGCAGTTTTATCTAGTTTGGAACTCAAATGCAGTGTACAATGTTACAGGATATTTGAGGCTGGTGCAGAACAGAAAGGGAAGGTGGAATACTGTGGATTAGTTAAGTTAGCTATTGGGAATTGTTTGAGGTTGGAGTGATTTTTTTTTTTTTCTTTTTTTTTTTTAAATGTATACTAGTACTTGCAGTTATGTGTACTTTTGTTTTTTGGTGTTTGACCTGGTTGCCTCCTCTTCAGCTTCAGAAGTATTCTGCCTTTCAAGACACATAAAGACTGTAATTGACATGGGCCTGCATCCTGGTTTTGGCTGTGATAATTATCTTCCTCGTAGCCTAGTGCAGCGCTGTGTTCTGGATTGAGAGTGAGAATAATACTGATAACACAGTGATGTTTTAGTTGTTGCTAAGTAGCACTTAAGAAGAATGGCCAGCACAACTGATCTTGTTAGGTGGGGATGGGGGGCTGGGAGGAGTGGGGTGCCTGTTGCTGCATAGGCATTAATCAATATTTCGTAGAATAAAAAATGCAAATGGTTTGTTTCTGTGAACTTTAGGCCCACACTATCTTGAGTTGCATCATAGAATCATAAAGTAGAAGGGATCTCCAAAACAGGATCACGCAGGGCAGGTGTTCTTAAAGCATACACATTTTTAGCAGAAAATACTTCACTGAATGGAGGTAGAGCTGTGTGGTGCTGATTCTCTTTTGTTCAACCAATGTTAGTCTTAAGTGGTATCCTAAATATGCTGGTTTAGCATATTTAATATACACTACTACAGCTACTGCTGCTTATAAAAAAGATTTTGATAGACTTATTTTCAAGTCAGTGAGGTCCCACTCTCAAAGGAAGTATAGCAACATTTGAACAGTAAGGGGCTTTGGATTTGTTAAAGTGGGCTGTGTACAAGTATTGCAATTGACTAAAGATCAGGAGAGAGGAAGTGGTGGTAGTTGGGGAGGAAAGGTGCCTTGCTAATCAGAAGTGCCCTTTTTTTTTTTAGGAGAGAATTCTTCCAACTAGCTGAAATTTTTATCAGGCTCATATTTTTAAGAGCTGAGTGCTTGGGGAAGTCTTCCTGTTAACAAAATAGAGATGTCCTTTATACTTGTAACCTCAAAATAGTTTGAAAGTAGGCTTAACTGTGGGGTGTTAAATTATAACCATTTTGTCTGCTACTAAAATGCAGCAATGGTAGCTTAAGGTGTAGTTGCATTATTGGTACTAGAAAAGCAAAGTGGTAGCTCAAGGCAGGAGACACAGAATCTTTTACGAACTGGAATATGGTCTTCTATATTAGTGAAATTTCTTTCCTTTTATAGAGAATTTGCCTTTGTTTTTTGATGTTTAACATCTTTATTAATTTCCTGGATGATGGAGCAGGGTGTCATCAGTTTGCCAGTGACACAAAACTGGGAAGAGGGACTGATACACGAGGGGGTTGCCCTGATATCCAGAGGCATCTCAGTGAACTGGAGAAACGGACTGATGTGAACTCTTGAAGTTTAACAAGGAAAAGTGCGAAGTCCTGTACCCAGGAATGAACCACATCATGCACCAATATATACTGTATGTCCATGCTTCAGCTGGAAAGCAGCTTGGCAGAAAAAGAGCTGGGGGTCCTGGAGGACACTCAAGTTGAATGTGAGCCAATAATGTGTTCTTGCAGCAAAGGCGGCCTTTGCTGTCCTGGGCTGCATTAGACAAAGTACTGCCAGCAGGTCAAGAGAGGTGATCCTTCCCCTCTAACTCACCACTGGTGAGGCCACAACTGCATTCTTCTGTCCTTTTCTGGGCTCCCAGTACAAGTGGCATATGTCCGCACTGAAGAGAGTTCAGCAAAGGGACCACAAAGGTAATGAAGGGAATGCACCATCTCTTTTATGAGAAAAGGCTTAGAGACCTGGGTCCATTGAGCCTACAGAAGAGAAGGCCCAGGGAGAATCTTGTTGATTTTCATCAGGAGCAAATCTCTTGACTAGACATGAAGAAAGTTGTATAGGCAATGAACTGTCCATTGTCTGCAACAGAGTCAAGGGAGGTAGATACAGACCATATATTGCATCACTGTTACAGGCACTTATGATTATGTTGTGATGTACTGTGAGGAAAACATTGCAGAATTTGATTTGATTAAATCAGGTCATGAGACTAAATCTGAAGATTAACAAAACAGTAGGGCCATAGTGAGAACATGAGGATATTCTTTGTGGTGAATTACTAGTAGTGTATTGTTTAGCTATTGAGTAGCAATCAGGTTTTTTTGTTTGTAATGGAATGACACTAGGATATGTTTAGATATGTGGAAGAGGAAGGGAAACTCAAAATTATTATAAAGAACTGTCCTTTTTAGGCTTTATGTAGTTAAACTGTAGAATATATTACTAAGAACTGCTGAAAATTAACAATTCAGGAGAGAATTGTGCATTTTTGTGCCTTCAGGCTTCTATTTGGATTTTTAGTGAATTGTGCTACAGACAATGTTTTGTTCAGAATTGTAATAGGAAATAACAGCTTTCATTGAAGTTCTAGAAAGATATGTTCAATCTGGATATGCAATCTTCATAAGCATTTTATGCCCATAGTGAGTGACAGGCTCTAGGAAGACAAGCAAACTTGCTTCTAACTACAGCTTACTGTAGTGTGATACTTCATTTCACCATGTTAGGCTGTTTATTGTCAAGTGTGCTTAGGAAACATGAAAATTACTGAAATGTGAAATTTGATCTGACTGAATATTCAGTAATCTCTTCCTAGGTTAGAAAGAAGCAGCAGATTGTAGTGCTTCTTTCAGTTTTGTAGAGTTAGGTCATACTTGTTTGAGTCTTCTTATCCCTGAAAGAAAAACTGATAAACTGTCTTTTTACTATTCTGCCACTAACAGAAACTTTGAGAAATCTAGGAGTTAGTCTGAACAAATGCAATTTCTCCAATGTTAAGATGTTCAAATGTTCCTAAAAGTTAGAATTCAAGAAATAAATCTGAATTAGTGGAGGTTACTTAAATTAAGATATTTGTATTTAAAAAAAATTTTCAGGATTACCTTTAATGCTTTGCTAAACTAGCCTGAAATCATGCTTTAAATGGAGGGGGGGAGAAAAAAACAAAACCAAACCAAACACAAAAACTAAACCAAAAGGAAAATAAGCAAAAAAAAAAAAAAAAAAGCCTGCAAGAAATAGTTTAGAAGTTGTAATTGTAATTTCTGAGGAAGCTTCTAGTTTGGCTGGAGACAACATTGATTTTAGCCCTGATCTAAACTGTATAACATTCTTCAGAAAAATAAAAACAAGTAGGATTCCCTTTGCCTCTAGAATGAGTTTTCAGTGTTCAGCACCCTAATCAGAGCTGGAATAACAGCAGGATTCATGTGTGTGTTGGATATATGGAGATGCACTGGAGCAGTTTCCATTTGGTGTTTTTGCACTTAAAGGTAATTTAATACAAGATCTCATCTAAGGTGTGGTGGTTTTTTTGGTAGAACATTGCTCGTTTAGAAACCTATATGATATATCTGTTTAAGACAAACTCCTGTGGTTTTGGAACTGGACAGCAATGTTTTCAAAGTGGACACCAATATTTCATTAATTGCTATTGATCAGCAATTTTCTGCCTCCTAGGCAGCCTCTGACAATTTAAAGTGCCACCAGATTTTTTTCCCTTTGGAAGTCTGTATTTCTTTTTTTATATCAAAAACACTGATAGAGTTTTGCTGTTGAAGTTTTGGCAGTTCAGAAAGGTTGGTAATTGCTGTTTGAATATTGTGGTTTTGACAATAGGAATAAAAGTTACCAACAAATATTAAATTTGTTATTTCAGTAATGGAGAAGTGATGGCTAATAGCACCCATTTTGAGAGCTTGTTCTCAGGACATGGACTTTTTTTGCTGGTGTTTTAATGCAGCTTGGTCAAATGTTCATGTTTGGGCTGGTATTTTCCTGGCTAAGCATCTACCTAGAATTACATTTTATTTAAAACTATACTACAGCTTAATTGATTTTTGTTGTTGTTGTGTTGTGAATTGGGTAGGGAGATCATTGTAAATCTTTGTTGTCTCAGTGTTTTGGAATAGAGACTTTGAAAATGGGAAGAAGTTTTGCTTGTCGTGCTGTTTCAGAATCACAGTTCTGAGTGTACACAGCAGTATCAGATGTTAACACCATTAAAGCAACTGCAGAGTTGGCCGTATGTCCAGCTTGCAAAGTGTTCGGGTAAATGTGCACCTGCCTTGGGAAGGCATTCTTTCACACTTAGTGAAAGGAGATTCATACAACAGATAGCAATGTGGGGAAGGCCAGTGTTTTTTCTGTGACCTTCGCTCTGGGGTGAATTCTGGAAGATTGTGAGCCAACGTGGCTCTTCACCCCACAGAAAATGAGACTGACATGGAGTTGGAGATTAATGTGGAGAACCACTGCAGTTAGTCTTATCTAGGAGGTTTAATATCATAGTGGTATTTCATAGTAATATGTGATGACCTCTTCCAATACTAATGTATCAGAAAGATTAGTGTTTTCCAGAAGTAGCGTCAGGAGAAATTACAATATGTGTTAATCAAAAGTGTTTTACAAATACACTTTTCTCATTCACAGTAATACAATAATTGTGACAAAATAACTTATTCCTGTGGTGTTGAGGTTGCTTAAGTAACATGTAAAAGAGATGGTCAAGCTAGGTATACACTGGGGTGTGAAACTTGTGAATAGAAGGAAGCTTACTTGGGAGGAGGAAGCAGCAAGAGCATGGGAAAGTGGTGATACACATGTAGCAGTTTAAAGCAAGGAAGAAAGGACAAAACACATTTGGTAAGCTTCTGGATATTGCTTTTTGTAATGGACTGAAGCCTTTATCTTCATATATAATTGATTGTAATTTGTACTGTGAATGTGCTCTGGCTTAGTGAAAATGCAGTGAAATGGAAATCTAAGGTGGAAGATGCGCATTGAAGAGTGTATGTTGTTCCTAGAAAGTAGAATTGAAGTCACCTTGGTGCAGAAGCACTTCTATTATGATGTTCAGCTAAAAAAATAAATGTGTGGTATGAATTAAATGCATTCTATTTCAGTGAGAATCTCTTACGGAAAAGGTAATAGCAGTACAGTTGAGTGCAATTTGAAGCTGACAAATGCTTCGCCTATAACTCCTTAAATCAAAAGAATGATCTTTATTTTTATAGTAATTAATGCACTGCAAAAGTGTAGTATGAAGCTACATTGAATTGAATGGTCATAACCTGTGTTTGCCTTACCTAAATGTTGCTTTTGAAACTGAAGCTTTTATAAACCTATGAAAACACTCATGACAGTGAGGGTGCTCAAGCACTGTAACAGGTTGTCCAGAGCAGTCTTGCAATTTCCATTCTTGTATCAGAGTCTGACAGGTCTTTTTTTCAACTTAAATTATTCTGTAAGTTTTTTAAGCTCCACCTAGTTTATAAAGCCAATTGGACTGAATATCTGTTCATATGAAGATTACTGGAATTCCTTGAACTAAAAGATCCTAATAAGGATATTCGATTTTATTCTGAGGAAGAGAAGAACAGATTTACAAAGAAAACCGGGTAAGGTAGCAGATCAGCGAGTTAGCTTTTCTGCTGTGCTGCAGAACCTATTTGTGTCCTTAGCCTATAGAACACATGGAGTGATTTGATTAGATTTTTTTCTTTCCTTGTGCCACAGGATTAAGCTAAACTAATTTCTCTGTGGTGAAGAATGTGCATGTGGTTTGTTACCATTGCTCGGTTGACATAGTGTATTTCATTGTTACTCTAATAACTTAATCTTATGTGCCTAGATCATTTTGAGTCTTATTTGTTAGGACTAAGTTGAAATACTTGATGTGGTTCAGTATGGAAAATTATTACTTACAGCACAGATTAGTAAAAGGATTGTAGAGAAGGAGCTGGTACAGGTGGTTAGTAGAATTAGAAAAGTGGTTATTAAATAGGAATAATTGTAGTGGAGTTCCCTAGGGACTGGTTCTGAGTCTTACTTAGTATTTATATTAGTATGGCTTGTTGTGATATTTGATGAAAAAAGAATACACCAAAAACTTTACAAGAAGCCACCCTGAAAAAGTCCAACTGAAAAGAAAGCCTGTTTGGAGCACAGCTGAAACTGTCTGTAATTATTCAGATAATTTATGCCATCTGTAATGAAGAAAGATGATTAGATGCTGCTAACACAGGTGCACAGATGAACTGCAAGAAAGATCATTCCATCTCAGCAAATGTGATGAGCTAGGAATCACCAAATAAGGATTAAAAACCCATGTTAAATGAAGCTGGCACAAAAATCTTTGTGTGAGTTAAGTACATGAAAATGCCTAGTCATATTAATATTAAATTTTTTTTATTATTAAGACTGTGGGAAGAAAAATAAGTGTCATAAATCTAGAAAATACATCACCCTGAATTTCTGTAATGTAATGTATCATAATTTTTAAAAAGGAGGAAGCAGTCAGTTCTTTAATTTTTCATGCAGTCTTGCAAACTCGATCACTAGCTCTGCATGATGTTGCAGAAGCAAGGGGAACAGGTTTGCTAGAGTAAATATGGTCATAGAACTGTTAGTCTGAGAAATCAAATGCTTTGGACTGTCAGTTCTATACCATGACAAGGAATTTTGAAGCAGAATAGCACAAAAGAAATGAAACATATTAGTATCCTGTTAATAGTCCAACTGATAGTAATGGTGATCTCTTCACAATATAAAAAAACTGGAGACTGTCAGGTAGCTTTGGTCACAAATATATTCTGAGAACAAAAGTATTTTCTTTGATGAATGGACCAGTACTGTTACTGCATAGTGTGTTATGAGCACTGTATTGTGTTTTGTAATAGTAATTACAGTTTCATAAAACTTGGATGTTTTCCAAGTTTTGGATGTTGGAAGTTTCTTCCTGGACAGACCTGTGTTTTCCTACCCACCACTTTTTCTTCCCCTCTTTCCCTGTATAAACCCTATGTGGGTTCCAGCAATCACCAGACTTATTTTTGACACTCCTCTGTTTCTTGTGTTTCCACCACATTAGAAAAATAATAAAGAATAAAAAAGAATCAATAAATCATAGATTACTGATGGAGTAATGAGTTAAAGCAGTGTACTGAATAGCTTAACAAATAGCATAATTAGTAGCATAACTCGCATTGAGAATAGAATAGCATGGCATAGTCAGGTTTGGTGTCTAGGAAGAGGGAAGAGTAAGAGTGGGGATAGGTTGCAGCAAATCTTTCCATGTTGGAAGTATTGGACTGTTGATGTCTTTAACTGCACTGCAAGTTACAACAGTCTGCTGTTTTCTGAGTTTGGTGTGGTTTTAGTAGATATGATAATGGTGGTTACCTCAGAATTTGTTAATATATTACTTCTGTACTGCTAGTTATGTAGATAATGTGGTGTAATTTTATGGATTGTGACTCACTTCTACTACCAAAATAGCTTTCCTGAATTTCCTGGTGGAGTCGGGTTTCTCACCTTAAACTGACAAGACAGAGAATCTGCCTATCTACATAAATTGAGAGGAATTGTTTCAAGCAGTGTTTTTAAATCTTGCACTTCTACTCTTACACTGATAATTTGAAAGTAAAATGGAATGTAATTGAGAGTACAGCTCACAAATTAATTGAATTTGGATGGAATGCAAGTGGTCTTTTAAGCCATGAAGGGAACTACAGTAGAGAAGAGTTGGAGTCCAGGCAGGGAAGACCTATAGTAATAAAGCTTTCTTTGTTTCTGCTGTGAGAATGGGATTTTGGAATATACTGAAGTTAATGGGTTCTGCTGTGACAAAATCAGTTTTCCTAAAAATAAATGAAGAAAAAATTATTAAATGCAAGGGACATGTAGAACTGGCTTTTGCAAATATAATGGGATATATAGGTAAAAAATGGCCTCGTTTCTGGTAGTTGCATCAGAGACAATATTTAAAACTACAGGAAGAAAATCCTGTAACTTGTTCCTTTTGGGTTTGCATATAACAGTACTGCCGTTGTGCCACCAAGTATGCTTGCTTCAATTTTTTTTTCTATTTTCTTTTGAAAACTAAGAAGATACTACCATTTTGATAGGCATGGGGTTTGTTTTTAATGATGCTATGGCGGTGTGAAACCCTATAGAGATTCTTCAAGGTTACTGAACAACACTGCAGGAGTGTGCTAAACAATTCAGAATAATCACTCAATCCTGTACCTCCTGTCATTGTTCCCAGGTAGTGATTTCTTCCCCCTCCAGTTTCTTTGTTTAAAAACAATCCTTCTAAACTTACAATGCACAGTTACATACCAATCTAGGACAACATCATACACAGTCGTACATCTATACAGGACAATAATATTAGTTTCTGTTCAAATTATTAAGCCTTTGAAACCATCCTTTTTAATTTCCACTTCTAATATTCAGTCATTCTTGATAAATAACCATGTGCTAATGTCCTACCTGCAAATTTTAAGAAAGGCAGGTGAGTTTTGGCATGTTGTTGGAAGATTGCCAGAGCTCTGGTAGCAGTCTTCTTGCTTGATGTGACTGGTCTTCTGATACTTCATGTTGTGAAGCGGTGGACTACTATATGAGTGAGTGAGGCCAGCTTTTATAATTCTAAACTTTGATGGGAAAAGGCCCCTATCAGATATGCATATTTGAATCTCTCTACATTAGATCTAAGAGTTCTAACCAAATTTTCGTAGAAGTGTTTAAAATCTCATTACTTTAGTATGGTTTATTGAAAGACTTCATACGAGTGCAGGTTGGTAATGAGCTTTCACAGGAAAGTAGTGTTTTTCCTTGATAGATCTGTTATATTGAACTACTAAAGCATTTAAAAACTCATTGATCATGAAAAGAACAGTTAAAGGCTTCTGTATTATTTGTGTTAAAGACTGGTCTTCCACTGCTTGAAAAAAATAATTAAAAAAACCCTAAGTGCCCCCCTTTCTTAGGCAGTCATCACTTGCGTGATACGCATGCAGCCACAGAACTTGCAGAATGATAATGAGATACAGACTTTTTAATGGGAGTGGAATAGAGGTACTAAAATCTGTTTAAGTGTATGCATACATAGATACCTGCTCCAGGTCTGTTCTATGAACAGACAGCTACTAAAGCAAGGATTTTGAAATGTGTAGGTGTTAGCTTAGCATGTTGGATTAATTATTTACTGTCTTTTTCCCATATAGCCAGCAGCCAGCTTCGGGTGTAGCTTATTCCCATCCAACTACAGTTGCTAGCTACACTGTCCATCAAGCACCAGTTGCTGCGCACACAGTTACTGCAGCCTATGCTCCAGCAGCAGCTACAGTCGCAGTAGCCAGACCTGCTCCAGTAGCTGTTGCAGCTGCTGCAACAGCTGCTGCTTATGGAGGCTATCCTACAGCACACACAGCTACAGATTATGGTTATACACAGAGGCAGCAAGAAGCTCCACCACCACCACCTCCTGTCACTACACAGAATTACCAGGTGAGTTCTAAAAACTTACTTCTATTGCATGATTTTATTTTAATTGTAATGATGTGTTAAAAGGAGGAAGCTAGAATGTGAAGTGTCTGCAGAGGAATATCATCACTAGTACTACAGGAACCAAGAGATTCCATCTAAACGGGAGAGGGACTTTCCACAAGGACACGCAGTGATAGGATAAGGGAGGTAATGGCTTTAAAATGGAAGGGTGGATATAGATCAGGTATGAAGAAGAAATTCTTCACTGTGAGCATGGTGAGGAACTGGAACAAGTTGCTCAAGAGATGTCATGGATGCTCTGTCCTTGGAAGTGTTTGTCTGGACTGGATGGGGCTTTGAGCAGCCTGGCATAGTGGGAGGTGTATCTGCTGATGGTAGTGGTGTTGAAACTAAACAATCTTTAAGGTCTCTTCCAGCCCAAACTATTCTATGATTTTGTTACAAGCAATGAACTTGATGTTTACTTCCAAGTAATTCTGTGAAACTCCTTCATGAAAAATTAGTACTATTTTGTCTCAGCTACCTTCACATTCGAGTGGCATGCAGTAAACTGCATCAGGGGGCTCATTAAAAAAATGTTCCAATAAAAAATTTCAGTGGATGTAGAAATAGTTCCCTTGTAAGGATCCTGGGTGCTACAGCAGTTCTGGTACCAACATAAGAGGATAGAAAATTGCCCTGAGAGAGGAACTACCCTTTGGGTAGTCAATAGTACCCTTTGTGAGATCACACCTAATATCATCTGGTTACAGCCTTCTACAAAAGGGAACTTTCTGTCTGTTTTCATCTTGGATGTTGAAATAGTACATCTCTTGTAACTTTTTTTTTTTAACTTTTTAGTCCTAAACTTACCCAGACTTTATCTAGATTCTGATTAGTATTTTGCTTTGTTTAGAAGGACTATACTTTTGCTGCATGTTTTCAGTTCTCTTGTAAGGCTTTTATAATTTGTAACATGGAAATAAATCATAACATAGGAGACTTTCCTATAGCTGAATAGAGATCAGTTATTAGATGCATTTGGACAGAAAAGAGAGTCCCCTAAACTGAGTAGAGGTGATTCCAGTTTACACAAATTGGATGGAAAATAAAATTACTGTTATTTCTTGGAACTTAAAAAAACCCACACAAACATGTTAGTACATTTCAGCTACAGTAGTTCATGCCTTGCCTGGTCCTCAGCTGATCAGCTCCTATGTTTCACCATAAATATAGTGAGAATGAGATAATATATGTAAATACATACAGGGGCTTCCAGGCCCTCCTAAGCTTACGAGCCATCTCTTGAGTTGGTGAGGTGTTAAATGGGCTATTTGCTACTTGCTACTACCACGTGGTTTCCTAATGGTGTAGAAAGTAAAGGGGGCTTTAAATGTATTACTTTGAAAAACATAACTCAAAAGAGTATTGTTAATGATGAGGTTTTTAAAGCAAATACAGCGTCATGTTTGTAAACTAGTGAATTTGTTGTGGTTTATAGAAATGGACATCTCCTTGGAGATCTGTTGTGATTTTTTTTTTACTTCATATTTTACAGAACTGTGGTCTGATAAAGTCTTCATGAAAAATTAGTGAGTGGCTGATTTTTAGTAAAAAAAAAATTAATGGGGAAAGTGATTTAATATCATAAGGTTAATTCCTGCATTAAATTGGAAAAAGACCATCAGAGCATTTTTCATGCCTGAGGTATCTGTAAACATAAATTTAATTTCTTTAATGCATTTATATATACTTCATCTGTAAGTGATTTTCATTCTGCTTTTTAAATCTTACCCTCAGTAGACCAGGAGAAAAGGCATGTAATCATCGACCCTGCTAATGACTTTTTACTTCAGATACATACTCAAAGGAGAAACTTCATAGTTTTTTTTTTTTTTTTTTTTTTTTTTTAAATTTTAGGATTCCTATTCTTATGTTCGATCTACTGCCCCAGCTGTAGCTTATGACAGCAAACAATACTATCAACAACCAACAGCAACTGCAGCAGCTGTAGCTGCTGCTGCCCAGCCTCAGCCTTCAGTAGCTGAATCATACTACCAGACAGGTGGGTGGCGTGAGTCAAATTACTGTCATTATGCACAGTCTGTGCACTAAAACTCAAGATTTTTTTTTTTTTGCTTTATCAGGATTTTTAGTATTTTTTGTTTTTCAGTTTTGTCGCTCAATCTCTGCCTGTGTATATGAGTTTACTCTGCCTAGAACTTGGACATTATTCTGGAGATGCCATGAGTAGCTATCTCTAGGGTTTGGATTGTTGCTAAATACAATCAAAACATGCTTCTGGGTGGACTTCTTGTTGAAGTAGCTTCAAATAGGCAACAGTGGATTCATACCATACCTTAGAAAGACTTTTAAAGCTCTTTGGTTACTTAATGTGTGTAGTCCTTAGTGATACCATTATTGCTACAAAGCACAAATCCTATTTGCCTTTTTTTTTTTTTTTTTTTTTTTTACTTTAGTTGAAAGTAATAGGAAAATTTAGGCCTGTTTTAGTTTAGTGTAGTTCAGTAAAGCCACTGAATTAGAAGGTTGTCCAAAAACATGGTAGCACAGTAAAAAATAAATTGGAGGCTTAGTAGCGTGAGCTGTGAAATGATTAAACAGTTGTGTGATGCACAGTACCGAATGCATAACCACAATCGGAGGAAACCAAACCAAGCAAACAAAAATCAACATCCCCCCCAAACACCACTTATTATGCATTTATGCCTTTGCATATTGTTAAGTATCACTTAATGTGGTTTGCATTTTATTCAACTAAACCATGTCAATGTTTGTATGCTTCAATTTTCTATCCTAATTAGCTCCAAAAGCAGGATATAGCCAAGGCGCAACTCAGTATACCCAAGCCCAGCAAACACGACAAGTGACAGCAATAAAACCTGCGACCCCTAGTCCAGCAACAACAACATTTTCTATCTATCCAGTATCCTCTACTGTGCAGCCAGTAGCAGCTGCAGCTACTGTTGTTCCATCCTATACTCAAAGCGCAACTTACAGCACAACAGCAGTTACTTACTCTGGTAAGAATTTTGCCTATTATATTACTGGGATCTTTGCAGAAGCGACGGGAGTGTCTTAAAATACTCAGAATTTTAGCAGGTCATGTTGAATTGTGTCAGTCTACTGAGAAACGTCAGATAATTCAGTTATAATGGCAAAATATTTTGCTGTATCTTTAGAAGAGATTTGATGTTTGTTTGTGCTGCTTCTTTTACTTGAGAGAGCGTGGACATTGCTACATAACATGGTGTTTTGTGACTTACTGTTTGGAAAGAGAAGGTGATGTGAGGGAATAATAAATAATAAACACATCCACACAAATATTTCACAAGCAAATGGAAATGGAGTGTGGTACCAACAAATAGCACTTAAAATGACAGAGAGGAGAAGACCAATATAATTCTTGTTAAGTTTGAGCTGTCTTGACCCAAAATGAGAGAGGTGTGGGTTCTGAAAAAAAGGCATTTGTTGAAACATTGCAAATCCAAAAAGTAGCTAAAGATGAAAGATGTTAATTTTATGGTAACATAATAATCAACTGGCATATTATAGCCACCTTGACCTTTCTGTTTTATTTTCTGTTTAGAAGGGGATTGTGAGACTTTCTTGAGGCAGAGAATGATCAGAGGATTAAAGTACTGAAACTAGTAGATGTAGAAAATTTGTGGGGGAAACTGGCTGAAAGATAAAAAAGCCCAGTTTCCTTGATTTATTCAGTTTTGATACTAGAAATCAAGGACTGCATAGCCAGGTTGTAGAGGGCAAACACCTCTCTGCACTAAAACTATTTTAGTCAGTGAAACGGAATGTAATAGGGCTAGCTATTGTTTTTTAGCTTGTTTGTTTGTTTGTTTTTCCTTTCTCTGCCTAATGTCCGTTCTCCTTGCCATTTGCAAACTTGAGCAGCAGATTTGGTTCTGGAAGACTGCATACTTCAAGTGGCCCTTGTCAAGTCTTTTATTGAAATTCTTATTACATAATACTCAGTCTTACCAGATATACCAGATTTCACTTCCAGTTTGCTCTGATTTATCTAATGTAATGGAATGCCTGCAAAGATATGTCTAAAATCAAATATATTACTGGTACAATTTGTAACCATGTATTTGTGTGCTGTGAAACATGAAGAAGGATTCAGACTGCCTAACTAGACCTCAATAAATTATTTATATCCTGCCCTTCCCCCACCTAAACTCTATTATGCAACATATTCTGAATTAGTGTATTATGTAATTGATACATGATGTACAGTGATGTAACATTTATTTCATTTTGATCTTTGAGGTACTTCTTACTCTGGCTATGAAGCTGCCGTGTATTCAGCTGCATCATCCTATTACCAGCAGCAGCAGCAGCAACAGAAACAAGCAGCGGCAGCAGCAGCTGCTGCTGCTGCAACAGCTGCTTGGACAGGGACCACCTTTACTAAAAAGGCACCATTCCAAAATAAGCAACTGAAACCAAAACAACCTCCCAAACCACCCCAGATCCACTACTGTGATGTTTGTAAGATCAGCTGTGCTGGACCACAGGTACCTGTATTACGTAATATTCTGCTATAGACTTCAGTCGTGATTTTTTCAGGTAAAAAAACCTGACCCCAGTAAGAATATTTGTAAACTTTTAAAGACCTGATTCTATACTTCTAAAGGAATAATCAAAATATGTGCTATTACAGAAAGAGTTACTATAAGAAGACAAAAAGTTAAATCCCCTAAGCTTGTACAGAGGAGCTTCAGCTGTACTTTGGGGCTTCAGAAATATTCCAAACTTTTAATCTGATTTGCTATTTTAGCATAGCCAACTTCTTAGAAAATACATTTTTCAAAATTATGAAATTACATATATTTTGCGAATGGTAAGCCTGAAAGTTATTCTTCATTGCATTCCAGCATCCTGGCTTAGTTTCGCAGTGAATATGCGTGTGTAGAAAGTAGACAGTGATTCATGCAGAATGTTTGTATGTCTGTCTGGCTAAACAGCTCTTACTCTTTAGGCAAACTTGTCATTATTTCCAAGACTACCTAGATTGCCAGTGTTGATACAGGAACACACATCAACTTCTGCGTTTTGCTTTCTGCACAGCTTTATGCATTACTTTCTTTTGAACTTTTTTTTTTAGAACCCGGGATACACTTGATTACTGTGGTCTTGTAGTCTGAAAATGGAGAATAATTGTACAATGCAGAAAACGATAGTTTTCTGATCATACCAAGTTTTCAATGGTAGTATCTGTTAACACTACTTGACTGAGGAACTGAGAAGTTAGAAAAGGAAAACAAGTATTGTGTTAACCTAAAAGTGGAAATTTCTTGGCCTTGGAAGTGACTTGCTAATGCCTTAGAGTATGTCATATTGGAGAAATGTTCAGTGTAGGAAGTATTTCTGTGTTCTTTATTAAATGTGTTCACATGAATGATGAACAAACAGTGCAAAGACAGCTTATTGTGTGTGCATGTTACTTCTTTAAACAGACTTATAAAGAACACTTAGAAGGCCAGAAACACAAAAAGAAAGAAGCAGCATTAAAAGCTTCCCAGAACACCAGTAACAGCAGCACTTCAGCTCGTGGAACTCAGAATCAGTTACGCTGTGAGCTTTGTGATGTGTCTTGTACAGGGGCAGATGCTTATGCTGCCCATATCCGTGGCGCCAAGCATCAGAAAGTAAGAGGTTTCTCTTGTTTTTATTATGCAAGTGTCCTGGTTTAAGCTGAGATAATTTTCTGCCTAATATCTGGTACAGTGTTGTGGTTTTGATATAATATGAAAATAATGCTGATAAAGCACTGTTGTTTTAGTTGTCACCACACATTTAGCAGGTGGTGTGCAATTGCTTCATAGAATATACATGTCCACCATTCTAGAGTTTGCTTTGCCAAGATCACTTTGTGAAGAAGCAATAGCTAACTTACTAGTTATGTTGGAGTTTGTGTTACTGTCTTTGTGAGATAACTATATAAAATGATGTATTATGAATTTATCTTGATTTTTACAGGTAGTAAAGTTGCACACAAAACTTGGCAAACCCATTCCTTCAACTGAACCAAATGTGGTTACCCAAGCAACTTCCTCAACATCCACATCTGCTTCTAAGCCAACTGCCTCTGCTTCAAATATAGCAACAAGCAGCAGTACTGTGAACTCCTCTGTTGCATCCTCTGCAGTGAAAATTCTTACTCCCACAGTAAACACACCACTTAACACTGCGTCCAACAGCAAAACATCTTCATCTGCTGCTAATATAGCTGTTAAGAAAATATCTACACCGAAAATAAACTTTGTTGGCAAGTACAGAAGTCAGTCTTTATTTTGAAACCTAAATTATTCTATATTTTTTTTTTAAGACTTAGAGAAGAAAATAAAACTGTTATTTAGTTAATTTAAGCTTGAGTAACTCTAGTGTTAAGAGAACTGTAGGTGAAAATAAGAATGTATAAAAAATTTACTTCAGAATGCATGATGATTTTGGCCGATTTGTCTTCATCTGATCTTTCTTAGAGGCTTCTTCCACCTTCACTCAGCAGCTGCTAGAGTGTTGCAGTTTTAGGCTAGTTGGTCGTAATTTCAGTTCACAGCCTGTGCTGTTATGGCAACCTGTGTTAGGCTGGCAGGTGATAACTGGGATATTGAAACATCCTTGTAACCATGGAATGTGTTTTTTAAATGAGCATGGCAGACATTTAGATACTGGAAGCAGCTCTTCCAGAATAAAATGTCCTGCTAAAGAAGGAAAGACGTAGGCAGTTGCAACACAGAGTATACTGTCTTTGTTAGTACAGATGTCATAGGGTTTTGAAGTACTTTTTTGGATTAATTTCCGAAAATAAGTCTAAAAAAAGATTATTAAAACATGGTTGGTCAGTTGTTCCCGTTCAGTCCTATCTCTTTGGAAAAGGCATGAAAAATAATAATGAAAACAGCAGTCATATAAAGAAAAAAAAATCTTGCTGAAATAAACTAGTACTGAGAAAAACATATTCTTAAACTTTTTTAAAAAATGCCTTTAGTTGTATTTAAAGACATGATAAGTTTTAACTAATTTTAAAAGAGTGATGATAATTTGGTCAGAATATTGATATTTGCAAATGGAGTCTTCAGTTTGCACGTCATGTGTAATCACATTCTAATTTTATGAAAATTAATGATTTAACTTTTTGAATTGTAGGTGGCAATAAGCTTCAGACAACAGGAAGTAAACTGGAAGAAATGAAATCAGCTGAAAATGTTAAAACAGCTCCTGCTGCTACAGTACCAACACAGGAAGTCAAGTCAGACACAGCAGCTGAATCTGTGACTCCCACAACTCTTGCTGCCTTGCAAAGTGATGTCCAGCCAGTTGGACATGACTATGTGGAGGAGGTATTGATATATTATTAATTGATTATTTTAATGAAAAAATGTTCAATATGAAACAGAAACACAAGGTGATTGACTTTGGCAGGGACCTCTGGTAATACGGTTCAATCTCCTTGCTCAAGTAGAGCCACCTTGAGCCATTGCCCAGAACTGCACCCAGCTAGCTTTTGAATATCTCCAAGGAGAGACTCCACAACTTCACTGGGCAACCTGTGACAGGGCTTAGTCACCCTCCCAGGAAAAAAAAAAAGTGTTTCCTGATGTTTAGAGGGAACTTTCTGTATTTGAATTTGTGCCCTCTGCCTCTGGACCTGTCACTGGGCACCACTGGAAAGAGTCTGGCTCTGTTTTCTTTGCACCCTCCCTTCAGGTATTTACACAAATCAAGAAAATCCCCTCAGCCTTCTCTTCCGTAGGTTGAGTAGGTCCAGTTTTCTCAGCCTTTTCACATAGAAGAGGTGCGTCATTCCCTTCATTATCTCTTAGCCCTTTGCTGAACACTCTTTAGTGTGGCCTTGTGTCTCTTGTACTGGGAGCCCAGAAAAGGACAGAGGAATGCAGTTGTGGCCTCACCGGTGGTGAGTTAAGAGGGGAAGGAGCACCTCTCTTAACCAGCCAGTGGCCTTCTTTGCTGCAAGGGCACATTGCAGGCCCATCTGCAACTTGAGTGTCTGCTAGGACCCTCAGAACTTTCTGCCAAGCTGCTTTCCAGCTGGGCCCCCACCAGCACATGAGGTGGGTACAGGACTTTGCCCATTTCTCTAGCCTGTTGAGAACCCTCTGAAAGTCAGGGGAACCTTCCATCATATCAGCCCCTCTTCCCAGTTTTGTCATCAGCAAACTTACAGTGGCTACACACAGCCCCATGCAGATCATTGATGAAGATGTTGAACAGTTCTGGACCAAGTATTGACCTTTGGCACATGCTGCTAGTTAACCAGTCTACAACTAGGTTTCATTCTGCTGACTGCCGCCTTCTGGTCCTCGCTATTCAGTCAACTTTCAATCCACCTCTCTGTAATCTTACCCAGCAGGTGGATCAACAGCTCTTTTATGACAATATTATGGTTAGACCTTACTGAAGTTGAGCAAGACAGTACAACAGAATTGCAGATGGTAGGGTTTGGAAGGGACTTCTGGGTGTTATCTAGGCCAACCTCGCTGCTTAAATAGGTTCACCTGCAGCAGGTTGTGTGGTATCATGTCCAGCAGGTTTTGAATATCTCCAGAGAAGGAAACTCCACAACCTCGCTGGGCAACCTGTGCCAGTGCTTGGTCATCCTCAAAGTCCAGAATTTTTTTCCTTCCATTCAGGTGTAAATTCCTGTGTTTGAGTTTGTGGCCATCACCCCTTCTGCTGTCGCTGAGCACCACTTGAAGAGTCTGGCCTCATGCCCATGGCATCTGCCCTTTAGATATTTATAAACATTGGCCACTTGTTTTTAAGCATATTAACTCTTTACACTGATCTATCAGACTTGTCATTTCATTGCAGCAGTTTATCAAGTTGATCAAGCATGACTTCGCTTGGTGAAGCCATGCTGACTACTGATGTTTTTCTTGTCCTTAAGTTTCTTGTCCTTAAGTTTAAGTGTTCCAGGACTAGGTGCATCATCACCTTCCCAAGGATTAGTGTGCAAGTGGCTGACCTGTAATTCCTTGAGTTCTCCTTGAAGAATGACAAGGCATTGAATCTGTAAAGGCTTGTGCACATGTTTACATTTTGGTACTGAGCACATTTCTTTTATCCTCAGTTGAGAGTTCTTAATGTGGTTGTCATGACATAAATGAATGAAGCCTGATGTAAACTTTTAATTGTTTCCAGGTTTGTAATTACTCAACTCAGTACATTCAAGCTTGAGTTTACTGTGTACTCTTTGGAATGGGAGAACTTGGTTCTTTCTTCTTTACAGAGCACAGTGTGTCTTGTCAGAACTGGAGGTTCTACTTCGCCTTCTTTCAGTTATTCTGTGAAATTTTTAACATGTATTGAGGTAGCTATATATTATATAGTGTCACTGAAATAGATTAATTTTCATGTGGCCTTTGCTTTGGAGTTTTTTGTGTTTGTTTTGGGGTTTTTTTTTAAAGCCAAATGTGTTTCAAACTTTTTTTCAGGTAAGAAATGATGAAGGAAAGGTGATCCGCTTTCACTGTAAACTCTGTGAATGCAGTTTTAATGATCCTAATGCCAAGGAGATGCACTTAAAAGGGAGGCGGCACAGGCTTCAGTACAAGGTTAGTGGAAATGCTAATCCTTTTATCTGAAAATTCACCAGATGTCAGCTGACTGGTCACATTTCTGTGTTGAAAGCCTAGACAAAAGTACGTAGTCTGAATGAACAGCATGTATAGGAAGGTAGAAAAATAAATTTTGTCAAGAATATAGTCTCTAAAGGAGTAATGCAGACTGGAAAATTTATTTTGTAGTTTGGGGTTTTTTTCTTTAAACACTTTGAACATTGCTTTCAGGCAACATTAAAAGAAGGTACAGAATATGCAAGCAATGTAGCTTATTTGTTGTGTTTATTGTGAATTTCAAGTAGTGTAAAATAGCAGTGTCACTAGTTTTGGCAGGTTAAATCACATAAACCATTTGTGGAGACATCTGAGAAACAAGCATTGCAGGTTTGGGTTTTTTTCAGTTGTGAACAGAGACACCCCTGTATTGACATACAGAGTGCATTTTGGTCATTGTAAGACTGTATTGGAAGAATCTATTGTGGTCACAGGAGATAGTGTGTTTGCATAATTATGAAAAGGATGAAAGAAAAGAAGACATTACAAAAAATGTCACTCAGTAACTCATGATTATGCTCCTGTAGGAGGAATCCTTAAGAAACAGGGCATCAGGACACACCCTGTAGTTAAGAGGAAATGTTTTTTCAGAAAATAGTCATCCTGCTACAGTACAAACAGCAAATTACTTTATTTCATGTAACTTTTTAATCTTAAGATGCTTTCTTGTCATACAAGTGAAGAGGAAATTCTTTCTTCTAAAATACTGTACACAGGTTTTTCTTCAACTGCTCACTCAATGCAGTTCTAATAATGCATTTTAGTCCCCTTGTAACCTTGGGAATCAGAAAGATATTTATTTTATTGTTTTTCTGAACTAGAAAAAAGTAAACCCAGACTTACAAGTAGAGGTAAAGCCCAGTATTCGGGCAAGAAAAATTCAAGAAGAAAAGATGAGGAAACAAATGCAGAAAGAGGAATACTGGAGAAGACGAGAAGAGGAAGAACGCTGGAGAATGGAAATGAGGTAATGCATTCTGGTTCATTAATGAATGGAAATAAGCCGCAGTCAGATTACCTATAGCTAATTCTGGTGTTGTAGCTATTTATTTTGAATAGTTGTTTTGGGAACTGCACTGTCTTGCTTCAAATTAAGTTGTCATTATCCCTCTGAGGTTTTTTTAATAGTGTTTGGGCCCTCTGAGGTTTGCAGACTTACTAGAATTGTTTTGCCATAAATACAGACCCACTTTCAAAATAACCATTCATTTTAGTTACCCTCTAAGGACACTCAGGAATTTACTTAAAAGAGTTGTAGGTATTAACAGGTATATAATGAGAATGCTTTGATCACACTTAAGGCGATATGAAGAGGACATGTACTGGAGGAGGATGGAGGAAGAGCAGCATCACTGGGATGACCGTCGCAGAATGCCAGATGGAGGATATCCTCATGGTCCTCCAGGACCTCTAGGCTTGCTGGGAGTTAGACCAGGAATGCCTCCTCAGCCCCAAGGACCAGCTGTGAGTTTCTTATCTAGAGGGGAAAAAATACCATACTTTTGGGAGGCACAGTTAAGAACTATAAATTATTCAGTGTTAATTCAGTTGTCTACACTGTTCCTTTATTAAAGATTTGGAAAAGTGGAGAGGAAATTATGTGTAAATGAAACTGTTGAGGTGGACCTGTCTTCCAAAAGAAGTCCACTGAAATGACAAAAGAATGTCTTAAATGTAGTTTCTTTTGAAATAAAAGTCTCTCTGGATTTTTGTACCACTTTTTTTTTAAATTTCATTATACACATCATTTATTGAATTGTATTCCAAAGTAGAGACAAAAATTTGGATTGTCAGTCTCAGGATAATGCTTAGTAGTGGGTCATACCTTGAGGGTCAGTAACAAGTGCAGTGCCACATATTAACCTGGGATTTTTGTCCTGGGATTTGTCTCTTTAGCACCTTTTTGATGATCTAAAAGGTGGTGGAGTAAGTGCACGCTCTGAAGATTTGCAGCTGGCACAGAACTGGATCCGTTTTGGGGTGAGAGTGTAGTATGATACCTTGAGGACAGGGCTGCCATACAGAGGGGCCTGGGCAGACTGGAGGAATGGACCAACAGGCACTTTATGGAATTCTGGAAGGACAGATGCTTAATGTTGTACTTGAGAATGGAGAACCCCTTGCACTGAGGGGCTGCGAAGTGACAGTCTGGGAAGCAGCCCTGCTGAAAGGAATCTGTGGATCTTGGCAGATACTAAGCTGAACATGAGTCAACAGTGTGCCCTGGCAGCAGTGAAGGCCAATAGCATCCTGGGTTGTGTTACAGGTGTATAATCAGTAGATAAAGGGAAGTGATCAGCTTTAATTAGACCCAAACAGCAACACGGCATTCAGTTCTGATCTTTTCAGTTCATGAAAGATACTATAAACCATAGCAGGTTCGTTCATGTGGGACTACCAGGATGATCAGGAACACATGCCCCAAGAGGAGAGACTGAGAAATGTCAGCTTATTCAGCTTCAATAGAGCAGTTCGGTGGGGTGTAATGGCTTTCTAATACTTGTGCATTACAAAGGCAATGGAGACAGGCTCTTTACACCTTTGAGAGGGTGAGAGAGAACCAGGTTAAGCTGAGATAAGAGGTTCAGACTGAAAAATGGAAATAATTACTTTCACATATATCGGGAGTTTTCAGAAATTGTCTGGATAAAACTGTGAGCAATATGATACGGTCTTACACCGGATCATTGTTTGCATAGCAGGCTGGACCTCCTGAGGTCCATACCATTTTGAATTCTGTGAAAGTAATCGTGGTACTTTATTTTGAAGCAATATGCATGTATTTCCCATCTTTTGATCATGGGCTTGCATAATTTTGATGGATTTAATTTTGTGTCATGCGTGATTGATAGTGACTGGTATAAGCTAAGATCATTTCAGTTCATGCTTTGTTACATTTCAGCAGTGTGAAGCTTAAATATTCTGTTTAGCCATATGGTCGTTTATTTTGGTCACTTACTTCTGAGCTCAGAAGCATGCCAAAATTTTAGAAATTGGCTTTTTTTCAACTGTTTAGCCTCTTCGCCGCCCTGACTCTTCTGATGACCGCTATGTCATGACCAAACATGCTGCTATATATCCAACGGAGGAGGAACTTCAAGCAGTCCAAAAAATTGTTTCTATTACGGAGCGTGCTTTGAAACTTGTTTCTGACAACATGACTGATCATGAAAAAAGCAAGAACAAAGAGGGAGATGACAAAAAGGATGGCAGTAAAGACAGGTATTTTTTTTCATTCCTCTTAAAAATTTCTGTCATTTGTTTCTGAAGTTTATCCTTCTTCTTGTCAGTGCTTCCAGGGATTCTGTTTGGGTTTCAATACTGTGTATGCTACTGTGCCATCAAATGTATGTGGAACACTCCTAATTTAATTCACTTTTCTGTCTTTGGGGTCAGTTTTAAGATTGTCTGTATTAATTTAAATGTGAATTTTAACTGTAATTCACAGAGCATTGAAAGGAGTCTTGCGGGTAGGTGTTTTGGCTAAAGGTCTGCTGCTTCGTGGAGACCGAAACGTCAATCTTGTTTTGTTATGTGCTGAGAAGCCTTCAAAATCGTTACTTAGCCGTATTGCTGAAAGTCTTCCCAAACAACTTGCAGTAAGTAGAATTAAGGCTTTTTTATTTGAATTTTTGTAAAATCACTGTAAAATTCCCTCTTCAAGTCAAATGTGTGCAGGGCTTACTGTGCCATCTTTCACAGCTCATTTTCAATTTCTTACCATTTTCTGAGTGGTTCTGTCTGAATTCAGGGACCTATGCAGCATGTTTTGCTTTCTGTATATTATGCCCATACAAGTATATAGGTGTTTCTTCTAGCAGTGCAGTATCAGTCATCATTTAATAGATTTAGTTTAACTGGGAGATAGAAAAGGAGACTATTATCCAGTTAACAGGAGCAGTAGGGGTTAACGTGCAGTGTTACAGGCATCTTGTTGCTTGAAGGTCAAAGCTCTCTGTTAATGCCAGTTGATTTGTACTTACATCTTGTTTTGCATGTGTCAGTGCTTTGTAGTTCCACAATTAGTCAAGTCTTGTGCATTGTGTTTCCACAGGAATGGAAAGTATAGAGTAAAGTCTTTGCTCTCTGACCAAAGCCTGTCTACCATCATGCTTGTCATGGCATTAGTGTCTCAGTACTGTTTGCTAAAATGTTCAGCAGAATCAATGGCATGAAGAACACTTTAGCAGGATTAGCTTAATTAGATAATAATCTTGAGTTTGCTTTTGTTGGATGTATTGGAACAGAAGAAAATTTAAGAGCTGCCCATCTTGGTCTGGTTTTGTGGAGAAGTAACTCATCTGTCTGGTTTGTGAAAGGTGATAGGTGTCTAGAGATTCCTTCTGATGAGGATACTTAGAATTATTAAATCTGTTTGCAAGAAGCAATTCAGAATAACAGTCTTATTAGTTACTCTTCCATTTTTTTTCTCTGATGTTTAACCTGCCCTTTGTTTTTAGCATATTGTGACAGCTGTGTAGAGAATGTACTTAAGCAGTACCCATCCTCTTAACTCTGAGTTTGAAAAACAGCACTTCATCTTTTTGCTTTTGAAGGGCTCCTGTGTTCCAGTGAGAAACACATCCAGCTGACTGAGACTTTTCTTTATCTCAAACACTCTGAAGGTTCTTGTTATGTAACTTCACTCATACATGAATTTCCTTTCTGAGTAGGCTTTTTCTTGCTTGGTGACTATTGTATATTTCCATTAATGAGAACCGGTATGCAAGTCTGCATGTGTCTTAGTTGCACATACTGTGGCTCATGTGAATACAGAGGTACTTGCTTTGTAGAATTATATTATGTTTCTGTTCATTCTCTTAAAGATTATGTTGAAATCTGTTTTCTTCCCTAACTTGCACTGGCCACATGCTAATGGAAATTTCTGTTTCTTGATATTTAGGTAATAAGTCCTGAGAAATATGATATCAAGTGTGCAGTCCCAGAAGCAGCAATAATTTTAAATTCATGTGTGGAACCCAAAATGCAAGTTACTATCACACTGACATCTCCAGTCATTCGAGAGGAGAACATGAGGGATGGAGGTTGGGAAGTCGTTAAAGATGTTATTATTTTCACCCATTTTTTGTTTTTATGTTAATCTATTCTGCTTAAGGTGGCATTAAGGTCCTGGAAGGCAACATGCTGGCACATATATTTGATTGTTTTTCAACAACCAGTCTCAGTAGAGAACAGTTGATTAAAATAAATGCTTGTATAGTACATCTCTTCAATTTTTAAAATGTCTAACTTTACGTCCAACCTCAGCTTTCTGGAAAAGGTACAAACTTGACTATTTTTTCTTGTCGGTTTTAAAATTTTGTGGAAAATTAAGTATTCTATAGCAAGTGGCTATAAACTCACTTTCTAGAGCAGTCTTGCCCTAAGAGAAAGATTTCATGATTTTAGAAAATCAGATCACAGGTTGGGGGGTTAAACTGGATCAGTATTACCATCACTTACACATTCTGAATAGGAGTACACTTAAAATGCACATTTGTAATACTTTTGATGGTAACTTTAAAAGACATTGCGATTTTTTCCAGCTCTCTGAGGTTGCTTTTTGGTCTGGAGTGCTTTTGAGTATATCTACGCTCCTGATATTATAATCAGTCTTCTATCCAACTGGCAAACCCAGACTAGTACTATAAGAAATGGCTTTGTCGTTGAGCTGAAGCAGAAGGTGGAGCTTGTAAATCAATTTACGTTTGTGAAGTCAACAGTTTGCCCGGTGCCAGCAGTGTTGCTTTAGGGTCTGTTCTGTAACACTTTCAAAGCTCCAAAAGCTTTTAAGCCAGCAAGCATGATTAATGTCTGCAGTACATTGGTTCTTTTTGTTTGTGGGTCAGAGAAAATTAACTTTTGTTTCCTTTTAATCCTATATTTTCATAGTTAAAAGAGATCATGGTAAACAGGGTTCTGGTGCTTGACAGTGAACCTACAAACAGGAGATCTCAGACTATTTAGGTTGAAAAAAACTGTGTGTGCGTATACATGTGCTAGTGTATATACTTAAATAAGACACAAGGAGTTTTTTTATTTTTATATAATTATATGTCCTCTAAAATATTTGTGGCTTTTGCATTACATTCAAAAATGTCCTGTGGCTGTGACTAAGCATTGTAACCAGGTTGTGTTAACAAAGTCATCCTACATAATCAGAAAAAATTCAAGATACGTTCTCTGGTTTGGATGACTTCTTAAGATTGTTTCATACATGATCTCCACATACTACTCCTAGCTATAAAAGTTTTGTAAATATACTGTCACACCCAACCAATGTGACTTGTTTTTTTTGACAGACTGAAGTGTAAAATGACTCCTAATTTGTCTGTGCTAAATCCAACTTCAAGTGTTTAAGTTTACTTAGAAGTAAACTTTAAGGAAGTTTGTTTATTTAAGAATACTTAATTTGATTGCTAAATTCGATTAATCATTAAATGAAGTTAACTTTTTTTAGTGTGCTTACTTCTTAATGTACTATGCAAAAGTACAATATTGATTTCTGCCATAATTTTTGAATTTTAAGTGGTTTCTGACCTAAAATTCTATGATGTGGACTAAAATTAATTTCCTAATTACTACCATCAGTCTCTTAATTTATGTACCTAAGGGAAACAAATCTGTATTTTTGTCTGACCCACACTTGAGATAAAGTGATCATTGCAATTTTAAATACTGCTGAATGCAGTACTGCCTCTAGGCAACCAAAATCAAGTCAGATTTCAAGACATTGAGCAGTACCAAATGGACGTGCAGAAAAGTTCACTTTTGAAACTAGAGCAAATAGAAGACTGAATTGCAAATTATTGCAGCAAAGAAGGCCTTATTATGAAGACTGCCGCTTACTTGCTGCAGTGTAACAGTATGTGTTTGTGTTTTTCCTACTGCAGCTTCTCGTGCTCTGTGTCTTACAATGGATTAAAGTTTTCTTTTTTTTTAGCCTGGCTGGGACGCTAGTTCTGGTGATAAGGAAGGCTTTACCGGAAGAACCAGTTTGAGTAAAGATGAGACAGACTTGCACGTGGATTAGAATCATGTTTGATGTGTAATAATTGCATTATGTGATGAAAGGCTAAAAAAAAAAATCCACAATGAAATAAACTTGTTAACCGCATAGCTACTGTTTCTTACAGTAGTGTGCGTTTGACAGCTGGATGAATCCGATGTATTCCAAGTGCTCTAACCCCTGCTGTGGAACCTTTCCTTCAGCAGACAAAGTGTACATAACTTGTAAATACAAATGTCTGCGCGTGTGTCTTTTTTTATCCTTAGCTAACAGCCCCGGTCCAAAGCCTTCTAGCAGAGGGACTTGATTCCTGTTAGGGGTTGCTGCCAAGACATTGGAAGGATTTTTGACCAAGGTTTTCTAAAGCTCATTGTCACACCTGCCATGCTTTACAAAGAAGGGGGGTTGGATGCATAGTTCTAGCATCTACTGGTACTTTGTGGTTTTGGTTGGTTTGTTGTCTTTTTTTCTTTCTTTCATTTTTTTTTTTGTCTTTTTTCTTTTCGTCTGTCTTCCTCTATCCTAGAATTAAGCAGTGTTCACACTAGTCTTGAAATAGTTGACTGGGTAAAATGTATTTTGCATAATAAAAATTAACAAATTTGATACACCTGTTAACTTTCAACAAAGAGGTAGTGTGGACACAGCATGTCTAATTGAAGATTAACCCCTTATATTTAGGCTAGTATTAAGTTATACAGAGTAATAATTCATGCCTGTGTTTCATAAAATAATTCAGCTTTCATTCTAGCTTAAGGTGGTAGGTCAGGCAACTGAATTTAGTTTAAATAGTCTAAGGGGTTAATCCCGAAATGTGAAACAGATGCAAAAATCCACAGATGAAATGTTACAAGACTTTCCTTTGTACATTTTATCAGTCCATGTACTCTGCCACTCCTGACTTCTCAGAATCTTAAGTTTCAAGAATATTTATCCAACAACTATTAGTAACATGCTTTAGATTGATGTTTTCAGTATTAAGATTCTCTTCTGTGCTTTTAAATTGTAATTTGCTTTAGAAAAATTATTTTCCAAACTGAGTATTTTTAGAGATACAAGTAATTGAAGTTTCTAATTATGGATGTATTATTGTGCTGAAATTTTGCACAGTGTCAGCTATTTGCATATTAGTTTCAGAAGAATGTAAATTGCTGACTGTTTAGGCTGCTAGGCCCAACAACCCGTATTGTTGTTTCTCAACCTTACTTTGCCATGTTTTTTCCTGCTGTGGGTTTTCTCTAAATGTTCTTGTCTTTTATATCCAGGTTGTAGTTGTTTCATCAATTACCTGGCACCTTTATGTATAGGCTGGGGTTTAGGTTTGGTGGGGTTTGTTTGGTTTTTGGTTTGTTTATTTATTTTCCTTTTAAAGGAAATACTGCTTTAAACATGTTAGTTTGCTCTGTAAATGCCTCAGTGTAGATTTATCCTTCCACTTTAACATATAGCCCACAAGTTTGAGTATTAGTGTGAGAAGGATACCTCAGCTTGGTTCTTCTTTGACATTCTCCTCTTGTTAGCCTTGCACAGAGGAATGGGACTGTCCTGTAAAAATCTCTCCTCTGAATGTACTACTTCAGATTAAATTTAATTATATAGCAAAGCCATACCACTATACTCATTCTTGGCTTTTTAGCTCTCTGAATAGTAAAATATCCCACTGCTTATTTTTCATTTGTGTAAAACACATGGTTTCAGAGCCCCTTCTGCAGAAACTCTTAAAAGCCGTTTGCTGCAGACATGTTTCAGGAGTCTCTCTTTTTTTTTAAATTTTATTCTCTGACACTCCTAACGTTTTATCTTGCTAGTGTAACCAGTCATGCTGCCAGTATACCTTGTAACTAGTCATAACCACAATTTGCATAATTAGTAACTAAACAAAAGCTGATCACTGTTGTTACCTGTGCACTGAGTAACCAGAGGATACCATTTCACATTGTTCATTTGTTACAGTCGCATTGATTAAATGATTTCCAAAAGGGCCTGTGGTCTCTTCTTGGTAACAAAGGAGTCAGCTTGGCAGTTAAATGCGTTTCTGAATGCTTAACTGTATGTGGTTTTCCTAATCTTTCTGACGTTCAGCTTCTGGGGTATTTTTAAACAATTTTTTTTTATTTTAATTTCCTTGATGAATCTCAGGCAAAGCAGTCCCTTTGCAGATACTTTGTTGTATCTTAAACAATACCAAAGTTCAATATTACATGCTGAGGAATTTTAGTCAGATGAGTAAGAGAGTATGTAGAAAGCAATGGAATGCTCTAATAATTAAAAACATTTTACATTCCTTTACTCAGATTTTTTTTTAAAGCAAAATTTTAACTTTAAGAAATAAGAACAGTGTTACTACTAAGCACCTAGTGCTTTTAAGACTTGTTGCTTAGTTTTCTTTAAGTCCCAAACAATAAGTGACAGTTAAATTTACAAGAAGCTTACGTTTGAATGTTTCTACTTGGTTAAAGTGGATTTTTGTGTTCCTTCTGTCTTGTGTTCTCTGTGCTGGTGCACTGCATCCAACCATCCTTCCTTCAGTAATTAATTTCAGGGAAGTATTATTTTTTCCAGTGTTAGCCTAAATAAAAAAAGCATTAAACATTGCATAATCGGTAATGTATTTGAAAATAACCTCAGAGCTAAAATATAAAATGCTCTTGCTCTTCATACTGGGATGATGCCCTAATCCTGATTGAATGGCTTTTGTTGAACATTTACATTTGTTGTCCAAGGGTTTAAACTTCAAATGGCATGTGTGACATTGAAGCTACTTTAAGGAAGTGTCTTGCTCACCTGGTCAAACACCCATTCCTCACTGCATTTTGCCAATTCAATCCATTTTAGATGTAACCTCGGGTATGGTGAAAGACCCACCGGACGTCTTGGACAGGCAAAAATGCCTTGACGCTCTGGCTGCTCTACGCCACGCTAAGTGGTTCCAGGTTCGGAACATCATTTTACTTTTTTCTTGTAGCCTTATGAGAGATTAGTTGAGTTGCAATATAAATGTATCATTGTGTGAAAACACTCGGCGTCGTTCATGCTAATAATACTTAACATTTTTCTGGTTCCTAAATTGAAATGTAGAAGGTTAAGTATGGAGGAACTGCTCTATGCAGTTATGGCTCATTTGACATTTTTTGTTTCTGGTTATTGAGAAGGCGATGTTGAAAGCTTGACTCGCTTGGGGTGATCCTATGTTGTATATTTGTTATATATTCCATAAGGCTGCAGAGTAACTTTGCTTTAAATAATAGAATACGTGTTTAAAGCTTCGTGTTTAGACTTAAGACCTTTTTTCCTATTTCTTTAAGTGCATTAAGTGTAGGGAATGAAAGGTGAGAAGCAACTGTTTGGTTTAGTGACTTTGCGTTCTGGCAAAGGCACGATAAAGAAACCAAACAGATTCCCTTGACCTTTCAGTCTCTATACCTATTTCTAAGATCTTCACTTTATCCTTTTTATTTCTAATACAGAAAGACACTGTATTTATTGTTACAAGTGAACATAGGTCAAAGTGTAGAGGGGATCAAGAAATGTTATTCTTGTATAACCTGTGCACTTAGACTTCCATCACCTTAAATTACTAACCCTGTATAAAATACTGCTGTAAATGGCAGCTCATGAAATAAAGTTGTAGAATGATTTGTTTTTGTCTTGTATCTGAGCTTCCATTGAACAGTGGTGTTTTAGTCTCTCAACAAGTCCTGTTTGCTGTAGGTGCTGGGATTAATTAATTTGATTTTGTATTGCTCTCAAGGCTAGAGCTAATGGTCTGCAGTCCTGTGTGATTATCATACGTATTCTTCGAGACCTTTGTCAGCGAGTTCCAACTTGGTCTGATTTTCCAAGCTGGGTGAGTATTGCTCTGTTGAATGAGGCTTTTTAACACACATGAGAAAAGTATAGGGAAATGTTACTACAGTTTTGAATATATACTTACTCAAGGAGAGATGTAGGGGTTTGTTTGGATTTGGTTTGGCTTTTTTAATTTGTTTCTCAACAAATAATTCACATTCCCTCTCACGTTTTAATTTTCTGAGGTTTTGTCAGTTGGAGCTAGATTGTTTTGTTTGTTTTTCCCAAAAAATATTTATTGTGTTTTTTTCCCTCAAAAGGAACTTTTTTGTTCTTTTGTATTCAATGTGGCATTCTTCTAGATTCTACCACTTTTTCCCAATTTTATATAGAATTATCTGGGGTTTCTCTACTCTCCTAATCTGAATGGCTTGGAGCTTACATCAAGTTATTTAAAATGTCACCTGTGCCTAGGTAGTTCTTTGATAACAGAAAGGCTACCTGAAAGAAGAAATCACAGCAACTCCTGTGATCATTAATATGTCCCTTCTGCAAGAAGAAATACCACAGTACTTCAGTACAGTCTGTGGATGTGTCACCATTAGCATTTTAATCAGTGTCACTTAAATCTCTAGATTGTACCAGCTTGCCTTTGATTCTTGATGTCGAGTAGCATTCCTTTTGCATTGAATGTCTTAAGTGATGCTTTCCAGGAATGCCTTCTTATCACTATGACACTGAGTTGCCAAAGAATAAATCCTGCCACGCTTTTAGAAAAACACCTTTAGAACTGTTCCGAACACAAAAGGCAACATAGATGAACAACAAGAAATGTTACTTCCCACATTGTGTGTTTTAAGACACATCCAGAAGGGAAGAGAGGTATGAAGCAGTGTGTTGTCCCTAGCTGCATCTCAGTTCTCTCCAAAAGTGATTCCTGATTTGCTTTTGGTACCTGATGCATTGTCAGTGACATGGATTATTATTGAAGTCTTTATAATCTGCTGTTCTTTTGTCCCATTGGCAAAATCTTACTGATAAAACCAGTAGTGATTTTAAATATATGTAATGTCTACCAGTCAGAGATGAAATTTCACAGATTGAAGAAATGTGTTTTTGTGAATACAGAACTCCTAGCCTATAAGCTAGAAGCCCAGCAAACCAGAGAAGCCAGAGCTTTTCAAAAGGCGTAAGAAGTTGTAAAAGTAGAAAGTATTAAGTCTAGATATGGACATTAGTAGAACCTTCTTTATGTACTTTAAATTAGACAACATTAGAAGAATTTTTGTGAAGTTCCTACAAGTTAGAAGGAAATACATTTAAAGATTTGATTTTCTTCATTTTTCCAGAGTTGAAATCCAGCCTTTTGTGTACGTAAACACCAGGCCATTATAATTCACATCTCCTAAGGGTTAAGTTGTAGACCTCAGTGTATTCTATGAGGAAGGACTAGGCTTGAATAAATTAAAAAATGTGATCTGCTTTTTTTTTTTTCTTTCTTGGATTTTACTTCATACTTGAAAACAACTAAATCCCGTATCAGAAGGGGGGCCTACAGGAAGGCTGGGGAAGGACTTCTCAGGATCTCAGGTAGTGATAGGACTAGGGGGAGTGGAATGAAACTGGAGGTGGGGAGATTCAGGCTGGATTTGAGGAGGAAGTTCTTCACCAGGAGAGTGGTGAAACCCTGGAATGTGTTGTCCAGGGAGCTGGACGAGGCTCTGGCCAGCCTGATCTAGTGTGGGGTGTCCCTGCCCATGGCAGAGGGGTTGGAACTAGATGATCCTTGTGGTTCCTTCCATCCCTGAATGATACTATGATAAATTACTGTTGTGAAATCCTGAATGATACAGTGCAAGCATGGAAGTACCATGCTCAAGAATTTAAATTTGTCAGTTAAACGGTGTGCCCTTAGTGAAGGATTGTAACTAACCTTGCCTGTAGTTAATTGTGTGCATCAGAATAGGCTTTTGCTCCTGGAAAATTTATAAAAATAAAAGGCAACATTTGAAGAGCTGTTAAGTTTGGTGGGGAGGACCTAAGGGGAAAAAAAAAAGGAAAAAAAAAAAACCAACCTGACAGACAAAGAAACAAGAGAAGAGATGCTGGAGGTGTAATCTTGCTGAAGAGGTAGTATTGAAATACATCTATTTAGTATTGGGGGTGGGGAGAACACAGGGAAAGCTGTTTACTTTGGCAAATACTTCTGTAGGCTTTTATGGAAGAAAATGGTGACTAATAAAAGTAAACAACGGGGAAAAACCAAACAACAATATTTAAAATATAGCTAATCATTGAAACCATTTTAACAAATATCAAATAATGTGTCTATTTTAGAAAAACTTGTGTATTGCAAAGGGGTTTTTTCTATGCTTGTGTAACATCCAAGTTGGCACTCACCAATACCCAAGAGAAAACTTGCTGTGAACTTCTAGTTTTGATAAACTGAAGAACTAGTAACCATTACATGTTAATAGGTCATTGAATATCAATGCTTTAAGTTTCTGTAATCTTATAGGAAAAAAATCCGTAGCATTTTGTTAATTCCTTGTGCTGTGCTGTTCATTGACATGTCTGACAGATTCAGGTGACCTACTCTTTCAAAAGTACTCTCTCAAAGTTTCATACTCTCTCATAAGGTGGCTAGTCAAGTTGTCTGCCTGAATATGTAGGCTACTCCTGTATAAATGTCTACAAAATGTTTTAGCAACTTGTGATGAGTAGTGGTGCATCAGTACTCAATATTAATCTTGCGGCAGCATTCTTTTTATTCATCTCTATGAAGTACCCGGTTTTTTTCCATTTTAACTGAAAATGTTCTTTGCGTAATGTTCTTCAAAATTCCGTGTTCAAAAGTTCTGTATGGAACAAGAATAGCAGGTTTTTTCTAGTTTTAATCTATATTCTGAATTGGCTGGATTTTCTTATTGTTGGTCTAGGCTATGGAGTTGCTTGTGGAGAAAGCAATTAGCAGTGCTACTGGACCACAGAGTCCTGGGGATGCACTGAGAAGAGTTTTTGAGTGTATATCTTCAGGAATCATCCTTAAAGGCAAGTTGTGTTTGAGTGTCTGTATACTTACCTAACGTAAAATCTGTAATCTTGGTTGAAATAAGGCAGAGATGTGCTACTAATT
Organism: Melanerpes aurifrons; assembly: GCA_011125475.1. NCBI lineage: Eukaryota > Metazoa > Chordata > Aves > Piciformes > Picidae > Melanerpes > Melanerpes aurifrons. Next base: position 24,744,732 of record WWNC01000003.1, read on the forward strand.
AGCCTAACCATTGTAGGTGGTCCTGGCCTTCTGGACCCTTGTGAAAAAGATCCTTTTGATACACTTGCTGTAATGACAGATCAGCAACGAGAGGATATTACTTCCAGTGCGCAGGTAAGGAAATGTATGTGTGAAGTAACTAAATTTGTTAGCTGGGTTTTGGAACGAATATGTGACAACAGTGTAGCGTAGTATTCATTTGTGCAATAAAATTAACATATTTTCCTGAAAAGCTTTAAGCATTCCCATCTGTATAATGTATCTGTAAAGATGTTTGCTCTGCAGCAGTATGTTAATAGATTTAAAATTATGTTGACATTTAGTATTTTAAAATTTCATGTAAGTTTAACATTCGTCATATCCACCGAACAGTATTGAAGATTCACACTTGCAATTTAAGAGACTACTGCCCCAGCTTCTTTGTTTGAGCCTTCTGGTAGAGATTACCAATATGTAATTTCAGACACATGGCAAGCCTTGGCTGCTTCAGTGCAAGTCCAGCAGCTAAAACGTGCACATCATCTTTATGCTAAGGTGATGTATTTTGTGCAGAAGTAGCAAAAGTGACATACACTTTTTATTGCGTTGACTTTGCGAGAGAAAAACAGGAATAGTGAGAGCTAAGGATAACATCGTACACCACTAACAGTCTTCATTAGTTGTTTGCTGAAGTACTCAACTTTGATACTTGTTTCTAACAGAAATACCTTCTTTCTTCCCGTTTTTCCAGTTTGCACTGAGACTCCTTGCATTCCGTCAAATACACAAAGTTTTGGGAATGGATCCATTACCACAGATGAATCAACGCTTCAACATCCATAACAACCGTAAAAGGAGAAGGGACAGTGATGGAGTAGATGGATTTGAAGCAGAGGGGAAAAAAGACAAAAAGGATTATGATAACTTTTAAAAATGTTTATCAGTGCTAAGATCAAGGGTGATAAAAAGTCCATTTGTTGCCTTGCTTTTGCTTCATTCATAATAATGTCTATTTAAAGCATCCAAAACCACCTCAGGAGTTAATTTGGAAGAGAACAAATTAGCTCTTTTGTGTGGTTCTAAAACTTTTAATGGATGTATTGTACCAGACAAATTATGGATGGAAAGACTGCAAATGGAAACTCTGTTGTAATAGGAAAAAAAAAAAAATATTCCTTCCTTTCATTTTCTTTAAACGTGTTGCTAATTCTAACTTTTTCTCCTTTTTTTGGTCTTTTTATTAACAAGTGCGTTGTCTTCTTATCTTAACCGTATTTAAAGCAGCATTTGTGCTTCTGTTGCTATGTGTATTTTGACTTTTTATTTAGTTTTTTTGTTTGCCGTTGACACTAGTTGTATGAGTTACTTTGTGTTAGGTAGTATAAACTGTTGTCTTCCCAATTAATATTTTGAAAAACATTTTTTTTTTTTTTTTTGTAAAGTGATACTGCAGGATTGGTTTTTGGGTTTTGTTTTTCATTGTTTTTTTTTCTAAATGTGAAGGGGTTACCACACAATTATCCTGCCATTGAAGCGCTCAGAATTAAATGTTTTTGCCAATCTTGTGGCATTTGTCTCTTTAGTGTGATATAACGGTGTAATTAAGACAAATTTGTGTTAATCTAATCAAGTTTGCTGTTAGTTGTGCATTAGCAATATAAAAGCTAATATATACAATGTGGTCTTGCAACAGTTATAAAGCAGCTGCAAATTGATCAAAGTTTTGCATGATGTTTCTGTTATTAATAGAAGGGCTTATAAAACTACCACTTTAGGTTGTTAAATGCATAGGTCTTTGATTGACTTTGTGACATAGCAAGGCCAAAAAATAACTTTCTGAATTTCTTTTCTCAGCATACAAAGAAAAGCAGGCATTTCCCATTTAGATGAAGTTAGTCATTCTTCTCAGTCAACTTTGTCAATATGGTATTAATGCCTCTCAGCCCTTAAAATAAATGTTTGTCATATCAGTGCCTGTGAGGTTATTCTTTATAACTATTCCTGTATAAACGTTCTGTGATTTTTATTTTCTTTTTTGGTTTTCAATAATTCAAATTTTAAAAGTGAAGTATTACTGAAAAAGTGAAAGTTATCAAGGAAAAAAACCCAGAAAATTATTTGATGTGGCCATAGTGTATGCTTATGTCTTTTCCAAGAAGCTAAATATAGCAGTGGTGTAAGTAAAGTTACATCATACTGTTGATGTATGCTTTGGTACACAGGTGTGATTTGTTGTCACAGCACTACAGTGGAATACACAAATAAAAACTAAAATTTACTAAATGACTAAAAATCATTATGCACCAGAAACAGAAGTTTCACTCGTGTTCACTGTATATTATGCTTTGTTGCAAACCCATAAAATACAGATTAGGATAGACTAACATTCCAGTAAGTACTTTATCAGTGGCTGTAGGAGGGTATCACACATTACAAAGATAATTTGTTATTTCTGTCTATTAAAAAAATCTTGTTTCTTTTTTGAGGTCAAATTTATCTTTGACCTTTTTAGTACGTAGCTCTTGGAGTAAGGGGATATTTCTGTTTGCAACGCCTACTGCTAACAGCGTGGGCCTGTGGAATAAAAAATACAATATTTTAGTAAAATAGAGGAGGTCTGAAGACCTAATGAAAAAATTGTGTTCTTCAAGCATCAGAGTGCAATTTTTAAGGTAGTCATTATTAGTGATTAACAAATAAAAGGTATCTTTCTCATATAGGAAATATTTCTTAGGAGTTTCAGCATCAAAAATAGAGGAATCATAAGTGCTTTGAAGTTACTTAAAAAAAAAATTACACTAGGTTCTGTTGTCCAGCCTTCATGCACAGCTCCAAGTATATGCCTGTTCTTGCTCTTTTTTAGAGGGGATATCTTGCTGCCATGGTGTCTAGATAGCCATTACTATTTATTCTGAAAGCCACATGTGGCTAGTTCAACTTCATACCAAAGTTTCTTTCGTCATAAAGCAAACTTGTCTGTTAAGGCATGTGAACCTAAAATTTAGGATTAAAAAGGTCGAAGATGTATTTTGGATTTCCTGTGTTTTTGTTCTTCTGGCTTTTAACTCTTCACCAGTTTCTGGATCTTTTGACATACTGTATGAAGTGATTCCACATTAAATATGAAGCTGTGACCATGATTTTTGTGCTGTGTGGTGGAGAGTGAATTTGTAGTTTCTCATTTCCCTGCTCGTTTTAATGGGGTATTGGAGGTAACTTCTGACTTCTTAATACAAGGCGACTGGAAAAATAAGGTTTTAAATAGTGTAGAGCTGGATTTGACACTGTTCACTGTGTTTCGGTAACCCTAGCACTTCAGTAGTAAGTGGTGGTTTTTCAAAGTTTGGCTAGGCCTAGCTTGTAAGTGTGTCCTGTCTGCAAATAGTGCAGCTTCACATGCATTGCTGCACAAAGACTTTGCTAGAAATAAAAATCTTTTGGACACAGTCCATCAGTGTCTTGCCCTCTTACGAAATTCTAGATGAACTATTAATCTTCCAGAGCTATTGAATGTGACTGGTTCATTTGCTGCTGCTATTTTTAGTCCTATTTCACTACTCAGAAGTGGTTTAATAGTACTTAAAATTGCTGTACACAGCAAATTTTTGAGAGTTGGAATAAGCTTTAAATATTCTTACAACTCAAGCATATTTAACATTATTGTTGCCAGTTGAATATCTGCTGATCATTACTGTGCTGGGTTGAGGCAGCCCCCTTCCCCACCACTGGCAACAGTAAACACTCAGACAAACGGATTGCAAAAGTGATGGAAAGTTTAAATAGAAAGCAGTGAACATTTACGGAAAACCAAAAGTGCAGTGACAAAGAAAGATCCCGAAACAGACCCAGAGAGATCCCATCTCCACCTGAGGGTACACCCAAGACCCCCAGGGCTCCTTCTTCCCCCTCCCACTGCTAGGCTAGTCTCAGCTGGCCAGATCTGAGACTGCCCATCCCCCCGTGGCCTTGGGCCTAGCCAGGCCCAAAACCAGGAGGCATCTCCCCCAGTTACTGGCTGATGGAGGAGGAAGAAAAGAGGAGGTGCTAGACTCCGCACTGCATCTCATAGTGGTGCAAAGAATTGTGGTAGGAAGTACTACATAATTTCCTGTGTCCACCCCTCTGGGCTGGACTTCTGGACACAGGAAGTAAACATTGCAGGGGGGCACCCAGCTCAAACTCCAACAATTACTCTACAGTATCCATATGCCAAGTTAATCTCTTTATTAACAACTACGGCTTGTTTACCCAAATGGATTTTAATAGCATAAGATTAATAACAGAGGGAGGGGAATGTAGTAGGCACAATTTGTAATCTGTCTTCTCCCTTTTGTGATACATGTTTATGAAGTAGAGTGATAGATTTCTTCCCCCCCCACCCCCTTCCCCCCAACTTCTATTTTCCTTCTGTTCTTGGGGTGGTTTTTTTCCTCACAGCTATGAGCCTAAGAGCTCTCTGTCCAGAAAGGCTAGGCAAATTGCATTTCTCCTGAGAGATTCTTTTATAAGTATTGTCCAGGATTTCTTTTTTTCCCTTCAGCATGGTATTTCTCAGCCATTTTTAAAATGGAACAGATTGTCATCTGCAGAGTTAGCACAATGGGTTTGATTTACATCTAAGTAATTTAAGGCTTCATTCTGTAAATATTTATTAATTTATTTTCTGCCTTTTTGTTACATTCAAATTATGAATATGTGTCTCTATACTGCAAAGAGAAGTTTGCTGTTGTTCAGCTTTCTCATGTTTTACAGTTTTCATTTTAAGAAATGTTGCCCTAATACTTGGCAAGTGTGAAGTTCATCACAGGATACAGGTCATCGTCTTTCATGGGGACATGATTGGCAGCCATTGCTGGGGGTTTTCATCTTGCATAGTGCACACTTTGCCACTTAAAGTAGCCATAATGTATCTGCATTAGCAAAGGTCATCATTAAGAGCTGTCCTCTTTAATATGTGTATTTTCATAAACTATTTGGCCATTAACATTTATTCCAGTGACTCACCTGTTGTAGGGTGTTTTAAAGCCTATCAGCTTTTAGAGGTTCAGGCAAGCTTAAATATGTTCAGATACATTCTACATCAGTCCTATTTCAGGCTGATATCATAAATCCAAAGAAACATCAAATGGAAACAAGATCTCTGGATTTTTGAAGTTTCCTCTATTTAAAAATTTGATTGCTGAATGTACATCAGTAGCAAAAGAAGGCTAGGGAAAATGTGGAACTGCTGATGAATGAGATGGGTGCCCTGGGGACAAGGGATACAGAGAAGGCAGATACCAAATGCCACCTTTGCTTCATTTTTCACTGCTAAGACCAGCCCTCAGGTATCCCAGTCCCTGGAGGTAAGAAAGTCTGGGAGAAGTGAAAAACTCCCTTGGTCAAGGAGGATTGGGTTAGAAATCATCTAGGGAAGGTGGATTCCCACAAATCCATGGGCTTCAATGGGTTGCACCCACAAGCGCTGAGGGAGCTAGCTAATGTTCTTGCTAAGCCACTCTCCATCCCCTCTGAAAGGTCATGGAGAGCAGGGGAAGTACCTGAGGACTGGAGGAATGACAATGTTTCACTACAGTCTTGAAAATGGGCAGGAAGAGAACCCAGGGAATAATGGGCCAATCAGCCTCAGCTCTCTCCATGGAAAGGAGATGGAAGATCCTAGGGTGCTGAGAGAGCTGGCAGATGAGCTGGCCAAGCCACTCTCCATCATTTTCCACCAGTCCTGGCTCACTGGAGAGATCCCAGATGACTGGAAACTGGCCAATGTGCTGCCCATCCACAAGAAGGGTCAGATGGAGGAACCTGGAAACTACAGGCCAGTCAGCCTGACCTCAGTGCCAGGCAAGATCATGGAGCAGATCATCTTGGGGTCAATCACTGTGCACGTGAAGGATTGCCAAGGGATGAGGCCCAGCCAGCATGGATTTAGGAAGGGCAGGTCCTGCCTGACCAACCTGATCTCCTTCTATGATCAGGTGACCCGCCTGGTGCATGTGGGGAAGGCTGTGGATGTAGTCTACCTGGACTTCAGCAAGGCCTTTGACACCGTCCCCCATAGCAAACTCCTGGCCAAGCTGTCAGCCTGTGGCCTGGACAGGAGCACTCTGTGCTGGGTTAGGAACTGGCTGGAGGGCTGAGCCCAGAGAGTGGTGGTGAACGGTGCCACATGCAGCTGGCAGCCAGTCATTAGTGGTGTCCCCCAGGGATCAGTGCTGGGCCCCATGCTCTTTAACATCTTTACTGATGATCTGGATGAGGGGATTGAGTCCATCATCAGTAAATTTGCAGATGATACCAAACTGGGGGCAGGTGTTGGTCTGTTAGCAGATAGGAGAGCTCTGCAGAGGGACCTTGGCAGGCTGGACAGGTGGGCAGAGTCCAACGGCATGAGATTTAACACATCCAAGTGCCAGGTTCTACACATTGGCCACAACAACCCCATGCAGTGCTACAAGCTGGGGTCAGAGTGTCTGGAGAGCAGCCAGGCAGAAAGGGACCTGGGGGTACTGGTTGACAGTAGGCTGAACATGAGGTAGCAGTGTACCCAAGTGGCCAAGAAAGCCAATGGCATCCTGGCATGTATCAGGTATGGTGTGGCCAGCAGGAGCAGGGAGGAAAATGTGCCCCTATACTCAGCAATGGTTAGGCCACACCTTGAGTCTTGTGTCCAGTTCTGGGCCTCTCAGTTTAAGAAGGACATTAAGACTCTTGATTGTGTCCAGAGAAGGGCAACAAACCTGGTGAGGGGTCTCAAGCACAGGCCTTATGACGAGAGGCTGAGGGAGCTGGGATTGTTTAGCCTGGAGAAGAGGAGGCTCAGGGGAGATCTTGTTGCTGTCTACAGCTACCTGAAGGGTGGTTGTAGCCAGGAGGAGGTTGGTCTCTCTTCCCAGGCAACCAACACCAGAGGACACAGTCTCAAGGTGCGCCAGGGGAAGTTTAGGCTCAAGGTGAGCAGAAAGTTCTTCAGTGAGGGAGTAATTCGTCATTGGAATGTGCTGCCCAGGGAGGTGGTGGAGTCACTGTCTCTGGAGATGTTCAAGAGGGGATTGGACGTGGCACTTGGTGCCATGGTTTAGTCATGAGGTCTGTGGTGACAGGTTGGACTCGATGTTTGAGGTCTCTTCCAACCTTGGTGATTCTGTGATCTCCAGAGACCTAGACTCCTCAACCTGCAAGGACAGCCTGTTCCAGTGTTCTCTTCTTCCTTATATCCAATCTAAGTCCGCCCTGATCCTGTTTAAAACCATTGCCCTTCATCCTGTCCCTTACAAGCCTTTCTAAACAGTCCTTCCCCAGCTTTCCTGTAGGTCCCCTTTAGCTATTGAAGTGTAACTTTTAAGACTCCCTGAAGCCTTCTAATCTCCAGGCTGAACAGGCCCAATTTGTTCATCCTGTGTTCGTAGGAGAAGTGCTTCTCATAATCTTGGTGACCTCCTCTGGACCTTTCCAGCAGGTTCCTGTCTCTGTTGTGTTGGGTGCCCAAGAGCTGGACAGAGTTGTCCAGGCAAGGTCTCATCAAAGTAAAGTGACAGAATCACCTCTCTTTATCTGCTGACCTACTTATTTTGATGCAGTCAGGAAGCAACTGGCCACCCGGGCTGGAGGTGTGCATTGTTGGCTCATGTCCATCTTCTTGTCCACCAGTACCGCCAAGTCCTTTTCCTCAGGGCTGCTCTCAATCTAATATCCCTCAGCCAATGTTAATAACGAGGATTGCCATGGCCCACGTAAAAGACCTTGCAAGTGGTGGTGTTGAACCTTTTGAGGTTGTCCTGAACTACTTTCTATAGCCTGTTTAGGTCTCTTTGGATGGCATCCCATCCTTCAGTCTTATCAACCACATCACTCAGCTTGACATCATCTACAAACTTGCTGAGTGTGCACTCAGTCTCATTGTTGGTATCATTGATGAAGATACTGAATAGTGCTGGTCCCAGTATGGACCTCTCAGGGACACCACGTGTCACCAGTCTCCATTTGGACATCAAGTCATTGAGCACAACCTTCTGGGTGTGACCATCCAACCCACTAACAGTCCACCCATCAAATCTGTAACTCTTGCCTGTAGAGAGAAGGATGTTGGGGAGTGTGCAAAAAGCTTTACAGAAGTCCAGATAAATGACACGTTGGTCCTTCCTTGTCCATTGATGTAGTCACTCCATTGCAGAACGCTACTATGTTGGTGACACAGGACTTGCCCTTGGTGAAGCCAAGCTGGCTGTACTCCATGTGCTTTACCATAGACTCTAGGAGGATCTGTTCCATGATCCTACTGGGCACAGAAGAGAGGCTGACAGGTCAATAATTTCTAGGATCTTTCTTATACCTTTCTTAAAAATGGGCACAGTAATTCCCTTCTTCCAATCACCAGTGATTTCACCTGGTTGGCAGGACTTTTCAAATATCATGGAGAGTGGCTTTGCACTGCTTGCTTTTTCTAGCCTTTTTCTCTGTGATGGTTAATCACCTCACTAACTCCTTTTTTTTCCAATGAAAAGTAGTCATGAGTGAATTAAGGTGAGGCAAAGCACTCTGCCAGACCTACTGTTTGTGAACATTGAAGGACTTGTGGATGATGTGGTGGTTGGAAACTGTCTTGAGCACAGCAGTCACAAAATGATAGAGCTCTCAGTTGTTAGAGGAGAGTTGGCAGAACTGCCACCTTGGACTTCCAGCGGGCAGACTTTGGCCTCTTTTGGAGACTGGTTGACAGAGTCCCTTGGAAGGCAGTCCTGAAGGGCCAAGAAGTCCAGGAACAGAGGGGCTAAGGGCCAAGTGCGGGAACAGACCATCCCCCCTATGTGCAAAAAGAAAGGTTGGTGGGGAAGGCTAGCCTGGATGAATAGAGATGTTTAGTTGCAGCTCACGGAAGAAGGAGAATTTATGGTCTTTGGAAAAAGGGGCAGGCCACTCAGGAGTACTACAAAGTATTTGCAGAGTTCTGAGAGAACTGGTGGATGTTTTTGCAGTACCACTCTCCACAATTCTCATGGAGAACAGGAGAGATGCCTGAGGACTGGAGGAAAGCCAGTGTTATTCCAGTCTTCAAAAATGGCAAGAAGAAAGACCCAGAAAAGTACAGACCAGTCATCCTCACCTCCATGCCTGGAAAGTGATGGGGCATCTCATTCTGGAGGTCATCTCTAAGCATATGGAAGAAAAGTTTTATCAGGAGCAGCCAGCATGGATTTATCAAAGTGGAGGTATGTTTGACTAATCTGATAACATGTGATGCCATGTCTGAACGGATTGGTGAAAGGAGAGCAGTGGATGCTCCCCAGAGGTCAGTACTGTGTCCAGTCCTGTTCGGCATCTTCACCAACAACCAAGAGTGGTAGTAAATGGAATTAAATCCAGCTCACTCCTGGTCACAAGTGGTGTTTCTCTGTCCTTAGTACTGGGGCCAGGTCTCTTTAATATCTTTATCAATTATCTAGATGAGGGGATTGAGTGCTGCCTCAGTAAGTTTGAAGACGACACTAAGCTGGAAGGGAGTATTGATCTGCTTGAAGGTACAAAGGCTCCACAGAGGGAACTGGACAGGACGGATTGAGGGACCAAGGCCATTGGTATCATGTCCAGCAAGGCAAAGTACCTGGTCCCACACTTGGGTCACGACAACCCCATGCAGTATTACAGGCTTGGGGAAGAATGGCTTGAAAGCTGCCCAGCAGAGAAAGACCACAGGGGTGTTAATCAACAGCTGGCTGAATATGAACCAGCAGTGTGCCCAGGTGGCCAAGAAGGCCAACAGCATTGTGGCCTGTATCAGGAGCAGTGCGATCAGCAGAAGCAGGGAAGTGATTGTCCCCCTGTACTCAAAAGTGGTAAGGCCACAGCTTGAGTACTGTGTTTGGTTTTGGGGCCCTCACTACAAGAAAGACACTGAGGTGCTGGAGCAGGTCTATAGAAGGGCAATGAAGCCAATTAAGGATCTGGATATCAAGTCTTCTGAGAAGCTGATAAGGGAACTGGGGTTGTTTAGCCTGGAAGAGTCTGATGGGGTCCCATATTGCTTTCCACAACTACGTGGCAGGAGTTGGTAGCAAGGTGGGTGTCAATATCTTCCTTCTAGAAACATGTGATAGGGCAAGAAGAAATGGACTCAAGTTGCACCAAGGGGAGGTTTAGATTGGATATCAGAAGAATCTTCTTCACTGAAAGGATTATCAAACACTGGGACAAGGTCCTCAGGGACATGAAGGACATGGCGAGGTCCCAGAGGACTGGAAGCTGGCCAGCATGGTGCCCATCCATAAGAAGGGCCGGTTGGATGAGCCAGGGAATTACAGGCCTGTCAGCCTGACCTCAGTGCCAGGCAAGATCATGGAACAGGTCATCTTGAGTGCATTAACACAGCACTTACAGGATGGCCAAGGGATCAGGCCCAGCCAGCATGGATTTAGGAAGGGCAGGTCCTGCCTGACCAACCTGATCTCCTTCTATGATCAGGTGACTGCCTGGTGGATGTGGGGAGGCCTATAGATGTAGTCTACCTGGACCTCAGCAAGGCCTTTCACACCGTCCCCCATAGCAAACTGCTGGCCAAGCTGTCAGCCCATGGCTTGGACGGGAGCACACTGCGATGGGTTAGGAACTGGCTGGATGGCCGAGCCCAGAGAGTGGTGGTGAATGGTGCCACATCCAGCTGGCGGCCAGTCACTAGTGGTGTGCCCCAAGGATCAGTGCTGGGCCCTGTGCTCTTTAACATCTTTATTGATGATCTGGATGAGGGGATTGAGTCCATCATCAGTAAATTTGCTGATGACACCAAGCTGGGGGCAAGAGTTGATCTGCTGGAGGGTAGAGAGGCTCTGCAGAGGGACCTCGACAGGCTGGACAGATGGGCAGAATACAATGGCATGAGATTTAACACATCCAAGTGCCGGGTTCTACACATTGGCCACAACAACCCCATGCAGAGCTACAGGCTGGGGTCAGAGTGGCTGGAGAGCAGCCAGGCAGAGAGGGACCTGGGGGTACTGGTCGATGGTAGGCTGAACATGAGCCTGCAGTGTGCCCAGGCAGCCAAGAGGGCCAATGGCATCCTGGCCTGCATCAGGAACAGTGTGGCCAGCAGGAGCAGGGAGGTCATTCTGCCCCTGTATACTGCACTGGTTAGGCCAAACCTTGAGTACTGTGTCCAGTTCTGGGCCCCTCAGTTTAGGAAGGATGTTGACTTGCTGGAACGAGTCCAGAGAAGGGCAACAAAGTTGGTGAGGGGCTTGAAACACAAGCCCTATGAGGAGAGGCTGAGGGAGCTGGGGTTGCTTAGCCTGGAGAAGAGGAGACTCAGGGGTGACCTTATCACTCTCTACAACTACCTGAAGGGAGGTTGTAGACAGGCAGATGATGGTCTCTTCTCCCAGGCAGCCAGTACCAGAACAAGAGGACACAGTCTCAGGCTGCGCCAGGGGAGGTTCAGGTTGGATGTTAGGAAGAAGTTCCATACAGAAAGAGTGATTGCGCTATGGAATGGGTTGCCCGGGGAGGTGGTGGAGTCGCCGTCATTGAAGGTGTTCAGGAGGAGACTTGATGGGGTGCTTGGTGCCATGGGTTAGCTGTTTGGGTGGGTTGGATTGGTTGATGGGTTGGACATGATGATCTTGAAGGTCTCTTCCAACCTGGTTTGGTTTAATCTAATAAAGGTTTATTCTAAAGGTTTATTCTAATGATTGAATTATCATCCCTGGAGGTGTTTAAAAGATGCACAGATGTTTCATAGTTTCATTCATTCAGGGTTGGAAGGGACCACAAGGATCATCTAGTTCCAACCCCCCTGCCATGGGCAGGGAAACCCCACACTAGATCAGGCTGGACAGAGCCTCATCCAGCCTGGTCTTGAACACCTCCAGGGACGGGGCCTCAACCACCTCCCTGGACAACCCATTCCAGGGTCTCACCACTCTCATGGTGAAGAACCTCCTCCTCACATCTAGCCTGAATCTCCCCACCTCCAGCTTCATTCCATTCCCCCTAGTCCTATCACTACCTGACATCCTGAGAAGTCCCTCCCCAGCCTTTCTGTAGGCCCCCTTCAGATACTGGAAGGCCACAATCAGGTCACCTCGGAGCCTTCTCTTCTGCAGACTGAACAGCCCCAACTCCTTCAGTCTGCTCTCATAGGAGAGGTGCTCCAGCCCTCTGATCATCCTCGTGGCCCTTCTCTGGACACGTTCCAGCACCTCCACATCCCCCCTCTTGTAATAGGGGCTCCAGAACTGGAGGCAGTACTCCAGGTGGGGTCTCACCAGGGCTGAGTAGAGGGGGAGGATCACCTCCCTCGACCTGCTAGCCACACTTCTCCTGATGCAGCCCAGGATCTGATTGGCTTTGCAGGCTGCAAGTGCACATTGAGAGCTCATGTTGAGCTTTTTGTCCACCAGCACCCCCAAGTCTCTCTCCTCAGGGCTACCCTCCAGCCAGTCACTGCCCAGCCTGTATTTGTGCCTGGGATTGCCTCGACCCAGATGCAGGACCCTGCACTTGCTCCTATTGAACTTCATGAGGTTGGCTTGTGCCCACCTCTCCAGCCTGTCAAGGTCCCTCTGGATGGCCTCCCTTCCCTCCAGCGTGTCTGCTGCACCACACAGCTTGGTGTCATCAGCAAACTTGCTGAGGGTGCACTCAATGCCACTGTCCATGGCACCCACAAAGATGTTGAACAAGACAGGTCCCAGGACTGATCCCTGAGGGACTCCGCTTGTCGCTGGCCTCCACTGGGACATGGAGCCATTGACAGCCACTCTTTGGGTGCAGCCATCAAGCCAGTTCCTTATCCATCTAGTGGTCCACCCATCAAACCCATGTGTCACCAGTTTGGAGACCAGGATGTGGTGCGGGACAGTGTCGAAGGCTTTGCTCAGGTCCAGGTAAATGACATCAGTTGCTCGCCCCTCATCTATTAATGTTGTCACCTGCTCATAGAAGGCAACCAGGTTGGTCAGGCAGGATTTGCCCTTGGCAAAGCCATGCTGACTGTTCCCAATTACCTCTTCACTATTCTTTTGAGCGAGTAGTGACTCCAGGAGGATCTGCTCCATGATCTTTCCAGGCACAGAGGTGAGACTGACTGGCCTGTAGTTCCCTGGTTCCTCCTTCTTACCCTTTTTGAAGATGGGGGCAATGTTTCTCCTTTTCCAGTCTGTGGGGACTTCTCCAGATTGCCATGACTGTTGAAATATAATAGAGAGGGGTTTAGCAACCTCCTCTGCCAGTTCTCTCAGTACCCGTGGGTGTATCCCATCGGGTCCCATGGACTTGAACACTTTTAGGTTCTTCAGATGATCACGAACCTGATCTGCACTTACAATGGGCAGTTCTTCCTCCCCGTCCCTGGCCTTGACTTCCATAACATCAGGAGTGTGGCTAGAGGCCCTTGCAGTAAAGACTGAGGTAAAGAAGTTATTCAGTACCTCAGCCTTTTCCTCATCACTTGTGACCATGTCACCATTTTCCTTTCTGAGGGGGCCCACACCTTCCCTAGTCTTCTTCTTCCCATTAATATACCTGTAGAAGTTCTTAGTGTTCCCTCTAATCTCCCTGGCTAGATTCAATTCAAACTCTGCTTTGGCTTTCCTAACCAGGACTCTTGCTGCTCGGGCAGCTTCCTTATATTCCCCCTGTTCTAGCTGTCCTTCTCTCCACTTCCTGTAGAGTTTCCTTTTAAGCAATAGTGTGTCCAGTAGCTCCTTGCCCATCCAGGCAGGCCTCCTAGCATTCTTACCTGCTTTTCTCTTTGTTGGTACACAGAGCTCCTGGACACAGAGGAGGTGGTCCTTGAATACTGACCAGCTGTCCTGGGTCCCTCTTCCCTCCAGGGCTTTGTCCCACGACACTTTGGCTAGCAGATCCCTGAAGCCATCAAAATCTGCACGCCTAAAGTCTAGGGTTGTGAGCTTGGAATACTTCCTCCTGGTTGCCCTGAGGATGTTAAATTCAACTGCTTCATGGTCACTGCAGCCAAGGCTGTCTCTGAGCCTCACATTGCTTACCAGCCCTTCCCTGTGGGTGAGAACAAGGTCCAGCATAGCACCATTTCTTGTTGGTTCCTCTACCATTTGGAGGAGGAAGTTGTCTTCTATACAGTCCAGGAACATCCTGGATTGCTGGTGCCTTGCTGTGTTGTCCCTCCAGCAGATGTCCGGGTGGTTGAAATCACCCATGAGGACCAGGGCTTGTGACCTGGAAGCCGCTTCTATTTGCCTATGGAGGGCCTCATCTGCTTGGATCTGCTGGTCAGGTGGCCTGTAGGAGACCCCCACAGTAATATCTCCTTCCCCTGTCCTGCCTTTAATTTTAACCCATACACTCTCAACCAGCTCATCATCCTTCCCCAGTTGGAGCTCCACTGATTCCAACTGGCTATTGACATAGAGGGCAACACCTCCTCCTCTCCTTCCCTGCCTATCCTTCCTAAAGAGTTTATATCCATCTATGCCTACATTCCAGTCATGGGATTCATCCCACCAAGTTTCAGTAACAGCCACTATGTCGTGGCATCCCAGCAGCACAGTGGCCCTTAACTCATTCTGTTTGTTGCCCAAGCTGCGCGCATTCACATAGAAGCACTTCAGCTGGGCTGGCCCTGTCCTCCTCTTGTGCCAAATCCCCTCGGTTTCCACAGAATGTCCTGTTGGATCATTTGTGGCTTGCCTCAGGGCAGCAAGTTGAGAGCCCTTACCAGCTCTCCTTCTCTCTACTGCTGGTGAGCTGCCCCTCTGTTTGTCACCAGCCAGCAGGAGACTATTAACCCCTTCCCCCTTCAAATCTAGTTTAAAGCCCTATCAATGAGCCCTGCCAATTCCTGCCCCAGGATTAAACATTTAGCACAATTCAGTATTCAGTATCACCAAGGTTGGAAGAGACCTCAAAGATCATCGAGTCCAACCTGTCACCACAGACCTCATGACTAGAGTAGGGAGGACACTACTGCCCACTGCAGGCTTGAACTCACAACCTTCCCATTAAGGGTCCTCTGCGCTACCAAGTGAGCCACTACTCAGGTTACTCAGGTTATGTTGTGATAAGGGACATGATTTAGCCAGACTTGGCAGAGTTAAATAATGTCTGGACTTGATGGTATGAAAGGTCTTTTCTAACAAAAAAGATTCTACGATTCTGTGAATTATGACTTTGAGAAGAGAGAAGAAAGGGGGAAGTACAAGAAAAATAGTGTCAGAGATAGGGACACAGCTGATTAAATGGGTTCCCGATGAAGAAATAAAATGAGGAAAGCTACCAGAGGGCTACAGATCAAAGCTAAAAAACAAACAAACAAACAAAAAAATTTACTTCAAGTAGTAAAACAGCCAACTACAAACTATAAAATTAGTGTGGAAAATAAAATTAAAGGCTCTTTTTATGTGCAATGAGAAGACCTACTCTAGTACACAATCTGCCACCCATGCAGCAACTGCAGTGCTACACACACACAAACAGAGTGAAGAGAAAGATGAAGAGAGGGCACTGACCTCTCATGAATCTGCAGACATGCAGAAAATCAACAGGCTCAGCTGGGCTCCTATTTGCAAGGTCTTTGTGTGCTCACAACAGCAGGGAGCGCTGTGTCATTAGCAGCAGCTTCCATCTAGAAAGGCAAAAGCACAGTTCATTTTCACTTGCTGTGACAAGCACAAAGTAAAAACTGATGCTTCAGCTACTCCAGCACTCCTCTCTATTCCCAAAGAATGCATTTAAAAACAAATTTTTAAACGATGCAGCAAAGTTGCCATGCAGCAAAATCCAATATAAAACCACTGTTTGTGCGAAAGAAAAGAGCAGTGATTAGAAGCACAATCAGGACTATCTCATGAATAAGTTGCAAGTAAATACTTTTGGGGGCTGCAAAGAAGAAATGGTCTGTAGAAGTTCTTCCTGTTAAGGATTGCTGCTGAGAAAGGCAACTTGAGCATGAAGTTAATAAAGAAAGACTTGAGAAAATGAGGGTCAGAAGAGTATCTCTAGCAAATCACTATGGATAGGAGGAGAGACGTTTCAGACACAGTTCTAGTGCTGGGAGAGAGTGTGCATTTTTGTTTTCTTGCATCTGTTTCTTAAGACACTTCTTGCAGCTGCTATCAGGGTTGACTTCAGGGCAATAGATTCAGGATAAGCATTCCTCATATGGCAGTGGTAAATCATAAATCAGGATTCTGGATTCTTTAGCTAATGTCCCCAGCATAAGACATGCCAATTTACAATCTGTGACCAGTTCAGAGCTCCTCTTACAGGACTAGTCAGGGTCAAAGTGTTTCCCAAGGAGCAGTGAAGCAGAGCAAGATGAAACAGACCTGAAAGCCAAAGCTTTAGAACAGTCCACACAAGAAACTTTCACTAGCCATCTACAGTTTTATATATTTTCCCTGAGGAACAGTGTTCTCTCTACAAAAGTCACTAACACATCAGAAAAGAAGATTTTAAATAATTTATTTCCTTGGGGGGGGAAAAAAAAAAAAAAAAAAAAAAAAAAGGTAATTCTGAGGTTCTGGAAGTACTGCTGAGCTTTGGAGTCAAATGTTTCCAAATACCCATCTGAGATTCAGATGTGCCAAATTTCCATCTGACATTGGCATGAATATGTTTCAGCTCCACAAAGTCTGGTTAAGAAACTTTTCAAAGGCCTGGAGCTGAAAACTACACCAGTTCTGGAGAAAAATTATAGAATAGAATCACAAGGATGCACTGTGTTGGAAGGGACCTCTAGAGATCATCTAGTTCAGTAGCCCCCTCCCCAGTGTGCAGGGACATCCTCAACTAGATCAGGTTTCTCAGAACCTCAACAAGCCTGACCTTGAATAAATCCAGGAATGGGGTCTCCACCTAGGGGTCTCCCTGGGCAATCTCTTTCAGTGTTGCACCATCAAAATGTTCCAGAAAATCAAAGATTTTAGGAAGGACATTGACTTGCTGGAACGAGTCCAGAGAAGGGCAACGAAGTTGGTGAGAGGCTTGGAACACAAGCCCTATGAGGAGAGGCTGAGGGAGCTGGGGCTGCTTAGCCTGGAGAGGAGGAGACTCAGGGATGACCTTATTGCTCTCTACATCTACCTGAAGGGGAGTTGTAGACAGGTAGAGGCTCGTCTCTTCTCCCAGGCAGCCAGCATCAGAACAAGAGGACACAGTCTCAGGCTGCGCCAGGGGAGGTTCAGGCTGGAGGTCAGGAGGAAGTTTTACACAGAGAGAGTGATTGCCCATTGGAATGGACTGCCCAGGGAGGTGGTGGAATTGCCATCACTGGAGGTGTTCAGGAGGAGACTTGACAGGGTGCTTGGTTTCATGGGTTAGTTGATTAGGTGGTGTTGGATGATAGGTTGGACGCGATGATCTTGAAGGTCTTTTCCAACCTGGCTTATTCTATTCTATTCTATTCTATTCTATTCTATTCTATTCTATTCTATTCTATTCTATTCTATTCTATTCTATTCTATTCTGTTCTGTTCTGTTCTGTTCTGTTCTGTTCTGTTCTATTCTATTCCCTTTTTCTTAGATTACCTGGGCTGGAATTTTTAGTTACAGCAGCTGCACGGGAGCTGGGCATGACAGCATAATCATTTAGTTGGATGGCTTCCGTCAATATCCAACATCCATGATTAGTGACTCACACATGCATTTTTCATTAGGAAATCAAAGCCAAGAGTATGTCAAGGGCCTGCTAGGCCAAAGCCCAAGTTTTGCTAGAGTCGTGTGCTAGATAACAATTTTCATTGCTAAAGGAAAGAGCAAGAGACAGAACACCACTAAGAAGTGCTTCAAGTCTCTCTGTTTTTCACAAGGTGAAGAAGCTACTGTCTAGGCCTAGCACTGAGTATCTCTCCTCATGGATACACTGGAACCTTCCTGTTCTGTACCCTGTGACTCAGTGGCTTGACTCTTCTCACTAGCTTCTCTTCTCCCAGTGTAGGAATTGTCACACATTAGGAATAGTCTTGCAAGGAACTTAACTGGATGGACCAGATTCCAAGTTAGTGATGGATAGCTGGAAATATTCCCCAAGAATTTTCAATCTGCATTGTTTTTTGAGAAGTTACTTAGACAGAAAGAATCAGGATCATCTCCAACAAGCACCCCTTAGCAGGTTTTTCTACCACCCAGCTCAGAGACTGGCATCCAAATGGGGAGCTGAATGTTGCTTGCTCTTTCCTGAGATTCACTCCAAGACAGAAGATCAAATTTAAGCTCTTTGATAACAGAAGGGTTGTATAGCTATTTATCATTCTTGTTTTTCAAGTTTCTCCCTTTGGACTGCACTTGGAAAAGAACTGAGGGTGAGAGGGGAGCCCTGTTTTAATTTCACCTCACATAAAACCATGGTGTAGGCTTTCTCCTGATATGGAGAGGCTTCGGTTCACCCTTTGGATACTGTTAACAAGAACTGAACTAACTTGGAATCACAGCCTTTTGGAGAAAGAAGGAAGGGGTACCCACAGAACAAAGAAGTCTGTGTGTGCCCATGAAGAATTAACTGTTTGCTTTCAAGAGAGCTAAAAAAAGGTAGGGAACTTCCCCAGCTCCTGTCTTCTTGTTCCTGCCACCCATGTTTCCTTGGGTACTCACCAAGTCATTACTTAGTCACTTACTCTTGTCCCACTTGTAACTAACAAAATGAGGTGGTCTTACTGTTAGATATGAGGTGCTTTGTTCTGTGAATTTTCACAACCCTCATAGTGATATTTTGGTTTCCATCCTCAAGTTTAAAACATGTAATTCGCAGCTGCATTCCTATGACTAAAGTAAACACAGTGGTCCAGGAGCTGTTCTCTGTAGGTAATGGCTCCGTCCCACTTTTCATTATGTACTTGTTAGTTTAATCTTGCACTCTTCTGCATTTATGTAATGGCACAATATGCCCAAAAATGCAGATGAACCTTCCTGATAAGAGGTGGGATGTCTCCATGGCCCCTCTACAATCTTTTACTATCTAGATTATAATTTGACTTAAGATTTCAGTTTGTTCATTAGCTCTGGAAGGCTCTTGTAGAAGAAAAAAAAAAGCATTCAATAGTTAGGGGATGAATACAAAATTGCAGCAATCTGTGTTCCTACAGCTGAAGGAACTACTGTTTGCCATCTGAGTAATGAACTGGCAATGAGGGACTTCTCAGATGGCTTTAATTAAGAAATAAAATACATCTTTTCAACTACCTTCAGGGAGGCTCTGGGCACATCATGTCACAGGACTGAGACATGGGACAGTACAGGAGTCACAGCCAGAGGTTTCTGCTGAGAAAAGGTGGTGTAGAGCTGGAGGAGATTCACCCAACACCTCCTCAAATAAAACCAGGTTTTCACAGCAATGAAGAGAAAACTCAAAAAAATGAAGCACACAATAAAGTCCACAAAGAAAGAACAAAGATAAAAGAAAAAGAATTCACATAGGACAGTATTACTTAAGCTCTGATCATACACTTGGAAAATGGCAATCAAAACAAATACTTATATTCCACAGCTCTAAATATTACCTTGATGTTCACTAGGAAGGTGTCAGACTGTAAAGGTTTGAAAACTGACTCCCAAAGGACACCTGAAAGTACTAGCAGATGAAAATGTCAGTGTGAATCCAGTACTAAAAGCATCGTCTTAGAGCAGGCCTCTGCTTTCATATTCCTTTATATATATATGTGTGTGTGTACAGAACTGTCTTAATTTGCTTAAAGCTAACATACATTCCTTTTAGTAGGAAATTATCTTAGTACATGTAAAGCAGAGATAACTTCTTGCTATTGTAAAGTCAGACTGATTTGCTGACCTTTCCCCAATGGGTATTACAATACATTCCTCATTGGAGTTTTTACTTCAATACTTTCCAGTAATCTGACTTCAAGCTTTGCTTAAGTCTTCTACTTTTCTTTCTTCTAGTGATTTCATCTACTTTAATATGGTTTCATAGTGTTTAATACAGAAAGCTCTAAACAGAGTTATTCAATTGAATAATAGAAATAGGGAGAATCAGCATGCATGAC
Organism: Melanerpes aurifrons; assembly: GCA_011125475.1. Lineage (NCBI taxonomy): Eukaryota > Metazoa > Chordata > Aves > Piciformes > Picidae > Melanerpes > Melanerpes aurifrons. The sequence goes on from WWNC01000003.1 coordinate 24,764,675, forward strand.
CAATCCCTCTATAGTCAGGGGAAACCCAAGCTCTGCATGTATCTGTGCCTTTGCAGGTCTACAACAGGGCAAAGACTCCCTTTATATTCTTAAAAAAAAAAAAAAAAAAAAAAGAGAGAGTAGAAATTCAGATTTTTTTTTTTTCTCAAGACTCAGGAGTGGCTTTTAACATCTGCCCAACCTACCTTAAAACACCCAGAAGACACAGTGACCTGCAACCTCTGCCCATTCTACCACCTTTGGGACTCTCCAAGGTACCAAGACTTACAAAGCTGCAAGCTCAAGAAAAATGAAATGTGGCATAAAGCTATGTTCAGTGATCTTTGCCAACTGCACTCCAGATAGTGTGTGGGATGATGCCTTATCCAGGCTATTCACTTCCCAGAGCCAAGGCAACCCTGATGCGGAGGACTGCCGTAAGCAAAAATATGATTTATGTTTTGTAGCTGAGAGGCCCCCTGAAAGAAAACTGATAGGAAAGCTGCAAACAGCTCTTTTGTGGCTCTCTTTCTTCAGATGTTCACACTGAGCCCGGGCACAGCTGGGTATCCAACCCAAAGTATTACTCAAATTAATGGCATGCAAGTTTTTAAAAGAAAGCCTTCTCTGTTCATGGGAAGAGCAAAGCTGGTCTGTGAATTTCTCTCCTGCAGATATCTTTAAAGGTAAATAATGTGACTACATTTTTAGAATAAATACATAAGACCAGAGTAAAATGGTAGTAGTGAAATGCCATATATTCTGCACCCACCACAGACAAACAAGAATTAGACTTTTAAAAGGTTTTAGTCTTCTTACATTTGTATGATTGCCATTGACATACATCTAAAATTGAACAAAATTAAATTACATGATTTTATAACACCACCTTTTTTCTTTTGGGACAGAAAGCAATTTTCAGCATGGAACAAGACTTCCTATTTATTTAGAATAAACCTTTATTTAGAACAAACCAAACCAGGTTGGAAGAGACCTTCAAGATCATCATGTCCAACACATCAACCAATCCAACCCACCTAAACAACTAACCCATGGCACCAAGCATCCCATCAAGTCTCCTCCTGAAAACCTCCAATGACGGCTACTCCACCACCCCCTTGGGCAGCCCATTCCAATGGGCAATCACTCTTTCTGTATAGAACTTCTTCCTAACATCCAACCTGAACCTCCCCTGGCGCAGCCTGAGACTGTGTCCTCTTGTTCTGGTACTGGCTGCCTAGGAGAAAAGACCATCATCCGCCTGTCTACAACCTCCCTTCAGGTAGCTGTAGAGAGTGATAAGGTCACCCCTGAGTCTCCTCTTCTCCAGGCTAAGCAATCCCAGCTCCCTCAGTCTTTCCTCATAGGGCTTGTGTTCCAAACCCCTCACCAACTTTGTTGCCCTTCTCTGGACTCATTCCAGCAAGTCAATATCCTTCCTAAACTGAGGGGCCCAGGACTGGACACAGTAATCAAGGTGTGGCCTAACCAGCACAGTGTACAGGGGCAGAATGTAACATGGGAAGACAGGTCCTGTTAATACACTGTCCCAGGAACAGAAACTTGTTGCAGAAACTATTTTTTAAAAAAATCTTGATAAGTGATTTTATTGGATTTGGCTCAGCTGGAGTTAATTCTCCTCAAAGCATCTTTCTAATGCTGTGTTTTGCAGCGGTAACACACCAGTGTTTTGGCTACCACTGAGTCGAGCACCAAGGCTGCACTGTTCCAACACTTCCCTGCCCCATGTGCATGCTGAGGGGTGGACAATATCTTCGAAGGGGACACAGCCAGGCCAGCTGACCCAAACTGGCAAAAGAGGTATTCCATGCCATGCCATGTCAGCTCAGATGTAAGAACTAACTGAAAGAAGGAAGTATGGGGATATTTGTCCATGGCATCTGTCCTTCAGAGAAACCATTACATGTAGAGCCCTGCTTCCTGATACCAACCACCATCTGATGGTGGGAAGTAGAGAATAACGTCTCTCTTTGCTTTTGCTTTCCATGCACCGCCTTTGTTTGTCTGTGCTTACTATTATTACTAGTAGATGGCTTCTATATTATTGCTGGCTTTTGTTATATTTTCCCCTCTCCCCTGTCCATCTAAGAAAGAAAGTGATAGAATGGCTTTGGTGGGCATTTGGGCCCCAGCCAAGGCCAAACCACCACAACGATGAGAACAATCCCAAATGAAACAACACTGACTCATCTTACTTCTTCAAGATTCAGGAAAAACACTAGAGTAAAAAATGTTGGAGGGAAAGGGCACACTAAAATAACAGAAAAGTTAATGCATAAATACATAAATGAAAGGTAGTAGATGACTTCAAGGGGGACTGAAGTGGGGATTTGGGACACTCAACAAAGACAAATTCAGCCTGGTTGAGATGATTTTCCCAGGACTCCTGACCAGACAGTCTCTTTGAAGCTATTTCTGAACAATGAGTTTATTGGGGCACTCCCATTACCTTTAGAAGGAGTTTGTTTCCTTCCACTGTTTGTAGGGAGACTATGGAGATTAGGTGGCTGGGCTGAAGATGACTGTGGTGAGTACTCCTCACAAAAGAGTTTAAAACAGATTTTAAAAGAGAAATGGAGAAAACTGCACAGAGACCTTTCTGGGGAAAGAGAAGGTCAACAAAGCCTCCAGTGTACTGTGTACTATTGGTGTTCAGTGTCTGGGTTGCAGCTAGCCTTTGCAAACACAAATGCACTTTTCTGAAGTAAATTAATTTGCATGGGTGACGGCTTTATTTTATCCATTCCAGAAAAGACGAACACACTGACTGATAAAGTAGCGATCCAAATCCAGCCCTCAAATTCCAGGAAAAAGTCTTCAAATTCCTTCTGCAATGCCTTCTGCCCAGCACATTTGGCAGCCTGGAGAGCAAACCCTGTAAAGTATTCTCTGTTCATTACCAGGAACAGGACACGAGACTGTGGACATTTTGCTGATGCAGAATAGCAGTTACATTCTGGTTTTGGGATGTAGTGGGGGTTTTTGTTTATGTGTTGTTTTTTGGGTTTGGGTGTTTGGTGTTTTTTTTTTGTTTGTTTTTTTTTTTTTTTTTTTTTTTAATGAGATGTTGAAGAATGAATTCCCATGTGCTATGTGGGAATTAGAGCTCCTTTTGCACTTCCCATCAGAGTTAAGACTCTGGCTTGGTGTCAAAACATCCCTTCCTCTCTCTTACGTGCTGTGTCAGTTTGTAGCTGCTTTTTGCCTTAGCTTGATGTGAACTTCAAGGTATGCTTGGAGGTAATCCTGCTGCTGCCACTGTAAATTCAGATGCTTTAAAATGTTTAATTTTTCTATTACCATTATCTTTCTTCATGCATTTTAAAACAATTTTCCCTTCTTCTTAGATTTACCCCAGTGTAAACTCATGGGCTGTACTTTTGACCTACACAGCTGAGGTCAGATGCGATGTAAAGGAATGATGTGGAAGCAGCTGTGGAGCAAAATGTGAGAGCTCTTCTGCATGAGATCCCACAGTAACATAGCTTTTGTTATAGAACACTACTGAAACCAAATGTGGATATTTTCTTTCTTATTTTTATTTTTTCCTTGGGTTTTTGGTTGGTTGGGTTTTGTTTTGTTTTGTTTTGTTTTGTTTTGTTTTGTTTTGTTTTGTTTTTTCAAGGCAGAAGGTGATTAAATCAAACAAACTCTTATTTCTTGAATTTCAGACTGAAAACAGACCATTTTCTTTATTTCTAGAATAAACCAATCACTCAATTTTACTTTTAGAAATGCTGTTTTGTGACTCCAAGTACCTCTTTTTCTAGTTCCGGGTTTGGAGAAAGGAAAATAAAGTATTAAAACAAACAAAGAGGGAGAAATAAGAAAACTGTTTATCATTACAATTTGAAGTAGCTGTTGATTTTCATGTCTTATGGAGTATTTAAGTTTGAAAAACGTGTGTGTGTGTTTTGTAAAAAATAAAGTCCACTCTCTATGCAAATTGTTGCCTGGGATACCATTCCTCATTAAAATTGCTGGGTAGCCCTGCTGTATTGCCACAGGCTGTTCACAGTATTTTCATTGTCCTGAATCCACATAAAAGTTAAGCTTTAAAAAGTAGCCTAGATACCTGATAAACCTGGTGTTTATTTACAGCTCTGATTATACAGTGTCCAAACATGACACTCCAGGGAGGCCACTGCTGTAACACTTTAACAGTCAGTGGGCAGAGTACTTCTTGGGATTTATCAACCATGTTATTTTAGAGGATTTAGAGGCTCACTTCATGGAGTGCTTGTTTCGTGACATTTTCCTTGCACCCCTCCTGCCATAAGTAAAACTCGATACTTTGTTTAGATTTTGCTTAAAAATGAGTTTTCTTATGAGCGTGGATACAATGGAGACATTTTGCAGCTGAGTGTGATGGCTGGGTAAAGAGCTTGACCAAACAGGGAAGAATAGGCTGTCTTTGCGAGTCATGGAAAAAAGACATGTTTACCCTGAAATGAAAGAGTTCAGTGGGACCTCAGGTAGCTCAAGCGGTCTGTCACCCGGTGAAGGACAAACCATGCAGGACATACTCCAGGTCACACACAGCCAGCTAGCAGCGTGCAAAGCGGTGGGGGATGCTATGGGACAAATCCAAGGATGTGGCTGCATCGTATCGACACCTGTTTGCAGTCGCCACCCTGTTAAGGTGCAAAGCACTGAAAAGCAAGCGCGCGTAAACTGCACAGGCACTGACATAGACACAGCAACAACGCTACAACACCCTACAGCACCCAGCCCGGCCTCGGCTCGCGGCCCGCCCCTTCCCCGCCTGAGTGTCACAGGGAACAGCGCCCCCGCCGGCCGGGGCCGCTCCACCACCGGTTTCCCGCTCCTCCCGCCACCGCCCCGTCTTCCCTAGACACGCCCCCTCGCCTCCAAAAAGAGGAGGTGAGCTGATGAGTGAAAGCGGCTGTGCCCAGTGAGGAGGGGCGCGGCGAGGAGGCGGCACTCTAGAAATGGCCGGCAGCGGGGCGGAGTCAATTGCGTGCGCCGGATACTGGGTCCCGCGCTACTGTTGCTGCTGCCGGCTATCCCCCTCCACCCCCCCCCCCCAGCCACCGCCCACCTGAGGAGGAGCCCTAGGAAGTGCTGCCGCTGCCGGTCTCTGCAGCCGCGGGCTCCAGGTGCAGGCGAGAGGCGGCCAGAGCCATGCTGGGCAGCGGGGCCAAGGCGACCAAACCCTCCTTCGTGTCCTACATCACCCCAGAGGTGCGGGGCTGGCGGGGCGGGCGCGGCCCCTGAGGGAACCCGTGGGGGGCGTACGCGGGGGAGCTGTCAGCTGGCCACAGGCCTTCACCGTAGGGCTACGGGGAGCCCTCTGGCGGGCCTGGTTTGAGGTCTTTTCAGGGCATCGGGGAGCCCTCAGGCGGGCCCAGCTAGGCGTCTCAACAGGGCGGCGAGAGCCGCCGGGCCAGACGGAGAGAATATGCGCGGGTTCCTCCCGTGCTGCCTTTCCCCTTGCCCCTCTCTCGGATTTCACATCATGTTTCCGCGGGGAGTTGTGAGGAGGTTTGTGGTGCGGCAGTGGGACGGGGCCGGAGCTGTGGCCGCAGCAGGGCTGGTGCGAGTGTTGCTAGATGCGCTGGGCTGGGCTGTTTCCAATCTGCTGTCTCGGAGGTGCTTCTCTAAAAACGAGGGGCATGCATCTTGCTAGCTGCTTCTCGAGAAGGCGTTAAAAATGTGGTTGACTGGTCACTTTTAAGCTGATTATTTTTTCTCGTAGTTCATTTGAATTGTGTTTTTGTTTGTTTGCTTGTGGTTTTGTTGGTTTGGTTGGTTGGAGTTTTTTATGTTGAGTTTTGTTTGTTTGGGATCTTTCTCCTTTTTTTTCCTTTGGTAAACAATGACCACATGTCAGGTAGTCATTGTAACTATTCATCCTGTTAGTCAGAACCTTCCAAACTAGTTTTTCTTGATGTCCCTTAATACCGCTTCACTTTCAATGTGTGTGCTCTGTCTTTGTAACCTCTTTGGTTTGAGTTCTGTCACTGTAAAGCCCTGGTTCTATTTTATTAACAGCTAGATGTTGAACTTCGGGCTTTGTGTATCTATCATATTGTTCTCCCCTTGTCCTTTCACTTATTTATTGAAACTTACATTGGCACTTTGAAGGGGCTTTAGACTTAGTTTATTGAGGTCATGTTAACAGATAGTATTAGATCTTCATGTTAATTAGTATTCCTTCAGTCTTATTCCTGGTATACAGCTGGTTTCTATGAAGATCAATCTTGAAAGCTAGCCATTTGTGGGGTTATTTTTTTACTCATCATAGTTCTTTGCAATCTGTGTCAAACTACTTATTTGTTTGGCTCTCTTGAGAGCTTCTTAATGGAGAGTTGTGGGTTTGTTTTTTTCTGTCTTGTTCCGTTGTTGTCACTGGTAGGACTGTGGAGAACCTGCTGGTTTTACTCTTCACTGAATTTGAAACAACACTGCAGAGTTATCATCACTTAAATGAGCTCTACTGTTTAAAACTGAAATTCTTTTTGGTAGGAGCAAGTTTGGCTTTATATGTTGTTCAGACTTACTTCATAAGTTTAACCTGTTTTTGTCTTCCTTGTACTTCATATTGAAAATGGATGTCAAAGGTAGGTACAAATATTTCTTGATCAGCAAATGTAACTCTGTGTGAGGTCAGCCTTTCACCTTAAGAAAGTATGTTGCACAAATAGAAAAAGATGTGCTCAAGGGACTGAATTTTGTGAAGGCAAGAACTTCACTTGTTGAACTTTCTGAAAGATACTTTGCTGTTTAAATGAGGACACTGGATGATTAAAACTTGCTAGGAAAAAGATGGCCAGTGGGAAGAGGTACAATATATGTAGTGCAGTAAGATTGCTCATAACGAGTACATCGAAGAGTTAAATTTATTGTAGGCAAAATAATGGTATTCTGAAGCCTGCAGAAAGAATAACAGGGACACTTGATATCAGAAAATGAGACTCTTAAAAAAGTATTCTGATGCATTAGTTTCAAGTCAGTCACTCTTTATGTATTCATCCTGCTTTTAACCATCTTCTTTATGCACTTAAATTTAAGAATTTCATGGGTTCTTAGCAGAAGCTTTGAAATGCAGACCTGACATCCGCCTGGAATTGATGTCTCTCTTGCACTCTCACAAGCTCAGTGAAACTGAGATCCGATGCCAGTAGCAAGTAAAGCAAGTTTACCTCCTTGCTCTGTCGGTTAGTGCTCTCCTTTGGACAGCCTATGATTGTCTTAATGGGATGATTACACAGAAAGCTGAAAACTTCAGTGGGTTTTATGAGGATTAAAAATAAAACTTTGGAGATGATGAAACCTGTGAGGCTGTTTGGGGATCTGGAAAAAGCATGTTGATTAAATAAAATAAACTGAAATGAGCATCTCTCTAAGGAACCACATGCTGCATAAAACAACTTTCTGAGCACAAATTGTCTGTACATGTTAACTTCTAGGTAGCTGAGTTTTATAATTTGAGCTAGACTGTCAGACCAGTGGAAACACTTCATCTCTCTTGTGCAGAACTTAGTTTGGTCAACCAGAAACTTTCATCAAGACAGTGTAACTGCCAAATACTTTGGAAAGTGCATAGGTGACAGGTATGTTTGATGTGATGCATCCTGTGGTAGACCCTCTCAAAAGATTGCAAACAATAGTTCAGGGAATTTGTGAACTTGATGTTACATTTAAATATCTATTGAGTTAATGGTGGACTTGGTGAACTTATAGAGCCTTGCCTTCTGTCGGTTTATACTTCTGAGTTGCAGCAAGATTTTCTGTCAGTCACTGCAATACAGAGCAATATGGAGGTGTTATACTGTAGTGCTCCTCCTTGCAATCTCCAGATTCTTTGGGCTTGTCTTTGTTAACCTGGAAATTCATTTGCTGTTGCTGCTTCTAGGTTAGGGGAGCCTTACAATAAGAAAATGCAAGTGGCAGAGTTGAGTTTTGTTTTAACCTCATCTGATTTAGTCCATCCTCAGAAACCTGAGGGATACAGTAGATAATGCTCAGAACATAAAATGCAGTTAGCTTTAAACTGCTTTTGGAGTTTGTTTGAATATGAAGGGAAACAGGAACTCTATTCATGTTAATATATGGCAAGATGAAAGTAAGGAATTAACAGAAAATCCTGTTTATTAAAGGAACAGGAGTAATTTATGCTGTGAAACCCCAGAATATCTGGAAAAGCAGTGTTTTTTACATCTGACTAAATATAACACTGTTATGCTCTGCTATATGGAGCCATAGATCAATCAGTGGTCTGTTGAGAGCAAGACTGTAGGATGTTGATATTAGTGACACACATCCCCTCAGGACAGACTTTGCTACCCTGTAGGAAGTGGGGTGAATGCAAGGGTATAAAGTCAATGTTTTGACATGTCTCATCTTAGACGAGGGATATTTGTCTGTGGAAACCTAGAAACAAGACCCAGTGAATTTCAAAACTGAAAGCATGTACAAGGTTAACAAGCTGGATCATGATTTCCTTTTAAAAATACTAATTTGAAAAAAATAGTCAATATTAGACTTAATGTTGCTTTTTGTGTATGCATTCTTAAAAGCTAAATCCTTAATTGTAATTCTTACAGGATATCAGTTCTTATATTAGCTCTTGAGTTTGTTCTGCTTTGTGCTGTTTGAGTACATGTCAGGCTGCTGGGCTGTCAGGGTGTTCTTTGCCAAATAATGTGTTGCTGTTAGCTCATAACCAGTATGAATATGTGTTGCTTTTAAATCTTGGAAGTGTATTGTGTGTTCTGTAGCGATCACTTTTAAAATGGTATGGCACTCCTACATTGGAGTGATGGAACTGAAGGGTGGTGTAAGGAGTAGGAGTTATCGAAGTGGACAGCTGGGCTCTGGGCTGACATGGGGGAAGTGGAGTGTTAAAGTCAGAGGAGATGGGAAGGACAATGTAAGGAAGGAGGAAAGGATAAAAGATGAAATGGGCATGGAAAACACACAGTATGATCTAATGGGCTATTGGATAATGGAACCATGAAAGGAAGGAAAATGAGTCGTTAGAGATTATTTTCAGCATTGTTTTTAAAGTGTAGTATCTCCTGGGTTTTATGGCATACACCATGGGATTAGGCTGATTTGATCAAGAAATAGTCTTTCAGAAAATACCAAATATGTATTGTGATTAATTTATGAAAGAAAAATCTATGCTAAGTGTGCGCACAGGTATTTCCTCTTCTGCATGAATTCCAGGTGAAACTGTTATAACAAAAAAAAGTTTGATTTAATTTACTCAGGAATACTGCACTCACTAGTTGGAGTGCGCAACTAGCTTGAAAATATTTCAGAGTAAAGTTTGACTTTTACAACTGAAAGATAAATGTATAATTAAGAAAGCTGTTGGTTAGTCTTTTAGTGAAGTAGAAGTAAATTAGGAAAAAGGATTTTCACAGCAGGCCTCACCGTGATATAGAACTTCCCTGTGCAGAGATTACTTGTGGAAAACTATATGCCAATATTAAAATACCTTGTGTTCTCACAGCACTACTATTTGCTGTCAGCTTTGAAAGAATGTATATTTTTAGCCAGTGCTCTTGAATCTAAATAACAATATTCTCCATTGTTGGAATTACTTTTAACACAAATGTCCATCTATGAGTGAATGGTAAGGTAGGTTCAGAGCTTACAAGGTATAATTTACAGCAGCACACTGTGTGCCTGGCTTCTCTGTTGAGAATGAAGAGCAACATCCAGTATCAATAGACCTAAATACATAATTGGTAATAATGATGTAAAAATCCAAATTATCTGACAAGTTCTGGAATCAGGCCTGCAGGGAATATTATTCACTTTTTACTCCTTTTTCTGTCTGAAGTGTTTTGCCTCTCCATGGAGTAAGAGGCAAGGAATTGCGGTGAGGCTTTAGGACAGAGTGGGAATCATTTGGAATCCTTCTCCAGCCACCTTTAGGACCCTGTTAATATAACTGAATAAATTGATCTTATTGCCTTAAATTTGATGTTGCATCACATATAATGGCTCTTTTGTGCTTCAGCATTTGGGGAACATGTGTCTCCAGACAAGCTTGAGGAATACCTTTTAGGGCCTCTAAAAAATATTTTGGGAGAAAATGTTTTTCCTGGGTTCTGCAACCTGTGCACTTGTTCCCCATACTCAGGTAAAAATCAAGAAGGAGGAGGTTAGCATTTCCTTAAAAAACCCCGGTTTCTCATGTGTTTTGTCAGCCCTTTTGAAGCAGGGAATCTACAAGAAGCGCAATGTCTCCTTTCTGTGTCACTTCATAGTTTTGTAGTGGTATCAGCTGAAGTCAGTTTGCACTAACGAGAATGGTGACGTGTTGTCACTTAGTATGGTGTGACATGTCAGCCTGCAGTCTGAGTATGATACTCAGTACTGTTATAATTGATAATTAAGGGATGTTGCTGCGTTGCCTACCACAGCTTGTGCTACATTCCCTTCTCCAGAGTATCAAGTGCAGAGGCGAGCAACATTTCTGACGTTTCTAAAACCTTCAGCAAAATTGATGTCTTTGTTTCTGTCATGTGTGAGGTGATCCAAAGTTTGTTCCTCATTTGCGTGCTGTCCATTGGGTATCTGCTTTTAGCTATGGCTGGTAGTAAGTTTTTTCTGTGTTGCAGCTTGACTGAAAAGTGGCAAGATGCCTCTTGGGACATTCAGAAGGGGGAAGCTACAAATGAAGTATCCATCTAGAGGTGTGCATAGCTTTCAGTGATCATATATGGAAAGTACTCGCATACTTAACTTCATAGTCTGAGGACAGTTTGTTGAGGTCTGAGTGTATTTATTAGCATGTGGAAAGGGACAGACTTGCTTCTGCTACTTCCTGTTCTTTAGTTTCTGTGCTCATCTGACCTGTTGATGATCCAGTTCTGCTAACAATAGGGAGTAGGAACAAAACCAAAGGCAGCACAAGTGTAGGCTTCCCAGCTGATCTCATGGACCAAACTAGTTACCAGGTACTTGGACAAACTCGGGGATAAAGGGGGTGGTAGGCAAGTCTGAACTGTGCGCTCTGATTAAAGGGATTTTATGGAGTATGCGTTTCAGTGTCAGCACAGGCTTAAATTATTGCCAGGATCTGTTTTACCCCAAAATTTAAAGTTGAAATGATGTGGAGTGCTTAGGAAAACCTATGGGTTCCTATACTACTTGCACTGACTGAGTGAAAAACTTCTCTTTTAATAAAGATCTTTATCTTTTCTCTTAAAAGTGGAAATAGTAAAATTTAATGTATTTTGTTGTCCTCTCTTGGAAAATTAGTGTAGCAGCACAGATTCTTCAACAATATTCATGTTCTGCATTCTAACTATTCCTATCCTAGTGCATATGTATGAAAGCTCTCTTTTAAATATTTGTTTCATTAGAGAAATATAGAACTTTCAGAATTCCTCTGGAGGCTCAGCTTTTGGAAGGTGTTGTATGCTAAAAGAATTCTGATGATAGTAAATGTTTCATGTCTGCATGGTTTTGCCAACAAAGTGAAACTAGGTTTTACAAGCTGATCTTAGTGTTTAACATAGGACTCTATTCTGCTGTGATGCTACTAAATTAAAATAACTCCTTTCAGAATATATTCAATATAACTTACAACCAAACCAGACTAAATGTTCAAAATTATTTGCCCTTGTGGCTACAGCTCTAAAAGCTTCATTGCTTTTTAATAAATGAGTGTAAGCTCTAAGAACTTTAGGCTCAAATATAGTTTGGTTTGTTTAGGTTGTTTTGGGGTTTGTGTTTTTTTGTGTGTGTGTTTTGTTGGGTTTTTTTTGAGGGGTAGTGATGGTGTTTCATTGGTTTTGTTAGGGTTTTTTTGGCGTTTTGTTTGGTGTAGGCATTTTGTTGTTGTTGGATTTTTTCGGTTGGATGTTTTTGGGTTTTTTTCTTGGGTATTATCTGCCAACACTAGCAGCAACTGGTACTCCTGCCAATATGTACAAACATTCAAGCAGTGTGTATGCATAAATACTAGTTATTACATGTCTTACAGCTCCCAAAGTAAAAACTACTGGAAAAGCACCTAGTTTGTTAACTGCAGAAGTGATTGTTGAAGAAACAGCACTGGGAAAATGTGTATCATGTTTACACAGTAACAATTTAGATGACAAGTGTGAACTTTGGTTGAAATTGATTTGTGCAAGTCCACACTTGCACAGGGACAGAAAATTAGTTTGATTTCTGCATTAGCTGCCAGCTGTAGTTACGTATTTCTTTCCTTCTTAGGAAGGATGTTGACTTGCTGGAACGAGTCCAGAGAAGGGCAACGAAGTTACTGAGGGGCTTGGAACACAAGCCCTATGAGGAGAGACTGAGGGAGCTGGGGCTGCTTAGCCTGGAGGGGAGGAGACTCAGGGGTGACCTCATTACTCTCTACAACTACCTGAAGGGAGGTTGTAAACAGGCAGAGGTTGGTCTCTTCTCCCAGGCAGCCAGCACCAGAACAAGAGGACACAGTCTCAGGCTGCGCCAGGGGAGGTTCAGGCTGGAGGTCAGGAGGAAGTTTTACACAGAGAGTGATTGCCCATTGGAATGGGCTGCCCAGGGAGGTGGTGGAGTCACCATCCCTGGAGGTGTTCAGGAGGAGACTTGACAGGGTGCTTGGTTACATGGGTTAGTTGATTGGGTGGTGTTGGGTGATAGGTTGGACGTGATGATCTTGAAGGTCTCTTCCAACCAGGGACGGGGAGGAAGAACTGCCCATTGTAAGTGCAGATCAGGTTCGTGATCATCTGAAGAACCTGAAAGTGTTCAAGTCCATGGGACCCGACGGGATACACCCACGGGTACTGAGAGAACTGGCAGAGGAGGTTGCTAAACCCCTCTCTATTATATTTCAAAAGTCATGGCAATCTGGTGAAGTCCCCACGGACTGGAAAAGGGGAAACATTGCCCCCATCTTCAAAAAGGGTAAGAAGGAGGAACCAGGGAACTACAGGCCAGTCAGTCTCACCTCTGTGCCTGGAAAGATCATGGAGCAGATCCTCCTGGAGTCACTACTCGCTCAAAAGAATAGTGAAGAGGTGATTGGGAACAGTCAGCATGGCTTTGCCAAGGGCAAATCCTGCCTGACCAACCTGGTGGCCTTCTATGAGCAGGTGACAACGTTAATAGATGAGGGGCGAGCAACTGATGTCATTTACCTGGACCTGAGCAAAGCCTTCGACACTGTCCCGCACCACATCCTGGTCTCCAAACTGGTGACACATGGGTTTGATGGGTGGACCACTAGATGGATAAGGAACTGGCTTGATGGCCGCACCCAAAGAGTGGCTGTCAATGGCTCCATGTCCCAGTGGAGGCCAGGGACAAGCGGAGTCCCTCAGGGATCAGTCCTGGGACCTGTCTTGTTCAACATCTTTGTGGGTGACATGGACAGTGGCATTGAGTGCACCCTCAGCAAGTTTGCTGATGACACCAAGCTGTGTGGTGCAGCAGACACGCTGGAGGGAAGGGAGGCCATCCAGAGGGACCTTGACAGGCTGGAGAGGTGGGCACAAGCCAACCTCATGAAGTTCAATAAGAGCAAGTGCAGGGTCCTGCATCTGGGTGGAGGCAATCCCAGGCACAAATACAGGCTGGGCAGTGACTGGCTGGAATGTAGCCTTGAGGAGAGAGACTTGGGGGTGCTGGTGGACAAAAAGCTCAACATGAGCTCTCAATGTGCACTTGCAGCCCGCAAGGCCAATCAGATCCTGGGCTGCATCAGGAGAAGTGTGGCTAGCAGGTCGAGGGAGGTGATCCTGCCCCTCTACTCAGCCCTGGTGAGACCCCACCTGGAGTACTGTGTCCAGTTCTGGAGTCCCTATTACAAGAGGGATGTGGAGGTGCTGGAACGTGTCCAGAGAAGGGCCACGAGGATGATCAGAGGGCTGGAGCACCTCTCCTATGAGAGCAGACTGAAGGAGTTGGGGCTGTTCAGTCTGGAGAAGAGAAGGCTCCGAGGTGACCTAATTGTGGCCTTCCAGTATCTGAAGGGGGCCTACAAGAAGGCTGGGGAAGGACTTCTCAGGATGTCAGGTAGTGATAGGACTAGGGGGAATGGAATGAAGCTGGAGGTGGGGAGATTCAGGCTGGATGTGAGGAGGAGGTTCTTCACCATGAGAGTGGTGAGACCCTGGAATGGGTTGTCCAGGGAGGTGGTCGAAGCCCCGTCCCTGGGGGTGTTTAAGAGCAAGCTGGATGAGGCTCTGTCCAGCCTGATCTAGTGTGGGGTTTCCCTGCCCATGGCAGGGGGGTTGGAACTAGATGATCCTTGTGGTCCCTTCCAACCCTGAATGAAACTATGAAACTATGAAACTATTCTATTCACACCACCACCACTTTCATTTTACAACCTTTGCCGCTTTTCACTCTGTCTAGAATATCTCTGCTGTCTTCATGGCACGGTTTCCTAGTGGTTTTAGTTTTGCTATGCAGCCTTTAAGCTGTGTTTTGGGTCTTTTGAGTGCGGAGAGCAAGTGTTTCAATAAAAGGCAAAGGGGGGTTATTTTTAGGCTCTCACAGGCTTTTGTTTCTCTGTATTTAGTCTAGCAAAACTGTTGCTGCTTATGTCTCCTTTTGATTGCTTGCCTTGATTTGCAATATCTGACTCTAGATGCTGGTGACGAACTAAAATTAGTTTGCTTACTGCTGTGGCCACGGAAGGGGGGTTGTTTCCAGTTAACTAATAGTTTTCCAGAAAGATTCCAGTGCATGCAAAGTGGTTTGGACTTGGAGGAGGAAGTGGCGAACTGGCTCAGCAGGAAGGGTGTAGCATGTCCTCTGGTTCAGTCTTTGATTGGAGATTTAGCACAACTATCAGTGCCTCAAGGCTAGAATAAGCGACACTGAGAATGCGCTGGGTTTGTTTTGTGCATTTTGTGTCCAAACTAAAGGATATCCTGTGACTGGTTTTACCTTTTGGATGAGATTCTGAAGTCCTGAATAAGTAACTTCAGCATTTCAATTGTGGTAATACATGTAAGAAAATTAGAAACAGACAGTGAAGGATGAAGCTTAAAACACAGAAGAAAACATTAGAAACAAATAGTAAATCCTGTGTGGAAAAACTTGTGGAAGATGGTGTTGTAATACTAAGCTGATGCTTAACTATTTACATGTCTTCAGACACCTTTAAGTCTTGCTTTATTTCTGATACTTTTTACTTTTTTTGTGTTCACAAATGCATGTGACCAACAATGACTGTCAAACCACTGACATTTATCCAGCAGACTACTGATCTTTGGAAGAAGCATATTGCAAAGAGTCTCCTTAATTTAGGACTTGTTCCCCCCCTTTAATTTTAATTTGCTACTTTGCCAGAATGTTGGAGATTTAAGAGGGAAGGTGTTATTTACTGCATGTTGAAGGCATGATATTTCTGAAGTCACAACTGCTCTTTCCCTCTTTAGGAAATACACATAAAGAAACCCACAGAAAAGGAAGTAAATCCTCACCTATTGCCAGGTAACTATCATGTATTGTATTATTAGAATTAAATAATAAACAATATGTCATGTAAACAATATTCAGTTATTCACGTGTCGGTAACATACACTGATGTGACGTCATTGTCCCCCAGGTAGGCAGATACAAGGTTTGGTGTAATAATCCACTCTGAAGTATTTTAAATATGTATCTGCATGGGTTTCTGAAAAACTCTATTTAAAAATAATTTTTAAAGAATGAACGATCTTCAGGTGAGCTGCATGTAAGCTGCATGTCTATACTTCAGTTTGTCCTTTTCCTTTAAAATTGGGTTGTGTTGCCAGCCCGAGACCAAGAACTAGTGGAAACCTGCTTTCTAGTTATTTTGCTTTTACTATGAGTTACTAGGGCCTTTTGGTGTCTCATTCAATGTTAAGAGTTTTGTTTTTTTAAGTCATTATTTACAGTTCTTTCTGCAGGAATCTTGGAAAAGATTTTTTTTTTAAAGGTGACATTACTAAGATAAAATACAAGCAAGAGTTTAGAAAAAATTACTGTTGTTCTTTTTGCTTTTTCCTGCCTTACAGGAAAGGCCAAGAAGCTGGCTGGTTATACCTATTAAAACCTGTTCTTACATGCATAAA
This sequence comes from Melanerpes aurifrons, assembly GCA_011125475.1. Taxonomy (NCBI): domain Eukaryota; kingdom Metazoa; phylum Chordata; class Aves; order Piciformes; family Picidae; genus Melanerpes; species Melanerpes aurifrons. Next base: position 24,780,706 of record WWNC01000003.1, read on the forward strand.
CTTGAAGTTCAAATCCTCCTATTTTTAAGATTAGAACTTTATTCACTGTTATTTATGCAAACTTGTGTTTGAGAATTTTAAAATATCCCTGGAACCTGTAAAATAAGCAACATCTCCAGTCAAAGCTATGAAAGATTAACTGATGAATTTGTAATAGTCACTTCAAAGGTTGGAGTATTGACCGTATAAACTATTCTTCTCTAGGTTTTGGGTTTTGTTTGTGTTTTTGGTTTTGTTTTTTTCTAGTACACACTTACATGATTATTCTTTGCAATGCTGTACATTGTTCTTCTGTCCCTTGGAGTAGGCCATGGTATGGGTGCATCTGGTTACAGAAGTCTTAAATGTGTGTGGCTGAACAGTGTTTATCCATCCTGAGCCATGCTAATAACCTGTAAAGCGTTCAATGTACTGATTACAGGAACTGCCTCCTAGTCTTTTTGTATAGCAGGAGCAAAACATCTTCAGGAGTACATTTTGGAGAAGCTGTTGGGAGGGAAATTAATGCTGTGTCTAAGGTAACAGCTGAAATAGTTCAGTTATAAATGTCAGTTATGTTGCAAGTCAGTGTTTCTTTCGCCCAGGTGAACTGCTACTTTGTGAGGCAAGCACGGTATACAAATACGTACAAGAAGATGGGTCAGATCGTGGTACCTACGGGAAACTTGTATGCACAAACTTCAAGATCGCTTTCCTTGATGATGATTCTGCTCCAGATGAAAATGTAGGAAGACAAGTCTTTTCATTATGAACAAACATACTCTGAAGACATGTTGTACTGCCTCTGATCATGTCTTTCCCTTATATAAGGATACAGAATGAATACAGATCAATAAAAGTTTTAATGGCTGGAGACTAGTTTTAATCAATCTGCATCTGGTCTGTGCAGGTCCTTCCTCATCCTCCAGTGACTAAGTAAAAACTGTAAGCATTGATATGGAGACATGCATTAGACATAAGTTGTAACTATCTTCTCAACGGGTAATGTTGTGGGGGAAAAAAAGTCAGTTTTGTTTAAACTTGATTTGTGACTGCTTGTTTGGTAGCACTTGCGGAAGTATGAATGTCAAACATACTTATCATAGTATCAGTCAGGGTTGGAAGGGACCACAAGGATCATCTAGATCCAACCCCCCTGCCATGGGCAGGGACACCCCACACTAGAGCAGGCTGGACAGAGCCTCATCCAGCCTGGGCTTAAACACCCCAGGGATGGGGCCTCAACCACCTCCCTGGACAACCCATTCCAGGGCTTCACCAGTCTCATGGTGAAGAACTTCCTCCTCACATCCAGCCTGAATCTCCCCACCTCCAGCTTCATTCCATTGCCCCTACTCCTATCACTACCTGAGATCCTGAGAAGTCCTTCCCCAGCCTTCCTGCAGGCCCCCTTCAGATACTGGAAGGCCACAAGTAGGTCACCTCGGAGCCTTCTCTTCTGCAGGCTGAACAGCCCCAACTCCTTCAGTCTGTCCTCATAGGAGAGGTGCTCCAGCCCTCTGATCACCCTTGTGGCCCTTCTCTGGACACCTTCTAGCACCTCCACATCCCTCTTGTAATAGGGGCTCCAAAACTGGACACAGTACTCCAGGTGGGGTCTCAGCAGAGCTAAGTAGAGGGGGAGGATCACCTCCCTCGACCTGCTGGCCACACTTCTCCTGATGCAGCCCAGGATCTGATTGGCCTTGCGGGCTGCAAGTGCACATTGAGAGCTCATGTTGAGCTTCTTGTCCACCAGCACCCCCAAGTCTCTCTTCTAATGTTGAGTAACATCTGTCTGACTTAACTTTGGGCTACATCTGCAGAATCATTTCTGGGCTGCACAAGACTGCTCTAGGTAATTGTGTGAATTATTCCATTCAAAGTCAGGTGTTGACTACAAAGATTTAAAAACCTGGTTTAAAAAATTTTAGAAACTGGCAAACATTTAAAAAGCTGAAAAGTCCCCAGGTCCTGCAAATTATTTAAATCTTGATTCCTTTGCTCAAAACAATCTGTCAAAAGGGAATGGTAATGCCACACTTTTGATGTGCTTAAGCACAGGAAATATCCTAGTTCCTTCAGGTGGTAAAAATGGAAGAGTCTACTATATATGGCTTTCACGTGCAGGCTGAATTGACAGTGGAGAATAAGGAGAAGAATAAGATTTGACATACATTCATTGTAATTGGAAGTTTCTTTGGGTAAAATTTTAGGGAGTTTAAATGTTAAAGGCTTCTGCAGCCAAATATGGATGTTTTTGCCTTCTTCAATTAACTGGGATAAAACTTTGATCTACAGCTCTCTTAAGATTTATGCTGAAGTTGATAGTTCCATCACTAACTTTAAATCTTGGGTTTATAGCATGCCAAGCCAGCTATATTTCTCTTGACATAAGTTCAGTGTTAGCCACCTGATTCAGAGAACTGCAAACCTGGAAATAATTTGAATGAGATAGTTATAACTCTGTTCATAGCTGTCTTCACATAGAATTTAATTTGCTCAAGTAGTGTACATCAGCCTTCTGTTAACATTTAGTATAAAAATGTTTAATTATGACATCACTCAAATGTACCTTTTAACTCAAATCGTGGAATGATAAATCTGGAGGGAGCCCCAAATAACTTCAGCTTTAGCAGAGTAGCAGATAAGAGAATTGGATTGTGTGTCTTTATTTTACCCAGTGATAAATCTGGCTCTTATATTGGAATATTCTTGAGATGCTTACTGTTTTAAGAGACTTTCTGTTTCTTGCCTGGTTCCCATAGTGGGGAAACTTGTCATAAAAAGGCTTGGATTACACCAAGTTACTGTATTTCCTGTTTACTGCAATGATTCTAGTTTGAGAAGTGACTATCAACAGAAATGCATGCTTTGAAGCTATTTGAAACTGGATTTGCAATTTGTAAACTGTGCCTGTTTAACTTGCATCAGTCTATTTTGATAACTGTTCTTCAGTATTCTGCCTTACACAGCTTATAAGAAGTAATGTGATACTAAAATATGTCCTGAATGCATCCTTTACTTGTGAGAAGGTGCTACTGCTTAACAGTGTGACATTTCTAAGGTGTTTCTTTTAATCCTTTGTTCCAGGAGCCACAGTTTAAGAATAAGATTGTAGGAGAAAATGACATAACTCTGCAATGTGTAGATCAAATCTATGGAGGTAGGTCAGCTTTCTCCTCTTGATTTAACATGCCTCATGCTTCTAAGCATCTTATACTGCTGGTGCTCTTTGTATACATAATCCTTTTCAGAAAACTGATAGAGTTGGCATTTTACAGAATCTTTGTTGTTTTTTTGTTTTCTGGGCTACCTAATCCTAGTTTCCAGTTATATTTAAAGATAAAATGATGGTTAAGACAACTATCAGAACTGAGTCATATCCCTCAAGCTCATCAGAGCTATGTTCTAGTTAATTTTCTTGCTGGGACATACAAAGCAATTCCTTCAAAATGCCATGTTACTAAGCAAGGAAGTGTGCTGTGAAAAGTTTGATTGCTGCACAAGGATCATCCAGTGTATCAACTATTTCCATAAATGCCAAGGTATTCACTTGATTTGAGCAATAGCACTGCAGAGCAGTACACATAGTAAATTCCTTAGCAATACCTTTTCGTCTAAGGGAACTTTGTTTTATGAGGCTTGTGGTGCTTTAAATATCAAAGGAGATAGAAAACAAGGTTTTAATTTACAAGGAAATCAGTAAGTGTTTTGCAACAGGCATTATAGCTATACCTGTATTGCAAAAAGCAAGTAAACAAGAGTGGGGCTGATCATTTGTAAATAGTAGGAAACACTTTATTTGGAATCCTGACATTGGTCTGCTGTTAGTTGTATTCAGAACATTTAAGCATGGTGATGTGGGTTCATGAAGGAGTGGCTGGACCTAGGGGCAGGCTAGTATCTGATTACGAGACACTAATTTATTTCATGCAAAATGACGTAGCTAGCAGCATGTGAAGTCAAAAAATGATGCATCCTCAAACAAGTGAACAAGGGCTTTCTTGGGGAATTTTTGGTGGTTAATTTTGATTTTTTAGGAACTTAGAATGATCTCAGTTGTTTGGGGACTTTCCCTCAGGCAAAACTACTCAAGTATTTTCTATATGCTTCTCAGAGCTTTAACTAACTTTGTAGTCAGAATGCAAACAGAAATAATCACTGGTCATCTGGCTTGCTTCAAGTTTGGCTTCTACTTTGCAGGAAGTAGTTGACTATGTTAGCACAAGAGCACAAAAGTCTTATTGCAGAATGCTTGTACTGAGTTGCTAAAACTTCAGCTTGAATTAATTTTTGAGAAGTCAGGAAGGAATAGCTTTAACCATGATGGCAAAGTTCTTCCTCATATTTATTTAAGCGGTTTTAAATTTTGTAGTTTATGATGAGAAAAAGAAACTTCTAACTGGACAACTGAGAAAATACCCAGAAAAGCTAATTATCTACTGTAAAGACCTTAGAGTATTTCATTTCTGCTTGAGATACACAAAAGAAGAGGAAGTGAAAAGAGTAAGTATAGTAACTTAATTTGTTTTCTTGTTTTTTTTAACCTTAGTGTTGGGTGTTTAGTTGCGGGCATGAGGGAAGAATGAAACTGTTCATGAGAGATCCTTTAAACTTAGAGTGTTTTCTGATCATTCCCAGCTAAGAAGGTAGAAGACTTGATTTCTACCTAAACTTACACATCAAACCTGGTTATATATTAGCAGTTAAAAAGAGCAGATGCACTGGCTCTTTGACAAAACTGGGGCTTTAGCGTACTACATGAAACTACCTTCAACTCAGGAAAGTTTGTAAAGCTCCTCTGTTTGAGGCATGTAGTTTTACTATGTTTTAGAGTGCAGCCTTTTTCATGTGGAAGCAGTTATCTTCCTGGCAATATGAGTTCTCTTGACAGGTTAATCTGAACTCCAAACTGAGTCTGCTACTTTTATTTAAATAATAAAAATAATTTTTGAAGTTGAACGTGGGTAATATTTCTCATTAAGCCAAATAGTTATAATGTCTTGCAGAGAGTCTTCATCTACTGGGCACTCATTGAACAGTTCTGTTTAAAGCATGAGAGGAGAGCTTAAAAAATCATGGTGGATTTTTTTTTTTTCCACTGACAGTCTTAGCATGTGTCTCGGTGTTAATTTTTGGTCCTTTCCTAGATCGTCAGTGGTATAGTTCATCATAGCCAGACTCCTAAGCTGCTTAAACGCTTGTTTCTGTTCTCTTATGCATCAGCTTCCCCAAACAACACAGGTAAATATTTTTCTGTCTTTCATTTGTATGTGTTGCATACTGTTAGTTCCTCAAGCAGTCTGGGATGCTTAGTAGCTGAGTTTGTGCTCTACGTATGACTCTCCACCACTGGCAGAGAGCATCACAGGGTCTGGTTTTTTGCTTGCTGTGTGTTGCTAGACTTCTTGCTAAAAGCCTCTGAATTGTCTGGTTTTGATTTGTGTCCTTCAGTGTAGCTACAGAGAAGTTTTCCACACAGGATTGAAAACTTGCTGTGATCAATATGTGCAAACACTTATCATAAAGAACTAAAGAGGGTAGATTTAGACTAGGTAAAAGGAAGACTTTTTTTATGATGAGGATGGTGAAACTCTGCCTCAGATTGCCCAGAGAGGTGTTGGAGGCCCCATCCCTGGAAACATTCCAGGCCAGGCTAGACTGGGCATTGAGCAGTCTGACCTAGTTGAAGGTGTCCCCACTGACTGCAAGGGGGTTGGCCTTTAAAGGTTCATTCCAACCCAAACCGCTATGATTCTATGAGCTTCTGACTAGAGTGCTTTCATCTAGAAAATACTGTGCTTATTTTATCAAGGTATTTTTTTCTGTGCCATCACACTGAACCAAACTTTCTGGTCATAGTTCTTACTACATTTTCAGTGGCATCTTTCCCTTTTTGCTCTTATTTGCAAGCCATCTGCTTCTCCCAGGCAACTGCAAAAAAAGCATAGGTTTGCACAGCAAAGTTCCTGTAGGCATGTGACTTCCTCTTATAACTAATTTATTACATAATCTTTCCACTCAATCAAAGCTGATTGAGTAATATAGTAGCATGCAAATTAAAGCTTAAAAAATTGTCAGTGAAGTTTCTTGCAGTTTAGACTGCAGTTGGGACTTCAGCTGAAGTAATAACACTGTTTTGAATTAGGAACCTGATTCTTAGTGCACCAGGAACTTTCACAGAGGGAAATCTTGATGTTCCCAAGGTACTAATTGGACTCTTACAAAAATATGGCAAGGAACTGCAGAATCATTAAGGATAGGCGAAACCTGTGGAGATCTAATCATGTTCCTATCTATCTTCCCCTGTTTAGTGTTAACTGCAGAAAGCTTTATTGACAGTCCTTTCCACTTGGATTTTTAGGATCTCCAGTGGCTTAGATCCCACATCCTATTGCTCCCAGTCAGATGTTCATATACTATATATACCCCTCCGTGCCCATCCCAAGAATTCTCCAGACTGAATTACCCCAGCTCTCAGTCTTTTCTCATACCAGGTACTTCAAGCCCTTTAATGGTCTTAATGGTCCTTCACTGAATTTGATCCAGCAAGCCAATGCCTGTCTTATACTGGGGAGCCCGCCACTGGACACAGCACTCCAGGCATGGCCTCCCCACAGTGCTGAGCTGAGAACATCTCACAATCATTTTATTCAACCTGTAGGGTGCAGTTTTTCCTAACACAGCCCAAGAATACATTGACTACCTTCACTGCAAAGGCACAGGTTGTTCCTGCAGCCTTCATTCGTAGCTGATATTCAGTCTGAACTACACACATCAGAAAGATTAAAGTTTTCCAGGTAGACACTAAGCAAATATTGTAGGATCCATATCTTCATAGCATCATTGAAGTGTTTTGCCAGAATTATTTTGATATTTAATAAGTCTTCAATAATAAATGCCTAGGTTTCATTGTTTGGTGTGTTGCTTACAGGGCAAACCAAGTAATCCTCAGGAACTGGAGTTTATGCCTCATGGTGTGATACTTGTAAAATCTTAACTTGTCCCTTCAAGCTTGTTAATGTTCTGTTTCCAGTGTAAATTTTCCATCTGCCCTGTTTTCTCATGGTGGAGAGTTTCAACTTGCATTGTATCTTCAGTGAAAATTCTGTCTGTTTGGTATTTCAGTGTTAGCAGATGTTGCATGATGCTTGATTATGATGGGTGCCCCAAACAGTTGTCATTACTTCACAAATTGTATGATTGTTATCCAAGATGTGAGACTAAACCAACTTGCTCTCATAACTATTGCTGAGGTGGCTAAATAGAAATACAGGAAGAGTTCCCACTTGAAATGATTGAGACTGAATAGCTGCAATCAAGTTTCTGCTGTAATCAAGTGTCTGAAATGTTCTATTCAGTGCAAAAACTCCTATCTGTGATAAAAGAATGAACTTTAATGTCTGAATTGTAGAAAGGCCTTTGGTAAAATTGTTAATTCTACATTTAAACCTGTATTGCTAGGTGCCAGTCAGCTGCACTAGTGTAGAATGGAAGTTTCTTAAGAACTGCTTAGTTTCTGTAGGAGAAACTATCCTTGGAGTTATTAAAGCAATATTTGACAAAAGATGTGCTGTTAGAGATCAGACAGAAAGTGTGGTATACAATGGCATTTTATTTTCTACTCTGGACTTTTTGTACACAAGAGGCTTTGCTTGCATACCTCTAATGAAATTAACCACTCAACTTAGGAATGCTTTCATGTCAGGGTTTCTCAGTATACAAGTTTATTATTTATTAATGTCTGACAGATGGAAGAAACCAAACTGTGATGTTTGATACTCTTGAAGACTGGCGTTATGAGTTGGAGAGGACCAAAGGGAATGTGAAATACAAAGCAGTGACTACCAATGAAGGCTACAGAGTGTCTGAAAAGTAAGCTTGCCCTGATTAGTAGTGAGCTTGAGTGTGAGTCTCATTAAGATTTACAATGATCCACACCACCTTTTATTGCTCAGCATTATTCAGATTTATGAGGTACTTTTATAATCGTACACAATCCCTTTTCAAGCAGGGTTAACTTCTTCATTAGGTCAGGCTACTCAGGACCTTGGTCAGTCAAGCTTTGAATACTTCTAGAGGTAGAAAATACCACCTTGAAACAGAATAGAAAGTATATAGCTCTGGTACCTAACACTTTTGCCATACTTCCTGTTTAGGATGACACTTTTTCAGTCCTGTAACTTTACTCTGATGTTTAAAGTTACAAACACCAAAGATGTTCTGTTGTAGCTGGGGTTGAGTGGGGAGGGTAATTGGTTATCCACAAAATCTGCTTATGGAAGTACAGCTGTGTTGCCTTTAGTGAAAACATAGAGCTTGTACTGCTACTTGTACCAGTCTAAGTAGCATCTATTGGTGAACCCTTTGCAATATACACAAGGCTTTGTGTTCTGCTATTGTTTAATAGTCAAATCCTGAAAGGTTTCACAAACCTTGGGAACAAACATGAATTTTCAGTGAAGTCTTAACTATTTATTCTAGAACTTTCTTGAGAGACGTAAGCTGAGGTTACTTACCTTTGTTGCTTCTGTGGGGTCTGGACATAAATGGTGTTGGCTGATACTGGAAATTCTTGATATATTAGATAACTAATCCAATTCCAGAATGTAATTTAATACTACAAGGGTATTTTTTGAAACAGGTGTAAGAACTGTAACAGTCTTAATCAGCCTTAAATGTTATAGTCAACTGTAGACTTGGTTACAGACTTGGAAAGGCAGGAAAATGTTGCAGTGAAAATAATGGAGAGCTCAAGACTGGAAGAAAATAGCTTATCCAGCTGAAAATAAAAGGGTTGTATGGAGGATAATGTAATTGTTTAGTAGGAAATATTATTCAGTATTCCTAAGGTTGGAAGATACCTCAAAGATCGAGTCCAATTGTAGCACTAAGAGTGAGTATATTATTAATGTGTGGTCTAAAACTCTCACCATCATTAAAAGGAGCTTGGGGATGATGCTTTGTTCACTTTAAGTGCAAGGATTTTTTTTGTTGTTGTTATCTTAGGCTGCCTCTATATTTTGTTGTTCCCATGTGCGTTTCTGAAGAGAGCATCTTGAAGTATGAAGGTAGAGGCATTCCTGTAAGTATATACACATGGCTGAGGGTAAGAAATTCTATTTCAAAGACTAAATTTCAACTAGCATTTCAGATGTTACTGCATTTTATTTTTTATAACTTTTTAACAGTTTGCACATCTATCTAGTCATCTACAGAAGAGGAAACGTATGCTGGAGGAAGTGCTCACAGGAGGAGGTAGTTAGAGATCTCCTCAGCCGCTTGGATCCCCACAAGTCCATGGGACTGGATGGGATCCATCCTAGGGAGCTGAGAGAGCTGGCAGATGAGCTGGCTGGGCCACTCTCCATGATTTTCCACCAGTCCTGACTCACTGGAGAGGTCCCAGATGACTGGAAGCTGGCCAGCATGATGCCCATCCCCAAGAAGGACCGGTTGGATGAGCTAGGGAATTCCAAGTCTGTCAGCCTGACCTGAGTGCCAGGCAAGATTATGGAACAGGTCATCTTGAGTGCAATCACACAGCACTTACAGGATGGCCAAGGGATCAGGCCCAGGCAGCATGGATTTAGGAAGGGCAGGTCCTGCCTGACCAACCTGATCTCCTTCAGTGATCAGATGACTGCCTGGTGGATGTGGGGAAGGCTGTGGATGTAGTCTACCTGGACCTCAGCAAGGCCTTTGACACCATCCCCCACAGCAAACTGGCCAAGCTGCCAGCCTGTGGCTTGGACAGGAGCGCTCTGCTGGGTTAGAAACGGGCTGGAGGGCCAAGCCCTGAGAGTGGTGGTGAATGGCGCCACATCCAGCTGGCAGCCAGTCACTAGTGGTGTTCCCCAAGGATAAGTGCTGGACCCCATCCTGTTCAATATCTTTATTGATGATCTGGATGAGGGGATTGAGTCCAGCATCAGTAAATTTGTGGACGACACCAAGCTGGGGGCAGGTGTTGGTCTGTTGGTAGGAGAGCTCTGCAGAGGGACCTTGACAGGCTGGACAGATGGGCAGAATCCAACGGCATGAGACTTAACACATCCAAGTGCCGGGTTCTGCACATTGGCCACAACAACCCCATGCAGAGCTACAGGCTGGGGTCAGAGTGGCTGGAGAGCGGCCAGGCAGAGAGGGACCTTTGGGTACTGGTCGATGGTAGGCTGAACATGAGCCTGCAGTGTGCCCAGGCAGCCAAGAGGGCCAATGGCATCCTGGCCTGCATCAGGAACAGTGTGGCCAACAGGAGCAGGGAGGTCATTCTGCCCCTGTACACTGCGCTGGTTAGGCCACACCTTGATTACTGTGTCCAGTTCTGGGCCCCTCAGTTTAGGAAGGATGTTGACTTGCTGGAACGAGTCCAGAGAAGGGCAGCAAAGCTGATGAGGAATTTGGAATGCAAGCCCTATGATCAGAGGCTGAGGGAGCTTCGGTTGCTTAGCCTGGAGAGGAGGAGCCTCAGGGGAGACCTTCTTGCTCTCTACAGCTATCTGAGGGGAGATTGTAGACAGGCAGAGGTTGGTGTCTTCTCCTGGGCAACCAGCACTAGAGCAAGAGGACACAGTCTCAAGCTGCACCAGGGGAGGTTTAGGCTGGAGGTTAGGAGGAAGTTCTACACAGAGAGAGTGATTTCCCATTGGAATGGGCTGCCCAGGGAGGTGGTGGAGTCACCGTTATTGAAGGTGTTCAGGAGGAGACTTGATAGGGTGCTTGGTTGCATGATTTAGTTGATTAGGTGGTGTTGGATAATAGGTTGGACATGATCTTGAAGGTCTCATCCAGCCTGGTCTGGTTTATTCTATTCTGTGTTCCCTTAAACAGTTTCAAGCAGAAGCAAAATATTCATGTATGGTTCAGTCCCCATTTACTTTATGTTGCATGTCTAATGTCCTGCAGCCTACATACACTACTAGATTATCTACCCATCAGCCTGTTTTTTGTGCCAGCCTGTACTGACTGGCATCTACCTGGGGCAGGACACAGGCCTTGAAACACTATTTTGATACAGAGGTGAAGACGGGTGTTGAGGTGTAGAGGTATAGTTTAGTATCTCCAGTTACCTAACTTGAGTGCTGGTAAATAGCATGGCTGTGATTATGCAGTGTTTTTACAGAGCCAAATAGCCTAGCTGGAAAAACTAGTTCTACTAGTTTCAACGGAAAATTAAGTTAAACATACTGAGCTGTGCTTTGCAGGAAATGGTCTTTGGCCTCCTACCTCATAGCAGAGCTTATGAACCTGTAACCTACAGTGGATTAAAAAAAAAGGTCTTGCCTTCGTTGCTGTATTTCCATCAATTTGCCAAGGAAAATCATGTTCATTTCATGCCCCTAAATTAAACACTTCATAAGAAAAATAATGCTCTGCTGTCCTGCCTAATTTGTCCTTTCAGATTGTGAAGTTTTTTCCTCAGTCAACCAGACAATTTGCAGTGGCTCTTACACAGAAACAGAAGTGATTTTATTATTTTTTTTTCTTCTTTTAATTGCTTCTTGCATTCATAGAATAGTTTAGGTTGGAAAAGACTTTCAAAGTCCAAACACACCTTCAGTGAGCAGGGACATCTTTAACTAGACCAAGTCCTTCAGAGCCCTGTCCAAACTGGCCTGGAATGCTTCCAGGTGTAGGGCTTCTACACCTCTTTGGGCAGCCTGTGCCAGTGTTTCAACACTCACTGTAATATATATATTTTATTTTTTTTTTCTTGTCTAGTCTGGATCTACCATCTTTTACTTTAAAATTATTACCCCACATCCTGTCACAGCAGGCCTTGCTAAAAAGATTGTCCCTGTGTTTCTTTTAATACCTCCTGGATCTCATTATCATTGTTTGGTTTTTTTTGTCCCTCCTCTGGACCTGCTATAATAGGACCATGTCTTTCCTGTGCTGAGGAGTCCAGGGCTGGATGTGATACTGCAAGTGGGGTGTCACCACAGCAGAGTGGTAGAATTGCTTTCTTCAACCTACTGGCCACACTTGTTTCAGTGCAGCCCAGGTTATAGCCTGCATTCTGTCGTGAGTGCACATTGTTGGTTTGTGTCCAGCTTTTTGTACACCTCTACCCCCAAGTCCTTTTCCACAGGCCTGCTCTCATTCACATTATCCCCAAGCCTGTGTTTATACTAAGGATTATCAATATCAGGTGCAGGACCTTGTGTTTGGCCTTGTTGAATGTCATGAAGTTCACGCAATTTCTCTTCTCTAGCTTGTCAAAGCCACTCTGGATGGCATCCTGTCTGTTAAGCATGTCAGCTGCACCCCTCAGTTTGGTGTTGGCTGCAAGCTTTTTGAGAGTATACTTGATCCTACTGTCTGTATCAGTAATAATTATATTTTAACAGCACTGGTCCCAGTACAGACCCCTGATGACACTGCTTGTCATCAATCTCCATCTGGACTATGTGCTATTGACCCTCTCGATCTGACCAGACAACTGACCAACTCCTTACGCACTGGGCAGTTCACTCATCAAATTCCTATCTCTTCAATTTAGAGAGAAGGATACTGGGGGAGAGTCGTGAGGGGGGGCATGTCAAAAGCTTTGTGGAACTCCAGATAGATGAGGCCCAAATTCTGTTGGAGAGGCTACTGTTGAGATACTTTGATCATATTAAATACATTTGGGATATTTTCCACTCTTGATTGTAAAGTTTCTGCATTCTTCAAAGATATCCCTCTTGGCTAGCATAAACTGGTAGCAGAACTTTAACTTCCTGACTTGACTTTTGTGATATTCCTGACAAGAATGGTTCAGATTACCAATTTCAAAGGTAAAGACCAGCTTGCAAGCTTCATGCAGCAGGTGCAAGTCAAGAAATTATATGTGAAGTGGAGTAAGAGTCTTTGAGGAGTGATTTGCTACAAGGAATACCTGTAACCACAATCCACTTTTACTTGTGGAGTATTTGTTAATCTCTTATTTCATGTGTCTAGATGACCCTTTATGCAGAGCTCACTTGCAGAGATATGACTCTCTGCTGTGAGGTGTCTCAAGGCTGAACTGTAAGAAACACTACTGTAGAGAAACTGATGGCCAATATATGGCCAAGGCAGCTTCTTACAAGAGCTGTCTTGCTGTGGCCAATATATGGCCAAGGCAGCTTCTTACAAGAGCTGTCTTGCTGTGGCCAATATATGGCCAAGGCAGCTTCTTACAAGAGCTGTCTTGCTGTGGCACATTTTCTAACATAATTTGACCATAATTTTGACTAAGTTTGTTTACATATGAGGCCAGTCAAGGAAGCAGCATTCTGATACAATCTGATATTTTATGTTTCCTAGTACCTGTATAAAGCTTGAATTAGAATTTGCAAGTGATAACACAGTGTGCATGCAGTTTTGGCAAAGATGTAGATTTTTGCACCTACTGGTGGTTTTGAGTACACAAAAAATTCAGGAAAACACAGTATACAGAAATTTCTTGTAATCACTCACTAACTTAAGCACATACTTCATATGGAGCAGTTTACTAATTTTATGTCCTCTGATAAACATCTTTTCTGCAGATCTGGTGTTGGTCTTGCCATAATGGTGCTGCTCTTCTCAAAATGTCTGCATTTCCCAAAGAACAGGATGACAGCACTTCACAAATGCAAAAAGCCTTCTTGGATGGGTCAGTAATAGCTATTCTGTCCACAACACTTTGCTTGGTATGGACCTTGCTTCTCTTTTTCCATATATGCTATATCTTTAAGCTTGCACATGTCAGGAAACAATGGGGTTAAGTCCATGGCTTAAACAGCATTGGTCAGTGGTGCAAGACTCTAACATCACTAAAGGCTTATTTGTGAAAATAGATCCATGTAAGATAACACACCACAGCTTGTACAGAGATTTGTTAGGTAAAGCAGCACCAAAGTCTCTTAAGTTTTAAGTAAACTATTATTAGCAATGAACTCAATCATGTTAGTGAGAGAAATCTAGACTCCATCTCTAAATACGGATTTGCAAGCTGAATATGCTGAATTCTGTCATCTGAGAACTAGATTTGTGTTTTACATAAAATTAAGGTGACTGAGACAATCTTGCTGTTCACTGCTGCCACTTTCAGATGTGATGGCAACCACCATTTTGTTTCAGCTGAGGTAGTGAGCTGAATTAGCTCAGCAGTGTGAAAAATGCCAGAGTTAACCTAAAAGGAAGAGCACAGTGGCCTGGCTGAGAGTTACAGCAATGACTGACTTATTGTTCTTTTTTTTCTAGCTTTTTTTAACGTGTTGGGTGACCTGGAGAGATCTTCTCTCTTAGTAGTAAGATATTAGATCAGTCTAGTACGTACAGTTTGTACTGCTTTGCTTCAAGCTCTTTTTTCCTCATAGATGGAGAACCTGTTAATAATACAGAATTAACAGAAAATATCTTGATTAGGCTCTTAAAACCTTTTTTGTGTATAAAATTTATTATACCTGCATGGGAACGGCTTTTGACTCTTCCTGCCGATTCTGTAATGCTTCTCCCTGAAATGGGGAAGTTTACATAACTTACAATTCTTAATACTATTTCATAATGTGAAAGTAAAACTAACAGTGAACAGTAACAAGGAATCAGGTGATATTTTGACGTCTTGTCTGGGGCAAGCTGAACTTGGTGCAGTATTGGTGATTTTCTTTGCAGTACTGGTGATTAACCACTTACACTGAACAAATGTATCTACAGATTGCCTGTAAGGGTGCGTTAATGTGTCATTGTAATAGTCTGAACTCAGACACACAGCAGATGTCTACAATTAATACCTTTTACTGAAAAAGCTGTTCATAGCCAGGTCTTCTAGCATTGACTAGATTACTTCAAATGGGAAGACGTATTGTAATTGAGAAACTATTGTTTTCCCTTAGCTCTCATCTGATGCGTCTGCTAGCAGGTCTATTAACCTGCATTTCTGATGTGACCACCAGTAGTTCTCCCTTTCAAAGCAAGCTTATGTGCTGCAACATGCAGGAAACAAAGCACTCTGTCCTGTCTGGACAACTGCCTGCAGTGCTTCACTTTTGAACTAGCTAGAGCATATTTTCCCAGATCTTGACAATAAAATGCCAGCATGACAACAGAGGTACTTACTAAACTGTTCATCAGAACTCCTAAGCCTGAATGAGAGGACAGTCTGGTTCCAAAGCAAATCTTCATCTGGCCTGGTATTTTTTTTTTTCCTTTTCTCCTAGAGAAAAAAGTAGTACTTATGTAGACAAGACAGTATACTGTCAGAGGGCAGATTTTCCTCTTTCTTTTACCTGTGTTTCATTAGCAGACTCAGCAGTGAAAGTATCAAGATGTAATCTGGTAAAAGTCAGGAAAAATTCTATGTGCTTGCTGGGAGGTTTGGGTGCTTCTGTCTGTCTCTTCTTTCTGGATTCACCTCTAAGTAGCTCACTAGTAAAGTAATTTTGTTGTCTAGTGAAAACAAAACTAAGGAAACAATAATAAACCTCAAGTAATACTTGTAACTGTGAAAGTGCATGAATGCAATTTTACCCAGCAGTTAAGAGCAGCAAAAGTTGTGATAAGCTTGTATGCAAGTTTCCAGTCCAAATTTAAAATGCATGGAGGCCATTAGCTTTCTAGGGTCTTTTGGTATTACAGCTGTTTCCCAAACCATGCCTCTTAACTGTCTTCAGTGATAATACCTGGCATATTATTTGACTTGAGAAGCAGAAGGCTTTAATCTCATACTGATTTGATTTAGAATCTATAAGACAATTAGCAAACCTCCTTATGAACTCCTGAAGACAGAGGACTTGTCAAGCAGCCTTCCATCTTTGCAAGATATCCAGACTGCATATACAAGATTTAAACAGCTGTTTTTGACAGGTAAGTTAAACTTTTTAAAGTAGAAGTTCATCTTTATAATAACTGAGGTGCCAAGTGTAACAATGCTGTCTCACGAATGTAGTCCTTGTCTTAATAGGTGTTTTGCTTCTAGCAATGGTTAAAAAGAGACTTTAAAATATGCAGCCAGAGTGTTTATGACTGGCAGGTTAACAGACTTTTGTAGTTCTTAGGCCTACTACCTCTTTCTAAGCAGTCACAGTTTAAGGAGTGACTATGGAGTGTAAGTATTAGTAGGAATATACTGGCTGTGTTGAAATTTATTGGAGAGATTTTTCAATCTTCTGTGGTCCATTGAAATTCAGCATTAACTATTCACCTTTTAAGCCTTTGTGCTATATCAAAAGTTGAATCTAAATGCAAATTAATGTCTTCCTTAACTTTTGTTACAAACTAGTAATGTCTGAAAACACTTGAGATTGTTTAAATTTGTGTCTCTCTACGGTAAATAGTAAGTCTACCTGAAAAGAGGAGAAGGGAGCCACATGAAAGTATAATCTAGACTTTCACACTTTTTCCTGGACTCTGTTTTGCTGGCACAAAACACTGCTTTGACATTTATCTCTTGGCAGGAAAAACTTCACACCACCTTGCATCTGTGCAGTGTTCCACTGAACCGTTTTGGACAGTGGCTTTTCTACAAGATAGTGAGGGTAAATGTTGCAATAACCTCTGTCTAGTGACATGCTGAACACTGGGCAGTTCCCGTGTAACTGTGAACGTTGGACATAACTGCACTGATCCTCACAGAGGAACTGTATATTTTAAGTTAATAATGTTAATCAGAGAAGATAAGAGAAAACTACATCTAATGTGAACAAAACTGGATTGGGAGCTTTGAGGATACATTCTAATACTTTTTTGGGGAACTAGTTCAGTTCAGATGAACTGAACCAGGAAAAGATATTTTATGTTGTACAATGAGCAGAATAAGCGTCATGAGCAGGCATGGAGGGCAAACAGCTGCAGGAATAAAACAGATGTGTCTACGCACTTGAGAATCTGCTGCAAGCAGCAGAAAACAAGACTGGAATGAGTATTTGTTGGAATTAAACATTGGAAGCATATGGAGAAACCTTGGGAGGAGATAAGTTACAGAAAAATGTAGAACTGAAGCTACTCAGGGGAGGATAGAGGAGCAAATTATGATGTTTCTCATTTTTTGTTTTGCTTGTTTTTCAGTAGTAGAACTATTATGTATCTTAGACTTCAAGTTTTGTCTGGTCCAGTTTTAATTAACTGTATTAGCTTATGAGGGCTTTCTAGCTTCTGCATACTGCCTTTGGTAGAACTAAAAGCAGTAGAGATTTGGATTCTATTTTAAAAAGCTACAAAAATCCTAGCAAAATTCATAAGTTTAATGAGTTTGTGGCTTCCCTCTGTGTCTTAGATATGTTTCTTCAGTTGCAGTGAAAACTGTTTTTAAAATCTTTCAGGCAGTCTTAATATTACATAAATATGTGTAACCTAAACCCCATTCCTGTTTTCTGGCTCTAATGGTAACGCCTTTCAAAATCAAGGCTAGTTATGTAAAGCTTTATGTGGAACATGCTTTGGAGTCAAGGCAGCTGGAACTTGGAAGAACCATCATCTTCAATTAATCTTCTTTTCCATTTTTGTCAACAGATTTATTACTTAGCTTAGTTGCTACGAACCTACAGCATGCTTTTTCTACAAGCCTATAGTGCTATAAAATTTTAATGGTGTCTGTAGGACTATTTCACTTCTTGATTCAGTTAGAGGGTGTTGACTTGAACAGCGATTAGGATTTACTGACTCCTTGGTATTGGTTGTTTTATAACAGTTCATAACTGACGAGTAATACAATGGGTGGCTGTTAATTGGCACTACATGCATACTACATACATGTGAACAAACAAATGTTTGAATTTTTTTGTTTTTTTTCAGATAACAGTACAGACTTCTGGGCAACTGATGTGAAATGGTTTTCATTACTGGAGAGTACTAACTGGCTAGAGATAATCAGGTTTGGTATATCTCTTAACTTTCTGGGTTCCAACTTGTTGTTAAATGTTTGTAGTGGGTTTTCTAGCTAGTTTCTTGAAATGTGACATTTGACGCCTCCAGTAAGTAGCAAGGAAAACTCAGACAGCTTTATTGTCCCACTTGCATACTCAATTGTGTTTCAACACTTGTATTTCGGCAGCTTGAGTCTGTGCTGTGAAAACACTGGCTTGTGTTCAGTCTCCCACATTAAAGGACATGAGAAGCAGCAGATCATTCCAACTAGAACTCTTCCAGCAAACCTATTAAAACTATTGATTCAATAATTTCCCTCCTGCACTTAGTCACCTTCTTCACAAACTGAAGAGTCCTATTTGTTTGTAGCATGAAACTTTAATTCCGTATCTTTGAGTAGTCCTGTTATTCTTCTCTGTAGTCTCTACTTCTGTGATATCCATTAGGTGGGATGAACCACAGTATTGGAGATATTATCCCACCACAGATTTATAAAATTACACTTGTTCTCAGTTTTGTCTCCTTTCTCTCCTGCTTGTTCCTCAAGTTGTTTTGTTTTGTTTTTTCTTTCTTCTCTCAGCAGTCCACAGTGAGTAAATGTCAGAATGGTGTTGGCCAGCTTAAGTGGAATGCTGAGGAGTTTTGGTTTTAGTGTTACTTCGTGCTAGCTCTATTGTTTGACAGTTTCTTCTGTGGTCAGCTTGTCACCATGAGGGAATTCTGCAGTCAGCTTCAGTTCTTCCTAGTCATAACAATCAAGAATTAAAATATATGTTGATTAGCAGGTTCTAGCGGAGATCATATGTTGAGAAATGCATTGATATAACCAATATCACAAGCACTTTAAAGTGAATGCCACCTTTTTGCTGTTTTGAGATTGGTCATTTCCATACTTGCTTCCTGGATCAGTCTGTTCTTAACTCTTCCAGAAATGCCACCTCAGCTATTGCAGATGCAAGAACAATGAGTCTGACAACTCCACGCTGAGGAAATAAACTCTCAGTTTCTATTAGTGATCTAAGCAGTTGCAAGAATCATAATTTGCATGTCAGCTTTTGCTGAAAATAACCAGCTAACCAGAGGTCTGGAAACCAGCAGCGTTACATCTGGTTTTATGTGGTCTCTAATTCCACTAAGTTTTCCTTGTACAATGATAACCTCTGAATAAATTTTGTCTGCATGTTTACAAGATCTGATTGCTGATTCTTCCCTCTCCCTCTTGTAAACGGATTATGTCTCAAGCTGCATCAGGGAAGGTTTAGGCTGGACGTTAGGAAGTTCTTCACAGAAAGAGTGATTGCCTATTGGAATGGGCTGCCCAGGGAGGTGGTGGAGGCACCATCACTGGAGGTATTTAGGAGGAGACTGGATAGGGTGCTTGGTGCCATGGTTTAGTTGATTAGATAGTGTTGGATGATAGGTTGGACTCGATCACAAAGGTCTTTTCCAACCTGATTTATTCTATTCTAGGGGAAAAATGTGGTATGTAGTAGATTAACACATCAGTCTGCTGATGTTGACACTTTCTGAGATAAACATGTGAGTCTTAGCAATTGTAATACTTTAGTGTGTGTGGTGGCTGCTATTGTTCGAGAATAAAGTATCGTGTTGCAAGTGTACAAAGAAAAAAACTGGAAATGCATGACAGTGACCAAATACAGATATGTCTTGAATATTTGCTGATCAGGCTAAACAGTTCTTAATTTATGCAGCTTGAGCATGATTTTGTTGTTCTGAAGGACCAGTCAAGTTTCAGTAGTATGATATTCTAACCCCTTTTAGGAGTAACCATCGTAAGAACCTTCATTGTAAAAATGGTATAAAAATGGTCTCTTATGTTCTTGTGTACCACAACAGGCGAGTCTTGAAGAAAGCAGTAGAAGTTGCTGAGTGTCTGGAAAGACAGCATACAAATGTTCTCCTTATAGGTAAGGATTTAGTATATATCTTAAATATCTTTTGAACTTTTTAGGTGTAGTTTATGTTGTAAATTTGCAATAATGCTAACAGCTAGTAGATTTCATAGAGTACTCAAAGTACCACACACCTAAAACTCTTTACATTCCTGGAAATGCTTCCTGTAGTTTTAAAAAGAAAAGGAATTAAACACACACACACACAAAACCAACAACAAACAAAACCAAGCAAAAACCCCAAATAAAAAAAAAGTCAGCAAACCAACCAAACAAAAAAAAAAACCTACAAAACAACAGAAAAAAAAAAAAACACCAGCCAACACATAGCATAATTCTAGGCTAAGAGAAATATTTTGTGAATTAGAAAGCTGCTGATCAGCAGGAGAATAGTGCTACCTCTGGTTTATGCTTTCTTGTTTTGTAACTTAAAAGTTCTCACACAGCTGTTGCTGTACTTCAAGGTGATAGAGGGCACACCTACACAAAGAACATGGAGCATAAAACTTTCTAAAAGGACTTTTCTTATGGTCTAGATACACTCTGGAAGCTATGTGTTCTCTTTATTTAAAACACATGGGAAAGTATGCTTATTGTGTACATTTTGAGCAGTATGTTTTCCTAGTCTGAGCAACCACATGGAAAACCAGACTCAGTGGTAACCATTAAGCTACTTCTGGAGTAGTAATTTACCTGTTTTCCCTTTTTTCACACATTACTACTTGAGAGATGTTTCTAGAAGGCATCTGAAGGGTGAAGAAAGCACGTTGTATGAACAAGAAATTTCACACCATGCAGATTAGCTGGCCTGTTAGCATAGGGCAGGAGAAGGCAGTATGTGCTTTGTAGGAGCCCGAAGGACAAAGACATCAGTTATTGTAGTAAAAAATTGGCTTTTGCAGGCTTGGTTGTAAAAATAGTGCACAGGAACCCTTACATATTTACTGAAGGGAAGTATTAGAAATAAGGATTCATTTCCCTGATGGCATAACACTTGCAAGAAAATTGTGTGTTTCTCTGCTCCTGAAATACAATTTGTTTGTGAAGCTAGCAATATTTTGCTTCCTTAACCTAAATTTCAGGAATGACTTAGTAGACAATGTGTTCTGTTCTCTTCTACAGAAGAGAGTGCTACTGATCTGTGCTGTGTAATCTCTAGCCTGGTTCAAGTGATGATGGATTCATACAGCAGAACAAAGTCCGGGTTTCAGAGCCTCATTCAGAAGGAATGGGTAATCGGAGGACATGGTTTTTTGGATCGTTGTAACCACTTGCATAAAAGTGACAAAGAAGAGGTATTATGATTTTTATTTTTTTTTCTCCTTCCATACTATTTTAAAGTTCACTCAAGTTAAGGAGGGATTTAGATGTCAGTGCAGAAGTTCCAGGATTTTTAATTTTCAATTTTTGGGGGCTGATACTTTGTACACTCTTACTGTTTTTTCTGTTTGGAGTTCAGCAATGTCTTTTCAACTAAGAAAGTAAATGTAAAATTTCCCATTCAGTCGTGGAGACTTGAAAGACACGTATCTTACATCCTTTAAAACTGAGCTAAATGGTAGTGGTGTCTACAGAAAGAACTCAAATGAACTTCCTATTCTTGTTGCAGCTAGAGTTGAACTTAGTTGTCATGCTAAGTGTTGCAGTCTCACCTGTCCGTTTTTGTTCCTGTTTTGGGAATAGATCAGATTGCTACACAGAATAGAAATCATAAGTGTAAGCTGACTAGTTCTGATTAAAAATTGCTGTAAACTAGCTTTTCTTTGCCAGCTTTCAAAGGCTGCATCACACCGCTTTCATAGTAAGCTAACACTTGCAAATTCACGTTGCAAAGCGTTCATCTTACTTGTCAGGAATTGGCTGGGGTAGTTTCAGTAGTTCTCCAGAGTTATGCAGCAGTTGTGTAGTTAACCAGATGGCTTTCCTTTGGAGATTTGTATTTGGAGACACTAAATACTATAAAATAAATAATCTGCACAGTGAAATGTATTTTTTTTCTGAAACCGACACAGTGTTTTCTTTTACTTAGGCTCCTGTTTTTCTGCTCCTGCTAAATTGTGTTTGGCAGTTGGTACAACAGTATCCTCCAGCATTTGAATTCACAGAAACTTACTTAACTGTCTTGTCAGACAGCCTCTATGTGCCTATTTTTAGCACTTTCTTCTTCAATTCACAACATCAAAAGGACATTAATACGGTAAGAGCTTGTTATTTTGCGGTGCAATATGTTGGATAACAAGTTTCGCCAACAAGCAGGGAACACTCAGCATTTCCCTAGCAAGCATGTTTTTCCATGCTGAATTGAAGGGTGGCCCCTTGAAGGGTGATTGAATGCTATTTTGAGTATAAGGAGTCAAATTCAGGACTTGGGAATATATTACTTCTAATGTGTGGCTATAGGTTCATGTTTATTGCTTTTCAGTGAAGATAAAGCTCCTTAACCTAAGAGGAATATTCTGCAGAAGAGCAGGATATCTACTAAATTCCTGTATATTCTGTCATATTCCAAAATCAACAGTTTCTGAGTGTTGATCTATGCTTGGTTCACTCTTTCCTCTAGCTCAAGAAGCTGGAAGCAATGGGAGTATCCTCTGCAAGGCTGCACAGAGTCTGGAAAAAAAAATAATTGAAGATTATGGTCTTGCATATAAATAGTGTTGATCATAAAAATTAAACTGGCAGCACTGCATAACTGCAGTTACTTTCCTGAAGTTTGGGGAGGTTTGTTCTATAAGCCTAAAATGCCTCCTCTGTTTGAAGAATCAAAGTGCCAACTTTCTCCTGCCAATTTTTCAAAGTTTATTTTTTGTTCTTCAGAATGTATAATCTTATTTTCAACTGTGAAAGGCATTCTTGGCGCTAATTGCACTGTTGAAATGAAACCGTCTGAAGTTACAGAGAACAGTATATAGGCAGCCTTTGTGCCTGTATTCAATTGCATCTCACAATGCTGTTCGGCTATTGAACACATAAAACTGAAGAGAGTTGTTGCAACTTTGTGGCCTCTTCTGTGAAAAGCCAGTTTCTTAATTTCACCTTGACTTGATCACAATTCTTTTCTAGCAGTATTAATTGTAATGAGTTTGTTTTGGCAGAGTGGTGAAAGCCTCAAGATACAAAGCGGTCCTTTCAGATTTCTGACTGTGTGGGACTGGTCTGTGCAGTTTGACCCCAAGGCCCAGGCTTTTCTGAACAACCCTCTTTATGCAGAGAAGCCAAAACCAGATAAAAGTCAACGGAAAACTGCACGATTCAAAGTAAGATATGTGTTGCTTTTCTGATTACAAAAATGTATTGCTCTACTTGCATTTCAGATGCACTCACAGTGGAAGTATTGGTGCGGAGTTTTTTAGCTGACAAAGTACATGCACACTTCAGGCATACCTGAATATTAAGAACGTAGTTTGCACCTACCTCAGTTACAAATTGCTGTAAAATAGTTACCATGATCTTAGGGGCTTTTTTCTTCATACTTTTGTGCAAGCGTAGAGAGAACTCATGAGGCTTAATATTCAGGTGATTTGCACAGACACATTTGAAGTGCCTTTATTTTGTTGTTCCATAGCAGGTTTATAATTGCCTCTCTGACTTCGAGTGTAATTGGAGTGTGTGGGTGTACTCAGAGGGGGACCAACAGCAACAGAAACTGCCTAGGTTATGGAAGATCATGGGGTGGACGACCTCATTACTGGAAAGTAGCGCAAATTCAGTAATATTTCGTTTGGATTTGGGGTTGATTGTAATATGCTTGTTGGTTAAATTCTGCTCTGTGCAAAGCACTCTTGAGTGAGACACTATCAGCGTGATCTACAGCATTAATCAGAGAACTCTTTACACAGTAGGATGCAATGAGGAACCACTGAATAAAAGCTTCTATATCAAGTGCTCTTTGGTTTGTGTGGCTAACTTGAGCTAAACACAGAAGTTTGTAATACTTGATTGTACACAAAGAATTCTCCTTTTTCAAAGGAGAATACTTTATTCAGTGTTACTTCATTGCTATAGTTACAGTGCAGAGAATATATCTAGGAATACCAAGAATGTGTGAAGTGTTTAATGTATTGGTCATGAAAGAGTAGCAGTTATAGACCGTGTAGGAAAGCAGTAACTGTATTTAAGGTTTTTTTACAAGTATTTTCTGGATGAGAATTATGTTTTTCTTTCTCTTAAGATGTTTTCTGAAGTCCCATCAATATTTATATCAGCATATTTTTTCTTTCCTTTTCTCTTAAAGCATCAACGGCAACTTTCTTTGCCATTGACACAAACAAAGTCTTCCACAAAGAGAGGATTTTTCAGGGAGGAAACAGATTATTTAATCAAAAACATTCTTGGTAAAAGAATTGGCAAGTTCATAAATTCTTCGGATGAACCTCCTAATAGCTTCAGGGAATTTTATGATAGCTGGCATAGCAAACCTGTTGACTATCATGGCCTTCTGTTACCTCGCATTGATGGCCCTGAAATCAAAGTCTGGGCACAACGGTATTTACGATGGATTCCTGAAGCCCAGCTTCCTGGTGGTGGTACAATAGCTACAACTGCTAAGATTTTGGAGTTGATGGAGGAAGTGCAAAACCTGCAGGTAAAAATGGATGAAGAACATAGTCAAGGTACTTTTGGAGATGTACATTCTGTTCCTATGCTGAGGAATTCTGCCCGTTTGTCCTCCTTGTTTCCATTTGCTTTACTTCAGAGACAATCTGTCAAACCAGCTTTACCAACTAGTACCTGGAAAGACCTGGAAGATGAAGATGACTTGGTCAAAAGGGATGATGAATTTGTTGATCTAGGTGGTGAAATGTTATAAAGTGTATGGAAACTTCAAGTATGAATTGTACGTGGTTAAGCTCTGAGTTTTAAATTTTATGCTTTATCACCAGATAAGGAACTCACTGAAGCATCTGCAGCCTGTTTCATAGATTTGTGGGCCAAAAAAAAGCTGGTTGGAAAGAACTAATTGCCATGAAATTACTAAGCATATTTTGAACTTCAATTTCACTCTAACAGTATTGCAGAAAAAGATTTTTAGCATAGGTGTAATAAAAGCAGGAGTCTAGGCCGGAGCAGCCATATGGCCATATTGTTTCAAACCAGAATATAAAACCAACCACGAATAACAACCCACAACAAACCCCCATTATATTCTTATGTAAAGGTGGAGTACTAAAACATGGCAGCAGTCACTCTCAACACGAAACTTCTTTCCCTTGTGCTAAAAGTACTAGGACTGGTAGTGCTGTGACTAGGAACATAATACATGCATTGCCTCCTCATGTAAAACAAACAGGGAAAGATGCAACTAAATGTGCATTCACAAATAAGCTTTTTTACATCTGATGAATAAACTTGGGGATACCAGAGGTGTTCTGTCTGCTGTGGCATCAACTGAAGTATGCTTGTCAAACTCCTTTTTTCTAACAGTGTTCACCTTTGGCTTGTAGCACTTCACCCTGTGAGGTATTATCATAGTTTGGCTGCTCTAAGTCTGTGCATGCACTTAGCTTACTGATCAGATGCAAGCACTTAACTACACATTTCAGGTCTTACTGTGTGGCTGCTGTGCTTTATGCCTTTGCTGCCTTGGAATAGTAAATCCCAAATGTTTGCTTTTCGTTGTAAGAGCTGGCTTGACTGTGGGATTCTAATTTGTCATGAGTGTGTTTGGGTTTTTTGGGTGGTTTTGTTTTTTTGTTTTTTTTTAACCTTCATTTCAACAGAGTAAGACTTTCATTTTCACTTCCCCATTTATGCCAGTTGCCTTTGAGGCTTTCTGTAGCTTGCTCTGAGACCCTCTATCTAGAAGGAAAGACTCGTATTCTGTAGTCCTACAGTGAAGCTGGATTTGCCATCTGTTGCCACTTGTCATGAGTTGGTGGTACAGCTCATGAATGTGGTGTTCATACCATATGAACACTTACATCCTGTTGCTGGATGTTACAATAGTACCTCTGAAAAAAGCCATAAAGAAATGCCTGTTGACTTTGATCTACTGTGTGTATGTTTATATAATATAAAGTATTTTTACTGCAAATAATTGTCCTTTGTAAAGCTAGATATTATTTGACTGTCAAATCTATTTTGAACCTTTACATTTTAGAATATCCCAAGAATGCATGCAAAGCAAGATCAGTTACATTGAGAGGGTGAACATTGAATGTTTTCTCTATTCTCATACCATTTTAGACATCTATGCTGGAAAACATACCTGGTGGCGAAACTGTTGAGTGGAATCAGCTCAGTGTAATCGGGGATATTAAACTGGGTTACTGGTTAATCACACTGAGTTGTATTACTATGTATAGCAAGAAATTTATTATCAGCCCTCTAAAGATAAGTTTTAATATGTTAAAATAAATGTATTAATGGGGAGAGTGGGAGAGCTTAATGCAACTATGCCAAACTGAAGCTTCCTGACAGCTGATTGCCTTAAGTCTTAGTAGTGAGAGGATAGTACGTGAGTCTGTAGCATTTTATTTAAGAATACACTAGTGCTTACACTTCATTCTGTGGTACATACGATTTTACAGCTTGCACTTGCTAGAATGGGCTGTCCAGCACATGTCTTTCAGACTTTTTACTGTAGTTCAAGTGACTCATATGCAATAAGATTTCACATGCTGAATGAGAAATGCCTTTATGTGCTGAAGGAATCTGTTGTTCTAGGGTCATTCAAATTCAAGGATTTTTTTAAACACTGCCATTAGAAAAAAATGGATATTTCTATACTTTTGATCTGTTGTAATGTTTCAGTTATTACATATTTATATTAAAGAACAGATGTTGGACATCTTTGTACATACATTATCAGAAGTTTATATAGAAAAGAAACATATGAGGAATTGAACATGCGAACATTTTTAATGTAGAGCAAATATAATTGTCACTGTTCTTCTGCACTGTGGGATTGAAAATGTACTTAGTATTTGTACTCCAGGCTTCTGTTTATACCTCTCAAGTTTCTACACTGAATGCGAGCTACAAGCTTTGTAGTTTTGTTTGGGTCTTTTGAGGGGCTTAGGGGTTTTGTTTGTTTTAATACTGTCATTTCTCTCTAGTAGGCTGTTCAGAGACCATCAATAAAATGTACTTTGGTATACCTGTCCTGAAATGAGAATGTGTTTAAGATCATGTTTTTCAAATGATGCTTTATATGATAGCAGTCTTGGCAATCTGCAGTGACAAGGCTGTTTAAAATTTACTTTAACAGTTTGTGAAAGCTCTGATTGTAAAGGAAGCTGCAAAGTTTTGACCTGGTTATACTTAACAGAGATGTGCTGCCTTTCCAGGGAAGTGGGATAGTGTAGTAAGATGACTATAGAAAGATATTAAGGTGGCCTAGAAAGTCTGTTGAAGGTGAGGTTTTGAAGATTTATTAAACATTGTTTATTTTACTTTCAGCAGTATGCTCTTCTTCCCCCATATCACGGGGGAGCATCATTCACAGTATCACAGTATCACCAAGGTTGGAAGAGACCTCAAGAATCGAGTCCAACCTATCAACACAGACCCCATGACTAGACCATGGCACCAAGTGCCACGTCCAATCTCCTCTTGAACACCTCCAGGGACGGTGACTCCACCACCTCCCTGGGCAACACCTTCCAATGACAAATGACTCGCTCGGTGAAGAACTTTCTCCTCACCTCGAGCCTAAACCTCCCCTGGCACAGCAACTTCTTGAAACCACTACAGCAGGGTATTTCTCAAACCAAATGCATATTGGGAGCTTGGACTAGATGACTTTTAAAGGTCCTTTCCTACCCAAACCATTCTGTGATTATTAAGCATGGACTGGGGGATGGTTGCATATCCTGATTTTGGCTGCAATAACTTTCTTCTAGCAGCTGGTACAGTGCTGTGTTTTGGATTTAATGTGAATAATGCTGATGACACAATGATGTTTTAGCTCTTGATAGCAGTGCTCATCCTAACTTAAAGATTTCTCAGTTTACCATGCTCTGCCTGCAAGCAGGTGCATAGGAAGCTGAGAGGAAGCAGGGCCAGGACAACTGGTCTGAACTATTCCATACCATAGGGCATTCACCTAGTGTATCAACTGGGGAGAGTTGGCTGGAAGGGCCTGATTATTTGCTTGGGCATCCGTCAGTGGGTAGTAAGCACTAGCATTGTGCATCACTTGTCTTTTATTATTGTTTTATTTCTCTTATGGTATTTTGTTATATTCCTTTTTCTTTCTAGCAAGATACTTCTGCCCAGATAGAGAAGCTGTTTATAGAAGTATGTTGTGTAGATGCCCACATATCTGAGTTGGGTCACTAAAGAACATCAAAACAATCAGGTGGATCATGCTCCTAAGATTGAAGTAGCTTAGGTGGATTTGAGCTGTCAATGTAAGGGTGATTTGATTTATAGCCCAGTGGGCTCATGACATCCCAGGTCATCAAGGAAGGGATGCAGCATATAAATGGGCTTGTTATCCAGAGGTTGATTTGACCATGATCACTGCTGCAGGTTATCCATTGTTGTGGTTTAAGGCCTGCACATGGGGCGGGCTGGAAACCTGACTCCTTGGGTCATAAGGTGGGCAGGAGCTGGAACCAGGGGAATGGGAAACCTGACCCCAGGGGAGGAGTCCCCATGTCATGTTGATTCCACTCTCATTTCCTGTCTACTCTCTATATAAGGGGGAGCCACTGTTTGCCCCTCTCTCTTGGCTTCACCTCACTACTTTGCCTGAAAGCTGTTGACCAGGTGGCCCTGCCTGCCATGGGGTTGGCCTATTCCACCTGGCCAGAGAATCCATTACCACCCACATTCTGTATATAACTGTATCTATCCCCTACTCTTACATGTGTAACCTTCCTTTCCCTTTCCCTTAAATACCTTTTACTTTTTTAACTTCTAAATTGGTGCAAGTTGTTTACCCTTTTTTCTCCTGCTTAAGTTTCCCTACAGGTGGAAGGGAAGAGAAGGGGGTGGGGGGTAGGAAGCCAAATTCTGTCCCTTATGGGTTTTGAAACTCAAGATCCATGAATGTGAAATGTGCTTCATTCAAGCAAATGAAGTGGCTAACATCTCTGTGGTAGGGAGAGTGACGGCTGAAATGTCTGTTGCCACACTACCACAAACTCAGAGGTAAGCACCATGCCCTTATGATGGTGGAATCATAGAATCAATAAGGTTGGAAAAGACCTCAAAGATCATAAAGTCCAACCTATCACCCAAGACCTCATGACTACTAAACCATGGCACTAAGTGCCAGGTCCAATCCCCTCTTGAGCACTTCCAGGTATGGTGATTCCACCACCTCCCTGTGAAGCCACCACTGGATGGCAGGAAAGATTTCATCACCTGGGCACTTCAAAACGGTTGTTTGTTTCTAATAAGGTGTTTGGACACCTTCAATAAAATTGCTTTGGCATACTTGGGCTGAAATGAGAGCGTATGTCAAGGTCATATTTTGCAAATGATGCTTTAAATTGTTTCAGACTTACCAAACTTTCTTCCCAAACTTTGCTTTCTTAAGCAAAAGGAATATAACCAACACTATCCTGGGCTTTGACAAGCTCATCTTGTAGCAAATGTGACACCCCAGAAAGAAGAGAGTCAGAGAATTCTGCTAATTTCCAAAACAGCCTCATAAGCAGATTGCTGCTTGGGCATCAGTTAGTGGATAGTGAGCAATTGCGTTGTGCATTATTGGTCTTCATGGATTTTATATTTTTGTTGTTATATTCTTTCTCATTATTACCTCTTTTTTCCCC
Source organism: Melanerpes aurifrons (assembly GCA_011125475.1). Taxonomy (NCBI): domain Eukaryota; kingdom Metazoa; phylum Chordata; class Aves; order Piciformes; family Picidae; genus Melanerpes; species Melanerpes aurifrons. Next base: position 24,810,143 of record WWNC01000003.1, read on the forward strand.
CCTGTTATTTTAGCTGTTAAATGGTTCATATCTCAATCTATGAATTTTACTCTTTATTCTCATTCTCCAGGGAGGAGGAAAGAGCAAGCAAGCAGCTGTGTGGTGCTTAGCTGCTGGCTGGAGTTAAACAATGGCATCACGGTAAGCCAGAGAGTACAGACTGAAAACTAACTTTTCCCTGAAATTACAGATTACTAACTCTTATACAAAACCAGCACTAGCACAAATCACACATTCAAAAGTAATGATACCTTGGGTATTTCCTACAAAGAATGTCACCAGGCTGTGGCAGACTTTTTCTTGAAGTCGCATACAGCAATAATTTATGCAGTAGAAGTGTCAGGTGATGTTGTAATACAAGGTGTGCCTCACCCACATCTTCTAAAGATCAGCGAGTGTACTTTGCGCTTTAAGACTGCATTCAGTAATGAAAACGTTCAGCTATTGATGTACACCCTATGGGAATGCAAGCATTCTTTAGGTACTTAAGGCACCTCAGCCTCTTGATCTTTCTCCAGTTAAAACTTGTTCTCCTCACAAAAGCCTAAATGTTTTAGGATGCAGTAGAATCGTTTCTGCTGTGACGGTCTTGTGATGGATTAGTTTTTGTCACACCAGATGTTACCTTCATTCTTAATCTTTAGCTGCAGACTTCATAGGCAGTGTTTACTGCCAGGTACTCTCCTGAAAAAAGCTTGCATAAATCTCAATTTAGAAACTGCAGGGTGGATGTTGTTTTCTGGGACATGGATGGAGGTGGATTAGTGAACTCTTTTGAGTCTAAAAAGAGCATTGTATAAACAGAACTATAGATACTCTTTCAGGATGAATTTAGTGGTTGGGGTGGGTGGTGGGTGGGACGGGGAAAACTCATCTTACAGCCTCAGTTCCTGTGTCACAGGATGTTAGGAGTTGGAAGGGACCTCTGGTGATTGAGTCCAACTGGCCTGCCAGAGCAGGACTGTGGAAGGTGATTGAGTCCAACTGGCCTGCCAGAGCAGGACTGTGGAATCTAGTGCAGGTTGCATGGGAACGTATCCAGACAGTCTACAGAGAAGAAGACTCCACAACCTTTATCATGGTTTACAGTAAACTTAACTTGTGACAAATGCTTTTTGTCAGCATTTGCAGGATAGTAGAACCCTTGTCTGGCAGGTCAGTAGAGCTGCCTTGGAAAAGAGTTGACACCAGGTGAGGATAGCTGTTATTTGGGCAGAAGAAACTATTTTGTGGGAAGGACATATCTGCATTTGAATACCAAGGAGTAGAAAAAGGGGTCATTCAGCCTGTGTTAGAAGACTCTGTGAGAAACTATGAAGAGTTCTGAGTCTGAGAGAGGCTTGCTTGGGAGGTAAGTTTAACACTGAAGAGTACTAGCTTGTTATGGAGGTTAACAAAGAACTGTTAACACCTTGGCAATTTTTTCCATGAACAAGGGATGCTTGATGCTGCCACCTTTTGGACTACTATGAAGCCTTGGCCTCATGGAAAACCTACGAAAAAGCAAACATTGCTTGATTGCAGCATGTTTACTCCATTTCCAGCAAGCATTTGCTTTGTTATTTTGGGGAACCAGTAAAATAGAATAACTGCTTCTCATGTGGTTCTGCCTGGATGCTTAAAGCAGGTAGGTAACATACTTGAGAAGTTCATTTGCTAATATATTTTATGAACAGCACAACTATGAAGACAGATTTCTCATTGCGTTGTCCTCCATCTATCTTCTCTTCATTAAGTCACATGCTGTATTGGCAGTTAATAGGTGTTTAATTGCTACTAACTTGGGGGACAAGCCAAATTCACTGTCTTGGGGGGCCAAGTGAATAGACATGACTTGGCATGGCCAGGCCATATAGTCTGCAGCCTGTCTTTTGTAACTTTTAGAAACTTTTGAAATCTGAAATACAATCAAAACTGCCTACCAATTTCCAACACTTTGGTGCTGGTGAGTGGAGAGGAAACTGATCAAAAGCGATGCCATCAGGTTGAGGGAGGTGATTGTGCTCTGGTGAGACCTCACCTGTGTCCAGCTCTGGGGCCCTCAGCACAAGAGATACATAGACCTGCCGGAGAGGGTCCAGAGGAAGGCCACAACGATGATCAGAGGACTGGAGCATCTCCCTTGTGAAGACGGGCTGAAAGAATTTGGCTGTTCATCCTGTAGAGGAGAAGGCTCTATGGAGACTGTATAGCTAGATTTCAGTATCTGAAGGGGACCTAGAGGAAGGCTGAGGAAGGACTGTTTAGAAGGTCTTGTAGCGATAGGACAAGGGTCAATGGTTTTAAACGAGCAGAGCAGATTTAGGTTGGACATAAGGATCGTGTTCTTTACAATGAGAGTGGTAAAATACTGGACAGTTTGGCCAGGGATCTGCTTGAGCCTCCACCCCTGGAGACATTCAAAATCTACTTGGAAGTGTCCCTGCTCACTGCAGGGGAGTTGGACGAAATGACCTTTGAGGACACCTTCCAACTTAATGCAATCTGTGTATCTGTCATCAGTTGTCCTGTGTGGTTACTAAGGAAAAAGAGGAGAGAGAGTGAAACAAACCTTTGTACCTGCAGCTTGGGTATGAGTCAGAGCTGCAGTTTTCAGGCTAAAAAGGAATGCTGCTCCCAAAGAGGAAAATCTGTTCATTTACAATCAGATCAGGTATCCCAGGTTTTATTTAACTCAGCTGGTTGGTTGGTTTTAATTTATTTTGGGTAATGTGCGTTTTTTGTGTTCTGAAATAAACTTGTTGTAATACTGCTGAAGCCAAAATTCTAGGGAACTGTTGCATTGCCTGGAAATCACCTTGCTCGTGTAAGACTTCTGAAATGTCATTTATAATCCTTATTATTTTTATTCCCATCAGAGTAAAATTTCCAATTAAGAACAGCTAAGATAGCTAGAAATAACATACACTTTTGCTAATTAAATATGTAAATCTTCAAGTAGTTTGGAAATAGTAATAAGCTTTTAGATGTCAGAGCTTTGTGGGCTCGATAGCTAGTTCACTTTGTAGTCAGTGGGACTGACTTCCTTTTGTATTCCTGCCGGCAATGATGTAAAGTATGTTTATGCATCAATGTGATGACAGAGAAGCAAATTTTATGCAGAGGGCATAAGTGCACATACCTTATTGCTTCATCATCAAAACATGAAGTAATTTCAACTCTCACTATGACCCCAGTTCAGAAATCAAAACAGGATGCTCCTTACCAAGCTCCTGAAGTTCTCTACACAGATTAACCCAGGCTTTCCTGCAAGCCACTTCCTGCATGTACCAGTTTCCAACATCAGGGCTTTCCACTGTGAGTTCACTGTTAAACTTTTTTTTTTTTTAACATGCTTTTCTGATAGTTGTTCATTTAAGTTCAGAAAAAGGTTGATTTTTATACCTGACATCTAAAATTAGTTTTTGCTGTTGCATTCTCCTGAGGTGGTGGAAATATCTGAAAGCCAGACAAGAAGTAATACAGATAATTTAACCTATCTTTTGAAAGTACAAGGTCCCTCACTTTCCTGCCAATTTGGAGCATGGCAGCTCTGGAAGTTGTCCTGTAATAATAATAATTTTAAAATTAAAATATGTAGAATATATAAAATCCTCCTGTGCAACATCTTTCACAGACAAAAACTGTACCAAAACCAAAGCAAGGTGACAATCCCAGGGTGTGTTCTCTAATGCAGCATGTCTCCTGTAGCTTTCAGTAGTTTGCTGTGCTGATGCATGCAGTGGAGGGTCAGGTGTGATCACAGAATCATAGTGTGCTCTCTCAGCAAGGTTTGGGTTCAGGTTATACCTGATGGTGGATGGCTTCCAAAGGGGTGTCCTGCTGTGCAAGAGCCAGTTGTGTGCCCCCACCACCTTTGCTATTAACCTCATGTAGCTGCCAGCTGACCTCATGGAAATACATATTTTGCTTTTGTGCATTAGTTTTTAGATCAGCCTATTGATCCAAATCACCCTATAGGGTTGCAAGGGAAAATAACAGGAGCAGATTGTTTGAGGAAGCCCTTTTCAATAGGCAACCCCCATTAGAGCAGACCAGCTGAAAGGTGGAACCACAAAAGTAGTGAATCTAGCCCTTAAGCTGCTATATTGTTGAAAAAAGAGATAAATCCTGGGAACCACATCTAAGGTGCAGCTATCTGAAATGTTGTAAATAGCTAACTCCAGCTGTTTAACTGTTATGAGGGAAAGAGGGGGGAAAAAAAGGATAAAACCCACAAACCAAACCAGCTTTGGTTTGGCATTGCCTGTAGAAGCCTTACAAGGTGAATTAAAGTATAATTGTATTAGATCTGACCTGTTTGCTACAGTGAGAAGGTAAGGTAAACAAAAACAATTAGTTCAACCTAGGGTCATTAAACATATTCTTATGCTCTTCAAGCCTATAGTTCTTAGACTGTGCTGTGGTTTAAAAACTGCCAGAGTTTTAAAACAAATGTGCCACCATGCTGGCCAGGCTGTGATTAAGCAGGGATTGAGTGTGGCTGTTGAAAAGAAAGATTCAAGTCTTGATTTGTAGTCTGAAAACAACCATCACTCAGAAGGTGATTTTTGGATTCCTGATGCATTCCTGCTTTTTTTCTGCTTCAGCCAACCATAGTTAAGCTTATTGGTTAAACTCACCATCCCCCTTTTAGGACCTTTTTGTTGTTGTTTTTATTTAGATTTAATGCAAGTGATGTGGTTTTCCATGTGTAGCCTATTATCTGTCTTGAATGTAGGATGCAGCTCTCTCCATTCTGATTGAGAGACCCTAATTTCCCAGGGAAATGTATCCATTAGTGTACTTTTTAGGGTAGTGGCCCTTTTCATTGTTCAAATCACAGCTGAATAGCTATCTGGCAGAAATGATGATAAAAGGGCTAGTTACTAAAATGAGATGCGGTAATAGTAAAACCATTATTTAATGCCTTGGTATTAAGTAGAGGCTGCATGAATATGCAAAGCCTTTGGAGTTCTGCAGGTAATAATGGATGCCAGAAACAGCTGAAATACAATTACCAGGGACCCAGACTCACTGAGGCAGCAGGAAATGACCAAGCATAAATTTTTCTTTATAATTTTTGGATTTTATTAAGGTAATAATAGCCCTACTGGTGCTAGCTGCTGACATTGGTACTCTCTTTAGGCTGGTAGACATCCTTCCTCTTGTTGAGTGTTTTCTCTCTCAGTTACTAATATACAATCAGCCTAGCAGTTCCACCTTCACAGGGCGAATGTCTCCCCACTTGGAATGCTCTCAGAGGAAAAAAGCTGACTTCTATTTTTGCATCTATCAGGGAGCATTGTGTATCACTGTTCCCTGCCAGGTTATATTCAGTTAGTTAAACAGTAATGGAGTATAACAAACTGGAGCAGAAAAGGTAAGTTATAGAGGAATGAAAAATAATTTTTAAATTTATTTTAAAATATATTTGAACTCAAAAGTGAGGAAATGAGGATTAGATCTTCTTTTCATGGACATGTCAGGGAAGAGAAACACTGTACTGTGTCTAGTTGGTGGTCTCTACTGCCTATGGGGGTTACAGCAGAGCACAGTGAAGCAGATGGACAAATCATAGTATCATAGTATCAGTCAGGGTTGGAAGGGACCACAGGGATCATCTAGTTCCAACCTCCCTGCCATGGGCAGGGACACCCCACACTAGAGCAGGCTGGCCAGAGCCTCATCCAGCCTGGGCTTAAACACCTCCAGGGACAGGGCTTCAACCACCTCCCTGGACAACCCATTCCAGGGCTTCACCACTCTCATGGTGAAGAACTTCCTTCTCACATCCAGCCTGAATCTCCCCACCTCCAGCTTCATTCCATTCCCCCGAGTCCTATCACTACCTGAGATCCTGAGAAGTCCCTCCCCAGCCTTCTTGTAGGCCCCCTTCAGATACTGGAAGGCCACAATTAGGTCACCTCAGAGCCTTCTCTTCTGCAGACTGAACAGCCCCAACTCCTTCAGTCTGTCCTCATAGAAGAGGTGCTCCAGCCCTCTGATCATCCTTGTGGCCCTTCTCTGGACAGCTTCCAGCAAGTCTATATCCCTCTTGTAATAGGGGCTCCAGAACTGGACACAGTACTCCAGGTGGGGTCTCACCAGAGCTGAGTAGAGGGGGAGAATCGCCTCTTGATGCAGCCCAGGATCTGATTGGCTTTGCGGGCTGCAAGTGCACACTGACAGCTCATGCTGAGCTTCTCCTCTGCCAGCACCCCAAGTCCCTCTCCTCAGGGCTGCTTTCCAGCCAGTGACTGCCCAGCCTGGATTTGTGCCTGGGATTGCCTCGACCCAGATGCAGGACCCTGCACTTGCTCTTATTGAACCTCATGAGGTTGGCTTGTGCCCACCTCTCCAGCCTGCCAAGGTCCCTCTGGATGGCCTCCCTTCCCTCCAGCGTGTCTGCTGCACCACACAGCTTGTTGTCATCAGCAAACTTGCTGAGGGTGCACTCAATGCCACTGTCCATGTCACTGACAAAGATGTTGAACAAGACAGGTCCCAGGACTGATCCCTGAGGGACTCCGCTTGTCCCTGGCCTCCACTGGGACATGGAGCCATTGACAGCCACTCTTTGGGTGCGGCCATCAAGCCAGTTCCTTATCCATCTAGTGGTCCACCCATCAAACCCATGTGTCACCAGTTTGGAGACCCGGATGTGGTGCGGAACAGTGTCACAGGCTTTGCTCAGGTCCAGGTAAACCATAAAATCATCATAAAAGCACCATAAAATCATAGAATACTAGGTAGGAAGACACCTCAAGGATCACCTGGTCCAGCCTCTCATGGCAAAACTATGGTTTAGATAAGATGGCCTTGCGCCCCATCCAGCTGTGCAGCAGGGTCCCATATTGGAGATTCCATGACTTCCCTGGAGAGATTACTTTGAAGATGATTGTTCTTTTTGTGAAAATTCCTCAACTTGTATCAAATCGGAATCTCCCTGGGAATAATTTGTACCCATTACCCCTCCTGTTTCATGTGTCTCCTTGTAAAATGGGATTTTCTGCCGCCTTTGCAGCCACCTGTTAAATACTGGAATGTAGTATAATGTCTCCCCCAATGCACCTTTTCTCAAGGCTGAACAAACCCAGTTCTTTCAGCCTTTCCTCAGATGGCAGCTTCCCACACCTTTGTGGTGCTTTTTGACCCTCTAACCTGTCCACATTTTTTTTGTATAAGCAGGGTCTGAAACTGCAGATAGTACTCCAAGTATGGCCTAACAAGTGCTGAGTAGATGGCATAATTGCTTCTTATTTCTGCTGGTGATACATTTGTGGATGCAAACCAGCATCCTGTTGGCTTGCTTTGCCACTACAGCACGCTGTTAACTCATACTGAACTTGTTGTGCACTAGGACCCCCAGCTCCCTTTCTATAGAGCAGGTCTTCAACCAGGTAGATCCCAGTCTGTGCTGTGCTTATATTATGTTTTCCGAGGTGCAATACTTTTCCACTTGTCCTTCTTAAAGGTCATCAGGTTCTTGTCTTCCTGCAGAGTGTGTCTCCCTCTGAACTGTCCACTCAGTGTCATCAGTGAACTTCAAATAATTTATGAAGCTATTAAACATCATTGGGCCCAATATTGATCTCTGGGGGGATCCCATTTGTGGGGTTGGAAGTCTGAAAAGGAGCTGTTTACCACCACTGCCTCTGGGGGAAGCCTGTCAGCCAGTTCCCCATCCACCTAGGCCACTCATCTAGACCATAACACACCTGTTTCTCCAAGAGGAGGCTGTGGGAAGCTGTATTGAAAGTCTTGGAGAAATCCAGGTAGACAATGTCCAATACTTGCCCCACATCAACTGGGTAGGTTACATTGTTATAGAAGGTGCTCTGGTTTGTCAAATACAATTTGCTTTTGGTGAATCCATGCTGATTTTTCCCAATCACATACTTCATTTGACTTGTGATAGTGTCCAGGAGGATTCATTCAATAACCTTCCCAGGGGCTGAAGTAAAATTAATAGGCCAGTAATTTTCTTCCTCCTATGTTAAGGTCTTCTGGTAGATGGCAGTGACATTACCTTTCTTTCAGTCTTCTGGAATGTCCCCCAGTCTTGATGACTTCTCAAAGATGATGGAGAGCAGCCTTGCAATGATGTCAGCCAGCTCTGAAACTATCAGTTTGTAGGCATCAAGCTCCTGCTGGAGTTCATATACCATCCCTTCTTTCACCAACAGTGGGTCTGTTGGCATCAACCTAGATTTTTGTTCCCAAGGACTGAGCCCCAGCAGTGTTGGTAAAGATAGAGGTGAATAATGTTGAGAACCTCTGCCTTTCAGCTTTGTGGGTGACCAGTTCTGTTTAATACTGAGACGAAACTTTTCTTCTGTTGCTGCTTGTTGTTTATATATCTGAAGAACCCTTTCTTTCTTGTAGTTTTTTACATCTACAACCTATTTTAATTTGACCTGAGCTTTTAATTTCCTAACTGCATCTCTGCATGCCCTAGCAATGCTGTTGTTTTCATTAATATTTGTCATCTTTTCCATCTTTGGCACACTTCTCTTTTGGTTGCAAGCAGATTCAGATGCTCACAGTCAAGAGAATGAGGTCTGCTTCACTAATTCCCTTACCTTTAAAGGGAATGAACTGGTTTTGTGCCTCAAAGAGAGCATTCTTGATCAACTCCCAGGACTCACTTGCTTATAGTCCTACATGGAAGCTTTGCACAGAATCCCTCTCTGCTGAGCTCTCAGTGAGCTGAAGTTTTTCTTTATAAAGTATAAAGCCTTTGTCTTAGGACTAATCCTCAGCATGATCAGCTGAATCCTAGTTCCAAAATACTGTGATCACTCCAGTCAAGACTATCAATAAATAAGATATTACAAAGCGGATCTGTTTTGAGTTTGTGAGTAGCAAGTCCAGCAGTGTTTTGTTCTGATTGGTACATCTAACTACAAGGAAGCAGCTCTCCACATATTCCAGGAACTAGAAGGATGGTATACGAGGTGCTCTATTGTTCTTCTAACAAAAGTTTGGGTAGTTGAATCACTCATGAGAACCAGTTTCTGTTGACCTGAAGCTTGCTTAACTGACCCAAATATGCTTAATTTGCCTTATTGTCTTGGTTTGGAGATCTTATTACTCTCTACAACTACCTGAAGGGAGATTGTAGACAGGCAGAGGTTGGTCTCTTCTGCCAGGCAGCCAGCACCAGAACAAGAGGACATGGTCTCAAGCTGCACCAGGGGAGGTTTAGGCTGGATGTTAGGAAGAAATTCTTCATAGAGAGAGTGATCTGGCCTGCATCAAGAATAGTGCGGCCAGCAGGAGCAGGGAAGTCATTGTGCCCCTGTACTCAGCACTGGTTAGGCCACACCTTGAGTACTGTGTCCAGTTCCGGGCCTTTCAATTTAAGAAGGTCATTGAGATTCTTGAACATGTCCAGAGAAGGGCAATGAGGCTGGGGAGAGGCCTCAAGCACAAGCCCTATGAGGAGAGGCTGAGGGAGCTGGGGTTGTTTAGCCTGAAGAAGAGGAGGCTCAGGGGAGACATTATTGCTGTCTACAACTACTTGAAGGGTGGTTGTAGCCAGGAGGGGGTTGGTCTCTTCTCCCAGGCAACCAGCACCAGAAGAAGAGGACACAGTCTCAAGCTGCAGCAGGGGAAGTTTAGGCTTGAGGTGAGGAGAAAGTTCTTCACTGGGAGAGTTGTTAGCCATTGGAATGGGCTGCCCAGGGAGGTGGTGGAGTCACCATCCCTGGAGGTGTTCAAGAGGGGACTGGACGTGGCGCTTGGTGCCATGGTGCAGTAGTCATGAGGTCTGTGGTGACAGGTTGGACTTGATGATCTTGAGGTCTCTTCCAACCTTATTCATTCTATGATTGCCCATTGGAATGGGCTGCCCAGGGAGGTGGGGGGTTGCCATCACTGGAGGTGTTTAGGAAGAGACTTGGTGGGGGTGCTTGGTGCGATGGTTTAGTTGATTAGATGGTGTTGGATGATAGATTGGACTTGACCTCAAAGGTCTCTTCCAACCTGGTCTGGTCTATTCTATTCATACCAGATGCCTACCGTAAGATTCCCCCTGGAGATAACCCCTTCAGTCTTGGCCCAGAGGCATTCAATAGAGCTTCCACAACTGCCATAGTTTCATAGTTTCATTCAGAGTTGGAAGGGACCACAAGGATCATCTAGTTCCAACCCCCCTGCCATGGGCAGGGACACCCCACACTAGATCAGGCTGGACAGAGCCTCATCCAGCCTGCTCTTAAACACCCCCAGGGACGGGGCCTCGACCACCTCCCTGGACAACCCATTCCAGGGCTTCACCACTCTCATGGTGAAGAACCTCCTCCTCACATCCAGCCTGAATCTCCCCACCTCCAGCTTCATTCCATTCCCCCTAGTCCTATCACTACCTGAGATCCTGAGAAGTCCTTCCCCAGCCTTCCTGTAGGCCCCCTTCAGATACTGGAAGGCCACAACTAGGTCACCTCGGAGCCTTCTCTTCTGCAGACTGAACAGCCCCAACTCCTTCAGTCTGTCCTCATAGGAGAGGTGCTCCAGCCCTCTGATCATCCTTGTGGCCCTTCTCTGGACACGCTCCAGCACCTCCATATCCCTCTTGTAATAGGGGCTCCAGAACATCAAGGTTCTCCGTAACACAGAGCATGACTCCTCCACATCATCTTTCCTGCCTATCTTTGCAAAACAGCCTGTAGCCATCTCTTGTGTTCCTCTAGTCATGCGAGTTGTCTTACCATGCTTCAGTTATTCCTCTATCATAACATTCTGATCGGATATGGAGCTCCAGTTCTTCCTGTTTGTTCCCCAGGCTGCATGCATTGGTATATATGCATTTGAGGTGATTGTGTTGTGGAGGCACCCACAAAACAGCCAGCAACAACCACCTGAAAATTGTGGACTTAATGCAATTACTCTGCATCCCTCCTGACACAATAAACTTACAGGTTTGGATGTCAATTGGGAATATACTGCTGCACCAGTTAAACTTTCTAGAGAGATGATACAAAATGTGCACTCACTCAGAAAAGGGAAATTTCCCCTGGGTACCCAAAATACATACCAAAGTAAGGTGACGACTCCTTAGATGAGGTCCCAGTCTAAGGGATCTGCCAGTCTACTTGCTGTGTGGAGAACCCCAGTCTCCATAGCAGGACTCCATTTACACCCTGCGAACACTGTGGTCAATTTCTTTACTAATTGAAGGGCTGAGTCCTCCCAGCTTCTGTGACCAGAGGCAATAGATAATGTCTGGAGGCACTGAGCTGATCTTTATCATCTCCTGGACTTTCATCCAGTGTCTGTCAGGACCTATCACAGAATCACCAAGGTTGGAAGAGACCTCAAATATCATCAAGTCCAACATGTCACCACAGACCCCAGGACTAAACCATGGCACTAAGCGCCATGCCATGTCCAATTCCCTCTTGAACCCATTCAGGGACTACCCTTCAGGTAGTTGTAGACAGCAATAAGGTCTCCCCTGAGCCTCCTCCAGGCTAAACAATCCCAGCTCCCTCAGCCTCTCTTCATAGGGCTTGTGATCAAGGCCTCTCACCAGCCTCATTGCCCTTTTCTGGACACATTCAAGTGTCTCAATGCCCTTCTCAAACTGAGGGTCCCCGGAACTTGACACAGTACTCAAGGTGCGGCCTAACCAATCCAGAATACAGGGGCATAATGACTTCCCTGCTCCTGGTGGCCACACTATTCTTGATGCCGGCCAGGATGCCATTGGCCTTCTTGAGCACCTGGGCACACTGCTGGCTCATATTTAGCCAGCTGTCAATCAGCACCCCCAGACCCCTTTCTGTTTGGCAGCTCTCCAGCCACTCTGACCCCAGCCTGTAGCACTGCATGGGGTTGCTGTGGCCAAAGTGCAGCACTCGGCACTTGGATTTGTTGAATGCCATCCCGTTGGACTCCACCCATCTGTACAGTCAGTTGAGGTCCCTCTGCAGAGCCCTTCTGACCGTTGTGTTTATTGGGGCAGTTGTACCTGCCACATTAGTCATCTGCCACTCATTTTGGGAGACGGCTAAGAAACTTTTCGGTTGCTCTGGCTGACCTGGTTTATTCCAGAGTTTGTTGTGGACATTGCCAGTTTAAGGCTTGCTTCACAAAGTTGGCCAGTCTGCTGCCAAAGACTACCTTGCTTTTTCTAGGTGATGACCCTCTGGAAAGCCCATGCCAGCTGGCAGAACTTGTGGACCCACAGAGACAGAGGAACCCATACTGAAGCAGGTTTGCTGGCAGGACTTGTGGCTCGGGGTGGGGGGGCGTGGGGGTCGGATCCATGCTGGGGCATTCTGCTTCTAAAGGGATTGCACCCAGTGGAAGTGACCCATGCTGGAGCAGTTTGTGAAAAACTGCAGCCCATGGGAAGAACTTACTTTGGAGAGCTTCATGGAGGACTGTCTCCCATGGGAGGGACCCTTCACTGGAGCAGGGGAAGTGTGAGGAGTCCTCACCCTGAGTAGGAGTAGCAGAGACAATATGTGAAGAACTGGCCACAACCCCCACTCTCTGTCCCCTTGCACCACTCAGAGGAGATGACAGAGAAATTGGGAGTGAAGCTGAACCTAGGAAGAGGGGAGGGGTGGGAGGAAGGTGTTTTAAGGTTCATTCTTGTTTTTTATTCTGATGTCAATTGGCAATAAATTAATTTTTCCCCAAGTCAAGTCTGCTTTGCCTGTGACATTAATTGGTGAATGATCTCTCCTCATCCTTACCTTGATCCACAGGCTTTTCCTGACATTTTTCTCTCCTTGCCCTGTTGAAGAGGAGAAATGACAGTGTGGCTTTGATGGGCACCTGGCAGCCAGCCAAAATCAACCCACCGCAAACACTTATACAGTTGCATGTTTTAATGTTTGTCTGTGTGAATTTCTGGAAAGCTTTTACAGCGAGATTTTTTCAGTCCCTTTAGGTATGGTTGAGTTTAATAGTGTAGAAAATTTATTTCATGCATATAAGTTAGCTTTTGTTCAATTTGTTTAACTACTGGTTTGCCAGTAAATACCACCAGACAGCTACACTTACAGGAGGGTCTTGCTCATTTAAAATCATCTACTGATTCACATTTCCCAGGTCTCTTGAATGTCTGCCATGTGGTCCTGCTGGCAAACGTATGCATTGCTTATGCAAGAGTGAGTAATCTCAGTGTGGCCATCTCTAAATATTCACTGCTAAGATATGGAAGCTGTGGATTGTGGTAGTTTTAGGCTATGCCTTTAAAATTTTTCACAGATCTTGAATAGAAAGTAGTGAAATGTAAATAAATTACTATTGGGTGTAAGAAATGGAAACAAAGATAATTATAAGCAATCCCACTGGAGAGATGTCTACCATAAGATCTTGTTCTCAAAACAATTTCTCTTCTCGCTTCTTCACTCTGGGGAAAGACACTCACTTGCTTCTGCTTGACCTTGGCTGCATTGTTTTGGCCCTCTGCTCTCTTGTCTCTTGTACAGGGGGTTCAGAGTGAGGCAGGGAAGGAGAAGCAAGTAGCTTCCTCTGATCTTTGACCATGGTGATTCTTGCTTTGTTTGTTAATTGTAAATATCTGTAAATATTGTAAATATTGTATATTTTTTACATATTCATTGCATTCTGTTGTAGATCATAGTATCATTCAGGGTTGGAAGGGACCACAAGGATCATCCAGTTCCAACCCCCCTGCCATGGGCAGGGACACCCCATACTAGATCAGGCTGGACAGAGCCTCATCCAGCCTGGGCTTAAACACCTCCAGGGATGTGGCCTCAACCACCTCCCTGGACAACCCATTCCAGGGCTTCACCACTCTCATGGGGAAGAACCTCCTCCTCACATCCAGCCTGAATCTCCCCACCTCCAGCTTCATTCCATTCCCCCGAGTCCTATCACTACCTGACATCCTGAGAAGTCCCTCCCCAGCCTTCCTGTAGGCCCCCTTCAGATACTGGAAGGCCACAATTAGGTCACCTCGGAGCCTTCTCTTCTCCAGACTGAACAGCCCCAACTCCTTCAGTCTGTCCTCATAGGAGAGGTGCTTCAGCCCTCTGATCATCCTCGTGGTCCTTCTCTGGACAGCTTCCAGCAAGTCTATATCCCTCTTGTAATAGGGGCTCCAGAACTGGAGGCAGTACTCCAGGTGGGGTCTCACCAGGGCTGAGTAGAGGGGGAGGATCACCTCCCTCGACCTGCTGGCCACATTTCTCTTGATTCAGCCCAGGATCTGATTGGCTTTGCGGGCTGCAAGTGCACATTGAGAGCTCATGTTGAGCTTCTCATCCACCAGCACCCCCAAGTCTCTCTCCTAAAGGGCTGCTTTCTAGCCAGTGACTGTCCAGCCTGGATTTGTGCCTGGGATTGCCTCGACCCAGATGCAGGACCCTGCACTTGGTCTTGTTGAACCTCATGAGTTTGGCTTGTGCCCACCTCTCCAGCCTGTCAAGGTCCCTCTGGATGGCCTCCCTTCCCTCCAGTGTGTCTGCTGCACCACACAGCTTGTTGTCATCAGCAAACTTGCTGAGGGTGCACTCAATGCCACTGTCCACGTCACCCACAAAGATGTTGAATAAGACAGGTCCCAGGACTGATCCCTGAGGGACTCCGCTTGTCCCTGGCCTCCACTGGGACATGGAGCCATTGACAGCCACTCTATGGGTGCAGCCATCAAGCCAGTTCCTTATCCATCTAGTGGTCCACCCATCTGTGGTAGGGTTGGAAGGGTAAGGCCCAGAAGCCTCCTCCCTCCCCTCTGTAACGTAAAGGGAAAGAAAATTGAAGGGAAAGGGAAAAAAAACCTCACAGCTGAATTAGCAAAGCAGTGGAGCTGTATATTTACAAAGCAATGTAGGATATGCAGGGGAATATATACAAATTTACAACATGTACAATATATACAAAGACATACAATAGAGTAGCACAGAAATGAGAGTTCCCCCCTCTGCTGAGGGGGGTTTCCCACCTCCGCTCTCCCCTCTTTCCCCCTTTCCCCAGAGTGGGATAGAAAGAGAAAGAAAAGAGGGAAAAAAGGTTAGAAGCACTTGTGTTAATTGGAAAGCAGTTAATACAGGCCTTTATCAGTTTTTCAAGGCCAAAGCCTTGGCAGAAAGCCCAGGAGCTGCAAGCTGCTGCCCGAAGGAGAAGCAGAAGCAAGACTGATAGAAGAGTGCTGGAAAGCTCAGTATACCTTCCTGCACTCCCAGTTCAGAAGGTGCGTCCTCCCACTTTACCAATGAAATTAGTTTAGATTGTTCTTTTCATTTACCAACTTCCGTCCACCATATTCCCTTTCTTAAGGGGACAGCCCCAACCGGTGACATCATCAAACCCATGTGTCACCAGTTTGGAGACCAGGATGTGGTGCGGGACAGTGTCGAAGGCTTTGCTCAGGTCCAGGTAAATGACTTCAGTTGCTCGCCCCTCATCTATTAATATTGTCACCTGCTCATAGAAGGCAACCAGGTTGGTCAGGCAGGATTTGCCCTTCATGAAGCCATGCTGACTGTTCCCAATCACCTCTTCAGTATTCTTCTGTCTCAGTAGTGCCTCCAGGAGGATATGCTCCATGATCTTTCTGGGCACAGAGGTGTGACTGACTGGCCTGTAGTTCCCTGGTTCCTCCTTCTTATCCTTTTTGAAAATGGGGGTAATGTTTCCCCTTTTCCAGTCTGTGGGGACTTCCCCAGACTGCCATGACTTTTGAAATATAATAGAGAGGGGTTTAGCAACCTCCTCTGCCAGTTCTCTCAGTACCCGTGGGTGTAACCCGTTGGGTCCCATGGACTTGAACACTTTCAGGTTCTTCAGGTGATCACGAACCTGATCTGCACTTACAATGGGCAGTTCTTCCTCCCAGTCCCTGGCATTGTCTTCCATAACATCAGGAGTGTGGCCAGAGGCCCTTGCAGTGAAGACTGAGGTAAAGAAGTTATTCAGTACCTCAGCCTTTTCCTCATCACTTGTGACCATGTCACCAATTTCCTTTCTGAGGGGGCCCACACCTTCCCTAGTCGTCTTCTTCCCATTAATATACCTGTAGAAGTTCTTAGTGTTCCCTTTAACCTCCCTGGCTAGATTCAATTCAAACTCTGCTTTGGCTTTCCTAACCAGGACTCTTGCTGCTTGGGCAGTTTCCTTATATTCCCCCTGTTCTAGCTGTCCTTCTCTCCACTTCCTGTAGAGTTTCCTTTTAAGTAATAGTGTGTCCAGCAGCTCCTTGCCCATCCAGGCAGGCCTCCTAGCATTCTTACCTGCTTTTCTCTTTGTTGGTATACAGAGCTCCTGGACACAGAGGAGGTGGTCCTTGAACACTGACCAGCTGTCCTGGGTCCCTCTTCCCTTCAGGGCTTTGTCCCACGACACTTTGGCTAGCAGATCCCTGAAGCGATCAAAATCTGCACGCCTAAAGTCTAGGGTTGTAAGCTTGGAATACTTCCTCCTGATTGCCCTGAGGATATTAAATTCAACTGCTTCATGATCACTGCAGCCAAGGATCACATTGAGCCTCACCTTGCTTACCAGCCCTTCCTTCTTGGTGAGAACAAGGTCCAGCATAGCACCATTTCTTGTTGGTTCCTCTACCATTTGGAGGGAGAAGCTGTCTTCTATGCAGTCCAGGAACATCCTGGATTGCTGGTGCCTTGCTGTGTTGTCCCTCCAGCAGATGTCCGGGTGGTTGAAATCACCCATGAGGACCAGGGCTTGTGACCTGGAAGCCGCTTCTATTTGCCTGTGGAGGGCCTCATCTGCTTGGATCTGCTGGTCAGGTGGCCTGTAGGAGACCCCCACAGTAATGTCTCCTTCCCCTGTCCTGCCTTTAATTTTAACCCATACACTCTCAACCAGCTCATCATCCCTCCCCCGGTGGAGCTCCACTGATTCCAACTGGTTATTGACATAGAGGACAACACCTCCTCCTCTCCTTCCCTGCCTATCCTTCCTAAAGAGCTTATACCCATCTATCCCTACATTCTAGTCATAGGAATCATCCCACCAAGTTTCAGTAATAGGCACTATGTCATAGCATCAAGCAGCACAGTGGCCCTTAATTCATCCTGTTTGTTGCCCAAGCTGGGTGCATTTGCATAGAGGTACTTTAGCTGGGCTGGCCCTGTCCTCCTCTTGTGCCAATTAGATTGTATTTTTGCCTGTAAATACAGCTTTCATTTGCTTCCAACTCGTCTGGTCTGGCAAAGTTAATGTTGGGGGGGCAAATTTCAACCCACCACAGAAGTCTAAAAGTCTGTCCCACATTGAAGCAGGCAATAGATGCATAACTACTTCTAAGTGATTTTTTTGTGTGTCAATGAGGTCAGGTTTTTGAGATGTTGTGGTGGGTTGAAAATTCCCCCAACATGAAATTTTGCCAGCTCAGCCCAGTTAGAAGCAAATGAAGCTGTATTTACAAGCAAAACTACAATCTACAATGGAACTAAATGAATATGTACAAAAAATATAATATTTGCAATATTTGCAGGTATTAACAATTGATAAACAGAACAAGAACCCCTGGCCAAAGCCCAGGGGAACTGCAACAGCTTCTCTCCCCTGTGCTCCTCTCCTTACTCACCTGTACACAAAAGGGACAAGAGAAAAGAGCAGAGAAGTTGTTGTTAATACCAGTCACAACAACACAGTGCAGTCAAGGTCAGTAAAGTCAGGAGAAGCATCAGTCAGAGCCAAAGAAGTGAAAAGAGAAGCTTGCTTCCCAAACTCAATCTTATGGTAGATACCTCTCCAATGGGACTGTTTAGAATTATCCTTATTTTCCTTTTTATACCCAGTGGTGATTAATTTACATTCTACCACTTTCTGTTCAAGATCTGTGAAAAAATTTTGAAGGCATAGCCTAAAACTACCACAGATGTATTCAGTGGTGGTGAGGAGTATGAAACATATTGATTTATGGGGAACCGGTAGGAGAAGCCTTGCAAATGGAGCTTTTGAGTCAGCTGCTTGGCTGGGAGAACTGTGTTTAAAGAAACTGTCTCCAGCTGCTTGATTTATACTGTGCTCAAAGGGATGCATATTTTTGTAAATAAAACAAACTCTAACAAGGATGCTTTATTCCTAACTGGAGTGACCTACTAGACTCTGAGCTGGCCATTTGCCCAGATCATGAAAGATCTCTTCCTGAGGAAGGGGAAGTGGCAGATTTTGGAATCTTGATAATTATTATTTTTTTTGTCAGCTGTGTTAAGATATAGTAAGAAGTCTACTTTGAAGTAGCTTTGTCTATGTACTTTTGTCTTGGGTTGAGCGAGACAGATGCTCTTTACCCCTCCCCAAAGGAGTAAAAGAAAAATGCTCCACACAGGATTGGAAAGAATTGGAAGTTTAAATGGTTTAAATGGAAGTACTATTCACATCTACATCCAACAACACAAAAACATACAATACCCAACAATGCATATTCAGCCCAGCTCTCCAGTCTGGGCTTACCACAGAACCTCATTAAGCCGAAGCTTTCCACAGACTCCCCCATACCAGGCCCAAAAAACCAACAGCCTTCAAATGTTTCCCCCTAGGATCCCTCCCCACCCAGACCTGAATGACACAGTAAAAATTAGCCCTGCCAAGGCTGACCCAGGCAGCAAACCTTCCCCCACACAGCAGAGAAAGAAAGTCCACACATGAAAGGAGAGACAGGGAGAAGGGGCTGAACAGCCTGTGCTGTTCATTTATAAAGGGGAGATGCAAGAATTGTGGGAATGAAATAGCACAGACTACACCTTTCTGGTGTTCACTTCCTGGGTGATCTAGTCTCTCTGGAGGTCTGTGCTCTCTGGTTAAACCCAGAACAACTTTTAAATTCCTGAATTAATTCTGTGCAGCAGTATCTTTCAAATATGGTCTTTCCAATGGAAAGTTGTAAAAATGGCATCTTCTACCTCAAACAGTTCTGGTCCTCCTATACATTCCATGCAGTATTTCCTGATGTTAATGGCAAATTAAAGTCCCTGTTACTGTCATCATGAAGTATAGCTTCCTAAATATTATTTGGAGCTTTTAGTTCTGTTGCAGTAGTGTGGGGAAGAGCAACTTGGGCCTGTGAAGCATGAGAAATAGCTCCTGTCACAAAACAGGCTGCCAGAAATGCTTAGCAGTTTGTATTAACCGTATATTAATAATGAGTAGTGAACGTGTATTCAAACATGACATTCAGGTCTGAGGCAAATTTACACTCCTGGGGTTGTGTAGTTGAAAGTAATGCTTTGCTTTTGGATGCAGGATGTTTATGACTGATGATGAAATGCCAAGTTGGTTCTCCAGTTCCAGGCTGACAAAACAGCAGCTAGGGAAACAGAGCCCAATTGATTTAAAGAGGAGGAAAAATCCTAAAGTATTTTTTCTACACAACTGTGTTTACAGTGGGACTATGCCTCCAGGATAGGGAGTGCTTTCTTTGCTTTGGCATAGTGCCTGGTCCTGGTCTCCTACAATAAGCAGTAGGAGATCACCTTGCTGGATTTCAGCCATGGGTGCATTTGACACTTAAGGACAAATAAAAGCTAAGTGTCTTCTCATGTTTTTAATCTGCAGAAACACAAGAGTTTTATTTGTTGCCTCATAACCTATGAACAATGAGAGTAGTTTTACTTTTAGAGGATTTTTAAAGGATTTGAAAAAAAAAATACATTACTTTCTCTGTGAAAGACTTAACTGTGTAGTAATTAGCTGTTAAGTAAAATCACTGGTTTGTGCTTTGGGAAAGATAATTAAACTGGTGCCTAACTAAACATTAAGGAAAACATTTAGTGAGAAAAGACCATACATACCAAAGCAGGACACCTTGATACAAATAGCTGATTCATCAGTATGACATATTCTGTGTTAAATATGGAAAGCTAATTTCTCATTTGTTGTATCTCAGCAAAAGTAGAGATTCATTTTTTCATCCAAAGACAAAGTAAAATTCAGACAGAGATCCTGACTTACTGTCTATGCAGGTGAAAATACTGATACGCTGTGCAGCTTCTCTCATTCCTTGCTACAGCCAAGGGCCTTTCTTGCAGGTTTTGCAGATTCCTGGACCATGACAGGACCACGTTCTTAGGCTGCAGGATGTATTTCTATTGCCAATCATCAACTAAGTTGCTCACTAAGTTTCTGCTTCTAACTTCCATCTTTGCAACTGGTGATAATTTATCTGCTAATCCTTTTTTTTCTCTCCTCCCCGGGGAAGTCATTATAGTCTTGAAGGTCTAATCCTGGCTTCAGTGGCATAGTTTATCACTGTGTGCATCAGACCACCTCTAGTAGCTGTGGGAAGCAGACTTTTGGGAGGCCTAGAAGGCAGGCTATGCTTTGTAGCTAGTCCTGCAACTGCCTGTATCAGCATGGGAAAGTAATTTGACGGTTACTTGCCACATTACTGTTACTCTCTGAACAGGTTTTTGAGGCAGACAGATATCAATGTCTTGCCTTTAAGTATGGATTCAAGAGAAAAAGAAAGCTGCTTCTGCCCTGTTCAAAGCTAACTTTTGCAATGACTTCATACCTTTGAAAAATTCCCCAAAGATAATGCAAAAGGAAGGAGCCATCAGCAGGACACCAGTTCACGTAACTGAAGAAGCAATGCAAGCACTTCTTGACTCTTTTCACTTTTTGCTTCTCACTTTCTTTCCTTGGGGGAACACTTTTCCCTAAAACAGTATTTTGGGGAACTTATCTCATGCAAAATTTGTCAATGATATTTTTGTCACACTCACTGGCTCTCCACCTAGTGCTGCTGCCTGTCTGTGCATGCAAAGAAATGTAGTCAGCTGCCAGCTCATTCTGGAGGCATTTGTCTAGTATGACCTTCCTCATTCCAGGATCCCTAAGGGGGAAAAAGTCATATAATCTTTCTAGCTATCTTGTGTGCACTTCTAGTGCTGTTCTACCTCTTCTGGGATTAAACAGTAAAGCCCTAAATCCCCTGTATTCTTTCTCAGTCTAGCTTTCAGAGAGAGAGACAAATCAACTGAAAAACAGAAAAAAGACCATGCTATAGATGTGCAAGGCTGGTTGTAAAATTATTGCTTTATCCTAAGGTTTCTGATAGTTGACTGCCAGTCAGGTTTCTGCTCTGTAATTACTAAAATTTAAAACTTTGAGGCATTTCTCGTGGAGTCATAGAATGATGGAATCATAGAATGCACTGGTTGGAAGGGACCTCTAGAGATCATCTAGTCCAACCCTCCTCCAGTAAGAAGGGACATCCTCAACTGGATTAGGTTGCTCAGAACTCCATCAAGCTTGACCTTGAATGCCTCCAGAGATGAGGCCTCAACCACCTCCATGATTCACCTGTTCCAGTGTTCCACCACCTCACAGTAAAGAACTTCTTCCTAATATTGTCTAAATCTACCTTCCCCTAGTTGAAAACCATTGCCCTTTGTCCTAGGGCTACAAGCCCTTGTAAACAATCCCTCCTCAGCTTTCTTGTAGGCCCCATCCAGGTACTGGAAGGCTGCTATAACATCTCCCAAGAGCCTTCTCTTCTCCAGGCTGAAAAACCTCAGCTGTCTCAGTCTGTCCTTGCAGGAGAGCCTCCAGCCCTCTGATTTTTTTTATTTTGTGGCACTTGTCTGGACCTGCTCCATCAGGTCCATGCCCTTTTTCTGTTGAAGGCTCCAGACTGGAACACAGTATTCCAGGTGAGGTCTGATCAAGGAATAGTGGCAGAATCACCTCCACTGTTCTGCTGGCCACACTCCTTTTGATGTAGCCCAGGATACGTTTGGCTTTCTGGGCTGCAAGTATGCATTGTTGGCTCATGGAATCATAGAATAGTTTGGGTTAGAAAGGACCTCCAAAAGTCATCTAGCCCAACCTCCCTTCAGGTAGCAGGGGCATCCTCACCCAGATGAGGTTACTCAGAGCCTTGTAGAGCCTGACCTTGACTATCTCCAGGAATCAGACCTCAGCTACTTCCCTGGCAACCTGTTCCAGTGTTCCACCAACCTCGTAGTAAAGAACTTGTTCCTAACATCCAATCTAAATCTACTCTTCTCTAAGTTGAAGCCATTACTCCTCACCCCATCACTACAGACCTTTGTAAACAGTCCCCCTCCATCCTTCTTGTAGGCCCCCTTCAGGTACTGGAAAGCCACTATTAGGTATCCCTGGAGCCTTGTCTTTTCCAGGCTGAACAATTCCAGCTCCCTCAGCCTGGCCTTGCAGGAGAGGTGTTACAACCCTCCTATCATCTTAGTGGCTGTCTTCTGGACCTGCCCCATCAGGTCCCTGTCCTTCTTGTGTTGAGGGCTCCAGAGCTGGAAGCAGTATTCCAGGTATGGTCTTACCAGAGCAAAGTGGCAGAATCAACTCTCTTGATCTACTGGCTACATTTCTTTTGCTACAGCCTAGGATGCAACTGGCCTGGCCTGCAAGCACACATTGTTGGTTCATGTCCCAACCTAGGTGTAGTACCTTGCACTCAGCATTGTTGAACCTCATGAAGTTCACCAGAACCCACTTTTCCAGTTTGTCCAGGTTCCTCTGGATGGCATCCAGATGTGGCTTATCGACCGCACCAATTAGCTTGGTGTCTTCTGCAAGCTTGTTGAGGGTGCACTTGATCGCACTGTCTGTATCAGTGGTGAAGATAGTGAACAGCGCTGGTACAAGTATAGACCTCTGAGGGACACCACCTACCACATCTCTCCATCTGGACAACATGACATTGACCACTCCTTGAGATGCAACCATCCAACCAATTCCTTATCCCCTGAACAGTCTATCTGTCAAACCCATATCTCTCCAACTCAGAAGAATGTTGTGGGGGATCATGTGAAAGGCCTTGCAACTGGACTGCAACGAGTTTTTAAATAACTGGCTAACCTTAGAGATAATGTTGTGTTTTATGCTTAAATTCTCATCAATCTATACTAGGCAGGTAACATCTTATATAGCCTTTGCCACAACTATTCAGATTATTACTTTATTATAAACTATAAATGCAGTTTTCAGTGTAGATTTAAATAAAAAATTCTTGCATATCCCCATGGAAAACATTTGGTTGACTAACAGCTCCTTTTCATCAAATGTATTAATAAATGTTTGCCTGGATGGTAAAGTGTTAGCCAGTGAAATATCTTCAAAAACCATCACATAGGAATGAGAGAAGAGAAGAGAAGAGAAGAGAAGAGAAGAGAAGAGAAGAGAAGAGAAGAGAAGAGAAGAGAAGAGAAGAGAAGAGAAGAGAAGAGAAGAGAAGAGAAGAGAAGAGACGAGAAGAGAAGAGACGAGACGAGACGAGGTTGGCAGACACCTTCAAGATCATCGCATCCAACCTATCATCCAACACCACCTAATCAACTAGACCACGCAACCAAGCACCCTATCAAGTCTCCTCCTGAACACCTCCAATAACGGTGACTCCACCACCTCCTCGGGCAGCCCATTCCAATAGGAAATCACTCTCTCTGTGTAGAACTTCCTCCTAACATCCAGCCTAAACCTCCCCTGGTGCAGCCTGAGATTGTGTCCTCTTGTTCTGGTACTGGTTGCCTAGGAGAAGACACCAACCCCCACATGGCTACAGCCTCCCTTCAGGTAGTTGTAGAGAGCAAGAAGGTCTCCCCTGAGGCTCCTCTTCTCCAGGCTAAGCAACCCCAGCCTCTAACCCTCAGCCTCTGCTCACAGGCCTTATGTTCCAAACCCTCCACCAACTTTGTTGCCCTTCTCTGGACACGTTCCAACAAGTCAACATCCTTCCTAAACTGAGTGGCACAGAACTGGACACAGAACTCAAGATGTGGCCTAACCAGTGCAGCGTACAGGGGCAGAATGACCTCCCTGCTCCTGCTGGCCACACTGTTCTTGATGCAGGCCAGAATGCCATTGGCCCTCTTGGCTGCCTGGGTACACTGCAGGCTCATGTTCAGCCTACCATTGACCAGTACCCCCAGGTCCTTCTCTGCCTGGCCACTCTCCAGCCACTCTGACCCCAGCCTGTAGCACTGCATGGGGTTGCTATGGCCAATGTGCAGAACCCGGCACTTGGATGTGTTAAATCTCATGCCGTTGGATTCTGCCCATCTGTCCAGCCTGTCGAGGTCCCTCCAGCAGATCAACACCTGCCCCCAGCTTGGTGTTGTCTGCAAATTTACTGATGATGGACTCCATCCCCTCATCCAGATCATCAATAAAGACGTTAAAGAGCATGGGGCCCAGCACTGATCTTTGGGGCACACCACTAGTGACAGGCCGCTGTGGTGAAGGCACATTATGCCCCAATACTGAATCTTGTCCCAGCATGTGGGCAAGTTCCCCCTCCCTCCAGGAGGAAGACAAAAGCCAAGGCATTAGCCAGGCTTGCACGCACCCAGCGCATGCAGCACTTGTGCTGACACCAAGTATGGGCATATTCTAGCTTCACGCTTTCTATAGGCTGAAGCCAGTTGCTTATGAGAGTGCCCATTGGTCAAGCCCAGCCTCGAGGAATCTATAAGTGTCACCCCAGTTGGTGAACACGTTGCCCCCTCATTTACTTTGTCTCTGTCCTTGCTCGAGAGAGTAAGTCTCGAGCTTCAGCCTTTGCCATTGAGCTTATTGTTGGCTTCTGTTATACATGCACGCATACTGGAAGCGTCTGCATCGTTAAGAAGCCCAGAGGGAGGACCTTCGCTGAGGCTGAGGAGCTCAGCATTGCTACAACCAGTCGTGCCGATCGGAAGAGCCCATCGCGCCACCGGAGGACTGGACCAACCCCCGCGGGTAAGATCTGCCCAGTTGCCGGGGAGAAGGGACTTGATTAATACCGAGTCCACGTATGCTTAACCCCGCCGTAGCGGGAAAGGAGCCGCCGAGTGCCGCTCTGAGCCCTGTGAATTCCAGGGAAAACCAAAGCATTGTTCGTGCTTGTATTGCACCGGACCTGGGACCACTGCGAGAGTCCTGTTGCTCCTTTAACCTCATTAAACGAGAGACGCCGCTTAACGCAGCCACATTCTCTCCCTGAGGCTGTTTGCATCAGCCCCGAGAACCACCGTGGTTGGGCCGACCCCCGTAGCTTTGCCTGCTTCCGTCGTTCGAGCCCACCTATCGGCCACCGTTGTCCCGCCCTGCTGTGCGAGCCGACTTTAGAGGGCCGACCCCACGGACCGACCCTGTCCAGGACCGATCCCTGTTGTCTGAAGGGAATTGAATATCGTCCACGTGCTTTCCACCCACTAGCACTCAGTTCAAAGTATCCGCGTCCAGCAGAGTAAGCGCTGACGCATAGAAAGATTGTAATATTGCTGTGTATAGCCAGAAGCCGCCCGCGTCCCGCCGAGTCTCCATCTAGTGGCCAAGCGGCGGAACTGCACCCTTCGTTATATAAATACAGAAAGGGTTTATAGATAGTTTAATTACATTATAATCATAACACTAAGCCAGTTGTGGAATGTATTTCACGAACGTACATTAGAACATGTATATAAGTTGGTGATTCATCGGTTATTAATAGTTTGATAATTAATAAAATTATATTTTTCATAATTCATATTTCATATTCATAAATTTAATAACCTCTTCACCACAGCCGCCACCACCACTCTCTGGGCTCGGCCCTCCAGACAGTTCCTAACCCAGTGCAGTGTGTTCCCATGCAAGCCATGGGCTGACAGCTTGGCCAGGAGTTTGCTGTGGGGGACAGTGTCAAAGGCCTTGCTGAAGTCCAGGCAGACTACATCCACAGCCCTCCCCACATCCACCAGGCAGTCACCTGATAATAGAAGGAGATTAGGTTGGTGAGGCAGGACCTGCCCTTCCTAAATCCATGCTGGCTGGGCCTGATCCCTTGGCCATCCTGGAAGTGCTGTGTGATTGCACTCAAGATGACCTGTTCCATAATCTTGCCTGGCATTGAGGTCAGGCTGACAGGTCTGTAATTCCCTGGTTCCTCCTTCCAGCCCTTCTTGTGGATGGGCACCACGTTGGCCAGTTTCCAGTCATCTGGGATCTCTCCAGTGAGCCAGGACTGCTGAAAAATGATGGAGCATGGCTTGGCCAGCTCATCTGCCAGCTCTCTCAGCACCCTACGATGGATCCCATCTGGTCCCATGAGCTAGCAGTAATACCATTTTACAATACTAGAGATAGATGTTGTTGCACAGGTATACTGCAACGAAGTGTTAACACCCCTCCCTCCCAAAAAAATCCATCCACATTTGGCTTGTTTTAACCCTATGTGAAAATGTTCACAGAACAATAGTCTCAATCTTTCTGCCTTGCCGTCAACAGATGCCCCTAAGATAAAGGGCAAACCACAAAAATAGCAAGTGTTGGTGAAAGGTTCTGCTGTTGAGTGAGCAGTCTCACTTCTGAACCCCAGTTAAGAGCAAGTGTGTCCCCTTCAAAAAATGACCTCTGGAATTTTCTCCTCCTTGTCATAATGACATCCATGTTAGTGACTAGCAGGTCATGATGGCAACAACTGTGCAAAGAAGTTCACCACAGGATGAACATAGTGCTCTCTAAGAATTGACTTGCACAAGATTTTATTCTTCCATCTTTTCAAAGCTAGCGTAAATGTAACAAACTAATTAACAAACAAGAGGAGCTGGAAGCCTTGCTGCAGCAGGAAAGTTATGATGTAGTTGCCGTCACAGAGATGTGGTGGGACGACTCACATGACTGGAGCGCTGAAAATTGGTGGCTGCAGGCTCTTCAGGAGAGACAGGCAAGGGAGAAGGGGTGGAGGGGTGGCCCTGTACATCAGGGAGGCACTAGATGCCATTGAGACGGAGATTAGGGACGATCGGGTTGAGTGCCTGTGGGTAAGAATTAGAGGGAAGGCCAACAGGGCTGACATCCTGGTTGGAGTCTGTTATAGACCACCCAACCAGGAGGAGGATGTTGATGAGTCATTCTATAGGCAGCTTAAGGCTGTCTCAAGATTGCCTGACCTTGTTCTCATGGGCGACTTCAAACTGCCTGATATCTGTTGGGATCTTAACATAGCAGAGAGGAGGCAGTCTAGGAGGTTCTTAGAGTGCATGGAGGACAGCTTCTTATCCCAGGTGCTGCGTGAGCCCACCAGGGGTAAGGTTATGCTTGACCTCCTCTTCACCAGCAGGGAAGGGCTGGTGGGTGATGTGGTGGTTGGAGGGTGTTTATGGACCAGTGACCAAGAGATAATTAAATTTTCAGTATTCAGTCAAGCTAAGAGGAGCAGCAAGAAGACCTCCACTCTGGACTTCCGGAGGGCAGACTTCAGGCTACTCAAGGAACTAACTCAGAGGGTTCCTTGGGAAACAGCCCTTAAAAACAAAGGGGTCCAGGAGGGCTGGGCCTACTTCAAGGAAGAATTGTTGAAGGCGCAGGAACAGGCTGTGCCAATGTGCCGGAAGATGAACCGCCGGGGCAGACGGCCAGCCTGGATGGGCAATGAACTTTTAATGGAACTAAGGGAAAAAAAGAGGGTGTATCATCTTTGGAAGAAAGGTGAGGCAACCCACAGAAAGTTTAAGGATGTTGCTAGGTCTTGTAGGAAGAAAATTAGGGAGGCAAAAGCATATTTGGAGCTTAGACTGGCCTCTGCTGTGAAGGACAACAAAAAGTCCTTCTATAAATACATTAATAGCAAGAGGAAGGGCAAGGACAACCTCCACTCCTTGGTGGATACGGAGGGGAACGTTGTAACAAAGGATGAGGAAAAGGCAGAGTTACTTAACACCTTCTTTGCCTCAATTTTTACTAGCAGGACAGAATATCTTCCAGACAGCTGGCCTGCAGACCTGGCAGAAGGAGCCAGGGAGCAGCATAGTTTTCCTCTGTTCCAGAATGGGGTAGTTGGTGATCTGCTCAGCAGCTTGGATCCCCACAAGTTCATGGGACCAGATGGGATTCATCCTAGGGTGCTGAGAGAGCTGTCAGATGAGCTGGCCAAGCCACTCTCCATCATTTTTCAGCATTCCTGGCTCACTGGAGAGGTCCCAGAAGACTGGAAGCTGGCCAACGTGCCCATCCACAAGAAGGGCTGGTTGGATGAGCCAGGGAATTATAGGCCTGTCAGCCTGACCTCAGTGCCAGGCAAGGTTATGGAACAGGTCATCTTGAGTGAAATCACACAGCACTTAAAGGATGGCCAAGGGCTCAGGCCCAGCCTAGGGGCCCTGCCCCTATTCTAATTAGGCGTGCTTTCACCCAGCTTTGACTCCTCAATAAATTAAGGAGATGCTTGAATGTTTAGCAAGGTTTTTTTCTCCCTGGATAGAAGGCATAATGGAAGGTACTATCAACTGTGCAAAACTTAAAAGCTTTCTGGTGTTCATTGTGATCACAACCTCTCAGCTGCTGCCAGAACTACAAAGCCAATCAGGGTATGCAAGCTCTCCCAGGAGCAGAAGAGACATTGCAGCACACTTGCCTGGTTTATGAGGAATGAGGCAACTCAAAAACGCATCTTTATATTCTCTACAACAGTCTTTCTAGAGGTTCAGAGATGGCTGCTGCCAATTTTTGCTAGATTTTTCTTCCATTTTGCCTGTCCCAGCTGCTCACAGATCTTTGCTGAGTTGATATGACCACTAGTTCCTGGAATCCTTGACTGACCCCAATGCTCTGTTTGCCTTTCATTTACTGTGCTAAAATTACCACTTGTTGTTTGATTCTCTTTGTGCTGGTCATTAGTCATGACAACAGGGTGTAAACACACCACAAGTAACCAACATTTTTTCTACACACGCTTGTGAACGAGCACAAGTACTCTCTAGTCAGACAGCAACAATACTGTTCTAATTACTATTTATCTTGTAAATTGCAACTCCATGGGAACACTTTCTTTGCACCATCTGGCTTTATGTATCTTTTAATGCGTTGATAAGTATTTATATACTTTAGAAGGAACGGATAGTAAACCATTTGTTACATTAGGAAGTGAAATAAAGATTTGGCAAAACGGAATTTGCATGATATCCACTGCATTAAACACCTTAAATTTTGCCAAAGCAGCAATGATATATTTGGTTGAGGTTTCATAGGACTCATTTCACTCGGTGAGTACCTGTTACCAAAGTGTTTTTCCTACTGATACTGCTTGATGTGGACCTCTGTAGAAGTGAAAGTACATCTTCATTACAAACAGCACCTTGACCAATAATTTTTTTTCCTTATGAGGAAGCTGGGGCTGCTTAGCCTGGAGAGGAGGAGACTCAGGGGTGACCTTATTGCTCTCTACAACTACCTGAAGCGGGGTTGTAAACAGGCAGAGGTTGGTCTCTTCTCCTAGGCAGCCAGCACCAGAACAAGAGGACACAGTCTCAGGCTGCACCAGGGGAAGTTCAGGCTGGAGGTCAGGAGGAAGTTTTACACAGAGAGAGTGATTGCCCATTGGAATGGGCTGCCTGGGGAGGTGGTGGAGTCGCCGTCACTGGAGGTGTTCAGGAGGAGACTTGACAGGGTGCTTGGTTACATGGGTTAGTTGATTAGGTGGTGTTGGGTGATAGGTTGAACACGATGATCTTGAAGGTCTCTTCCAACCTGGTTTATTCTATTTCTATTTTCAGTACCAGAGTTGTAATATTAAAATAACCAGTATAGATTCAATGTCACATAGACATAAGGGGGAAGATGCTAGTACAATACAAAGATTTCAGGATCTAGCAATCATATGAACTCCACAGGAAATGAGAAAAACAAGAGGATCTGCAAATACCTGCAATAAAGAAAACCTCTTTGAAATGAGCAAATGTGAAAAATACCTTTACATGTCTGCCTTTGGTATTCCTAGAATGTCACTCTGTCCCTAAAAAAAACCCAAACCAAACAATTTATTGGTCTGTATATTAAAAATTTGAAAGTATTTTTAACTCTAAGCCACATAAGTTAAATGTTATTTCTTAATGGTTACACTTGAGTGAACATGAGCCAGGTCTTAACAGCTGGTGCAATGCAACTGAAACTAGTATTTCTTTGTATTTTTGAAAAGCCTAAAACATCATCCTTAAATCATCCCAAGAGAGAAGCTTAAAAAAAAAGGCTTATTGGGAAAGACGCCAAAACTATTTATATGTCTTGATTTTGTAAACTGATAATTAAAACAATGTCTAACTATTAGACATCCAAATCTGTCCAAGGATTTGGTGCATGGACAGAATGAGACATATTTGTAAATGCATTGCACTTAGAAAAAATTGCTGCTAGTGCTGGAAAGGTCATGGAATTATAGAATCATAGAACTGTTGAAGAGACCTTTGAGATCATCCAGTCAACCACTTGCCTAAACCATGTCCCTAAGCACCACATAGTTTCATAGTTTCATTCAGGGTTGGAAGGGACCACAAGGATCATCTAGTTCCAACCCCCCTGCCATGGGCAGGGACACCCCACACTAGATCAGGCTGGACAGAGCCTCATCCAGCCTGCTCTTAAACACCCCCAGGGACGGGGCCTCGACCACCTCCCTGGACACACATTCCAGGGTTTCACCACTCTCATGGTGAAGAACCTCCTCCTCACATCCAGCCTGAATCTCCCCACCTCCAGCTTCATTCCATTCCCCCTAGTCCTATCACTACCTGACATCCTGAGAAGTCCCTCCCCAGCCTTCCTGTAGGCCCCCTTCAGATACTGGAAGGCCACAATTAGGTCACTTCGGAGCCTTCTCTTCTCCAGACTGAACAGCCCCAACTCCTTCAGTCTGTCCTCATAGGAGAGGTGCTCCAGCCCTCTGATCATCCTTGTGGCCCTTCTCTGGACATGTTCCAGCAAGTCTATATCCCTCTTGTAATAGGGGCTCCAGAACTGGACGCAGTACTCCAGGTGGGGTCTCACCAGGGCTGAGTAGAGGGGCAGGATCACCTCCTTCAACCTGCTAGCCACACTTCTCCTGATGCAGCCCAGGATCTGATTGGCTTTGCAGGCTGCAAGTGCACATTGAGAGCTCATGTTGAGCTTTTTGTCCACCAGCACCCCCAAGTCTCTCTCCTCAGGGCTACATTCCAGCCAGTGGTAGTGAACGGTGCCACATCCAGCTGGAGGCCAGTCACCAGTGGTGTCCCCCAGGGATCAGTGCTGGGCCCTGTCCTCTTCAACATATTCATTGATGATCTGGATGAAGGAGTAGAGTCAGTCATCAGCAAGTTTGCAGATGACACAAAGTTAGGGGCAGATGTTAGTCAGTTAGAGGGTAGAAAGGCTCTGCAGAGGGACCTCGACCGACTGGACAGATGGGCAGAGTCCAATGGGATGTCATTCAACAAGTCCAAGTGCCGAGTGCTGCACTTTGGCTATGGCAATTCCATGCAGAGCTATAGGCTGGGGTCGGAGTGGCTGGAGAGCTCCCAAACAGAGAGGGACCTGGGTGTGCTGATCGACAGCCACCTGAATATGAGCCAGCAGTGTGCCCAGGTGGCCAGGAGGGCCAATGGCATCCTGGCCTGCATTAGAATAGTGTGGCCAGCAGGAGCAGGAGGTCATAGTGCCCCTGTACTCTGCTTTGGTTAGGCCGCACCTGGAGTACTGTGTCCAGTTCTGGGCCCCTCAATTTAAGAAGGACATCGAAACACTTGAGCGTGTCCAGAGAAGGGCAACAAGGCTGGTGAGAGGCCTTGAACACAAGCCCTATGAGGAGAGGCTGAGGGAGCTGGGATTGTTTAGCCTGGAGAAGAGGAGGCTCAGGGGTGACCTCATTGCCCTCTACAGCTACCTGAAGGGTGTTTGTAGCCAGGAGGGGTTGGCCTCTTCTCCCAGGCAGCCAGCACCAGAACGAGGGGACACGGTCTCAGGCTGCGCCAGGGGAGGTTCAGACTCGAGGTGAGGAGGAAGTTCTTCACCGAGCGAGTCATTCGGCATTGGAACGGGTTGCCCAGGGAGGTGGTTGAGTCATCGACCCTGGAGGCGTTCAAGGGGAGATTGGACGTGGCACTTGGTGCCATGGTCTAGGCATGGGGTCTGTGTTGATAGGTTGGACTCGATGATCCCCGAGGTCCTTTCCAACCTAAGTGATACTGTGATACTGTGATACTGTGATACAGTCACTGCCCAGCCTGTATTTGTGCCTGGGATTGCCTCGACCCAGATGCAGGACCCTGCACTTGCTCTTATTGAACTTCATGAGGTTGGCTTGTGCCCACCTCTCCAGCCTGTCAAGGTCCCTCTGGATGGCCTCCCTTCCCTCCAGCGTGTCTGCTGCACCACACAGCTTGGTGTCATCAGCTAACTTGCTGAGGGTGCACTCAATGCCACTGTCCATGTCACCCACAAAGATGTTGAATAAGACAGGTCCCAGGACTGATCCCTGAGGGACTCCGCTTGTCCCTGGCCTCCACTGGGACATGGAGCCATTGACAGCCACTCTTTGGGTGCAGCCATCAAGCCAGTTCCTTATCCATCTAGTGGTCCACCCATCAAACCCATGTGTCACCAGTTTGGAGACCAGGATGTGGTGCGGGACAGTGTCGAAGGCTTTGCTCAGGTCCAGGTAAATGACATCAGTTGCTCGCCCCTCATCTATTAATGTTGTCACCTGCTCATAGAAGGCCACCAGGTTGGTCAGGCAGGATTTGCCCTTGGCAAAGCCATGCTGACTGTTCCCAATCACCTCTTCACTATTCTTTTGAGCGAGTAGTGACTCCAGGAGGATCTGCTCCATGATCTTTCTGGGCACAGAGGTGTGACTGACTGGCCTGGAGTTCCCTGGTTCCTCCTTCTTACCCTTTTTGAAGATGGGGACAATGTTTCTCCTTTTCCAGTCTGTGGGGACTTCTCCAGATTGCCATGACTTTTGAAATATAGTAGAGAGGGGTTTAGCAACCTCCTCTGCCAGTTCTCTCAGTACCCGTGGGTGTATCCCGTCGGGTCCCATGGACTTGAACACTTTCAGGTTCTTCAGATGATCACGAACCTGATCTGCACTTACAATGGGCAGTTCTTCCTCCCAGTCCCTGGCTTTGACTTCCACAACATCAGGAGTATGGCTAGAGGCCCTTGCAGTGAAGACTGAGGTAAAGAAGTTATTCAGTACCTCAGCCTTTTCCTCATCACTTGTGACCATGTCACCATTTTCCTTTCTGAGGGGGCCCACACCTTCCCTAGTCTTCTTCTTCCCTTTAATACACCTGTAAAAGTTCTTAGTGTTCCTTTTAATCTCCCTGGCTAGATTCAATTCAAACTCTGCCTTGGCTTTCCTAACCAGGACTCTTGCTGCTTGGGCAGCTTCCTTATATTCCCCCTGTTCTACCTGTCCTTCTCTCCACTTCCTGTAGAGTTTCCTTTTAAGTAATAGTGTGTCCAGTAGCTCCTTGCCCATCCAGGCAGGCCCCCTAGCATTCTTACCTGCTTTTCTCTTTGCTGGTATACAGAGCTCCTGGACACAGAGGAGGTGGTCCCTGAATACTGACCAGCTGTCCTGGGTCCCTCTTCCCTCCAGGGCTTTGTCCCATGATACTTTGGCTAGCAGATCCCTGAAGCCATCAAAATCTGCACGCCTAAAGTCTAGGGTTGTGAGCTTGGAATACTTCCTCCTGATTGCCCTGAGGAGGCATGCCTCTACCATCTGGGGCTGGTGACTCCACTGCTTCCACAGGCAGCCTGTTCTAATGCTTGATAACCACTAATATCCAAGCTGAACCTCCCCTGGCACAACTTGAGGCCATTTCTTCTTGTCCTATCATGGTATGTGAGAAGAGATCAAGCACTGCCTTGCTCCAACCCGCTTTGAGGTAGGTGTACAGGGCAATGAGGTTTCCCCTCAGCCTCCTTCAGGCTGCACAACCCCCATTCCCTCAGTAATTCCTCATAAGACTTCTGTTCAAGGCCCTTCAGCAGCCTAGTTGCTCTTCTTTGAACATCCTTCAGCACCTCAGTGTCCTTCTTGTAGTAAGGGGCCCAATGCTGAACACAGTATGTGACGTCTGGCCTCACCAGTGCCAAGCAGAAAGGAACAATCATATCCTTAGATCTGCTGGCCACACTATTCCTGGTACAGGCCAGGACACCATTGGCCTTCTTGGCCACCTGAGACAACTGCTGGCTCATACTCAGCTGGTTGTCATCCAGCACCCCCAGGTCCTTCCCTGCCAGGCAGCTCTCTAGCCGCTCTCTAGCCGCTCTCCCCCAAGCATGTAATGTGTGTCACTCCTAAAACCAGACAGAAAGTCCCAGCTGGTCTACACTGGTCAGTTGTCATTGACTCTAGTTTATTCTGATTTACAGCATCACACATTAGCCCACTCAGTCCTCTTGTACCATATTTCCAAGTTCCTCCTTCTCTTGTTGCTGTGTACCTTTTAGCACCTCTGTTCTCACTGGAAGTGAAAATTCTGTTCTTGAAGATCACACTGAAATTGCAAGATAGTTTGTTACTTCCATTTACTTTCTGGCACTAAAGCCTACTCTGTAACTCAGAGCATGCTTGTAAATCAGTGTGGGTTTAAAGATGGTTTGGCCTTGAGAAGTTCCTATCTCCCCTTGCTCATGGACATTGAGCTCCCTATTTTGTACTCCAGTTCAGTGCTCCTTCAGTAATGACACAGTACCTGTATGTGAGGCTGCCCTATCAATAGATCCCTGAAATGATACAGGTAAACTTTTTTTTTGACTGTTGTTTTTACAGTAGATCACTACAGGGATTCAGAATGCAACTCTACCTAACACTGGTCTTTAAATGGCATGACTGGGAGCGGTAAACTTTGACTGAGAGGGAAAGGAGGACAGGGGCAGGATCATAAACAAGTTTGACTGGTGAAATGAATGGACAGTGGAGCTGTTCAGCAGTATCTTGTTATGATGCTGAGGGAGCAGCACTAGGACTTGTCCACTGCATCTTTAGTAAAGATGTAAAGATATCTGTAGAATCACCAGCAACCGTTAACAGGAATTCTGCCATATATGGGCTTAAGAATAAAAAAGGATACATTACAAGCCAAATAAAAACTAATTACAGCCTACATCCTGTGCTTTTGCATTGTTACTTCTTGACAGAACGTTTCAGAGATTTAGGGCTTCAGCTGTCAGGCTGGATGCCATTGGCACTGGGACTGGGGAGGATGGGGGAATCTGTACCACTGACATGCCCAGTGGTAACCCAAACAATATGAACCACATGTTGCACAGTCAGTGCCAGTGTTGGAGGTTACGGCCTTCTGAACTCCTGATAAAGCCATATGACTCTGAAATAACTTTCACATACAGCTTGGTACTGTAAAATACATTACAAGAAGAAACACAGAAACATTCAGGTTGGAAAAGACCCTCAGGATAGCCAAGTCCAACCGATATGGTTCATCCCTGAACCATATCCCCAAGGACCATGTCCTTTAAACACATCTAGGATTGGTGACTCAACCACTTCCCCGGGTGGCCCATTCCAAAACCTGACCACTCTTTCTGTGCCGGGAAGTTGGTGAGGGGCTTGGAACACAAGCCCTATGAGGAGAGGCTGAGGGAGCTGGGGTTTCTTAGCCTGGAGAAGAGGAGACTCAGGGGTGACCTTATTGCTCTCTACAACTACCTGAAGGGAGGCTGTAGACAGGCAGAGGTTGGTCTCTTCTCCCAGGCAACCAGCACCAGAACAAGAGGACACAGTCTCAGGCTGTGCCAGGGGAGGTTTAGGCTGGAGGTTAGGAGGAAGTTCTACACAGAGAGAGTGATTGCCCATTGGAATGGGCTGCCTGGGGAGGTGGTGGAGTCACCATCATTGGAGGTGTTCAGGAGGATACTTGATAGGGTGCTTGATGCCATGGTTTAGTTGATTAGTGGGTTGGATTAGTTGACAGGTTGGACACGATGATCTTGAAGGTCTCTTCCAAACTGGTCTATGCTATGCTATGCTATGCTATCATTAATTACCTGTGAGAGGAGACCAGCACCAACCTCTGCACAACATCCTTTCAAGTAGTTGTAGAGAGTGATAAGGTCTTCCCTCAGCCTCCCTTTTTTCATACTAAACAGCCTCAGCTCATTCAGTCACTGTTCATAAGACTTATTCTCCAGGCCCTTTTTTTTTTAATTATTAGAATAACCTTTATTAGAATAAACCAAACCAGGTTGGAAGAGACCTTCAAGATCACCGTGTCCAACCCATCAACCAATCCAACCCACCCAAACAGCTAACCCATGGCACCAAGTCCCCATCAAGTCTCCTCCTAAACACCTCCAATGATGGTGACTCCACCACCTCCCTGGGCAGCCCATTCCAATGGGCAATCACTCTTTCTGTATAGAACTTCTTCCTAACATCCAACCTAAACCTCCCCTGGTGCAGCTTGAGACTGTGTCCTCTTGTTCTGGTGCTGGCTGCCTAGGAGAAGAGACCAACCTCTGCCTGTTTACAACCCCGCTTCAGGTAGTTGTAGACAGTGATAAGGTCACCCCTGAGTCACCTCTTCTCCAGGCTGAGCAACCCCAGCTCCCTCAGTCTTTCCTCATAGGGCTTGTGTTCCAAACCCCTCACCAACTTTGTTGCTCTTCTCTGCACTCATTCCAGCAAGTCAACATCCTTCCTAAACTGAGGGACCCAGAACTGGACACAGTACTCGAGGTGTGGCCTAACCAGTGCAGTGTACAGGGGCAGAATGACCTCCCTGCTCCTGCTGGCCACACTGTTCCTGATGCAGGCCAGGATGCCATTGGCCCTCTTGGCTGCCTGGGTACACTGCAGGCTCATGTTCAGCCTACCATCAACCAGTACCCCCAGGTCCCTCTCTGCCTGGCTGCTCTCCAGCCACTCTGACCCCAGCCTGTAGCACTGCATGGGGTTACCGTGGCCAATGTGCAGAACCCGGCACTTGGATGTGTTCAATCTCATGCCGTTGGATTCTGCCCATCTGTCCAGTCTGTCGAGGTCTCTCTGCAGAGCCTCTCTACCCTCCAGCAGATCAACTCTTGCCCCCAGCTTGGTGTTGTCTGCAAATTTACTGATGATGGACTCAATGCCCTCATCCAGATCATCAATAAAGATGTTAAAGAGCACAGGGCCCAGCACTGATCCTTGGGGCACACCACTAGTGACTGGCCGCCAGCTGGAGGTGGCACCATTCACCACCACTCTCTGGGCTCGGCCCTCCAGCCAGTTCCTAACCCATTGCAGTATGCTCCTGTCCAAGCCATGGGCTGACAGCTTGGCCAGGAGTTTGCTATGGGGGACGGTGTGAAAGGCCTTGCTGAGGTCCAGGTAGACTACAACTATAGGCCTCCCCACATCCACCAGGCGGGTCACCTGATCATAGAAGGAGATCAGGTTGGTCAGGCAGGACCTGCCCTTCCTAAATCCATGCTGGCTAGGCCTGATCCCTTGGCCATCCTGTAAGTGCTGTGTTATTGCACTCAAGATGACCTGTTCCATGATCTTGCCTGGCACTGAGGTCAGGCTGACAGGCCTATAATTCCCTGGCTCATCCAACCAGCCCTTCACCAGCTTCATTGCCCTCCTCTGCACTCACTTCAGCACCTTGACATCTCTCTTGCTAGACAGCTTTCCAGCCACACTTTCCCAATCCTGTAGCATTGTTTGGGGTTGTTGAGACCCCAGTGCAGGACCTGGCATTTGACCTTGCTGAAGCTCATTGCATTAATGTTGGCTTATCAATCCAATCTGTTCAAGTTCTTTTGGAAAACCTCCTTACCCTCATGAAGATCAACACTCCCACTTAACTCTATGTCTTCATCAAGGTCATCAATAAAGATGTTAAACAGAGGTGGTCCCAACTCTGGATCCCGAGGAACAGGTTGTGACACAATACATTAGGTCTTCCTAGGTAAATTCCAACAAGCCAAGTGGACCCTGCTCACATATGAGTTCTCAGTTGCATAGAAAGTATCAGCACTAATAATTTCCATGTGTTGTTTGCCATCCTTTTAATTTAAATATTGGTTTTGCCTATTGGTATTACACTGGCGTAAAAAAAAAAAAAATCTATTTGGCTCAAAAGTCAATTATACGCATTCTTAATTTGATTCACACTGAGGTTATTAGTTTAGTTTCATTAGATAAAGAATCAGAAATTAAGTGAATCATTAAAAAAAATTTCTTGAAATGAAACCATTCAATTTGTGAAGTTTTAAGTTAGAAAGATGGTAGTCAAATATAAAGGACTTCATAGTACACCTCATCCAAATAAAGATGAAATTGATCAGCTAAATTAAAAAGTCTTACTCACCTACAAAAGATCCTATTTTTATTACTTTTATTATAAAAATCAGAAAAGTGGGAAAATCAGTAACTTGAAAAAAATTATTTTCAGAAGTGTGAAAATAGTAAGTCCTTCAAGGCCTTTCAGGAAGGGAACCAAGTAAAAAAAAATACAAACCAACAACAAATTAGGAGTTGCTAATGAACATCAATCAGATAACCCTTAAAATGCAGTCAGGACAAGCACCAAACCTAGTTAAAATGCCACACTAGTGTAGTGGGAAAGTGAAAATAACTGTAACACCCCAGACAATGCAACATATAGATAAGAAAATGGAAGATGATATTGCTTTGTTAATTAAATCTAGAAATTAGAGAAAAAGTGAAAAAGAGGTTTTGAGAAATGTTTGTCAACAGAAAGAAACAGGGAAATGAATGTAGACGTAAGGCAAAATCTAACAATGATATTAGTAAAGAGAAATTTAAGTATTGTTAACAATAAATGTGTTCAATAAACAGCCAGGGAAATCGGTAAATACTATCTGAGGGGACAAAGATTAAATACATTCCACAAATGGTGTACTGCAAGACAACTTTAAATGGCAGTATTAAAGCTAGGTAATTTGTATCAGTAAGCCAGGATAACCTGCACAGGGGTTTTCAAAAGAGCTTTTTGGAACTGCTTCCTTGATCTCTTGTTATGATTCTTAAATCTTGTGAGTTTCAAAGAACAGGAATAAAGTGAGTACAGTGACTGTGTTAAAAGAAGGTAAAAGGGATGACCTAGCTTAATTACATGACTGTTATTTTAATTGAAACCCTCGGCAAAATATCCAAGTGGCTCCTATATGACTAAATTAATACTTAATTGTTGTTGAATTACGGGTCAGAAAAGACATTTTCAAAAACCAGGCCTGGTAACGCTATTGCGGTCTGTTCTTTAGACAAATGCTGATATGATAAAGTAACTGCATTATCACATCCTTAAGCTCTCCTTTGGCATTTGACCTGCTGGAGCAACACACCCAACCCAGCCAAACCCAGCCTTGCCCCGCGGAGCGTCGCTCCCGCCCGCGGCCCTTTCCGGTGCCCCCACCCCCCCGCGCCCGGCGCTGCCACATCCTCCGCTGACATCAGCCCTCGCCGCCATATTGGAGAAGAGGCCGCCTCCGCCAGCTTGGCCGCCGCAGTAGGGGGGGGACGCTGGACCCTGCTGCCTCCGCCTCCCTCGCTCCGGCCCAGCCTCGTTCTCCATGACTCCCCCGGGCCCGCCACAGCCCCGGTGCGGATAGGGCAGAGACGACAGCGGCTCCTGTCCATTTTCCGGCTCTCCCTGTCCCGAGCTGTCTCCGAGCCCCTCTCCCCGCGGCGGGCCTCTGCCCTCCCGCCACCTCCAGCCATGACTTCCCTGACCCAGCGCAACTCCGGCCTGGTGCAGCGCCGGACCGAGGCCTCCCGCAGCGCCACCGCCGACAAGGAGCGGGGAGCAGGGGGTGGCCCGGAGGATGAAGGCCGCCGGGACGAGTCCGGCGATGACGAGAAGGGCGACTCCAAGGAAACGCGGCTCACCCTCATGGAGGAGGTGTTGCTCCTGGGCCTCAAGGACCGTGAGGTGCGGCCAGGGTCAGGGCCGCGGCGGCGGGATAGGGGCGGGCGGAGATGAGGGGCGCTGGGCAGGGCTTGTTTGAGGCCTGGTCGCACTTAGAGGGGGCTTCGGAACGGGGACGCTAGAAACACCGGCCCGGGTGCCTGAAGGGACTCCTGGTAACTTGGGTGCCTACGGAAGGAAAGGGGAACCTGACTGGTGTGAGGGTGAGGTTGCTGGAGAGGGCGCTGCTGTGCGTTTGGGGCAGAGGCGTTATGGGAACGGGGATTGTGAGGTTGCTGGTGACTCTTGGAACAGGCCCGGTGTTTTGGTGAGGAAGATGCTTGGACTTTAAAGAGGGGGGATCCTTGCAGAGAGTTTGGGTCGTCCTTTGGATTTGGTGCTAATAGAGGGCCTTTTGATATTTGTAGCGTCTCGTAGGCAGCCTAGAGGTTAGGGCAAGACGAGGACAATGGATGTGAGGCCAGGGCCTCTGGTCAGCGTTGATGGTTTGACCCGAAGGCATGGGTAAATACACGACACTTACAGACCTCCACAACTTACCCATGACTGCGATGTGAAAGATTTGTCCCTTCCTATGCATTTTCTCATACCGAACCCCGTTGTACTTGAGTTTTCAGGTGGTTTAGGATGCTTGGCAGCCCTTTCCGCTAAGACTTCCCAGACTAACACATGTGAAAAATGGCTTAAAATTGGTAGATACATAAGACAAAATATGGACCTTGAGTAATAAGCGTGTGAAAGGAGGAAATAACGTTATTACATAATTCTGCTGAATTTTAATGAATTTATTGTTTATCATAATACTGTGAATAACAGTCACTGAGGGGAGTATACTTTCACCAGTGTGTCAGATTTTTGTTTAATTTTAAAGAGATAATCAATATAAAAAGAATTCATACTGTAGAAAGTCCAGTCCTGTTGGAGAAACAGGATGTGGTATATGGTGAAATGTTATACTCCTTAATTTTTGTTATCTGTTATAATGTGAATTTTATGAAACTACATGCTTTTTTTTTTGTTTGTTTTTAGTGGTAAGTAAGTTAATAAATTCAGTTTGTTGATTTGGGGGGAAGTCTCTTAAAACTGTACAGATTCATGAAGACAGAATAATGGTGGAGGGAAACCAATATTTTCTTTGATAGTGTGTTACATGAAATAAACTTGCTGGTTGATAATGAATGGATTAAAGGGTAGTCTTCTTGGTTAAGATGTAGTTTTCTTAAAGCATGTAGGTATATCTGTATTTATAGCTCATAAAACAACATTTTATTTCTCCCTCAGATTGTGTATTTTAGGCCATACTCTTGAAGTCCCATTTCTTCAGATGGATCTTGTTGTGTCAGCCCAGTAAAATCAGTAGATATTCACAGGGATGCATGCTGTTGAATTGAAAACTTGTGCATATGTGCATAATTTCCTTTCTACACACCTGAATAGTTGTGGGAAAGTGGTGTGTGACGATACAGATATCTGAGAAGACTGCTAGGAGGTCTAGCCTTGAAGGTGGGATGAACTGGGTGATCTTTCAGCTCTTCCCCCACCCCCTCCCCTCCTTTCCCCCTAGGATTGTGTGCTAAATCTTTTGAATTTGTGATGATAAATATTTCAGGAGAGCGTTGTGTCTGCCTAGAAAGAATATATTGTGCATATCAAAACTACTAATATTGAGCCTGAAAATTCAACTTGTGGTATGCATCAAAATTACTAATCATTTAATTTTCCTAAGTGTGGCTGTGGCACACAGTGCAGAAAATATGATATTCCTCTGTATGAAAAAGGAACCAAGTGCTTGCAGTGGCATGGATATCCATAGCTCTCTGGAGACTTTGCAGCTGAGACATCAGACAATAAGAATGATAGAGTAGGGCTCTTAGGTGCAGAACTGTGGCATACTCTTGTTTCTGAGCTTTGTTATACATGGATCACTAGGCTTTGTACTTTGGTTTTGGGTCTGTATCCCTTAGTACAAGCTACACTATGTGAACCACTTCATCTTGTTGTTTTCCATTTAAAACTGAAAACAAAACTATAGATTCATGTTCCAAGATTAATTTTTTGTTGTGATTCTCCAATTATTCTAATGATAAATCAGGAAAACTTTTACACTTTTTGCAAAGTATTTACTTCCAATAGAATTGATTTCCTATAGCATTTGTGTGAGATTTTCTCATGACAGCAAGCAGAGAAAACCAATGTAGGGTCTTCAAAATATAGTTGTGAAA
Organism: Melanerpes aurifrons; assembly: GCA_011125475.1. Lineage (NCBI taxonomy): Eukaryota > Metazoa > Chordata > Aves > Piciformes > Picidae > Melanerpes > Melanerpes aurifrons. The sequence continues at coordinate 24,851,967 of WWNC01000003.1, forward strand.
CCACAAAAAATCTTAAGGGAAAGGCAGACGCAAGTGTGTGAGCCATACACTCAACTGAAAGTCAGTAAACTTAGAGTAGAAACGTCGTGTTTATTCCAACAGGATAAAATAATTTTAAGTAAAACATATTTAAGAAAGGAGATTCAGTTGGCCAAAGAATATCTTTCTCTACAAAGAACTGCTTTTTCAGAAAAAGCACTGATACATGCACTGATAAGTTAGCTTTTGGTTTTTGCAGTTTTGTTTATTTTTTTTTCAAAGTAAAGGCTGGTGAATATCTTAGCACCATGTAAACTAGATGGATAAGGAACTGGCTTGATGGCCGCACCCAAAGAGTGGCTGTCAATGGCTCCATGTCCCAGTGGAGGCCAGGGACAAGCGGAGTCCCTCAGGGATCAGTCCTGGGACCTGTCTTGTTCAACATCTTTGTCAGTGACATGGACAGTGGCATTGAGTGCACCCTCAGCAAGTTTGCTGATGACACCAAGCTGTGTAGTGCAGCAGACACGCTGGAGGGAAGGGAGGCCATCCAGAGGGACCTTGACAGGCTGCAGAGGTGGGCACAAGCCAACCTCATGAAGTTCAATAAGAGCAAGTGCAGGGTCCTGCATCTGGGTCGAGGCAATCCCAGGCACAAATCCAGGCTGGGCAGTGACTGGCTGGAAAGTAGCCCTGAGGAGAGAGACTTGGGGGTGCTGGTGGACAAAAAGCTCAACATGAGCTCTCAGTGTGCACTTGCAGCCTGCAAAGCCAATCAGATCCTGGGCTGCATCAGGAGAAGTGTGGCTAGCAGGTCGAGGGAGGTGATCCTCCCCCTCTACTCAGCCCTGGTGAGACCCCATCTGGAGTACTGTGTCCAGTTCTGGAGCCCCTATTACAAGAGGGATGTGGAGGTGCTGGAACGTGTCCAGAGAAGGGCCACAAGGATGATCAGAGGGCTGGAGCACCTCTGATATGAGGACAGACTGAAGCAGTTAGGGCTGTTCAGTCTGGAGAAGAGAAGGCTCCAAGGTGACCTAATTGTGGCCTTCCAGTATCTGAAGGGGGCCTCCAGGAAGGCTGGGGAAGGACTTCTCAGGATCTCAGGTAGTGATAGGACTAGGGGGAATGGAATGAAGCTGGAGGTGGGGAGATTCAGGCTAGATGTGAGGAGGAGGTTCTTCCCCATGAGAGTGGTGAGACCCTGGAATGGGTTGTCCAGGGAGGTGGTTGAGGCCCCATCCCTGGAGGTGTTTAAGCCCAGGCTGGATGAGGCTCTGTCCAGCCTGATCTAGTGTGGGGTGTCCCTGCCCATGACAGGGGGATTGGAACTAGATGATCCTTGTGGTCCCTTCCAACCCTGAATGAAACTATGAAACTGTATACAAAATGTAGAGAGTTACCATTTATGAGTTGTAAGCATAGGTGGCAGTATCTTTAGTCTTAGGAGAGAGTTTTTCAGGAAGTTCCAGACAGTGATGGATTGACAAATTCAGTGTTTCTAGAAGATGTAGATACTCATCTGAATCCTGCTTTCGGAATAGTGTAATAATTGTTAACCACCACACTAAAACTGTGAAATTTTTTGCGGCTTGGTTGTTACAGCAGTGTGGGTTTAGTGATGGGAATGTCTGGTTGCCTCAATCCCATTCTTAGTGCATGAATGCCATGAACTGTATTTGCACATGGTTCCTGGACATGGCTTCTCCCTGTCGTTTGGCCTAATTAAATTGTACTTGACGTATATGTACTGGTTGCTCTTTCCCACCAATGGTTCCTTTTCCATTGATGTTTTCTGTATATAGACAACTATTTCTGTATTCCAAGGTCAAGATAAGTTGGAAGGGATATGTGCTGAAAATTGTGCATGATTGCATAACGTGACAGATGCAGTGTCCTTGGAGGAGCAGGTAATAAACGGTAACAAAATACATTACTAGAATTCTTCAGGGAGCATTATAAGAACACTGACTCTGACTTGGAAACCTTTCAGGAGCATAGCTGGGAAAGAGAGTTTTGTTCATCCATTTGGAGCAGAGCAACAGCTTGTTGCTATGGAATGAAAAGTGCTCACTGAATCAAATACTTTGCTGTATTACATTAGAAATAGTATTGCGGTAGCATAGATCAACCCCTCAGCAAAAGGGAGGCTATTCAGTAGAACCCCTGAAGTATCTGAAGTCATTACTCGCAACAGGAGGGAGGGAGGAATATTAAGTTGACATTTTTAAAAACAACAGCTGAGAGATTGATATGGGCCAGTTTGCTCTTCCAAGCATCATGTAACTCAGGTGCATAGAAGACGGAGAGGTTGCTAGGTGGCTGTGCTCTGTAAGTTGCTCTGTTTAAATTCAGTTAAGTTTTTGTACCTGTAGGAATTTTTTTGGGGGGTTGTGGGGTTTGGGGTGTGTATGAGTTTGTCTTTCTTTTTTGGAGCTCTCTCTCTACATGCTGGGAATCTATTCAGATACGGCAGTGCACACAGCTGCTCCTGTCCTCCATACAGTGTCCTTGTTACAACTCGACAAATTGAAGCAGCTATAGAGACCTGGCACCTAACAGCTTAAAACATTAATTTGATCTGTAACTAATCCTTCATTTGCTGAAAGAGAATTCAAGCAAAGTATGCAGAAATAACTGTCATGTACCACAGTCTACTGCAACAGTAAATACTTCTGATTTTATTTACCCTTTCTTGGGTGAACACCAAAATATCATTTTTGAGAGTGAAGGAAATTAAAACCACTTTATAAGGTACAGAAATTATCTTGGATCTTTGGTACTCACGTTTGCCCTTCATTTATTGCTGAAGATTTAGTGTTGCAGCATAATAGCTTTTTGTCTAAACAGATTATGTGAAGGTCTCTACTGTATTTTTTGTTGTTGTTATATTGAAATAAGTTATTAAGCAGTTAGTTTGCCTGATTCAGATGTGCTGGTTTGTGTTGATCAGGTTAGTGCTACAATGTGTTTTATTTTTCCTCCTTAAAAATACAAGGTTTTGATTTGTTACTGAATTATATATTTTAATCCTGAAGATGTCTTTTCCTGAAAGATGTAATTTTGAAAGCATTCAAAATGCAGCATTTTCCATGATACTAAGATTTGGCTTTGTGAAATTCATGTTATGGTACAGAATTGTGGGGGTTTTTGCCTATGTAACAAATGATTAAAGTTTTGAAAAGCTTTTTTCATATGACTTTAGGTTTAAGGATTTTACTTTTTTTTTTATTTGGTTCCCCTCATTAAATTTCAGGAACTCTCTGAATGTCAACTTAAAAGCTTCCAAGTTTTACTGGAAAATTTCTGAGACAAGTAGTGAAACATAAGGAGGCATCTACTGGCAATTCACATTTCAGTTGAGGAATGATGTATGAATGTGTTGAAACCTTGACAAAGATGTGTTTTTTTCTCTCAAATACTCAGAACTTAATAACAACAAAATGTGTAATGTCTGTGCTGAAAATTTTTCTTTCATAGTTGCGCAGTTTCGTGGTCTTTATTTTTCTTTTGTGTCCATATATAAATTACAGGCTAGGAGAAGATAGGGAGGTGTGGGAAGAGGAGTATAGGGAGTATCCCAATTCTGCATGTTACAAGACACAGTAAAGTGCTGCTTTACTGTGATGCTGAGTGTATCTTGCTTTTGGGCTTTATGGAGGACGTGATGATTTAGAAGCAGCATTTTTGCTTCAAGTTGACTTTATGTGTTTAGATGGTGTTTGTATTTCATGGTTCTGCATGCAGCTAGCATGGTGTCCCTGCTCTTACAGCATGGCTAACTTGTAATCTGCATTACTTATTCATTGATAACTTTGAGTTTGGACTAGCCCCTACTTTCATGTTGAGCCTGTCTAATGTAGGGCAGAAACATTGTCAGAGTTCTTCTAGTGATGCCTCTTCATTTTCAAAGTGCTCCTAAAGTAAAGCCATAACTTTAAAGTGCTTTTAAAAACCCAAAACTGTAACTCTTCTCCTTACAGCAACCTGGTTTTATTTTAAAATTTGCATGAAGTATATGAACCAAAAGCTTCCTGCAATGCATTGATGACAACTTTCTCGTGCAGGTGGTTTAAGAACCAACAAGGAGAAGTGCAGTGCTGGACCTGGTATTAACAAACAAAGAAGGACTGGTTGTAGGTGTTAAGGTTGGGGGTAATCTTGATTGCATTGACCATGACATGTTAGTGTTTAATATCAACAGACAAAGAAGCTGGGTGATAAGTGAAATTTCAACCCTGAACTTTAAGAGGGCTAACTTTCCCCTCTTCAGGACTCTACTTAGAACTATCCAGTGGGCTAGAGCTCTGGAAGGAAGCGGGGCCCAAGAGAGCCTTCTTTGCCTCAGTCTTCACTCCTAAGACCAAGCCTCGGGAGCCTCAGTTTCTAGAAGCAAAGGAGCAGAACTTGAGAGATAAGGACATTTGGCTGGTCAGTCAGGACCAGGTTAAAGATCTCTTATACCAACTAAAGACAAATCTGTGGGCCCTCTTGGGATGCATCCGTGAGTGCTGAATGAACTGGCTAATACTGTTGCTGAAACTCTCTCCATCACCTTTGAAAAATCATGGAGAACAGGAGAGGTGCCTGATGACTGGAAGAAAGCAAATGTCTCTCTAGTCCTCAAAAAAGGCAGGAAAGATGACCCAGATAACTGCAGACCAGTCAGCCTCACTTCCATCCCTGGAAAGATGATGGAGCAGGTCATCCTGAAGGTCATCTTTAACCACATGGAAGACAAGAAGGTTATCAGGAGTAGCCAATATAGATCTACCAAGGGGAGATCCTGTCTGACTAATCTGATAGCCTTCTGTGAAATTATGACCAAATGGGTAGATGATGGAAGAACAGTGGATGTCATATATGTTGATTTCAGTAAAGCTTTTGATACTGTCTCCCATAACATCCTCATAGAAAAGCTTAGAAAATGTGTAGACAGCTGGTCTGTGAGGTGGATTGAAAACCTGCTCAACAACAGAGTTCTGAGGGTCATCATCAGTGGGACAGAGTCAACTTGGGAGGCCTGTGGCCAGTGGTGCTCCCCAGGGATTGGTACTGGGTGTAGTTTTGTTCAGTGTCTTTATCAACAATCTGGATGAGGGGATTGAGAGTACCCTCAGCAAGTTTACTGATGATACAAAACTGGGGGGGGTGGCTGACACCGTGTCAGACTGTGCAGCCATCCAATGAGACATGGACAGGCTGGAGAGCTGGATGCAGGCAAACCTCATGAAGTTTAATAAGGACACCTGCAGGGTCCTGCATCTGGGGAGAAAAACAGTATCACCAAGGTTGGAAGAGACCTCAAAGATCATAGTATCAGTCAGGGTTGGAAGGGACCACAAGGATCATCTAGTTCCAACCCCCCTGCCATGGGCAGGGACACCCCACACTAGATCAGGCTGGACAGAGCCTCATCCAGCCTGGGCTTAAACACCTCCAGGGATGGGGCCTCAACCACCTCCCTGGACAACCCATTCCAGGGTTTCACCACTTTCACGGTGAAGAACGTCCTCCTCACATCCAGGCTGAGTCTCCCCACCTCCAGCTTCATTCCATTCCCCCTACTCCTATCACTACCTGACATCCTGAGAAGTCCCTCCCCAGCCTTCCTGTAGGCCCCCTTCAGATACTGGAAGGCCACAATTAGGTCACCTGGGAGCCTTCTCTTCTGCAGACTGAACAGCCCCAACTCCTTCAGTCAGATCATAGAGTCCAACCTGTCACCACAGACCTCATGACTAGACCATGGCACCAAGTGCCACGTCCAATCTCCTCTTGAACACTTCCAGGGATGGTGACTTCACCACCTCCCTGGGCAGCCCATTCCAATGATGAACAATTCTCTCGGTGAAGAACTTTCTCCTCACCTTGAGCCTAAACTTCCCCTGGTACAGCTTGAGACTGTGTCCCCTTGTTCTGATGCTGGTTGCCTGGGAGAAGAGGCCAACCTCTTCCTGGCTACAACCACCTTTCAGGTAGTTGTAGAGGGCAATGAGGTCTCCCCTGAGCCTCCTCTTCTTCAGGCTAAACAATCCCAGCTCCCTCAGCCTCTCCTCATAGGGCTTGTGCTCAAGGCCTCTCACCAGCCTTGTTGCCCTTCACTGGACATGTTCAAGTGTTTCGATGTCCTTCCTAAGCTGAGGGGCCTGGAACTGGACACAGTACTCATGGTGTGGCCTAACCAATTGTGGTGGTTTAGGCTGGGTGCTAGCCCAGATGCCACAGCACAGACCATAACTGGGAGGTCCCAAAAGGGTCCAGCCCACTGGGTGGTCACAGCAAACCAGGTTATTTCACCCGCAATCCTCTGCTCCCCTATAAAACATCCATGTGGGGTCTTCAGTTCCTCCTTTGTCCCCTGCTGCTGCCTAGGTAAAATGGAGTGACCTGCCTCCCTTGGGCCTGCCCAAGGCTGGGTTGGGAGGGGCAGCTGTTATTTCTGCCCATGGTGGGGAGGGGGTCTGCCCCAACCCATTACACCTATGCAGAATACAGGGGCACAATGACTTCCCTGCTTCTGCTGGCCACACTATTCCTAATGCAGGCCAGGATGTCTTTGGCCTTCTTGGCCACCTGGGCACACTGCTGGCTCATGTTTAGGCATCTGTCAATCAGCACCCCCAGGTCCCTCTCTGTTTGGGAGCTCTCCAGCCATTTTGACCCCAGCCTGTAGCTCTGCATGGGGTTGCTGTGGCCAAAGTGCAGCACCCAACACTTGGACTTGTTGAATGCCATCCTGTTCGACTCTGCCCATCTGTCCAGTTGGTCGAGGTCCCTCTGCAGAGCCCCTCAACCCTCCAACTGACCAACATCTCCTCCCAACTTGGTGTCATCTGCAAACTTGCTGATGACTGACTCAATCCCCTCATCCAGATCATCAATGAAGATGTTAAAGAGGATGGGGCCCAGCACTGATCCCTAGGGGATGCCACTGGTGACTGGCCACCAGCTGGATGTGGCACCATTCACCACTATTCTCTGGGTTCGGCCCTCCAGCCAATTCCTAACTCAGCACAGAGTGCTGCTGTCCAAGCCACGAGCTGACAGCTTAGACAGCAGTTTGCTGTATGGGACAGTGTCAAAGGCCTTGCTGAAGTCCAGGTAGACCACACCCACAGGCCTCCCCACATCCACAAGGCAGGTCACCTATCATAGAAGGAGATCAGGTTGGAGAGGCAGGACCTGCCCTTCCTAAATCCATGTTGGCTGGACCCGAGCCCTTGGCCATCCTTCAGGTGCGCAGTTATTGCCGCCAGGATAATCTGCTCCATCACTTTCCCTGGCACTGAGGTCAGGCTGACCGGCCTGTAGTTTCCAGGTTCCTCCATCTGACCTTTCTTATGGATGGGGACCACACTGGCCAGTTTCCAGTCACCTGGGACCTCTCCAGTGAGCCAGGACTAGTGAAAAATGATGGAGAGTGGCTTGGCCAGCTCATCTGCCAGCTCTCTCAGCACCCTAGGATGGATCCCATCTGGTCCCATGGATTTATGAGTGTCTAAGTGGCTCAGCAGGTCCCAAACTAATTCCTCATGGATTTCTGGGGCATTACACTGCTCCCTGAGCCCATCACCCAGCTCAGGAGGCCACTCGTCCTGAACTCCTCCTGCCTTGCTGTTAAAAATTGAGGCAAAGAAGGTGTTCAGGACCTCAGCCTTTTCCTCATCTTCAGTCACAGTGTTCCCCTCCAGGTCCAATAAGGAGTGCAGGTTCTTCTTGCCCTTCTTTTTAATGTTATTGTATTTGTAAAAATGCTTTTTATTATCTTTCACAGAGGTGGCCAGCTTCAGTTCCAACTGGGCCTTTGCCTCTCTAATTTTTTTCCCCTGCATAATCTAACAGCTTCCTTAAACATACCTCAAGAAGCCTTCCGCTCCTTCCAAAGGTGATGCAGCCTCTTTTTTTTCCCAACATGCACCAGTATAGGTTAGGGGCTGCCCTGCTAGAAAGCAGCTCCATGGAGAAAGACCTTGAAGTGCTGGTGGGCGGCAGGTTCTCCATGGACCAACAATGTGCCCTTGTAGCCATGAGAGCCAATGGTATCCTGGGATGCATCAAGAAAAGTGTGTCCAGCAAGTCTAGTGAAGTTGTTCTACCTCTCTACTCTGCCCTGGTGAGACCAGGAACATGGAAGATTTCACCTCAACATGAGGGGAAACTTTTTTTACAGTGAGAGTGACAGAGCACTGAACAGACAGCCCAGGGAGGTTGTGGAGTCTCCTTCTCTGGAGACTTTCAAAACCCATCTGGATGCATTCCTGTGCAGATTACCCTAAGTGATCCTGCTTTGGCAGGGAAGTTAGACCTGACGATCTCTTAAGGTCCCTCCCAACCTCTAATATACTGTGATTCTGTGATATATAAGAAAGTATTGTCATAATTGCTAGAAGGAAAGTAATCATGAAACTGTAAAGAACATATTAATGAAAAAGTGTTATTCCAGCTGTTCTTCAATCCTAAAGTAGTTCAAGTACTGCAGCATTTATCTGGATGAGTTAAAGCTACATGTATTGGGCCTTTTTTGCAAGGCTAAATTGACCAGGCTGAGTGTGGCAAATATAAATTCAAGAATGAGTTTGTTATGCATAGAACAAATAATACTACAGCACATACTCACTTCTGTGTTGCATTACTGGGGGAAAGAGGCTAGTGTGCAGTAAATGTGCAGTTTCCTCTGCATAGACAACATTCTCAATCTTTCTCAAAACTTAAAGAAAGAAACACTAGTCAGGTTTACCATGTGCCACTTTTGTCTGGGTTTTTCCTGGCTTGCAAACAGCTCTTAAAAATCGTTCAGTAAATTGTGTATTTTCTTTCAGAAATATTCATAAAACATTATTTTCAAACATAAAAATTACAAAGTTACACATAAAACAGCTTGTGACTTTGTCCTCGAAGAGCATTGTATGCAAGCCTAGATAAGAAGGAGCCCAAAGGTGTGTAGTATTATGACTTAGTTGTTAGTCTAGGTGCAGACCACTCTTACGCATGCCAAGTCTTTTCTACCTCCCTCAGTATATCCCATACTAAACATCTGTGTTTCAGTATTTTCATTTTTTTTTCTCCTCTTTGTTATGGGCCATTAAGATAATAAAATAGTATGCCCTGTAAGCCAGATCTTTGTAATTGGATATGTGTTACACCCCTAGCCCTTTAGTTATTTTTGGATGCTACAGGACTTATTCATCATACTGGCAAATTAGTCTGTGGGGATTTTTGCATATTCTTCTGTTGCTGACATTCTTCTAAGCACTTGTAAGCTGCTTATTGCTATGGACCTCCTTGTCGTCTGTCTTTATGGCCTTCCTAGATAGGATCATGTCATAATATTATTTAGTCCTTAGCTGCCAGGCTAGGTGCCTTTTGTGCATGGTCTGTACCATGAGGCTTCTGTTTAGCCAGTCTGGCCTGTACAGTATTCTTTTTGGCTTCAGTGGACACCTGATTTTACATTGGTATTTCTACACTTGCTGGACATTCTGTACCCAAGAGAAGCATTCTGCGCATATCATATTGCCCTTTCAATGCATTGCTCTGTGGGGAAGGCAGGTGTAGCATTTATTGACTGGGTTGAGGTAGATGTTCTATCTGTGCTAATCACTTAGAAGTACGAATTAAATCTCTTTTGCCTATGATGGATATTTAAATGAGACTTCAGCTTTAGCAGCATCCGCAGTCTGTGGCTGAGACAGTTTACAGTTAGTACATATTGAATGTAAATGAAAGAACTTGTTCCTTTTAGTGTGAGAACAGTGCAGTGAGTGGAATTTTTTAGATCTCTCTCTTAGTCTGTTTCTTGAAAATTGTTGGCATTTGGATAAATGAGACAAGTGAGAGATCTGAAAGGAAACTAGGAACAGTGTAGACAAAGGAGAGAAGAATCCCTATCCTTTATGTATACTTTTTTTCTTTAAAACATCCTGAGCTCTGAAAATCCATCCACATTAAAGACCATACACAAATCTCTGAAAATGAAGCATTGTCAGTGCCTCAACTTGAAGTAATACAGTGATTTATACAGTGTTTTAAATTCTGACCACTGTAGAAGAAAAGATAGAAGAGAGGGATAGCTGTTGTATCTAGGGCAGATACAGTATGTTTATAATCCTGGAGGAGGCAATTACAGTTTTAATGTGGCCTTGGTTAAAGTCAGCAGAACTCCTGCCTATTATTGAGTCAGCCAACATTAGGCCTAGTTTGTCTGTATTAGAGGGACATACCAAATTTAGGTTTTTCTTACTGTTTGTTTTTGGGTTTTTTTTGAGAAACACTGGATCTGGCTGGGATACAATTAATTTTCTTCATAGAAGTCAGTGGGGTGCCAATTTTTTTTTGGGGTGGTTTGTTTGTTTTAACCAAAATAGTGTAGATTGGGTGCACAAAAGGCTGGGAGAGGGGCAGCCTGGACAGTAGACCTTAATTGACCAGAGGGATAGTTCTGTACACTGTCATGGTCAGCAATAAAAAGGGAGGGGGATGGTGGATAGGTGGTCATTGCCTGGGGTCTGGCTGGATATCAGTCTGCTTATGGGAGATGATGAATATTTTACATTACTATGTTTTGTGGATTGTTTCACTCTTAATGTTCTCTACTCCATCCGGCTGGGGAGGCCTGCATGAGAGGTTATGTAGGAATTAGCTGTCAGCCACAGTCAGCCCACCACTATGAGACTTGATAATTATGGGCAAAGTTTGTGCTGGTTGATAGATTCAGGCAGAATGTGACGTATTTTTCTGGGTCTGCTATGTTTGCTTACTGCTGTGGGTGTTTTTCTGAGTGAAATACCTGATGTGGAGGACTTAAGCACCAGTTGTAATTAAACATTTCTTTAAGTGAATGTCAGATTTCATGCTTGTTGATAATTGTTGATAGTGTAGAAATCAGTTTGCAGGTTATAGAACAAAGTAATTGCACCTTACTTTGCACCAATTATGGAAAACAGAGATTAGACCCTAATGGAAGGTTGCTTTTCAAGAGCCATGCAAATATTTGTAGTAATTATCTGTGAGTGTATATACTTCACCATGCTGAAAGTGAAAAGTCATTCCTAAGTGAACAGTCAGACTCTTTAAGTGTTGAATTGTTCAGGAGTCTGATAAGGGTTCAGCAGTTGCTGCCTTTTCACCAAAGTTACAATTTTTTTACCTTGTTTTTAATTAAGAGATGTGTCTATATAATGTGTACCTGTATTCCTGCTAGAAAAACTTCTGGTGTGATGTGTGTTTGTTTGGTTTTTCTCAGTATGTGATAGCAGTTGCTGTTTGTTACTTATTCTTAAACGCGTCTGCAGGTTAATCAAATACCTGACAGGTTTCTCGTCGACAGTACTGTGCTTTGTAGAATGTGTATTCTTGCTTTCCTAAAGTATTTCTAGTGTTTGACTGTCAGAACACTTCAGGGATTTTCCTCACTAACTTGTCTTCTGTTTATAACTAGACTACAATTTACATTCTGCTAAAAAGGCTAATGAATTCAGTTGCATCAAAAGAGGTAATCAAAAGGATCCAGAGTCAGACATTAAAGCCCTCACAATGTAGTATTATGATGATAAACACTTTGTCACTCTGGTTTGCTTTCTTTTATAAAAAGATACTACTTTTCAAAGTTCTGTAGGTCAGGATGTATCATTAAATGTTCTCGAAACTTTCTGGGTGATGGCTCACTTGAAATGTAAATCTAGGTATACATTGGTATAGGCCCTTAATCTCCTGTGAAGAGGATGAAGAGCAATCTGGTTTATTCTAGAATCATAGAATGGTTTTGGTTGGAGAGGGCCTTTTATAGGTCATCTAGTCCAACTCCCTCCTGGTGAGCCAGAACATCTTTAACTACACCATGTTGTTCAGAGCCCTGTCCAAAATGACCTGGAATGCTTCCAGGGGTGGGGCTTCTACCACCTCATTGAGCAATTTGTGCCAGTTTCAGCACCCTCACTGCGTGGACACAATATTCCAGGTGGGGTCTGAGCAGAGCACAGTAGAGGAACAGAACCACCTGCCTTGACCTGATGGCCATACTTCTTTTGATGAAGCTCAGGATGCTATTTACGTTCTGGGATGCAAGTGCACATTGTTGTCTGGTGTCCAGCTTTTCATCCACCTTTGCTCCAAGTCCTTCTTCACAGGGCTATTCTCAATCATTCACATCCTCCCCCACCCTGTATGGATAATGGAGATTGTTCCAATCCAGGTGTAGGATCTTGCACTTGGCCTTGTTGAATATCACGAGGTTCACAGAGACTGACCTCTCCAGCTTGTCCAGATCTCTCTGGAAGGCATCCTGGTCCTCAGACATGTCAACTACACCACTGAGCTTGATGTTGGTCTGCAAGCTTGCTGAGGGTAACCAGTTGTTACCACTTTCTATCTGAACATCAAGCTGTTGACCGCTGCCGTTGGGATGTGTAGTGGTTTGAGACTTAACTGGGAGTTAAGAGCTCAGATGGGGGCAAGGCTGAGAATCTCTCCTCTGCTCCCCCCTCCTCCCTCCCAACAGAGAGGAAAAAAAAAGAAAAGGAAGGAGTAAATCCACCAAGCAGTAATTTGGAGTCGGCTTGGAAGTAGAGAGGTAAAGGGTTTTCTTTAAAATACATATATATATCTATGACAACAACAGGTAAGGTTCACAAGGGCAAGTAACAAGGATGGATGGAAGGGAAAAAAAAAAAAGCACAAACAAGAATACAAACCCAGTCTCTCTCTGAAGAGGCATGGAGGCAGCAGGGAGAAGGATCAGGCCCGACCACATGGCAGAGGGGCAGGAAGGCAGCTGCAGTAGCTCTTGTCCAGGAAAAGCAGGAGCCAAAAAGGAGTGCAAATGGCTGCAATGTCCTCCCTGTTATACCCTAGCTGGAAAGGGAGGGGGGAGTGGAACAGACTCAGTTTCCCAGGGGGAAAATGCCCTGCAAGGAGGGCAAAGCACTCACAAGCCCTCCACCCCCTGTTTTCAGGATGGGCATTAACCCATCACAGGATGCAACCATCCAACCAATTCTTTATCCACAGAACAGCTCAGCCATCCAATCCATGTCTCCAAATTATGGAAGGTGGTGTGTGGGACTATGTCATTCCTAGCTCTTTAAGTGCAAATTGCTTGAAGTTTGAGTGTTTTCATTTGGCACATGAGAAAATCCAGAGTATTCCTCTAGCTGGTGTTTTACTTCAATTTTACAAATATTCTCAAGTTCTGGGCCTGTCATTTTCATCTTATTTTGTTACTGACAGATGACTGATAAGAGGGATGAATATCTCCTAAAATAATTTTTGTCCTCAGAAATGCATTTTTTTGTTTTTATCTTTACCCAGTTATGTGGCTAGATGGGACCATATTAATTTTATTACTGGTTTTGGAATTCTTTTGTATGCATTCAAGAGCTAGCTGAAAAATTAATACCTCAGTTTTGTTTATTACATATATTAGACATCTCTATAATATATACACTACATTCCTATTTGGTATAACTGGGTCATATCTGTAAGGAAATACATCTTAAAACAGAATGGTCTATAGAAGCAGAGAAAAGAAAAATCTGTCAGATAGTGGATGTAAGAACAGTTTATAGAAAATGGGAAGATCAGTATTTTTATATTTTTCTAGATAATCTTAAATTTCATTGAATCCTATTGCTTGTTGTGTTTTAGTCTGTCTGGCATTGTGCAGTTATGTAGTGTCATGGAGTGTTAAGATTTTCTTAACAGTAATAAATTAATAGTTATTAGCCTTAATAAATTGTTGTGTGTGTATTTAAGGCATTTTGGAAAGTAACATAGAATCTGTAGGGCACATGCATAATTTGGCTGTCAACTTCACTTCTTTGAGACTTGCTCTCTGTCAGCTGCAGCTTCTGTGCTGCTCATCCTCAGGTAAAATGACAATAGCCTGCACTGGAGAAAAAAAGAACAATTTTTTTTAGTGCCCTGAAGGTAAAAATGGATCAGTTCATATAATAAAATATCTGTGTTGGCAGCATCCTAATTATAACTGAATGATTCAAATAATTTCAGGCATTCCAGTCTATCTTCAATGAATGTTGCAGTGAAACTTTTAATTTTTCTCCTCTTCCATCATTGTTTTCTGCTGTTTGGATTTTCATCCAGCTTCTTGTAAATATGTTTAGTTATGCTGGTAAAAAGACTTCTTATTGGTTCTCAGTAGAGATCAAGGATTTAACAGTCTGCCCAAGGTTTCTGAAGCTGAATCAGAGCTTCACGGTCCTAGCTGAGGAGGAATAAATGCTGTCTGGCTGCAAAGGGAGATCTAAGGGCTACAAATTATCAGGATAAATATGTAGTTAATTCTCTTGGTATTGATCAGCATTTCTGTTTATCCTTGAGAATGTGGAAAAATTTGTGGATTTTTTTCTGAAATTACTCTGTGGTGTTCCTTACAAGGCCCATTTGCTTATTTTACGTTGAGAAGCTTCTTGCAAGAGTGTTCTGCAAGGAAAAACTTAGATAAACTTTTTTTGAAGTGTACTTTATTTCTAATTTAAGAATTTCCTACTCCGAAAAAAATGTGGTTGAAGTTTTTAAGTTTGACTGTAAAAGTCAGCTGTCAAATTTGTTGGGCAAGTACTTTATAAAATATGCTTAATATGAAATAAGCATATATAGCATTAATCTTGCTGACTTTCATCTCCTTCAAGAGATTTTGAAATAGTATTAATTGTTCCTTATGCAAGGATGATGTTTCTAAATAAAATACTTTTAAGAGTTTTCTTATCTAAAGAATCAAATCTGTAAACTTATTACAGAATGTCAGTTACTGACTTGATCTGCCTGAGATATCTGCTTACACTTGCATTATCGCAAAGAAGATACTTAATTACGTGCAACAAAGCAGGAGCAGCTCAGCACTGCTGGAGCAAGTGCAGAGGAGGGCAATGAAACTGGTGCAGGGCTTGGAGAATAAATCTTACTAGGAGTGACTGAGACATCTGGGGCTCTTTAGTTTGGAAAAGAGGAGGCTGAGGGAAGACCTCGTTGCTCTCTACAACTACCTGAAAAGACATTGTAGAGAGGCCAGTGCTGGTCTCTTCTCACAGGTAATTAGTGATAGAACAAGAGGGAATGACCAAGCTATGACTGGGTAGGTTCAGACTGGTCATTAGGAAAAAAAAAAAAAAAAAAATTCACAGAGTGGTCAGGCTTTGGAATGGGCTGCTGAGAGAGGTGTTTAAGTCACCAACCCTGGATGTGTTTAAAGGTCATTTGGATGTGGTGCTTAGGGTTTAGGGGTGAACCTTGTAGAGTAGGGTTATTGGTTGGACTTGGTGATCCTGAAGGTCTTTTCCAACCTGACTGTTTCTGTGATTCTGTGAAAGCAAGCAATATTTCTTTCTTTGTAGTCAGCAATTTTACTTTCAGGTAAAAGGACTGGAACAACAGAACTGTGTACAGGTGTCAGAAGCTGACATTCAGGTATTTTTCCACTCCTAACACTGCATGCTGGTATCTCAGATTAGATGACTTTCACATGAATATCCAAGGGGATGTAGTGTTGCTATTGTACAGGTAGATAGGTGCATTTGAAATTAATAAAGTAAAGCTTTGAGTCAACAGAAAGAATGGAAATTCTGTGCTAGATACTCAACCAGGTACTTCTATTATCCTTTGAATATACCTACTACTTACATTTTGTTTTACCTCTTTCCATTTGGGAACAGCTTTAAAGTTCTTCAAGTGATTTCAACTGCTTCCAAAAAATCCAAAGTTGTATTGGTAATTGTAAAGAAAAATGTATATTGAGATGATTCTTGTGGTGTGTTGGGTTGGGTGTTGGTTTTTTTTTTGGTTGGTTTGTTTGGTGGGGTGGGTTGTTTGTGTTTGTTTGGTTTGTTTTTTTGTGAGCATTATAGAATGGTTTGAGTTGAAAGGGACCTTAAAAATCATCTAGTTCCAATCCATCTGCCATGGACAGGGACACCTCCTTCTGTCAGGGTTCCTCAAGTCCTTCTTCAACCTGCCTTTGAATGCTTCCAGAGTTGGAGCCTCCACAGCTTCTCTGGACAGTCTATTCTAGGGCCTCATAACCCTCACAGTGAAGAGTTTCTTTCTAATGTCTAATATAAATATAGCATCTTCCAGTTTGAAGCCATTACCCTTTGTCCTGTTGCTGCATGATTTTGTAAAAAGTCCCTCTCCAGTTATCCTGTAGGCCCCCTTCAGGCAGCTGCTATAAGGTCTTCCCAGAGCCTTGCCTTCACCACGCTGAAAATCTTCAACTCCCCCAGCTTGTCTTCAGAGGTGATTTGAGAGGGGCTGAATTAACGAGGTGGGAATTATTAAAATACAGTTATTTTTATTTTCCCCCAAAATTAGGTATAAAAACTTATTCAATTATTTACAGGTTCTATTCGGTTGCAAATTCTACCAGGATGCTTATGGGCAACTTCAGTACAATTTAGAGAATTCAGAAAATGGAAAAGGCTAAACCACAAAATAACTGCACCCCAATTAATCTGAGGCAAGCCAGGAACCTTAGGGACAGCCAATGAAAACACCAGGTTGAACTCACAAGGAGCAGGAATTTGGTGTTGGTCCCTAGGTCTCTCGTCGGTGGCAGGCTCCAGGAGCCGCAGGTGTTATAATCCAATTTGTGGATAATGCAGCATGATCGAAAGGAAAGAACCCGCCGCAATCAAAGTGTCCGTAGACGTGGCTGCTACGAGGCAAACTGGTGAGCAGCAGCACTGCAAGAAAGCCGCAGGTTTCACGGCAAGGCTGGGTCACTCCACGGCAGGCAGAGAACAGGACTTCGGGTAACCAGGGTCTGGGGAGAAGCCAGGTCCGAGTGGAGTGAGCAAGATGAAGGCCGGAGCCAGAGTAGGAAAGCGAGACTAAGGGCAGGAGCAGGAGGAAGATGATGGCGAGAGCCCCGATCCCTTTCTGGCCACTCTATTTAAGGCGTTTCTAGACAAAGTGTCCAAAGCCAATGTATAATGTGCGCAAAGGACTTGGCTAAATAGCTCACAAAGACAGTGGACTTCCCCCACGGGGAAGGAACCTCCGCCCGGGCAGGAAGAATGGGCGCTAATTACCTGTCCCCAGGGGAAGGCAATTTCGCGCCTTTGTCTTTCCCCATTCAAACCTCCGCTCGTGGAGATGGGGGAAGGGGGGTTTGGAGCACCCCGTAACACCCGAGAGGTGCCCCAGCGCTCTTACCGTCTTCATGGACCTGCTCGAATGGTTCCGTGTCCTTTGTGCTGGGGGCTCCAGAGTTGGACGCAGTACTTCAGGTGGGGTGTCACAAGAGCAGAGCAGGGGAGCATGCTTCTTTTGGTGTAGCTGAGAATATGGTTGGCATTCTGGGCTGGAGGTGTGCGTTGCTGGCTGATGTTGAGCCTGTCATCAATCAGCACTCCTAAGTACTACTCCTCAGACTGCATATGTAGCCTTGTGCTTCTCATTTAGTGAGTACCCTTAATGAACATCAAAATATTTAAAACCAGTTTGTCAGCAATAGTCATACATGCGAAGCAAATTAAAGGTGTAAAGTTTTTTGCAACTGATTTTTATGTTGCGGACAGGATGCAAGAGGGAGGAAACAACCATTGTTGACATGAAAACTGCAGCAGATCAACGCTCACAGTTGAGTTTTAACTAGCTGCAGTGTATCTGGACAGTGCATGGTACTGCTGCTTTCTTTCTCCTCCTCAGCAGTCTTTCTGTACATCCTAAAGTCACTACTTCAGAGGAAAACTTTGAATAAGTGAAGTTCTATTGCAATCGTGATTAAACCCATTAGGAAATAAACTTGCCATAGCCTTATTTTGAGATAAATTGTCTCCCCCAGTCTTTTGCAGTAAGCTTCAAATGGGTAACAGGTTATGATTTTGGCTTATTACTTTGTCAGTGCTTTGTGTTGACTAACAATAGGCTAGTAGGCATGTCTGAAAGAACTTGCTTCAGAAAACTTAGGATGCTATGGCTGTTCTGTCAGATTTAAATAATACAGCTTCAGATTTACAATGATCAGGGTAATCATTCCTGAGGTCCAAAATGGAGAGCTGAAGACAGTGATGAATATAGTGCACGGTACCTTAAACTTTCAGCATTTTACATTTTCTGAGCAAGTTGTGCTCATGAATGGCTTTCAGAAAATGTAGCCAAATAATCACAGAATGGTAGGGATTGGAAGAGACCTCAGGAGATCATCTAATTCGGCAATCCCTGCTCATGTGGGTACGCCTAGGTAGGAATTATGAAAGTCTGCAGAGAAGGAGGCTCCACAGCCTCTCTGGACAGCCTGGTCCAGTGCTCCATCACACTCAAATAAGTTTCTCCTTAAGTTGGAGTGAAACCTCCTGTGTCTAGTTTGTACCCATTACTCCTTGTGGTGCCACTGGCCACCATTGAGAAAAACCCAGCCTCATCCTCATGACCTCCACCCTTTCAGTATTTCTATGGACTGATAAGATACTCTCTTTCTCCTGTTTTCCAGCCTAAATAGATACAGGTCTCAGCCTCTCCTCTGCATAGTGATGCTTCATCCCACAAATCATCCTTGTGACTCTCTCCATTAGTTTCATGTCCCTCTTGAACTGGGAAACCCAGAAATAATACATCACCAGGGCAGAGTAGAGGGGGAGGAGAACCTCCCTCAACCTGCTGGTCGCACTCTTCTCAATGCACCACAGGATACCGTTGGCCTTCTGGGCCACAAGGATGCATTGCTGGCTCATGGATAACTTCTTGTGCACCAGCACTGCCAGATCCTTGTCTGCAGAGCTGCTTTCCAGTAGGTCAACCCCTAAGCTGTACTGATACATGGAATTATTCCTTCCCAGGTGCAGGACTCCATACTTGCCCTTGTTGAACTTCATGATGTTCACCTCTGCCCAACTCTCCAGCCTGTCCAGGTTTATCTGAATGGCAGCACAGCCACTCCTCCCAGTTTTGCATCACCAGCAAACTTGCCAAGAGTACGCTATCCTTAGTATGTTGAACAAGGCTGGGTCCAGTACTGACCATTGGGGAACACCTTTGTTTTTGATTTGTTTTTTTTTTTTTTTTTTTAATGTCTCTATCAAATGCCATGTGAATAGTTCTAGCTGTAACCATTCAGTGAAAACTGTTGAAGTGTTGAAAGTGGTTTGTCCATTGGATTGTCATTAAGGGGCATGCTCTGACTTTCTGCAGTCTGTCTCAACCATGTTCCTGCATTGTAGCTAAAATTTGGTCATCTGCACAGTGAATCACATGAAGAGACTGACTGTTAGCTTTCAGAGAGACCAATTTCTTATCTTTCTGGCTGCATATACTGTTGTGGGCTTATGAGAGAGCACAACAGTGTGCTTTTGACAGGGTGAAATAGATACTTTAGCAGCAGTTCAGGTTTTGTTGGGTCTGTATTTTTGAGTTTAGTCCTCAGATAGCTAAAAATGAGGGCGTAAGGGAGATGTACTTTCTCCAGTTAAATAAGGTTAAAATGAGATACTGGGACATTGATTGGAAAGGTCAGTAAAACTGAAATTTATCTGTTAAAGGAAAAACTGAAATTGATCTCTCAAAGGAAAAATAATTGGTGTGCAGAAAGTAGTGGTTTGAAAATGGTACTTGTGCTAAGAAAGTAATCACACACAGGGATGTACTTTACTCCTTAGTTTGTGTTTTTGGTGTGTGGTGTTTTATGTTTTGGGTTGGTTTTTTTTGGGGGGGTGGGGGGTGGTGTTTGTTTGTCTGGCTAGGATTTTTTCCCTGATGTTTCTTTCTGCAGCTTTAAATACCTCTAAGAAATTTATGTATGTACAAAACATAACTCTTCCTCAGTGTTGAGATATCTGCATGCTCACTTTCAGTAGTTCCCTTCATGACACCTGCTACGTGAATGTTAAAAATAAGTAGGTTTCATAGTTTCATAGTTTCATTCAGGGTTGGAAGGGACCACAAGGATCATCTAGTTCCAACCCCCCTGCTATGGGCAGGGATACCCCACACTAGATCAGGCTGGACAGAGCCTCATCCAGCCTGCTCTTAAACACCCCCAGGGACGGGGCCCCAACCACCTCCCTGGACAACCCATTCCAGGGTTTCACCACTCTCATGGGGAAGAACCTCCTCCTCACATCTAGCCTGAATCTCCCCACCTCCAGCTTCATTCCATTCCCCCTAGTCCTATCACTACCTGAGATCCTGAGAAGTCCTTCCCCAGCCTTCCTGTAGGCCCCCTTCAGATACTGGAAGGCCACAATTAGGTCACCTCGGAGCCTTCTCTTCTGCAGACTGAACAGCCCCAACTCCTTCAGTCTGTCCTCATAGGAGAGGTGCTCCAGCCCTCTGATCATCCTTGTGGCCCTTCTCTGGACACGTTCCAGCACCTCCACATCCCTCTTGTAATAGGGGCTCCAGAACTGGACACAGTACTCCAGATGGGGTCTCACCAGGGCTGAGTAGAGGGGCAGGATCACCTCCCTCGACCTGCTAGCCACACTTCTCCTGATGCAGCCCAGGATCTGATTGGCTTTGCAGGCTGCAAGTGCACACTGAGAGCTCATGTTGAGCTTCTCATCCACCAGCACCCCCAAGTCTCTCTCCTCAGGGCTACTTTCCAGCCAGTCACTGCCCAGCATGTATTTGTGCCTGGGATCGCCTTGACCCAGATGCAGGACCCTGCACTTGCTCTTATTGAACTTCATGAGGTTGGCTTGTGCCCACCTCTCCAGCCTGTCAAGGTCCCTCTGGATGGCCTCCCTTCCCTCCAGCGTGTCTGCTGCACCACACAGCTTGGTGTCATCAGCAAACTTGCTGAGGGTGCACTCAATGCCACTGTCCATGGCACCCACAAAGATGTTGAACAAGACAGGTCCCAGGACTGATCCCTGAGGGACTCCACTTGCCCCTGGCCTCCAGTGGGACATGGACCCATTGACAGCCACTCTTTGGGTGCAGCCATCAAGCCAGTTCCTTACCCATCTAGTGATCCACCCATCAAACCCATGTGTCACCAGTTTGGAGACCAGGATGTGGTGCGGGACAGTGTCGAAGGCTTTGCTCAGGTCCAGGTAAATGACACCAGTTGCTCGCCCCTCATCTATTAATGTTGTCACCTGCTCATAGAAGGCCACCAGGTTGGTCAGGCAGGATTTGCCCTTCGTGAAGCCATGCTGACTGTTCCCAATCACCTCTTCACTATTTTTTTGGTTCTTTGCTAGTCATACTATGCATCATGAAGAATTGGCCAAAATGTGTAATTTATACTATCAGACTGCTCAATTTGCTTTGTCTGGTCCTACAAACGACCTGGAGGTGACTTCTCAAGTTCTCATTTTTGCAGGTTTTCACATTCACTTTAGTTAGTCCCTTTCAGTTTATATATCTGTTGACAACTGTTTTTTCTCATTGAGACTGAACAATGTATGTTTTGCAGCTCTCCAAACTATACTTTTATTGCTGTGCCATATGAATTTGATGAGGGTGACTAATTGACCCTGGAGATAACCTATCCTCAATAACTTCCAGTAATGCCGGGAAGCATAGAATTATTTTCCAGAACATTTGTCATCTGTAATTTAGAGAGTATACCATAAAAACAGACTGCTGCATATTGGAAAGGATAGATGGCAAAGAAGACAACCTGTTTAGAAAATGTAGACGTTTGTGTATAAATAAAGCACACTTCGAGTGTCACCCATGCAGAAATTAAGTAATAGTATCACCATCAGAGTTTGGGAAGTCTTGTTTTCCTATTTTTCAGCATCCAAGTAGAGCTGATTGAAATATTTCTTCTGAAATACTCTTCCAATGGAAAATTACCTGTAGAATCAGAATTTACTTTTTGCTAAAGACAAAGATGTCTTTAACCTAGATTGTGGCTCTAGCTGAGAAAGCTGAAGTTGGTTGGGGTTTCATGTCTTCTTGGTAGGCTGTCAGATGTATGGCCTTGAAGCCACAACTTCAGACTCCTTGGGAGATGTAATTGCTGTTTATCTTGGCTTTCTGTTACTTTTCGGGTTGGACAGCTCCCATTTTGCTGGAGCTACTATGGCTGGAAAGGGTTAAACCAACATTTTATTTCCACTGTCTCTATGTGAAGTTTCAGAAATTGCGTTCTTATATTAAATTTTGAAGTCTGTGTCTTTCATAAAAGAATAATTTGGAACTTCCTAAGAACTGAAATTCAGTGATTTGGGCAACTCTTGTGATATTTTTCTTCTTCAAAAGATTCTGGTTTAATTGTTGGTGTATTTCAGTTGGGTTGCCATAGATCTTTTCTTTCATTTTTATGTAGTGGGTGCCAGGTGAAGGTTTAAGGAATGTTACTAAATCTGAAAATAAAGTGAAAAGTTTTTTAGGCAGATAAGTATAAACTAAGCAGTGTAAAACATCAGAGAGAAGCCCTGCTGTGGTGGTTCTTCATAAATATAAACTGAGTCTGAGTCAGAGCCAAAACTTTGACCTAATGCTAACCTCTAATGCTGAATAGGAGTGTCTGTGAATCTGAGGATTGGCCTGAGGTGGCCTTTGTTGCTAAAAGAAATACCTTTTTTTTTTGGGTGGGGGGTTGAACGGGGTCTTTTAACCTTCAGTTATCTCCACATACTATTACATGGCTTTATAATGCTTTAAAAGAAGGTTAAAAAACTGATTTCTCTTTGACATGGCTATGTGGTCTGCTAAGTAATCTGTAATAGTTTATTATTCACTGGGTTAGGTCAGGGAATACATTGGTAGCTACAATCTTGTGCTGCACAACATTCTGTAAAAAAGTGGCCTTAAACAGCTAAGTTAATCACATAATTTTATTTTATTTTTTATTACCACATGTGTGTTTTGAAGCTGCAGGGTTGGAGCTCTACAAACACTTCTTTTACTTTCCTTTCTTTTGAGTTTTTAATTAATTTTTTAATGCTTCCTCACTCTGTACTGGTCTGTGCCAGGTGTAGTGGACCTGCTGCTCTGCTATTCCAAGTTAACTGAAGAGCTAACAAGAATACTTATTTCTGTAGCAACTCCTGGGGAAACCCCAAAGTATTCAAAGTAAAAAATTACCTGCTCTTCTGTGAGTCTTCTGTACTTAATTCTATGAGTTTTCATTTGTTTTAAACTTCACTCAGTAATCCATTAAAGATTACTCCCAAAATGTTGAGGTAATGTCTACAAAGGTGTCACAGTATCACCAAGGTTGGAAGAGACCTCAAAGATCATCAAGTCCAACCTGTCACCACAGACCTCATGACTAGACCATGGCACCAAGTGCCACATCCAGTCCCCTCTTGAACCTCCAGGGATGGTGACTCTACCACCTCCCTGGGCAGCCCATTCCAATGACTAATGACTCTCTCAGTGAAGAACTTTCTCCTCACCTCGAGCCTAAACTTCTCCTGGTGCAGCTTGAGACTATGTCCTCTTGTTCTGGTGCTGGGTGCTAGAGAGAAGAGACCAACCCCTTCCTGGCTACAACCACCTTTCAGGTAGTTGTAGAGAGCAATGAGGTCACCCCTGAACTGCCTCTTCTCCAGGCTAAACAATCCCAGCTCCCTCAGCCTCTCCTCATAGGGCTTGTGTTCAAGGCCTCTCAGCAGCCTCATTGCCCTTCTCTGGACATGTTCAAGTGTTTCAATGTCCTTCCTAAACTGAGGGGCCCAGAACTGGACACAGTACTCAAGGTGTGGCCTAACCAATGCAGAGTCCAGGGGCACAATGACTTCCCTGCTCCTGCTGGTCACACTATTCCTAATGCAGGCCAGGATGTTGTTGAACTTCTTGGCCACCTAGGTAGAATGGTATCAGCAGGGTTTTTTTGCACTGTTTCTTCTTGGTGACTTTAATTCGCACTTCAGAAAGAGAAAATAATGAGGTAGGTTTGTGTGGGGTCTTTTTGTTTGTTTGCTGGGGAGGGGTGGTGTGAATGTGGGAGTTGTGGTGTTGTGTAGTTTTTGTTTGTAGTTTTTCTTTGGGTGGTGGTTGGTTGTTTGGGTTTGGGGGCTTTTTTGGGGGGAGGGTGGGAGGGTTGGTTGGTTTGTTTCGTTTTTATAGCTATCCTGACAATTGCCTGGAAGCTGAATAGGGCAAAGCTAGAGGTTAACTTCTGAATGACTACTCCATGAAGGCTGGTTGTTCTGTGCTTAAGAGAAACGTTTTGAAAGTTTTGTGCAAGTTTTTAAAGCAGCATCAGTTGTGCAGAAATTGCTGACATATGTGGGACTGATCTTTGCCATATACCTTCACATACATCTGGAGGCATTAGAGCCTCATTCTTATGTTTTACATACTTGTTTGCATACTTAGTAAATTATAGTGGGAATTACTGCAGTGGCTTTTTGGATCAGAGATGGAGAAAGTTTTATTTATCTTTTTTTAAAAGGCAGTTTTATAAATAATCTTTGAATAAAGTCTGTTGAGTAGCTTAGGATTTTAAATATCCAGAAATTTAATTTTTAGTGTCCTGGGTATCAATGAAGTGTGTCTTAATACTTCTGCAGCAGCCCTAGATCTGCCATATTTAGTATTGAGTGCTTCAGCAGTAATATTGGAATAGACGTTCTGAATTCAGAATACTGTTTTATTATCATCACTAATGTGTATGTGCATTTTTTCTCTAGTTTTCCCGCCTAGCTATGTCTTTGTTATAGTATAAACAGATGATCCTGTTAGGTTTTTTTTGCAGCTTGGGTAATCATTTTTGAGTTACTGGATGACATTATTTCTTTGTGAGGAGCTCCCATGTTTTCCAGCCATCCTTACCAAACCTTTTTGAAAGTCCTAGGGCTCTATTCCATTGTAAGTATAGCTTTGTGAAGTTTGAGAACTGGGGTCTTGGAGGCAGGCTGGGAAAAGGCATTGTTAGGGACTAATGTTAAGTTCCAGTTTTAAGGGACAGTGGTTGGATGTTTTCACTCAAGGTCTCTTCCCTGTCCCTTCTTTCTTTGCAGGGTACACATATGCATCTTGCCTGCTGTTGCACTCTGCATGCCAGCATCCATAGGAGACTAGTAGTTCTTGCTGTTTTCTACTCAGATCTGAGCTGGTGTATTCCTACAGTAAGTAGGGAAGAAGCTGTAGGAGCTTGCACTTTGCTCAGCAGAGCTAGACCCAGCGTGTTAGCAAGGATTGCTTGTTTGTTCATCTTTATCCATCATGTGGCTTTGTCTGACTTTTGGAGCAGAGACAAGAATAAGATGGCTGTTCACCATATTTATGCTATCTTGTCTGCACCATCTGTGTGAACAGATCTAAGAAAGTCCATGAGGGTCACAGAAATTCAGTTGTTTATAAATCTGGAAGTGGTAAGTTAATGCATCATATGTCACAGTAAAATGAGGTGAGGAAAATGGCACTGTAGGAGAGATGGTGTCAGTTCGACAAGGACAATTAAAAGGGCAAGGTAAAAGCAGAAACTGGAAAATAAGGTAGGTTACGTAGCACTGAGGCACAAATCCATTGTAAGGAGATGGAGTTTCAGGTAATTAATGGCTAACTGAAGAGAAGGGCCTGTGTGGGCTGCAAACTGGGTAAGGGATATGGGAAGAGGAGAAAGAATAAATGCTGCAGGAGATGATAGGAGAGAAATGGCCCAGTGAACGTGGATTTGGGATAACTTAACAGAAAGAGGATCTTTGTCTTAGCTCTATTCTTCGGCATGCCTGGATGGGAAGCCTGAACTTTCAAAGTTAATGTGGTCATAAGTTTCCTTTACAAACTTTATTCTCATTTTCCTTTATGCTTGTCTAGCAAAACTGAATTTTACCTGAAAATTTCTAGGTCAGCTCTGATGAAAAATGCTTTTGTAATGTGTTTGTGTAAATAGACGTGACAGTTCTAAGCATTCTTTTGATCTGGTCCTCCAGGCTATTAATAGCTTAAAAATAATTCCCTGCCATGTAAGACTTCCCACACACACACACTGCTTAGCAACTTTCATGAAATAAGTATTTCATTGAATTAGGATGATTGCAATTATGAAAGACCTGTAGGAAGATGGATAAAGTAAAAATATTTGATGTTGCATTTGTGAGAGAACCAGTGTGGTTTGAGAGCATTAAATAGTGCAGTGACGTGTATATAGAAAGAGTGCCTTCAATCTCAGTGTTTTGAGACTGTTAGGTGTTTGGAATGACAGTAAGAACAGGTCAAGTGAAGTTCTTGTTCCATAACCTGTAACAAGCAATAGCCAGGGAATGTTCAGGGAATGGGTGTGCACAGAATTAAAACTCCTCTTCCAGTATACACTTGACTTCAGCAGGGTGGGAGTTTCCAGGCCATGTGTAGTTTACAGATCCATTACTATCTGTCAAACTGCTTTATTAGTCTTCTATGAATGTAAGTATTATTCTTACTTTTTAGAAAAAATGATCTTTTAAAAATTGCTTTCCCACAGAAACAGTTTAATAGTAACATAGAAAAGAAGCTGACTCTTGATGTTTCTGACATAGTGAGCTCACTATTTACTGCCTTTTAGTCCATGTGTGTGGATAAAAAGAAAAACCATTTCCTGTGCAAGTAGTACGTCATTTCATACTGATGTTCTCCCTCTCCATATATTATTAATCTCTCTACCCCTTTCACTCATTTTCTTCACTGTCTATCTATAGGCTCTTTAACAGGCAATAACTTTATAAATCTGAGCCTTTTTGTTGCTCTTTTGTTCACCTTTTTCTGGTTATGGTTTATGCCATTTAAAATACGTGTCAAGAAGCTGTTTGCATCGTTGAAGATAAGTAACTACTTCTAGTAATTTTCTTTTACACCAGGAGGTTTGAGTTAATTTAAAGGATGTTTTAGTTACACTGTTGCTGTGTGCTAAACTGACCTTCTGTGAACATTCCCTCATTTTTTGAGGTTTTTGTAGTAAGTGCCAAGTACAATGAGTACATCTACCTGAACTACCTGGAAAGATCCATTTAATGGACTGAAAAACGTTCAGCCTAACATCAAATACTCTAAAATATTTCCCTCCTCACTGTGTTAGCAACAGTATAATCTCAGTGTATTGAAAGGTTCCTTCTCTATTGTATCACCTGCAAACTTGAAATGTGGTAACACAGCATACATTTTCATGACTTCAATATTACCTACCCCACTAGAGCAAGCAGTTCCATTTATGAAAAATACAATCTTTCACAATCACTTTAATAAAAAACTCATGGATATTTGTGCAGTCTACGTCCTTGGAGGTTTCCAAGGCTTGCCTGAATAGAACCCTGAGCAGCTTGACCTGACTTCATAGCTGCTTTTAGCAGAAGGTTGAATTGGATGTCTCCTGCGGTCCTTTCCAGCCTGAATTATCCAATGGTCCTCATTTCTCTGCAATCTACAGCTTGTTGCAATGTATATTGAATAACTGCTGGAGCAAAGGAGCCTACATCTGGTAATTGCTGCCAGGAGCAGTGTAGTTCGTGTCGCTTCACTGATGAAAACTGAACTTATTTTTAAAGTACATATTTATTGCTAAACAAAGTGGGGCAAAGGTTGCTTCAGTTGTTTGCAAAATGATTATTCTTGTGAGTAGAAAGTAGTGTATATTTGTCATGCCACAGCTGTAAGTTTGTGGAATAGTTTTTTAGTTTGTGTATGCGTTTTTTGATTTACAAATTACTGTGTAAAGAAATTGTTTGATTTGAAATGGAGGAATGTAGGAGTAATCTCTTTTTTTTTATCAAGCATGCACTGTACCATATCTTGTTTGTTCTTCATCAAAGAAATGTCTAGTGCCAATCAAAACCTTAAGTTACAGAATGGCTGACTTAAGAGAGATACTTTGCAAGTATCAGCTCTGAGTAGAAGGCTGATTAGATAACTTCTCAAATGCCATTCCAACCATATATTTATGGTATTTAAAATAAATATCACAGAATCATATCTGTGACATACTTCAGTAATTACTTTGTAGAGTTCTGAGCTTTTGTAGACTTTGCAGAAGTGTTGATTACCTATATAATACAGTTCCTGAAAATAGTTAAGTGCTAAATAGAAACATATCAAGTTTCTGAAAAATCTATATTCAATGACATGCATTAGTTAGGGACTGGTTTGTAAAGTTTGTGGAATTCAGATGTGTATCTTATATCTCTGTACCCTGGCACCTTTTATCTGGAAATAGAATAATACTGAATTGCACTTGATTTAAACTAGTCTTTGTTAATGGTTAGTGTTGTAAGAGGGAGTGCTTTCTCTTCTTTTTTTCTTTTTGTTCTCTTGTTTGCAGCAGTTTTCTGTAAAGTGTTCCTAAATGGGTATTTTCAGAAGTGCATCACTAAGGAGGTAGGTTTTGCAAGCTCTTTCTGGATCATACCAAGTGTTTCTGCAGTCATTTCTCAAAAGCCAAAACATTTTTCTGAATTATTTTGTTTCGTCTTAGATAATTAAAAAATATGCAAGAGCTGCGTTGGTTACTTTGTTGATACCTTTTTATAAGATTGTGTTTGTTGTTATTATAATAAGCAGTGGAGTAAAAAGTCAATACATGTATTTCCAGCTACTGAGCAAATATAGAGTCAAATGCAGTGCTCTGCCACTGAAACAGACAGAAATGGTAGTTGTGTGGTTCTTAAAATGCATGTGGTTTGCAGTTCTGAGCTTGCATAAGATCAATATGAACTTTAAAATGTGTGTATTCAAAGAATTTAAACGACAAAATAGTTAGTTGCAAGTATTTGCTGGAAAACTCAAGTAAGCTTGTGTGATGTTGGTAATGACAGCCTCCTGTTGTCCTAAAAATGTAGAGTGTACTTTCGACTATGTAGAGACTATTCTCACAGTTCTTGATACTCACTGAATGGTTTGAATTGGAAGGTAGCTTGAAGATCATCTAGTTCCAACCACTGTGCCATGGACAGGGACATCTAATAGACCAGGTTGCTCAAGGCCTCATCCAACCTGATCTTGAACAACTCCAGGGATGGGGCACCCATAACCTCCCTGGGCAACCTGTTCCAGTGCCTCACCCCCATGCTCTATAGAACTTGTAATATCCAGTCTATATCCAGTCTAAATCTGCCCTCCTCAAGCTTCAATCCATTCCCAATCATCCTACCTCTAGAAAACCTTAGTGAAAAATCCCTCATCACCTTTCTTGTAGGCCCCCTTCCATGTACTAGAAGGCTGCTACAAGGTCTTCCTGGAGCGTTCTCTTCTTCAGGCTGAACAGCCCCAACACATACAACCTGTCCTCAAAGGGGAGGTGCACCAGCACTCTGATTATCTTTATGGCCCTCCTCTGGACCCATTCCAGGACTTCAATGTCCTTCCTATGCTGAGGGCACCAGGACTGGACACAGTACTCCAGATAGGGTCTAACAAGAGCAGAGGGGGAGTATCACTACTCTTCTCCTGCTGGTCACATTTCTTTTGATGAAGGACAGGCCACAGTTGACCTTCTGAGCTGCAAGTGTATATTATATTGCCTGCTGTGACCCACTGCACCAGCTCATGCTGAACTTTTTGTCAATTGACGCCCCAAAGTCCTTCTCCTTGAAATTGCTCTTGAGCCACTTCTGACCCTGGCAGTGTTTGTGCTTGAAATTGCCCCAGCACAAATATAGGGCGTTGCACTTGGCCTTGCTTGATTAATGAGATGGGCTTGGCTCCACCTCTCCAGCCTGTCTGAGTCCCTCTGGATGGAATCCCTGCCCTCCAGCATGTCAACCAAACCACATAACTTGGTGTCATCCCCAAACTTGCTGAGAGTACACTCAATTCCACTATCCACATCATCAACAGAGGTTAAATAACCATGGTCCCAGTGCTGACACTTGAGGGATGCCACTTGTCACTGGGCTCCACTTGGACATTGAGCCACTGACCACAACCCTCTGGGTATGGCCATCCAGCCAATTCCTCATCCAGCAAGTGGTCCATCCCTCAAGTTCATGCATTTCCATATGCTTTTGCAAAGCCTTCAAGATGATCTGCTCCATGATCTCGCCAGGCACACAGGTGAGACTGACTGGCCTGTGGTTTCTGGGGTTTTCCCTTTCTCCCTTTTTGAAGAAGCAGGTTGTGTTTCTCCTTTTTCAGCCAGCTGGAGCTTCACTAGATTGCCATGACTTTTCAAATATGTTGGTTTCTGTGATTAGAAATGTTATACCACGGTTTCATTTTCCTGAGGTTTCCGTGTTCTTCAAAGAACAGAGACTAGGTGTCAGAAATAGTAGGGGGCGAATCTATTCTTCTCCCATATTTTCAGTACAAGAAAGGTGGTTGATGATGCTTCTTCAGAAGTGTATAAAGGCAGGAGAACTGCTTAGAGAATGTAGTAGACTTTTTCTTCTGTTTACGTTCAGGTGGAGATGGAGATATCTTACTGCCTTTAATTCTTCACAGGGTTACACATCATTCTGGAATGATTGCATCTCCTCAGGATTGCGTGGCTGTATGTTAATCGAATTGGCATTGCGAGGGCGTCTTCAGCTAGAGGCTTGTGGAATGAGGCGCAAAAGTCTATTAACAAGAAAGGTAAGCAGAGGGAAATTAGCACGTTTACTTTCGTGTCGTGATCCGGGCAATATGGTAGTTCTGAATTGCAGCCAATTGCAAGAAAAAGACAGGTTTATTTTTTCTTTTTCACATGAGGATAAGGATTCTGAGTAGCAACCTAAGTTATGAATACACAGAGTTAAAAGCATTGTCCTGGTTTTGCAGGGATAGAATCGTAGTCCCATCACGGTACACAGGTTGTTAGCAGCTTTGAGTCAGCCAGGAGCTTAAGCTGGGTGGGGGGTCACAAGTGGACGCAGCAGTGATGACTGTGACACAAGCCATGGTAGCTGACCCAAGATGGTTCACAGATACATCACATACCATAAATATCATGCTCATTATAAAGGGAGAAATTTTCTGAGAAATTTTTCTGGGATCTTCTTCCTTCTGCTTATCCCCATCCCTGAAGGGGCTCACTTACTGTTCTGCTCCTGAGGGCTGCCTTCCCATTTATTGTAACTGACTTTCATTCACTGGGCTGAGGATAACTTTGCATACTTATATTGGTATTAGAATTAATATTTGTTTTGCTGTTTTATGAAATCTGTTTTCATGTCAACCCAAGGATCTCCTCTCCTCCTCATGATTTGCCCTTCCTAGCTATGGAGGGCTCTTTGAGTGATACAGCAACTGCTATAGTTTAGCCCTGGATACAGGCAAAAGGTAGACAAGTGTTAAAATGGTGAACTGAAGTTACTTTGAAAATCTTCTGTACTTGTTTTCTGTACTGTTTGTTCTCTTGACACATTCCTCCTGCTGTTGGGAACCTTGCACAAACAGTTGGCCATGCCTCCGGCCAGGGTGCATTGGCAGCAATTACTACTGAGAGCCGGTAACACCAGTTGTAGTCTGCAAAAGGAACTGACTTCTGCAGTGGTGGTGAGATGTGGGCTGAGAGTGAAAGGAATGGCTGAGAGCCTGCCAGGTGCATCCTGCAAGCCTCCAGTTTAATTCCCTGGTCTGCTGTGTTGCAGTTTGTTTTTGCAGTGCATGGAAAGGAAGGGATCCTTGTACTGTAGGCCCCTGAGAACACAAAATCACATCTAATTTAAGAATGCCACCAGTGTATTAAGTTGGCTGCACTCAATGATCTTTAAGATCGGCACATTTTTAAGGTCCTTTACTGAATTACACTGGAGATTTGAGAATGTAAGTTATTACTTCTGTTGCTGGATTTTTGCTTACTACAAAAGGTGCAAAGTCATTAGAGGTTACTTTCTAAGTAAGTTTATTGAAAATACGGCCAAGTGTTGTCCATCCTCCACAGACAAATTCTCTTATGGCGTATTTCCCTGTCAATATTACCTTTTGCTCACATTTTGAAAGGAAAGCTTACAGATTCCCCAAGCTCTTCCTAGCTTTCTCCTCTGTTAAAGAATCAACCTCTGTTCAGACAAAACAGCTCGTAATTCTTTTAGCTCCATTTAAGCATACTCATTGATTAGTGTACACAACTTTTTAAAATATTTTTTCTCTCCAGAGCTTTTGGTGCCTTAGACATTCAGGAATATTCTTCAGCAGTTAATTTCATTCTGTGTAAACCTGGTCTAACCACCTGAAATTGTGACTACGAGTTTTTTTAGGAAAATTAAAATAACCTGTGTATATCTTCAGTAAAGTACAAGTAAAATTATTGCCATCTTTCATGGTGGCTTGTTTTGTGTTCTGTTTTTGTCTGTGTTGGTTTGTTTTGGTGGTAGTTTTTTGGTTTTGTGGTTTTTTTTGTTGTTGTTTGTTTGTTTGGGTCTTTTAGTTACATTTGATCATATAATTTTGGAGGGATGTGTGTGGGCTAGTTTATCACACACACCCTTCCCCTGCCCCTCATTAAAGAAGATCTGAAAATTACCCAATATTAAAGAATTTGTCTTTTCTGCTTTTATAAGGCAATTGAGAGATTTCTTTCTAGACAGGAGGATTCTATGAAAAAGATGTTAATTTGAAATTCAAATTAAGATTGGTTTCTGCATAAGTAATTTCATAGTTTCATAGTTCCATTGAGGGTTGGAAGGGACCACAAGGATCATCTAGTTCCAACCCCCCTGCCATGGGCAGGGACACCCCACACTAGATCAGGCTGGACAGAGCCTCATCCAGCCTGGGCTTAAACACCTCCAGGGACGGGGCCTCGACCACCTCCCTGGACACACATTCCAGGGTTTCACCACTCTCATGGGGAAGAACCTCCTCCTCACATCTAGCCTGAATCTCCCCACCTCCAGCTTCATTCCATTGCCCCTAGTCCTATCACTACCTGAGATCCTGAGAAGTCCTTCCCCAGCCTTCCTGTAGGCCCCCTTCAGATACTGGAAGGCCACAATTAGGTCACCTCGGAGCCTTCTCTTCTCCAGACTGAACAGCCCCAACTCCTTCAGTCTGTCCTCATAGGAGAGGTGCTCCAGCCCTCTGATCATCCTTGTGGCCCTTCTCTGGACACGTTCCAGCACCTCCACATCCCTCTTGTAATAAGGGCTCCAGAACTGGACACAGTATTCCAGATGGGGTCTCACCAGGGCTGAGTAGAGGGGCAGGATCACCTCCCTCGACCTGCTAGCCACACTTCTCCTGATGCAGCCCAGGATCTGATTGGCCTTGTGGGCTGCAAGTGCGCACTGAGAGCTCATGCTGAGCTTCTCCTCTGCCAGCACCCCAAATCCCTCTCCTCAGGGCTGCTTTCCAGCTAGTCACTGCCCAGCCTGAATTTGTGCCTGGGATTGCCTCGATCCAGATGCAGGACCCTGCACTTGCTCTTACTGAACCTCATGAGGTTGGCTTGTGCCCACCTCTCCAGCCTGTCAAGGTCCCTCTGGATGGCCTCCCTTCCCTCCAGCGTGTCTGCTGCACCACACAGCTTGGTGTCATCAGCAAACTTGCTGAGGGTGCACTCAATGCCACTGTCCATGGCACCCACAAAGATGTTGAACAAGACAGGTCCCAGGACTGATCCCTGGGTAGTGATCCACCCATCAAACCCATGTGTCACCAGTTTGGAGACCAGGATGTGGTGCGGGACAGTGTCAAAGGCTTTGCTCAGGTCCAGGTAAATGACATCAGTTGCTCGCCCCTCATCTATTAATTTTGTCACCTGCTCATAGAAGGCCACCAGGTTGGTCAGGCAGGATTTGCCCTTGGCAAAGCCATGCTGACTGCTCCCAATCACCTCTTCAGTATTCTTTTGAGCGAGTAGTGACTCCAGGAGGATCTGCTCCATGATCTTTCCAGGCACAGAGGTGAGACTGACTGGCCTGTAGTTCCCTGGTTCCTCCTTCTTACCCTTTTTGAAGATGGGGGCAATGTTGCCCCTTTTCCAGTCTGTGGGGACTTCTCCAGATTGCCATGACTTTTGAAATGTAATAGAGAGGGGTTTAGCAACCTCCTCTGCCAGTTCTCTCAGTACCCATGGGTGTATCCCGTCGGGTCCCATGGACTTGAACACTTTCAGGTTCTTCAGATGATCACGAACCTGATCTGCACTTACAATGGGCAGTTCTTCCTCCCCGTCCCTGGCTTTGACTTCCACAACATCAGGAGTGTGGCTAGAGGCCCTTGCAGTGAAGACTGAGGTAAAGAAGTTATTCAGTACCTCAGCCTTTTCCTCATCACTTGTGACCATGTCACCATTTTCCTTTCTGAGGGGGCCCACACCTTCCCTAGTCTTCTTCTTCCCATTAATATACCTGTAAAAGTTCTTAGTGTTCCCTTTAATCTCCCTGGCTAGATTCAATTCAAACTCTGCTTTGGCTTTCCTAACCAGGACTCTTGCTGCTCGGGCAGCTTCCTTATATTCCCCGTTCTACCTGTCCTTCTCTCCACTTCCTGTAGAGTTTCCTTTTAAGTAATAGTGTGTCCAGTAGCTCCTTGCCCATCCAGGCAGGCCTCCTAGCATTCTTACCTGCTTTTCTCTTTGTTGGTATACAGAGCTCCTGGACACAGAGGAGGTGGTCCTTGAATACTGATCAGCTGTCCTGGGTCCCTCTTCCCTCCAGGGCTTTGTCCCACGACACTTTGGCTAGCAGATCCCTGAAGCAATCAAAATCTGCACGCCTAAAGTCTAGGGTTGTGAGCTTGGAATACTTCCTCCTGATTGCCCTGAGGATGTTAAATTCAACTGCTTCATGGTCACTGCAGCCAAGGCTGTCTCTGAGCCTCACATTGCTAACCAGCCCTTCCCTGTTGGTGAGAACAAGTTCCAGCATAGCACCATTTCTTGCAAATAAAATCCCCGAGTACTGATACATAACTGATACAGATGAGGTTTCTTCTCCCCCTGTACCATCTCAATTTAGAAAACATTCTCATGAATGACTTTCATTGTTTTGTATCACAGTATTACTAAGGTTGGAAGAGACCTCAAGGATCATCAAGTCCAACCTGTCACCACAGACCTCATGACTAGACCATGGCACCAAGTGCCACATCCAGTCTCTTGAACACTTCCAGGGACGGTGACTCCACCACCTCCCTGGGCAGCCCATTCCAATGATGAGCGAATCTCTCCGTGAAGAACTTTCTCCTCACCTCGAGCCTAAACTTCCCCTTGTGCAGCTTGAGACTGTGTCCCATTGTTCTGGTTCTGGTTGCCTGGGAGAAGAGACCAACCCCTTCCTGGCTAAAACCACCTTTCAAGTAGTTGTAGGCAGCAATAAGGTCTCTCCTGAGCCTCCTCTTCTCCAGGCTAAACAACCCCAGCTCCCTCAGCCTCTCCTCATAGGGCTTGTGCTCGAGGCCTCTCACCAGCCTTGTTCATAGTATCATAGTATCAGTCAGGGTTGGAAGGGACCAGAAGGATCATCTAGTTCCAACCCCCCTGCCATGGGCAGGGACACCCCACACTAGATCAGGCTGGACAGAGCCTCATCCAGCCTGGGCTTAAACACCCCCAGGGACGGGGCCTCAACTACCTCCCTGGACAACCCATTCCAGGGCTTCACCACTCTCATGGGGAAGAACTTCCTTCTCACATCCAGCCTGAATCTCCCCACCTCCAGCTTCATTCCATTGCCCCTACTCCTATCACTACCTGAGATCCTGAGAAGTCCTTCCCCAGCCTTCCTGTAGGCCCCCTTCAGATACTGGAAGGCCACAATTAGGTCACCTGGGAGCCTTCTCTTCTGCAGACTGGACAGCCCCACCTCCTTCAGTCTGTCCTCATAGAAGAGGTGCTCCAGCCCTCTGATCATCCTCGTGGCCCTTTTCTGGACATGTTCCAGCATGTCCGTATCCCTCTTGTAATAGGGGCTCCAGAACTGGACACAGTACTCCAGGTGGGGTCTCACCAGAGCTGAGTAGAGGGGAAGGATCATGTCCCTTGACCTGGTGGCCACACTTCTGATGCAGCCCAGGATCTGATTGGCTTTGCAGGCTGCAAGTGCACATTGAGAGCTCATGTTGAGTTTCTCGTCCACCAGCACCCCCAAGTCTCTCTCCTCAGGGCTGCTTTCCAGCCAGTCACTGCCCAGCCTGGATTTGTGCCTGGGATTGCCTCGACCCAGATGCAGGACCCTGCACTTGCTCTTATTGAACCTCATGAGGTTGGCTTGTGCCCACCTCTCCAGCCTGTCAAGGTGCCTCTGGATTGTGTCCCTTCCCTCCAGCGTGTCTGCTGCACCACACAGCTTGGTGTCATCAGCAAACTTGCTGAGGGTGCACTCAATGCCACTGTCCATGGCACCCACAAAGATGTTGAACAAGACAGGTCCCAGGACTGATCCCTGAGGGACTCCACTTGTCCCTGGCCTCCACTGGGACATGGACCCATTGACAGCCACTCTTTGGGTGCAGCCATCAAGCCAGTTCCTTACCCATCTAGTGGTCCACCCATCAAACCCATGTGTCACCAGTTTGGAGACCAGGATGTGGTGTGGGACAGTGTCGAAGGCTTTGCTCAGGTCCAGGTAAATGACATCAGTTGCTCACCCCTCATCTATTAATTTTGTCACCTGCTCATAGAAGGCCACCAGGTTGGTCAGGCAGGATTTGCCCTTGGCAAAGCCATGCTGACTGTTCCCAATCACATATTCACTATTCTTGTGTCTCAGTAGTGCCTCCAGTAGGACCTGCTCCATGATTTTTCCAGGCACAGAGGTGAGACAGACTGGCCTGTAGTTCCCTGGTTCCTCCTTCTTGCCCTTTTTGAAGATGGGGGCAATGTTTCCCCTTTTCCAGTCTGTGGGGACTCCCCCAGACTGCCATGACTTTTGAAATATAATAGAGAGGGGTTTAGCAACCTCATCTGCCAATTGTTGTCCTTCTCTGGACATGTTCAAGTGTCTCAATGTCCTTCTTAAATTGAGGGGCTCAGAACTGGACACAGTACTCAAGGTGTGGCCTAACCAATGCAGAGTCCAGGGGCACAATGACTTCTCTGCTCCTCCTGGCCACGCTATTCCTAATACAGGCCTGGATGCCATTTTCCTTCTTGGCCACCTGGGCACACTGCCAGCTCATGTTTAGGCAACTGTCAATCAGCACCCACATGTCCCTCTCTGGGAGCTCTCTAGCCACTCTGACCCAGCCTGTAGCACTGCATGGGGTTGCTGTGGCCAAAATGCAGCACCCGGCACTTACCTTGTTTGAAATTACGCATTAACACCAAATACCAGTTTTATTTCTGTCCTCCTTGTCCCATCTTTTGCAGACTTTGCTCGTCTTGCCCTCAGCTTTCACTGTGTATTCAATACTGTGCTTAGTGAGTGAAGTGAGATGTGCAAGGTTGTGATTAAGTGGCAACACTGTTTTCTATAGCTTCTGCCTCTCAGATTAGCCCTTCTTTTTCCTTGCACCATGTCCATCCTCAGATTTTGTGGGAACATAAAAACCTCCTTAAAACTTGACCAGTTTTGATTTGTGAATCAACCTTGTAACTTCAAGGTCTGAAGGGAGGACTTATGGGCTGAAGGGATAGAAACCTTGTTGCAGCTAACAAGGATATTTCTACTTTGTGAAAAGACTTACTGAAGTCTCTCTTGGATTGTTACTAGCCTTGTCACATAATCTCTCTGTCTTAAAATTAATTCATTGATTTGATCAGTTTAGTTTTTACTTGAACCACTGTTTTGATCTTGTCATCAGTTTGGGATCAAGTGGGACTGCTGACACAAGCAATAGGGAAAGAACAAGAAGAGGGTAGAACTTAGTGCTTCGGGAAGTAGTACAGTTTTATAACCAGCTACTTGTGGCCTTGGTCATTCAATTGACTTGAAAAGCTGCTAACTACAGTGATTCTCACTTCTAGCCTTAAATCAGGTGGATCTTTGCAGAGTCAGAGGGCTGGAGCACCTCTTGTATGAGGACATGCTGAGAGAGATGGGGTTGTTCAGTCTGGAGAAGAGGAGGCTCCAAGGAGACCTTGCTGTGGCCTTCCAGTAACTGAATGGGGCCTACAAGCAAGCTGGTGAGGGACTTTTTAGGGTGTCAGGTAGTGATAGGACTAGGGGGAATGGATTCAAGCTAGAGGAGGGGAGATTTACATGAGATGTTAGAAAGTAGTCCTTCACCATGAGGGTGGAGGGACAGTGGAACAGGCCTCTCTGGATCTGCAGTGGGATGCATGGGGACATGGTAGGGTGGTTGAGAGCAGGTGGAGCATCCTGCTAGAAGCCCAGGATGAGAGGCTGCAGGACAGAGTTATAGGCTTCAGTGCTGGCTTTTGCATGGGACCATGTCTGAGTCCTGTATGTTACACCATAGGGCTGCTTGCCCTGGGGCAGGGGCTAGAATAGAATAGAATAGACCATGTTGGAAGAGACCTTCAAGGTCATTGCATCCAACCGATCAACTAATCCAACCCACCTAAACAACTAAACCATGGCATCAAGCACCCTATCAAGTCTGCTCCTGAACATCTCCAATGATGGTGACTCCACCACCTCCCCGGGCAGCCCATTCCAATGGGCAATCACTCTGTGTAGAACTTCTTCCTAACATCCAACCTAAACCTCCCCTGGTGCAGCCTGAGACTGTGTCCTCTTGTTCTGGTACTGGCTGCCTGGGAGAAGAGACCAACCTCTGCCTGTCTACAACCTCCCTTAAGGTAGTTGTAGAGAGCAATAAGGTCACCCTTGAGTATCCTCCAGGTTAAGCAACCCCAGCTCCCTCAGCCTCTCCTCATAGGGCTTGTGTTCCAAACCCCTCACCAACTTCGTTGCCCTTCCCTGGACACACTCCAGCAAGTCAACATCCTTCCTAAACTGAGGGGCCCAGAACTGGACACAGGACCCAAGGTGTGGCCTAACCAGTGCAGTGTACAGGGGCAGAATGACCTCCCTGCTCCTGCTGGCCACACTGTTCCTGATGCACGCCAGGATGCCATTGGCCCTCCTGGCTGCCTGGGCACACTGCAGGCTCATGTTCAGCCTACCATCAACCAGTACCCCCAGGTCCCTCTCTGCCTGGCTGCTCTCCAGACACTCTGACCCCAGCCTGTAGCTCTGCATGGGGTTGTTGTGGCCAATGTGCAGAACCTGGCACTTGGATGTGTTAAATCTCATGCTGTTGTATTCTGCCCACCTGTCCAGCCTGTCGAGGTCCCTTTGCAGAGCCTCTCTACCCTCCAGCAGATAACTCCTGCCACCAGCTTGGTGTTGTCTGCAAATTTACTGATGATGGACTCAATACCCTCATCCAGATCATCAATAAAGATGTTAAAGAGCATAGGGCCCAGCACTGATCCCTGGGGCACACCACTGGTGACTGACTGCCAGCTGGATGTGGCACCATTCACCACCACTCTCTGGAATCAGCCCTCCAGACAGTTGCTAACCCAGCACAGAGTGCTGCTGTCCAAGCCATGGGCTGACAGCTTGGCCAGGAGTTTGCTGTGGGGGACAGCGTCAAAAGCCTTGCTGAAGTCCGGGTAGACCACATCCACAGCCCTCCCCACATCCACCAGGCAGTCACCTGATCGTAGAAGGAGATCAGGTTGGTCAGGCAGGATCTGCCCTTCCTAGGGCAGTCATCCCTTGAGTGGTGCTGTGATGGTGGTGACTGAGGACTGGGGGTGGTTTGGTGCCCTTGGCGCTTGGTGGAGCTGATGTGTAGGTCAGTGATGCTTTGGCAGCACTTTGGTCCTATTGCTTCCTGCCCTTCCTCCCCATCCTAGGCAGGCACAGGGAGGGCCTGGACATTAGGTTTAATGAAAAAAGGGAGAACAAAACAGTCATCAAAGTGACTATAACATCAACAATCCCGCTCACTCTCCCTAAAAACA
This sequence comes from Melanerpes aurifrons, assembly GCA_011125475.1. Classification (NCBI taxonomy): domain Eukaryota; kingdom Metazoa; phylum Chordata; class Aves; order Piciformes; family Picidae; genus Melanerpes; species Melanerpes aurifrons. The sequence continues at coordinate 24,891,574 of WWNC01000003.1, forward strand.
TCTGATGATCCCTACAACAGGCCTAATTCCTCACCCTAACCCTTGCCTCATGCTACAGCACTGGCTGCTTGTGGCCAGTTGTTGGCCAGGAGCTGTTGTGGTGCCCCTGGCTATGCTTCTGCTGCCTGTTGTACTGGGACATGCTGATCAGGGCTGGTGGTTGGTTTTTCCATGTATGTTGCCATGGATGTTCCAGCTTCTTAGTGGTGGTCTTGAGTTGATCCGTGCTCTGTATGACTTTGTAGTGGCTGTCATCTTTGGTGGATGAGCTGATGGGAATTAATACCAGTTACACTCAGGGAGGTGGCTGTGCTTGGGGTGGTGCCATCATTCATAGCAACATCTGTGTCCAGGCTGATATCAAGGTCTGCGGAGGTGGCATCATCTATACCCACAACAGTAAGGAGATGTAAAGAACTGGGTATGTGGCATCCCGCATTTTGACATACGTGATAATGGAGATGTCAAGACCCGAGAAGGTGGAATGAGAGAGGTGTGCCCAAGCTCCTGGAAAGGTGTCTGTAAATGCTATTTCCCAGGCAGGCCTTGGCCAGCTCTGGTCACTGGGTCTTGCTGAGCCCACATGCCATAAGTGCCAGGGAGACAAGGGTGCTGGGGGTGCTGGAGATTGTGATGAGAATAGAGAAGAGGAGGGAACCAGAGGTGCTGAAATGCTGGGGTTGACATGAGTGCTGAGGTGGCAGGTCTCCTCGAACTGTTCTAATGGCTAGGGATGTCTAGAGTGCCTGTGGTGATACCTGTGCTGGTGGTCCCCAGGGTGGAGGGAAGGGCTACTGCTGCTGCCCAGGCCCTTGGCAGAGACTGGGTGATCCTGAATGAGAGAGCTGAGCCTTTGGTGGTGGTCACAGGCCAAGCTGCAGCAGGAGGGAGCCCAAGGGCACTGAGCAGGAGGCAGGGTTTTTCAGTAACTTCAGAGATGGAGACTCCACCACCTGTCTGGTGCGATCTACAAAAGGCTGCAGTGTTTTTGGTGATGTCTCCTTAAACTGAGTGTTTTTTGTCATCCACAGATACTCAGTGACAGAAGAACTTCGGTTATGTTGCAGGGCAACAAAGTGTCTTAGGAGAAACAGCTACAGGAACTGGGATTACTGAGGGAGACCTCATTGCTCTCTACAGTTTCTTGAAAGGAGGTTGGAGTGAGGTGGAGGTCTTCTCCCTAGTATCAGGTGACAGAACAAGAGGAAATGGCCTGGAATTGTACCAAGGGAGGTTTAGATTGGATATTAGGCAAACTTTCTTTACCAAAACAGTGGTCAGACATTGGAACAGGTTGCCCAGGGAAGTGGTGGAGTCACCATCTCTAGAGGTATTCAGGAAACTTGTGGACATGGCACTCTGGGACATGGTTTACTGGCCATGGTGGTGTTAGGCTGGCAGTTGGACTCATTGATCTTGGAAGTCTCTTCCAACTGAAACAATTCTATGATTCTATAAATCCACTTAAATGTCAGTGCTAAAAAGTTATTAATCTTTAGCATTGCTTAATCATAAAGCTGTATGGTGGTAAATACAAATTAAGTATTCTGTGTAATGAGAATTTCCTTAGTGGTTGGATGCAAAGAAATCACTGAAAATTTGAAAGAAAGATGTTTTGCAAAAGGGCTAGGGGCCATCCATCATCTCTAAAAAGCCAAGCTCTGAGCTTTTTTCTCTACCTTGGGTCCTCTGTCAGAAAGAAAACAAATTCTCTTTGTGGATGCTTAATCTTCTGTGGTGATTCAGTTCATAGAAGCCCCTACCCATTTGATTTCCCACTCTTCCTGTGCTTTTATGAAGATGAAGAGAGTTAGGCAAGTAGAATTCACCAGTAAATACTTCAGGAAAGACCAGGTTGTGAAGAGGGAGATGTCTGGGTTTCATTGCTGGGTTTCTGTTGTTGCCTGTGTCCATGTGTTGTGAAGGGGGAGAGGAAGAGAAATACCATGGAAGTGTGAACCACACTGCTGTTGTTTGAGGGCAAGGATAATAGAATCTGTGCAGTGAAAATTCAGTGTATCAGACAAGTGAGAAGAAGGTGCTGTATGCCTGGCTGCAGAGAACAGTAAACTTAGAAACACAATTACTGTGCATTGTGGCTTCTCAAGAGCTTATGAGGTCTCAGTGGAGTTGAGTGGGAGCATCTATGGTCCTTACGCTTCTTTCCTCTAAATGCTAAAGTTTTTAGGCTCCTAATGCACTGGCCATGGTGCCTTATATTCAGACTAGCTTCTTACCTTCTTTTCAGTGGTACTGAAAAGTATCTTAAACCCAAATAAGCAAGGAAATCTGTTTTCTAAATTAAAAAAAAAAAGGCAAACAATGCCTCTTCCCCCTCTTCCACCCTACCCCCCAAAATCCCCAGAAACAACCCCACCAAAAAGTTAAAAAATCAAAAACAAACAAACAAAACCCCCTTATGAATGTCCTATACTTGAAAGCATTTTTTAAATCTCTTCAAGTGAGGTTTATTTGCTTGGTTTCTTAAAAATAGATCAAAAAGATGACTTCACATCTTAGCAAGTAGTAGGTTACTAACTGCAGTAGGCTGGAGCTATCCTATATAGCTAATATTACTGAGATACAAATCATATGGGACACTTCAAAGAAACTAAAATACTGCTGGAGTGTCAGTTCTAAAAAGAAGTAAAAATAAACAAGCTGGATTCCTACTTATTAAAGGAATATCTATTAATAGCCACGATCTAACATCTTAAATAAAACAAGCTTGAAGTACACACCTGTGTAATTAGGTAGTAGAAACTTCAAAAACTTCAGAATCTTTTGGTAAAACTGGAAGATATGTGATGCCATTTATCTGGTTAATAGAGTTTGTGAGTGATGCTGTGGTGCAAGCTTGTAAATCATAGGATTACACATGCATTGCTGTGTGTTTAGTTTCAAATACAGGTTATCAGGATTAAAATGTAGTTGTGTTCTTAGAACCAAAATTCCAATTTTTACAGTGGATTGATCTTCAGGACCTCAAAATGGAGTCATGCACAGTATCTCAAGAGGCAGTGTAATCTTGATGCAATAACAGTTTCTCTGGTCCCTCTCTGGCTCACGCTTAGTCTTAAAATTCTCTGCTGAATGCAATGCAGAGCTACCTGAGTGTTGAACTGTGCATCCTGCATCTTCCATATTTTCAGAATAAGTGGGCATCTTTATTTTTCTCAGAGTAAATATTCTGAAATACTGTTTGATACCTTCTTGGTAAAAATATCTTCTATGCTTTCTTTCAGAGTCTGAACTTTGTCCTTTTTAATCTGGCATCATGGACTGGTTAATTCTTACAGATTTTTATTGGAAATTTTAATTTCTGTGCTTTATGTATACCATCTAAATGGGAAATAGTATTCTAGCTGTTAGATCATATTTGGAAAGTCACACCTAATATGTATCTGTTGAAGTCCCTGCTGGCTGGAAAAAGGGAAACATAACCACTTCTTCAAAAAGGGAAAAAAGGAAGACCCCAGAAACTATAGGGAAGTCAGTCTCACCTATATGCCTGGCAAGGTCATGGAACCATTGTCCTGAAGGCTTTAAAAAAGCATATGGAAAATGAACAAAAGGTGACAGTGGTAACCAACATGGGTTCACCACTGGCAAATCATGCCTGATGAATCTGGTGGCCTTTTGTGATTGAGTTCCAGCATCAGTGGATAAGGGAAGAGCAACTGATATCATGTACCTGGACTTGTGTAAAGCATTTGGTGGATGAAATGAGGAAGAGGCAGGGATACTTAATGCCTTCTTTGCCTCAGTTTTCAGTAGTAGGATATGTTGTCTTCCAGACGACTGGCCCTCCTGAGTTGGCAGATGGAGTTGGGGAACAGTATAGTACCCTGGTAATTCAGGAAGAAGTTGGAGACCTGCTCAGCCACTTGGATCCCCACAAGTTTATGGGACCAGATGGGATCCATCCTAGGGTAATGAGAGAACTGGCAGATCAGCTGGCCAAGCCGCTCTCCCATTATTTTTCGACAGTCCTGGCTCACTGGAGAGGTCCCAGATGGCTGAAAGCTGGCCACCCATCCACAAGAAGGGGTAGCAGGAGGAGCCAGGTAATTACAGACCTGTCAGCCTGACCTCAGTGACAGACAAGACCATAGAACAGGTCATCTTGAGTGCAATCACACAGCACTTCCAGGATGGCCAAGGGATCAGGCCCAGTCAGCATGGATTTAGGAAGGGCAGGTCCTGCCTGACCAACCTGATCTCCTTCTGTGCTCAGGTGACCGCCTGGTGGATGTGGGGAAGGCTGTGGATGTAGTCTACCTGGACTTCAGCAAGGCCTTTGACACTGTCCCCCACAGCAAACTCCTGGCCAAGCTATCAGCCCATGGCTTGGACAGCAGCACTGTGTGTTTCATAGTTTCATAGTTTCATTCAGGGTTGGAAGGGACCACAAGGATCATCTAGTTCCAACCCCCCTGCCATGGGCAGGGAAACCCCACACTAGATCAGGCTGGACAGAGCCTCATCCAGCCTGCTCTTAAACACCCCCAGGGACGGGGCCTCGACCACCTCCCTGGACAACCCATTCCAGGGTCTCACCACTCTCATGGTGAAGAACCTCCTCCTCACATCCAGCCTGAATCTCCCCACCTCCAGCTTCATTCCATTCCCCTAGTCCTATCACTACCTGACATCCTGAGAAGTCCCTCCCAGCCTTCCTGTAGGCCCCTTCAGATACTGGAAGGCCACAATTAGGTCACCTCGGAGCCTTCTCTTCTGCAGACTGAACAGCCCCAACTCCTTCAGTCTGCTCTCATAGGAGAGGTGCTCCAGCCCTCTGATCATCCTTGTGGCCCTTCTCTGACACGTTCCAGCACCTCCACATCCCTCTTGTAATAGGGGCTCCAGAACTGGACACAGTACTCCAGGTGGGGTCTCACCAGGCTGAGTAGAGGGGAGGATCACCTCCCTCGACCTGCTAGCCACACTTCTCCTGATGCAGCCCAGGATCTGATTGGCCTTGCGGGCTGCAAGTGCACATTGGGAGCTCATGTTGAGCTTTTGTCCACCAGCACCCCCAAGTCTCTCTCCTCAGGGCTACTTTCCAGCCAGTCACTGCCCAGCCTGTATTTGTGCCTGGGATTGCCTCGACCCAGATGCAGGACCCTGCACTTGCTCTTATTGAACTTCATGAGGTTGGCTTGTGCCCACCTCTCCAGCCTGTCAAGGTCCCTCTGGATGGCCTCCTTCCTCCAGTGTGTCTGCTGCACCACACAGCTTGGTGTCATCAGCAAACTTGCTGAGGGTGCACTCAATGCCACTGTCCATGTCACCCACAAAGATGTTGAACAAGACAGGTCCCAGGACTGATCCCTGAGGGACTCCGCTTGTCACTGGCCTCCACTGGGACATGGACCCATTGACAGCCACTCTTTGGGTGCGGCCATCAAGCCAGTTCCTTATCCATCTAGTGGTCCACCCATCAAACCCATGTGTCACCAGTTTGGAGACCAGGATGTGGTGCGGGACAGTGTCAAAGGCTTTGCTCAGGTCCAGGTAAATAACATCAGTTGCTCGCCCCTCATCTATTAATGTTGTCACCTGCTCATAGAAGGCCACCAGGTTGGTCAGGCAGGATTTGCCTTGGCAAAGCCATGCTGGCTGTTCCCAATTACCTCTTCACTATTCTTTTGAGCAAGTAGTGACTCCAGGAGGATCTGCTCCATGATCTTTCCAGGCACAGAGGTGAGACTGACTGGCCTGTAGTTCCCTGGTTCCTCCTTCTTACCCTTTTTGAAGATGGGGCAATGTTTCCCCTTTTCCAGTCCTTGGGGACTTCACCAGATTGCCATGACTTTTGAAATATAACAGAGAGGGGTTTAGCAACCTCATCTGCCACTTCTCTTAGTACCCGTGGGTGTATCCCGTCGGGTCCCATGGACTTGAACACTTTCAGGTTCTTCAGATGATCACGAACCTGATCTGCACTTACAATGGGCAGTTCTTCCTCCCCATCCCTGGCTTTGACTTCCATAACATCAGGAGTGTGGCTAGAGGCCCTTGCAGTGAAGACTGAGGTAAAGAAGTTATTAAGTACCTCAGCCTTTTCCTCATCACTTGTGACCATGTCACCATTTTCCTTTCTGAGGGGGCCCACACCTTCCCTAGTCTTCTTCTTCCCATTAATATAACTGTAAAAGTTCTTAGTGTTCCCTCTAATCTCCTGGCTAGATTCAATTCAAACTCTGCTTTGGCTTTCCTAACCAGGACTCTCACTGCTCGGGCAGCTTCCTTATATTCCCCTGTTCTACCTGTCCTTCCCTCCACTTCCTGTAGAGTTTCCTTTTAAGTAATAGTGTGTCCAGTAGCTCCTTGCCCATCCAGGCAGGCCTCCTAGCATTCTTACCTGCTTTTCTCTTTGTTGGTACACAGAGCTCCTGGACACAGAGGAGGTGGTCCTTGAATATTGACCAGCTATCCTGGGTCCCTCTTCCCTCCAGGGCTTTGTCCCACGACACTTTGGCTAGCAGATCCCTGAAGCGATCAAAATCTGCACGCCTAAAGTCTAGGGTCGTGAGCTTGGAATACTTCCTCCTGATTGCCCTGAGGATGTTAAATTCACTGCTTCATGTTCACTGCAGCCAAGGCCATCTCTGAGCCTCACATTGCTTACCAGCCCTTCCCTGTTGGTGAGAACAAGGTCCAGCATAGCACCATTTCTTGTTGGTTCCTCTACCATTTGGAGGAGGAAGCTGTCTTCTATGCAGTCCAGGAACATCCTGGATTGCTGGTGCCTTGCTGTGTTGTCCCTCCAGCAGATGTCCGGGTGGTTGAAATCACCCATGAGGACCAGGGCTTGTGACCTGGAAGCCGCTTCTATTTGCCTATGGAGGGCCTCATCTGCTTGGATCTGCTGGTCAGGTGGCCTGTAGGAGACCCCCACAGTAATATCTCCTTCCCCTGTCCTGCCTTTAATTTTAACCCATACGCTCTCAACTAGCTCATCATCTCTCCCCAGTTGGAGCTCCACTGATTCCAACTGGCTACTGACATAGAGGGCAACACCTCCTCCTCTCCTTCCCTGCCTATCCTTCCTAAAGAGTTTATACCCATCTATGCCTACATTCCAGTCATGGGATTCATCCCACCAAGTTTCAGTAACTGCCACTATGTCGTGGCATCCCAGCAGCACAGTGGCCCTTAACTCATCCTGTTTGTTGCCCAAGCTGCGCGCATTCGCATAGAAGCACTTCAGCTGGGCTGGCCCTGTCCTCCTCTTGTGCCAAATCCCCTCGGTTTCCACAGAATGTCCTGGTGGATCATTCGTGGCTTGCCTCAGGGCAGCAAGTTGAGAGCCCTTACCATCTCTCCTTCTCTCTACTGCTGGTGAGCTGCCCCTCTGTTTGTCACCAGCCAGCAGGAGACTATAAACCCCTTCCCCTTCAAATCTAGTTTAAAGCCCTATCAATGAGCCCTGCCAATTCCTGCCCCAGGATTCTTATCCCCTCTGGGACAAGTGTGTCCCATGAGTTGTTTTCAGCTCAGGTGCCTTGAAAACCAATCCATGATTGTGGAACCCAAAGCCCTGTCGATGGCACCAGCCCTGAGCCATGAATTGATCTGTCGGCCCTTCCTCAGTGTGTCCTCATCCATTGCTGACGTTAGAGGGATGGCAGAGAACACGACTTGAGCCCCTGATCCCTTTAGCATTTGCCTAAAGTTCTGAAGTCTTTTTAATAGATTGTGAGCCTCTCATTGTTACATCATCACTGCCCACCTGAAAGACCAGCAGTGGGTAGTAGTCTGAAGGACTCATGAGGTTGGGAATTCTATCTACAACGTCTTTTACTTGGGCACCAGGAGGCAGCTGACCGCTCTATGAAATTGGTCTGGTCTGCATATTGGGCCCTCTGTTCCCCTCAGTAGGGAGTCTCCTATGACGATGACCCTGCGAGGTTTCTTTTCTGGGTAAGTTTTGATGGCTGGCCTGAGGCAACCTGTCATTGGTACAGCTTCTGACCTTCTTGAGTCCTCAGCCTCACCAATGACCTGTTCCTCCTGCAGAGCCTCATACCTGTTCTGTAACTGCACTGGAGGCAGCGTGCTGCTCACAGGAGCAGACTTCCTTTGTTTGCACTTCTTCCGTCGGGCAGAGACCTGTTCCCATTGGCCCTGCTCATGTGGGTTACTACAGGGAGGTTGAGAATCTTGCTTCTGGGGAGGTATCAAACTCCCTGTTCCCTAAGTGTTACCCCTGTTCTGGTTTAGAAGAGATTACGTTATGGGAATCGTCAATTTTCTGCTCACCATCTCTTCTAGCTCTTAGCCTTTCCACCTCTTCTTTTAGTTTGACCACCATGCTCATCAGATCACTGACCTGCTCACACCTGAAACAGCTGCTCCCTCCAGCCTCCATATCGAGTGCCAGGCTCCAGCACTCACTGCAGCCACCTACCTGAACATCTGCATGCTTGTGTGTGGTCTCTGTTTGGGTGCCCACTGTCCTTCTGCTAGCCTTTGCTCTAGTGGTGACCATCTTGCAGTAACCACCCTCTCCACACGGCTTTTTTTTTTTTTTTTTTTTTTTTTCCCCGTCAGTGAGCAGCCGAGCTGCGCTGCTCAGCTGCCTCCTCTCTCCTCAGCCACGCGCTGGGTTCTGTTTGGTTTGCGCGCGGTCTCCGCGGCAACCCCTCCCCCAGCTGCGTCAGTGCCCTCCGGCAAGTAGGCAGTCTGAGCCCCCTGCCCCTCCTCCTCTCTTCGGGAAGCCTCAAGCCACCAGCCCCTTACCGCCTGAAAAGCAAGGGAATCAAAGCCAAAAGCCAAACTCCCAGAGCTGCGCTGCTCAGCTGCCTCCTCTCTCCTCAGCCACGCGCTGGGTTAGTGTTGGGTTAGGAACTGACTGGAGGGCTGATTCCAGAGAGTGATGGTGAATGGTGCCACATCCAGCTGGCAGCCAGTCACTAGTGGTGTGCCCCTGGGATCAGTGCTGGGCCCTATCCTGTTCAATATCTTTATTGATGATTTGGACGAGGGCATTGAGTCCATCATCAGTAAATTTGCAGATGACACCAAGCTGGGGGCAGGTGTTGATCTGCTGGAGGGTAGAAGGGCTCTGCAGAGGGACCTTGCCAGGCTGGACAGGTGGGCAGAATACAACAGCATGAGATTTAACACATCCAAGTGCCGGGTTCTGCACATTGGCCACAACAACCCCATGCAGTGCTATGGGCTGGGGTCAGAGTGTCTGGAGAGCAGCCAGGCAGAGAGGGACCTGGGGATAGTGGTTGATAGTAGGCTGAATATGAGACATCAGTGTGCCCAGGTGGCCAAGAAGGCCAATGGCATCTTGGCCTGTATCAGCAATAGTGTGGCCAGCAGGAGCAGGGAGGTCATTGTGCCCCTGTACTCAGCACTGGTTAGGCCACACCTTGAGTCCTGTGTCCAGTTCTGGGCCCCTCAAGTCAAGAAAGATGTTCAGATGCTGAACCGTGTCCAGAGAAGGGCAACAAAGCTGGTGAGGGGTCTCAAGCACAAGCCTTATGAGGAGAGGCTGAGGGAGCTGGGATTGTGTAGCCTGAAGAAAAGGAGGCTCAGGGGTGTCCTTATTGCTCTCTACAACTACCTGAAGGGAGGTTGTAGCCAGGTGGGGGTGCAACCAGCACCATAGTTTCATAGTTTCATAGTTTCATTCAGGGTTGGAAGGGACCACAAGGATCATCTAGCTCCAACCCCCCTACCATGGGCAGGGACACCGCACACTAGATCAGGCTGGACAGAGCCTCATCCAGCCTGGGCTTAAACACCCCCAGGGACGGGGCCTCAACCACCTCCCTGGACAACCCATTCCAGGGTCTCACCACTCTCATGGGGAAGAACCTCCTCCTCACATCTAGCCTGAATCTCCCCACCTCCAGCTTCATTCCATTGCCCCTAGTCCTATCACTACCTGAGATCCTGAGAAGTCCTTCCCCAGCCTTCCTGTAGGCCCCCTTCAGATACTGGAAGGCCACAATTAGGTCACCTCGGAGCCTTCTCTTCTCCAGACTGAACAGCCCCAACTCCTTCAGTCTGCCCTCATAGGAGAGGTGCTCCAGCCCTCTGATCATCCTTGTGGCCCTTCTCTGGACACGTTCCAGCACCTCCACATCCCTCTTGTAATAGGGGCTCCAGAACTGGACACAGTACTCCAGGTGGGGTCTCACCAGAGCTGAGTAGAGGGGGAGGATCACCTCCCTCGACCTGCTAGCCACACTTCTCCTGATGCAGCCCAGGATCTGATTGGCCTTGTGGGCTGCAAGTGCACACTGAGAGCTCATGTTGAGCTTTTTGTCCACCAGCACCCCCAAGTCTCTCTCCTCAGGGCTACTTTCCAGCCAGTCACTGCCCAGCCTGGATTTGTGCCTGGGGTTGCCTCGACCCAGATGCAGGACCCTGCACTTGCTCTTATTGAACCTCATGAGGTTGGCTTGTGCCCACCTCTCCAGCCTGTCAAGGTCCCTCTGGATGGCCTCCCTTCCCTCCAGCGTGTCTGCTGCACCACACAGCTTGTTGTCATCAGCAAACTTGCTGAGGGTGCACTCAATGCCACTGTCCATGTCACCCACAAAGATGTTGAATAAGACAGGTCCCAGGACTGATCCCTGAGGGACCAGCACAAGAGGACACAGTCTCAAGCTGAGCCAGGGGAAGTTTAGGTTTAATATTAGAAAAAAGTTCTTCACAGAAGGAGTGATTGGCCTTTGGAATGGGCTGCCCGTCAAGGTGGTTGGGTCACCATCCCTGGAGGTGTTTGAGAAAAGACTGGATGAGGCAATAAGTGCCATGGTTTAGTTGATTAGATGGTGTTGAGTGATTGGTTGGACTTGATGATCTTAGAGGTCTCTTCCAACCTGGTTGATTCTGTGTGATTATGTGATTTGGCCCTATCCAGCATGACATTCTGGTCACCATAATTGGAAAAGCATGGAGTTGAGTGGTGGACCATTCACTTCATAAAGGATTGCCTGGATGGTCACACTCAGAGTTGCTGTTGGTACTGGGACCAGTGCTGTTTAACCTCTTTCTGGTGATATGGACAGTGGAGTTGAATGTACACGCAGTAGGTTTGCAGATGAAATTAGGCTGTGTGGTTCAGTTGACACACTGGAGGTAAGAGATGCCATCCAGAGGGACTTGGGACAGGTTGGAGAGGTAGGCCGAAGCCACTCATGAAGTCCAGCAAGGCCAAGTGCAAGGTCCCACACCTGTGTTGGGGAAATCCCAAGCACAAATACAGCCTGGGCAAGAAGTCGCTCAAGAGCAATCTCCAGGAGGAGGACTTAGGGATGTCAGTTGATGAAAAGCTCAACATGAGCTGGCAATGTGCTCTTGCAGCCCAGAAGGCCAACTGTGTTCTGGGCTTCATCAAAAGAAATGTGACCAGCAGGACCAGTGAGGTAGTTCTCCCTTCTAATTTGCTCATGTGAGATCCCACCTGGTGTGCTGCCTTGTAGTAGTTTTAGGCTGTACCTTTAAAACTTTCTGCAGATCTTAAACAGAAACTGTTAGAATGTCAATAAATCACCGCTGGGTGTAAAAAGGAAAGTAATGATCAGTTCTAAACAATTCCATTGTATAGGTAATAAACTATAAGGCTGGTGATGTAAGCTATCTTTCTCCCTTTTCAGCTTCCTTGCTCTGGGGACACTAACTTGCTTCTGGCTGGCTTTGCTGACCTTGGCTATGTTCTTTGTTTTGGCTGAGTATCCTAACAAAAGTAACTCTCTGTTCTTTTCTCATGTCCCTTCATGTCCAGAGGGGCAAGGAGGGGGACAGGGAGTGGGAAGCTATTAGCAGTTCCCTTGGTTTTGATCAGGGGGTTTCTGTGGTGCTTACAAATTGTAAGTACCTGTAAATATTGTAAATACTGTGTATTTTGTACATATTCATTGCATTTCATTGTAGATTGTAGTTTTGCTTGTAAATGCAGCTTCATTTGCTTCCAACTGGGCCGGTCTGGCAATTTAATGTTGGGGAGAATTTTCAACCCACCACATGCATCCAGTTCTAGTGCCCCCAGCATAAGAAGGATATTGACCTGTTGGAATGGGTCCAGAGCAGGGCCATGAGGATGATCAGATTGCTGGTGCACCTCCCCTGTGGGGACAAGCTGTGAGGATTGGAGCTGTTCAGCCTGGAGAAAAGCAGGTTCTGGGGAGACCTTGTAGCAGCCTTCTAGTACCTGAAGGGGGCCTACCAGAAAGCCAGGAAAGGAGTTTTTGCAAGGGCTTTGTAGCGGTAGGATGAGAGGCAATGGATTGAAGCTTGAGGAGGGCAGATTTAGACTGTGTATTAGGAATAAATTCTTTACAGTAGGGGTGGTGAAACACTAGAACAGGTTGCCCAGGGAGGTCATGGGTGCCCCCTCCCTGGAGGTGTTCAGGGTCAGGTTAGATGAGGCCTTGAGCAACCTGGTCTATGGAGGGTGTCCCTGCCCATGGCAGGGTGATTGAAACTAGATGATCTCTGACTTACCTTCCAGTCCAAATAATTCTGTGAATCTCTCCAGCAATTTTTCTTTCAATTTCATCTTGTTGACTTTGTACACATCTCCAGTTTGGGATCATCTTGCCAGTTTTGACACTGTCTTACCATTGTATCTTATTTCAGTGTCATCTGTGAAAATCTGTTGTACCGCTCTATTGCGTGTAGTAAGAACTATTAGAACTATGAAACCAGACTAAACTTGGGGTGCTCCTCAATAGGGCACTCAAAGCTTTCCCGGGACACCTTTCTCAGCTGTGAAGTGTTATGAAAAAGAAGGGCTTTCAGTTACTTTTCACACAAATTCTTAAATTTTATTTTGTTACTGTAAACTATTTTTGTTGTGCTATGCTTTCTTGAGGAAAGAGCTCAAACCCTGTAACACAGATTGCCATCTGAGAGTAAGTTAACACAGTATTATGCTTTGTTTTGGGGAGAAAGTGAAGGACCTGGCTGGATTAGTGGATTATTTTAATGAAGAGTTTAGTTATTAAGCATATTTTTAATGCTATTGTTTTAGTCAGTTAAGGATAATTTAAGTTATAGATCATAGAAGGGGGGGGTGGGGTGGGTTGGAAAAGACCTCCAGAGATTGTCCAACCCCTCCCTACCAAAGCAGGATCACCTAGGAACACATCCAGACAGGGTTTGAAAGTCGCTAGAGAAGGAGACTCCATCTCTATGGGCATCCTGTTCTGGTGATTCATCACCCTCATAGTAAACAAAGTTTTTTCTCACATTGAGGTGGAACTTGCTGTGTTCTCATTTGTAACCATCGCCCCTTGTCCTATCACAGAGCACCACTGTAAAGGGCACCTTCTTCTTGACACCTGCCCTTCAGGTATTTGTAAACATTAGTAAGATCTCTTTTCCAGTCTTTTCCAGACTGAATGGCCTCTTCTCAGCCTTTCCTCACAAGACAGATGTTCCAGTCCCTTAATCATCCTCACAGCCCTTTGTTGGACTCTCACTAATGTATCCTGGTCCCTCTTGAACTGGGTAGCCCAGAACTGGACATAATACTCTAAATGTGTCTCACTAGGGCAGAGTAGAGAGGGAAGGAGAACCTAGGACTTAACACAGTTTTGAAATTAAAATCCTAGATAGTCTTTTTGAGCAACTAGGTGGGTTTTTTTTCTAAGTCTCATAGTTTAAAGATGGTTTGGTTTTGTTGTTTAATGTTCTTTGTTTTTCTAACAGGTACATTTATGCAGTTGTTATTGGTGGATGTTTGTGATACATGAATTATGTGAAAACACTGTGTCTGCATTTTATTCTGTCCTAGGTGATTTGCAAGTCAGATGCTCCTACAGGGGATGTTCTGCTTGATGAAGCTCTGAAACACATAAAAGAGACCCAGCCTCCTGAAACAGTACAAAATTGGATTGAACTGCTTAGTGGTAAGCCTTGGCCCTAATGTGTTTGGGTTCCATGCCCCCATCTCCCCATAGAGCTAATTATCTGGCATCACTAGAGATTATACTACAAGGTTTCTTTGGAGAAAGTATGCAAAAATGTTGCTTAGTCTGTCCTCTAGGGTAGTCTCTTGTTGATTGTAGCCTTTAATCATATATAAGTAACTCCTGCTTTTGACTTACCTTGATACAGAAAGGATCTATATGGAAGTATCAGAGGACATCTCAGCTCTGTGGAAGAGGTGCCCTCCATAGACTAAAGTCAATCAGGGTTGCACCTGGGACATAAAACTGCCTTTGTCTGTACTTGGAAGTGACAGTTAGTGGAAGTTTGCAGTATAGGTATATGGATTCAATATTCAGAATTTTTTATGAAGAAAGGAGATAAAGAGCTCACCACTTAGCCAAATCATCTTCATGTTTTAAACCTATAGACCATAAAGAAACAATAGTCAGGAGTTCTGTTTTCCCATTCACTGGAGAAACATAGTGAATCTTTTCAAACATTTGACTTCTTGTATTGTCAATGTAACTTCTTTGCACATGATTCTCTCTGTAAAGCTAGTTTAAAAAAAAAGGGCAATTAGATTGCACCTTTACAGCTGCAGTTAACATTTTCCATATACCTCACCAGCAGCTGTATCCTCAAGATGCATAAATTCAACTGAAATTAAGTGGCCATCTTTCAGAATGTAGTGTGCTTTTACTGTATTGTTGACTTTTCTTCCTTCTGTAGCAGAATTCATCACCAGGGTTTGACTGTTTTTACAAAATACATAAAATGCAGCTTCCTTGGATTAGATCAGAGCTGTACTTCAGTTGCACAAACAGTGCAGGAGAAAAAACCCACTGTTTTGTCAACAATATGACTCTGGGACGTAGAGGGTAATGAGACTTGAAGTCATCTATCTGAATGTGTTACTTGTAACAGCTGATAAGTAAAAGTTTAAAATATAGCAGAATCTCTCACCTTCCCCTGCCTTCTTGTTTGCTTTTGTTATGTTCTTTGCATTTGTCCTTTATCACCTTAAACAGACTTCCTTGCACATCAATTAATACTGCTGTCCTTGCCATCTCTTCTCTTTTGTTCCTTGACTGTGAGGCAGGGGAGAGACAAGGGAGAACAGCAGGCCATGTCAGTAAGTTCAGTTCTTGCTCAGCTCTGCTTCAGTTTTTGCATCCTGCTAAAACAATTCATTTTTCTTGTCCTAAATACATAATTTGTGCTGACATTTCACCTTCTTTCCCAGTGTGGAGCACAAGCTATTGCTGATTCAAAAAAGGTCAGCTAATAAATGAACAGTGTTGTAGGCTTTCTTTGAGTTAAGCAGAGGTTTTCCTGACCTTCTGAGCTTTGGCTCTGGGAAGATAGTTGTGGTCAGTGCTGTGACTAAGATTTGAATCAATCATTTTTACATATGATTGTTAATTAGCAGTTCTTGGATGACAAGGGTCCTTTGCATTTCCCATGGGTTAGAAGACTGGCTTTTGAATAAAAATATTTTTGTGTTTCGTTTGGGTTGTTACTTTTAGAAACTTTTTAAAGAATTTTGCTTTAGGGCTTGATCTTGGAAGATAGCTACTTTATCTGTAATTATCCATGATGTGAAGAACACTTCTTGAAGTTACCATGCATATGAGTTCAAAGCCATCATGGAAATACTTCTACGGACATACAAGGTGATATTTGCCAGAGTGACGCTGTATCTAAGACAGTCTCTAAGGAAAGGAAGCTATTGGAATGTGCTGCCCAGGGATGTGGTGGAGTTGCCATCCCTGGACATGTTCAAGAGGGGATTGGACATGGCACTTGGTGCCATGGTCTAGTCATGAGGTCTTGCGTGACAGGTTGAACTTGATGGTCTTTGAGATCTTTTCCAACCTTTTTGATTCTGTGATTCTATGAAGTGTAGTGAATACAGAAGCTTGGATCAAAATGTCAGGTCTTCCTGTACATATAACAAAGATCTGTCTGTGGTTAGATAAGCAAGTGGCTGGCTGTGTAATTGAGGGAATCGGTCACAAGGTGTCACTACAATACTGACTTTTACTACCAGATAGTGGCATCCACCTAACAAACGTAGGAAACTCTAGGAAACTATTCTTTTTCGGGGGAGTGTGTGATAGTTTCATTTATGGTCAAACTGGAGAACCACATTCCATGAAGTGAGGACCTACAGGGACTTGAGTAGTTCACGCCTAGGTGGGTTCTCTGCCTTTCACTGTGTAGTTGGTGTCACCTCATTTGTTTACTTAAACTTGGCTGTTACTTGAATCCTGTGTCTGTCACAGAGGGACATACCTTGAAACCATCTGTGGGGTTTATTATTAGTGTTATTATTATTACATGTTAACCAATGATTTCTTTTTAAAGAGCTTTCTGATTATAGAAATAAGTTGATACAGAAAATTTTATATAATCTGTAGAAAACTCCCATCGAAGTAAGAAATGTTTCCTGTTATTTCTTGCCTCTTAAAATGCATACACTCTTTAATATAAGGAAGGCAGTTTAATACTTAGAATAAATACTTAGGCTGGGCCTTAAAATTTTTGACTTGTTAAGTAAAGCCAAAAAGGTAGATTTCTAAGTGCTTAACAGTCTTACCTTTGTCGGTAGCTTTTGATGCTGATTTTGAGCTCTTTCTAGTTCCCTCCTCTATGCACGCACAGTCATGCACTCTGAAGCTCCCAGTTCCTCCACATAAACAGAAATAATTAGAAATATTTTTAATGAGAGTATTAAAGCCCCTGCATACACATACTCACTCAGTGCATGGCCACTCTACCACCTGGTGGGGGAAGAAATGGAGAGAAGAATCAAAACCTGAAAAAAAAGATAAATGTTATTGGGTAGGTGTGTGTTAATTTGTCTGTGTGTCAGAAAGCAAGCCAGTGGTGCTTCTTTCAGCCTCCGAAGTAGTAAAAGGCTGGAGGCAGACATGCACAAGACTGAAGGGAATGCTTATTTTTATTATTAAAAGTAAAAGCCTTTTTCGTTTTTGATGACTGGTTTGGGGGTTATTTTTCTTTTTTCTTCAGTACAAGACTGCTTGATTGTCATGTCCCTAATTAGGGTATGGCTTTAGAAAGTGTTTTATCCAAACTTTAAATGCGCATGGAAGCTCCTTCAAGAAGTCTTTCATGGTCTCTGTCTCTGTGCTTACGTCTGGGTAGGTCAGGTACAAGAGAAGTCCTGACAGCGCAGTATCTTGGTGTAATAGTCAGCTGTGTGAATTTGACAGCTCACCTTACTTGGTTTTTTTTATTGCCTTTTAGGTGAAACGTGGAACCCTCTGAAGTTGCACTATCAACTACGAAATGTCCGTGAACGGTTAGCTAAAAATCTAGTTGAGAAAGGTGTATTGACAACAGAGAAACAGAACTTCCTTCTTTTTGACATGACTACGCACCCTCTCACCAACAACAATATCAAACAGCGCCTCATCAAGAAGGTTCAAGAAGCCGTTCTTGACAAATGGGTGAATGACCCTCACCGCATGGACAAGCGCTTGCTAGCACTTGTTTATTTAGCCCATGCTTCAGATGTTCTGGAGAACGCTTTCGCCCCCCTTTTGGATGAGCAGTATGATTTAGCCACGAAGAGAGTGCGGCAGCTTCTGGATTTAGACCCTGAGGTTGAATGTATGAAAGCCAACACGAATGAGGTGCTGTGGGCTGTTGTAGCAGCTTTCACAAAATAACAGCATTCAGACTGAAGCGTTCTCTCCTCTTTCATGTGAACCAGTTGTTTCTCTTCTATTGACTATTCATGTTTCCTGTAATTTGTACCTTCTCACTGATGAATTGGCTCTTGTTTAATGGGAGTTATAAGTGGTGTATTCCCTCTTTCTCTGTGTGTCTGTATACAGGATTCTGCTGGTACAAGAGACCTTCCTGTTTAAAAACAACAGAAAAAGGTTTTCCTGCCATATTGGCATTCCATTTCCTATTCAGTTTGAGTTATCTGAAATACTTTGTTTAATCTATTTTTCATCGTATTGTTGCTGAAGTGGTCTAACATGGAAAGCACCTCAAGGAGGAAATGTGCATGCACTTGGATCACTAGTCTCAGATGACACAGGTGTGTGCATGCATTAACACTTCCGCAGTACAATTCATAACAAATCAAAAAGGGCCTTTTTAAAATCACCAAAGCTCTGTGTTGAAGTGTCTGTCAGGACATTTTATACATAGATGTAATTTCAGTTGTATCTCACAAAATTACTTTAAAAACAGAAATGCCATTAAGCAGCTTTGTCAGTAGTTCCTGTAAAATGCCCTTTAAATCTTATTTTTCATGCTAGTCTTTTCTGTACTTACATTTTTATTAGAACAGTAGCTGAGTCATATGGTTAGTGTAGAAAGGTCCAATTGTTTCACAAACCAGTTTGGGGATTGGATACATTCCATTGTACTGTATATATCGTTCAAATGTATATTAACTACTACCCCATCTTAGTATTTTGCAAGATCTACTTAGTTGTACACCTGGTGCCCCTTACTTGCTGTCAGCCATTGTCTTTTGATGGAAAGGCCTCCTGTAAGGAGTGTTTATCTGAAAGCTGTTTGTTGCCAGTGTTTCAGGTATTCTCAGTCTATGCATTGCCTTTGATAATTAATGTACTGAAAGAAACCATTTTCTGTCACTGTTTAGGTTATTTTTTCACTCCTGTATGGAAGGTGCTCATGACCAGTACAATTCTTGAGTGCAGTCTTTAATTTTGCACAGAAATTAATACTTATCTCTTAGACCTCAATCTACTTTACACTTCAGAAACAAAAAGTCATTCCTAGCAGGTGTTGCATGTGAACAGTTAGCAAGTAACGACTCCAGATGATTAAGATTTCCGTAATGGGATGCTCTGCTATATTTTTGTTTATATATATAATTATGCTGATTAGCACACTATTGTAAAACAAAAAAAGATATATATATATATATATATATAACTTTGGCTTTTTAAAATTTATTGCCTCTCTGCCACTGCTTGTTACCTCCTATTGGTTTCACAGTGTAAATAATATACATTGAAAAAATTAAGCATTGGTTTAGATTTTATTTTTTTCCTCATAACAATGCAGATTTACAATGGGGCTTACAGGTGTTTAGAAATCTCTTTGGTTAATATTCGGAGCAAGAATACTAGATGGTGTATAACTGTAGAGTTGAAATTTAAGGGATCCCTTAATCTGTATACTAGCTTTTTACCTACAGTAAATAAACTATGATCTTGAAAGTGCCTGAAACAAAGCAAGCATGTCATTTTTATTTTTTTTGTTGCTCATTAGAAATGTTTTATCGCTTAACTGAAAGCTTTAGTTAATATCCTTCTTATTAGAAAGGAAGAGTTTATATCAGATCAAACTGAATGATCTGCAGATCGCAAATCTCAGAGTTAGCTTGTGAGTGTGCAGCTGCGCCTGCTGTGGGTAGACTTCTCTCTTGAGCACAACTCTACAGCCTCATATGTGACTGGACTTCCAATTTTACACTTCATTTTCAACCCTATAGACACTTAAGTAGTTGACTTTAAAATACAACTTAAATTTGTCATACCGATTTAACCTTTTTCTTAATAAAGGTTTTTAAAATATGGTCCTTAACATTTAACAGCACGCTGTTCTCTCAGTTCTTAAATGCTGTTTCTTCAGAAAAAATGAAGTTAAAAGCATATTGTAAGATATTTTGAACTCTCAGTTTACAAATAAAAAGAAACAAAGTTCTCTCGGTTGTAAGATACTGCATTACAAACTTTGAGGAGCTTGGGCTTGAACTTTGAACATCTTTTAAACATCACAAAATGTGATTAAGTGGAGGAAAAAAATCAGTTGCTGTGTTGGTCTTATATTTGACAGTTTATAGGATAGTTAATGTACTCAATAGTATTGCTGTCTCACTGCTTTGCTCTTTGAGAGGAGAGGAAAAGTAATTAGGTTTAAAGATCAGAAAAGCAATAGAGTATTCAGGAGCAAGTGAAGACGAAGACCACAAAACTTGAAATGGCTTTGAAACATGGTTCAGACCAGAAGTATATTTCATAGTTCCTTTTCTATCCTCTCATGTTCCTGCTGGTTTTATGTTAGGTTGTACAGAGTACTGTGGTTTTGTCACCCTTAACAGGCAACATCGTTAAAAAGAAATTTCCCCCAGAAAGAGAATTTGGGATTTTGTGGTTGAATTTTCCCCTCTCCTACAGTATTTATTTGCTTTATTTTGTTAAACGTAGAACCTCTGTGATGGGCAGTTGTGTCAAAGAACTCTAATGTAAGGAATGATGGGTTTGTGAATAGCAGTAGTGTCTTTTTCTTGATCACCTGGTTATAAGCCTGGATGCAGGGGAGTCTTTTGGAGTCTTTGAGCCCTATGTTACATGCTTTAAAAAACCAAAGCCATGTGAGTGCTCCCAGACCTTGCCATCTAGCAAGGAGGATAAGTTTGGTAGATTAACAGGAACTGATTTAGCTAACATCCTTGCCTTTGTTGCTATTTCAGGTGGTTAAACATGGGAAACTGCTTTGTTCCGCTGAGATTCAGGTACTGTTCTTCCTGTCAGCTGTTGATGCAGCTCATGGAGACCTGGTTTCAAGATAGTTTTGTCTGCTCCAAGTCCTGATCTCTCAATGGCTGCTTGAAGCAAAGACTCCTATCTGTAGCCTGAATTTGTGTGTGCCTCAGGGAAGAACCTGTATTGTTCAGGGTCACGGTTTTTTGAAACAAACTTGGAAGCTAATGTCAAGCCAGGATTTTGAAAGTTAAATCCTCAAGTAGTGCATATATAGTTTTACAGTCCTTGAAATTCACATCCTCCTGTGTTTATAGAAAAATGTTACAGTGCTCCTGTAAGGGATGCTAGTGATACCTGTGTGCCACACATGATACTTTCAAGGCAAAAATTTGCTGAAGTTGCCCATAGAAGCCTGGTGACTGAGTGCTCTTGTGTTCATGCCCATTTCTCCTACAAAGATACGTATTAACTGATGTGTTCTCTGTGAACTGGACTGAATCTATACTGAAACAAAATAAAGCACCCTTTCAGGCTGTGGGCTGCATACAGTTACTACGTATCATATGCATGCAATGCCTAAAGGAATTTATAGACATGTATACGTGGGTATATTTAAATATATTCATATATATGTATATTTTTTATATATTTTTTTGCTAAGTAATTTCCAGTGTTTCCCAAGACTCTGTTTGTCACCAGTTTGGAAAACAGAACTGTTAAGATTTCCATTAAAGCCTCTGCTGGACTTCAGGCACTTCAGTTAGTTAAAGCCTGTTATGTCCTAGTTTCCCTTATTGTCCATCTCTCTTTCATTATGGAAGGGAGTTTCCAGTTTCAGAGAAGTACAGATTTCTTGGAAAAGTTAACAAAATTAATTCTGTGGTAATGCATAATGTATAAAACGGTTTAATTACTCAGGAAATTAGATGCTCTCAAGAGCTTTTTGAGTGTCAAAGCATGATCTCTGTGTAGGAGGTGGCCTTCTTGAGTAGGAGGAGAGGACCTTTGGATGGGGAAGAAGCTGCTACCCATGCTAATCTGAATAAGATCAGGAGTTTCCTCACATTGGGTCTTGCTTTTTCCTGCTTAAAAAGCCTCAGCATGAAGCCTCTGAAAAGCCACTGGTAAGAAAGGCCTGACAAAGGAAGAGAAAGAGCTTTTGTAGAAACAGTGACAAGAAAGCTGGGTCTTAAGGCAGCAGAAAAGAACAGAACAAGAAATGGCGATGCATTTGGTTTATCACCACCTTCCAGTATATCCAAATGATTTGCTGTTTTGGCACTTTACTCTCTTGACTTGGGTCTCTGGTCAGCTCTACTTCTCTTTTCTCTGTTGCTTTGTGTTTTCCTCTCTGGTGCCTGTGAACAGTGTACTGATTTCCAAGCTTAGGTATTTCACTCTTGCCTTTTATTACTCTTGCCTTTTATTACTCATCTATTTTTGCTCTCAGTTTTATAACCAACTTGAGCTTGACTGTCTGTTACCTTGTCCTCAAGAGTCACTTCCCCCTCCAATTCCCTGAGGATACCTCAAGGAACCTCTTCTTCAACACACAGCGTTTCTCAGTATTAGCTGCCTTGGTATCTGAAACAGCTGGCCACCAGCCACAGCTTATGACACATTGTTGATTAAGGTGAACAAAACTTGATGCTAATTTACCTTGAACAGCTCTTTACTTGCTTCAAAAGCAAGCTGCTGTTCATGTGGCTGGGAGAACTTGCAGCTGAGGATTGTGATTTTGCCAGTTCTCTAAGAAAGCAGGTCTTGTTCCTGAGCCAGTACTCTTGGACGACTTGTCTCCTACTCAAGCTACTCTGCTGTGACAGTGTTACATACAAGATTAATTTTCTCTTTTAGCCTTTTTGCTTGTTAAAAGCAGTTGACTTCATGCTGCAGCTCTAGAAGGCATCTTCTCTGACTGTTTATGGATGTTGTAGATGTTATTTGAAAGGTTTCTTATGTTTAATCTGATTAAAAGGGGGAAATGGGAGAAGAGAGACTCAGATATATTTAGATCACATAAATTGTTTTCCTGGCAAAATAGACAAAAATATTTTAGTTTTTCATGTTGCTTTCCTGACTCCCAATATGTCATTCAGTTCCATCCTATTTAGTGCATCTGATGTCTTCTCAGAAGAGGGTTTCCATCCTTTAATGCACTAGTCCATCAGGATTTGTCATCTGTTGCCCCTTCCATTTGTACATTTATTAAAATCTTGGCTTTTTTTTCCTCTTTTGCCCTGGACTGATTTTGAAAGTAGGTGTTAGGAGAAGGCTTTGGTGGTTGTAAAGAAGAATGACAGGCAGTTCATAAGCTTTCTCTGCTACTGTCAGGATGTCCTTACAGGGCTTTCTTTGTTTCCTGTCTGTTCAAATGAAAACCAAGTCATGGCTCAAATGACAGTCCTGCTATGACTCCTTAAGCTCCTGAGGACCTCAGTCACTTCTGAAAATAAGATTTGGCTAAGTCAAGTTTTGCCGTGCTAAACAGAACAATGCCTACACACCATTAAGAATCTTGGACCTTCTATGTAGAGGACTTGCAGAAGGAATATAGCAGGATCAGATCATTTCTCCAAGCAGCAATGTTGCAGTAACCTGCTTCAGCTATGACGGTAGGAGAGCCCTTGATCCAGAAGTCACACTGGTCCTTTTAGAAAGGTCTGAGATGCCTGAGGTTGCTAATCTTATGCACTGTTGTTACTCACACTTTGAAACGATCTTGTATGGATACATGGTTCATTACCTTTTTTTTCCACCCTGCCCTAGTGAAACTGAAGTTGGCCATGGGCTAGCAGCTAGGAAGGCTTGTCATCTGGGGTGATATGAGAGCTCCTGCTCTTCATCTGGGCAGGCCATAGGCTATCATAGCCATGATAGATCTGAGCATCTTCCCCTGGAGATTGCTTTCAGAGTGGTCCTAACCTGTGTGTGCCAAGGAGACCTTTAGGGTTGAAGAGTTTCTCTGAGCATGGCAGAGGAGACCGGGAAGTTGTGCTTCAAGACATCTGGCCTGTGCCTACCAAGTGATATGCTGCAGATGTGTCTGGGACTGGGCTTGTGTCCGTGTGGGAGAGGAACAGCTGGCTGTTCATAAAGGTCTTGGTCATCCAGCAGAACACCACGTCATGCAAGCGAGCAGTTGTACTTGAAACAAGGGAGTGTGTGTGACCTTCCTTAAACTGGAATATGTACAAATAAAACAGGCCTGAAATAAGATGTAATTATAAACACATTTGGAATAGCAACTGAGGTCTGTTTGTTGGATATGTTGCAAACAGGAAATGGAGCTAAATCCCCTGCATTAATAAATGCTTTGCTGAAAATATGTTACCTGATTGTTGGCCCTAGCTCTGGAGAGTTTCTTTCTGAGATCCAGATGAAGATTTACATGAGTTTTTACATACCCAAATCTGAGACACTCAGCCCAAAGCACACACAACCTCCTCTGTACAAGATGCACTGACATGCAGGGGAATTTGTACATGGCATTTGTAGGAATTTAACTTTTAACATTTTCCTTTAAGAGGAAGAAAAGTAGTTTTTTTATCTGACTAAAATACCCTCAGTTTTTGTTCCTTTCTTCTGTAGAGAATGGACAAGACCTGCTGCCAAAATCACATATGGCTGACAACTCAGAGGTTAAGGATTTGTGAGCCATGAACAGCAGAAATGTCTGACACATTTTTGTTTACTCTGCACAGGGATGGAGATAAGCTACCATTGTTGCAGCCTTATTTAAAGAGTATCCTTAGAAGATAATTGCCTAAAAGATAACTAAAAGTACAAGCAATTGCTGAATATAGTTTGTGACTATGCTACTCTTGGCCTGTCTTACAGGTTATGTTCATCAGTGGCACAAAGAATCTCTGTGGTATTACTGTAATGGGTAGGGTCTAAGTCTACTTGGTCCTCAGCATTTTGGTTGCACAATCAAATGAGTCCCAGCTCTTCCACTTTGGTGTCATTGAGCTGCTCAGGGGCTTTGCAGATTTGCCACTTAACTGCTTCAGATGTGCAGATAACTGTCAAGGCTGCCCTGGAAGCAAATCTCCCCCAGGTTCATCTGCTCTCCTAAGGCCAGGAGCCCCATGCCAATAGGCTTCTCACATGGAGCATGAGTGGGTTGGCAGCTGCACATATGCTGCATTCAGATGAGGCAGCCCACAGCAAACACTGTGAGTCCATCAACAAATGAGGGTGACAACCAAGCTGTCAGCCCAGGGTTTGGACAGCAGCACTCTACACTGGGTTAGGAACTGGCTGGAGGGTCAGTGGTGGTGAATGGTGCCACATCCAGCTGACAGCCAGTCACTAGTGGTGTCCCTCCAGGGATCAGTGTTGGGCCCCATCCTGTTCAATATCTTTATTGATGATCTGTATGAGGGGATTGAGTCCACCATTAGTAAATTTGCAGATGACACCAAGCTGGGAGCAGGTGTTGATCTGTTAAAAGTGTAGGAGAGCTCTGCAGAGGGACCTTGCCAGGCTGGACAGGTGGGCAGAGTCCAAAAGGACGTCATTTAACAAGTCCAAGTGCTGGGTTCTGCACTTTGGTCACAACAACCCCATGCAGTGCTACAGGCTGGGGACAGGGTAGTTGGAGAGCAGCCAGGCAGACAGGGACCTGGGGGTACTGGTTGACAGCTAGCTGAACATGAGCCAGCAGTGTGCCCAGGTGGCCAAGAAGGCCAATGGCATCCTGGCCTGCATCAGATATAGTGTGGCCAGCAGGAGCAGGGAAGTCATTGTGCCCCTGGACTCAGCACTGATTAGGCCACACCTTGAGTACTGTGTCCAGTTCTGGGACCCTCAATTTAAGAAGGACATTGAGACTCTTGAACATGTCCAGAGAAGGGCAGCAAGGCTTTTGAGAGGCCTCAAGCACAAGCCCTATGAGGAGAGGCTGAGGGAGCTGGGGTTGCTTAGCCTGGAGAAGAGGAGACTCAGGGGAGACCTTATTGCTCTCTACAACTACCTTAAGGGAGGTTGTAGCCAGGTGGAGGTTGGTCTCTTCTCCCAGGCAACCAGCACCAGAACAAGACGACACAGTCTCAAGTTGCACCTGGGGAAGTTTAGGCTTGAGGTGAGGAGAAAGCTCTTCACAGAAAGAGTGATTTGCCATTGGAATGTGCTGCCCAGGGAGGTGGTGGAGTCACCATCCCTGGAAGTGTTCAAGAGGGGACTGGATGTGGCACTTGGTGCCATGGTTTAGTTAGTCATGAGGTGTTGGGTGACAGGTTGCATTTGATGGTCCAAGATGGACTGAATGGAAAAGAGTCTGAAGTCTTTTCCAGCCTTATTGATTCTATGATTCTATGACACAAAATACAGTCTCTCAGTCTGCACAAGAGCTCAGTGTGTTCTCCAACAGCTTGGGAAGGAGGGGTGTGCCCAGACACAGTGATTGCTCATAGAGGCTGGGTATGCACAGATCTATAGTCTCACCTCAGGAGACTGACAGCGATCTTCAGCTAGGAAAAATCATGGTTATTTCAGGGAAGTCCTTGGGGACCAGACCAATGCTGCACCTGTGTTTGAACTTGAGAACATGTTTTGGTCAGCCTTGACTAAAATACTGGGCAAGTGAAGGATGCACAACCTCTGGAGTCCAGGCATGCATCAGAGCAGGAAGACACTAGGGAATGGTTAAAGATTTCTGAACTGCAATTTGAGCCTGCCCAACAAAACTGCTTTCTGTAATGAAATGCCCAGATATGGGGATAGTGGGGGGCAGTGGATATAAGACTGCTTGGCTTCAGGAGGACTTTCAATGCCATCTCTACAGCACTCTTGGAAAGAAGCTGTTGAAGACTGGGCTGTTAGGTGAGGTGAAAATTGTCTGGACCGCTGGGCTCCAGTAGTAGATTGTGACAAATACCCGTATGAAGAGACAAAGGTGACATTGTTAGGGGAGAGTGGTTGACATACAATATAGAAGGGCTTCAGTTCAGAGGAACCCAAAGAAGCTAGACAATGGGATAAGAGACACAAGGAGAAGTGCAAAGTTCTGTGCTTGGGATAGGAAAAAAGTGATCTGTTAGTGCAGTTTGCGAGCCAAGTAGGGGTGCTGCTGCTGGAAAGGATGCAAACCATGTTGGATATGAGCCCTCAGGACATTCTCATCACAGTATGTGGCAGCAGTCTGAGGAAAGTTGCTAGCCTCCTCGTCTCCACACTGGAGATCTCATCTGTATCAGCAATACCATAGAACCATAGAATCAATAAGGTTGGAAAAGACCTCAAAGATCATCAAGTCCAACGTGTCACCCAAGAACTCATGACTTCTGAACCATGGCACCAAGTGCCATGTCCAGTCCCCTCTTGAACACCTCCAGGGATGATGAGTCCACCACCTCTCTGGGCAGCCCATTCCAATGGTTAACAACTCTCTCTGTGAAGAACTTTCTCCTCACCTTGAGAGAAAACTTCCCCTGGCACAGCTTGAGACTGTGTCCTCTTGTTCTGGTGCTGGTTGCCTGGGAGAAGAGACCAATCCCCTCCTGGCTACAACCACCCTTCAGATAGCTGTAGACAGCAATAAGGTCTCCCCTGAGATTCCTCTTCTCCAGGCTGAACAATCCCAGCTCCCTCAGCCTCTCCTCATAGGGCCTGTGCTTGAGGCCTCTCCCCAGCCTCATTGTCCTTTTCTGGACACGTTCAAGAGTCTCAATGTCCTTCTTAAATTGAGAGGCCCAGACCTGGACACAGTACTCAAGGCATAGCCTAACCAGTGCTGAGTACAGGGGCACAATGACTTCCCTGCTCCTGCTGGCCACAGTACTCTTGATGCAATGTCCAGCTTCAGGTTCAAAAAGGATGTTGGGGAAATAGGGTCCAGCAAAGGGCTATGAAGATGGCTATGGGCCTGTGGGACAAGAAGAGGTAGAGGGAACTGGGTCTGTTTAATCTAAGGGAGAGAAGGTCTAGGGGTCAACTGATGGTGGAGAGTTAAAAAAAAAACCAGCTGCAACTTGAAGAGAGAGTTGGGAGTTCTGGTTGACAGTCAATTAAATATGAATCAGCAGTGTGCCCAGGTGGCCAAGAAAGCTGATGTCATCCTGGCCTGTATTAGAAACACTGTGGCCATCAGGAACAGGGAGGTGATCATCGCCCTGCACTCAGCACTGGTGAGGACACACTTTGAGTGTTGTGTTCAGAGAAGGGTCACAAGAATGATCAGAGGGTTGGAGCAGCTCATCTATGAGAGGAGGCTGAGAGAGTTGGGACTGTTCAGTTTGAATAAGAGAAGGCTCTGAGGATACCTTATTGTGGCCTTCCAATGTCTGAAGGGGGCTTACAAGAAGGCTGGGGTGGGACTTTTTACTTTTTAGGGTGTTGGGTAGTGGTAGGCCTAGGGGGAATGGATCCAAGCTAGAGGAGTGAAGATTTAGATTAGAGATCAGGAAGAAGTCCTTTACCATAAGGGTGGTGAGACATTGGAACAGGTTGCCCAGGGAGGTGGTGGAAGCCTTATCCCTGGATGTTTTTAAGGCCAGGCTGGATTTGGCTCTGAGCAACCTGATCTAGTGTGAGGTGTCCCTGCCCATGGTAAGGGGGTTGGAACTAGATGATCCTTGGTGTCCCTTCCAACCCTAACAATTGATTCTGGGCCCTTCACTACAAGAGGGACATTGAGGTTCTGGAACATGTTTAGATAAGAACAGCAAGGCTCATGAAGGGCCTGGAGCACATGGCCTATAAGGAGCATCCAAGGGAGCTGGAGTTGTTCAGTTTGGATAAGAGAAGACTGAGGAGAGACCTCTCAGCTCTCTATAACTACCTGAAGGGAGGTTGGAGCTAGGAGGGGGCCAGCCTCTTGTTCTTGGTACTGAGCAACAGGACTAGTGGAAATGGTTTCAAGCTGTGCCAGCGGAGGTTCAGTCTGGATGCTAGGAAATGCTTCTTCACAGGGAGGGTTATCAGACATTGGAATGGTCTGCCCAGGGCAGTGGTGTCGTCACCTTCCCTGGAGTTGTTCAAGTAGCATGTGGACCTGTCACTTAGGGACATGGTTTAGTGTTAAATCTTCAGTGCTGGGTTGAAGGTTGGACTGGATGATCTTTGAGGTCTCTTCAAACTACGTTTGCTGTAATTCTGTAAAAAATTACAGGGATGCACTGATTCCAGTAGCAGCAGACAATATGCTAGTGGATGATAACATCAGACTGCAGCTTTGGAGTTTTAAACTGGACTTCAGAAAAAAAGTTTTCACTGGAAAGGCAGTGTAGCTCTGGGACAGACTACTAACCAGAAATGTTGTGGTATCTCCACCCTTGGAGGTCTTACACACTTGTCTAGACAAAGCCACAGCTGACCGGATCCAGTGTTGGCAAAAACCCTGCTCCAAGTGGGAGGTTGAGCTGGAAGACCTCCAAAGGTCCTTTTCAGCTACTATTTCTGTAATTCTGTGATCAGCTTCATCACTTTGACTGTGACTGCTAAGTAGGGTATTCCAACAAGCTTACTGCTCAGCAGGCTGGTCAAATAGCAGGAGAAACTGGGAAACAGAGGGTGGTCTTGTTTTATTTGAGAAAAAGAAAAACAGTCCCCACAGTATCATTCAAAAGTTTTAACATGTGCTAGGAAAATTCTTCAGTTCTTTCATGTAACCAAATTCAAATGCAGATTTTTAATGTCTAATTTGACAGATAGACTATTGCCAGACAAACTGCCAGAATATCTTTTGTAAGGTGATGTTGATGTCAGACAGGTAATGCACCAATGTGGTATCATGCAGGCAGCAAACCCCAAGCAAGCCACCAGGCCTGCCTGTAGCACGGCATGAGGGATGTGGGAAGGAGGATGTGCTCTGCACCTTCCTTCACTGCTGTCAGAACTGTGTGGACTGAGAAGTGTTCTGAGGCTTGTCAAGTTTCATGCAAGCCCATGAGAATTTTAATAAAGTTGCTTCACTAGTTCAAGCACAGAGGTGCTCATTGTGGATACTTGTGCTCAATAAGTGAAAGTGAGAAGCTATTTTGTGAAACATTGAATGTCTAGTACATTTTCTGCAAATACATACACTTGCCACTTTCTTCAAAGACAGTATTACATATATGCACTGGGGAAATACTTCCTTTCCTAAGTAATACCTCTCCATATTTATGAATGAATAACAAAGAACTTTGTGGTGCAGCATGAACATGTTGTATTCCCTGCAGGAATCCCTCCTACTCTACAAGTCTGTGCAATAAGAAACTCTCTCATTTACACCGCAGTGTTCAGCATAGGTTCTTGTGATCTCTTATTTTTCAATTCAGCCTCATTTAAGTTCCATAAACAAATTGCTACCTCCATCCAACGAGCTTCAGGAAAAGAAAAAGGCTAATGCCACTTCAGAAATGAACAGCCAAAGCACCTAACTAAAAACTGCCATTTGTTATCCCACCATGAGGTGAAACATCATCTAGGATCATTTAGACAGAATCAACAATAAAAAGAGTCAAAAAGCAAATCAGTTGCCATCCCAGTTTGCTAAAGAGCTGAATTCATATAATAAACTGTGGCAATTGTTTTTTAATTTAATTAAGTGCACATAGAGCAATGTAATTAAGGAGTTCTAGATTTCTTTAGAAGCTATCCACCAGTTTTAGTCTTGGTATCTCTCTGATTTGATTCACAGGGGATGTGAAGTAACCTTTCTGAAGAACATTGAAATCTTTGGGAAAAGATAGGATAAATTTTAAACCAGGTGTCCCATGTTAACATAAAGAATGATTTACAGATGCTACTGGAATCCGGGTCTCCAGACACACACTGGGATGCACCAGAGCCAGGATGGAGCAGAAAGCAAGGGTGCAGTGGAGCAGTGAGCTGAACCCACTGAAATCACAGACCAGCCTCAGCAGCCAGGGAAATCAGTGTCTCTCCAAGAGCTTGTTGTCTTTGCAAGTCAGTTTTCCCTTTTAGTGCCTTTGTGTGGGTGTGAGGTCTCTCAGAACCAAGTAGCTTTATCATGGGACAGACCATCTGTGGTGCTTTCAGTAAGCTTCAAACATTTAAGTTTCTGAATTCCCTAGTGCACTGAGTGCAACTTCTCATGTTTTTACATAAAATACACCTTTACTTTGGTGCTTCATACTGCTAGAATTGAAAGCACAATTTTTGGCCACTTTGCTTTCTTTTTAGGTTTCCTTGATGGCCTGTTATTGCACTGCTCTTAACAACAACAAAAAAGGCAGCATAGTGTACTATGGAAGTTAGATATTGCAGGTTGAGGAGAGTAATTGAGATATTTCTACTCATCTGTGTCTTCACTAGCATTGCTCTGAAATAGTTCAGTTGCTTGAATCTGCAGAGCTTATGAAGTGGTTGTTAATGAAGGTGACTTTGGAGGTCAGGGGAGACAGCTAGTAAGTGTAGTGTGGTGTCCTGACCAAAAGCTGTATCTGTTTCCCACTGTGCATCACAGGCCTTGGCTAAATCAGATTTTCTGGTAAGACATTTTGCCTTGATGTGAGGTTAACAAGAGACTGGGAGCCTTATGCTACTTTGTCATACTTCACTAGCTTTATTTGGATAAGGTTAACCTAGTGCTGATACTATGCAAATGTCCTACATTTCTAAGGCTGGTATTCTGACTGTAAATCCCAGATGTTATATTGTGATATTTTTCCTCTGAAGATGTATTTACATCGCAATTAAGTCACCTCACAATGTCTTCAAAGATGGACTGAATTGCTTAAATTTCTTAAGGGCATGTTAGGACAGAGAAGCGCACATTCTTCTGGCACAATTACCAGTAAAATAAAGTGCCAGGCACCAACAGAGCTCCCCACAAGGGCACTGTTGTTCTGGAGTAGAAGTAGATTTTACGTTCTTTTCCTTTTAAACTCTTTCCAACAGAATCTTGGAAGATCTTCTGGTGCTTTCTCCTGCCTAGGGGAGGATTAGGAGGTGGGTGAGGAGCACCTGAGCTTTTGCAGCAGCTTCATAGCAACCACCATGTGTAATCAGGAGACGCCCTGGGTCCGTGACCCTCTTGGATGTGGGACATGAGCTTTGATGAGGGCTAGCAAAAGCTCAAGATAGTCCTTGGCAATGCTTATCCTTCCAGGTAAGCCCAGCACCCGAAGCCTCACTGAGATCCAGCTTGGCCTTCATCCCCCATGAGACTCATGAACTGAACTGATATTACATTTTTTACAATCACTTATACAATTCAGCCATTTCTGATTTAGTATTCAAGGACAGAGTTGCCTCAGAGGTTTTAGTTGTTGTGTTTTTTTCCTGTAAGTTCAGAGTAACCTGAATATTAAGGCATGAAAGTTCACTGGAGCCTGTTTCAGCCTGTAAGTGGGTCACAAGACACCAAAGCACTGAGTAAAATAACACCCACACAAATCAAAGAGTAACTAACCTGTATTTAAATAGAATAATCTTTCTGGATGCCTTAGTCATAGATGTCTCAGCTATGAAAAACAAGACACCAAACAGTTGAGAAATGGCCACAAAGGATGCCTCCAAACCTAGGCACAAAATTATCAGACTGACACAAGTAGTTAAATCAACCTCCCCTTGATGCTCCAGGAACCTGGGATGCATGCAATTTCCACTGGAAATAATAACATGCATGAATATGAACCTTGGAAATGATATCTAGTGAGGGCTTTAGTGGACAAAAATCTTACCAAAATATCTCAATGAAAAAGTGGCCTTAAAAAAAAAAACCAAAAAAGCAAAACCACAAAAAAAAGCCCAAACATACCCCAAATAAACAAACAAACAAACAAAAAAAGAGCTGAGGAGCATCAGATAAAACTGCATGAAACTCTGCATGGTGATGAGCCGACATGGCTGAAAGATGCAGAGCTCTGCTATGCTGAGTAGAGATGTAATCTAAGTATCTTGAGAGCCTGCCTAGAGGTTTTCTCCTTTTTGCTTGTAATTACAGCACAGACCCAACCATCACCACAGTTTGCCTGTAATTACTGCAGGCTTACAGGGTTCCTATAGGAAGTTTTACATATTCTGGTGGCTGGATCTGACTGCTAAGAGACTGCAGGCAGACAGATAGCTGTGGGTGTGAGAGGCTGAGCAGCATGGAAGGACATGAATTCATTTCTGGAGTGTGTTTGCTTGCAGGAGTGAGGCACAAATCAGGAGGCTGACTGGGAAGAAAGTGAGGGGAAGTGATGAGTTCCATTCTAGATGGGATGGCTAATATGCCAACAGACCTTTCAGCCTTCTCCTTGCTGGGGATGGCAGCTAGTAAACCCTTGGCAAGCCTGGTCCAGCCTTGCAAACTCTGCTTATGCTGCCCTTCTTACGGTGTGCAGTGCAGATGCCTGTGGTCTCCTCACTGGTGTTTTTCCCACCCACGCTCCTTGGGGCTAAGAAGACCAGCTGCCTCCAGCTGTCACACTGCACTACAGCAATGAGGTTGGGACTTCCCTGTGTTACTTGCTCTTAGTCTTGAACAACAGAGATGGGATTGTGCCACAGTGGTTGATCTAGGTTCTGAGTACCCTATCAACCACACAAGTGAGCTGTCATGCTTGACTAGAATTTGACTTTCACTTAGCAGAAGTGCTGGGCCCCTGTTTACCTGTGCAGTAGTGGGATGGAGGATAACACAGCAGTGGGATGTGAATTATCATAGTATCAGTCAGGGTTGGAAGGGACCACAAGGATCATCTAGTTCCAACCCCCCTGCCATGGGCAGGGACACCCCACACTAGAGCAGGCTGGCCAGAGCCTCATCCAGCCTGGACTTAAACACCTCCAGGGACGGGACCTCAACCACCTCCCTGGACAACCCATTCCAGGGCTTCACCACTCTCATGGTGAAGAACTTCCTCCTCATGTCCAGCCTGAATCTCCCCACCTCCAGCTTCATTCCATTCCCCCTAGTCCTATCACTACCTGAGATCCTGAGAAGTCCTTCCCCAGCCTTCCTGTAGGCCCCCTTCAGATACTGGAAGGCCACAATTAGGTCACCTTGGAGCCTTCTCTTCTCCAGACTGAACAGCCCCAACTCCTTCAGTCTGTCCTCATAGGAGAGGTGCTCCAGCCCTCTGATCATCCTTGTGGCCCTTCTCTGAACATGTTCCAGCACGTCCATAGAATAGCACGTTGCTCAGTTTTGGCTAACCTCTGCTTCTCTACTGGGAAATGGAGATAACTGGAGATAATGCAGTTACTCTGCCAGCAGCACCACCTCTGATCTTTTAATTCATTTTTTTTAACTGACAGTAAAACCCAGAATGGATCATTTCGCCGTGAAAATGGTAACAATGCACATATAAAACAGCAGGGATATATGGCTATTTGCACCTATTAGAATGTTCTGCATGCAATGTCCTGGCAACAGAAGTAGATCTTCCCCAAAGGGACATTTTCCCATCATCTGTTTGAGCCTGAGCTTCAATGTGCCCTGATGCAGCAGTCCATGAATAAATGAAGGATGATGACCCTCCACCTGCACCATCTAATCTAATCTAATCTAATCCCCTGCATATTGATCCCAGGGTACACACCGGCAGTAGAGGAGAATGCTTTGTATTCAAAATCTGGGAGACCAAAAGGAAAACCAACAAGACATTTGACAGAACAGCCTGATGTTTGCCATCAGCTTATGGTCAATGCCTTCATGGTCCCACAGTAGAGAAAGGATAGGTGACTGTGGAAATGCAATTAGTGGGTCTTTTCTCATCAAGCTGCGGTTCAGCTTTGGTTTCAGATGCTGATGAGATCACACTGAAATCAGTAGGAAGCCCATCTTACCAGCTGAAAGACCACTTTAGGAATAAAACTAAAACTCTTGACCTTGAAATAGCTTCCAAATTCTAAAAGCAGCAGATCTAGCTAGCTAGCTACCTTAGTTACAGGCATTAATCACTGCCTTATTTTACACAGCATGTAAATTTTAAGTAATAGAATCACTGTCCCCATTGCCATATTTGCAACTAAAAGCTGATAAATAGAAGCACTGACCTCAGCTGGTCGATTTAACCTGATGAGTCATGGTCCTGGGGCCACATATGCTTCCTCTGCTAATATTCTTGTTCCTATTTATTTTTTTTAAAGTGCACTGGCATGCTGTGTACCACAGAATAGCTTCTCTAATGGGCAATTCCAGAAATAGAAATATCCCATTAGTTCCCTTCTCCTTTGTCAGGGTTTCACCGCTTGTTCTATACAGGGCTGCAGCAGCTCAAAGAGACAAGGGCAAGAGGGCTCTTGGGAGAGATGGAGGATGGGCAGAGGTAGGCTGTTGAGCAGACAATTTCTCTTGAAGTTCTCTGAGAAACACCCTGATCTCTTCTTACTTTTTGCCTTATGGGGAGCTAAGCTGTAGTGAGAGATGCAGCAGCTGTGGACTCCTCCACTTTTTCTGTTCTGTGCTATGTGTGTGCCACAATAGAGGGATCTGCCCACAGCCATAGCTTTCATATTGCTCTTGATCATAGAATCATTTAGGCTGGAAAAGACCTTCAAGATCATCCTGTCCGCCACTACTCCTACTCTACCAAGTCCGCTATATCCCCAAGCACCACATCTACATGACTTTTAAACACATCCAGGGACAGTGATCCAACCACTTCCCTGCACAGCCTGTTCTAATGCCTTACAACTTTTTTGGTGATTTTTGTAAATACAGCTTCCATTTGCTTCCAACTGAGTTAGTCAGGCTTAGTTAATGTGAATGGGAAACTTCAACCCACCACATTACAATGACCTTCCACCAAACCTGTGCTTTCAACCTCAGAAACACTGCAATCAGTATTGTTGTCAAATGTTGTATCTGTACCCAGACATAGACCATGGTGCAGTGGTCCTCATGAAGACATGAACTTGTCTGGTTTGCAAGACAAAAGCTTCTTGTAGCCTAGACTGTCACACAAGGTCCCAAAGCCCATCTCTTTCACCAGCCTGTAGATGTTCTCATCTTGCAATAAAACCTGATGGGGACCATTTCTCTTCTGGCCCATGGCTGAGAAACCAAGTGGCTCCCATGTCTCTACACAGTCCCCAGCTCACAAAGTATTGTACCTGGGACAGAGCCGGGGAGCAAGAATCACTGTGTTGCCTTTTCCTCTCCTGCAGGCAGGTCCATGACGCTGCAGCTATATGGACAGAAGAAAAAGCAGCAGCTTGCTGAGCAGCACGGTACTGGTGGGGTGTGGCGGGTTCGCATGTGGGTGCCCCTGAAGCCTTCTGGTCCTGGGTACTGGTTCAGGATGCAAATTGGCAATGAAATATTAAAATCAAATAAAATAATCTGAGGCCAAAGCCTTTGGCTGCCTGCATAACAGCCTCGTGTTATTACACAAGCATCACTTATACCCCTTTGATCCGTAATGCTTGTGGCACTGAGACTTCTTTGTTCCAAACAAATTAACTCAAAATCAGACTAGGCCTTCCATTAAACTTGATAGACATGTGACAAAGAGAAGGCTCAAGGCTCATTCATCTGCCTCTCAAAAATAAATAAGAGCATAAACTGCTACTGAGCTGACTCCCTTCTATGTACAAATTTATAGGGCTGGAGAGCATAAGTGGCTGCTAATTCTGGCCCTTGGCTGAATCCTTTCTCTTCAGGCATATCTCCATTCCTCCCTTCCACTACTCACCTCCCTGGATGGTAATTCTCTGTCTTCTGACTCTTTAATATCACTGAAATGGGATTTATATGGGGAATATTTAGTAGAATTGCATTAGTATTTGACATTTCAGCTCTTGGTAGTTTTTGATGATGTTATTTGCAAGGACATTTTTTATGACTGTAAATTGCAATTCTTCAAGAGCAGTGTAGCAGTTTAATCTTCTAGGTCTATCTCTTTGTCTCTCTTCTCTATCAGAATTTCTGATTTATTTGATTTACTGGTCCTTTGAATTTCTTATGCTCGTTACAACACACCTGTGTGTCAATGACACAGAAAAATGTTCGTTTGAAGCAACAGCTCTGGCTTGCAGTGCTTTAGATTTGATCCAAAAATAGAACTGTGTAGAAAACTCTTTTTATTAGCTTTTTCAGAATTCTAGACCTCGGGTAGTTCAAGCTGAATAACATCATGTTTTACTTAAAAAAGGAAACAAGATATTGGTTGCTTGAAATGGCCGCTGAAGGAAGGTATGGGAACACTTATGAGAGACTTTTGTTGCTTCCAAAGACTTCACATCACATGCTTGAGAACGGCAATATTCAACCATATAGCTTTTTCCATTAGTGAGTTAGTATTTTGTTAGTCTTGGATTTTTTTAGAATCATGGAATGGTCTGAGTTGGAAGGGACCTCCAAAGGTCATCTAGTCCAACCCCCCCTGCAGCAAGCAGGGGCATCCTCAACAATATCAGGTTTCCCAGAGCCCTGACAAACCTCACCTTGAATATCTCCAGGGATGGGGCCTCCACTACATCCCTGGGCAACCTGTTCCAGGATTTCTGGGTTTGGTTTGAGCTTGTTTGTGTGGGGTTTGATGTGGATTTTTTTTGGGTTTTGGGTGATTTTGGTTTTTTTGGTCAGTTGGTTGGCTGAGTTTGGGTTTTGTTTTGTTTGTATTTGTTTCTTTGCTTTGCTGGATTGATTGCTTTTATTTTTAATGGGCAGGTACAAGAAATACAAAAGCAAGTGTTACACTGCCACAGCCTAAATGAAAAGATGTTCAGAAGTGGCTGCTGTGGCAGTGCAATGGGAGTGTGATGAAGAAATACCAACTACAACCCAGTTGGCAAGCATCTAGAGGTAGGCTTTACTTTTTTTAGAAAAGTGTTCTGATGAAGAATTTCCAACTGTAAGAAATACAATCTGGGGAGAAACCTGAGCAATACTAGGAACAGAAAAGGAGGATGTTGCATAAACCATAGTGTTAACAATGGAGAGATTAAACTAAGAAATCTCTCCTGGATATCAAACCTCTGCATGCAGTATTACAGAGACCTTCATGATCTACAAAGACATTGTGACAGTGCACTTCATTTCTGCCTTGCCCTCGTTTAACTAGATTATTTTGCCTTTCTTTAGCACTTTTCATCTGAGATTCAAAATGTCTTGGAAAGCACCTGTCATATGGATCCTTACTAGATAAAGATGTATTTTTGTCCTTATTTGACATGGTAGAATACTGAGACATTGAATTATGGAGAATTCAAAAACCTTTTGAGAGATGCCTTTGGAAATGGTACATCCTTTCAGAGCTGCCTGAATTTATAGAGAAAACACTGCTGTTATGAGCAAAAGGATTAAAATACTGCTTCTTTTCTTCTTTTTTTTTTCTCCCCAAGTCTAGAAATACAGTTACAAGCAGATGGCCTGTGATGCTCAATGATCATTCAAACAGTACCGAAAACACTAGGAATTTCTGTCCAGGCACACACACACAGACCCACATGCACACACAAAAACAATTCTAAGCAGAGTTTTAACATAATTTCCAGATCAAAGCATGCTTGAAGGCAGATGCCAGATCAGATTCAAGCTAAATTTGTAAGCTGAACTCATCAGATGACTGGTACTATCTGACTACAAAAGATTATAATGATTAACATGTGTGACAAGTATTTCATTGAACTATGAGTAGACTCTTTAAGGACTTTGTCCAAAGCAAGTGCTTCCTACTTCTGTGAGGAGAGGACATGAGACTGGTGGTTTACATTATACAGTCAGTCTGATCTCCTTGGCTCTGGTGGACCATGAAGGTTGCTATATTAATGAAAGTGAGGGCGGTGCCAGTAGCTGTAAACAGGGCAGTGCAGGCAGCTGGTTAGCTGTGGGGCAGTGCTTTTCCAAAACTCAGCAAATCTCTTAAAACACTTCTCTTTGCACATCTCTTTTTTAATGTGATACTGAGAAGGCACCGACTCTTCTATTTGTGCATTTCCCTGGCAACAGATTGCTTTGGCAGTATTTAAGCAGGACTTGGTATCTGTTGTACAATTATCCTATAATTCCTAGGTACCAGTCCCATGCAAGAAAAGGTTTAATCAGTGCTTTTCTTATCATCTTGTCAAGACAGCACCCACTCAACAACTATTAAGAATTAAACATTCTGGTTTCTGCAACAGGTCTGCCCAGATGTGGATTTTTGCGCGAAGATGATGGTCAAATTGAAAGGGGTGTAAATAACTCTGTATATGCTCACCTATCTAAGAGTGAAATCTAAAACACACGGGAACACTGCTTTAGACAAAGGGAGGAACTGATCACCTGATAACAGAAATCAAAGAAATCCTAACTTTATTACTTCAAGGAAAACAAAACATAGAATCAGAGCAGGCTTGATAAACACTGCATAGTTTAAAGAAGAAGAGGGCTAGTTTGCTGAAGAAATCAGAAGAAAAAATCCTG
This sequence comes from Melanerpes aurifrons, assembly GCA_011125475.1. NCBI lineage: Eukaryota > Metazoa > Chordata > Aves > Piciformes > Picidae > Melanerpes > Melanerpes aurifrons. The sequence goes on from WWNC01000003.1 coordinate 24,930,271, forward strand.
ATGAGAAACTCTAAGACAATATTTAGTGACAGGGTTTTTTTTGGTGTGTGTTTGGTGTTTTTTGGGTTTTTTTTTTTTGCTTTTTTTATTTTTTATTTGTGTGTGTGTTTTGGTGTGATGGGGGGTTTTGTTTGTTCTGGTTTTGTTCTGTGTTTGGTTATTTGTCTGCTTGTTTTTTAACCTTAGACTTTATATCTATTTCTCTGGTCTCTGCAAATATTCAGTCTGCAATCAAGTGAATTTGACCTTGTATACCTTATACCATTGAAACTGAAACAAGTGTAGACCTTGGAATTACATGGAAAAGAGTCTTTAAAGAATGGTATCATGTGTGTGTGTGTGCATAAATAATCTTAGAGAGGCTTTTGTTCTCAGGAGCTTGGAAAATTAACGTTTCTATGACAATTTGTAGCTGAATGGTTGAATCTGAATCATTCTGACCATTACTCTTGACTTATTTTGATCTGTTATACTATTTATATAGAGTAGATATCTTGGTATTTTGTAGTAAACAAATAAATGTAATGGGTGGTATCCACAATTTATAATAAATGTATCTAAGTATGCATTTTCTTTAGTGTTTAGATCTTAAGAGTGACATTTTTGCTCCTTGTTTGTTAGAGACAGTTGTACTTCTTAATGGCTGCCCAGTTTTAAGGTCTGCAGAAAACCCATTGCTACTGAAGACCATTACATTCTAGTAAGACTTGCAGATAGTCTATAAAATTCAGGAGGAAAGACATCTCTGATGATGAATTAGCTTACTTTTTTTTTTCACCTCTGCACGAAAGATGTAGAATAGAATAGAATAGAATAAACCAGGTTGGAAGAGACCTTCAAGATCATCACGTCCAACCTATCACCCAACACCACCCAATCAACTAACCCATGTAACCAAGCACCCTGTCAAGTCTCCTCCTGAACACCTCCAGTGACGGCGACTCCACCACCTCCCCAGGCAGCCCATTCCAATGGGCAATCACTCTCTCTGTGTAAAACTTCCTCCTGACCTCCAGCCTGAACTTCCCCTGGTGCAGCCTGAGACTGTGTCCTCTTGTTCTGGTGATGGCTGCCTAGGAGAAGAGACCAACCTCTGCCTGTTTACAACTCCCCTTCAGGTAGTTGTGGAGAGTAATGAGGTCACCCCTAAGTCTCCTCCTCTCCAGGCTAAGCAGCCCCAGCTCCCTCAGTCTCTCCTCATAGGGCTTGTGTTCCAAGCCCCTCACTAACTTCGTTGCCCTTCTCTGGACTCGTTCCAGCAAGTCAACATCCTTCCTAAACTGAGGGACCCAGAACTGGACACAGGACTCGAGGTGTGGCCTAACCAGTGCAGTGTACAGGGGCAGAATGACCTTCCTGCTCCTGCTGGCCACACTGTTCTTAATGCAGGCCAGGATGCCATTGGCCCTCTTGGCTGCCTGAGCACACTGCAGGCTCATGTTCATCCTACCATCAACCAGCACTCCCAGGTCCCTCTCTGCCTGGCTGCTCTCCAGCCACTCTGACCCCAGCCTGTAGCACTGCATGGGGTTGTTGTGGCCAATGTGCAGAACCCGGCACTTGGATGTGTTCAATCTCATGCCGTTGGACTCTGCCCATCTGTCCAGCCTGTCGAGGTCTCTCTGCAAAGCCTCTCTACCCTCTAGCAGATCAACTCCTGTCCCCAGCTTGGTGTCATCAGCAAATTTACTGATGATAGACTCAATGCCCTCATCCAGATCATCAACAAAGATGTTAAAGAGTAATAGGCAGTGAAAAAAATACTGTATCAGAATTACTTGGTGAAGGTGATTTTTTTTTTTTTGTTTTGCTTGTTTATTTGTGCGTTACTCCTATTTGTAGCTAGTGATCCAAATTAAGGTGGGACAAAGTGAAGTGTCACAGATGACAGAAGCCTGTGCAGAGCTGACCTGTGACTGCAGCTTGGAGACTAGTATAGCTGTTCACTTTCCGTGCAAGGCTCCACCTAACTTCCAAGATTTCTCTTATTCAGACCTTTTAGTCTCATATTCACTGCACCATGCTATGGAGGAGACATATGTAATGTATTCCCTCTCTTGGGCTTTGCTTATGCAAAGCAAATACTGTCACTGCTGCTACAGTGGAAACTGTGAGGATATGCTCTTTCAGAATAAGATACTGTCCTAGAAACATTGCTCTGCTTTTGAAGTAATTATTTCCACATAGAAATGAAACAATGTGCCCACCTGAGGACTATGATGACTCTAGGTTATTACCACAATCATGCTGGCTAATTTTTCCATGTCGACAAGGAAATCAACAGAACAGTTTATTTTAGTCTTCTTGCAAATAGAAATTATTACAGCACAGCCAGTGGTGGTTTGGCCATGGTCTATTTTATACCAGCTATGTACATAAAAGAGTGTTTGTCTCTGTGCAAAAGACAGAGATGAGTAAAGAGAGCTATGATATTAAAACAAAGGGTCTCAGTTTAGTTCCATAAACACAGAAAAACACAATTCTTGCTAGGTGGAGCCTACAGTGTATGAGAAGTCATGCTGTGCATTTTAAATCACAGCCTGAATTTTGGAAACTGCTGGAGGAAAGTAATAATTCAGGCTAATCAGCCCCAGATACCGATTGCCCCACTTTCTGCTGTCAATAGAGGCAGCATTACATCTCTCTTGGTTATGAAGACTTCGTTCTTCCTCATTTGATTCTTCTCTACCTAGTCTGTCCTTCAAGCTGCTAAACTGGACCCATGCCCCATCAAATCAGCTTCAGAAAAAATTGAGAATAACATGGACCCCCACATCTAGGGATTTCAGGGAGAGCCAAGGGCAGGTGATAGCTCAGCAGATCTGCCTAGATCACTGAATGCTGTTCAGTGGTCCCTAGAGCACAGCAGAAGATGGATGCTGTCAGGGTGGCATGGGTCAGGGCAGAGAATCCTGCTTGTGCTTGGAAAAATATGACAAAACTGCAGATGGCTGAACCTGGCATGGGGATAAAATGTTGTTAGGGTGACTAAAATCTGCTGTGCAGCAACTCTGAAAGTACTCCAGGTTTCTGAAAATATGCTACTGAAATCCTGTCCTGCTGATATAGCCACACGAGGTTATATGATCTGAGCAGCATCTGAGTCCCCAAATCTGAACATTACTCCATCAGCTTAATATAATCTTTCTCTCTGCTTTCTGGTTTCTTCCTTTTCCCTTGGGCTCCAGTTTCTTTGCCAGATTCCTCTGTGGTCATGATAACTCTTTTACTTTTATCATCCTTCCCGTATTTAAAGCAAAATAAGATGAGATTTGGGGCACTCCTTAGGAGCTGAAGTGTGGAAAATACTAAGGAATGTACTTATTGGTGACTGAAAAATACCACAATGCTGCTTGTGCTATTGACATCTGACCAAGATGCAAAATACAAGTATTGCAAATCCTATATGCCAACGTTTGGAGATCTGTACTCATGAAACCACATTTAATTAGGATTTTTATGTCCACAGTGCAGAAGAGATGCATAACCTTCCGGAAGCACAGCAGAAAAATAGTATTTGTCAGATGTGTAAAAGAATATTCCTAGGAACCCTCAGAATTACTGACTACAGTTGTAAAGTTGACCTTTCCCTAGAGATCTGCAGAATAAACACAACACATATAGATAGCACTGTATCTTTTCTACCTTTTGGCCTGAAATCAGAAGATGTAAGCAGTGATTGATTTATGTTACAAAACTGAATTGAATGCTAACAGCTGCTTGTGAAAGTACTTAGCAAAAGACATTGTTTATGAGCATGAGCTTTGCCTCTGTGGTATAATCCTGCTAGAAGCCAAATGCTCTGCACCAGGAGCACCAAACCCTCAGTATTTACAATGCTATTTTACAATTGATGCAGAAATTTATATGATTGCCTTTAGAGAGATTAAAGTGATACTTTGTGTGGGGAGATAAAGATAGAGCAAAATCCCTTTTTATGCCCCTTCTACATTGGTGTAGCCCCTGAATCTATAGAATTGCTTTGATTTGCATGAGAAATGGTTCAGGCATAATGTGCTCCCTTGACTTAGCAACAAGCCACACAAATAGGCTGGATTTGTGGACCTTTAAAACAGAATGTAATGGATAACTGGAAATTAGTGCATGTATATTTTGGTAATTCTGATTCATAAACTGCTGCTGCTGAAGTTAATTGTCACATTTGCATGGTTATTGGTCATTATTTCCTGCCAGAATTGATCATAGGGGACATCTGTGCACAGAAACAAGAGCTCAGCACTCTGGGTTGCTATCCCAACGTGCTGTGGGACCTCTGGGGATTTTTCATGTCCTATGGAGAGATAATCACATTTTTGAACTTAGGAGTCAAAGCAGGTAATTCTGAGTTTCTCCTGCCTTGCACTCATCATCCATCTCATTGCTGTGAGCCACAATGTTTTCCAGTGAACTGTATGGCAGCTCAGAGGAATCATTTGCTAAAGCATGGCTGTTCTCATGTGCATAAATACTAAACAGAGCATTATTCAAAGGCAGATCCCTAGGAATAGGATGGAAAATTCAGTGATGGAGACTGAATTAGTCTGATATTGGAGCTTTTGGAGGGGCCTTGATCAGCCATGACCTGGCAGGGGCACATTAGCTGCACAGAGTCATAGAATTGTTTTGGTTGGAGAAGACTTCTATGATCATCAAGTCCAACCATCAATGTAACACCACCATCACCACATCCTGGAGTGTCATGGCCACATATTTCTTGAACACCTCCAGAGATACTGACTCCACCACCTCCCCAGGTAAACTATTTCGATGCCTGACCACTCTCTGGAAAGAAATTTTTCCTAATACCCAATCTAAACTCCCCTGACACTATTCCAGGCCATTTAACCTCATCCTATCCCCTGATACTATAAAGAAAAGACTGACTCTTATCTCACTACAACCTCCTTTCAGGTAGTTGTAGAGAGCAATGAGGTATCTCCTCAGCCTTCTCTTCCCCAAACAAAACAATCCCAGTTCTCTCAGCAAGCTTTGTTGCTCTTCTCTAGACACACTCCAGCAACTCAACGTCTTTCTTGTAGTAAGGGCCCCAAAACTTAACACAGTATTCAAGGGGCAACCTCACCAGTGCCGAGCATGGAGACATGGCCCCTTCCCTACTCCTACTAGCCACACTATTTGTGATACAGGCCATGATGTTGTTGGCCTTCTTGGGCACTTGAGCACATTGATCACTCATAGTCAGCTGGCTGTTGACTAACACCTCCAGATCCTTTTCTACCAGGCCACTTTCCAGCCACTCAGCCCCAAGCCTGTAGCATTGCACAGGGTTGTAGTGACTCAAGTGGAGGACCTGGCACTTGGCTTTGTTAAATTTTGTACAACTGACCTCAGCCCACGGATCCAGCTTGTCCAGAGCTCTTTGCAGAGCCTTTCTATCCCCAAGCATATCAACACTCCTCCCCCAGCTTAGAGTCATCTGCAAACTTAGTGAGAGTGCACTCAGTTCCCTTGTCCAGGTCATTGTTATCAACATGTTCAAGAGAACTGTCCTCAATACTGAGCCCTAGGCAACATCACTAGTGACTGGCCACCAACTGGATTTAACTCCATTCACCAGCACGCTTTGGGCCTGGCCATCCAGCCAGTTCTCAACCCAGCAAACCATCCACTGGTTGTGACTCATTCCTCCAGGAGGATGCTGTGGAGACAATGTCAAAGGCTTTACTAACATCCAGAAAACAATATCCACAGCCTTTCCTTCATTCACTAAGTGGGTCACCTTTCCGTAGAGGGAGATCAGGTTTGGTAAGCAAGATCTGCCCTTCATGAACACATGGTTACTAGGCCTGATCATCTGGCTGCCCTGCACATGCTGCATAATAGCACTCAAGGTGACCGGCTCCATGACCTTCCCTGGCATTGAGGTCAGACTGATGGGTGTCTTGAGTTATGGCAGAACTTCCATGGCAGAATATATATCCCAAAATTTATTTTCATTGAAAATTCACTGACTCATGTTCTGGATTAGCCTTGGCCCTGAAGGGAGCCACCTAAGTGGTTTACACTGCAGCGTGAAGATATAGGAGAAAGCTATGGTGGGACACAGCCTGCTTGGTTAATCTGTGAGCTAGTATGGTGTCAGTATACTTGCTGACAGGGCTGATGGAAAACCAGGTGCTTTGCTTGCTGAAAGCTGTTCTCCCACCACTCACAGTAGTTATTACTGGCTTCATGTGCTTGGGATTTCCTCGCTGAAACAAGGTCACCAGCAGGAATTACACATCTACTGTCTTGTGCCTCACACCAGAGTTCAGCAGCATGGAAGGGGTTGGTTAGCGTTTTTTCTCATTGCATGCCTGGCTAACACCACCAGTGTGCTCTGGGGCACTGTTTTGTTTGCATGGACCTATTCTGCATCTGGAGAACAATTCAGCTCAACTGACAGCTTCCTTTGCCTGTTGAAGAGTCCTAAGGCACTGCCTGCTACCTCATGCTGAGCCTGTCACTGCAACAAGTGCCTCTAGACAACCCTCCATTTAAACAGCGGGCTTGATTTACTTACCAGCCCAGACATTGCCATCACAAGACATCATCTTCAAAGGACTGATAGGCAGAGAATCTGGGCCAAATTGTAACATGATTATCTGACAGAGTCTTTAATAAAGGCAATACTTTAGAGACACTTTGGTTGATCTGAATTCCTTTTTTTATTATTATTATTTTTAAATTTAATTTTAGAACAGCAGTACTGCTGGAAACACACTCCCTGAGCCTTGTATGGGTACCTGAGATGGGAAAGGACTCCCAGAGCAGCTGACCAGAAAAAGTGAACCTGAAAAAGCAACCAAGAATGTTCAAATGCACTTTCATTTTAATCAACTTTCTAGTAAAAAAAAAAAAAAAAAAACAAATAAACAACAACAACAAAACCAAAACCAAACCAAAACTTTTTAAAATTGAAAAAAGGATTCTATTAGCCCTTAAAACAGCAACTAGGACAACAACGGGTAATTCACAGCTCATTTAAATGCTTTTTGGAAGTAGCACTGCCTGCTGAGCAAGGGCAGAAGATTAAAAGCAATATAAAGGAGATATTTAGGACTTAAATCGCGGCGTGCCCGAAAATATTAAAGTCTTGCACAGAACAACGCTTTCCCCTCGGAGACCAGGGATTTGAAGGCACTTTTGGATCGCTCGCCGACCCCCCTGCAGTGCAGCTGCTGACTGGCCGCTTCGGGCTCCCCATCAGCCTGAGGTGCCACCCGGCGCTGCGCGAGCTGCCCTGTGGGTCAGGCCGGGCCCCGGGGAGGACGGGGTGGGGAAACACCGCCCGGGCACCGCCCCGCGAAGGGCTTCAGCACCTCCCGCCCGGTCGGGCCGCCCCCCGCGGGATCCCCGCGCCGCCCGCCCCGTCGGGGCCGCCCCCGCCGCTCCTCGGGCCGGGCCGGGCCGAGCAAGCAGCGCGGCGGCGCTGCAGGCAACGCGGTAGAGGCGTTGGGCAGGGGGCCACTCTGCCCTGGGGACGCCAGGCAGGTGTCGTGGTGCCGGACCCCCCCTGTCCCGCCGAGGTGAGTGAGAAGCGCGGCAGAGGCGCGGGGCTGCGACACGGCGGGGCGGCGGGCGGCTGTTCCCTGCCCCGCTGGCGGCGTCGCTCCCGCGGGGAAGGGACTGCCCGCCGCCGCCCGGTAGCAGCGGGGCTGAGCTGGGCTGTGCGATCTCCTCCCTGCGCTGCCGCAGCAGGTCGAGGAGGCTCCATCCTCCGGCGGGTAGTGGGAGTCATCCACACCCCGCCACCGGCACCGGGGGACGGCGTTTGCCGGCGGTCCGTGAGGTGAGGTGCTGCCGCCACGCCGAGGCTCCGCTTCCTGAGGGACAGTTTGTATCCCCCCTATTATCCCGAGGGCTCCACCTCCTCGGGTCGGCAGAGTGCATCACCCCTCTCAGGGCCTGGGACTCTTCATCTCCCTTCTGGGTGGGCTGCACTGGCATGCCTCCCCATAACCCTTGGATTAAAGTCAGGTGTCAGTAGAGTTCATCCTCTGGGGCTGGTGAGCTTTCAGTATCCTGGCGGGGTCAGTAGGGTGCATCCCTTGGTCTGGGAATGCTTGCAGGGTCTGCCCTGTTCTTGCTCAGCTGACCCCAGTTTGCCCACATGGATAGCAAGGAGCAGCCCCATTACTTGCTGTGACACTTCGTGCTAGCTCCTTGTGCTCTGGATTAGGTCATGTCGTGACAGTGTGTGTTACTGTTTTGCAGCGTAGCAGGGCCCTGGGGATATGAAGAAGACGGGTCACAGTCACTGAAAAACACTAGCCGCCCCCCTTCCTTGCAGCAGTTTAATAAGATCAGACAGCATGAAACATGTGGCTGATTTTCCTCCTCCTAACCCTCAGAAGGTAGTTCTCTGTGTCATTAAATACTCTTGTCCACGCAAAGCAGGCTGTGATAGATGCAGTGTTGTAAGCCCGATAGCAGTTGTGGATTAGATGCGTTAGAGGGAAACATCAAGAGGTGACCTCAAACTCTGAAGTTAACTGTGCTGCCTCTCCTTCGGGTGGCCTGGGGTACTCTCTTAAAACCGTTTCAGTTTGTAACTATCTGACCATTACATGTGGCAGCAGAAAGCTCTGACGCCCCTTTGAAGGTGTGCTATAAAGCTATAAACGGGTTTAATATAGCCCATCCCGTTAACCTCAGTGCTTTCCCTCGGTAGCCGGCAATGCTCATGAATTTCTCTCAACTAGCTGTCAGATCTTCTCAGCTTCTACCTGGAGAGAGCACGGAGGGCCTGTGTGGGCGGAGACACCCTCGAGGTGCCTTAGCGCCTTTGCCCCTCGAAGGCTATTGACAGGAGGGTTTGGTGTGCTCTGGACGATGCAACGGCAGCGGGTTCCAGGCACTGCCCGCGGTGTCCCTCTTGATTTTAGTGGAGCCATCAGGGCTTGGGTTTTGTTTTGCTCCTGACAAATGGGCAGCGGGAAGGTCTGCGAGCTGATCTTGTCAGAGCATTCAACCACTTTGATCTAAGTTCCTGTGCCTTCATTTTAAGGCAGACTGCAAGGCCTGTGTACCCTCTGCAAACATCACTTTCATGTCCAGGACCTATGTCCTTGCAAACGTGCAAATCCCATAAAACGGCTCACACATTTTGCCATTTGCAGAGTGGCTTCTCCCGCTCTTGCACTGAACAAATTATCTCCTGGATAGCCAAAGCTCACAGTACCTACAATAATACCATTGTCATAATTTTCTGAAAAACAAAATGCCTGAATGCAAATAGAATGTAAAATGTGTCTTTGAAGTAATTTTGCTTTAAAATTATTCAGTGTTTAGCCTGGAGGAAACCTATTTTTTGTTTTCATAAAACTCACAGACATTTTACAGAAGTAGAATGCGAATTATTGATTTTTTTTTCCCATTTTATTTAATAGAAGAGGTAAGAGTCTTTCAATTTTCATGACAAAAGGTCTTTTTTTGTGTTCCTTTTACAATAATGATGGGATTGCTAGTCTAAAACCCTTGACACATGAGTAGATGTTTAGTCTGGTTTACCAGCTCTTGAGCTGGAAATGGCAGTCACCAGCAGCTCTGCCAGGGGCACAGCAGGACTGAGTTCAGACAGGGATGCTCAGGATTCCCAGAGCAGAAATCAAGACCCTGCTGCTCTGAATTGAAACAGAGCAGGGAGAGAAGGTCGAAGTCCAAGTGACACTGGAAAGGCTCGCCTAGGAATGCAGAGAGCTGTCTTACCCTCTTCTTACATAGGGTGTATCTAATGCAGGGCTCATTTGGCAGTGGTGGTGACAGCAGACCTCTATGTTATAAGGGCCAAATTCAAAAGATGTTGCATGTCTTTGTTATATTGCCCTGGTTGTCTGGCTAACTTTTCAGCAGCTTTATGGGATAAAGAAACACCTCTGGGCAGGAGTCTGGCTAGGTGCAAGAGTGCACAGTGTGTATTGGGAGGTAGGAAGAGGCTTCAATGTAAGGTCCATCTGCCTTAGCTCATCTGCATAAACATTGGGAAATGTTTTGTTCACTTAAGTAAAACTCTTCTCCACTTCCTGCCTTGAAAATCCAAGTCGTGACATCTGTGAAAAAAGAATTTTTGTTGTTTTTACTGTCTTAACAACTTTGCCTCTTGAAAGGCCACTTGAGTAGCCCTAAATGAAAAGCTGTGCATTTTACCTGAGTAATACATATAAAAGAGGTCTTATGATGCAGGCACATTCCTAAATTATTTCTCAATGTTATTACTAAAAGTAACTTTCATTGCTGTATTTGTGTACTTTTCTATATTAAATAACATTTTGTTGTTACTGTCCTCAGTATAGTCCTTGTTCTTTTGCCGAGTTTTCTGCAGGTGTTAATAGGTGCTCAACATAGCATTTTCATCTGAAATAGGTTCAAACCACTAATGAACTCCATTAGACAAATGCAGAATTAAAAAAAAAAAAAAAAAAAAAAAGTCTTAACTGGGCAACATTAAGTCAGGAAATGCAGAGGCAGAGGCTCCAACAGCAGTATTAACTTTGCTGCGATACACATCCTGTAAGCTCTTCTACAGCATACATCTCCTAATGTAAACAGGAATAAGTATGTAGATTAATGTATGCAAAGAAAGAGTAGAAAAGACTGTTCTTCTGAATTTGACCCCCTTGCTCATGTGACAGCTGGCTCTTGCATAGAGCCAGGGAAAGCCTGGCACTGCCTTACACTGTGCTGGGCGGCATGTCCAGGGCTGACTCAGATGTACCCTATTGCTAATGGTGTAAAAATAACAGCAGTGAATGAGTAATTTAGGTTTTGTTTCTGATGAAACAGTACCATTGTAATGATATGCATTTTGTTTTTAAAGTCCATAAGTTGTACTATGTGTGATACTTAAGTGTTCCATTTTTCATTATTCCCAACTGGTGTGCCTGGCCCTGGTGAGGCTACTGGGGGTGTGGTGAAGTGCTGCTGCTTCCCTTTGGGGAGTCTCAGCTTTCTTGCATCACTCATGCAAGTAGAACAGTAACAGCTCTCCTGGCTAGATCACATACAAAAGTGAATGCATGAATATTGTATTTTAATATAGACCTGCAATGGACCAAGCAGTGTTGTTCTTTGTATTATGTTGTCTTAATTAAAAATTATGTTATTATATGTTTCACTAAATTGGTAAATTTAGCGTGAAGGTCAAAGAGTCTAATCTGACCTTTGCCATGTCCTGAGACATTCTGTCTCATGCAGTTACCACTGTATGAAGCTAGAGATTAGCGTGCGGTGTAGTGTCATCCAGGGCAGTGTCTGTGGTCCTCCAGCAGCAGCTTCCAACAATGACAAAGGTCATTCGGGTGGATAAAATTAATTTGTGCTTACTCTCCAGGAGAAAATAATTACAATTTTCTTTTTGAAAATGGCTCCTAATGTAGTATCCACACACTGACTCAGCTGCATTGCCTGACATTGTGAAGCTTTGCAGGTGAGATGGGAGCACTTCTAATTCCACAATCTAATACATTTCCTCTCATACTTGTCTAATTGCAATGGCTCCTTTTTGGTGCAGCCTCCCAAAAGTGCTGCTAGAACATAGTGGTAAGCCACTCCGGTTGTGCTTTAATTTTATTACTGTTTGATTTGGCCAGCATTTTGTTCACTTTCTCTGCAGTGTTAGACATTGCAAAGGGGAATAGCACCTGGGGGGGTTACAGCATTTGTTGTGTGCACTTAATCTAAAGTCATCTTTAAATCGAATTGTGCTGCAATAATTCAGCAAAACTTTGAAATGACAGTAAGGCTGCCTTTGATAACTGTTGTTTGTTGGGGTTTGGGTTTGTTTGTGTGTTTTTTTTTGTTTGTTTGGGTGTTTTGCTTGTTTGTTTTTACCCCCAAGTAATCATGCTTATTAAAATTGTGGTTATTAAAATGGCCAGGATTCATACAGACAGCTTGGCCCAAACCAAACATCTGGACCTCACTGGGTTTGGGGTTTAGCCATTTTTGTTTCGTAAGAAGTGCAGGTAGGCACCGCTTTGTGGTCCCTCTATGGTGAATGGCTGGCTGTTGTCTGTCAGCTCTCAGAAATGGGGTGGTACACGTCAGGATTTCTGCTGTGAGTGTTACCAGGAAGAGCAGCATTGAAGAAGAAAAGTGTAGAAAATGGTCTGTAGCTACATTAAAGACTTGTGAAACTTCTGCCGTTCTGCAAAAAAACCCTGTAATTTCAGTGAATATAGATATCCTCCCTGACTCAGACTGGGAGAAAGACCTATTCAATGTCACATTTTAATCATAAAGACTTTTGCTGTGCTGTTTAAAATCCAGCCTTCTTTCAGCCTGTGTTCTGCTGGGATGTTTTCATCCAAAACGGACTGCTGAGGCTGACGTGAGCAGTCTGAAAAAGCAGCTCTAACCTTCCTTCCTGACACTTCAATAGTGACATCCACTGTGGGAAACTAGGGCATAAATGCATTAACACTTGTCACTGGGAAGAAAATCCCCTCTGTGATGGGGACCAGAAGAGAGTGATTCGTAGATTCATCATACAAATTGGTTCATTATTTATTTCAATCAAAGTCTGTAGATGCTGTTATAATGAAAAATTAAAGTGCACTTTGCAGAATGCATGTGAGCTGACATTGTGCCAACCCCAAAGCCTTCCTGACCTACAAAATGATGCTTACTTCACTTTTTGCGAAGTCTCAGACAAACAGGCTTTGCACAGAAGTTTGACAAAGGTAGAACCTATTAAAACAGATGCCAAACCCATTCTGTTAGCTGTTGCCTTCCAGGGAAAACATCCTGCTGTTGCCTCCCGGGTGTTACACATCTGGACAAAAGCAGCTCAGCTGCTTGGTCTTCTGTAAGTACTTTTGACTTCACTGGATATCATCATATCAAGTGCCCATTGCAAGTTGTGTCTAAGTTTAGCAATGCTCTCCTCTTCTCAGATGGGCAAAAGACATCCTGTTACCTGCTGGGGCAGAGTTTTTCCATGCCTCCAGCTATGTTCAGATAGTTGAATAAATCAGCAATTGTGATCTGATTAAGGGAAGGGGTTAACACGTTGCTCATTCTTTCTTTGCTCCCAAAGCAAAACCAATTGCCCAGCAGTGTGTAGACAGTCTAACTTTAATACTGATCTCTGTACTTTAGTGGTTGTACTGGTCTTGGGAGGACCAAGATCTGTTTGCATATTTATGCATTTCTCAATACCATCAAAAAGACACTTCAAAACGGCATGGTTGTTAAGAAAGCTCCTGTCTAAATTCCATACCAAAACATGTATCCCAAAGGATTTCCTTACAAAGCAAGCCTAATGCTCTGATGCAAACTGCACAGCCCCAGCGGATTGATGATGTTCCCAATGCTGGTAGTGTAGAGTAGAGGGGACCTGTGGCAACTGCCTCTGCTTGTTATGATGCCTACCTACCAGCCCATCAGCTTTGATTAGGGCTAGCAGCACCTCTGATGGCAGCTGACCTCCTGTTAAAGACTAAAGCCCCTGTCTCATCTGACCTGAGTTCCCGTCATGAAGGATTTCAGATGACAAGTGGGGCAGGTATTAAATATTAACTAGCTGTTTGTCTTGAAAATATTAATCCTGTTGTTACCCTTTTTCCATTTTCCCCAGTGTACTTGAGTTTGAAGGTCTTGAGACTTCTGTGAGTGATGACTACCTGTCTTGTGGTCATCTGTATCCTAGACATGCAGTGCCAGTTTCCTTCGTTTCAGTGCTCCTTGCAGATACTTCTGCTGGGAACATGCATACCATATTTATCTGGGAATATAAACTTGCAGGGAGGCTGTCTTAAGGCTGGCTTTGAATTTGCTTTCCAGGATCTCAGAAGCACAGATTATATTCTACTTGCCTTAAATGATCTTCCCCATTCTTTATTCTTCTAGTCTTTGCAGCAGAAAAGCAAATTATTTCATCTGTACCGAGTGACCTTCCTCCATATGGATTGTGTATGGATCCTCCACTTCTTGGGGTGACAAGCTGAGCAGAGAAATATCATCCTTGGTTTGATGAGTCGTGGACTGTGGGGTGAAATGTGGCACATCCTATTCCAGCAGCAATTCATCTCCCCAGTTGTATGGAGTAACAGCCAGCCTCCTCTTTCACTTCTGAATAGAACTACAAACATTTCTATGTGGGAAATCTGTCCCGTAGCCCAGCTGGAAATAAATGCCACAAACAAATGGGTAGCACTGCTCCAAAATGCACAGTTACTCCAGATGGTGCACTGTCACTTCCGTTAGGTGTGGGGTTGTAGGGAGCTGGGTGTAATGGGCTTGTCTTGGCCACAGCCTTGTCTTTCAGTTCATGTCCATGTGCTTACCAAAGGATTTAAACCTCTATGCAGTGAGCACTCTGAATCACAGCTCCTGGATAGCTAGGGTGGAAAGGACCTGCTGGTTCACTTAGCCCTCTGCTTTGCTTTCAGAGGAGTCCTTCCTAATTATAACATGACTCATGATTGCAAGATGCCTTGTTTGGGTGGTTTAATAAATTGCTGTCCTCTCTGCAATAAGTGAAAATGTATTTACTAATGCAGCTGTAAATGTCAGCTGTGGGGTGGTTATTTACTGCAGTATTCTAATGCAAATGTTTGTGGTTATGTTTGCATTGATCATACAGGTAGTGCACACAAATTTTATTTCTTGGCTTATTTAGACCTGTGGTTTTTTTCTCCTTCCTGCTGTATCTGTTCCACTATACACTACATAATAGAAATTGCTTGATGTGCAATTGCCTGTCACTCAAGTGCCATTTTACAATACAGATCTATATGAGTTAAAATATTCTTCCACCTCCAATTAATTTTGATTCTTTGGGTGAGATACTAGTGTTTGTCTGGAGAATGCTACAGTAAATTATTAGGCACTTTATATATTTCTTACCTTTTAAATGTTTCTACGTGTGAGTTACTGTCCTGCAGTTAAAACTACAGAAGAGCATTTCTCATCAGAACGTTATGGCTGGCTGTAATGGCTCCTGGCATGGATGGACCTTGAGTCCTCCAGTCTGGTAGATGTGAAATCATCAGTTATACACTGCCAAAGAGGCAGCAGGCAGCTGGCCCCTCGTTACATGTATCTGGGGGAGTGAGGTAGGGAAAGGTTTAAGGATTACAGTTGCAAGTTTCCCAAATGATCTGTTTTCTGAGGTGTATTTGTTAGTCCTTGGCCCTGTACCTCCTACATGGTTGTTTTGTGAGCATGGGCAAGTATGAAAAATGGTAGCTCAGCTTGAGAAACATGTGGAAGCTCTTAGAATTGATACTTCTTTTTTGGAGTGGTCCTCTAATATGATAGTGGCTTTTCAGTGTGTACAGAGACCTTGGAAAAAAATGGAGTCTGTGAGGAGGAAGTCTTACCTTGAATGACTTTATCAGTAGCCTTTTAATACCCCCTGTAGATGGAATGATAGCTCAGAGATAATCACACTGGTGGGATACAGGAAGTGTTGCTGGTTGAAAGATATGACATGGCATTTTATAGTCTCTCCCCTCAATGTTCACTGGAGATAATCCTACCCTGCAGTAGGCATGGCCTTAAATCTGATGGAGCTTGGATTAGAGGCCAACTGATTTAGGTACCTAGTGTGTAGTGAGAAAAACTATTAGACTGGATCTTTTATGTGCACAAAAAAAAAAAAAAAGTTTTGAAAGTTTTTGAACTCTGTGTACTGTTAGATAGTCAAGAGGGAGGACATTAATTGTAACTACTGGCAATGCTACTATCATGGGCTTGTACTCACAGGACTATGCCTGGATCCATTGCCTTCTGTTGTAGGTGGGTGGAAGCAGGAGAGGGGGCTGCAACTTGTTCTAAAAACTACTATAAGCTGCTAAGGCAAATTACATTGTTATTTTTGTAATTGTTAGTTGAAACTTCAACTCAATGAAGGCTGGAAAAGCAACAGGAATGATAGCTAGTATATCAAGACTAAACATAAACTTTTCTATGGAGACCTAGTATTTGTCTTAAAACCACCTGGTTTCACTTTCATCTATCATTGCCTGGAGTTTGCTGGGCTGCATGACCCCCAAAAGTGGTTGATGCATCAAGTCCATTGTGTACACTCCGAGTGTCAGTGTTTGTGTGGGTTGTATTAAATGTCGGTATTTCTTATTTGTGGAAAAAAGAAAAAAAATGTATATCCATTGGGGACCATTTCTGCTGGAGCCAGAGCAAACTTGGAAAAACACCAAACCTCTTGGCTTTTACAGTTATCTTTTTCTTTCAGGTCCTACTTCTATTTGTTTTATGAAGCTGCTGGCACTGCAGGGACAGTTTGCTCTTCCTCTGCTGCACACAGGAACTTTCTGTTTGCTGGGAGATGCAGGTGCAACCTGTGTTTAGCAGTTTACATTGTGGAGCAGACAGCAATTCCAGCTGAAAGGAACACCATTTTTCTTAAATAAAAAATGGTTTCAATTGAATCAGGTTAAAACCCAACTAAGAGTCTTTATGGAAGAGCTTCCAAAACTGCCAGGGCATGCTTTCAGCATTTGAGAGAGGTGACCCTTCACAACAGTATTGCCATCTCCTTCCCAAAGATGCCCAGGAAAGACCAGATTCTCAGTTCCTCTTAAAGCTGGCCAAATGTTGAAGAAAATGTGAGAAAATTCTGTCTAGTTTGTATTGGTGAAAAGTGAATGTCAATTTTTCTAAGACCTGTTTTTTTTTTTTGTTTCAGTGAAAAATGTGTAGGGGTATTCTGATCTGGTGTGGCAGGAAAGGCTTATGAAAGCATTCAGGACAGCTAGCTGCCTTTTCTGGTTGCTAGCATGCTTTCTTGTGTCTACCTGATGGGTAGAGGACTTGTGTATCTGTGAGTAATGGACACAAGCCTGGAAGAATGAACCCCCTCCCTGGAACTATCAGTCTTCTTGTTATGTAGTGCTGTGCATTACAGGAGCCCAAACTGAGTGTAAAGGTAGTCTCAGAAGTGCTATCCACCTCTTAGTTTTCCTAGTCACTTTGGTATTTGTAACCTGGCCCGTACTCTCCTGTCACTGTGAAGAAAAGCAAAAGAAGCAGGAGACACCAATTATGTCCTGGAGAAGCAATGAAAGTTTGTATTAGAAATGCTGCTGAAGAAGCATGAAAAGGAAAGTATGAATCTGGGGAGGGGTGGGGAAAGGTACTTTTCTTTTATTTTTTTTTTTTTTTTTTTTTACATTGTGTATAGCAGTAATGGATGGGAAATAATTTCAGATCAAACTGAGAGTTTTGTTTGTCCTAATAAAACCACTGTGATTTTATTTTATTTTTTTTTTAAAGCTTCCTTTAAGTATTATGACCAGCCTCATTTCACAGCTAGATGTATTCATCTTGGTTAAATGCGATGGACAAAATCGACACAAAACAACTGCTTAACATTATAAGCAGCTTGCATAAACATGAATTATTAAGGTCACAAAAGCTCCTAGAAACCGGCAGAAATTAGTGCACAGTTGCATTTCTTTTTTGAAAACATGCATTAATTAATAAGGAGCTTAGTGTCCCGTCTGTTTCTCCCTCCCTGCCTCCATCAGGTCTTGCTTTCATCAAGCAGAGGGGGAAAGTGTTATTTCTCTCTCTCCCCACCCCTCCCTTCCCTTTTCCTTGGCTGAAACACAGAAAGGTGCCAGACTTTCCTACACAAGTCCATCATTCACAGCTGTGCTAGCCTAAAAAGCTTAGGCGGGTTCTGTTGGTGGTGTCACAACAACAGCTCTGAAATGGCTAGGGGTTTCATTTCATGCTTGCCTGGACTGTCTGAATGCTTACTGAGATAGGAGCAGTAGACTAAAGTCAAGTTGTGAGGAGCTAAAGCGTAGTCATGTCCATGTATTTGGGAAGTGGAGAGAGGGAAAGGTGCTCACAGAAGGAGTGTGGAAAAGGAGAAGAGAATGAGGGGGATTTGGTAGTAGCCAGAGGTCCTGTCCTCCCCCTGGAAGTGTCACAGAATCAAGTTTTTATGGGTGTGAACCTCATGTCTGCTGTTACAGAATTAACCAGGTTGGAAAAGACCTCCAAGATTATTGAGTACAACCTATCATCCAACCCGATCTAATCAGCTAAACCATGGCACCAAGTGCCTCATCCAGTCTCTTTTTCAACACTTCCAGTGATGGTGACTCACCACCTCCCTGGGCAGCCCATTCCAATGGCCAATCATTCTGTGAAGAACTTCTTCCTAACATCCAGCCTAAACCTCCCCTGGCACAGCTTGAGACTGTGTCCTCTCGTTCGGTCACAGGTTGTCTGGGAGAAGAGACCAATCCCCACCTGGCTATGACCTCTCTTCAGGTAGTTGTAGGTGGCAATAAGGTCTCCCCTGGGCCTCATCTTCTTCAGGCTAAGCAACCCTAGCTCCCTCAGCCACTCCTCATCAGGCTTGTATGTTGGTGCTTTCCACGTGATGTGGGCACAGGCACACTGTGGTGGCTGTCATGCCTCTGTGCATTGGAGCTGTTTGGAGGGAGATTCTTTCCAGCTCTTTCCAGTACAGGAAAGAATAGCAGGGGCTTGACTGGGAAGTAGTACACGTGGGCTGCTGCAATTGAGGGGCCACATGTAAATACATGTTGGGGTCAACAATGGAAGATGATTGTAGCAGGGAGTTGAAAAATGGAAAAACAGGAACACAACAATGTTATTTATTATTTCAGTAGTGCTTCTGACTGGAATAGAAGCAAGTCAGTTACAGGTGCTTGGTGGTAGGGGTTGTGGGGAAACATTGAATTTCAGCAAGCTTATGCAGGAAGACACAGCTCAGATGAGAGAGAGGTTATTCATGGGAGCCTGTGATTGGGAGGAAGGATCTTTAGAGATGGTCCTAAAATGCCAAAATTGCTAAGAGGCTGCAAGCAAACTTGTGTATAAGGAGGCTGAATCTTGAGATTCTGGAGACAGCAAATGGCTTGAGATATTCTTACCTGGTTGGTACTGTAGATAAAGCCTCTGAGGCAGACACCTCTCTGTGTTTGTCATGAGTCAGTGTGGAGAAGATAGGGATGAAGGCTGATGGTTGGTAACTCTCCTGACTGGGGCTGTGGCAACTGTAGAAGAAACTCGGATATCCAAGACCTGGATTACTGAGCTCCAGAAAGACAGAACTGTTTGGTTTTTTTCTTTTTTTTAACTTTCTTGGTTTTTAGTGATTCTGCTTTTGCTTTGTGCACTGATGAAATATAATACAAATGTCAAGACATCGAATGTGGTCTTTAAAAACCTCTTCCTACTGCTCTTTAACTGTGAGGAATCTAATTTCTGCAGCCGCCAGAGATGCAGTTCAAGGGGAAAAAATGTTAAAGTCATTACTCAAATGCTCCTGGTGTGGGGCTGGTACCTAGTTTTAGCTTTCCAAATAGCAAAGATGTTCTTGGGATGAATTTGGAAGGAGAAGCTGCCTTCACTGTGCTTTGAGATAGGGCGCAAAGGCCATAGTGCAAACATTTACCCTGTAGGATAACACTTATGGGAGCAGCCTCCCTAAACAGCAAGAAAAATATTTGTCCTATGCTTTATTCCAGCATGGTTTCTGAAAATAACTAGTCAGAGCCTGCTTTTGGTATATGATAAAAAAACTCTAAGCAGCAAAGGGGCTTTAAAACAGGCAAAGACTTGGCATATTTGTTAATACACAGGGTAGCAGTGCATTAATTTAACTCATGCTTTTTTTAAAAAACAAAATTAGGACAGTAATTAAAATTAATCCCTTTATACATATTCCTGCATCCCATTTTAAAGTGTAAATAAAACATTTGTCTTGTCTGTCTCTTCTCATCATGCGACAATACAGACTGTGTAACCTTTAACTCTTTAAGGTAATGAGCAAAGAAAGCTGTCTTAAATGATTTACTAAAAGATATAAAGATTGGTCACATAGTGGAGATGGCTTTTAAAGAGCGAGGAAGATGGCAGAAGGAATGTTGGGAGTGCCTCAGAAGTGTTTTTAATGCTTGCCTTTGGGACCAAAACTTAAATTGATTCCTCCCTATGTGTTTTATAATGCAAATTATCACTCTTGAGAAATACACGTGAAGGCAGGCAGCCCACAAACAGCTTGTTTTCATGAGAGGAATGGGAATGGAGGGCAGGGAGGCAGCTGGGTCAAGAAACCACTCAGGTTTGCAGGTCTCTGTGCTGGTGTGGCTGGGAAACAAGAGGTGGCTGAGTGGATCGGATCGACCACTCCACAAAGATGCCATGGTAAATTTTCTGTGATTAAAAAAAAAAGGCAAAAGAAAAAGAAAAAGAAAAGGAAAAAAAAAAAAAAAGGAGCTTTTGGCAAAGAAACTCTTTGAAGTTTTAGTTCTGTGACATTTGAGACTACAGCATTGTCAACGCTGATGGTATTATTCTGTGCCTTGTTCAAAAAGGAAGCTAAATATGACCTTGGGTCTTCGATTGTTGATACCTCCTCAATGTATGTTAATTAGTAAAGACTGTGAGGAAAGTAGTACAGCTGCTGAGGGAACTATATATTCTAATTTTTTAATGTGTTCCAGATATTATCAGTTGTGCCTACAGATCTTTTGTGAAGTTTTGACTGTGTGGCTGTTGCCACATTAAGGCACTCGCACGTAGAGTGGTGTTAAAAAAAGACCCAAATTCTCAAACAACCAAGGAAACCCTATAGATGTCTTTTTAAACTGTAGAATAATTTGTGTGTGTCTGCTCTGTCTCAGGCCACACAGAAGGGAAGACATAACATGGGGCAGGTCTGTTGTGTGTGAGGATGCTCCCCTCTGCTTTCATATGCAGATTTCTAATAAGAAAAATATGTATCTCTGCTTCTTGTCACTCCTATCACTGAGTTATTTCTCATCCCTTACTATCTTTTATCAATTTCCTGCTCTTTGGTCTCCGTGTCTGTTCTTTATAAAACATGCAGTCTGAAAGCTGCCCAGCACTGACCCCACTCTGGCTTGCAGACCTCTTCTTCAGCTCAGCAGCTGCACACAATGTGAAGGTAAGAGGAGAAAAATTGTAAGTGTTCTGATGAGAAAGTGCACACCAAAAGCTGTCCTGGCTTGAGAAGGAGTGGCTTGCTATGGCTTTCCTACAAATGCAAATGGGAAAGGAATTTCTGTTTGGTGAATTAGCAGATTGAGAGTTTAGATTGAGAGCTGTTTCCAGCAGTGTTTATATTTGAAATACTTTCCATGGTGAGAAGGAACATTGGTAAATCTTTCTCAGACAAGTCATACCCAGGTGGGAGATTAGAACCTTCTTTGTTCTCAAGGCTAGTGAGATTTAGTATTGTGATAGCAAGTTTGCAGCTTTAAAACTGAGTTGCTGGGACCTACTGTTTAAAGCTGTGCTGCTGGTAATCAGTCCCCTTCTGGAAAGGCATAAAGAGAAAAATCATAGAATCCTTTTGTGGGAAAAGACCTATAAGATCATCAAGTCCAACTATTGATGTAACACTACCATGGCTATTAAACCTTGTCCCAACATGCTGTGCCCACACGTTTCTGGAACAAGTCCAGAGATGATGATTCCACACCCTCCCTGGGTAACCTATTCTAATGCCTGCCATTTTCCCTAAAGAAATGTTTCCTAATAGCCAATTTGCAGCTCCTCCAGCATAATTTCACACCATTTCCTCTCATCCTATCACCTAATACTAGAGAGAAGAGACCAACTCCCACCTCACTTCAACCTCCTTTCAGGTAGTTGTAGAGAGCAATGAGGTCTCCCCTTGGCTGCCTCTTCAAACTAAACAATCCCAGTTCCCTCAGCTGCTCCTCATGAGACCTGTTCTCTAGGCCCTTCACCAACTTTGTTGCACTTCTCTGGACATGCTCCAGCAACTCAATGTCTTTTTTGTAGTGAGGGCCCTAAAACTGGACACATTGTTCGAGGTGGGGGTTGGTCTCTTCTCCCAGGCAACCTGTGATGGAGCAGAAGGACATGGTTTTGGGCTGTACCCGGGGGTGGGGGGTTAGTTTGGGCTGGGTGTTGGGAGGAGGTTCTTCAGGAGGGGGTGATTGGCCATTGGAGTGGGCTGCCCAGGGAGGTGTTGGAGTCACTGTCACTGGAGGTGTTTAAAAAGAGACTGGGTGAGGCATTTAGTGCCATGGTCTGGTTGATTAGATGGTGTTGGGTGATTGGTTAGACTCGATCTCAAAGTTCTTTTCCAACCTGGTAAATTCTGTATTCTGTGCAGCCTCATTAGTGCCACATACAGAGACATGGTTACTTCCCTACTCTAGCTGACTGTGCTGATACAGGCCATGAAGCTGTTGGACTTCATGGGCACCTGATTACATTTCTGCCTCATGTTCAGCTGGCTGTCAATCAACATCTTGAGGTTGTTTTCTGCCAGGCACCTTTCCAGCCATTCTGCACCAAGCCTGAAGTGCTTAATGGGATTGTTGTGACCCCAGTGGAGGACCTGGCACTTGACCTCAGCCCATCAATCCAGCCTGTGCAGAGCCCTCCTATCCTCAAGCAGATCAATGCTCCCACCCAGTTTATTACCATCTGCAAACTTACTGAGGGTGCACTCAAGTCCCTTGTCCAGATTATTGATAAACATATTAAAGAGAACTGTCATAAATACTGAGCCCTGGGAAACACCTCAATGACTGACCACTAGCTGGGTTTAACTCCATTCATGAGCATCCTGAGCCTGGCCATGCAGCCAGTTATTAACCTAGTGAATCATCCGCCTATCCCAAGCCATGTGCAGCCAGTTCCTCCAGTGTGCAGTTCTGGGCCCCTCACTTCAAGAAAGATATTGCGGTGCTGGAGTGGGTCCAGAGGAGCATGCTGAGACTGGTGAGGGGACTGGAGGAGAGGCTTATGAGGAGAGGCTAAGGGAGCTGGGGTTGTTTAGCCTGGAAAAGAGGAGAGCCAGATGGGACCTTACCACACTCAACAACTACCTGAAGGGAAGTTGTAGTGAGGTGGGGGTCGAGCTCTTCTCCCAGGCAACTTGTGACAAGATGAGAGGGCATGGCCTGAAGCTGTGCCAGGGGAGATTTAGGTTGAATGTTAGGAAGCACTTGCTCATAGAAGGGGTAACTAGACACTGGAATGGACTGCTCAGGATGGTGGTGGAGTCACCATCCCTGGAGGTGTTTAAGGAAAGATTGGATGTGGCACTTAGTAACACAGTCTAGTCAATGTGGTAGTGTTAGGTCATAGGCTGGACTTGATCTCTCAGGCTCAATAATTCTGTGATTCTATCTGTAGTTCCTCAAATCCTTCTTGCACTTCTTGTAGGCATCACATCTGCCAATTCCAGTTAGCTGGGACCTTCTCACTTTTTCACTACTGCTGGCCAGTGATAGGCAGTGGCTTGGTGAGCACTTCCACCAGCTGTCTTAGTACCCTTTGGTGTATGATATCTGGCCCAATAGACTTAGGTATGTCTAAGTGGTGCAGCAGGTCACTAATCATTTCCTTTCGGACTATGTGGCTTTGTTCTGCTCCCCATCCCTATCTCACATCACAGGAGGCTGGGTATCCAGCCAACAACTAATCTTACTATTAAGGGTAAAGAAACTACTGATTACAATTGAAACATGCCCTGACATACAAGGCCATGACACTACTTCTCCTTCCCTGCCTCTCCCTTCTCAAGAGTTTATAGCCATCAGTTGTGGCACTCCAGTGATGTGAGACACTCCACTGTGTTTCTGTGATGGTTACTATATAATAATTTTTCTGGTAGACAATGGTTTCCATCTTCTCCTGTTTGTTTCCCAAGCTGCATGCATTAGTGTAGATGTAGTTAGTTTGGTCTATAGTGCTTACTACCTTTATGTATTGAGAAGTCCCAATTTCTGTGTGGCTGTTCTCAGGCACTGCTGTGCTGTCCTCAAGTTTATTTTCAGCCAGCCTAGTTTTGTGCCCTTCACCCTTCAAATCTAGTATAAAGCTCTTTCAGTGAACCCTGCAGGCTCTTTGGCTACAACCATTTTCCCTCTATGAGATAGGTGTATCCTGTCTGTTGCCCACAGTCCCAGTGTCCTGTGAATAAATCCATTGTTAAAGAACCCTGAATCCTCCTGGTGACTCCAGACTTGGAGCCAGGAATTAATCTGGCTCTTCCTCCTTATTCCTTCATCACACCCTGTGACATAGGATAGAAGAGAACACTACTTGCACTCCTGATCCCTTAACCAGTCATCCTAAGGCCCTGAAGTATCTCTTAATTGCGCTTAGACTTTTTGTCCTTACTTCATCACTGCCTACCTAAAAGATCAGCAGTGGATGTTGCAATTGCAGGAGATAAGGCTTCTTTTGATGTTTACTCAGAATCTTCCTTCTTTCTAGGTGCAGCCATGGGAGGTGGAGAAAAGGAGGACATGGCTGTGCACTTACTCTCCACTGCACTAGCAAATGAGAGGGTTTCTCATTGCAGAAAGCACTGCTGCATAGGGCTATTATGGGGTATTTGTCCTGTGTGCTGTGTTCTGTTTTAAAGTGCTGTGCAAAATTACTTCTTTGCTTCCAAATACAGATTCAAAACTGCTAACCACCCACTGTACAGCTGCTAATGCACAGCTTATCTCCACAGCCAACAGCTTTAAGTAATCAAACAGAGATAATTTTACCTCTGTGACCCAACAAATAAATACCAGAATCAGGAAAAATCCTCTTGCCCACACAGTCCTACTCAGGTTTTAAAGGACAACATAAAGGGTTTAATCAAGATCAGCAAGCAGTGACAAGGTCACCAGGTTTGTCCTGCCTTGGGTTGATGGTGAGATACGGTTGTCTGGTCATGTGGGGTACTATCAGGAGGTCATGCTGCTCTATAGCCTCATGAGACCATTTCTTGCTGCTGCTGCAGAAAACATTAAATGAGTAGAGCATATGCTAAAATTTGTGTATTCAGTCCTGCCTTTACAGGAAAAATTGTGGCTTAGAATGGCTTTTGTTAACCACTTCAGTCTCTAACTTTCTGTTCTCCTGAACAGGCATTTCTCACAGCTATGAGGGATTTAGGATCATTAAGAAAATACAACTGCATCTGTGGCTTTTTCCTCAGTAGCCCAAAATTTGTATCAGTAAACATGTCTTTTTAGGCTTTAAGTGTCTGTTTCTTTATGCTTATATTTTTTATATAATTTATAATGAAGTCCCAGCTTTATTGCATTATTAAATTCTATCTGCTCAGAAATAGTTTCATACTCCCTGCCTTTTCCTGCTTTTTTCTAGGGAACTCATTTCCTTGTTCCTGCTATTAAGGATGCTCAGCATGTTGTCATTGGGAAATAGCACTCATCTCTTCATGGAAAGAAGTTACTTAATGTTTCATGTGTTACAGTGGATAAATAAATAAATAAAAATATCTAAGGCCACAAAAGTAGCTGGCAGCTGAAAGGAAGAAAGCATTTGCAGTCTGCTGGGGAAAAGTGACACTCCTGCTGGCCTGGTGTCTTAAACCACAAGAGTAAAGTTTAAAATTGAGTACATCTGGCATGATGTTAAAAAAGTCAGGATTTTTTAACTTTCCATTAATTTATAACATTAATCTTTAATTACCGTATTCTTGAGCTACTGGCTGTGAGAATAGAGAAGAAATTGATGTGGCTAAGGAAATCAGGCTACTAAGTGGAATGAAGTGTCTTCAGGGACTATGACCTTGTGAACTGACAGGAATGGAAAGGCTGTCAGTTCCCAGGCAGGCAGGGAGCTTGGCAGCCTGATAGCGTATGGCACTAGCAGTATCATGTAGGATGTCTGACTAAGGGGTGTTGCTGGCCTTTATAGTTCTTTTCACCCATTCTGGGCTACTATAGTCATTGCCCTTTAGATTTCATAACAAATCTTAAAATGCAACTGTTGAGCCCTGTGGAAATGGATGAAAAACGAGGGTGATGGGGCTTTTGTTTTGGGAGTTGAGAAAGGGGTGATGGTTTCCAGAGTGATCTAAATGGACCAGAGAAGATTTTCCCTTTTTAAATAAAAGCAGGACTGAGCTATACTTACGTAGTGACATTTGCTAATTTACAAAACAAGATCAGATACCTGCCATCCTCATGACAGAGGGAGCATTGTTCTAACAGTAATTCAAGGACCCAGGTACAAAAGGGGATGAATACTGCATGTTTATTTTTTTCCATTCCCCTCTCCATCTATTTTTTTTCCTTCACTGCACATATCATCTCAAACTGATAATAAGCTTTAGCAGAATTTGCTGAGACCACAGACAGATGGAGGCCTGTGCAGAGAAATGGGCCCCTGTACCATTGCACATCCTTTTGAATTTGGTTAGCTGGTGTAGGAGCCTTTGTCTTCTCCTTTTTCTACCCATGTGTGCTGTAGCATGTAGACCAGAACATGTAATTTGTGTCTGCTTTTTTCCGCTGCCTTTAGATTTTTTTGTCTCTGCAGCTCTGCAGCTCTGCAGCTCTGGCCGCAGTGGGAACACAGTAATCAGGGCTCTGATGAACGCCATCTACAACCATGAGAATTACCAATGTGGGTCTGATTTAGGACCACAAAGTTGATCAGAGGACTAGAACACCTCTCCTGAAAGGACAGACTGAGGGACTGTGTCTATTCAGCCTGGAGAAGAGAAGGATCCTGGGAGACCTCATAGCAGCATTTCGGCATTTGAAGGGGACTTAAAACAAAGCTGGAGGGGGACCATTTATAAGATCATGTAGGACTATAGCAAGGGGCAATGGTTTTATACTACAGCAAGGTAGGTTCAGATTAGACATTAGGAAGAAGTTCTTTGAGGGTACAGAGATGCTGGAATGGGTTGCTTATAGAAGTTGTGGGCATCTTATCCCTCAAATTGTATAAGAGCAGGCTAGATGAGGCTTCATGCAACCTTGTCTTGTTGGAGGTGTCCCTGTCCTTTGCCCAGGTGTCCCTGGGTTGGAACTGGGTGATCTTTAAAGTCCCTTCCGATTCAAGCCATTCTGCAATTCTATGATGTGCTTGATATGCACCAGGATGACCATTCTAATAACCAGACGACATCTCACAGCCCTATGACTGTGATTCGCTGCTCTGCCAGTGTGACTCTGGCCTGACCTCTACTCAGAGTGAGCGATTAGGTCCAACTTGTCTTTGTAGAAAAGTGGCATAAGGCTTAGGGAGGTGTTGCATCATCCCCTAATGTATCAAAACATGGAGAAAGGGTACTTTTTATTTAAAAAATCTGTTGCAAATTCATGTTTAGCATTGGATTGCACCGGTACTGTTAAATATTCTGCTGGCTTATCTGTGTACTGCTGAATAGTGGCCTTTAGATCATGTCCACCAACTCTTCCCTAAATTGACAGAACCTGCAGTGAGTGACTCATATTTGATAATTCAGATACAGTAAAGATGAGGAATGGTTTGAGAGGAAATGTGGATTTTAATTACTGCCTCTTGTGCCTCGTATGTGGTATCTCACCATTTTTTGATCAACTGTATGGCAGAAAGGATAGTGGCATTTAAAGTGTGCTGCCTGTACTGCTGGCTTTGACAGTAAACTGCAGAGCCACACATTTAGTGCTTATGAACACTACTTCTGCAATTAGTGATGCTTTTACTGTGGTTCATTTAAGATGCATGGTTGCAGCATGACCCAATTCCCACTGAAATAGGTGGAGGAATTTCCCACTATTCTGACAAACTCAGGTCATGTCCTGAATCTGATTAACCCTTTGGGTGCCTGCACAGATAACTGTTTATCATGGTACCGTGATATGAGAGCAATGTGTCTATGTGTGTATATATATATATACATATATATATATATATATATATTTGTATGTATGTATGTATGTTTATGTAAATAATGGCATGCACTGCACTGACTAAAATGCTTTCCATGCAATGTACCAAAAGAGGAACTCTCTTGCACCACAAGAATGCTGAAGTTTATCTTCTGAAGCTGCTCTGTGTTACTACTTGATTACTCCCTTGCCTTAACCATGCTTCTTTTTATTGAGGAGAAACTGCCTTTTCTCTATGTATGAGTAACAGATAAGAGGAGTCACTATGCTCAAAAGTCTGGTGTTGGTTAAAGGGCAAGGCAGCCAGACCTGGAAATCCAGTAACCCTTGTGCCACTGACCCGAGGATTAAACCCTCCTCACTGAAACAAAAGCCCCGACTGCCAAATTGCCTGTAATAAGCATTAAAGAACTGGGAATAGAATAATGCAGGCATCTATTTCCTTTGCAACAACATTGTTTTTTAGCTGGAGGCTCTTAAATTGCTACAGCACTGAATGGAGAGCCCTTGCAAGAGACCTGGTGGTGCTCAACTGTGCCCTGAGATCCCACTCTTGGGGTTTGTTTGTTTGTCGTCTGGATTAAAGGGATTAAAGACTTAACCTTTGTACAGCCTTTCAAATAACATGTTTGTACGGTTACTGCCTGTCAGGGAAACATTTTCCCCCACCCCACTGGTTTTTGTGAGACAAGTAAAATTCTTAGAGTGGACAGGCCTATGTTAAGTCAGGTATTGTGCTTTAAACCCTTGTAAATTCAGCACAGTGCCCCCATTCTTCTCTGTCCAGTGGGCAATGTACCCACTTCAACCACCCACCCTGAGTACTGGGAGCAGTTGTGTCAGTGTAAGGCTGCAGCCTGAGCTGCCAGCTCCTTCTCTAGCAGTTCTGTCTCCAGGTTGTGCTTTTTGTAATCAGAAATAAAAATTTATTCTGCCAGATGGGACCATGCTGCATGACAGCCTGTCAGCTGGCTGTAGCTGTTCTTCACCTCCTGCTCTGGAGCAATTTTTTTACATAGGTTTCAGAGATTTGCAGTTTGTGGTATAGCCCTTTGAGTGACTGGTAATCCCTTTTCTTTGGGGATTATTCCAACAGTAACAAGAGTTTTCAAAAGCATCCAAGTTATTTAAGAAATTTATTGTCATCTACCAAAAAAAAACACCCAAAAACCTGCCACCACTAAAATTGTATTGGCTTTAAGATGGATTCAAGAGCTCTCTTTAGCTTGAATGCTTTATATCATGTCTATGCATATTCCCCATGTGAATAAGGGAAGGCCTGAGGCCATCTCTAGAACCAGCTGGTTTCACCTGAAAATATGCCATCTTCAAGCATAGCCACGACTTGCTTTCCTTGGCACAGTGCAACACCTGTGTGGTCTGGGGGATGCCCAGGAGACAGTTAGGTAGGTGGAATGGTGTGGGTGGCCCCTTCCCCATGGTGTGGGTGGCCTGAGGAAGACCTCATCCTTTGAGCTGCTTCCCTAGAAATAGTACTGAGCCAAAAGACACTATGTCTGGGGATGATATTTTCTGGCAATGGAATTTCTTGGGGTTGAAGTTTGTGGGGAAAAAGCTTTCCTCTGGAGATTCACTCTTTGTCAGAGAATCATAGAATCATAGAATGGCAGGGCTTGGAAGGGACCTCTGGAGATCATTGAGTTGAACCCCTCTGCCAGAGCAGAATCACGTAGGGCAGATCACACAAGAAGGCATCCAGATAGGTCTTGAAAGTCTCTAGAGAAGGAGACTCCACAACCTCTCTGGGTAGCCTGTTCCAGTGCTCCATCACTCTGACAGTACAGGTTTTTCTCATGTTAAGGTGGAATTTCTTGTGTGCCCATTTGTGTCCATTGCCACTTGTCCTGTCAGAGGACACTGAAGAGACTAGCACTTTCTTCTTGACAGCCACCCTTCAGATATTTATAAACATTAATAAGGTCTCCCCTCAGTCTTCTCTTTTCCAGACTAAGCAGCCCCAGGTCTCTCAGCCTTTCCTCATAAGACAGATGTTCCAGTCCGTTAATCTCTTCTTAGCCCTCTCTAGTATATCCCTGTCCCTCTTGAACTGGGGAGAGCCCAGAACTGGACACAACGAAATATTCCAGATGTGATCTCACCATGGCAGAGCAGAAGGAGAGAAGAATCCCACTTGAAGAAGAACCCACACTCTTCTTAATGCACCCCAAGATAGTATTTACTTTCTTGGCCACAAGGGAAGATGACCCCCTTGTTAGCCAGCATGGGTAAAACTAGTCAACCAAAGGATGCATGGTTTTGTGAGCACTGTTTTTAGACAGCTGGCAGCGCCATAGAATTCCAGTAGATGCAACTGTCAGCACTCAGGCTCTGCAAACAGTAAAAAATTATAAAATTAATCCTTTTGATTTTTTTTCTGTTCACAACTGACTGGTTGTAACAAAAATGGTATGACTTTATCATCTGGATTAGATAGCAGCTTTACCATCTGGACCGTCATCACATTCGATAACTGTTACCCCCTCCATTAAACTACAGGTCTTTTCTAGACATAGCAGCTAGTGCAAATAGAAATTTTAAAACTATGATGCATAGAAAATTCACAGACCTGCAGGTCTATAACCAAGAGGCTGTAGGGTCCAGCCCTGCTCACAACCTTAGTGACAGCTGCTTTCCCTCCAAAGATAGCACATGCAGTGTCAGTCTCTAATGAAAGATGTTACCATAAGGGACCTTCCTCTAGGGAAATATTTTTTTAAAGGGCTGTCTGAATATTTAAATAGAATCTTAAATCAGAGTGACGTAACAACAGGAGCATTTAATTTTCTGCCTGACTGTGGAATTCCTAACTCACAGAGAGTTAACTGTTCTCTGCATTTTAGAGAGGATTTTATCTTAGAAGAAATTTGCCCTAACCTTCCTAAATTTAGAAGATGCAAGTACCCCTGTGTCTCCTGCACATGGAAGAGAACACAGACTGAAATTGAGCAATGGATGTTAAATTTGCCAACAGTTCTCCATGGCAATAAATACCTCTTGCAACATAACACTGAGATCTGTGGATTGTAAGCCTGTGCTTTCTGGAGTATAGTGCACTTCATGCACTCCACCAAATGCCCATAAGGAAATTGTAAGTGAAATTAAAGCACTGTATATAAAGAGTGAACTCACACCAGCAGCTGATTTATGGCAAGCACCTCATTCTGGCTTTTGATTGTATCATTTTCTGAAGCAGTTGACAGCAAATACAATGTCCATGTAGGGTTGGTGTGGGATAACTGCCTAGCTTTTGTGGGTCAGGAATGCATGCTTTTTAGTGCTTTTCAGGAGTGGAGTTATTTACAAGCAAGAGGCATTTATGTTACCACAAGAAATGAAGATCCATGAAGCTGGCCTGACAAATGGGTGAAGAGTGGAGCCCTGTTTTGGCTACAACTACTGAAACAAGGCTAAAACAATGAAAACATACAGATTCAAAACATATTTTGAAGTCTATAGTCTCTGAGCAAAGACCTTTGCCTAGTTAACGTCAGGCTATGTGGCGAGTAGCATGAAGAAATGGATGGAAATATGGTTACACGTTTGGAATTTTATCTCTAGAAACTCTGTGTAGCATTTTTGTGGGCTCCATTTGACCTACAACCACTGTATGAAGGCAGTAAAAGAGACGTAATGGCAGTCAAAGTGAATTAATTAAAAAACTCTGAGTGAATATTAATATGACCTGCTATATTTGACAATTTACAAGCGTGTCTGGCATTTATGGATGAACTGAGCTGTTTGTTACATATTACATTAAAGAAGAATACTGAACCAACATATCAAAATGTCAAACTAAACCAGCGTTTTTCTTTGATCTCCTTTTTTGTTGAAATGAATTATTGATATCCTTTTTCATAGCTGGCAGGAGAGATTTCTGATTTTTATTTGTGTATTAGATCAAATCTCTTATTCCTTCTGTAGGCAGGGCTCTTTACAACAATATCTAGATGTGATATGTGCAATTACAGAGTTCAGATTCTTTCTTGTGGGGAATGTTCTCTCCACCCATACCTTGTTGCTGTGGTATCTTAAGATGATATTTTTGCTGGAAGTTTTTCAGCAAATGTGTAGCACATCCTGGAGATGGTAGTCAGGACAAGGGTGTGGTGGTTTTGTGCGTGCCCACAGACCACACTTGTGGGTCTTCAGCTTCACAGAGGGATCTGATCTGGTGTATGCAGGATCTGCAGAGTAAAGCCTGCTTAGCTTCCAGCAGTGTGGCTTGGGAAGTTGTTTTTCCGGGGCAAGGTCAGATTTATATGCTAGGATTCAGGACGTCCAGGTGGGAAGAGTGTATGTGCAGTTCTTGTGTTTTTAATGGCAGTGGGGGATAACAACGGTTTTGTCAGTCACCATCACCTGCTCTGCACATGAGCAATGCCTTGGTCTCTGCAAGAGCTCTTGGCTCCTCAAAGTTTCATGGTTTGCAAACCTCTTTATTTTCAAATGTCACCCTGATTATGGTTCTGGCAGTCATGTACATGTTTCTTCAGGGTCCCCCTCAAGCCTGGAACTTGGCAGCCCCCAAACTCATTGCAGACTCTGTCTGCAAATGCAGAAGGGGTTTTGGCTTGTTTGATTTCGAGGTTAAAGGTTTCCATCTGACTAATACAGAAAGCAAAGGTTCCTCCTGATGGTCTCCTCTTCATTCTATTTAACAGCTTTAATTGCCTCCAAAAGAACCTGCCTGAGTTTGGCGGTTGTTGTTTGGGCTCTTTCTCTGACGTCTTTGGGCTTATTCAGGTGCAGATAAGGAGGATGCAATACACGGCCATTTAGTTCATGAAGGATTTTTAATTTGGATAGATTAGAATTGCCTCACTCAGTTTTAGTCAGAACAAATTGACTGGGAGGGTGGGTGAGGGTGGTTTTAGGCAGCCTGCCATGGAGGACAGAGGGACTCACTTATCTTCTCATATTCTCCCATCCCCTAAATGTGCTTCTGTTACTGCCATCTCAGAGATTTGGGGAGCACAGTTCCCTCCCTGTGATTTTGGAAGAGGGGAGCAACGATCCTCCCCTTTCTCTGCCTCCATGGAGATGTGGCGCCTGTGAGTGCCTTTCCCTGCCTCACGCTGTCTCTCAGCCAGCAGGTCTGCCCATTTTCTTCATGCTGAAATCGGGTTTTCTCTCTGTTCTGCTGACCCACTTTAGGCTCTTTGAAGGCGCAGCGGAGCTCCCCGGCGGCTGCAGTTCTGCCTTCAGGGGACACGGACGGGTGGTGGAGCTGAGCGGACAAAGAAGCAGCGGCAATCCCAAAGCGCACGGGAGGAGGGCGGTTTGGGAGGTGCAGTTTCCCTTGGTTTGCTCTCCAGTATTTGGTCTCATGTTTTTCTCTCTTAACTGCTGCCTAGGGTGCAGAGTTTTTTTCTAAGAAAAATAAATTTAAAAAGGAAAAAGGGTAGGGGAGTGGTTATTTCAAGTCTGCTGGAGCAGCCTGCAGTGGGGTTTCCGATGCAAGTGCTCACGCTTCATGCTTTAATAGCACCTGACATAACCTGGTCATAGGCATGATCAAGACACAGATCATCCATTCCCCATGGCTGCTCTGTCCCTGTTCCCATCCGCTGTATGTAGGGCATCCTACATTGCAGGTGGCATTCACTGCCTAAATCCCTTCAGGAGTGCAGGGGGACCCCTCCCTACCTCTCCATCTTTTCCTGGGGTCTGAGTTTCACATTCAGCTGCTGAATTTGGGGCAAGGGTGGCTGTTTCTTAGTGTGTGGGTGGTGATGCCAGCTTTGCGCCGACTGTGCAGGGATGATTGCAACTCTGTGGTAGTAATTATGTGAGCCCAGCCGAGGAGTGATGGTAAGGGAGAGGAGCTGCATGGTGAGATGACTCAGGGGTGGGATGATGCAAGTCTGGGGCCTGACTTTCTCTTTGCAGGCTGCAGAAACATCGCTCCAAAAAGCTGGTGTCTAGGCTGGGGAATGATTTACCACAGGTCTGCAAGTCTTCGTTCTCTGCTTGGCACTGGCCCTGCTTCCCACTGCAAAGGCCTTCAGAAAAAGCGTGAGACGATTTGTTTTCACTGTTTTTCTTGGTATTGGTGATTTCCTGCTTGGCTGGAGGATCTCAGCTGTGTAGGAGTAAACTTAAGGACCTGTCTTCATGAAATGCTGTTTGTGATGGTTGGATTGAATGACCTTAAAGGTCTTTTCCAACCTGAATGATTCTGTGATTCTATGATGAATTCCCTGTCAGTTTGCCTTGGGGAACTTTTATTACAAATTGTTTTTATTTCCTTCAGCGTCCCTGTCAAGAAGAAAACCAATTTTGTTTTGCATTCAAATTTACTTTAACCTGAGTGAATCTTTCTGTGTAGACATGCTTTGGGATGTCAGAGTATATGTGCCTGATGTGGTGCTGTGGTAGCAAAGCTGCCTTTGACCGACACTCTCTGAGCCTTCAGCACAGGAGATGCTACCTTGTGTTTCAGTGTTACACATAAAACTTCTGCATGACTGGCAAATTAAATCGTAAGGGCAGAAGGTCACCCAAAAAGGGGGCTCATTGCAGCTGGCCTTGTAATAATGCCCAATGTCTTCAGCACACTATTGTGTGGTCTGTAGTTGTGATGCAGAGATGTTCATAGCCAATCCCTCCTTCTCCTAAATGCTTCTTTAGGTCCAGCCACTCAACCATATAAGGAAGGGCATGAAAAGATGGATCAGTTTTGAACCAACCCTGGACTAACTCCAGCAGAGCCAAGCTCTGCGACTAGGCACTTTCCACTGCCTCCACAGCAGGAGGAGAATAGTATGAGCACTCAACATTTACGCCAGTAATAGAGTGGTTTACTTTTTAGTAGCTTCTCCATGAATTAGCTGTGTGAATTTTTCCCTTGTGCCACAACTGACTTGTTGGAGGCAGAGGCTAGATTTCTTGCAGGGGGTGTTTTTTGTGGTTGTTTTGGTTTAATTAGTATCCAGGTGTCCAGGTTTGTGCTCATCTGACTAAATACAAATACCATCAGAGTTTTTGCTTTTGCATTCAGTGCATTAAAAACTCGAAGTGCTTTGGCAGTTCAGGCACCCCTCAAGTAGATGTCTAGAAAAATCCAGTGTATTGTTCCTTAAAAAAGCCAGCTTTTCTCTGATGGCTAAAAGGTGCACTTAAATATATAATATAGGCAATGGAAGCGAGCTGAAATTAATCCACTGTCTCGTTCATATAGTGCCAAAATGCCTGGATAACATAATCAGTTGCCCCAAGATGGTACTCTATGTGCACACCATCTTAAAGTAATACTATGGTTGCAAAAGGCCATCTTTACTATCTAAACAGTGCATACTGCTCCTGGGAAAGCCAGAGGTGACAGGTGTGTATGTGAGTAGTGCTACACATCCCCAGAGTGTTGGTCAATGAGGGCAGCAAGAGCATTGTCACAGGTGACACAGGCAAAGGTAGCAGGTTCATGACAGAAAGTGAACTGGTGATTGGTGCCCAAAACATGACCAAAGGTTTTTATCCTTTTACATGCTTCTTATGTATTGATAAGGTGGTGTAATTGCCAGATACTCGTATATTTTGCGCAATTGTTTGCTTTTCCTTTACCTCCTCCCAGAAAGATTAGTTGTACAGGGCATATTCCTGCAACAGAAAAGGGAGTTGCACCCTAAGCAAAATCTCACTGTTGAGGAAGCAGAGTTTCCAAGAGGTAGGTCCAAAATAATAGAACCCTTCCTTTTCCTGTTCTGGAGGAAAAACATGCTGAAGCACTCAAGAAAGTGACAGGATAGTTAAGTGGTACCTTAATTTTACAGTGCAGACACATTTTGGAAACTCTTAAGCCCAAAGGGCTTAACCAAATGTCTATTTTAGTGAATAGGCGATTGTCAAATATGTGTTTAACTTCTTTTGGTGTCTTAAATTGCATGTGAGGGGCTTTTCTATCTTTCTTCCCCCACCCTTGCAGTGCACTCTTTGTGATTCAGCTTTAATGATTTTTTCTTGTCTGGCTGGAAAACTGAAAAAGAAAAATTTTAAATAATTAAAATTTCCTCCTTATCCACATTCTCTGTGGCTGTCATCTATAATTCTTTAATGATGTAGCACATACTTTGAATAAACCATATATTTTAAAATGGTTTGTAGAATTCTGCACTTCACATTCTTCATGGATCAAATTGATCCTTCATTTAATTCTATTAACTGTGTTTTGTAGAGGAAGGAATCATTTACAGGAAGCAGTTGGCCCCAATTATTTTGCAGTGGCTGGCAACTAGGTATAGTCCCAGGTGTGTGGATGGAGATGGATCCTATTGCAGCCTTCTTCATGTGGGTGCAAGATGAAACCTGTAGTGGTGGAGCCTTTTCTGGAGAAGGGTTGTTGGCTACAGGTGCTGCCTCTCCACTCAGTGCTGTCACTTTACTCAGGATACTCACCCGCCTGTGCCTTCAAGTGTCACTTGAGGGACACTGGCTGCCCTGATTGCGTTGCTCCACAGTTTTGACAGAGTGCGTTAACCTGAAATTTGATGTGGCATGACAAGACACCAACTTCTGTTCCAGCAGTGAGACTGTTCCTGTGCACTACAGTCTGACAAAGTCCCCAAGGATGTTTGAGTTGTATCTGTGTGTAATGGCCTTGTGCAGTTAAGTAGAGCACGCTGTCAAAGATGAAAGTCAAACTGAAGAGCAGACTTGTTTTCCTCTCCCCTCCTCCCTTCACCATTGCCCTTTTAACCACTTCAGTGGGATGTCTTCCTGCCTCCCCATCACTTCCCAAAACACACAAGCCCTCCTCCTTGTGTGATACAGCTAATCTGGTCTGCTGACTGAGCTCTGCTGGGGCCTTTAAACTGATGCCAGCTACTATGTACTAAATGTAGCATGGCAGCATTTCAGAGTGACGCTAAAAACCTAAATCCAATAAGTGAGGAAATAACTATAAAGATGAAGCCCTGGCTTCCATTCTGACTGTCAGCTCACTGCCTGATGGGGCAGCTTTGCACTAAAAGTTGGCCGTGAACCACATGTTAGAAGTATGAAGACTTCCCTCTCCACCCCCCCCAACCCCCCTTTAAGCTCAAATCTATGAATACATGCATTTTAAAAATCATATAGGAAAATCACATTATTTTCAAGGATGAGCTTTCAGGCAGTTTGGATTCCTTTTTCTTTCTGATAGGATTAGCAAACAGCAGCAAAAATCGCACTTCTCTTTCTAAATCCCTGTTAAAAATGGGTGGGTGGTTTCCCCAGCTCAAGTTTTGTTCTTTTGAGATTTACATAAAGAGATTTTCAGTGAGGGGGTTTCTGATGGTGCAGGGTACTGGCTTTCATGAAAATTGGCAGAACAATTTTTCTTCAAAATACTCTGCATTTCAAGCAAATGTAGATTAGTTCGGCTTTTGTGGGGAAAATGTTTTCTGAAAAGAAAAGGTTAGATAATTTCTTATTTGTTTAGTTTGTGGGCAGAAGAGGACTTTGCAAAACAATGAAATGGTTCTCCAGAACACAGCTGCTGTAGACCTTGTCAGGGCACATGATGTGACCAAATTGAAAAAAAAGAAAAAAGGGCATGGAGGAATCTGTCCACAATGCTAAGAATGGGAGCTGGAAGCAGAGAGGTGCTTGTTTTCAGAAAAGAAAGAATGGGTGCTGGAAGCCCTGTGATCTTCTAAAATGGCAGAGAAATATTTCTTTTCTGCCAGGGTGTCCCAAGGGAAAACTGTTCTTACAAAGTTTCATCAGGCCAGTTTTCATATTGTATTATTTTTGTTGGAGAAAAAAAAAATCAGGAAATTTGTCAGTGTGAGGAGGATTAAGTGTGGATAATCCATTTTTGTGACTCATTCTGATAAGGAAAGACTCATCAGCACCCTGTAGCCTTGCATCTGAAGACAGTTGCTGATAGATTGCACAAAATGTCTCTGCATTTTTAGGACCCTGAGACAGCATCTTGCAAGCAGATAAAACCAAATAAAATCTGACAAACTGTCTTTGTACTGTAGAGATGAGAAGGATGATGCAGATAGTTTCTGTTGCAGGATTTTAATATGAAGCTATGAGGAAAGGCATGGAATTATAACTTAAGCTCCTTAAATGTTCTTTTATACATGAAGGATCTCAGTTAATTAAAAGTTATTGCATAACTGCTGC
Organism: Melanerpes aurifrons; assembly: GCA_011125475.1. NCBI lineage: Eukaryota > Metazoa > Chordata > Aves > Piciformes > Picidae > Melanerpes > Melanerpes aurifrons. The sequence goes on from WWNC01000003.1 coordinate 24,968,046, forward strand.
TGGGGAGTGAAAATTTTATTTTTAATTATACTGCCTTACATAATAGTTGCACAATGAGAGAGGCAACATGATGGAGTGATGGTGATTTAAGTGTACCTTTTTTAATACAGTGAAATTAAAATGTGAGGTGTTGATGCATTCATTCATTCTTGACTTGTACTGCTTGCCTGGATCTGTTTTGTGTCCTGTGCTTTAGCACCTAGCTTTTGAGGACAATATCAGTCTGTTCTGTGCTTGTACAGCCTATGGCCATGGTGATGATTTCTTGATTGTGGTGCTCATTGAGTTAATAAATACGCTTGTCCACTTTCAGCTTCTTCTTTGATCTTGAAGTGTTTTGGCCAGGAGACTACTACACATGCATCTGTAACTAAGATGCCAAAAAAAATCACTTCTGTAATAGGTCATAACTGTGGATAACCTACTAAGCTGTATGATTTCCTAAGTAATTTATTTGCAGCATTTTAAAAAAAAGTGTATTCTGTCTTCATACAGTAAACTGCTGGCTTTAAAATTTGAGCATGCAACAGGGTAATGAAGTCAGTACTGTTAAGTCTATTGTTTTTAACAACTACAGAAGAGTTACTAACACAAAAAAAGGAAAGTGAGATGGATGGAATAGGAACCATATTTTTGCTTATGACAAGAAAAAAATGAAACATCTCCTTTTCTCTCATTTTAAAATACCTCCTATGAAATAAAAGTATAAAATACACTGGGCTAGAAGAGACCTTTAAAGGCCACCTAGTCCAATCCCCCTGCAGTAAGCAGGGACATCCCCAACTAAATCAAGTTGCTCAGAGCCCCGTCAAGCCTGACTTTGAAGGTCTCCAGTGATGGGGCCCCCACCACCTCCATGGGCAACCTGTTCCAGTGTTCTACCACCCTCATAGTTAAGAACGTCTTTCTAGTGTCCAGTCTAAATCTACCCTGCTCTAGTTTAAAAACATTTCTCCTTGTCCTAGTCCCTCCCCAGCTTTCTTGTAGGCCCCCTTTAGGTACTGGAAGTCTGCTGTAAGGTTTTCCTGGAGCCTTGTCTTCTTCAGGCTGATCAACCTCAACTCTCTTGTCTTGAACTTGTAGGAGAAGTATTCCAGCCCTCTGATCAGTTTTGTGGCCCTTGTCTAGACCAAATTCATCTGGTCCATGTCCTTCCTGTGTTGTGGGCTCCCAAACTAGACACAGTAGTCCAGCTGAGGGCTCACCAGGGTTGAGTGACAGAATCACCTCTCTTGATCTGCTGGCCACACTACTTTTGGTGTAGCCCAGGATACACCCAGCCTTTTGGGCTGCAAGTCTGCATTGTTGTCTCATGACCAGCTTTTCATCCCCCAGTACCCCCAAATCCTTTTCTGCAGAGCCACTTTCAATTTCATCATCCCCCAGCATGTATTGATAGTGGGGATTGTCCTGACCCAGGTGCAGGACCTTGCATGTGGCCTTGTTGAACCTCATGAGGTTCATCTGGGCCCACTTGTCTAGCCTGTCTAGGTCCTCCTGGATGACATCTGATCCTTCTGGCATGTTAACTGTACCGCTCAGCTTGGTGTCGTCTATAGACTTGCAGAGGATGCACTTAATCCCACTGTCTACATCACTGATGAAGGTATTAAACATCACTGGTCCCAGTACAGAAATACAGACCCCTGATGTACACCACTTCTCCATCTGGACAACAAGCCATTGACCACTACCATCTGGATGTAACCATCCAGCCAACTCCTTATCCACCAAACAGTCCACCCATCGAGTCCTTAGCTCTCCATCTTAGAGAGAAAGATCTTGTGGGGAATTGTGTCAAAAACACGTGATAACCATTGCCCTTTCCTTGCCCACTGATGTAGTCACTCTATTGTAGAAAGCCACTAGGTTGGTCAGACAGGACTTGGCCCTACCGAAGCCCTGTTGGCTATCTTGTATCACCTCCCTGTCCTCTATGTGCCTCATCAGAGCTTTTAGGAGGATCTGTTCCATGATCTTCCCAGACATGGGTGTGGCTGACAGGTCAGTTGTTCCTGGGGTCCTCCCTTCTGCCTTTCATAAAAATGAGTCTCCGGGGACTGCCATGACGTTTCAAATACCAAGGAGCCTTTGAAGTCTCTCTATGTATACTCTGTATTTACCAGCATTGGAGAGGTGTCAGTGTAGTGCTTTAGGTTATAAGAAAACTTGACCTGTTTCTGCATGCTCTGAGTTGGGGACTGCTAGGCTCGGCCCTATGCTGGCTCTCAGCCTGATCATCCAGCATCAGTAGTGTGTTCTGAAGTGTGATGTTCAGTTTATCAAGCAAAATTATTCAGCTGGAGGAACCACCACCAGCTGATCAAACTGAACAGGAAACCAACCAGGAAAACAGCAGCTCATAGAGTGCTCATGGCTTGATCCTTGATTAGACTTAAAAAGGCTTGTTTCTAGCCATGAGCAAAATACTGTCCATTTGCTTTTGCTTTGACAAGCAGGTTTCCTCCGAAAGGACTGCTGATGACAATGATTATTGCTGAGCTGGCCTATGTTGTGAAGGATTTTTAAGCTAACTGATGATAGACACTTGTAATAGCTCCAAGGAAATCTAGTGTGAGGCTCTGTGGCTTTGTGGCCTCAGTCTGCCCTTCCCTCTCTCCAAATTCTGTAATTTCTATAAGTACCCAAGACTTTCTTGATTTACAGAGGAAAAACTGGAATCAATTTACAAGCTGACTTAATGTGGCTTTCAACAGAAACTCCTGGCTGTGCCTGTTTCTGGCAAAACCTTGTTAGAAGTTTATAGCTTGGTTTCTGAAGGCATTTATTAATTAATGTTTGCCTCTCTCTCTCACCGCTTTGATTTTTATTTTATTTTTTTTTTAATGGAAGCCATCACAAAGGATTCAATTGTAGTGACTTATAAATTCTTTTGTCTTAAAAGTATGTGTCAGCAAAAGCACATGAAATTAGATGGATGTAAAGATTAACAACGTAAGAATCTTTCAATAACAGGGAATTAATACAAAGAAGAAAGAGATCCCTGTCTGAGGTACATGAAATCTTGTAGCTGGGGCTCTATTTGTGGGGAGTGATGAGTCTTTCTAACTATTTGTGGTGTTCTATATGAGAAGACTTTCATTGTGTTGTTTGATGGGCAGGTTAACACTAAAAAGAGGTACCTTGTGCCTGATGTTAGCGTGCATCTGCAAGGGCAGCAGGCTTGATGAGCTGGCCTTTCTTTCTTTTCATGCTGGTCCATGTGCTTTCGACTATCATCTAAGTATCATAGAATCATAGAATCAATAAGATTGGAAAAGACCTCAAAGATCATCAAAGATCATCAAGTCCAACATGTCATCCAAGTCCTCATGACTACTAAACCATGGCACCAAGTGCCATGTCTAATCCTTTTTTGAACACCTCCAGGGATGGTGATTCCATCACCTCCATGGGCAGCACATTCCAACGGCTAACAACTCTCTCTGTGAAGAACTTTCTCATCACCTTGAGCCAAAACTTCCCCTAGTGCAGTTTGAGACTGTGTCCTCTTGTTCTGGTGCTGGTTGCCTGGGAGAAGAGACAACCCCCACCTGGCTACAACCTCCCTTCAGATAGTTGTAGAGAGCAATAAGGTCTCCCCTGAGCCTCCTCTTCTCCAGGCTAAGCAACCCCAGCTCCCTCAGCCTCTCCCCATAGGACTTGTGTTCCAAACCCCTCCCCAGCCTTGTTGCCCTTCTCTGGACACGCTCCAGCAACTCAACATCTTTCTTGAATTGAGGGGCCCAGAACTGGACACGGTACTCAAGGTGTAGCCTAACCAGTGCTGAGTACAGGGGCACAATGACCTCCCTGCTCCTTCTGGCCACACTATTGCTGATGCAGGCCAGGATGCCATTGGCCTTCTTGGCCATCTGGGCACACTACTGGCTCATGTTAAGTCAGCTTTCAACCAGTACCCCTAGGTACCTCTAGGTCCTTTTCTGTTTGGCTGCTCTCCAACCACCCTGGCTCCACCCTGTAGCTCTGCATGGGGTTGTTGTGACCAAAGTGCAGCACCCAGTACTTGGACTTGTTGAATGCCATCATGTTGGACTCTGCCCATCTGTCCAGCCTGGCAAGGTCCTTCTGCAGAGCCCTTCTACCCTCTAACAGATCAAGACCTGCTCCCAGCTTGGTGTCATCTGCAAATTTACTGATGACTGACTCAATCCTCTCATCCAGATCATCAATAAAGGTATTGAATAGGATTGGGCCCAGCACTGATCCCTGGGGGACACCACTAGTGACCACCTCCAGCTGGATGTGGCACCATTCAGCGCCACTGAAGTATGATGAACAGAAAACTAGTAGTTTCAGTGTCAGTAATTTAAGTGTTCACTTGAGAGCTTCTGATGTACGTTCTCTACAACTACCAGTAGCAAGGTTTGAGTGAGGAGGGGGGCAGCCTCTTCTCCTTGGTGTCAAGTAAGGGCATAAGGCTGGTGAGAGGCCTTGAGCACAAGCCCTATGAGGAGAGACTGAGGGAGCTGGGATTGTCTAGCCTGGAGAAGAGGAGGCTCAGGGGAGACCTTATTGCTCTCTACAGCTGCCTGAAAGGTGGTTGTAGCCAGGAAGGGGTTGGTCTCTTCTCCGAGGCAACCAGCACCAGAACAAGGGGACAAAGTCTCAAGTTGCGCCAAGGGAGGTTTAGACTCGAGGTGAGGAGAAAGTTCTTCCCCGTGGAGAGTCATTCATCATTGGAATGGGCTGCCCAGGGAGGTGGTGGAGTCACCATCCCTGGAGGTGTTCAAGAGGGGACTGGATGTGGCACTTGGTGCCATGGTCTAGTCATGAGGTCTGTGGAGACAGATTGGACTCGATGATCTTTGAGGTCTCTTCCAACCTTAGTGATACTGTGATACTGTGAAGTAACAGGACTAGAGAAAATGGTTTCAAGCTGCTCCAGGGGTGGTTCAGGGTAGATATTTGGAAATATTTCTTCACTGAAAGGGATTATCAAACACTAGAACCATCTGCCCAGGGCAGTGGTGGAGTCACCATCCCTGGACGTGTTTAAGCAGTGTGTTGCCCTGGCACTTAGAGACATGGTTTAGTGTTGACCCTTCAGTCCTGGGTTGAGGGTTGGGCTTGATGATCTTAGAGGAGTCTTCCAACCAGATGTTTTCTGTGATTCTCTGATTCTACGTGCTTCTTATGCCCTTTTGAAGAACTTGATTAATTTTTTTTTTCTTCAGATAGCAGAAAAAAGGTAGGGCAGAAAGGAAGAGTATCAGTTTCTCTCCAAACCAGTGTGATTTCCCCTGACTGTAGGTATTGAGAAGTCTTATCTGGGATTAAGGTGCCTGTGTGATTTTAATGCTACAATCCTGCATCCCTGTTTTGGCAAGGAGTGTACATTGTGTGCTTTTTATCTTCATCTTTCTTAAATATTAAGGTGAAAGTATGTGTCAATGGTGAAACTTGAATGGAGAACCAATGAGTCCAGCAATAGTTTTAGTTTTGGAGCAAGGACTTTATGAGAGGAATGGTTCAGCTCCACAACCTCAAACTCCCAAAAATGTCAGCAGGGAAAAGGACAAGAGGAGCTGCCACAAACAGCAAATAACCCCATTCAGTGATGTATCCCAGAAATACATAACAGCATGGGGTTGTTCAGCCTGGAGAAGAGAAGACTCAGGGGGAACCTTGTAATTGCTTCCCAGTACCTGAAGGAAACCTACAGAAAGGCCAGGGAGGGACTTTTTACAAGAGTGTCCACCAATAGAACAAGGGAAAATGGATTTAAATTGAAGGAGAACAGGTTGAGATTGGATCTTGGGAAGAAATTCTTCTCTATAAGGGTGGCACCAGAGAGGTTGTGGATGCCCGCTCTCTGGAGATGTTCAAGGTCAGATTGGATGGGGCCTTGAGTAACCTGGTCTAGTTGGGAAGCATCCCTGGCCATGGCAGGGAGGTTGGATCAGATGATCTCGAAGGCCTCTTCCAGCCTAAGCTGTTCTCTGATTCCATGCATTTGGATATGGTATTAGAAGCAGTGTCGCCCTGACAAACCCCATCAATCCTTCAGTGCATCAGAACCATGGCACTTAAATTCTTCTTTCCTCTCTGTGGATTAGATGATATTCCCCAGCAGCAGGAAAAGAGCAAGTCTCTGTTATAAACTCCAATTTACTGAGCTCAGCCATGAAAATCAAAGTCTGGAAATGTGCTACTGCTATTGCCTTGCTTATCTGTAACCCAGGGGTGGGCAGTGCTTGGTGTCCTGCTTTGCATCTTACCTTGATGATATTTTATGTGGGAGGTTCAGCGCGTGGCTGAAGAGAGAGGAGGCAGCTCAGCCCAGCTCAGCTCAGCCCAGTTCAGCTCAGCTCAGCTCAGCTCAGCCCAGCTCAGCTCAGCTCAGCCCAGCCCAGCTCAGCTCAGCTCAGCTCAGCCTTCTCACTGACAGGAAAAAAAAAAAAAAAAAAAAAAAAAAAGCCGTGTGGAGAGGGTGGTTACTGCAAGATGGTCACCACTAGAGCAAAGGCTAGCAGAAGGACAGTGGGCACCCAAACAGAGACCACACACAAGCATGCAGATGTTCAGGTAGGTGGCTGCAGTGAGTGCTGGAGCCTGGCACTTGATATGGAGGCTGGAGGGAGCAGCTCCTGTGTCAGGTGTGAGCAGGTCAGTGATCTGATGAGCATGGTGGTCAAACTAAAAGAAGAGGTGGAAAGGCTAAGAGCTAGAAGAGATGGCGAGCAGAAAATTGACGATTCCCATAATGTAATCTCTTCTAAACCAGAACAGGGGTAACACTTAGGGAACAGGGAGTTTGATACCTTCCCAGAAGCAAGATTCTCAACCTCCCTGTAGTAACCCACATGAGCAGGGCCAATGGGAACAGGTCTCTGCCCGACGGAAGAAGTGCAAACAAAGGAAGTCTGCTCCTGTGAGCAGCACGCTGCCTCCAGTGCAGTTACAGAACAGGTATGAGGCTCTTCAGGAGGAACAGGTCATTGGTAAGGCTGAGGACTCAAGAAGGTCAGAAGCTGCACCAATGACAGGTTGCCTCAGGCCAGCCATCAAAACTTACCCAGAAAAGAAACCTCGTAGGGTCTTTGTCATAGGAGACTCCCTACTGAGGGGAACAGAGGGCCCAATATGCAGACCAGACCAATTTCATAGAGCGGTCAGCTGCCTCCCTGGTGCCCAAGTTAAAGACGTTGTAGATAGAATTCCCAACCTCGTGAGTCCTTCAGACTACTACCCACTGCTGGTCTTTCAGGTGGGCAGTGATGATGTAACAATGAGAGGCTCACAATCTATTAAAAAAGACTTCAGAACCTTAGGGCAAATGCTAAAGGGATCAGGGGCTCAAGTCGTGTTCTCAGCCATCCCTCTAACGTCAGCAATGGATGAGGATACACTGAGGAAGGGCCGACAGATCAATTCATGGCTCAGGGGCTGGTGCCATCGACAGGGCTTTGGGTTCCACAATCATGGATGGCTTCAGGGATCTGATAGCCAAAGTGTCGTGGGACAAAGCCCTGGAGGGAAGAGGGACCCAGGACAGCTGGCCTGTATTCAAGGACCACCTCCTCTGTGTCCAGGAGCTCTGTGTACCAACAAAGAGAAAAGCAGGTAATAATGCTAGGAGGCCTGCCTGGATGGGCAAGGAGCTACTGGACACACTATTACTTAAAAGGAAACTCTACAGGAAGTGGAGAGAAGGACAGGTAGAACAGGGGGAATATAAGGAAGCTGCCTGAGCAGCAAGAGTCCTGGTTAGAAAAGCCAAAGCAGAGTTTGAATTGAATCTAGCCAGGGAGATTAAAGGGAACACTAAGAACTTCTACAGGTATATTAATGGGAAGAAGACTAGGGAAGGTGTGGGCCCCCTCAGAAAGGAAAATGGTGACATGGTCGCAAGTGATGAGGAAAAGGCTGAGGTACTGAATAACTTCTTTACCTCAGTCTTCACTGCAAGGGCCTCTAGCCACACTCCTGATGTGATGGAAGACAATGCCAGGGATGAGGAGGAAGAACTGTCCATTGTAAGTGCAGATCAGGTTCATGATCATCTGAAGAACCTGAAAGTGTTCAAGTCCATGGGACCCGACGAGATACACCCACGGGTACTGAGAGAACTGGCAGAGGAGGTTGCTAAACCCCTCTCTATTATATTTCAAAAGTCATGGCAATCTGGAGAAGTCCCCACAGACTGGAAAAGGAGAAACATTGCCCCCATCTTCAAAAAGGGTAAGAAGGAGGAACCAGGGAACTACAGGCCAGTCAGTCTCACCTCTGTGCCTGGAAAGATCATGGAGCAGATCCTCCTGGAGTCACTACTCACTCAAAAGAATAGTGAAGAGGTGATTTGGAACAGTCAGCATGGCTTTGCCAAGGGCAAATCCTGCCTGACCAACCTGGTTGCCTTCTATGAGCAGGTGACAAAATTAATAGATGAGGGGCAAGCAACTGATGTCACTTACCTGGACCTGAGCAAAGCCTTCAACACTGTCCCACACCACATCCTGGTCTCCAAACTGGTGACACATGGGTTTGATGGGTGGACCACTAGATGGATAAGGAACTGGCTTGATGGCTGCACCCAAAGAGTGGCTGTCAATGGCTCCATGTCCCAGTGGAGGCCAGGGACAAGCGGAGTCCCTCAGGGATCAGTCCTGGGACCTGTCTTGTTCAACATCTTTGTGGGTGCCATGGACAGTGGCATTGAGTGCACCCTCAGCAAGTTTGCTGATGACACCAAGCTGTGTAGTGCAGCAGACACGCTGGAGGGAAGGGAGGCCATCCAGAGGGACCTTGACAGGCTGGAGAGGTGGGCACAAGCCAACCTCATGAAGTTCAATAAGAGCAAGTGCAGGGTCCTGCATCTGGGTCGAGGCAATCCCAGGCACAAATCCAGGCTGGGCAGTGACTGGCTGGAAAGTAGCCCTGAGGAGAGAGACTTGGGGGTGCTGGTGGACAAAAAGCTCAACAGGAGCTCTCAATGTGCACTTGCAGCCCACAAAGCCAACCAGATCCTGGGCTGCATCAGGAGAAGTGTGGCTAGCAGGTCGAGGGAGGTGATCCTCCCCCTCTACTCAGCCCTGGTGAGACCCCACCTGGAGTACTGTGTCCAGTTCTGGAGCCCCTATTACAAGAGGGATGTGGAGGTGCTGGAACGTGTCCAGAGAAGGGCCACAAGGATGATCAGAGGGCTGGAGCACCTCTCCTATGAGGACAGACTGAAGGAGTTGGGGCTGTTCAGTCTGGAGAAGAGAAGGCTCCGAGGTGACCTAATTGGCTGGACGGCCAAACCCAGAGAGTGGTGGTGAATGGTGTCACATCCAGCTGGCGGCCAGTCAGTAGTGGAGTCCCCCAGGGATCAGTGCTGGGCCCCATCCTCTTTAACATCTTTATTGATGATCTGGATGAGGGCATTGAGTCTATCATCAGTAAATTTGCTGATGACACCAAGCTGGGGACAGGAGTTGATCTGCTGGAGGGTAGAGAGGCTTTGCTGGGGTCAGAGTGGCTGGAGAGCAGCCAGGCAGAGAGGGACCTGGGGGTGCTGGTTGATGGTAGGATGAACATGAGCCTGCAGTGTGCCCAGGTGGCCAGGAGGGCCAATGGCATCCTGGCCTGCATTAAGAACAGTGTGGCCAGCAGGAGCAGGGAGGTCATTCTGCCCCTGTACACTGCACGGGTTAGGCCACACCTCGAGTCCTGTGTCCAGTTCTGGGTCCCTCAGTTTAGGAAGGATGTTGACTTGCTGGAACGAGTCCAGAGAAGGGCAACGAAGTTACTGAAGGGCTTGGAACACAAGCCCTATGAGGAGAGACTGAGGGAGCTGGGGCTGCTTAACCTGGAGAGGAGGAGACTCAGGGGTGACCTCATTACTCTCTACAACTACCTGAAGGGGGGTTGTAAACAGGCAGAGGTTGGTCTCTTCTCCCAGGCAGCCAGCACCAGAACAAGAGGACACAGTCTCAGGCTGCGCCAGGGGAAGTTCAGGCTGGAGGTCAGGAGGAAGTTTTACACAGAGAGAGTGCTTGCCCATTGGAATGGGCTGCCCGGGGAGGTGGTGGAGTCGCCATCGCTGGAGGTGTTCAGGAGGAGACTTGACAGGGTGCTTGGTTACAAGGGTTAGTTGATTAGGTGGTGTTGGGTGATAGGTTGGACATGATGATCTTGAAGGTCTCTTCCAACCTGGTCTATTCTATTCTATTCTATTCTATTCTATTCTATTCTATTCTATTCTATTCTATTCTATTCTATTCTATTCTATTCTATTCTATTCTAATTGTGGCCTTCCAGTACCTGAAGGGGGCCTACAGGAAGGCTGGGGAAGGACTTCTCAGGAAGTGATAGGACTAGGGGGAATGGAATGAAGCTGGAGGTGGGGAGATTCAGGCTAGATGTGAGGAGGAGGTTCTTCACCATGAGAGTGGTGAGACCCTGGAATGTGTTGTCCAGGAAGGTGGTCGAGGCCCCGTGCCTGGGGGTGTTTAAGCCCAGGCTGGATGAGGCTCTGGCCAGGCTGATCTGGTGTGGGGTTTCCCTGCCCATGGCAGGGGGGTTGGAACTGGATGATCCTTGTGGTCCCTTCCAACCCTGAATGAAACTATGAAACTATGAGACTATGAAACTATGAAATATAAGATCCGTTAGAAACCAAGGCAAGGTAGAAACTAGATTAGCTTTTGCTAATCTTTAGTTGTCTGGTTTGGCATTTCAGAGATCTTTTTCTCAGGAGCAGGAGACATTTTGTGGGTCAGGAGTGATTTATTCTTTTGTTTTCCTAATTCATGAGTTTCCTCCCCACCAGATGTAACCAGAAAGGAGGCAGCATCATTTGGCAGAGGAACATCTAGGTTAAGTTTCATTTTGCCGGAAATGTTTTTCCTTAGTTGTTAAAAACAGATTGAGGTTTTTTGACAGCACAATGTGGTGTCCAGCCCATGTGTGGGTGGCAGGGAAGACTTTTGTATGAGGGTGCCAGATGTTTTCCTTTGCTTTGGGGAATTTATTTGAAAATACTTATCCTTCTGGTGTGACCGCCTGCTGTACAAACTTCACAAACTTACATGGATGCAAGACATAGATACTGCCTGTGAACTCCGAGCCATTGCTGATATACATCAGGAGCTCAGTAGGAAGCCAGGAGATCCCACCCGATTTGGAGCTCCAGGACCAGCCAGGTCTCTGAGTCATCATCTCTGATGCATCATTGCAACTGCAACTGATTTGAGATCAATGTCAGTCTGTAATCAAGGTAATGGTGCATGTGGTCACTGATGGTGATGACTGTTGTGTTTTACTCCTGGATTTTCTTGCTTGTAGTGGGAACAGTTGTTTCTGGCTGAATGAGTCTTTGCTTGGGTGCTGGAAGCATCTGCTTAGTCCTTGAAGTCAAAGCAGAAACTTTTCCTCCACTGGATACTTGTTTTACCCATGCCTTGATATGGGTATTCAGTGCAACTTCCTGAATGTCCATTCTCTTTCACTTTCTTTGAGGTTGGTATAGAAAAAGTATGTCTGTGTTTTTATTGAGAATGCAGCATTCCATGGGAGCCCTCTCAGGCTTTGAGGGGAATTGTGTCTGTTTTCTGCTGGGTATCTAATTTGCTCCAGTGAGCCATATGAACCAGAAAGTCAACAATGGATTTTGGAAATTGTAGGATCCAACTGCCCATCCTGGAGCAGGACCAATATACTTATACCAGTCTGTTCTTTCAAAGACCTAAGGGGAGGACATTACACAACGTCTTTTACCAGCTTCTTCCTGTGCTGTCCTTACAGCTTTTTTTTGGTTATGTGTAACCTAAGTGTTCTGTGCTGGCAATTAAACTGATTAATTTTTGTGTTAATCTCAATGGACATAGAGTACAATTCACTGCTGTCCTCTTTATAACCTTACACAGCTTTGAAGACTGTTATTATGTCCAGACCTCTGTTTCTGAGAAATTTTTTTCCCTAGCCTTTCACCAGAAATACACAGCTTTACAATAAAATCCCAAATCTGGAGTATTTCTACTGGTCATCTAGTAGGTTGTCTTGGAAGCTTTCTTACTGTATACAGTGGTGATGATTAATGGAAAAATGCTGGTTATAATCTGTGATGGTTGTCTTTATTTCTGAACCTCTTTATAAAGATGACTTTACCAGACATGATTACCCAACTTCTCTAAGACAAAACATTAATGAAGATGCTCTTTGTATAATAGCAATTGAACTTTTTCCTGTAAAAATCTAACATGCAGTGATTCAGGGACTATTTTTCTTCCTTCTGACCTTGAATCCCTGCTGCAGAATTGTGGCTCTTCCAGAATACCACCAGGCAGCTTCCCTAATGTTGAGGCAACCAGTGAGAGCTGAGGTTGCTCTATGGATTTGAATTATTTCATGCTATTTTCTTGCATGCTGTATGAGTGGGTTTTTTGGTTACTCTATTCTAAAAGCAATGAAAAAAACAGAGAGAAAACCCACACTAGTTCCAAAATAATTCAACACATCACAGCCTTTATGCCATGGATACAGACTATCTCATTAACATTTTCAGCCAAGAAAGGAGACACCACCACAGACCTGCAATTAATATTTCACTTGAGAAAAATATTGTGATGTAGCTGTCCCAGTTCTCTGTATGTGCAAAATCAGATTTTTCTCAAGCATTATTTTGCACTCTGCTTTAGTTTCTTGGGAGAGGCATTGCAGCAGAAACTGGTACTTAGTTTATAAAAAGCACAGTTGGTACCCCATGGAGGGTTATTTGTGCTGTGTGATGTGGTGTGGCCTATGCTGTCTTCAAATTACAGACAGTCAAAGTTAAATGCAAGTGCAGTGCCAGGCTGCAGCCAAGTCAGTGGCTGCCTGGCCTGGCCTGGCCTTTTGGTTGTCCTTCCATGCCCAAAGCTTGGGCTACTGGTATGAAAAATGTGGGGTGGGCATCTACTTGACTGGGCTGCTGCTCTTCATCCCCATGGCATGGATCTGGGCACTGCTATGGAAGGATGTGCCAGTCCTTGTGGGTGCTCATGTCAACAGAATGGAGATGCTCTGAGCCGCCATGCAAGAAAAAGCAAGTGCTTGAGGTCTGACCATTGTGAAGGTGTACAGGTAGGTTGTGCTTCTCCAGCTAAGATAAATTAAACTGAAGTCTAGGTTAAGGACATGCATGTGTGGAGGGCAGGGCTTTTTTGTTTTCTTTTTTAGTGACTTTTCCCCAAAATCTTATAAGTACTTCTTTTTTTTTCCAGACATACATAGTTGAAGAAAGCTGATAGACACCACCTTGTTTGACACAAGTGCCTGTCAGAGCAATGCAATTGCGATTATAGCTTATATGCAGAGAATATGGCATCTGCATTTGAGCCAAAGTGCTTTGTATATAGGGCTTCTGCTGCCCAGAGATGCTGGAAGAAAGCTTCGTAACAGCTGGGGTACTCAGAGTTTTGGATGAGGTTTTCTGTTAAATACAGGGTCTGAGCTCTGGGTAATAAACCCAAAAACCTCTCACTAGCTACTGAGAGGTGCTTAGTCTATGTACTTAGCTTTGCATTCCCACCTCTTTGGAAATGTGAAATTGTGCTTCATAAATCAGGGTGGGTTTTTAAAAACTTTTCACCTCTGTTTCCATCACTGTCATATCATGGATGCCACCAGGTGCAGATGATTGTCAAACAACCATCACATTCCCATCTGTGCAGCTGTGTACCCTCCTGTGTGTCAGGGGCCCAAGAGGGATGTTTTGTACATGTGCTTCTTATTTAGAGAAGTACTTGGGATTTGCAGACCTACTGGGAATTGAAGTATGTTTTCTCTCCCTTGGTAACAACCATTTTCTGTCAGCTAACTCTGCAAATCACTGTCTTTCATATGAAGACACATTTTTGTGGAGAAATAACTGCTAAGAAACCAGAGCTTCTCTGAATTTGGAGACAAAATATACCTTAACTAAATCAGTACTTTGAGAGTAATTTGTTTACTTAAGCTGGCACCCAGGCTGCTTTCACTCTGGCAATCAACGGCCTTCCACCAAACCCCAAGACTGGTGGAATTTGTTTTCTTAAGAAGTAATCCTTGCAAATCTTCATCTCAAACTGCAGTTTTGTCTTTCCCTAGTTTCCCTGATTTTGCTAAATTCAGGTGTCCTTGATATCTTTTGACTGTTTGTTTTCCCTGTCCTTCAGCCAATTCCCTGCATTCTGATCTTTAATCTAGAGGTTGTTTTTTCTTTATCCTGTGGTCTTGTGTTGGTTAATCTGGGTTCTGCACACGACTCATTTATCTTGCAATACCATTTAAATTTGGATCGAGAATGAGAATATTGCTTCATCTGCTGAATTAGCTTATATGCTATGCAACCCAAGAGAGAACAGATCTTGTGTGCTGGCACCCAGTGTGTTCTGAGCTGCCCACTGATGGTCATCTCCACCAGTGCAGCTCTTCTTCTTGACACAGCGGACATGCAGTTAAAACATGGCAATGAGAACTTATATGTGATACAGACTATGGGGAATTATAGACTGATGCACTTTAGAACAGTTCAGAATTGTCCAGAATGGTGTTGGAAAATTTGTTGGATTGAATTTGGCGCAGAAAAACACCCAGTGTATGAGTGTGGGCTTTGCCTAGTGCAGCTGAGTATCCTACTGAGTAATGCTGTAGATGATTCTTTCATTTGTGTGTTCATATATAATATTTTCGGCCAGTGTCCAGGCAATCCACCAAATTCTGTTAACAGCATGATCCTGAGGGGATTAGCTAATGAATTTCCATACTGATTGGGTAATGACTTTCTGGAAAGTGAGAGCTCAGCAGAAAACAATCCTGGCAATTACTGTCTGCTCATGTCAATATTGCAAGTGCTGCAGAGTAACTTCATGAATGAAATGGCTTAACTTTTCAAATTAAGTCTGTCTCTGTTGCCCCAGTCTCCCTACAGAGTCTCTTACTTTTGTCTGATATGAGAGTATCTCTTATGCTCCAAACTCTTTGGCAGTGTGAGTGGTTAAAACCTCACTGAACAGCTTCTTGCTTTGTCTGCTGCAAGAGTTATTTTTCATGGCATACCCTGGGTTGTGTCAGCATTTTAGATGCAGTTCCATGATGCAGTCAAGCCCTGCAATGGCTTGTGGCACATTCATGTCATCCCCAGCCTTTGCACTGGGAGCGGTGATCAGTATGGTACTGAAAACAGACAAAAAGCTCTTTGATTTGAAGGTCTGAACTGCTCTGGGCATCTTACTGTGGGACTGGGGAGGCAGTTCTACTGGCAGGGAGGTGGCTGGAAAATTCCCTTTCCTGGCAGGACTTGTCTGCTGGACCACTGGAGATATTTTCCCCAGTCATGCTCTCTGCTCACAAATTTTGTATATTGCTTTGGGCTGGAAGGGACCCTCAAAGATCATCTTGCTTAACACCCCTGTAGTGAGCAGGGACACCTCCAACTAGGTTAGGCTGCCCAAGGGCCCACAAGTCTGATCTTGAATGCCTCCAGTGGTGGGACCTCAGCCCACTACAACATCCCTAGGCAACCTTTTTCAGTATTTTACCACTCTCATTGTAGAGAGTTTTCTCCTTATGTCCAACCTAAATCTGCCCTGGTCCAGTTTAAAACTACTGCTCCATGAACTGTTGTTACAAGTCCTTCCATACAGTCCTTCCCCAGCCTTCCTGTAGGTCCCCTTCAGATACTGAAATGTGGCTATACAGTCTCCCCAAGACCTTCTCCTCTATATGCAGAACATCTCCAATTCTTTTAGCCTCTGTTCACAGGAGAGGTGTCCCAGCCCTTTGATCATCTTTGTAGCCCTCCTCTGGACCTGTTCCAGCAGGTCTATGTATCTCTTGTTTTGGGAGCTCCAAAGCTGTACTCCAGGTGAGATGTCACAAGAGCAGAGTGGCACAATCACCTCTCTCGACCTGCTGCTCAGCCAAAGCTTCTGTCTCAAAGGTAGGTTTGCATGGGCTGTAGTAGTCCTGGGAGGGAGGGTGGTGCTGTCAGCCAGGTTAGGATGGCCAAAAAGAGATGGGAATTTCAGGGCAAAAAACTATCCTTACTCTAGTGCCGCCTTCTAAGCTTCTGCTCTTGAGAGTGGAACTCAGTGGCCAGACTTGGTAGGATTCTGCTAGAGAACAATTCAGAGCAACTTTTGTGCTGGACGAGTGAGGATGCTGCCTTGATTAAATTCACCTTTTGGCCTTTTCATTTTTCAAAAGTAAAATCTTGAAATGCCTAAATTCCAGTAAAACATGATGTTTTAGGCACCCAAACACAGAACAGGCACCACTTGTGATATAAATGCTTTATTGAAAGCATGTGGTCAGGTGTGAGAAAGTCTCTAAACAGATCCCTGAATGACAGGCTGGAAACAAGGGGAGAAATGTAGGCTCTCACAGCTCAGAAAAGAACAGAAGGAGGGCAAGTTTCCAACCAGAGGTCTAATCTTTCTTCCAGAAAGGTGAAGCATAACCTCACATTGGCCATTACAGTATCTGGAGGAGAACAGTTATGCTACAAGAACAATGTAGAGAAAAAACATATATACATCCAGGAAAGGACTCGACCCATACAGGACTTTATTCCTTTCTGTAGAGAAGGAAGAGTGTGCAGTCCAAGCTTCCTGGCATTTGCACTAATTTGTGCTTTGACTAAGCCCCTGTTTTGTCAAGAAGGCAACATTTATAAGATGTTTTCCAGCTGCATCTGCAACTGTGTCCTTCATTGTTGTGCATAATTACTCTATTTTACCATTTCTCTTATGCTCCCAGTAGTCTGGATTGAGAGCTGAAGCACATGACTGAAATACCTTCTTGGGTCCCATCTGAGGCACTGCTAACTGCCTTGTGCTGTTTGTTTTATCCCTGTTGGTTGATGCTTCATGTGAAAACCAAATAAACCCATCCAATCTGTAAATGAGATAGCAAGGTTTGCAAGCAACAGTAGTGTCCTGTGTGCCAGTTTGCCTTCCAATATATGGACTTTATCACATACATCTTTAACAAATGTTTAGGAAGGAGAAAACTGCAGGGATGCAGTTTATAGGAGCTAAATATAGCTGTGCTGCTCTGCTCTGTTTCCTACTGCTGTTGGACAGTCTTAAGCAGTGTTGGTAAGGCTGGTTATAAAGGTGTAAAATTAAAAGTGTTGAGTAGATTGTGATGGTGAGCTCAGTGAAACATGTGATTTATCATAGTATCAGTCAGGGTTGTAAGGGACCACAAGGATCATCTAGTTCCAACCCCCCTGCCCTGGACAGGGACACCCCACACTAGATCAGGCTGGCCAGAGACTCATCCAGCCTGGTCTTAAACACCTCCAGGGACAGGGCCTCAGCCACCTCCCTGGACAACCCATTCCAGGGCTTCACCAAGAAAATTCTTGGTGAAGAATTTAGAGAGTTATTTGTGGCATGTACAGATATATCCTTCAAGTGGAGGTAAACTCACCTCTCCCATAGCTGCTTGCATCCTCCTTCCCAGTTGTCAGGGACCTCCTTCCTTGCAGAGTATGACACCTTTCCCAGGTTTCAGGGCATTCTTTTAGACTGAAATGCAATTATATTTCTTCTTTGTTTTGAAAATGCTGCTTTTCCTATTCATCTTTACCCACAATACAAAAGTAAATAGTTTTTAATTAAAACAATTTCTGTCTCCACAATAAGAAGTATTTTTTTAAATAGTGGCAATTCTTTCTCTGGAGACCAAGTATGATACTTTTGAGCATGCAAACCCAGGAAATTATAACGCAAAATGATTTCCAGCTTTTCACTGTAGCAGCCATTGCCAGATGTTGGCTGCAATAACATTCTATTGTGTCCCCCCATCGTGAGCCCACTGTCGTCTCCAGTGATGCTGTCAATGGTGTCAAGTGCATCCCTTCACACTCTGCCTTGGAGTGGGGGCACTTCTCCCAGCTGTCCCCAGGAGTAACTCCCCACCTCTGCCACTCATCTTTCTGTGACCTGGCTGAGCAGAGACACCTTGCAAGCTGTCCCTTTCGCTGTGCTCCTTGACACTCAGCTGTTGTTGTCCTTCCCTGGTCTGGAGGCAGTCTCAGCTGCCTTGTGGCTTTCAATGTTGCATGTATTCCTCCACCTGTTCAAGTTGCATGCCTCTCACATGCATTTACAAATGTGAATCACCACCAGTGCTCCCAAGCTCTCCTGCACATTCAGCACCTTACCGCTTGGACCAGTTTTTGCTATTTTACTTCTTTGTCCTGGTTTTGCAGATTATAAATTTAAATGAAAGGGGCTCTGATTTTCCACTCTTCACTGCTCCCAGCCTCTTGCTGCATAGTAAGTGACCAGCTGACAAACACTGCTTGTAACATCATGCATATTCCTGCTGACATTGTTGACAGCAGAGCTCATGCATGAAAAAAAAAAAAAAAAGCCATAAAGCATAGGTAGCTTTGCAGACTTCTGCTCTATTTAATGCCCAAGTCAGAACATTGGTCAAAGCTCCTCTAGGAACAAGAGATGACATTTCCCCATCTGCTTGTGCAAGGGGAGGAGTCTGTGCTTTGAAAAGCAGAATAATTGTTAGAAGGCAAGTCAGCAGGCTGAAATTCAATATGCTCCACAGGTAATTGCTCCTGTGTTGCAAATATGTTCTGTCAGTAGGGGCTGTGTAGCAACGCTGTTGGGAACATGTGTGAAAGCTTTTTCATGCAGCTGGCAAAGCAGAATAGTGATTCTTTCTGAACATGATGCAAAATAAGGCAAGGATTTAATATTTTTTATAGAATACAGAATAAGGAGAAAGTTGTCCTTCTTGTTTAACCTATCTTCTTATGAACCATTCCAATTTGTAAAATCAGAGATCCAAGGATGGAGGCTGCAGTCATGATGGTCCTGTTCTGTGTAGTTGCTTTTCTGCTGTTTGTTGGAAAACTATTTAAGCAACTAATTTGGAGAGTACCCTGGGTAGCAGCCTGTAAGAACAAAGGAATCCAGGACAGTTGGACCTACTTCAAACAGGAGCTCTTGAAGGCACAGGAGCAGGCTGTGCCAGTGTGCTGAAAGATGAGCCAGTGGGGAAGGCGACCGGCCTGGATGAGCAAGCAGCTCCTGAAAGAATGAAGGGGAAAAAAAGAGGCTGTATTGCCTTTGGAAAGGGGGGGAGGCAACTCGAGATACATTTAAGGATGTTGTTAGATCATGTTGGAGAAAAATTAGAGAGGCAAAGCCCAGTTATTTTTATAAACATATTAATGTTAAAGAGAGAGGCAAGAAGAACCTCCACTCTTTATTGGACTTGGAGGGGAACACTGTAACTAAAGACAAGGAAAAGGCTGAGATACTAAATACCTTCTGTGCTTCCATTTTCAAGAGTAAGGCAGGAGAACCTCAGGATAACTGCCCTCCTGAACTGGTAAATGGGGTCATGGAACAATATAATCCCCCTGAAATCCATGAGGAAGTAGTTAGGGACTTGCTGAGCCACTTGGATATTCACAAGTCCATGGGACCAGATGGGATCCATCCTAGGGTGCTGAGAGAGCTGGCAGATGAGCTGGCCATACTGCTTTCCATCATTTACCACCAGTTCTGGCTCACTGGAGAGGTCCCAGATGACTGGAAACTGGCCAATGTGGTCCCCATCCACAAGAAGGGCCTGTAGGAGGAACCTGGAAACAACAGTCCTGTCAGCCTGACCTCAGTGCCAGGAAAGATTATGGAACAGGTCATCTTGGGGGCAGTCACAGCGCACCTGCAGGATGGCCAAGGGATCAGGCCCAGCCAGCATGGATTTAGGAAGGGTAGGTCCTGCCTCACCAAACTGATCTCCTTCTATGATCAGGTGACTGCCTGGTGGATGTGGGGAAGGCTGTGGATGTAGTCTACCTGGACTTCAGCAAGGCCTTTGACACCATCCCCCACAGCAAACTCCTGGCCAAGCTGTCATCTCATGGCTTGGACAGCAGCACTCTGCGCTGGGTTAGGAACTGGCTGGAGGGCTGAGCCCAGAGAGTGGTGGTGAATGGTGCCACATCCAGCTGGCAGCCAGTCACTAGTGGTGTCCCCCAGGGATCAGTGCTGGGCCCTATCCTATTCAATACCTTTATTGATGATCTGGACAAGGGGATTGAGTCCATCATCACTAAGTTTGCAGATGACACCAAGTTGGGAGCAAGTGTTGATCTGTTAGAGGGTAGAAGGGCTCTGCAAAGGGACTTTGCCAGGCTGGACAGATGGGCAGAGTCCAACATGATGGCATTCAACAAATCCAAGCACTGGGTGCTGCACTTTGGTCACAACAACCCCATGCAGTGCTACAGGCTGGGGTCAGAGTGGCTGGAGAGCAGCCAGGCAGAAAGGGACCTGGGGGTACTGATTGATGGTAGGCTGAACATGAGCCTGCAGTGTGCCCAGGTGGCCAAGAAGACCAATGGTATCCTGGTCTGTATCAGGAATAATGTGGCCAGCAGGAGCAGGGAAGTCATGTGCCCCTGTACTCAGCACTGGTTAGGCCACACCTTGAGTACTGTATCCAGTTCTGGGCTCCTCAGTTTGAGAATGACATGTCCAGAACATGTCCAGAGAAGGGCAACAAGGCTGGTGAGAGGCCTTGAGCACAAGCCCCAGGAGGAGAGGCTGAGGGAGCTGGGGTTGCTTAGCCTGGAGAAGAGGAGGCTCAGGGGAGACCTTATTGCTCTCTACAACTATCTGAAGGGAGGTTGTAGCCAGGTGGGGTGTGGTCTCTTCTCCCAGGCAACCAGCACCAGAACAAGAGGACACAGTCTCAAACTGCACCAGGGGAAGTTTAGGCTCGAGGTGAGGAGAGAGTTCTTCACAGAAAGAGTGATTTGCCATTGGAATAGGCTGCCCATGGAGGTGGTGGAGCCTCTGTCCCTGGAGATGTTCAAAAAAGGATTGGATGTGGCACTTGAAGCCATGGTTTAGTTGTCAGGAGGTCTTAGGTATTAGGTAATAGTCTGGATTTGATGATCTCTGACGTCTTCTTCAGCCTTATTGATTCTATGATTCTATGAAAATCATAGAATTTTTTTTGGTTGGAAATGATATTTAAAGCACACCTAGTTCAGTGCCCATGCAGTAATCATGGACATCATCATCTGGATCAGATTGCTCAGAGCACTATCTAGCTTGATCTGAAATGTTTCCAGGGATGGGGCCTCTATGATTCCTTTGGGCAACCTGTTCAAGTGTTTCTAAACCCTCACTGTACATTTTTTTTCCTTTGTACCTAATCTAAATCTACCCTCTTTTAGTGACAAGCCATTACGCCTTGGCCTATTGCAACAGACCCTGCTAAAAACTCTGTCCTCATCTTTCTCACAGGCCTCCTTTAAGTGCTGAAAGTCCAGAACAAGGTGTCCCCAGAGCCTTCTCTTCTCCAGGCTGAGCAATGCCAACAATTTGAGACTGTCCTTATAGGAGAGCTCTTCCAGCTCTATGATAATTTTGGGAGCCCTTGTGGACCTATTCCACCAGGATCATGTCTTTTCTGTGCTGAGGGATACAGAGCTAGAATCAATCCTGCAGGTGGAGTCTTGGCAGAACAGAATGACAGTTTCACCTCCCTTGACCTGCTGGCCACGCTTCTTTTGATGCAGCCCATGACAAGTTGGTCATCTGGGTGGCGAGCGCACATTGCCAGCTCTTGTCCACTTTTCACACACCTGTACTCCCAAGTCCTTCTGTACAGAATTGCTCTCAATCCCAGGGAGTTACCCTGACACAGGTGAAGGACTTTGGACATAGCCTTGTAGAATCTCATGAGCTCACTTCTTCAGTTTGTCCAGGTCTCTTTGGGTGGCATCCTGTCTCTCAGATGTGTCAACTGCAGCACTGAGCTTCATGTAGTCTGTGAACTTGCTGAGGGTGCACTTGGTCCGCTAAATCACTGATGAACATATTGAACAGAATAGAACAGAACAGAACAGAACAGAACAGAACAGAACAGAACAGAACAGAATAGAATAGAATAGAATAGAATAGAATAGAATAGAATAGAATAGAATAGAATAGAATAGAATAGAATAGGAGTAGAGTAGAGTAGAGTAGAGTAGAGTAGAGTAGAGTAGAGTAGAGTAGAATAGGCCAGACCAGGTTGGACGAGACCTTCAAGATCATCGCGTCCAACCTATCAACTAATCCAACCCACCTAATCAACTAAACCATGGCATCAAGCACCCTATCAAGTCTCCTCCTGAACACCTCCAATGATGGTGACTCCATATTAAACAGGCCTGGTCCCAGTACAGACCCCTGAGGCACACCACTCATTATTGAACTCCATCTGGACATTAAGCCATTTATTCACTGCAAGATGTAACTTTGTGACAAGAGCTGCCTCTCAGTTTGCTAAACTATCCTCTTGAATTCAGGGTGGAGGTTCTGTAGTCACATCATCAAATGACATCAGCAGCCTCTGTACACTGACCTTGTAGGCAGATCTGGTTTCCTCCTCTCCATGTAAGACCTCTCCCACTTTGAGGGGGAAAGACGCTGTCACCTGAGTGGACAGAACTATGTTGGTCCTTTCAACACTGAAGGTTTTCTTACAGTTATTTATCGTGCCTCAGCATTCAGTGCAGCAGGGACCTACACTCTGGTCTTGGTTTATGTTCCTTTCAGAGTCATCTATTCCAAATATTGAAAGTATCTTATACAAAAGAGATGATAATGGGATCTATGTAAAGGCCGCATGCAGTTGCCTTCCCTCTGAAGGATCTGACATCAGTATGACAAACCTGTCATACTGCATTTTGAGAATGGGCCTCTTCATTACATTTCTGGATGAAAGGCAATTTTCTTGCTGATTTTGTGGACGAAGCCTAAGCTCAGTCTTCCTTTCCCATTGATCTCCATATGCTAAGAACCCTCCCAGACAGAAACAATGTGGGGGATTTGGGTCGTATATGAATATATGAATGAAAAACCACATGCACAAAACATTTTACGATTTCATTTTGGCAAAGAGAGTCAAAAAACCCTATGTGTTTTTACTTCAACTCTGTATGTGTGTTTTCATGTGCTTGTTGCACATTTCTGCCTTAACAATGTAACTGGAAAATTCTTTGTTTCTCAGTCTTCTTTGTTTCACTTTGATAATGTATGATGGTAGACCTGTGGCTAATTTGAGCATGCAGATGCCTTAGACCTCATGCACTATGAAACCTCCATGCCAAGTGATCAGCTACTTCAGCTGAACAGCCTTAATTGTTTCACCTGAAAGTGGAGAACGTGGTATATTTGGAAGGTATGGGCTGCATGTCCTGTGTCACCGTCCACTTGCACAGGTTTGAGTGTTTCATAGTATCATGCCACTGGTTACACAGAGGAGTGTCACTCAGCCATCTGTGGACATGTTTCCATCACTTACTACCAAAATTAGATTCTTTCCAGAGGTTTCTTTGATGTGATACACATGGTTGAGGGTGATGATATTTAGCATTCCTAATATCTAACAGCACTTTGCACCAAGCTATTTCAAATACATTTATGAAGATGGTAGCCTGCTAGATCTGCAGAAGTGCTATACCTGTGAGTTTGGCTTATTCATGCACGCACAGGCTTTTCTAGGTATCCAGGCACCTGGCAGCAGTGCCTTTTTCAGCAGAAAATATTCAAGGCAGGAATTTTAAATGCTCCAGTATGGGGTTTTCTTCTGGGAAGAAGATATTTATACTGACCTGCCTCTATGAGTCTATTGACTGCTGTTTGTACTGTCAAAATACCAGCTGGCTTCAGGCATCTGCATTCAGTCCCACACCATGAATGAACATTTGGTTGGATCCCATAAATAGCTTTTGTTCATTCATGGAAAATACAGTAATTATAAACACACTAGTTTAATAACTGAGCTTAATTAATGGCAGGTTAGTAAACGATGCATGGAGGAGAGGTTAAAATCTACTATAGGCTGTTGTTATGTAGCTTTTAACTGAATTAAGTGCATATTAAACTGGGCCTCTTCTCTGACCCTGGAGGAACAAGCTTGTTGCACTGGAGTGTATGGATGCTATTGATTTCAGAAAGCCCTAGTTAAAGGCAATACAAAAATGCTCTGTGGCCAAAGTCCAGATTCTTTTGCTTACACAGTAAGCCCAAGGCAGTGCTAGTGTAAAAAGTTAGGGAACATGCTGTTTACTTAAGGAATTCACATACGTCTGATTACTATTAGAAGTAGTTTCCAAAGCAGTACTATTAAAAAAAATTACTATTTTATGTTCACAATTTAATGTAACCATTACTTTTTTAATAGTTTTTTCACTAGGTTATTTTCTGTGTGGTTTCTCTTTCTATCTATACAAAAGCACATATGTATTTGTGCACATGGTCAAAAGTTTTCTATCCAGCTTGCCTGAGGCTGTTTCTTCATACTACTCTTAGAATATAGACTAAAATTTCCCCATCCCCAAGTCCATCTATCTACCAAAAGAAAGATACTCTGAAGAAAAAAACTGAAGGAAAATGGCAGCAGTCTGGGGTTTGTTGTTGTTTTGTGGCTTTTTTTTCCCCAGCAGTCTGTGTCCAGCGAGACTGTTTACAGCAATGAGAAAAAATAACCCTCAGTAGGTTTATAACAGAGGAGAACTGAGGCAAGACCTACCGTGTTCTAGTCATTGCATAGCTCATGCCCTCTTTACTTTATAAAGACTCATTTCATGATGGCATCACTTGTGTCCTTAGCATGGGAATGTCTCTAGTGGTGTCCCCCAGGGATCTCTTTAATATCTTCATTGATGATCTGGATGAGGGGATTGAGTCAGTCACCAGCAAATTTGCAGATGACACCAAGTTGGGAGCAGATGTTGATCTGTTAGAGGGTGGAAGGGCTCTGCAGAGGGACCTTGACTGACTGGACAGATGGGCAGAGTCCAACAAGATGTTATGGCTGGAGGTTTGGAGGAAGTTCTACACAGAGAGAGTGATTGCCCATTGGAATGGGCTGCCTGGGGAGGTGGTGGGGTCACCATCACTGGAGGTGTGCCAGAGGAGACTTGATAGGGTGCTTGGTTACATGGTTTAGTTGATTAGGTGGTGTTGGATGATGGGTTGGACGCGATGATCTTGAAGGTCTCTTCCAACCTGGTCTATTCTATTCTATTCTATTCTATTCTATTCTATTCTATTCTATTCTATTCTATTCTATTCGTGCCGGGTGCTGCACTTTGGCCACAATAAACCCATGCAGAGCTACAGGCTGGGGTCGGAGTGGCTGGAGAGCTGCCAAAAAGAAAGGGACCTGAGGGTGCTGATTGACAGCTTCCTGAACATGAGCCAGCAGTGTGCCCAGGTGGCCAAGAAGGCCAATGGCATCTTGGCCTGCAGCAAGAATAGTGTGGTGAGCAGGAGCAGGGAAGTCATTGTGCCCCTGGACTCAGCACTGGTTAGGCCACACCTTGAGTCCTGTGTCCAGTTCTGGGCCCCTCAGTTTAAGAAGGACATTGAGACTCTTGAATGTGTCCAGAGAAGGGCAACGAGGCTGGAGAGAGGCCTTGAGCACAAGCCCTATGAGGAGAGGCTGAGGGAGCTGGGATTGTTTAGCCTGGAGAAGAGGAGGCTCAGGGGAGACCTTATTGCTCTCTACAGCTGCCTGAAAGGTGGTTGTAGCCAGGAAGGGGTTGGTCTCTTCTCCCAGGCAACCAGCACCAGAACAAGGGGACACAGTCTCAAGCTGCACCAGGGAAGGTTTAGACTTGAGGTGAGGAGGAAGCTCTTCACCGAGCGAGTCATTCGTCATTGGAATGGGCTGCCCAGGGAGGTGGTGGAGTCACCGTCCCTGGAGGTGTTCAAGAGGGGATTGGACGTGGCACTTGGTGCCATGAGGTCTGTGGTGACAGGTTGGACTTGATGATCCTTGAGGTGTCTTCCAACTTTGGTGATTCTGTGATTCTGTGATACGTCACATGCACATGTGGAGGGAAGGTTGTATTAATTTGCAAATGGTACAATTAAGAAGAAGCTGGTATTGAGTTTGCTGGAAGCTTTGGATAAACACTGTCATTTAGTGTGATGGAGCCATTAAAAAAAAAAAAAAAAAAAAAAGCAAAGAATTAAAATTTCTAATGGATTTTTTTTTAATGTATTTTGAGTGTCAGCATTAAGTACTGCAAGGGGAAATTGTCATGTTTTATTAGTACTATTTTCCAAGTAGTGTCCTTGGAATCAGCTTGAGTATCACCCATAGGGCAAAACAGGGGTTGGGTTTGAATTTTACTTCTTTACTCGATGTGTGCAGCTCCTGCACTCAGGACAAAGCAGTTTGCATAAACTAAAGGTGTCAATAGCTGAAACAAAACTTTACAAAGAACGTCCTGGTTTCACAGATCACAGCACTGGAGGGCAAAATCTTCTCAGAGATGTTGGATGCCTGAATCCCCAAATACATGCATCTTGTGCTTGTGTGTGTTTTTTTTGTTGGTAGTGGTTTGTGGGGGTTTTGGTTTGTTTGTTGGGTTTTTTATTTGATTTTTGTGTGTTTGTTTGTTTTTCTTTCTTTTTTTTTTTTTTCTCCTGTTGCATACGTTTCAGAATCAAAAATAATGTAATACTATTAGGACAAAGCTAAGGAGCTCTCTTGGGGTGTGGTATTTACTTTGCCATTTGACCAAGGCCTCAGTTACAGGATTTTGTCAGAAAAACACTGCTTTCCCTCAAGTCTTCAGAAGAAATTCTGTTTGAACTTAAATTTTCTTCTTAGTTTTACACAAAAGTAGGTCACACTAGGGTGACTGGGTTTTGGGGTGGGCTTTTTTTGTGGCTTACAAACAAAAATGTAGTCAGTAGAAGGATGTGTTTTAATGAAACAATTAGCAGGATATTTGTAAAAACATTTGATGAATGTCAAGTTTCCAGACTTGGAAAAAGACCAGACTTTTAAGAGATTCAGTTACCTGCAAGAATATTTGAAATGCATGAAGCATCAACAAGAAAGAATAAGATAACCTGAAAAGTAATTTACAAAAATGTGCAATGAAATTCAGGGCATTTGAAGGTCTGAAAAAATTCAAGAAGCAGCAGATGAAGTATTTAGCAACAACTTCTGAAAAAGATTAAGGCAACAGAATGTAAAGATCATTGCTCTTGGTGATGCTTATGCCCTTCGTAGTGCAATGGGTCCTGACAATGCTCTTTCTGGTTTTAAGGGTGATGTTTCAAACCATGTGAAGGCTCTGCTAGTTCTTGGGGCGTTTGCATGCCTGAATCTAGGGTGATATCTGTGCAAGAAACTCTGATGTTCTCTGCAGAGCTTTGTGCTAGCACTAGTTTTGTGAGTGAAATAGGTGCTTTAGTGCTAAGGCTGGTGACACTCTAATACTGTCTGTTACACTTCTGTTTGGTTTTGTGTTGTAGGTGAGTATGTTGCCTCTGGTGTTTTCCTGGGAGAAATGTGCATGGCCAGAAATATATCAAGCTAAAACTGTTTAATCTTGCTAGTTTGGTAATGTTAATCACTTTTGTGGACTCTTCAGTGGACAATGCACAATACAATGCACTTGAATATAAATTGCTTTGAAAATGTCCTGCTGGCATTGCTGCTTGTTGCCCTAAAACATTTGCATTAAAATAGGAAAAAGAGTGGCTTGGCTTTGATATCTGATACTGTTAGGTGTATGCTGCTCTTTCCTGCTTCAGAGAGCTTCTCACAGCTGTTGAGAGAAGTACTTAGCCCCAAAATGCAAGACTTATATCCCCCCAGGCTGGTGGAGAAGAGGTTGTGAATAATTTGACTTGAAGTCAAGGTGGTGCTCGGTGGAGCAGGAAATGAGGAGTGCTATTTTTAAATGCTGAAGAACTTATTAAAAAGCAGTAATAATTTTCATTAGACAAAGAGCTTTGAGTTTGGGAAGCTTGTGATTTGAGGTAGCATCGTTCATCGGGTCTTGAGTAAGTGGTTTTTGAAGAGTGCCAAGTAAATCTGTCTTTCTGGAAGGGTTGGTGACTATCAGAAGAATTAAGTAATGGATGTGAATCTTGGTGACATAAATCTTGGCATGCCAAGTATGTCTATCTAAATTGGCAGCTGGTGTTGCCACACATTAACATTTAGAATAAAATGAAAATGACAAATTTATCTAATGTGAGAATAAAATTAACACAGAAATTCTGCCCAGTCTGTATCACTTAGTCCTCTCTTTTTTGCTCCATGTCTGCTATTTTCCAAGAATTTTGAAGATGGAAGATGTGGGCTGTCACACCTATCCTCTTCTAACATCAGCTAGAAAATGGCCCGTGGACATAGGTTTGTAACAAAGGAGGAATAGTTCAGGTGTTAGAGAAGAAAATTAAGATAGCTTGGGTGGGAGTCACTGTGGGAAGTTACCTAGAGAGGCTGGACAACCTACATCAGTTGAGATTTAAGAAAAAAAGTGTTGTGGAGGAATCTGCAGGGATGTACTGGTTCAATTCAACCCTGTTTCAAGTAGGGAGATCAAGCAGTGGTCTGTTGAGGTACCTTCCAAGCTAGGTTAATATGCTTTCTCTGACAGAAAAAGGGCAGTCAACCTTTGAAGATGGTTATACTAGGTTAAAATCAAGAAAGCAGAAGTCTTACCTCCCTTTGTCTGTGCCCAAGACAGAGAAGCATATTAACGCAAAGAATATTTGACATTAAAAAATTATGTACAACCACGGCAGAGTAAGGTCCTGATCCCCTTGACTGCAAAAAAGTCGCTTTGATTTTTTTCCAGACCTTTGGGTTTCTTAACAGCAAGTTCCCTGCCTAAGGGCTTTTCAGAGAATGGGTAGAGCTAACAGATTTTGAGATTAATTTTATACTTTCCAGCTTAATGTAACTCTAAGAAATTTTCTTGGAGGATGTGGAGTAGTCATGATAACACCTACAGAGCTTGGCTGAAATGCCCGGACCCTGAGCAGATCATAACCTTCAAAAATAACTGTTTTCCATTATGCTAACGTAGCATTTATTCCTTAGCTTTGTAAGACTGTATGGTTCCCTAGAGTGTGAACGAAAGGTTTGTATTTGGTGCTTCAGGAAGATTTTCTATGTGTTAGTGCCAAAGATCTCTCCAAAATGGGGATGATTTTGAGGTATCATCACCTTCAGCACCTGGTTGTGTGTATTGCATAGGTCCATAAACGAGAGATATTCTTGTGCTGTTCAGGCACTCTCACTGAAGGAGTGGTATATAGGTAAGTAAAACTACGGAAGATTTTTTTTGCACTGATTATTCAATGGAAAACTGATTAGGGAGATCTTGAATTCTAGTATCCCCAAGACAGTTCACAGTGCTGCATGAAACCTGGTTTGTAGCAGGAAATAAAAATTAGAGGTGACTTGAGAACAAGCCGTTGTAATATGTTTGGAGGGGAAATACAGGCTCACCACACGGTGGAGTTTGCAGAGGGTAACAATTCATGCAGGTCACCTGAGCTGTGATAATCAGGGCTCAGTGACTGCCTCTGATGACCTAACAGAGGTTAAGACCAGTCTTTTGGAGAGCTCCAGTCCTGTTGACTGCTGATGTGTGGTCATCATCCCTCCATCCCATGGAACAGCGGAAGGGGACTGTCCTCCACCAAACCACTGTCTGCATCCTTGGGGTGAGAGAGCGTGTGAGGACATTGTACATTCCTGAAGTTGCAATAAGGAGGCTGCTCAATTCACATGATCTGGTTGGGCTCTGAGCATTTTTGTACCCAAGTTGTCAGATTTTGAATTTCTGCTTTCTTACCACCTGCATGACAATGTTTTCTGTAGCTCTCAAGAAAAAAAAAAAAAAGTTACTAGTCTAGTAACTTGCAAAAGAACTCTGAAGTTCACTGAGGCTGCCTGTGTTTTTTAGAAGCCATTGCTTTTAAAGTGAACCACTGCAGCAGTTCAGACTCATGGAGCATGAAAAGTGGAGCAGGGCAGGTTTTGATCACAACATCACAAACTAATGCTGCCAGGAATAGAGGGTGGAAGAGGAAAGGACAGTGGGGAGATGGCTGGGAAGTGGGTGTTTGGTGCGTGCATGAGGTAGGCTGAGACTTGCTTACTGGAGAAAGAAAGCAAACTCTCTCTCTGAAGGCATGGTCCTGCTCTTGATCCACTGCATGCCAGTTGAAAAGGACAGCCAGGCTGGGTTTCGGTCTACTCTCTTAAATAAATATCTGCTCTCCAAAGCCTTTACTGTGCTAAATGCAAAGGTTGGCATTGCAATCCGCATTCCCAAGGTGTTTGAAGTAGTGGAAGATTGGTGACTGCTTGCTGGACATTCATTAAGATTCATTACAATGATTTTACCTGAATGCAGTGTAGCTGCTTTGATCTGTGACTAAGCTGTTGTCTGTCATTAGGGATCCTCAGTCCCTGAGTTGAGGTCTGAGGTCGGTCAGCAGCTTAGGGAAAGTTCATACTTCTGCAACTAGGAAACTGGTTAGTACCTATGTGTTAGGCTGGTGTCCTAATAAGCTGTGGCTATGTGAATGATGAAGCTAAAACTAAACCTTGAACATCTCCTTCCATCTTAAAATTATGAACAGCAACATAATGTATCTGGGCAACCTTATTTTTGGAAATCTTCCCCCTTCATCCTCTCCAAGTGTTGTAATTCTGCTTTGGAAGCTGGTCTGCTTTATTTTTATCCTTCTTATGTGACAGTCTTATGACAAAGAATGCTTGCTTTTTTTTAATTTTTTTTTTTTCTGTGTATGTGAAATGTAACAAATTTTTAATGAAAGATGAGCAGTTTTACGATGTAGTGGTACAAATACTGGTTTTTGAGTGCAGCAGGAGATCCTGGGAGCAAGTGCCCTATACCCAGGAGGACTTGGCAAGGCTGCAAGGTTGGAAACCCCAGGGATGAGCAGCTGAGATGGGTTAAACAAGAGCTTAGTTTTTATTTATTTGTTTGTTTGTTTGTTTGTTTAATATATTAATCTTGTAACCTAGTGTATCAAGCCTATTCAAAGAAAACCAACCCCAAATATCTCTTGCCACATTATGGTTTTAAGAAATCATATTTTAATTCTGCTTCTTTCCCTATTGGATTCCTGTTAGAGTTTGGACTTGAAAGCTTTTCATAGAAGAGGTGAGAAATTTCTGTGTATTTTATCAGTGTAGAATAGTGAGACCATAAAATAGCTGTTCCTTGTGGGAAAGCCTTCAGTGGCAACTCATGTGGTGTGTTATTCCTCACGGCAGGCAACACCTCCTGTTCTGGCTTGCCTGCTGCGATACACATTGAGCTTTTTCCATTGAAGTGAGGAATGGCAGGATGAGAATGTGTGTTCACCAGCCTTGTCTGAAGGAACAGTGTCCATCACTCAAACACTTTGGCTTTCTAAGGATGAAGGCAGGCAACAGGGCAAAAGAAAAGGAAATATTTGTAGATTTCTTCGTATATTACTCTGAAATGTCCGAGTGTTTTAATCTGATTTCCCAATGAATATGTCTCTTTAAAATACTGGGTTTTCCCAGTGGATGAGAATTATCATTTTCTACTACTCTGCTTTATTGTATTTTGAAGGGTTTCCATCTTGAGTCTGGTGATCTGGCCTCAGTTTTCTTTTTCTGAGAAAAGCACTGGGGCATTTAAATAATTCATGGGAGAAATTATATGTGCTCAGTGAGCAGATGTAAAAAAATGAAAGAAGCTTAAAAATCTAGGCCTGCTATCTCACTGCAAGACATTTCCTTTTTAAGGAATGCATTTTTAATTAGCTTTTAGAAATAAACTACCATGCTGACATATACATATTGCTTAGTGTTTCATCATGGGACAGAACAAAGGAAGCGAAACCAGAGTTACAAACTATTGTGCTAAAATTGCAAAACAGATGTTATGATACCAAATCAGTTCACCTGATAAAGCCCAGAGTTACAAGACTGTCATGTTGCTGTTTACCAGATGATGTGAAGATAACAGAATGATTCTGTGTTTTGCAACAACAGAAGTCCATGTAAAAGGACTTGGGGGTGCTGGTGGACAAGAAACTCAGTATGAGTCGCCTGTGTACAGTTGCAGCCCAGAAAGCCAACCACATCCTGGGCCAGCAGGTTGAGGGAGGTGATTCTCCCCTTCTACTCCTCTCTGGTGATACCCCACCTGGAGTACTGTGTCCAGTTCTGGAGCGGCTATTACAGGGAGGATCTGGATGTGCTGGAATGTGTCCAGAGAAGGGTCACAAGGAAGATCAGAGGGCTGGAACACCTCTCCTATTGAGACAGACTGAGAGAGTTGGAGTTGTTCAGTCTGGAGAGGAGAAGGCTCTGAGGAGACCTTATTGTGGCCTTCTAGTATCTGAAAGGGGGCTACAAGGAAGCTGGGAAGGGACTTTTTAGGCTGTCAGGCAGTGATAGGACTAGAGGGAATGGAGCAAAAATAGAGGAGGGTAGATTTAGATGAGACATTAGGAGGAAGTTCTTCACCATAAGGGTGGTGAGACACTGGAACAGGTTGCCCAGGTAGGTGGGCAACACCCCATCCCTGGGTGTTTTTAGGGCCAGGTTGGATGTGGCTCTGGGCACCCTGATCTAGTGGAAGGTGTCCCTGCCCATGAACAGGGGGTTTGGAACTAGATGATCCTTGAGGTCCCTTCCAAGCCTGAGAATTCTGTGATTCTGTGGTAAAACCTCTTCTGTCTCTGGTAAAAAGTTAAAAAGGGAATTAAAAGAGAATTTCCTTTTCCAGGTAACAAGTGTGCTGTTCTAATTATAATTTGTAATCATAATTATGGTTTGTCTTTTGTGGTCCCATTCATCATGGTTTCCTACAAAATTTCAGGGGTGGGGTTTGAAGTGTGGTGTGTCTGCCCCTCACCATGTCTCTTGCCCAGGGTATTATCTAAGTCGTCAGCCAAAATATGAAGCAATGCAGTAATCTGAAGGGAGTCTTGCGTATTTTAGTAGAACTAATGGAAGAAAAGTAGGTGAAGACAAACAAAGGAGGACTTTGCCCTTCTGAGGTTCGTGTTGGAGGGGTCACCCCAGCTTATTTTGAGGCTGCTGATAAAGCTGCTATTGCCACATGTTTTCTTGATGCCATCACATCATTAGTTTGAGGTGTTACAGTCCTACTTCATGACCTCAGTGGAACTCTGAGATGGACTGATCTCTGGTGGCTGCAGATTTGCTGGGGAAACCTGGAAGAGCAGGGACAGTGCTGTGTTTCCATGGTGTTCCTACCCCTCCTCCCTGCAGAAATCCCTCCATATGTGGAGATTTCTACAGAGGTTTGAGCCACTTTATGAACATTTTTGAAGGTGACTGAGTAAGACAGAGATTGTTACGCTTTCCATCTTCACCTCCCAAGGGTGGATCAATGGCAGCAGAGCAAATCCTCATCTTCCACCTGCTTCCATCAAGATGCAGATGATTGTTTCTGAGTTTATCACCTGCCCTCCTTTTTTGTTTTGGAGGAGGGTGCTGCTTAGGTTTTACAGGGTCTTTAAAAAGTTTTCTGTAACACCCTTCTCCTCCCTTCCTTACCCATCCTGTCCAAACTGGACTATGTTAGCAACTATTTGAAAAGAGACACCATTTAATCAGGTCTGTGCTTGCTTGTTGCCAGAGCAGGAGAACATCAGGCTAGCAAAGCAGGGAAGGGTGTACCTGCTCTATCTGGTGATGGGTGGAAAGAACAACACTTTGTCATGCTCTGGCTTTCCTGGCTGCTTGGCTGTCAGTGCTTGCTGGCAACTGCTTGGGAAGAGTTTCTTGATGCAGTTTCAGAGTAT
This sequence comes from Melanerpes aurifrons, assembly GCA_011125475.1. Classification (NCBI taxonomy): domain Eukaryota; kingdom Metazoa; phylum Chordata; class Aves; order Piciformes; family Picidae; genus Melanerpes; species Melanerpes aurifrons. The sequence continues at coordinate 25,001,663 of WWNC01000003.1, forward strand.
TTCCTTCTCTCTGTTGTTTTCCTAGTTGGCGCTGGGTCTTTCCTCCCTGGGGGCTGCTCATGATGAAACATTTATAAACACAGCACTAAAACTGACTTTATTTTCTTTTTTTTTTCTTAGATACATAGAGCAGTAATGTGGCTATGAAATATCTCTCTTAATATCTTGCTTGGGGTGCTGTGATGATTTTGAAAACTGGAAATGCTTAAGAAAAGGTTTTTCAAGTATGAAGAAGTGGGGTGGATTTTTCTTGTGCTGAAATATATGTTGAATATTGAATGTATTTCATACAGTCTTTGGGAACATGCTGGTGACAATAAATGCGTATTTTAGCTCCTGATCCCAAGTATATCTCTAAGCATGTGATAAAAGAGATGCAATGTAAGCCTGTTGATGTATGCGATATTACATAGCTGATTAAGTGTTTGAAGGATTAGTACTTTATTTTCAATATCTGGATTTTTGCATATGCTTCTCTAGCTTTTTTGTTTAAAAAGAACAATATTTGTACTTAATTTACAATATTTGAGTCCAACTTTGCAGTAGTGCCTTTTTTTTTTTTAAAAAAAAAAAAAAAAGTTTTTAAAAGGCTGTTTGGTTAAATGAGGATGACTTTGAAGTTTAAGCTTAATGGTAGAAGGTTTTGGGGGAAAGGAGGGGTGTGAGGTGGTTCTTTTTGTGTCTTTTAGTGGTTATATCCCATTACAGGGAATGGTTATGATGAGAGATTAGATGGTTTGTCAAATGTTCTTAAATCTTTGGCATGACTCAGAAAGCTTGCCTCACTTCCTTTAAATATATTCTGCTTTTACACACCTGAAAAGTGCTTACCATTCTTTTGTACATCCAAGTTATGGTTAATATGCCAGTAGTATATGGGCTGGTAAAGATTATTATATGTGTTTGCTCTGAATGGACTTAGCCTTTTGCTTTTTCAGCCCAGTGCGGACATTGGTTCAGAAACTTGAATATTTAAAGTGCCTGAAGGCAAGGCTTTGTTTTCCAGGTTTTGCTCTTTGTTGTTGCAGAGACAATGACTTCATGAAAACATATGATTAAGTAAAACATTGAATCATTATTTATAGACCAGAGCATTTGTGTATGCATTTTTAATTGGCGTTCAATTCAGCACTGAAGTCTTTTAAAGCTCCAAAGAGATAGATAAGAACTGCCATGACAGCAACTTCTGTGCTTGAAACCTTTGTCCCAGACTGTGTGAAGATTTAGTGAGATCATATGTGGTGTCAGTGGCTGAAAAATGAGTCTCCTAACCAATATGCAGTGGTAACAAGGGCCCTGAAGAGTAATGTCAATGTCTGCACAGTGTTTACTTGGGTTGTGGCATCTGGAGTCTGCTGAAGTTTATATAGAGACTTCCAGAAGGCAAGCCTCTGCTGAAGTTATCTTGAGAGTGCAGGCTCTACTGGTGGGATGTAGGTCCTGCAGTCCAGGCAGAAAATACTTTGAATAATACTTCAAAATTACCAAAACCATGGAAAAATTCCTTACGTTCTAACAAGCTGTACTTCTTCTATCTCTAGGCTGCGCTCTACCCTTGCTTACCTTAGATAATTTTCCATCACCCAGAAAAACTCTTTGAAAGGAACTGGATCAAAAGCTGCAGTGTTCTACCCAGTCCAGCTATTGCTGGAACCAGAGGAACATCCTGGGCTTGGTTGTGTGAAGCATCGGAAGCAGTCCTAAAATTTGTCTGAGCCCAAAAGCGTGATTGCATGTTGTCTTAGGAAAGTCAGGGGAGACTAAGGCTAGTCTCACACAGGCTATCTTGGTGAGACTGCTTATGTCCTTGGTGTTAAGGCACCTGAACACAGTGGGTTGGCTTCTGATGACCATGTGATGGTTTGAGGCTCCTGAATCCCTGCTGTAAAAGAGGTGTGGCCACAGAAGGAAATGGATGCTATGGTTAGCATCAGCAGTGTCTTGTCTCTGAGAGGTGACAGCTCATTGCTTCCAGCGGGCTTCTACCAGCAGGGTTAACCTTCAATTTGGGAAAGAAAAATGCAGTCTGGCGTGCATGCTTTTGCTGTAGTTCAGCTGGAGTTTAAGAGGACAGAGGCAGGAATGTGAGGGTTATGATGCAGTGGCTTGTGTCCTTCAGAGGTCACAGATAAGCTCTTGCTGCCACAAAAACCTCTGCATTAATTTGAGGGGAGGAGTAGAAGATAAACTAAAACTGAGGAGTGCAGAGGCTGAGATTCTGGCTGTGGAACTCCTGCATTTCAGGTGCACCATGCTACTGGCTGTGGTCAAGGCAATGTCCTGGTCTCAGAGATTCACTCCTTAAGACAGTGATGGGTTGAAGGCAAATGCATTTACTGCCGCATGGTAGATAGTACTGATGGAGACATATGCTGTTTTCTGACATCCTTAGCATAAAGAAGGTGTAATACTCTGAGAAGTGAAAGAGAGGAAGGATCTTCTCTGAAAGTCCTTTCTTAAACTTTTCTTGGCACAGTTGCTTGGCAGCACTCACAGTAGGCTGATAATTATTTACAGTGAACAGGTCAGAGTTCATTAAAGATACAGATTTTTGTTTTGTGAAGTCTGGTAGTAATGATGATGGTGATAATAATTTTGGTGGTCTTAATTCAGAATTAGGAGTTAGTAGAAACCAGCTTTTCTGTGTGGGGTTTTTTTTTTTTTTTTTTAATTGTGGAAGTAACACATTAAAATCACATCAGTCCATCTTCTAACTGTATTCATTTTGCATGTTTTAAGCTCTATGCTTTCTTGGTACTTACTTACTTACTCAAATCATTTGTTAGGAATGTGGTTTTTTGTTTGGTCAATTGGGGTTTTTTTTAATGTATAGTTAGAGTATCACATCTGTGAAGTTTTTTTGCAGTTCTGGATTCATGTCTCCTGCAGACAATGCAGTACAAACTTAACATGTTATTTGCATTTTATGAATAATTATTGCAGAGGTCTTTCCCACAGGAAGGTCTTGAGAAGTCTGGAATTACTTAAAAGTAATTACAGGTCTACCAAGCCTTTTCTGTCTCTTATGTCAGCATTGTTTTCAGAAAGAACTGGAGTGTGCAGTAAATTCCTATAGGAGCGTTCAAAACGTTCCATGGAAGCTCAGTCCTGTTACTCAGAAAGCCTTGCAACTGAGAAATTTGGGGTAGTAGCTATTGAAGTGTAGGTAGATGAGTGCTTATTTCAAAGTTGTACAGGGGTAAGTGACAATAGTGAGGGGTTTTAAGAACTAGGTCACTTATTTAGGTGTCTAAATGTAAATTTGAAGTCTTAACTGTGTTACTTCTATGTAGTTTTGACTAGTTCTCTCTGTGTGTGAGAGAGCTGTGCTATTTTAAAACTTGGTAAGGGGAAATTTATATGAATCTGCATACTTAAAATTAGATTTCCACTGTGGTTACACAACTGTAAAGTAAATTCAGGAAAGCATTACTGAGTTTAATTATGTTACTCCAGGTTTTTGCTTCTATAAATGATATCAGAAATTAATTCAGAATACTCTATAAATTCTTCCCAGCACCAACTCTGAACTGTTCAGCAAGATCCAGAGGATGATTAGACATGTTGGTGTACAGAGGATGCTCAACAGCTGCAGAATTGTACGGGCACCATACTTGAAGGAACTCTTTAAATATAGCTCTTCCATCATTCAACAAGCTTACAATAACTTGTTTCCTCAAGCAAGCTTTTTCTATTCTGCTACAAAATTGAGTCATCTTTAAGGTCTCATGGGTAGATATTTTTAAGTATCTAGCAGCTATAGAAGTTTGCTTTGATACAGTCTGGGACCTTAGACCGTGTGAGAATTAGCTGATTTTAAGTCTTATCTTTGAAATAAGTCATTTCATTTGGATTTAAATGAATGCAAAAAGGCAAGACTATCTTCCTTAAATCCTCAAAGTACATACAGCTTAAAAGAATACTGGGAAGATATTAAGAGTCATTTAGAAATTGCAAAGCATTTCCATTGTCCCACCTGACCTGGCCTTGGAGAAGAGGCTGGCTGCTGGAGACAGTTTCTGTAAAAAGAGGCTGTGGCCTAAAAGAGAATAATTTGATCATACTAAAGGACTTCTGTATCGATATCAGAAGGAGTTTTAGATTTGATGCTCTCATTAATAATGGATGACCAGACGGAAGCTTCCTACCCTGCTGCCTTCCTTTTAGTTCATCTGAATGATAGTGGAAAATAGTCTGTTGTTTCAAGACAGGCAGTCTCTTGGTTTTAAAGCAAGCTGTGTCCCTGAATCTCCTTTGCACCCCAGCAGTTTTGGCAAGTCAAAAAGTACACTTGCTTGGTTTCCTCACCAAGCCGAGAAGTTGCATCATTGCAGCGCTGGCTCCATAATTTCTTACCCTGTGCAACACAACTGGCTATAACTTTCTCTGCTTTCACACTGTTGCATGACCATTTCACTGTCTCAGAAGGCATCACACTTGCTCTCCCCAGAGAGCTACTTGGATGTACACAAGACTGCAGCATCATGCAGTAAGGGAAGGACTTGTAGTACTGTCCAACCTTGGCATGTGAACTGGAGCTTTTGGTCAACACCATGCTTCCAAGTTTCACTGTTACCTGGTGACATACAACAAATGGTTTTTTCAGCATTCACCTATTCACAATATTTTATTAATGCCAGTAATAGAACAGAATAGAACAGAATAAACCAGGTTGGAAGAGACCTTCAAGATCATCACGTCCAACCTATCACCCAACACCACCCAATTAACTAACCCATGTAACCAAGCACCCTGTCAAGTCTCCTCCTGAACACCTCCAGTGACGGCGACTCAACCACCTCCCCAGGCAGCCCATTCCAATGGGCAAGCACTCTCTCTGTGTAAAACTTCCTCCTGACCTCCAGCCTGAACTTCCCCTGGCGCAGCCTGAGACTGTGTCCTCTTGTTCTGGTGCTGGCTGCCTGGGAGAAGAGACCAACCTCTGCGTGTTTACAACCCCCCTTCAGGTAGTTGTAGAGAGCAATAAGGTCACCCCTGAGTCTCCTCTTCTCCAGGCTAAGCAGCCCCAGCTCCCTCAGTCTCTCCTCATAGGGCTTGTGTTCCAAGCCCCTCACTAACTTTGTTGCCCTTCTCTGCACTCGTTCCAGCAAGTCAACATCCTTCCTAAACTGAGGGGCCCAAAACTGGACACAGTACTCGAGGTGTGGCCTAACCAGTGCAGTATACAGGGGCAGAATGACCTCCCTGCTCCTGCTGGCCACACTGTTCTTAATGCAGGCCAGGATGCCATTGGCCCTCTTGGCTGCCTGGGTACACTGCAGGCTCATGTTCATCCTACCATCAACCAGTACCCCCAGGTCCCTCTCTGCCTGGCTGCTCTCCAGCCACTCTGACCCCAGCCTGTAGCACTGCATGGGGTTGTTGTGGCCAATGTGCAGAACCCGGCACTTGGATGCATTAAATTTCATGCCGTTGGACTCTGCCCATCTGTCCAGCCTGTCGAGGTCTCTCTGCAAAGCCTCTCTACCCTCTAGCAGATCAACTCCTGTCCCCAGCTTGGTGTCATCTGCAAATTTACTGATGATAGACTCAATGCCCTCATCCAGATCATCAACAAAGATGTTAAAGAGGATGGGGCCCAGCACTGATCCCTGGGGGACTCCACTACTGACTGGCCGCCAGCTGGATGTGACACCATTCACCACCACTCTCTGGGTTCAGCCATCCAGCCACTTCCTAACCCAGCTCAGAGTGCTGCTGTCCAAGCCATGGGCTGACAGCTTGGCCAGGAGTTTGCTATGGGGGACGGTGTCAAAGGCCTTGCTGAGGTCCGGGTAAACTACATCCACAGGCCTCCCCACATCCACCAGGCAGGTGACCTGATCATAGAAGGAGATCAGGTTGGTCAGGCAGGACCTGCCCTTCCTAAATCCATGTTGGCTGAGCCTGATCCCTTGGCCATCCTCTAAGTGCTGTGTGATTGCACTCAGGATGACCTGTTCCATGATCTTGCCTGGCACTGAGGTCAGGCTGACAGGCCTGTAATTCCCTGGCTCATCCAACCGGCCCTTCTTGTGGATGGGCACCACGTTGGCCAGCTTCCAGTCCTCTGGGACCTCACCAGTGAGCCAGGACTGCTGAAAAATGATGGAGAGCGGCTTGGCCAGCTCCTCTGACAGCTCCCTCAGCACCCTAGGATGGATCCCATCTGGTCCCATGGACTTGTGGGGATCCAGGTGGCTGAGCAGATCACCAACTACCCCATATTGGAACAGTGGAAAATTATGCTGCTCCCTGGCTCCTTCTGCCAGCTCTGGAGGCCAGCTGTCTGGAAGACATTCTGTCCTACCAGTAAAAATTGAGGCAAAGAAGGTGTTAAGTATCTCTGCCTTTTCCTCTTCCCTTATCACAACGTTCCCCTCCGTGTCCACCAAGGAGTGGAGGTTGTCTCTGCCCTTCCTCTTGCTATTAATGTATTTATAGAAGGACTTTTTGTTGTCCTTCACAGCAGAGGCCAGACTAAGCTCCAAATGCGCTTTTGCCTCCCTAATTTTCTTCCTGCAAGACCTAGCAACATCCTTAAATTTTTCACAGGTTGCCTCCCCTCTCTTCCAAAGGTGATACACCCTCTTTTTTTCCCTTAGTTCCATTAGAAGTTCTTTAACCATCCAGGCTGGCCGTCTGCCCCGGCGGCTCATCTTCCGGCACATTGGCACAGCCTGTCCCTGAGCCTTCAACAGTTCTTCCTTGAAGTAGGACCAGCTCTCCTGGACCCCTTTGTTTTTAAGGGCTTTATCCCAAGGAACCCTCTGAATTAGTTCCTTGAGTAGCCTGAAGTCCGCCCTCCGGAAATCCAGAGTGGAGGTCTTCTTGCTACCCCTCTTAGCTTGACCAAATAATGAGAATTCAATTATCTCATGGTCACTGGCCCCTAAGCACCCTCCAACCACCACATCACCCACCAACCCTTCCCTATTGGTGAAGAGCAGGTCAAGCATAGCCTTGCCCCTGGTAGGCTCTCGCAGCACCTGGGATAAGAAGCTGTCCTCCATGCATTCTAAGAACCTCCTAGATTGCCACTTCTCTGCTATGTTAAGATCCCAGCAGATATCAGGCAAGTTGAAGTCACCCATGAGAACAAGGTCAGACGATCTTGAGACAGCCTTAAGCTGCCTATAGAATGACTCATCAACATCCTCCTCCTGGTTGGGTGGTCTATAACAGACTCCAACCAGGATGTCAACCCTGTTGGCCTTCCCTCTAATTCTTACCCACAGGCACTCAACCCGATCGTCCCTAATCTCCGTCTCAATGGCATCTAGTGCCTCCCTGATGTACAGGGCCACCCCTCCACCCCTTCTTCCTTGCCTGTCTCTCCTGAAGAGCCTGTAGCCATCAACTGCAGCGCTCCAGTCATGTGAGTCATCCCACCACGTCTCTGTGATGGCAACTACATCATAACTTTCCTGCCGCAGCAAGGCTTCCAGCTCCTCTTGTTTGTTGCCCATGCTTCGTGCATTAGTGTACATGCACTTCAGCTGGGCTGCTGGTTTCACCTCTGGCTCTGGCTCTCAGTAAGCTCCCATCATGTTACTCATCCAGTGGAATTCCTTTCCAGCATATCATGAACCCTGAATTTTGGTAGAGTTTCTCCCACTATGTTTTGGAAACGTCTCTATTTGCAGGAACTTGCTTGTGTTATGTGTGGATATAGAAATAAAAGGCCAGTGTTTGGGTTTTTTTTTCTTTTTGAAACCACAGCAGCTTCTCCTGAGTGGTGCTGCAAAAGAGAACATACTCAGTATCCTTTTAGGTCATACCAGTGGTGGAAGCTTCTGTAGACTTTACAGTGGTTTTAAAACAACTATTCCTGGACTGAGAGTGATCCAGTGTCTTGCACTGCCATCACCTTGTGCTCAGATGATCCAAGGTGAAGGTAGAAGGAATTACGTGAGCCTCACTCCCTTCCCACCATCCAGTGGAGGATGGCCTCACCCTGCCTATCCTGTGCACAACAGAGCAGCACAGCCAATGGGGAGTATGGCAGTGGTGAAAGAGAAGGCGGTCTGTTCATTGCAGAATCACAACGTGGCAGGGTTTGGAAGGCAACTCTGGAGATGATCTAGTCCAACTTCTCTGCTAAAGCAGGTTTGCCTAGGTAAAGATTGCATAGGAATACATCCAGGTGGGTTTTGAAAGTCTCCAGAGAAGGAGACTTCACAATCTTTCTAGAAAGCCAGTTCTGCCATCTTCAAAGCAAAGAAGGTTTTTCTCATGTTTAGGTGGAACTTCCTGTGTTCTAATTTGTGCCTATTACCTCTTATCCTACTGAAAAGAATCTGGCCCCATCCTCTTGACATTGCCCTTTAGATATTGATAAGCATTGATAATATCCCCTCTCAGTCTTCTCTCCTCCAGGCTAAACAGACACAGGTCTCTCAGCCTCTCCTTGTAAGAGAGATGTTCCAGTCTCCTGATCATCTTTGTTGCCCTTCATTGGACTCCTTCCAGTAGTTCCCAATCTTTCTTGAACTGGGGAATGCAGAACTGAACAAAATACTGCAGATATGGCCTCACTGGGGCACAGTAGAGAGGGAGCAAAATATCCCTTGACCTCCTGGTCACATTCTTCTTAATGCACCTCAGTGTACCACTGGCCTTCTTGGCAAAAAGAACACACTGCTGGTTCATGGTTAACTTGCTGTCCACCAGGATTCCCATATCCTCTTGCATTTTGCCAGTATTGACCCAATGTGATGCCAGGCAGAGGCATGTATGGTACTTAAGAATTTTCCAGTGGTATTATGGCTATAGAGTCGCACGGGGTGCATATATTTTTGCAGCTCTGTTACCTCTTTATGATAAAGTGGGGACAATCCTGTTTCCTTAACTGAAGGTTTCAGTAATTGCCAGTGGTTTTGGATACAATGAGAGCACCTGGTTTATAAATATCTCCTATAGACAGCCCTTTGTGTGCATTACTGTGATGGTGGTGAGAGGTATTCCAAACAAATCTAAGTATACAGTTAGGTTTTTACCTAACTGTCCTGCCCTTTTTGCTGTATAACTTTCTCTTCACAAGTTTTGCATTTTTGCATTTGGCTATTTCAGCGTCCTCTTAGTGAACTGTTCTTAGGGCTTGCTTGAGCTGACACTATAAACATCCTGTTAATTACCAGGTTTGATTTAGGAGGTCTGGATGTTTGCACAGATCTTTTTATTTTTTGATATGGTTGATAAAAATACCTGAAAATCAAAACAGCTAGGAAAACAGTACAAGGAACCTTTCTCCAAGAGGTGATAGAAAGTTTGCCACTGCTTTTACATAGCTATGCTATGTGAGATTTTTTATTTTCCTGTGCCAAATTTGTCTGGTTAACTGCATGTTTTAGAGTAGGCTGCATCTGATCTTATTCAGATATCTCTGTTTGATGTAGCCACATATCTTTCAGGAAACAGAGCAAAAAGTACACTTGCAAGATGTCATGCATTTAGGCTGAAAATAAAGATCAACAATAGGTCAGACAACTGTTTCCTAAGAGTGCTTATGGAGACCATGATGACAAGCTCAGATGAGAATTCAGCTGAAGGAATCAAAATCTCAGTTTTCAAGTCTTTTTGTTGGTTACTTGTGTTGAGGTCACACCTGAGGCTGTGGTTTGACTGTGCAACTCCTGCAGCTGGATTAAAAGCACTGGGGCCATGAGATATAAAATGCTGACTGCTACAAAACTCATTGTCAATTCAAATTTGTTCAAAATCTCTCAAAGCCTGCCAGTGTAAGATTTAATTTTTTATTGCCAAGTCAAACATCAGTAGTCTTCCTGTGGCTGGAATAAAGCTGACCTGTAAATGTGCACTCTGGCTAATTCAGCAGAAATATAACCATGTGCCTGTGTCTGAATTATACCACTGAGCAATCCAGAATAAAACAGATTCACTACTGTCCTGGAGGATTTCAAACCTTAGAACAGATTTGTCTTTTGGCAACTGTGTGTCATTTAGTGTAAAAATTCAGTTCAGTTCTTAGGGGAGGGTTGGGGGGGTGTGTGTGTTTGTTTGAGGTTTTGTTTGTTTGTTTTCAATTGTTACTTTTTTACTATCAGTTGCTAATTAAAAAGTAGACTAAATGAAAGCCACACTCGGTCAGAAGCTAGGAAATGAACGTCTCTTGCTGGTAGTGGATTTCTTTCTCTGGTGCTGAAATGTCCAGATAACTTCAGCTAAACAAGTACAATGCCTTCATATATATGTATAAGATTAACTGTATCTGCCAAACATAACCTTTAAAGCAATTATAAAGTGATCTCACTCGGGGGATGAAAGGAATTTTTAGAATAACAGTATGTATGTTTTTCTGAAGATTTAGGCTAGGCTGGAAATGCCAGAGGGGTTATACTGGAGGTTTCTGTGTTGGTTGTTTGCACAAATCACCTTTTAAAATTCAGTAATGGGACATTTTAATGACCCTCAATATTTCCTTTCCCCACTGTGGGAAAGTGATTATCGAACTTCTTTACATCACTCCTTTGAGGATGATGTAGAAAGAAAAATCTCAGTTTGTCAGAGAAATGAAGCAAAACAGTTGTTTTTAACCCCTGAGTATGCATATATGCTTTTTTGACAGTTCCAGCCTCAGCTCCTGTAAAGGAATTGCTCTTGTTCTTTCTGTAAGCAATAATGAATATAGTGCTTCCTTAAGAAAGCCTAAAAAAAGTAACCTCTCTTCACCTGTGTCACCTATGTTTAACTCAGTATTTCAAACTAAAAGGCTGGAAATGAAGAATAAAGTGTGTTATTTCCTGAGCCATAACTAGAAACCTTCACTGGGGAAGGGAGAAAAAGATATCCAGTTAATTTATGTGGGTGGTATTTTTCAGCCTTTGAGAGCACATCTTATGTGGAACAAGAGCAGGTAAAGGTTGATTTTTCTGTCTGTAAGTACTCCAGGGATGAAGGTGAGAAGAGCTGATAAACAGAAAGAAGAGCAGGGGGCTGAACAAGCTACACATCTGTGGGTATAAACTGATTACAAACACAGATCATTTCCAAGTATGCAGTGTGGTGGGACAGCTTTCCAGAAAAATAAGAGATGCAAATCCTCTTTAAGTTAAAAGTGAATCTGCCTTAGGTTAAGATTTACTGAGTTTATTGAAGGTAAAAATGTTTCTGTGATAGCTGGGTACCATATTGGTTGCCTGGCTAGATCCTTGGTGGCTGATGACTGCACAGGGAGGGACCAGGCTGCTTAGCTCACTGGGTGGTGGTCACATACCTTTGGGAAAAGGCATGTTCCAAGGTTCAGCAGGTTGCAGCCATGCAAAGTAGCTGGTTGTTTCTGTGGATGGATGGAGAGGAGTGGTACTTGGGTTGTTGGCATTGCTGGGTGAGAAGGAACCATAATTTTTCAAGGTGTTTGCTTCACCTGCTTCATACAGGTGTTCTTTTTTCTCCTCTGAGAGCATCTGACCCAAAAGGAGAGTGCCTTTTCTGGGCTGTGGATTGGCTGTAGGTGCAGCCTGTGAGCTTCTGCAGCAGAGGAGGGTAAATCTGAGCCCTAAACCCAACACTCGGCATGGTGAGGTTCTTCCTAAACTGAGATCCCAAATAGGAGTAATCTCCTGGTTTGCTCCAAACATGTATAAATGCTAGGGTGGGCATAAAACCAGACTCTTTTGTACTCTTTTGGGGGTGTCAGGTAGTGATTGGACTAGGGGGAATGGACCAAAAATAGAGGTGGGTAGATTTGGATTGGGTATTGGGAGGAAGTTCTTCGCTGTGGGGGTGGTGAAACACTGGAACAGGTTGCCCAGGGAGGTGGTGGAAGCTGGATGTGGTGTTTGGGCTGGATGTGTCTCTGAGCAACCTGATCTGGTGTGAGGTGTCCCCACCCATGGCAGGAGGGTTGGAACTGGATGATCCTTAGGGTCCCTCCCAACCCTAACAATTCTATGAGTCTATGTAATACAAATGAGAGTTAGGGTGCTTTACGAACAAAATCAATGGGTCCAGGACAAAGTAAGTTCTGGAAGGCTCATACCCTGAGAGCAGCATGTAAAACATTTCTTTCCAGAAGCTGGAGCCCAGTTCACAAATCCAAGGGAGCACTTGCCTTTGACATGTGTTCACCTTGAAGGACAACGGGAAGCACAGTCTTAACATTAAGCAGGGGGATCATTGCCCATTGCAATGTTTGCATGGTAAGCCTTGGAGAGCTTCACCTGAACTGGTGTAAGGATCACAGAGCACTGAAACAGTCTTCCCAGAGAAGTTGTGGAGTCTCCTTCTCTGGAGACTTTCAAGCCCTGTCTGGATGTATTCCTGTGTGACCTGTGCTACATTCTATGGTCCTGCTCTGGAAGGGTGGTTGGACTCGATGATTTCCAGAGGTCCCTTCCAACCCCTAACATCCTGTGATCCTGTGATAAGTCCTGTACTCCATGCAAGGTGATGGAATGGTTTGGTGGGTCTGTCACCTACAGAAAGTAAGCAAAGAGGTCATGACTCCCGTCAATTTTCTCACATGCTTCTTGAGCCTATTTTGGTGTAAGTTGAAAGGAAAAATCAATTTCATCTTAATGTTGAGTTTGCCATTTTTATCAGGCAGGTCTATTTTTTCCCTCGATGAACAATTTGCCACCTTTCTATTCTTTGCTTCTCTTGGCATCGGACAGCTTGAGCTGCTCTTCTCAGCAGCACAGAGGTGTTTAGCTCACTGCTGCACAGCCTGTTTCATCTAGAAGGAAAATTTCCTATTTATGCTTGTCAGGAGTATTTTTTCTGAAGCCAGAAGGTTTTGTTTGGGTAAATCAACTCCCTTGAAAGTACTGTATAATTATCTTCATGATTATCTTAAATGTCTGCCATGACTCTGCAGTGAGCTCAGGGGCGTAGATAGGCAACCCACAGCATATTGATGCCTGCAGCTTTTCCTGCAGGGAGGAGGAATGGAGTTTTAAAGGCTGTCTGCCTCCAACAGTGTGGAGCAAGGCATCATCCTTGGTCTCTGGAAGGACGTGTGTGCATGGAGGAGAACTCTCCATCAGTGTCACCAAATGAATGATGGATCTGAGTTTTGTGTGGGATCCAGATCCCTCTGAATGCTCCATCCTGCCCATCTAATTGCAGGACTGTAGCTGAAGTCAACATCAAGTTTCCTTGGCCAACACAGAGGACATTTGGAAACTCTGGAGCTAAAACTCTGGGCTGCTTTCAAAGAGCCCCAAGTTCTCCAGGCTAGAGTATAGGGTGGTGCGTTTGCTCTGGGGATAGTTTGCAAAGGTCAGCCCATAACATTCCAGCCAACATCAAAATTAACCATCTAAGAGCAAAATTCTTCAAATTATTAGGCCAGAAAAGGACTCAAAGAGTGATATAGTCTGATCACCTCTAGAGCTGAAATTGTTTTGAACCTGTTGTGGTTACTGGTAGCTGTACCAGTGCTTGCTCTTGAAGCAAATGATAAAGGTGTCTGTGTCATAACTCACTGGATGTTACTTACTCTATGACCTCTCACCGTGCTCTCATCAAGACAAAAAGGAAAAAGTAAGAATGATTGAAATGGAGAAATTTACTCTCTCCCATAGCCCAAGAGAGGCTGTTTCTAATCATTGCTCCTGGCAGGTATTTAGCCCACTGGAGAGGTCACCAGTAATGGAGACTCCAGTCACTCCAGATAGTGTCCTCTAGTGCTTTGCTATTCTTTATCTTTATTAATGTTAACTAGCTGCTAATGTAGTGCTAGTGTGATTCAAATCCATTACTCCACCATAAGAAAGGGAAGTTGACTGCTCTTTTCCACCTAGTAACTGTGGGGTGGTTTTAAGTATATGGGGACCTTTAGTCTGACACCCCCAACTGCAATGCTTTCTCCTTTTGAGACTAGCAGGCCCTAATTTCTTGCGTATTTCCTAGCAAGCCATGTTTTCTAGTCATGCCAGAGCTCTGCTCCAACTGGTTAGTTTTGCTGCTGAGATCTTCCTACCCTATGATGCTACAGAGGTACTTCATACACCTGTCCCTTTTGACACATCCTGGGACAATGACCCCTTTTTTTCCCCCAGCAGCCAGACTTCACTGACAGGAATCATCACTACAAACTCTGTGTCTCTTCCTGAATGTTTGACACTAGCCAACTTGGTCTACATGTGATTGTCCTTTTGTAGTACTCCGCACCTGTCTTTGCTGAACTTTATCCTAATTTTTTGACTTTTTGTTTTATTTTTTCCCAACATGATTTTAGATGCTAATCCCGTTCTCTAGTGTGTCTGCAGGCACTCCCTGCTTTGTGTAATCTGCAGATTTAATAAGTGTGCTCTCTTTCATCGTCTAGGTCACTAATGAATGTGCTGGGCAGAACTAGGCTATACACATCCAGCAGAGCGCTACTCACGGTGTCCTTCTGTTTTCACAGAATATCATTAATAACTACTCCCTGGATATGGCTTTATAATAATCTCATTTAATCATGTTTTCCTGATTTATTTATGAGGAAGTTGTTTGAGATGGTGTCAAAAGCTATAATAAAGCCCAGATAAATGGTATCTTAACAACTTCTCCATTATGAAAAGAAATTAATTTGATGTGATGTGATACAATATTGTTCTTGTCTCCTCTGTATGTGCTGCTGGTTATATTTTTTGTTATCTTCCACATACATTCCAGCTGTTTGTTTGCTTGTTTTAGAGCTTTTCAGAGGTTTAAAGGTAGGCTGATTTATGTAGCATCCTTTTGCTGTTTCTTTTTCTTCTCTTGAAGATAGGCACTGCACTTGCCTTTGTCCTGACTTCTGATACCATCCCTGTTTGAGCTTTCACAGGTGACCAGGAAGGAGGTATTTGATAGGGCTCCACCTGGTTTTGCAGGGAATTTAAAAGGTGGTTTTGTCCCATCTTGCTGGTTCAAAAATATTTGGCTTGGACAGAGTAATGGATCTAACCCTGGAATGGGCAGAGAAGAGGGCAATATACCCTTGTAGTGATAATGTGTCATGGTATTTATTAACTGTATTAATCCTCTTTGCATAATAGGCTGTTTCAACAAGGACTAAGCAAAAATCAAGACAGCATTGCCTCTTTCAATGTCATTTTTCCATAACCTGGGGGGTTGGACTTGATGATATCTGGAGCTCCCTTCCAACCCCTAATATCTTGTGACCTTGTGAACTTTCTGTTTGAGCAACATTCTTCCAGACCATCTTCTTGGTACTAATATACATATAAAGGGTAACAAATGTTGGTTTTTTTCATGTTCTCCAAGTTTAATTTCATTTTTATGCCCTGATGTTTCTAATAGTTCTGCCTGTGTGTTCATACTATTTTTTTAACTCCTGCTCAGTAACCTTTCAGTATTCTTTCTTCTGGCCTTTAAGGTAAATAAAAACCTCATGATGTAGCCAAGTCTTCTGATGCTTTTTCTGCATTGGAATGTTATTGTGCCTGTGTCATTTAAGCACAAAATATTTTTTCTTTTAGAAACTATAGCTCATTTTGACTTCTTTTTCCTTTAAACTCTTCTCCGTGAATTCTTGCCTAGCAGGTATTGGATTGGTTTTTTGGTTGTGGTTGGTTTTGTGTGTGCGTGTTTTGAGTTTTTGTTGTTGTTGTTGTTGTTTTGGTTTGTTTGTTTGGTTGGTTGGTTTGTTTTCAGTTTTTTTTCTGTACTGAAGCCAGGCATTTCTGATTTGCTGTCCCCAGTCCTTGCCTATAGCAGAATTCTTCATTTCACTGACACTCTTACACTAGTTTCCTTCCACCTTCTTATCCCAAACACATTCCTCTCTGGAGACACTTACCTGCTTATTACTTGACCTATCAGTTATGTGAAAACATTGGTCCAAAAGCACCAGGACTCTGTCTCCTGCTGCTTTCCTTTCCTGGGTGATATCTCATGCTTGTACTCTCCCCTTACTATGGAGTCAGTTGTTATCAGGTAGCCTAATCCATGGTCAATCTGTGACTGTATTATCACCTCTTCTTTTTAGACCTGTGCAAGGAGCAGATGTGCAGGCTTCAAGCTGGAAGCTTTCGACTTCTGCCTTCCTAATACACAGCTCACTGAGCAGCATCCAGTACTGGAAAATAACTCCTGAAAAGAAATCAGCTGACCAGATTTGACCTGTGTCAGGATTTTATCTTGTTTCACAGATCCTCATGATCCTAGGAAAAAAAACCCTCTTTTCTCACCTTTCTTGTGATTCTCCAGCTCCTGCTGCCTGTGTGCCTCCCTCTCTGAATTGCAGGAAACTGGTGAATTCAACTGCACAAGTCTAGTCCTGGCAAACTGGGTAGGCACCTCCCTTACATGTTACCTGCAGGGTAGATTTAGCCCACTGGAAGCCACCACTTCCAGTAAGATGAGGGACCCCATTGCCTGCCCTCACCTTTTGTGTTTGCTGCTGCCTGTTGCTCTCGCAGCTTGGTGGGGAGGTAAGTCAAAGAAGTGACTGAACCAAGTCTATCCCGGACAAAAAACCCCACTGGCACGGAGAAAGTCAGAGATGTCTTCAGAAGCAGCAGCAAACAGCTTCAGTTACTGGTGAGGCCAGTGTCACGCCATAACCCTTCAGTGGTCTTTGGAGTTGGTTTGTGGTTGAAATGTTTCCTCTGAGAGCATCCCCGTAGCTCATCAAATCCCCGTTTTACTGGGCAGGTCAGGAGCTAATCATGACCTTTTATTCCCTTGCTGAGAAGAGCAGCTGGTGCCCTCAAGTGGTAAATCGCAGAAGGAGAGTGGCTCTGGCCGTGCAAGACCAGTTCTAGGCTTTTTCCCAGGGCGGGATGCTGGGCTGGGGCTGTTGAACGCTTGCAGTATTTTTGGAACTTCTAACGATGCCATTTTCCCCTTGCAGGACAAGATGATATGGTGAGCATGGTGGAAAGGAATCATCATTCCCAGCGGAGTTGGGATCCTGATAACAGGTGTGCCTGCACAGCCGCACACACTCCCTACTGTTTTATCCACTGATCTTTCTGTGGGGGCAGCTGCAGCATATTCAACACCACGCATTCTGCCTTGACTGTGCTTCTGATCAACTTGAGCTCAGAAAAGGTCCCTTTGAGATTAGATGGGGCTTGCTTTGGATCTGCAACCCCAATTCAGCATGGCCCCAGGCACTGCAGGGGGCTGCAGAGGGTGGCAGAGCCAAGGTCTGGGGAGCCGAATGGGGTCAGGGCTGCTGCTGTGAGGGGATGCACAGGGACGGCGATGCCCATCACACAGGACAACGCAGGGGTCTTCCTCCCCCTCCTGTGCCAGTGGCTGCAGAACAGCTGTCGAGAGGGGGCTGAGGGTGCTGAGCAGCAGCTCTGCCGCTCAGCTGTCCAGAAGCTGAGTGAATACATCCAGCTGAACTTCTCTGTGGATGAGAGCAAACTGCAGCCAGGGAGTTGTGGGACTTCAGATACTGAGATCTGCACCATGTACCTGGCCCAGGAGATGCAAAAAAATGAGGTTCTTGGGTTGAGCTTTGGAAATATCCCTGCTCTGGGAGACTATGGGGAGAGGCGTCGAGGAGGGAAGAAGAAGAAGGGACATAAGGGGCCAGTGCTCGATGTTGGGTGCATCTGGGTGACAGACTTGAAGAAAAACAGCCCAGCTGGGAAGTGCGGGAGAGTGCGCCTGAAAGATGAGATCCTCTCTCTGAATGGCCAGTTGATGGTCGGCGTGGATGTTACTGGTGCAAGGTAAGGGTGGAAGAGCAGCCACCAGCAGTCACCTCTCACAGCGCATGGTGCAGGTCACAGTGGGTATGGATTTGTGTCTGAGAGCAGAGGTTTAGCCCTCTGCTTTATAGCCCCTGGGAGAGCTCTGGATTCCTTCTTAAGGTCTGTAGAAAATAAGTAACAAAGGCAAATCAATAATTAACCTACATCCACTACTTGCACATCCACTGGAAATGTTTGAGAAGTCATTACATCAAAAAAGAGTATGTCATAATCACTGGAGGATCTCTACTTAGCAGTCTTGCTGAGTTTGGATAAAACTGTTTTCTTAAAGTAAAAGTAAACACAGGCTCAGCAGAGCTGGAAGATCTTTTACAGGTGCATGTCATTTTTGTTGACTCAATTTAATTCAGGGATACTTTTTTCACAACTAAATGCTCTCTGAAACTTTTTCAAAGCAAGACACTTTTGTGTTTTCCAGATTAGAACAACTTCATTTTAATACATTCCCTTTGGTTTTATTGTATTTGTTCTCTTTTGCTGTCTTCTGTCCCAGAATACTTGAAAACTCTAGGAGCTAAATAAGAAATTCAGGTTTCTGCAAGGATATAGACCACTGCTGATTTTTTAATTTCTTTTTTTAATTTCAGCTACTGTATGTCATAAAATCAGTCACTGGTACAGCTTTTCTCTTTGTGGGCCAGCAAATTTGCTCCCATTTCCCTTTGTAAAGGCAAAGATCTTTCTTTTCTGAGAGATAAGGATGCAAACCTTCATTCATACCTGAGGTTGCAGCATACTGTGGGGTATGAATCCTTTCCATCTTGCCAAAGGGCTTAATTTTGGAGATAGATAGTTTTGGAAACCTCCAGTGGAATGGCCCTTCTTTACAGGAAGCTCTATTATCTGCAGCCTGAGTAATCCAGTATGTTTTGTGTGCCTTGGAAATAATACACCATTTTACAGCAACTGAGAAAGTGCTACAACAAGTGAGAATTGCTATGGGGACAAATACCAATTTTTAATGGAAATAAACCTTATAGTGAAAAAAAAAAGGTGGAAAAAATGAAAGAAAAGAGAGTTGAATCTCACTGGACAAATCTGTAAAAAAATGTAGCATTGATGGTTATTTATCTGCTGCTTTAGTTGTTGGGTTTGCAAAACCACAATGCCCATGGTGGAATAACACTTGGAAGTTATAATCCTGCAAAGTGCTTGGACTTTGCTCCCAATTGGAGATTTGGGGTGACCACTGTTCTCAGTTCTGTGATGTGGCAGAATAAAAGCAGTAACTCATGAATCTCTGGGTGCTGGGCTATTCACCTTGGTTATGATTTTGCAGGTGCAGTGGCAGCCCTCTCTAATATCAAGCCTGTAATTCTATGAGTGTATAAATATTGCTACTGTGGCAGTTTCAACTAGTGGAACCCCCAAAATGAACAGGTTTTGGGTTAGTGGTTAGTTTACTGTTTCCCCGTTGCCAGACATCACTAAACTGCAACTGCTTGTTCTGGCCAGCAATAACGAAAAGTAATATTCAATCAAGTCCAAAATGTTTGGATATGTGTACTTTGCATCCTTTCTCTGAAGGCTTTACTTTGGCCTTGTTCCTTTTGGAAAGCTCTGTTATTAGACCAGCAAACTGTGGCTGCTACTAAAGAAGACCAAGTTCTCCATTTTCCTTAGTTGAAATTTTTTTTGGCCATTATGAAGGCAGAGTTTTGGTGCTGTAAGGCCAGTGTTGTTCATAAGACCAAGGTTTAAAATATTCTATGTCCCGTTTGGGCCAAAACTTAGGACATGACTTAGTAAAAACCTAATTTATTTTCAACATCCAAAGCATCCTCACCTAACTTAGTGTCCTGTTTGACAAGGATGATGTTAAGACATGAGAGTTTGGGACCTTGAGGATGTTCTCAGTTTGGACTGTTTGGTTTTGGTTCTTGGGGAGCTGGCTGGTAGCTCCAAACCCATGTAACCCATGTTACCACTTTGCTCATCTGATTGCACCAGGATCCTCTGAGAGTCATTCAGTAGGTTTCATAGGGATATAACTCTGCCTCGGTTTATAAAAGGCTGAAAGGCAAGATCAGCTTGCCTCTGGGAAGAATGTGTTTCAAAGAAGCAGCTTTGCTAGAGTATTTCCCTATTGCTGCTGCAATGGCAGTAGCAAAGCCCTTTCCTCCTGGCTCTTTAAAGTGTTGGTTCAGGGCATCACATTGAATAGTTGTTCTGGTTTATTTTCTGTCTGCCTAATTGTTCTCTGGTAAGGTGAGAAACTCTTCAAAGTGGGTACAAAGGCGTATGAATGCTGTGATTTGTGGTGTGATGTACTTACTTAGTGTAGCCTGTTCATGGTCAGTGAAATTTAAAATACTGCTTTAGCTCCTGTAGCACTGGGCTGGATTAGATAAGCAAAAATCACTGCCTGCAAGTTTATTACTCATCTGCCATGTGTGCCAGGGCAGCCCTATAGAATAGAATAGAATAGAATAGAATAGAATAGAATAGAATAGAATAGAATAGAATAGAATAGAATAGAATAGAATAGAATAGAATAGAATAGAATAGAATAGAATAAACCAGGTTGGAAGAGACCTTCAAGATCATCGCGTCCAACCTATCACCCAACACCACCTAATCAACTAACCCATGTAACCAAGCACCCTGTCAAGTCTCCTCCTGAACACCTCCAGTGACGGCGACTCCACCACCTCCCCAGGCAGCCCATTCCAATGGGCAATCACTCTCTCTGTGTAAAACTTCCTCCTGACCTCCAGCCTGAACTTCCCCTGGCGCAGCCTGAGACTGTGTCCTCTTGTTCTGGTGCTGGCTGCCTGGGAAAAGAGACCAACCTCTGCCTGTTTACAACCCCCCTTCAGGTAGTTGTAGAGAGCAATAAGGTCACCCCTGAGTCTCCTCTTCTCCAGGCTAAGCAGCCCCAGCTCCCTCAGTCTCTCCTCATAGGGCTTGTGTTCCAAGCCCCTCACTAACTTCGTTGCCCTTCTCTGGACTCGTTCCAGCAAGTCAACATCCTTCCTAAACTGAGGAGCCCAGAACTGGACACAGTACTCAAGGTGTGGCCTAACCAGTGCAGTGTACAGGGGCAGAATGACCTCCCTGCTCCTGCTGGCCACACTGTTCTTAATGCAGGCCAGGATGCCATTGGCCCTCTTGGCTGCCTGGGCACACTGCAGGCTCATGTTCAGCCTACCATCAACCAGCACTCCCAGGTCCCTCTCTGCCTGGCTGCTCTCCAGCCACTCTGACCCCAGCCTGTAGCACTGCATGGGGTTGTGGCCAATGTGCAGAACCCGGCACTTGGATGCATTAAATTTCATGCCGTTGGACTCTGCCCATCTGTCCAGCCTGTCGAGGTCTCTCTGCAAAGCCTCTCTACCCTCTAGCAGATCAACTCCTGTCCCCAGCTTGGTGTCATCTGCAAATTTACTGATGATAGACTCAATGCCCTCATCCAGATCATCAACAAAGATGTTAAAGAGGATGGGGCCCAGCACTGATCCCTGGGGACTCCACTACTGACTGGCCGCCAGCTGGATGTGACACCATTCACCACCACTCTCTGGGTTCGGCCATCCAGCCAGTTCCTAACCCAGCTCAGAGTGCTGCTGTCCAAGCCATGGGCTGACAGCTTGGCCAGGAGTTTGCTATGGGGGACGGTGTCAAAGGCCTTGCTGAGGTCCAGGTAAACTACATCCACAGGCCTCCCCACATCCACCAGGCGGGTCACCTGATCATAGAAGGAGATCAGGTTGGTCAGGCAGGACCTGCCCTTCCTAAATCCATGTTGGCTGAGCCTGATCCCTTGGCCATCCTCTAAGTGCTGTGTGATTGCACTCAGGATGACCTGTTCCATGATCTTGCCTGGCACTGAGGTCAGGCTGACAGGCCTGTAATTCCCTGGCTCATCCAACCGGCCCTTCTTATGGATGGGCACCACGTTGGCCAGCTTCCAGTCCTCTGGGACCTCACCAGTGAGCCAGGACTGCTGAAAAATGATGGAGAGCAGTTTGGCCAGCTCCTCTGACAGCTCCCTCAGCATCCTAGGATGGATCCCATCTGGTCCCATGGACTTGTGGGGATCCAGGCGGCTGAGCAGATCACCAACTACCCCATTTTGGAACAGTGGAAAACTATGCTGCTCCCTGGCTCCTTCTGCCAGCTCTGGAGGCCAGCTGTCTGGAAGACATTCTGTCCTGCTAGTAAAAATTGAGGCAAAGAAGGTGTTAAGTATCTCTGCCTTTTCCTCATCCCTTGATACAATGTTCCCCTCCGTGTCCACCAAGGAGTGGAGGTTGTCTCTGCCCTTCCTCTTACTATTAATGTATTTATAGAAGGACTTTTTGTTGTCCTTCACAACAGAGGCCAGACTAAGCTCCAAATGCGCTTTTGCCTCCCTAATTTTCTTCCTGCAAGACCTAGCAACATCCTTAAATTTTTCACGGGTTGCCTCCCCTCTCTTCCAAAGGTGATACACCCTCTTTTTTTCCCTTAGTTCCATTAAAAGTTCTTTAACCATCCAGGCTGGCCGTCTGCCCCGGCGGCTCGTCTTCCGGCACATTGGCACAGCCTGTCCCTGAGCCTTCAACAGTTCTTCCTTGAAGTAGGACCAGCTCTCCTGGACCCCTTTGTTTTTAAGGGCTTTATCCCAATGGAATGAAGCTGGAGGTGGGGAGATTCAGGCTAGATGTGAGGAGGAGGTTCTTCACCATGAGAGTGGTGAGACCCTGGAATGGGTTGTCCAGGGAGGTGGTCGAGGCCCCGTCCCTGGGAGTGTTTAAGACCAGGCTGGATGAGGCTCTGGCCAGCCTGATCTAGTGTGGGGTTTCCCTGCCCATGGCAGGGGGGTTGGAAATAGATGATCCTTGTGGTCCCTTCCAACCCTGAATGAAACTATGAAACTATGAACCCTCTGAATTAGTTCCTTGAGTAGCCTGAAGTCCGCCCTCCGGAAATCCAGAGTGGAGGTCTTCTTGCTACCCCTCTTAGCTTGACCAAATAATGAGAATTCAATTATCTCATGGTCACTGGCCCCTAAGCACCCTCCGACCACCACATCACCCACCAACCCTTCCCTATTGGTGAAGAGCAGGTCAAGCATAGCCTTGCCCCTGGTAGGCTCTCGCAGCACCTGGGATAAGAAGCTGTCCTCCATGCATTCTAAGAACCTCCTAGATTGCCACTTCTCTGCTGTGTTAAGATCCCAGCAGATATCAGGCAAGTTGAAGTCGCCCATGAGAACAAGGTCAGACGATCTTGAGACAGCCTTAAGCTGCCTATAGAATGACTCATCAACATCCTCCTCCTGGTTGGGTGGTCTATAACAGACTCCAACCAGGATGTCAGCCCTGTTGGCCTTCCTCTAATTCTTACCCACAGGCACTCAACCCGATCGTCCCTAATCTCCGTCTCAATGGCATCTAGTGCCTCCCTGATGTACAGGGCCACCCCTCCACCCCTTCTTCCTTGCCTGTCTCTCCTGAAGAGCCTGTAGCCATCAACTGCAGCGCTCCAGTCATGTGAGTCATCCCACCACGTCTCTGTGATGGCAACTACATCATAACTTTCCTGCCGCAGCAAGGCTTCCAGCTCCTCTTGTTTGTTGCCCATGCTTCGTGCATTAGTGTACATGCACTTCAGCCGGGCTGCTGGTTTCACCTCTTGCTCTGGCTTATCACCCCCAGACCCCAGCCTGGGGGGACTGGTTTCAACCCTTCCCCCTTCGAAACTAGTTTAAAGCCCTATCTATGAGACCTGCCAATTCCCTCCCCAGAATCTTTTTCCCTTTGAGGGATAGGCCATTCTCGTACACTCTGATCTTACCCTCCTCTGGGACAGATGTGCTCCATCTGTTGCCAGCTGGCCTGGTGCAGCAGAAAGTTTTTCAAGATCAAAAACCCAAAATTCTTTTCCCTGCACCAGCCTCTAAGCCACTTGTTGACTTCAGCTGCTGACCTGTTCCTTATGGTATTCCCACCTGCAACTAAGGGTATAGACGAAAAAATTATTTGTGCCCCTGATCCCTCAACCAGATCTCCCAGGGCCCTGAAGTCATCTTTGATAGCCCTGGGAGTTCTGGTTGCAACATCATCATTCCCTAACTGCATAACTATCAAGGGATAATAGTCAGAGGGCTGCACCATACCAGGCAGTCTTGTGGTAACATCTTCCCTGGTGAATGTGTTGTCCATGTTGGTGTTTCAGGGTTGACATTCATGATTTATTTCCAAACAATGGGATATTTTGCATGAGAGTCTCATGACTGCCACTTAACTGGGGGATGGTTACCACCTTTGTGGCAGGGTTGGTAGGAAGCATGCTCACATATCCTGGGTTTCATGCCTCCTTGCCTCCAGCTCAACCCCACCAGGCAAACTCTTCCTGTTCTGTCAGTACACTGGACAAGGGGGGAGGAGGGAACAGGCTAAACCAATCCACAGGACAAGGGGAGAGGGGAGGTAGGGGCACGTGGTCCATTCTGATGGCTGTCTTATGGCTGTAATCAGCCTTTAGAGGATGTAGGGCAGATGACTGGAGCCATAAAAAATTGGACAGCCCTAGACAGAGTGTGCTGTCACTCATCTGTCTCTCCCTGCTAGGGAAATTGTATCTGATTTCTGTAAAGAAAAGTTATTTATTTAAATTCCACCTGATTGCAATGTAAAGAGCAGAAACAGATTGATTATTGCTGAGCTTGTTTCTTTCTTTTTTATTTTCCCTCTCCTTTTTTTTATTAGAATAACATTATGGAGTAATATAATCATCAAAGCTCTTTGCTTAATGGGGTATTATTACATTAAAGAGGAATGATGTAGGTGGTGGCATTTTTGGTGATGTTAGTGAGTGAAGGAAAATTATTGCTCTCTTCAGAGTTAGGGAATTGTGTGTCTATCAAACACAATTGCAGGGAAATGAACAGTATTGTAGTACTGAATAAAGGTTAGTCAAAACTCTGAATGTTTATTTTTCTTATGTCTATACAACTGTACCTCCAGAACACGTGGGTTATGTTCCCCCAGACAACAACTTCGTATGTGTTTTGGAACTATGCCTCTCATTTTGAGCTATTACTCATTTACTGGAGGGAGGCTGTTAGTATTCCTGCAGATGACAGATGAATCCCTCATATCTTGAGCATGACTGAATGGGGCTTCAATGAGCGGATCCTAGGAGGATTGCAAAAGGATTATTTTGTCATGAATATCATTCATTTTGAAATATTTGATTACAATTTTCATCCAGCATAGCTGCAGTGCTTGGACACTTCTACTATATACATCTAATTTTTAAAATCAGTGCAGAATAAATTTCCAAATTTAACTTGTTTTTGAAGAAAGCAGAGTAAGATACATTACAACTGATGACAGTGTAGTATAAACATGAGATATTATCATAATTTTGTCATCTAGGAAACCCAACCACTATTTCAAAATACCATGTTCCTCATCACCAAAAATGACCAAACATCACCACGTGTAGGAATACAGTCTGAGGACTTGATGGTTTGTTTTTAACTCGCAACTTGGAGTCTCTTCCAAAAAAAATGAACAAAGTTTTTTTTTGACAGCCACACCTTTGCACAGTGTTTCCTTATTCAGTTTTCCTCAGCCAGTCCCCTGGGCAAGGTTTGCTAGGACTCCTCCCCAGCACAGGATATAGCATGCTGAAAGTCAGGGAAATCAGTTTATTTTCAAGGATACTGAGAAAGACATTCAGAAATCAAATGCGCAGTGCAGTATGAGCTTCAAGTGTCAGAAATGAAGGTGAAGCTTTGGACTTACCTCAAGCTGGGGGATTTCAAGCAAAGCTAAGATCATTCCTGAGTGCTTGTCACTGCTGCCTGCTGCATCTGTGTGCTCCAGGATAGCTGGAAGTTTGAAGGTGATGTCCCAGTCCTCCTAGCACATCAATGATATTAGTAGATGTGCGATACATGGACATTTCTAAACACAGTCCTGCATCTCTGGAAATGCTGGCAGATGATTACAGAGCACAATACTGAATGTCTAACCAAATTATAGGTCTCCAAATGTGCAAAGCACTTTGTGCTGCTTGCCTGTGGCAGTCAATAACAGTCTCAGGCTCAGCTGGCTGAAATTTTGAGGTTCTGTATCAAATTAGTCCTTGCTGATGCTGGAAAGACAATATGCGGCCCCTGTCTGTATTTGGAACCAAATTCTGCTCTAAACAGTAGTCTTCAGGAGGGTGCTCTTCTTTGCCCACTTGTTGGGAGCCCTGCATGCAAGGAAATTCAGGGTGGTACATTTATTGAGAATGGGAGTGGAGAATGAGAACTGCCTGTGTCTCAGCAGAGCTGCTCATGGTCAGAAAAGCAATAGACTAGACTAGACTAGACTAGACTAGACTAGACCAGGTTGGAAGACACCTTCAAGATCATCACGTCCAACACATCAACCAATCCAACCCACCTAAACAACTAAACCATGGCACCAAGCACTCCATCAAGTCTCCTCCTGAATACCTCCAATGATGGTGACTCCACCACCTCCCCAAGCAGCCCATTCCAATGGGCAATCACTCTCTCTGTATAGAACTTCTTCCTAACATCCAGCCTAAACCTGCCCTGGTGCAGCTTGAGACTGTGTCCTCTTGTTCTGGTGCTGGCTGCCTGGGAGAAGAGACCAACATCCGCCTGCCTACAACCTCCCTTCAGGTAGTTGTAGAGAGCAATAAGGTCACCCCTGATTCAGAAGAGCACATCATTCAAGGCACGTCTTAGTGAGCTCCTCCTTCCTCAAGAGTCTGAATTGAATAATTTTTATCATAAAAAGCGTTGCCCCTGATATTGTCTCTGGATGATCTCCAGAGTTTTCTAGAACCATGTTACTCATCAGTGTGTTCAAAATGCTTCCAGGTACTTTGACTGCCACGTGGGGATGGCATGGTGTGGGAACAGGAAGCAAGAGCTGTTCTCCCTCTGATCATCATCTGGGCCTCAGAGTTTAACTTTTTAGTAACAAATCCATTCTTTAGCAGGATTTGGAGTGTGTGTGTGTTAGTGTCCTTGTGTCATGGTGAAATGGGAGGCTTTCAGTTTTCTGTGCCTGTGATATTCTTATATTTCTCTGGAAGTTATTGTGGATTTATTTTCCACTTGGCAGAGCAATCTCCTTTATAGATCCTTTTTCTTAGGGAAAAATGACCCCAAGAAAACTACCCATGGTCATCACAAAAAGCTGTGTCTCACCACACCCCCACCTCCTGGGCATGCCATGTTGCATGGATCAGTTGCTCTGTTTTACTTTGTTTCTTCACCTCCTTCCTAAAGCAAAAGTGCTGCCAACACAAAGCACTGCTTGATACAAGCAGCTGTTTTGCCTGGTGTTGGCAGGGCCTTCTCTTGGTTATGTTCATAAGAAAATATTTTTGTTTTAATAGGAAAACAAATGGAAATATATCCTGGCCCTTTGCCCTTGGCCAAGGGGCAAACATTTCTGTGGGAGCTCCTTGTTAAAATATTAACAGCACTGACTACACAGAAAAAAACAAACACAGTGGTCCTGGAGGTTGTGGCCTCAAAATAAAATCTCCAGGAGAAGGTTTCTCATAACTGACCTAAAAATACCTTCAACCTATTGTGGAGCTGAATTAGTTTCCCTTTTTTTAATATCATATTACCAATCTTCATGCTGCTAAGTGATAGATCAGGGCACAGAGGCTGAGACCTGGGGCCTGTTGCTACAGGCATGGATAAGAAGCACATGCTGACATGCCCTCTGAGTTCCAAGGATGGAAAATAAGCAGCATGCAGGGGGTTGGCTGATGGTTTATCCTCCAGCTGAGCTGCTGTGAGCAGGGCAACAGTGAATGTGTGCTCAAACTTTGCAAAATCAGAAGCTCATGGTTGTCTAACCCGTCTCAGTGTAAGTTTCACTGTGCTCCTAAAGTGGTGTACGCTGGAGCATGAAGCCCTTTCTGAAGCACACTTGCCGTATTTTACAGTCATAGTGGATATTAATTCCCCCCTTAAAATATAACTAGACTAAGAGAGATCTGACTTCTCTTCTTTTATATCGTCAGGAAAGGTATGAGCAGGCTTAGTCACGTGTGTTGAGAAATAAATTGCTTTGAAGAAATGAGATTTATCCCAAATCCTCTCTCAAGAGCCAAAGACTTAAGCAGAAGGTCATTAATCCCCAGAGTCAGCAGAGATCATTTAGCTTGTTTGCCCTCTTTCCTTTATTAATCTAAGCATAGGTCTGTTCAGTTTTCAGTTCTGGGCCCCTCAATTCAAGAAAGATGTTGACTTGCTGGAACGTGTCCAGAGAAGGGCAACAAAGCTGGTGAGGGGTTTGGAGCACAAGCCCTGTGAGGAGAGGCTGAGGGAGCTGGGGTTGTTTAGCCTGGAGAAGAGGAGGCTCAGAGGAGACCTTATTGCTCTCTACAACTACCTGAAGGAAGGTTGTAGACAGGTGGGGATTGGTCTCTTCTCCCAGGCAACCAGCACCAGAAGAAGAGGTCACAGTCTCAAGCTGTGCCAGAGGAGGTTTAGGCTGGATGTTAGGAAGAAATTCTTCATTGAAAGAGTGATTGGCCATTGGAATGGGCTGCCCGGGGAGGTGATGGAGATGTTTAAGAAGAGACTAGATGGGGTGCTCTGTGTCATGATTTAGTTGATTAGCTAGTGTTGGGTGATAGGTTGGACCTGATGATCTCGACTTTTCCAACCTGGTCTGGTCTGGTCTGGTCTGGTCTGGTCTATTCTATTCTATTCTATTCTATTCTATTCTATTCTATTCTATTCTATTCTATTCTATTCTCTCTGAACCCTATGGTTCCTGCTTTCCTTTTCAACCTCACTATCCTGAACCCAGTCCCTGCAGTGGCAAAACCCATTCTCTTGTGGTGGTGGTGATTTGCAGCATTTCACCACTACAGCATCTCACCACTACAGCTGCTTCTTCAATAGGCTTTCCTCCTCAAGTTTGCATATTATTTATCTTCTTGCTTAGCACAGTTTTATCTAAAAACCATAAAAGATGATGCAGAGGCTGACACTGATTTAAATGGTTCATATCCTGTATGTGTTTGCATGTTTTCCCCCAGATTTTGGGAGCAATATGCTTGTCTTTGCCTTCTTCACAATGTTATCACTGAACAACAGAGCTGGCCTCTCTTGGCAGGAAATGTGATTCCCAGTAGGCATATATTGTGTAATTAGGCAACATCTCCAGGGTGATCTGCAGCAAATGCTCCCCAGTCCTGGCTCTGCAAAGTTTCTTTTCAGTGAGGTTGCATCAGTCTTGAAAATACTTGGACAGAGGTTGGGGGTGTTGCCTTACAAGATGTAAAAGCCTCAGAGTTTATAGAAAGGGTTGTTTCGAACTCTCAGGTGAGCTTTGTTTTGTTCCATCAAACTGTGAAAGCTCTGCTTAGAAGGATGTACCTTGTTGCCAAATGTATGGCTGTGCATCTCCATTAAATGTACAGTTTTGAGTGTGTTGTAATTACAAAAGAACAAACCCACTGTTTGGAATAGAGCTCTGCCCTCTCCACTTATCTACTGTGGGAACAACTTGGTTTGCTGGAGCAGCCTTGTGCCTTGTCATTTATCCCTCACACCAAAGGGCCAGCAAGACACCTTTTCCATCCTGAGTGGGATTTTCAGCCTTGCATACAGCAAGCATCCCATGCTCTCAGATCATCTGGAAGCACAGTCAGGATGCAGCAGAACTTAACTAATTGGCAAAGTGCTGGAATGTGCAAAATAGTGCCATGTTTTTCCACCACCCAGACAAGCTGCAGGTGAGGCCTTCAGCCATAGCAGCAGCTATTTTCACAGCCTCTCCATCAGTGCATTTGCTAGCACAGAAGAGTATTTTAGCTATCAATAATTAAAAATAGAGACATTCAAAAACATGAACAAGAAACATTTTGTGTCTATTATACATGCTCTTTTTATCATGTCTGTGCCCTTACACACCAGTTTGCAATGTGCAGTCATTCACAGTGTCTATCCTAATCTGTAAATGTAAATTTATCTTCATATTCTGAGAGTCCAAGGGTTTCCAAAAAGTGGGCTGTCAGCTAAATACTGATTTCCATGAGACATGGGCACCAAGTTGCTGCAGGATGAGGTAGTAACTGGAGCTGGGTTATTGCATCACATCAAGATAGATGGCAGGTTGTCTTTTCCTACCCATACTGACTGATGTGACAGGAGTCTTGGAAAGGCACATATCTTCTTCAGTCTTCATTGAAACATTTTCTTGGTTTTTTTTTTTTGTTTTTTGTTTTGTTTGGGTTTTGGTTTTGTATTTTTGGTTGGTTGGTTGTTTCTCAGCATTGGACTAAGCAAGCAGCATTCTTCAGTGTGGTTTTGGGGCTACTCTGCAAAGAGGCTACAATTTCATTCTCATCCCAGCCTAATGTACCTTTGAACATTGCTGTCCTGGAAGATGCGCTAAGACTGAACCATGACCCTCTAGAGCTAAAGGCATTAACGGTAGCAGCAGTTTAAAACCCACTTATCCCCTGTCACTAGGAATCAGGCCTGGTTTAGAAAGGACAGGAACAGGGAGGGTTGAAAGATGATGAACAGGAGATGGTTCCACAAGCACAGTATCACAGTATCACAGTATAACTAAGGTTGGAAATGACCTCGAGGATCATCGAGTCCAACCTATCAACACAGACCCCATGACTACACCATGGCACCAAGTGTCACATCCAATGCCCTCTTGAACGCCTCCAGGGATGGTGACTCTACCACCTCCCTGGGCAGCCCATTCCAATGACGAATGACTCGCTCGGTGAAGAGCTTCCTCCTCACCTCAAGTCTAAACCTCCCCTGGTGCAGCTTGAGACTGTGTCCCCTTGTTCTGGTGCTGGTTGCTTGGGAGAAGAGACCAACCCCTTCCTGGCTACAACCACCTTTCAGGTAGTTGTAGAGGGCAATGAGGTCACCCCTGAGCTTCCTCTTCTCCAGGCTAAACAATCCCAGCTCCCTCAGCCTCTCCTCATAGGGCTTGTGCTCAAGGCCTCTCACCAGCCTTGTTGCCCTTCTCTGGACACGTTCAAGTGTCTCAATGTCCTTCTTAAACTGAGGGGCCCAGAACTGGACACAGGACTCAAGGTGCGGCCTAACCAGTGCTGAGTCCAGGGGCACAATGACTTCCCTGCTCCTGCTCACCACACTATTCCTAATGCAGGCCAGGATGCCATTGGCCCTCTTGGCCACCTGGGCACACTGATGGTTCATGTTTAGGTGGCTGTCGATCAGCACCCCCAGGTCCCTCTCTGTTTGGGAGCTCTCCAGCCATTCTGACCCCAGCCTGTAGCTCTGCATGGGATTGCTGTAGCCAAAGTGCAGCACTCGGCACTTGGACTTGTTAAATGCATCCCATTGGACTCTGCCCATCTGTCCAGTCGGTCGAGGTCCCTCTGCAGAGCCTTTCTGCCCTCTAACTGACTAACATCTGCTCCTAAGCAGAGTCAATGCTCAACATCATCCTCAAATAGGTGGCTAGTCAGCATGAACCTGCCATCTACTGACATAAGTGAGAGGATGAATGTAAGACGTGTAGGTGTGATCAGCTGAGAGGAAAGTATATAACTCCAGACACAACTGCTGTGGTAGATGGCTTTGGGGATGGGCTCTTTTTTTTTCCCCACAGAAAACTCATTGCTTTTCTTATCTGATGTGACACTTGCTTCCAGCACCAAGCAGTATCACATGCTCCTTGAAACTTATTTTTCTGTCTCCTTTCTATCAGATATAGGCTATGACAGCAAGAGCTTGTGTATCAATCACAGGCTCTGCAGCATTACTCACTGTTCTTGCTGCTTTCTCTGAATGAAAAGTATGATCACCTGGGCCTCCAAATGGAAACACTTTTAACAGACAAGTACCAATTAATAGGTAAGTAGGCAGACACTGTCAGAATGTTTGAGGGAGCACAGGAAGACTTGTGACTACTGAGACAAGACAAGAATAAGGCAAATTATTAGCAGGAAACTTCACCCTACATCATTCAAGCCTCAGGAAGCCCAGCGAGACTGAAGGGTCTTTAACAAGACTAGGAAAACCAAGAAATAGATGGAAAATAAATTCAAGCTTTTTCAAAATGCAGAACTGCTGAAATGGGACTGAAGGAGATTGTTGTTTCTGCTGATGCCTAAGACTTTTTTTCTGCTGTTTAGAAAGGTGGCAAGATCTGGTTTTAATATTCTCCATAGTAGACATTGTAGATAACGGTATGATCTTCTGGGAAAAAAAAAAAAAAAAAGTAAAAAGAAAAAACCAAACCACCTGGCAAAACAAAGAACTGACTAATAGAGCAACCATTTTGACTGTGCTTTCTTAGTCTATTAATTGATCATTCAAATGGGTTCAGACTAGCAGAATAACTAGTTGATTAAATGACAGTCATAGTTGTCATCCTTAAACACATTGCCCAGCGTCTCTTTGTGGCATGATAACTGAAGGATTACTATAGGCTTGTCAATTTTTTCATGGCCTGTGTTGGTTTTGTTCTGTTAGTGAAGAGAAAAACACAGACATATGGTAACCAGTAAACTTTGTGGTAGTGTCTATCTAAACACAGAGCCCAGACAAGGAAGATGCACTAGAGCTTGAGGAATTCCTGCTTGAAAACTCATGTACGATAAATAGAGACAAATCAGTGTGTGACATTCTCATGGAAAATGGTTTCTACAAAGACACTGTTTGTTCTGCTGAGGATGACATTTCATATTTTCATCTATAGAAACCAGATTTTTCTGTTTCCTCTAGAGGGCAATGTCATATAAATATTTTAAGCAATTTTTGGGTTGTGTCAACTGGGATTTTAGCCAGCCTTATAAGACAGCAGCGAAAAGTGTTTCTTTTCATGCGTTTTAGGATATGTATAGACCTAATATAATTACTCAAATGGTTTCTTGGGCTTTTTCAGTAGCAAATTCTTTTAAGGAGCACCGAAACATGTTATGTGTTTTGGGCAGATTTGCCTGTGCTGGAATGCAAAGAGGGAACTATTCATGAAGACCTGACTTCATTGGTACAACTTCAGGGACTTGTATCAGATAGTCCATATTTAAACTCTTGTAAAAGAGATTATAATCCAGTCCTCTGAGAATGAAGCTACCATTTGTTGTAGTTTATGTTGGTAGTTGGAACTTTAGTGAGGAGGATAAATCTAGCTATCAAGGCAAAGGGTCAATAGGACCTCAGAATTAGAAGTAGTTTGTGTTACTACTTTTTTCACTATGAATTTAGGTATTCCCAAATTCACTGACTGCATTGCTTATTTGATGGATATGACTAACAGCTCAATTTTCCAAATAACTGTTCACATTAACAGCTGCTAAAATTAGTATGAATTGAAGGGGTCCACTCTGGACTGTAATAATTTAACTTGAGGGATATTGTCTCCTATTTTCAGCCACTGTAGTGTTAAATATGGCAAATATGGATCAAGGATGTTTTGTTTTCTTTAAAGCTTAGATTTATCATTTGAAACATCGTTACATGGACACAAACTTGGTATTTTATTGTCTCTATCATTGTCTTACTACCATCCCTTTTGCTTTTGACTTCCTAACAGGAAAATGGCTTTAGGGAAATCCTTGTAGAATTAGACTCCTTTTTCTTCCTGATGGTGAGTCCTCTGGAACATCACCATAATGACCTTATTGGATTAACTGGCAAATCCCATACGTTTACTGAATTTGTGGGCTATCATTCTTTGTAAAAGACCACTTCCAAAAAAGAGATGGGCAATCTGCAGTCGAAAAGTTCTCTAAATGAATAAACCTGATGGTGTGTTTTTCCCCCAACAGGAAAAGCAATTAATTCAAGTAAAACCCTTATTCCCAAAAGTACTCTATTTGTAAACAAGGGACTGTGAATAAAAGGAGCAATAGTTATACTGGTTTCAAAGCCAGTGGACGTTAGGTAGCAAAGCAGGATGTGCCCTCTACTTTGAGTAATAGGAGCTCGACAGAAATCTGAGGACACTGCTCTTACGTAGCCTTTTCAAGTTAAAGAGGTGAGAACTCCTTTTTAATTACTGCTGCTGGCCAAGCAGGACTTTCTCTTAAGCCACGTCTTAACAGAAAAAGGATAGAGTTTGTAAATTGGAATTTACTGGGGAAATTTTTAGAGACACTAGTGGTGACTAAATAGTCTTAGTTTCGTTTCTCACTCTGCATGGGTCTGATGACAGCTTAAGGTTTGAACCACATATTGATCACTATCTCGTCCTAGGACTTGTGTGTTAATTTTGCTGGTTCTAAATTATCTGACAGTTTAATGCTCATTCAGGAGGGATTATTCTTTGCTTTTGCCTGGAAGGAGCTACCTCTGGGTCTGTGGTTGTATGTGTGAGGCTGATTCACCTAGAGCTGGGATCTCTGTACGTGGGTAGCCCTGGGATTGTCTCATTTGCATGGCTGCAAGTACTGAAAGAACCACCAAGGCTTCATTACTTTGTCTCCTCTACACTCTGTCTGCCTTCGTTGCTGGTGAGTGGTCGGAAGCACAGCTTTCTGGCACAGAAAATCAAAGATATGGCCCAAGTTCTCTGACAATACCACAATACTGTGGGCTTCTGTGGAATTGCTTCCTCTTTGTCTCCATGAAAATGCAGAAGCTCTGCCTTCTGAAATTCCTCCCACCACTGCGTATCTAACACAACAATACAGAAAATTATCTCCTCTCCGGTCTGTTTTCCAATCATTGACTACATTCAGAAAGTAAGTGATATGTACAGCAGAGCAGAAAATTATTTAGTAAACTAGCCAGTTTCATCAGGATGAACTATGTGGTTAAAATCAGATTTCAATAATTCACCAGTTATGCTCTGGAGAATTAAATAATAGCTAAAAAAAATAAAGTGTATAGATGCCAAATGGATCAGAAGTTAGTGACTGGTGTGTGGAAATCAAAGTCAGTTAGGGTTTACTGCAGGACTCTGCCTTTAAGCAGACTCTGTTTTAAGTAGTGTATGCGAAATTCAGAATCTCTAATCTCTTTACTAGGATTATTTATGCCTCAAGTGCTTTCTCTGATGACCCATGAATCAAATTATAAACTGTGGAAATGAATTTAAGTAGCAGCGTTGCTAAAAAAATGTCATGCAAGTTAGTAGAGTACTTGAATGTGACAATCTCAAAGGTCTCTTCCAACCTTGACAATTCTATGATTCTGTATTTCTAAACATCTGTTTTGAGACAGGTGGATTTCAGAAGAGCTTGAAAACAAGAGGTAAAAGACAAGAGACTAGATAAAATTCAGGATGAAAGATAGATTTAGAAATCCTTTAATTCTGGGTGGATGATTAATAATCTTTGTCTAATACGTAATTAAATTAGATATCATTATCTGTTAAAACAGTTCAGCCAGCTCTAATAATGAAGGAAGCCAGTCCTGAGTCCAGGTGTCAGCTGGCCGCATACTCCCTGAGGTTTTCCTAGCCTCAAGGATATTCTCTCATTTAATGAAAGTATCGATAATAGTATTAAATTATATGAGGAAGCATAGTCTCTTTCTTAAATACAATCTTCAACATGCAGCGCTGTTGGGACCTGCTGGCTATGTACTACATTTGTACTGCATTAGAGGAATCACGCATAACTTGGTGAAGCCAGGTCAAGATCTTCTTTAAATTACAAAATGTCTTATACTTTGGTATACCCCAAGTTATAAGTGTGAACGCAGTGTGAACAATTAGTTTAAATTCCATGTAAATTTTCACCTTCCTCCCATGTTAGTGGCATTAACTACTTGCTAATGCGGTGAGCCCATGATGATTCCCTGCTTTACCTTCCATTTCTCTTCTGAATGCTTCTTTTTGAAATAATTTTTGTGTAAGTTATGTTTGCATAAACTGTATGTGACTTAGAGCTACATACCTAACTCCTGACAGGATCTTACAGCTTAATGGATAGCACGTGTGGAGACATAAGAAGTGTTGGGTCCTGGTCAAGCCTTTTCTCCACACTGTGAACAAGTCATGGCACCAATGACAGGAACGTGATGACAGCAGCTCATTTTCTGCAGGTGCTTGAGGTCTCCTGGGAAAAAGCCCTTAATTAACTGCTGGATTTCACTGTGGAACATTACTTTCCAGGTACCTGCCTGTCTGTTGGGCAGTTATAAAGCCAGAGCAGCTTCATAAGGGCTAAAATTCTTTGAAATACCTGTTTCTGCAGGAGTACATTTGAGCAATACAAATAAGCCCTAGCTTACGGGTTACCTGCCTGGTTATGAATTTAGCCATTATCCACTCTTCCCAAGTGGCATCACTTCCCAGGAGGCATCACTGTAAACAAGTGAGACTTACTTACCTGTAGGGTTTTTCTGGAATAATGACAGAATGAAAAGACTTAATTCTGTTTTCCTGAGGCCTTGGGGGCCAAACCACTGTCCTTTTTTAGACCTAGTGCAGGCTTTGATAAAAACAAAACAATATTTTAAAAAAAAATATATATTTTTTGTTGTGCTCCAGGCAACACCCAGATAAGTTTTATTTCCAAATACAGTACTTGAGGTTTATTGTGAAGTGAGAAGGCCCAAATCTAAGCCTGATGGAGGTGCCAATTTTCTGGTCAAAGTGATCACTCCAGTTTAGAAAGCTTAGCATATTATAACTTCTTCTAGAGCTGAAATGGTGCAAAAGTCTAGCAAGGCAGCTCTGGATGTCAAATGTGTGTTTATTGCAGAAAAAGGAATCAGCTTGGGTCTTTATGGGGAAAATGTAATGAAATAGTTTCCTCTTAAAATGTAGCTCATTTGGTGAGAACTTGCTCACAAGTATTAACAGGGTGCTTGATAAACAGCTGAGGAGAAACTAGTATCGGTATTAAGATAAATATCTGAACAAAAGAAAAATAAGATTAAATCTCATGGCTGCATGGCTACGAATTGGAAACAGCCTGGTAGTTCTGGGAGCATCCTCCTACCCTATCCCCCAAATATAACCCACTCTCATCCTCACTTCACAAACATACCCCTCCTTTTGTGGTCCTCTGTCAGTCAGGGAACACATGGAAGATGTGTTGGGGCAGTGTGGAAGTTTCAGATGTGGACATAGGGAGGAGGTTTGTGCTGCTGTTCATGTGGTCCAGGGACTTCTGTTTCTGGGGTTCCTCAGACTGCTCTTTGGAGAACTAAATTTATGCAGGGAATGAAACAAAAAAAGTTAGGCTGAGGTAAGGCTAAGGGTTTCCATCTCGGTTATGTTTTGCTGCCTGCTCTTCTGGCAGCATTTCTCAAAGTATCCTGAAAATTGTGATCTGGGGAAGTAGCTTGATTGAATATTTAAATTTTAAATTTGTTGTCACGCTTATTTTTCCCCAGGTCAGGTGCTTATTAGAAATTTAACCTTTAGATTGTCTTATGAGCAAAATGTTCCTATGTAGTTACTGAGACCTGATTTCTGCCCCCCTTTTTGTTTTTTTTTCTTTCAATTGATGGCAAAATCTGCTCCTGACTTGGGAAAAAGGCTGGGAACCTTACCAAATGAAAGCCTGAAACCACAGCAGAGCATTTACTATTCATAATACCCCTTCTCTGTGAGTACAATCAAAAGGCAAATTATTCATTCTTTTCTCCAGATATATTACATAGTTACTGATGGGGATGGAAGTGATTCCCAAATACCTGGAGATACCTGATTTCCACAAGCATGGGTAACTCACATAATCACAGCATGTTAGGGGTTGGAATAGACTCTCATAGATCATTTCATCCAACTCCCCTGCCAAAAGCAGGCCACACAGGAGCACATCCTGGTATGTTTTGAGAGTCTCCAGAGGAGCAGACCACACAGCCTCTCTGGGCAACTTGTTCCAGTGCTTTGTCACCTTCACTAT
Source organism: Melanerpes aurifrons (assembly GCA_011125475.1). Lineage (NCBI taxonomy): Eukaryota > Metazoa > Chordata > Aves > Piciformes > Picidae > Melanerpes > Melanerpes aurifrons. The sequence continues at coordinate 25,039,144 of WWNC01000003.1, forward strand.
AAAGAAGTCTCCTTGTGTTGAAATGGAACCTCCTATATTCTAGTTTGTACCCATTGTTCCTTGTCCTATCACTGGGCACCACCAAAAAGAGACTGGCACCTTTATCTTGACACCTCTCAGATATTTGTAGACATTGATAAGATTCCCTCTCAAGAGTCCCAGGTCTCTCAATCTTTCTTCACAGGAGAGATGTCCTGCAGTCATCCTCACAGATCTCTGTTGAACTCTCCCCAGCAGATCCCTCTGTCTCTTAAACTGGGGAGCCCAAAACTGGACACAGTATTCCAGGTGTGGTTTCACTAGGACAGAGTAGAGGGGAAGGAGAACCTCCATAGACCTCTTGAGCACACTTTTCTTAATGTACCCCAGGATGCCATTGGCCCTCTTGGCCACAAGGGCACATTGGTGTTCCATGGTTAACTTGCTGTCCACTAGGACTCAGGTCTTTCTCCATGGAGCTGCTTTCCAGCAGGACAATCCCTAGTCTCTAGTGGTGCCTGGTGTTATTCCTCCCCACATGCAGGACTCTGAACTTGTCCTTGTTGAACTTCATGAGGTTTGCCTTTGCCTAGCTCTCCAGCCTGTCCAGATCTCATTGGATGTCAGTAGATCCTTCCACCCTCTCCAGTTTTGTACTGTCAGTGAACTTGCTGAGGGTACACTCAATCCCCTCATCCCACTCGATTAAATAAAGAGGTGACTCTTGGTATATGACTATGTAAAAGGAAAGCTGGACCTGCAAGATGTGTTCTCTGATATGGTCAGCTGCCACAGACTGTTCGAAAGGGAAACATCACAGCTCCAAAAACCTCTAAAAATCTCTAATCCGCAGGTGCAGGGATACCCTAGTGAAAAATCCAAAATGAATCAGAAATCCAAGATAGATCCTGCCCATGGAACCCATAAGTACAATGCCGGAGGTCTGCAATGAGTACTGATGCTATTGATGTGGAGTGGTGGTGTGGAGCCTACAGCAGAGACACACTGGACCAAACCAGCCCAAGTCAAAAGCCTCGTAGATTAAGTTTGTGTTAGCTGTAGTCTGTAGATTGCTTTAGCAAGAAAAATTGAGCCTGGGTGTTAAGATGATCTGGATCAAAAAATCCAAATTAGGTTTCCTCCTTAAAGAGCACATTTTGGCACTGGTTTTGGTAATGTTTTTAGAAAGAAAATATTTGGAAACAGATGCAGTATGATTCTGTGTATTAAAGCCAGCCTGTGAAATAAAACTATTCTTTCTGACTGCACAGAATGTTTCTGTATATTAAATCCAGCCTGTGAAATAGAACTATTCTTTCTAACTACACAGAATGGTCAGAAGACTCCTGGAACAAAATCCTTCCTAAATCTCATGCATGTTTTAAGGAAAGCTCTTGAAACATTAATAAGTGGTGAGCGGATGGCACGTTCTGACACATGCTGGGAAGTACGCACAGATAAAATGCAGGATGGCTGGTGATGTTTAGAAAGCAAACACGATCTGGGCTTCCACCTTGAATATCATAAGGTACAGAGCACAGTGTATTGCTTTAATGGAGGCTATTCTAGCATAAAATGAAATCCACATTTGAAACAATCTCTGCAGTCCTGCTTTAGGACACTGGGGAGAGTAATATCAAATGACTCCAGGATGGAGCACAGGTTGCTGGAGGGGCAGTCTCTGCTGTAACCTACATTATTTTTGTACTTAAAGAGAAGGGAAAAGTGTTGCGTTGACAGGAATTGAACAGGCACATATGGGCAGTGCCTTTTCAGGGGGGGCAGGGGGCGGTATTAACCCCTGAACAGAGAGCTTGTGTAGCCCTACATGCCACACGAGTCCCACTAGCTGGTGTGCTGGTTGTGCAAGTACTGCCTAAGCATCCTGATGGGTGTTTGCAGATGGGTAAAATGTTCTGTCCTGTTGGCTGCTCTGAATATGCACTGCACCAGAGCTTGCATTACTCCCGATGAAGGTGTGTTTGTGTCATTGTGCTCCTGGTAGTCTTCAGCAGCAGAGGGGCTGGCCTTGTTCTGCTGTCCCAGCATCATTGTGCAGTTGAGGTTGGGGCCATGACTGTGAACTGGCCCCAGCCTTCCTATCCTCTGTCCCTTCCTTCTTTTACCTCCTTCATGCTTTTTCTGGGATGTGTTGTCTTGTCCCATTTTATGTTGCAGCTAAATCACTTTCAATACAGCAAGTGGAGGCAAGTAGGGAGAGCACCTGGAGGCACCATCCTGCAGCAGATTGCCAGCAGCATCCTGATGAGGTAGCTGCCCTCTTGGCCAGATTAATCTTCTTCAGAAAATTCGAAAATTCCAGTGTGAGAGATGGGGAGTAGCAGGTGTGCAGCGGCCTCCCAGCCTGCAACAGTGCCTTGCTGCCTCTAGCTAGCAACTAGTGGGTCTTAAGCACATTTTTCCCTTATCTGTTGACCCTTTGGATTTCTAATGAGATGTACATCATGTACTGTATGTACAAAGTCTTGTTGCTGGAAGATTCAGATTGCTGTTCTTGTGCAAAGAAAACAAAACCCATGGATAGCTGTGCTCCCTTAGGCTGCTGAGCACCCTGTGCAACATTTTACACTCAGCAGAGTTTAACAGAGTTAAAAATAGTTCTTCTTGTCAAAATACCTCTTGGTAGTGAAATATGTCCTCGGGATACTTTGTTAAATGGTAACCTTTGGACCAAACAGTGTAAGGAAAAATCAGAACACAGCCTTCAGCACTGAAAAGAAAAAGTTTGTCTTAATTGTGCAATACAGGATGAAGGTTAAGTGCACAGAAAACTGGTGTCATCTCAGGGATGGAAAGAATGGAATTAAAATAGAGATCTAAGGGTGAAAGCATAAGATATTATGTCTTTGTGAAGTATTTTTCCCTTGGTGCCTGAAAGATTATCTGAGAGAAAATATCTAGCTCGTATAGTGGATGGAAGCCTTGCTGGGAGTCTGAATTCAAAGCAAGGTAAAACCTGGCCTTTTACTTTTCATTTGTTTATTTGTTTGTTTTTAAAGGGTAATGGAAATTCTAAATTCTGCTAACAAGTTATAATTTCTAACCCCACGCTTAGATAGGTGTTTCTACCCGAGAAAAAAATGTTAGTGATAACAGATTGTTTTGAGTAAATATATATCCCTGTGTGAAATCTCAAACCTGGGCTATACACTGTAAAGAAGTGATTGTACTAAGTCAACAGAAATTAAAATGAAACAGAGGACATTACCAAGAGAAAAGTAAACAGTAAATAAGGATTGAGAGGTGAAAGATGGCTTCATAATTTTTTTGTTATAATAACTGTAGCTGGTGTTAAATGTAGCTGATAAGACAAATTACTTTAAGACTGTGTGACTTTGAGGTTATTATTCTTGTTTTATTTTATCAATGCTAATAGATTTCCATGTATCTGTTTTCTGCTCTGCAGTCTTGAGTTACTGCTTTGTATCTTGAAGTTAGATACAGTATTTTTAATGCCATGCAAATCTTCCCTGTTGGGTACTAACTGATACTTTATTATTCTGGTACCAGGTAGTGAGTGAATAAGAGAATTGCCAGGTGAGAAGGATTTACCCCCTACGAATTTGTAGTAAATTCCTAACAAATTCTACGATCACATAAATAAATTAAATAAAAAGTGAGGTCAGAGCTATAAATGTAGAAACACTGCATCACAGTTCTGTAAAAATTAGAAAGTATTTTTCATGAATGTAATACATTTTAGAAACAATCAGGTTATAAATAAGCTGTAAATGCATAAAATCAGCTTTAATATATCTGCTTACTAAGCAGGAATGTTTCAAGAACAGATCTCTGCCCACAAAGCTCAACCATTGGGTATTGGGGTACATTGATGTCTACAACTACCTGAAGGGTGGTTGTAGCCAGGAGGGGGTTGGTCTCTTCTCTCAAGCAACCAGCACCAGAACAAGAGGACACAATCTCATGCTGTGCCAGGGGAAGTTTAGGCTCAAGGTGAGGAGAAAGTTCGTCACTGAGAAAGTTGTTCGCCATTGGAATGGGCTGCCCAGGGAGGTGGTGGAGTCACCATCCCTGGAGGTGTTCAAGAGGAGATTGGACGTGCCACTTGGTCCCATGGTCTAGTCGTGAGGTCTGTGGTGACAGGTTGGACTTGATGATCTTTGAGGTCTCTTCCAACCTTGGTGATTCTGTGATTCCATGATAAGGAAGGTATGTTCCAGAAGAGGGCTTGTGGGAAGCAGTGGAAGAGAGTTAACAATAAAGTCAGTCTTACCTCCCCGCTAGCAAGGAAACCCCCCAAGTAAGCAAACAAACAAGCAAACAAGAAATAACACCAAAAGAATCCAAAACCAGCCCATTGGAGAGATTTTCTTAAAATTTCTGTTTCAATTACTAGTGAGCTTTTGGATTTTAAATATCAATTAGCCTTCATAGAGGAAGTAACAATGTAAGCTGTCCGGGACAAAGGCCCTATATCCATATTTTCCTTGCAAATTACTGATGGTATTTTGAGTTATATAAAAATGATTATGGATAAATTAATAGAGTAATAAAATTGACTTTTCCAGTAGCTTTTGATACTGCTTAAGATTTGTTTTTCATATTCTGCCTAAGAAACCCTGTCTTCTATAATAGGAGAAATGTCTCTGACTGTAGCCCATTAAAAAAGAAGCACAGCTGAGGAGCTTGCTTCTTATACACAGGGACAAGACATCAGAACCCAAGAAATCACTAAAACCCATATAATTTCCTACTATTTGTATGGTGGGAGGACTAAGCAAGTATTTACAAATAATTCTAGCATAGCTTTTGAAGGTCTTGTCTGTCTGCAGTTTGCACATAAAACCCCACTAAAGATTAAGTGCTGCAGTGTTTTCCACCAAGATGGAGCTGTTTGGAATTGTTTTCGTCTTGGACATTTTTCTATATGCCCCATGACTTTGCAGTGTGTTTGGAGCCACCACAAAGGATGAGGGATTTAACTCCTAGCCGAGCCCTGGTTGGCTCTGGGGGCTGCTGGCTGTGGTATTCAGCTTTCCAGGGCTGACTATAATAGTTGTGTGTTGGAACTAGTAAATTTGCTTTCTTGCTGCTACTTCTTATTTTTTATTTATTTTTTTTTAACAAAACAAAACCAACATGAAACAAACAAACCCCACTTTTGTTCTGGTGTGCAAAACAAATGGCGAGGGAAAAGTTTTCTCTCAGCATTCATCTCATAGTGCAATAGCATGTGGTGCAGAAATGGGGCTATCAGGAGGTGCTATTTGCAGAGGCTTAGGGAACTGGATGGTCTAAATGCAAACTGTGGAGAGATCCACATGGAGGTCAGGCAGGGATTTTTGAAATTTACGCTGGCATGGCTGGGAGCAGAATATGGCCTTTGCAGTCTCTAGCTCTGCTTTGGCATACTAAACTTCAGTGCAGTGTTAACCCCCTTTTGTGTCATTTTTGTGGTATCTGGCTGCATTCTCAAGTTTGCTGTTTTCTTTTAGGAAAAAATGGAACATCATAGTGTTTTTCTGGGTTATGTGCAGTCTTTGGATGCCTATTGTGCTTTCAAAGCAGTTTCACTTAAATCTCTATATATTCATTTTGCTGCCCATCAGGTCCACTGAAGTCTGGGATCTTGGGAACATATACCATATAACTGACTTTATTTGTTTTGTGTTGAGGGTATCAGACATCTGGTGCCCAGGACACAGGACTGTTGGGAGAATGTAAGTATCTATGTCTTTTGTCAAAAACAAATGTCTCTGGTGATTCCAGCTTCGGAAGGTAATGGTTGAAATAAGATTTAAAAGCAGTGCAGTTCTAGGTACTCAGGAACAGATCTAGAACTTGTGAACTCCCCTCCTTTGCTCCATCTAAGTGTTGACTTCTAACACTAAGATGTTACTGAAACTGATTTCAGTGACATTTAGTTTGTATGGGTATGGCTCTGAGGTGATTTGTGTTTGTTGCTGTTTTTCTGAGTGTATTAGAGAATTTGTGTGCAAAGATGGTGACAAGTTTAAAAATAACAGCAGTGCCAAAATTGCACTGTGGGAAGTGCAGTATTTCCCCTGCACACTGGCATAAGATGCAACTGCAACTTTATCAACTGCTGTGCCAAATTGTTTCATCAGACCACAGTGTCTCCATCCTTAATTTTCTCCATCCTTCATTTTGTACTCCTAAAATTCAAGCTAGAAAGGAATTTAATGTCTGACTCTGTGGGGCAGAAGAGGATGATCTCTTCTAAGAAATTCTTGTTGCTTGCATATGTATGAAGCCAGTTTTCCTTTGATAGGGTTGTTCTACATATTTATAAATCAAGGCTTTATCTGTAAAATATCTTATGACTCAAATCTTGGTTTGGCTTATATCAACAGATTACTCTGAAGTGCACATCTGCATGTGTGTGCATAGAATATCTAAATGCTATCAATGTTTTAAAAAATAAGAGCTGAGAAGATTCCCCAAAATTTCAGTGTCAGCTCCTAAACAGGCCTAGAAAAGCCCTGTACAGCTGTCACCAAGCCAGGAAGTGCCCAACAGTTTTGGACTTTCCTGATGCCCAAGAGCCTGCTTCTGTACTCTTGTCCAGGGCACTTTGGTCTTGTTTGAGCCTAAGCAGCTCATCCATCTCCTTTTCCCATGGGGACCCTCCATGCCATTTCCCTCCCTACTGTGCCTCTTCATGCCAGCCTGAAGGAGAAACCACCTTCTCACATTCTCTAGCTGCTTCTGCCTAAGTTTTACCAGGCAGGACTTTGAATTTTCCTTTGCATTTGAATAAGAAGCTAAGTCATATTTGTGACCCATAGGATAAACATTACATGGAGGTTTCTGGACTTCCAGTATCACAGGGGATTGCAGGATAACCCCTGTGGTCTATTTTTTCTGTTTATGACTGTAGCCTAAATAGTTAGGGAGGCAAAAGGAGGCATCCCAGTGCATTATTCCTGCTCCAAAACTCTCTGTATTAATATAATAAACAGGTTATGAGCACAATACAAACAATTTTTAGAGCAGGGACTCAGGACAATCTCTTTTCCCATGTGAATGCCCTGAATTTTGGATTCTGTGTTGCACAGAGGAATACCGTAAAAAGAAGAGGTAATGGAAAGGGCTTTAGGCAGGAGTCATCTGGAGGCTACTCATTTTCCTAGGAAAGTAATACTGCTGCATATTTTTCTCCTCTTGAACAGAGGTTGCTGAACTTGCTGTCCATATCCTGGATGAACTCCCCATCCCCAGTACTGCTCAGAAAATGCCTGTACCCGTTACATACTCCTCTCACTGTGCTCAGAATCTGATCTCTGGGTTTTAAATGGAGGACCTTATGATTTCTTTTTCTCAGGAGATGTCAGGCCATGAATCACTGTTGGAAGGGAGGCATTTCCTGGTTAGCAGCATTGAGCCACAGAAAGAGGCACATCCCAAGGACTGAAAGCTTCCCTTTGGGTTACCTCTAGGTATGTTAACTATTGGTGTGTTCAGCCTTGGCACCTAATTAACTACCTGTGCTGCCTGAAAGCTGAGGCACTGACACCAGGTTATGCATTTTGCTCCAAGGAGCAAAGCTGAATCTTTTCTGTCTGCTCTAAACTTCTGTCTCACTCTGAGCTCCTGGAAGGCTGAAAATGATGCTGGAAATCCTGAAAAACAGGAGGGACTGTTCTTTCCATGTAGGGTAGCCAGGTCTCCCATGTACAAAGCTAAGCTGTTATAAAAGGCAGCTTGAACACAGCATGGGACTCAGTGAAAGAGTTTCATCCTTGTCTACCTTCATTACAGCCTTGTCTGTTCACTTCTTGGGCAACCTCCTTCTTGCCCTTTCTTTTTTTTTTTTTTTTTTTTTTTTTTTTTTTTTTAAACAGTTAGAGCAGTGGATTACTCCTGGTAGAAGGTCAGAACTTCTGACATCAAAATTCGACTGTGACCACAGCTGTGTAGTTTAGTCTGTAGAAGTAAAAAATGCAATATTGCATGTAACCTGGCTGCTGATAGGCCTGCCAGGAACTGGCTGCCACACACCTGAAAAATGGCCCTGAGATATTAAGTGACAGCCTGTCATAAAGACATTTGGCTTTGATGCATCAGACCACACTCCAGGGCAGAAAACAACCCCTGGTTCTTGTGTGGAGACAGAAATGGGGATTTTCATTTGGATGGCTTGAGTGGATACATTTTCAAAGTGGGGAAAGTACGCAGGATGGCTTTCAACAGGAGCATGCAGAAAGGGAAAAACACTTGAGCAAATCCCTCTGGGAAGCGACCTCCTGAGGTCCCCTAGGGCAGAGCGGGGCTGCTCTGCTCTCCTTCTTCCACTCCAACCCCCATCCCCCCGCCATACTCCGAGGCTTGTACGTGGGAGCTCCGGGGAGACGGTGGGAGGCAGAGCTGAGGGGCCGTGGCTGGGAATAGGAATCGGGTGGAGGGGGCGGGGACGGCACTCCGGTGCTGTCCCCGGCAGCCTCTGCCTTCCTCAGTGCTGTGGGACTCTAATCGTACGGCGGGGCTTCCTCGCTCGGCGTTCCCGACTACACGGCGCGGCGGGGCTGCCGGGGCGCGGCGGGGCGCGGAGCGGGGCGGGGCGGCGACGCGGGGCCGTGCGTGGCAGCCTGCAGCCGCGCCCCGCGCTCGGGAGGCGGCGGCGCCGCTGCCGAAGGTGCCTTCTCGCCGGCGGCAGCAGTAGCAGCCGGAGCAGCCGCCGGCGGGCAGCGGCTCCCGCGGCTCGGTGCCGGCAGGTGATTAAGCGAATGAGCGGGGAGCGGCCGGCGGGGATCAGCTGCGGCCACCGGCTGCTGCGAGGAGGCTGAGCCCGGCGCGGAGACAGGAGGCGCGGAGAGGTGCGCGGGGCGCGGAAGCCGCAGTCCCAAGTTGTGTTGGAGGCTGGAGCGGGGGCGGGTGCACGGTTGCCAGGCGGCTCTGAGGGGGTCCAGTCGGACGGTGGGTGCTAGGGGTGCCCCGCGGGATCCGCCGCGGCCCCGCAGCCGCAGCGCTGGCGCTGGTCGGCCGCCAGGTCCAGGACTGCGGGGGGCAGGGATGCAGGACGCCCTTCGGACCCGAGCTGGGGGCTCCTGACTCGGAGCTGGGCAGAAACTTTAGTTCTGGTCTGGCATGAGGGGGCACTTCCCTGTGGGGAGAGCGCACTGTCCAAACCCACGGCGCAGTTCGCTTGTAGAAAATCTCAGGGACTCAAGTCCCAAAATGCTTTCCTGTAGGACATATGAATAACAGATTTTTAAAATGAAAGCACTGCTGAAAACCTTGCAGAGGAGCTTCGCTTGGCATGCTTGTATACTGAAGGCTTTTAATAAAGAAAATATATTTTCTTCCAACTGGATGCAAAAAATAGAGCTGAATTATCACTTCCTAAATCTACCATAATTCCTGGCTTTCAGTTAGGAGAGCTTTTGGTGGCATTCAAGTGCCACAGCCATGATGTTCTCTAAATATCTTCTAATCCTCAAGCAAACAAAAGTCTGTTGGTGTTTAGTAGGTTTTGTACATGCAGGGCATAGGCGTAGTTCATTCCTACTTCATATTTACTTTATGTTGATACAAATTCAATGCTTCTGCTCTGCCCTGCATTTTGTCAGGGTCCTCTCTTGCAGCGGAATTGAGAGGACTTTCTAAATGAAGCTAACAAGTAAAATATGCTTTGAAATGGAGTGCAGATGGGAAGCATCTTAAGTATTGTGTTGCACAGCAGCGCACGCTCCATGTGTGCCATTCAGCTCACAAAACTCGGGATTTTATGAATGCATCCATAATCTAAACTGGACCTTGTGCTGTTTGGAAATACCATCCATTAGTGTTGAGAACAGCAGCCGCTCTCGTGAGAAAGGTTAATTCCACTCTCTTGCAAGAGTGCTTTTGGTGCCTGACACCTCTGGTCAGGGTATTGGTTAGAAGCATGTATATGTCCTAAGTTTTCAATTAAAAAATATTATCAGATTGTTGAATAGTGGTGTTTCCTGGCTCATGGGAGTGTTTTCTTGGCTTTTCTAGAGCTGTTTTGTGAGTTAGGCATTTGCCTGTTGCAACCTAATTCATTATCGTGGATGGCCAGCCTTGACAGTAGAAACTGACAGTCTCTACCTAATTTCATCACCCCCTCGTCCCCCCACCCCCCGCCTGCGGGTTCATCGCACCCTTTCTTCACGGTAGGGAGCGTCTCTTTGGCTCCATCTCCTGGCTCAAAAAGAGGATCCCCCTTCACGGATGGGGTATGGAGAGATGGGAAGCCTCCCGGTTGTATTAGTAAAGGGTGGGAGAGAAAGATTATGGAGGTTTCTTCTTGGACTTGAACTGTAATCTTGAGACCTCTTACAGCAGGATACCTCCACCTTCCCACTGGAGTGAGCATTAGATCTTTTTCATGGGAAGAGACTGTATCTCTCATGTTACTTCTTTTTATGTCTTGGAAAGACTTTGGATGTAGTGATTAAATATTATAATACTATGTAGAAAATAATAATTCAATGTTTCGTTTTTTGCATGGGTCTGCTGTAGGAGTTAGTAATCTCAAATGGTGTATCGCTGTGTGTAATAGTCTGGTGGAAGTGTGTTAATGGTATATCCCTTATGTCATGATTTTTCTGTGTGGTCAGGAAAGTGTGTCGCCCACAAATTATTAATCCACTTTAAACAGAAAACCTGTGGCAGTGTGGAAGGATCTTACTGTGATTTAGCAGATGTGTGTCTTCATGGACTTTTGAGTTTGAGCAGAAGGAATCTTATTCCATAAGCGCAGTGAATTGATAAGATCCTCCTTTGTGAAGGATCTTCAATATGCCCTGGTTTTATTGAAGGCCAACTTTCTTAAAGTGCAGAAGACAGGAGGAAAAGAGCCTTACCTGGACTGTAGAGCCAGAGTATCTGTCCTGCCTGTGACAGCTAGTCTTTTATATCTACCCAGCATACTCTAAAGTGAAAGGAGAAGGTGGCAGACTTTGTTCTGATGCTGATCATCGTTCCTTGCGATGCTGTTCGAGGGAGCAGAGCAATAAGCTGTAATTTTCTGAAACTGGCAGGTATGTGGAATTTCAAAGATCTTTTTCTTTGTTGCTATGTAAGTGTCTTGTTTAGTATAGTAGATGCCAAACAAGCCTATGTACATCAATACCACTTAATAGTTCATTAAGTGTGATAAATCATGTGGTCTTTGGGTAAGAACTGATAAAAGCAGCATAGTGTGGTGTCAGTGCTACCTATTTATTTTTTATTTGTGTGGCATTCTCACTCAAAGTGGATATAGCCCTTCCTATCGACACTGGGGTTTTTTTTTTTGTGTTAGTGCAGTGCCCCCTGTTTGCACGTAGAGATGTTCCTCCTTACCTGTGCAGTCTGGCATAAAGGGAGGAGCTGTGGGAAGAAGATAGCCTCAGGAGGGCTATGGTGGCCCACAGCTTCTCTACGATCATCCAGAACCTCTCCTTGGAGGCTGGACATTGGTGAGTCTCTGAAAGCATATTATGCCCATGGAGACCACAATAGAGGGGGGAAAAAAAAGATACTTCTTAATACACTTGCTCTGTTTATCTTCTGAAGTTAGCACCTAGATTTTTACTATGCTTTGTGCCTGCTACAACCAGAGACAACATCACCAGCCCTCCAAGGCTGAGCTGAATTATTTTCTGGCTTAGGTATCACCAAGAGACACAAGAGATTTTTGCTGCAGAACATGTGTGTGTGGTGCATGTCTTATTCAGATGTTATTTCCTTAATAAAATTGTTTATTTAGTATTAAGATTTGTTGGCTGGTTTGGGTGTTGTTCCCTGCCTACCTCTAGCTGTAGGATAGAACAGTCAATTGGGTTCTCTCTGGCTTTGTAAGTTTTGTAAGTTAATTGAAGGTACATTCCACAGTCCTGGTAGAGTTGCGATTACAGAGAACTTGAGGTGGTAGCCTGTTTGATATGTGTGAGTAGAAATGCCTGCTTTTGTGGGTACAGTGTTTCTGAAGGAGAGCAGAAAGGCAGTAGCCCTTGAAGAATGCTTCAGAGGATTTGGTTGGAATGTTGTCTACAGTCAGCCCTGTGAAAATGCTGGCTAGGTGTTCTAGTGAAGTTTAAGCTAGCTGAGTATGTCCCAGCTTTACACAAACTCATGCACATGTACTTTCATTCATTATATACTGGGACACATTTCTTGAGTCCTCCCACTTCTCTTCTTCCCCATCCTTCCCCCTTGTCCAGACCCTGCCCTGTGGTAACTGTCACTTGGGCAGAGAGGTTCGGTTCACAGTGAAGCTGAATCTGCCTATGAAGTTATGTGCAATCTGCAGAACTGGACTTCAGTATTACCTGACAGGCAGGAAACATTTTGCTTGTTGTAGCACATATACTAAAATTGGAACAATACAGAGAAGATTAGCATGGCCCCTGCGCAAGGATGACACGCAAATTCGTGAAGTGTTCCATATTCAGTCTCAGGCTGCACCAGGGGAGGTTTAGGCTGGATATCAGGAAGAAGTTCTATACAGAGAGAGTGATTGCCCATTGGAATGGGCTGCCCAGGGAGGTGGTGGAGTCACCATCATTGGAGGTGTTCAGGAGGAGACTTGATGGGGTGCTTGGTGCCATGGTTTAGTTGTCTAGGTGGGTTGGACACGATGATCTTGCAGGTCTCTTCCAACCTGTTTATTATTATTATTACTATTATTATTATTATCACTTCGGGAGTAAATGCATTTCCTTTTTTGGTAGGCTAAGGACTTGTGACAGCTTGAGATTGGTGAAGAGAAGTACTAAGTTCAGTTAAAATACACAATGGAATTACATTATTGTAGGCCACAATGTAGTAAATGAGCAAGAGCTTAACCCAGGATTCAGGGAAAAACCCAGGAAAGCTTTATCCAGGGATGCAGGATTCATTCAATTCTGCAGAGTGCTCCTTGAATGCTGATAGCATTCAGTGATTGACGTCACTTGTCACTCGAGCCAAAAGTCCTGGGCCATTTTTCCAGAGCTGTAAGGAACTGAGGTTGAAATGCTTTGGCTTCAGGATCATCTGGACAATCCTTGATCCCTCTGGTATTCTGGAGGTACATCTCCAGGTCTTCTGTTTGTAGAAGGGTGGTTGTTGGGTTGTCTCAGTGCAGCAGCAGCTTTGGTCAAATAGATCCCTAGAACATTTGCTTCTTGACCTGCACGGGATGCAGCTTGGCAGTGTTTGCTTAGCTTTGTGCTGGAATGAGCTGACCCGGGCATGCTGACTTTGGGGTGTGTCATACTCATGTTTTAATAGTTCATAGACAACTCTCTTCCTGACAATGGGTGATGGGCTAATTCTAATTTTATGTAAATCTGATGAAAATCTGAAACATAAGTTGAACACTGTAAGGGGAGAGTCTGTCTGCATAGCTGCCAGCATTGCTTTCTGGAGATTGAGGTTCACATTGACATAGTTCATTAGATTTGTCTCACAGCATCTCAAACACTTCCTATGCTCTTGGCTCCAGATAAATTATGCTGGAGCTAAAGATTTGCAGTAACTTGTAGAATATGATCTTTTGTATCAAGAAACTGTGGCCCAGTAGCCCAGCTTCCAAGTACTACTGTATGTACAAAATGGACAGGGAATATATCTGTAAATCCTTGCAGCTGCTGGTGAGCTGGGAGGGCAGCAGTGCAGTGTCAATGTTGCTGACACAGGAGCTGAAGAGAGGACCAAGAATCTCACCCTACTGAACAGGAAGGAAACACATTTTCAAGTTCTTCTTGATAATCCAGGATGCTCAGGAATTTCTTGGTAGGGTCAAACTTCTGTGCTGGTTGTTCACGGATGATTGCACAGTCTGAGGAGAGAGTAATGATATCAGGCAAAAGATCTTTGTCCTGTGTCGTTGAACTCTGACCTTCCTCTTTTGGGGACAGGATGTTTTGTGATTTGGGCTGATGCAGTAAAGGGTTTTGTGCTCTTCTAGGTCAAAGCTGAAAGAACAGAGAGGAGGAGGATGCAGCAGCCAAAACAAAAAAGTTACAGCGATCCTTAAACACACTGACATGTAGGAAGGAGCTGTTTAAAATATGAGTGAGCAGGAGATGTAAATTACTTGCTAAGAGTTCAGCTTCCAGAGACAGGATAACCATGGGGGACTGCTTTGCTTGTATTGGATATTCATCTGCCTGGCTGAAGTTTCTGGCTCTTTCCCAGATTCTTTAATGTGAAAATGTTTATTGAAAGTGACTTCTTGATTTCATGGGTTTTGACCAGTGATCTGGGGATAAGTGTGATTTGCTGAGCTGATACTCATCAGGATTTTTTGGGGTTGAGTGTAGAACAGACTTATTTATTGACTATGTGGCATCTCTGGTGTGATTTCCTCATTGCTTGGTTGATGATGAGACAATTGGTAATAAATTGGGGAAAGTTGGTTTCTTCAGCAAAGGAAAAGTATTACTTGTGGATTTCCAGGGCATAGGGCTGCAAAGGATGTAGGAATATTTTCTGTGTGAAGTCACCTCAGCTTTTTGATGTTGTTTATGAAATAAGAGTGAAGAAAGTAAAATTCTTTTGATAGGCACCGTCAGACACCACCTGCCTGACAAGACCCAACAGAGATGAAACAGCACTAAAACTATGCTGCCCTGTTGAATCCCCCATCTTGATGTATGAATAGCAGAGTAGGGAGGAAAGAGTGAGAAAGGGTTTGTAGATGGAAAGCTTCCTTGTGGAGGTGGACTGGTCTATGAGAAGCAGCAAAGGAGTAGCTCTGCAAAGTGCCCACTGAAAGGGGAGGTGAGTTGTGGTAGGCAGGTTGTATCTTGTAGGGAAAGCATGTGTAAGTCTAGCCACTTGAGGCATCCCTGGGCTCTTTCAAGGGAACTCTGAAGTTATGGGGCTTCAAAGGGAAACCTCTCTTCAGGCTGCTCTTTCCAGCTGGACTTACATGAAATTATTTGTGATTTCCACCAATCTACAGTAATGTGGCCATTGTCTCCTAGCTGTAAGCCTCATTGCATGAAGCTAGACAGTCTCTCATGTCTTTTCAAATCCAGCTGCTGCAACCCTTTTAAAGTCTAGCTTTCACTTAACTACACAGTGCTTTCCAGTGCAGCTTCTAAAGCAGAAGTTTAGACCAGCCAAAGATATTTTCTGAAGTTGTCCTTCTTCCCCTCCAGGGAAGAAATTTCTAAAGAAGACACCATGCAACCACAGTACTTGAGCAGCCTTGTGGAAACAGCTGTTGGGGATGCAGAAGGCTGAATTGGAATATGGTTCATAGCTGAAAAGTTAATTTTGCCATTAAAACTAAAATTTAAGAGAGTCCAGCTGCCTGCAAAATACAGCAGCTGTGTTGAGCAGCCAGGGTGCTCCTGGATGAAAAGGGGGAAATATGTTTTATATTCTCTTCCATGAGCTCATCTGGCCTTTAAAAACAAACATGAAGTCAGCCAGAGGCAGTTGTTTATGTTGCAGGTGAATTGCAAGAGCACCTGGGAGACGCAGGGACATATGCTGCCGGTTTTAAGGACACTTCATAGAGCTGCTTATAACTTATTAAGGTCTCAAAAGCAATAACGTAAGAGCAGTTTCCACTATGCAATCCCATTGTTTAGCAAAACCTCCTGCCAGTACTAAGAGTAGGAAATCATTTGGTGTTGCAAGGAAAACTTTCTGAATTCTACCTAATAAAGGGGATGTTGGGTGTATTAATCCCAAAGCTGCAGCAAAGTGAAAGCAACGTATCATGGTCAAGGAATAGAGGGAAACTGATTGTTTCTGTTTCTGTGAACTTTTGGTTAATTACTCCTCATAGCTAGGGAGTTTAATTCTTAACCAATCACCTAAAATTACTGTACACTTTATTGTAAAGTTTCAAGCATGAGTGGAGTACACCAACCACAAAAATATGTACATGTGATACCCCTCTGTGGGAAAAAATAGTTGATGGTGGAGAAAAAAGCCTTGAATGAGCTAGTAGTACTGTTTGAGGCTTTTCTACATTTAAGGTAGCAGTGGGATGGCGGATTCACAGAAAAGCTTGAAGAGGCAATCCTCCTTCCTTGCAGTTGTACTGCATTAGTAGGAGTTGTGCATGGAAGTAATTCGGAGTATAGTTTCTACTCATCCTGCTACACAAGCATTTTAAGCCTTAGCTGTTTGAAATGGGTCAGAAGGCATAAACATCCATAAACTTTTCCCACAACATCTGGAAAATGTATGTGTATATAAAAGCTATTTGTATATAGATATCTGAGCAAGATGGTTTTGTGTTGAGTGGATTGACAGGCATCCTCTGCATAATCCCACTTCTGATGCAGCACTCTTCTACTCGTCTCACGCTCGCTCCACTCTCTGCAGAAACAATCTCAAAGGGTCATGTCAAAAGCATCAGTCATGGGGTTTTACAGTGACTGACACTAATTAGCCTCTATGTTTTCCTTCTCTCACTCCCATCTTCCTTTTTAACTTCTTGTTTTTCCTTTGAAGTAGAGATTAATTTGGAGTATCAAGATTGCAAACTGCCCTCATTTGAACCTCCCTGCACTGTTAATTTTATTGGGCAATGTTGGGGAATAGTGGGGGAATTCAGCCATGATAGTGAATCACTTGCTATCACTGATGGTTTCTAAAGCCTTCAGCCGTAACTATCTCATTTCTTCTCTCTGATGCACTGTTTCTCTTCTACCCCAAGCCATTTTGAGTGAAATGCTGTGCTCTTCACCAGCCTCTCTTCCATCATTTTCCTTGGTTTTAGTTTGGAAACCTCAGGTTTTCTTGGGAAAAGTAATCCTCTTTTCTCTCTATAGTGACTCAGAAAACCAATCTAAAGTAGCTTTTACTGTGTGTCAGTAGTATGTGTCTGAGCTCCTCATATATTTCATCCCCAAGTGCCTCTAGTGACAGTAAAGGACCTGGTGGCAAGTGAGGAAGGGTCTGGGAGGTTCTGAAGTAGCAGTGCAGCTCCTTGGTAGGTGGGCTCATTGGGCTGTGTGTGGTGAGGAGATAACGTCGTCAGGACCAACGTTGGACTTTCCACTTGGTTGGTCTTGTTTCGAGCTGTCAGTTTTTGTGCATTGAACAGTCAGCCTCCTGCCTAATTATTTCTTTGGGTAAGCTCTTTTCAAACAGTAATGTTTGGGTGGATATAAGCCTCCTTTCAAGGTCCACAATAAACCTATTTATGACTAGTTTATACTCCTTTCTATTTCTTTTCTGTCTCTCCAAAGAGTGCCTTCATTTTGCTCCAGTAGCAAAGCCAACATTTTTTTGTCTCATGAGAGAGGTCATCCTGCTGACCTTTTCTTGCACTATTCCAGTTTCAGTTAACCTTTCTTGAACTCAGTAACCTGGAATTGCACATTGTTCCAGCTGAGACCTTACTCATGTCTTGTATGTTTTCCCATCCCTCACTGAGACCTTGGGTAACATCTGGCTTTTTTATGCTCTTGCCATGAGCTACAAAACCACCAAAATCTCTTTCTATATCACTTCCAAGTGTCAAGCTCCCAAACTGCAGAACATATTTCTTTAATCCCAAAGTACATGACTGCACTTGGCTTTATTACAAACTGTACCTTCTGTCAGTTGTTTCAGTCCTCAAATATTCTGAATAAACTTCTGCCCATCCTCTCAGTTGACAGACTTTCCCAGCTATCTGTTGCCTGCAGATTTCATTCATGCTTCTCTACTTTCCCTATCAAGGGAATTGGCGGAATTGCTAGATAAGACTGTCCCAAGGCAGATCTTTTAGAAAATGTGTTTATAGTTTGTCTTTCTCACCAGAATTTCAACATCTGCACAAACTTCTCTTCTGGCTTTTGGGAGGTGGAGCTTGGTTTGGCTATGTCACTTGTCCGAAATAGTAAATAGGATGGATGACGGAGCTGGGCTGCTAAGTGGTCCACACACAGGGACATGCTGCATGTGCAGGGTACAGGCAACAAGCATACATGTGTCAGAGGCGTGAAGCTAAATATTTCCTCATGGAGAGTGAAGAATGTCTTTGTATTCTAGTCTGTCATTATCAACGCCTAAAATTTCCTGCAGAAGTTTTTTGTTCATCATAAAACAAATAAAAGGTAAAAAAATTATAGATATATGAAACCAGTGATTTGAGTGTAAAGTGAGAATGGGATTTTTAATTTATGGTTTTATTAGCTTCAGAAATGACTGGAGATGAGAATTATCAAATCTGTCAACTGTAACCATTGAAGGTGTTACTAAAATAGTATTGTCACTGTCTCTTCTGCTTATCCGAACATGTTGCCTCATGGAAATGGTTTTGAAAAACATCATTTGTGTTCTGGTTAGTGATGGAAGACCAGACTGTATCATCTCCATGGGCCTCATCCAAGCCCAGTTCCAGCTGGGAGACAACTACTGTGGTCTCCCAGGGCTTTAAGCAAGCAGCCCAGCCCTTTCTAAAACCAGCATATACATCAAGTGGGTCATTAAAAATAACCCACCAAAACAGGGTAAATTTTAAAGTATACATTGTATATGCCTAAAATGGCCAGTAACCTGAATTATTAATAGAGACCATGACAGATCTAGGACATTAGCTTTATACATTCATGAGCAGATATAGGTGTATCAGAGAATGAAGGCTGTACTTGTGTGATGTTCATTAAAATTAGCATTTGAAGGTGATGAAGTACTCCAAATCCACTCATAACCACTATGGGTTTCCTTTGTTCAGTTGCTTAAAAGCTCACCTGGAGAATTTTAGGAGGTAAAATGAACAAACAAGCCATTCATGATGGCTCAATGGGGGAGCAAAAACTCAGTGACATCTGCAAGATGTTCATCTGAGACAGTGAGAGTTTGGATTGTGCTGTTTTGAAAATTAATAGTGTTTTCTGTCCAGCCACAAAAATCCACCTGTGACAATTTGCTCTGTGTGTACATACTTGAAGAAACAATTTAGAGCTTTGTCCTTGCATTAATCAGTGGAGGAGAAGGAGCGTGTATCCAATGGTTGTTTGTTTGTTTGTTTGTTGAAGAATCATCTAAAGCTAGTGTTTGTTTTTTATCTTTTTTTTTTTTTTTTAATTTATTTAGTGCCTGGCATCTGCTTCTTGCTGCTGATCTTTGCTCTTTAGGATGCTTGTGTTGGGTTCACAAAATCTCTCTTAAAGTCATAGAAAAGCCATATTGTTGGGTCATTGCTATTTAGACATTTATACATCAGTATTTCAGTGTATGGTTGTTTAGCTTCTTGTTTTGTTAGTTTGGGTTTTTTTTATAATGGCACTATGATTGGCAGAGCCTGATCCATTAAAATCATATGGTAGAGGGGTTTTATCACTTACTTAAAAATTCCTGCTTGAAGTCCAATTCCTTTCCACAAAGGTGTGGCACCCCCTTGTTCTCAACAAGGGTTATTTAGGGATACATTTTTACTTTGGGTGGCCATCGTAAGAGGCTTTGAGCCACAAGCCTTAGATCTGCTGAACCGTGAAGCCTGTGCAAGAAATCCTTCCCAAGTAGCCGGCCAATTTTTGCCCTGCCGCCTGGATGCAGCTGGGTTGTAACTGGTGGTGTGAAGAGGAAAGGCTGAGTTTGGACGATTGCAGCAGACTGTGTGAGTGCTGACCTCATTTTTGGTTCTAGTGCTTTCTTCTATCCTTTTGAATTTTAAGACCTTGCTACCACAGCTGTGGTGTTGCGTGGGTTTCACAGTTGCATACCAGCCCGGGAATGTTAAACAGGCTTATAATGTATTCTTATTTTCACCCCATGATTTAAAACAGGCTCTTTAACATGTGGTTGTGGCTTACGTGTTGTCACTTCACAGCACTTGCAGTTTCAAAACAGATGATTTAAATTGCAGTGGTTTTTAAGAGCACACTTGCTTTCTCCCCAAGGTCTTCATCCTTGTGGCACAGTTCCTTTCCCTGGTGCCTTCAGTCCCACAGGGACCCAAGCAGTCGCTGCGCACGTGTGGTGCGTCCATTCCCCAGAATCTCCACAACAGAGCTGCTGCTCAAGAATCAAATATTTCAAATATTTACATTGCTGCAAATGATCTCCCTGTGTTGTTTAGCCTGAGCTTTGGTGAGCTTAATGGTCCCATTGCAGCGCACGGAGAAGAGGCAGCAAAGCTTGAGAAGAACAGTGGAAACAATGAATTTGTCTTGTCATGCTAAGATTTATAGAACTTGCTGTCTTGTATCTTACACTCATTTAAAGTACACACTTAGGTATGGCTTGTTGATATAAAGCATGACAAATCTCTGTCATTGAATTTATGGGTGATACCCAGGGCCAAAGTTCTGTCTTAGTTCTTGCATAGGATTTTCTATTAATAAGAGTAGTGGAGCAATGGCTTATCAGGACTTTGGGGCCAGATCTTCTCCTAGAATAAATAAAGCTAAGCTCATTTACACCAATTGAGCATTAATCTTGATAAGACTTTTCCGAGGAAGAGAGCTCATTATTTTCCAAGAGAAGTGACAGATGAGAGCACATTTCCACTGTGCAATTACCATTGCTCTTTCTTTTTAATCACATCACTGAAAGCGTCTAGTGGCCACTGCAATGGCAGTATTTGTGAATGGAAGCTGGATGTATTCAAAACAGCATGACTCCAGCAATTTTCCTTTCTTGCAGTAAATCTTGCCAAACCTAATTTTCAAAGATTAGACTCTTGAAGTACAGAGCTGAGGGTATGATTGGCTGGAGAACATTCATGGCTCAGTAATGAAACACTGATGTATAAAATGGTAATTGATCCCGGGAGCACCACAAGTGCTGAGCCAGATCACATTATGTGGAGATTCCAGCACAGCAATGGAAACTATACAAATGTTGGCACAGAGGGTTAAATGTGAGATTAACTAACCACATTCTGCAGAGATAATACTAAAAAGAAATAGACTATTCAAAATCTTGGGAGTGGTTCATTGAGGAGTGGTTTTCCATGCGGTCTAACCTCTATACATTCATTTCACAGACGTAGCTAGAGGCCTTTTTTGTCCTTAGGAAGGACTGCTGCAATTTATTGATAACTCCAAGCCTGACTAGTTGGCAAAGAGTTTCTTTGAAAGCTAATGGTATTTTTAGGTACCTATAGATGTTGTTTTAGTTGTGTAGAGGAAAACATTTTTTTTTCCATGTCAAAAAGGCTGCCACAGCACTCAGTTCCAAAATAATAAAATAATCCACACCCTGCTGCTGTTTTTAGATACTTGGCTTTGGCCTGTGTGACTCGTCCCTCCATACAGCCCTAACAAAACTGGTTCTGTGTGTCTATTTAAGCAAGTAAGTCATAGCAGTTGTGATGATGGATTTTGTGCCCTAGGTATGCTGTAGGGCTGGGCTGGATCTCATCCGTGGTTTCTGATCTACCCAAAGTAATGATGGCTCTCTTGTCCCCATAGGCTGCTGTAATTGTAGGTTCACAGTATCACAGTATCACCTAGGTTGGAAAGGACCTCGGGGGATCATCGAGTCCAACCTTTCAACACAGACCCCATGCCTAGACCATGGCACCAAGTGCCACGTCCAATCTCCCCTTGAACGCCTCCAGGGTCGATGACTCAACCACCTCCCTGGGCAACCCGTTCCAATGCCGAATGACTCGCTCTGTGAAGAACTTCCTCCTCACCTCGAGTCTGAACCTCCCCTGGCGCAGCTTGAGACTGTGTCCCCTCGTTCTGGTTCAGGGCTTCCCATATGTGTTGGCTTGTTTGAAGAGTCTCCAGAGTCCTTTCTGCTACCCTGAGGGTGGGATGCTACCTTTAAGAGACTCTACTATTATTCTGGGGGATAGCATCTGTGGATTCTGTATGGAGGCATCTAAACTCTGCATGTCTTAAACCTAATACAGAGGCTGTATGAGAGTGTGCTCACTGTAGGCTGGATTCACCATACCTCTTCCATATTCCTCATCTGGTGTGTGTGATTGGTGTTGCTTACAGAGTAGTTGTTAAGCTCTTGCAAGGCAGTAAAAAACATCAGTTTGAGTGGAATAAATACCTTTCATCAAAAACTTGGAAGAAGCTGAAGCTGTCTCCTGGTGCATGAGGAAGCAGAATTCCTGGGACAATTAGCCAATCTTTGCTCCATCAATGCCCTGTGCCAGTAACAAATGAGTAAAACTTTTGCTTGCAGTTTTTATCTGAAAGCATTCTCCTTGTAATGGTAACTTTGCAAAGTTTGCAGATAAATTGTTCTGAGTTTAGGTGAAGCTGTTTGATTTCGAGAAAGCAAAGGTATCAGTCCTGCTCCCAGCCAACTCCAGTGACATGGGATGACAGTAAGGACACTTAGCCTTTGTGCCTGTTAAGTTGAGCTTGCAAGAGTTTGGATGTTCTTGTAGACATCTCGTGCAATTATAAGGTGGTGCTGCTGTATAGTGTGTACCTGTCCAGCATATAACACAATCCACAAATGCAGTATCCTGAGTTTCAGTCATTGCATGTAGTAATAGTTTTAAGCTGCTTCAGAGTTTCATGGTGGTCTGAGCATTGCTTATGTCTTTTTAGACTAACGTTGCAGAGAAACAGGGATTTTAAATATACGACAAGTACTGCTAGTGTCCTGTGAAACTGTTTAGTGATTGATATTTATGAACACAGTTGGAAGCACAATTTTTGTGGTATACTGCAGTAGATTGTCAGTTAATCCGTGTGCCTTCTGCGAGCCCTGGAAGCAGCACATGTTTAGTTTGGTTTGATTTTTGATACCACTATATTTTTCATTATGGATGATGGTTGTGGGTTTTGTATTGCTTGGTTTGGACAAGAATTAGCCAAATGAGTGTCTTGCTGGCTCTCCCTTTCCCATTCTGCGTTGCTGCATTGCACTGTTTGCATTATAAGCCTCCCAGGATTATAAAATGCAAATAAGACAGAGCTATCATGGCAATTAAAAGAATATTGGGGAAGTTCTTTTGATCTTGTATGATGCCATGTACATAGAAACTTAAACTGTAGGTGAGGTACTACAATTTCTTTTAGACGAATAATGAAATCTGAGTTTGGTGGGTAACTTCCTAGTAGTGATAAAGGCATTGCACCCTGTACTTTTAGCCTTCTGGTACCTTGCAGACTCCAAGAGCTCTGAGTGCAAAAGGCAGGGCAGTCTCTGAGGTTTGCTTATGCTTATACTTTTGTTTTGAAGGATGCGGGGCTTGTTTATTTGTTTGTTGTTGATTTGCTTGGTGGTGTTGTCTTTTTTTTTAGTTGCTTGGTTGTGGTCTTTTTTTAATCTCCCTCCAGACTTTGCCAGCCTCTCTGTCTGCCATTCAGTAAATGAGCAGAGTCACTGTTTTCTTCTCCTGACAGTATTGTGGCCATCATCAGCTGATACATTCTTGTGAAGCTAGGTCAGTGGTGCTGTACTGCCAGGTGATTTTACTTTAAAAAGTATTTATAACTGGATGGAGCTTTAAAAATTTTATTATTATTAGTCTTATTCCTTGGGTCTTGATTGATTGACTTTTAATTGAAGCCAGTATGGCTTTTGGACAGATGAAAAACAGATTTTTTTGGTGAAAATTCTTCTTTTATCTGTTTAAGAATGCTTTTAATACTTGGCTTAAAGGAATTTCTTTTTTTTTTTTTTTTTTTGGAGTCTTCAGAAGATGATCATTTTGTAGGTGTTGTACATTGAAGTTAAGACAGGTATTCAGAATGTATGAAAAGATTTATTAATATATATATATGTACATTTTTAACACAAAAATACCTTGCATGCCAGCAATGCCATCAGCTCATTCTCTCCCCTTTTTTCTCAGTTCGTTTCAGTTCTTTAATCTTTCACAGAAGCATTTTCTTAAAAGCAGAATTCTAACTCTATGGTTTATATTATAGGTCTATTTTTTTGAACAAACCTTACTTCAGCACAAGTACAGTAAATTTAACTGAGCAAATGCAAAGTATAATAAGTAATTATTGAGAACTGTTTTAGTGCAAATGTCATGGAAATAAGGTATATGTATTTTAGAATGTCTCCTAAAACATGAGCATGGGCTAACTTCTGAAAGCATTGGAAGGATTTGAGTATGAAGGACAGAAACACTAAATATGCACCTAAACTGGGGGAAAGTACAAGATCCCAAGGTGTGGTGATCATGGTCTGTTAGCAGCATAGCTCCACGAGGTTATCAGGAGCTTAATGCAGGAGCCAATGAAGTATGTTTTGCAGTAGGCAAAATGTCAGAGTAGATAATTGCAGTGCTGCCTTCTAGCCTTAGAAGCTCTGAATCAGGTAGTGCCAGCCATGTGTTCCCAGCAGTATAGTACACAAAAAGTGGAACGTCCTTATTCTGAAGAGTTTTTAATCCAAACAAGATAGACACAGAATAAACAGGATGCACCAGAGAACTCCAGAGAGGAAATGACTGGGCTTTGATTTTTTGTGAAAATATAGTCTTTGAGAGAGCTTCAGAGATGGATAACCTCTGGGCATTGTGTAAGAAATGAGCAGTGAGGAGGACTTTGAATGGGCAAATAGTGCATAGAAGAAAACATTGAGAGAAAAGGGAATAGAAAGAGATAAGGATGGACCTGTCAATGTCATCACTGGTGGAGGGGAGAATAATGAACAAAGGCTGCTTGGACATTAAACAGGGCTAGCTCAGCCCGGGTTTTTAAGGCAAGGCTGCTGAGTGCTGCTGCACCCAAAGGTGTCTGTAGTTCTGTAGTGTCTGGTTAACAGCCTGGTGGTGGTGCTTAGTATACTCAACTTAGCACCTGCAGGCAGGATTTAGTATAAGTCCAAGAGCCTGCAGGTGCAAAAATTTTCTTACTTGTTAGCCGGGTGAAAAAATTGGAAGAGTTAACCATGTGCCTTGGGAATGGTAGTGGGTTAGGGAGAAGGTTTTCTGCTCTTTTGAACCTGAGCATCAGAAATTGTGATCCCAAACCTAGGCTGTGACAGCCAACTCCATTGAAAACAAATACACCTCAATCCATTTTAGTATTAAGGACGTAAATTGAGGAAAATACATGACCTCTTCGAAGTGATAAAGGGTCTGTTGTGACAGCTGCTGACTGCAAGCAGTGCATTTAAACCTGGCATACCTTCTGTTTAGCCAGCATGTGCTGCTGCAGGTGTGGGTGAATAGGTGCCTGGTTTGTAGAGCAGTCATTGGTTTGTGTGCAAATATCCGACCCATGTGCACGACCAGGTGAGAACCTCACAGAGATCACTTGCCTTGTTGAAACCTCAGGTCAAAATTACTGTCTGAATAACGAAAACTAGTCTATTATTCTGTTTAAAATATCTTTTAGACAGCAGGAGTTCCACACAATAGACTATTTTTTTTCCACATGCTTTGAGAGCATTAAAAACCCCATTTTGAAAAAATCATCCATATTGCCTTAACTCTATGGATACATTTTTAAAAAATACTGAGAGCAGAGAAAGGAGACTTGGGGAGCATGCCACTTGCTACTTCCCATCAAATGCCACAATTTTTTAGCAGATGAGGGCTTTGGAAACCTGGGTTGGTCCTGCCCTGCCCTGCTCCTCCTTTTCAGAGCTGCCCAGCCAAGGCAGGGGGGTTGGAACTAGATGATCCTTGAGGTCCCTTCCAACCCTAACAATTCTATGGTTCTATGATATCTTTTTGGTGGTCAGGGAATTCAGAGTTATTTCTACCTTGCAGTACAGGGTGTGAGATTCCTCTGGGTGCTGTAAATCTTTTACATTTGTGAAGGGATGCATTGTTTTTGCTGGAAGAGATGTATGGTAACACAGATGTGTCCCACAATCCTTGCTGCTTCTTTCTTCTTTGGGAGCCAAAGGCCTGCATTTTGTGACGACTTGCAGAGACAGAAGAAATCGTGGGAGTGGCTGGGAGTGCATGTGTGTGATCCACAGTGAGGTTGCTGAGCCACATAGTAAATACTCATGGAAAACCACTCCAGAAATGTAGGGGTATGTGTATGTGAGCAGGCAGGGACGGTTTAGATAGTTCCTGAGAGTAGTCTATGAGGTCTACCTTGTGTTTCCAATAACAGTCTCTGACTGAGGTGAATCACTGGGACCAAAACTCATGCAATCTCTGCTGTGACTTTTTGGCTGCTCTCCTCTCTGCCAGTTAGAGGGACTCTGTCCAGACAGCATTTATTTGTTTGTTGACTTGTCTGAAAGACTGAGGTGAAGTTGAAGTGCTCACTGGTCTTAATCCAAAATGTTGGATCAGAGTGGATGAAACTGGTCAGATCAATCCATCTGTTTTTTGCTAAAAAAGGCAAAATTCAGATGAGACTCATTACCTGCATGGTTTGTGTATTTAGGAGTTGCATTGATTATCCTCGTTAGCTTCATTTATTGAAAGAAATACTCTTGATCTTAGCCCTTCTGCCATAAATGCAATCTGGAACAAGTCCGTGAAAGTAAATCATATACTGATAAGGTCTCTGGAATGACTTCTTAGTACTCTGGTTTGCCAGCATCTGTCACTGTGACCATTCCTGTCTCACCTTGTTGGAACTTCTCAGACTATCTTTCCTGGACTGTAGCTGGTAGGACTTACCACTGAACAAGACAGTCTACATGGTTAAGAGGTACCATGCTCCCTGATAATATTGGGTGCAGCTTACACTGGTCAAAACAGTGGAATCTATTTACTGAATTCTTTTCAGACAAGTCGTTTTTTGGCACTTTGTAAAGTTTCCTTCTATGTATCCTCACTGGCTGAATGCTGGTTTGTTCAGAAAGGCTCGGCTCCAAATACAGAAGACAATATTTTCAGTGTTTCCTACCGTCTGGACAGCACTGTCTTTGGAGAATTCACACATCCTTTCTGTCCTTAATTTCCTTTGGTAAATGTGTGATGATGTGACACAGAGAGTCTACAACCCTGGAATGGGTTGTCCAGGGAGGTGGTTGAGGCCCCATCCCTGGAGGTGTTTAAGCCCAGGCTGGATGAGGCTCTGGCCAGCCTGATCTAGTGTGGGATGTCCCTGCCCATGGCAGGGGAGTTGGAACTAGATGATCCTTGTGGTCTATTCCAACCCTGACTGATACTATGATACTAACTACTTATATTAAATCACCGTGTATTATAACGGGAAAATGGATCTCCAATGATAGCTTCTCCATCAGGTAACACCCAGTAAGTTCATTGTATCAATACAATAAATACAGCAAAAGTGCCTTTGACAAATATCATCTCTTTATTTCCAGTCCTTAGTGATTCCTTTAGCCCAGAGGATACAATAAAGTGGTTGATCTAAGCTGAATTGTCCTAAATATCCTGATTATTTCTAATGTCTGAACTAGTAGCACAAACAGAGGGAAATTGTAAGGAGAAAGGCATAGAAATTATAGGGTGTGCAAAAAGAGAGGTTATTAGGTCTGAAGGACAGTTGTTTCCATTTATTCTGACCTTGTGTGTAAAAAGAATCTGCAAGATTTTCTTGAATGATGTTTGAAACATGTAATCACTTAGTCCAACCTTTGTTCTCCCTTCGTTGAAATATTGTAAGCAGCTCAGATATCTGTGTGGCTCTCAGCATCACAGAACCTGGTTGTTCATGGCAGATTAATGAAATGTAAAAATTAAACTAAGGAAGTGTTTTTGATCTCCTTTACATTCTAGGAAATAAGACATAGTGTTCCCTGATCCCCTACCCATGGAAACTGCTTAGTTTGAGTGAAGGTCGCATTAAAATATGTAAGTGCAAAAAAGTGTCTATGTGCTTTGTCATTAAGGAGATCTGCCCTGCTCCAGCACCAGGTATGCTTTACAAAACAACTTACCTGTACAGCCTGGATTCAGTCAGTGTTTTCCAAGGCATCTCAGCTGCTTTGCACCATGTACTCAATGCCAGTGCCCTCATGTCTGGGCTGAGAATCTTGGTGCTGATCTCATGCTGTTGTAATTCATGAACTTCATGTTCTTAGGCCTAATTCCCCACAGGTCTGATGGGTGAGGTGATTTCAGGGTGTGCCAATCAGTCATGCACTTATGCACAACAGGGACTGTGTGCAGGTAAACTCTTGTGGACACTGCTTAGCTTAAACAAAACAAAAACACTAAAAAAAGCCCCAAACACACGCAAATATTAAAACAAAAAGAAAAATCAACCCAACAAAACAGTTGAGGAGATCATGCCTGGCTTTCTGTGAAATAGCTTTCTGGTTGGGGTACTTGCTCATGAGCACTTACATGAGAGTTAAAGCCTCAGTCTGTTTTCTGTTTTGTAGTATAGATTTTGGGTTTTTTCCTAATAAAAGGGAATCTAGCTGAGTGTTACTAATTAGCTGCTGATATTCCTTTGTTGCATCTATCTAACTAGTGCCTTCTTGGTCCACATTGAGACCTTTCACAATAAAAGTTTTCTTGGTAAAGACAAGCTCTTATTTCCTGAGAATCAGGTGATTCATATCAGTTAGGAAGGGGAGCAAACCATAGCTTTTGAATTTAAGGGACACCTCCAAAGATGCCTTGTTTTTCACAGGTTGATATCTTAGCCAGGTAATATATGTTACTAAATCTGCCTTTGGGGTTTGGTAATCATTGTGAGATCCTACTAGTCAACCAGGTTTGAGTTTGGAGAACAACAGGCAATTAAGTGGGGAGGCATTGGTTTCACCTGCCTACCACAAAGAGCCAGTTGATGCCCTCCCAGTAAATTACAGCTTGCAGGGGGCAGTGATTCATCTTTGCAAGCACAAGTGGGAAAAAAATTGTATCAAAACAGCAATATTGAGACCTGCTTGCACACTTACTATTTTCCTTTGGAAACTCAGAAATGTTTCTCTTGAAGTGTCCAGAGAACTCTTTCAGAGTGAAACAGGAATGTCATGTTTCTCCTTCATTTCCTTTGGTTGTGGCCGCGCTTTCTCATCCCTTGCACTGGTGCCAGTGTTTTTGTCGGCACACAGTCAAACAGGTCAGGGTGGCAGTGCTGTTGGAAACAAATCCTCCTCACTGCACTCCCAGGTTGGTTTTTCACAGAATAGCCCAGGTTGGCAGGAACCTCAAAAGTTCATCCAGGCCAGCCTTTCATGGGAAGGGGAGTCTAGATAATGTTCTACAGCTGCCTTCACAGTCATATAATGAAAACCTCCAGCGATAAAAACTCTCCCACATGCCTGAGGAGGCTGTAATTCTTAATTGCATCACTTCCCTGGTTTGCTGATGTAGTGGCTGCCTGCGGTGTCATCCAGGCACGTGGATTGGAGTGCAAAAACACGTAGGCACAGAACCCTGATGGCATTGATTGATGTTGCTCTCTGCTCTGCTGTGGATTTGCTATATGGCCTCAGGCAATCGTCTTAATCCCATTGCAGTTTTCTCCATGGCACAATGGGGATAATGCTGGTGACCTGTGTGGAGCACAGGGATGCATCAGGCTTTAGGTAATCCAGTTTAGCATGTGGATTAATAAGGGATGAAAGCTGCCCCCAGTTTGTTGGTGAAATACTTGCTTGTTTCTTGTGGCTCTGGGGCCACAGGGGAGCCCACATCTGTGTGGGACATGGGGACTTATGTGGCTTCCTAGACCAGGACGGGTGAAACCTGGAGCAGCCTGGGTTGTCATTTACATCTGGGATGGGACCCCAGGCCTAGGCTTTTTAGAATGGTCTATACTGGTGAGGAGGACATCACAGAAACCTTATATAACCATGAACTAAGTGAGGCTGTTGTGAAAATAGCCACAACAAATTGGATTAAACTTAAGAGGAAAGCACTCTTATTCATTGCTGAGTGATGAGTAAAGGGAATTTTGGCCTATGACTATCATGATGTGATTTATTAGTAATCACATCCATACTGTTCCTCATCTATAGATCTTAAGTAGCAATTAGTATGAAGTCAATAAAGTGTTATTCTTACTTTATTGAGGCACAAAAACATCAAATGACCTGCTGCAGGGCATTTCATGACTCAGTGTTAGAGCTGGGTGTAATGCCTGCTTGGAGGAGGATAATTTTTGTACGATTGGTTTGTGTCTGTGAGTGCCAGTTCTGTATGTGATATGGTTAACAATTGTGAACATGACTTGAAATTTTATGGAGTTGTTCACTAGTGGTGGATCAGAATGTTGCCAGGACTTGCTGACAGTAGAGGCTAATTCATGTTAATGATGGTATAGTTTAATCCAATTTGTCTCAAGTAACATGTTTCCCCTTTTCAATTTCAGTGCCTGTTTCCTTTGCTTTATTTGATGAATAAGATACCTGTCCATTTTATAGGGAAATACAAAAACCCCTTCAAACCTTAAGAGGTCTGTAGGTGTCCTAGCTATTGCTAAAGTACTCTGTTGCCTTCTTGAAGCTGGAGCTGGTTTTTCTCTGTCCAATTAAGTCAGATAATTAAATCTCCCTTTTTAGTCATAGCCTTCATTTTCAATCCTGCAACTGAGCTTGGCCTGCCAGAAGAAGTTCTCTGCATTTCTAAGCACAGCAGATCCCTAGTAAACATGGTATTAAATCCAATCCCATGCTGCTTCTCTGTATTCGTTTGTCTTTTCTTGACCCGGTTCTTTTGTGCTGGGTGTTTCCTGTGCTAATAGTTTTTTTATTTAAATGCCAGATGTACTGTGATTATACTTTTAGTTCTAAGTATAGGGAGAGGTTTTTTAAGTGTTAGATGTAGTTACATGTACTTGATATTTAGAGTACAAGTACAAAGATGTTTTGACTGAAGCTGCCTAGACCAAATTTGACAATCAAATAAAAAGCTGGAGGCTTCAGGACTGAAATGGCAGCAATAGTAATTGGTTCCTCATTTCTGTATTCATTGCATGTCCTTCTTTTGATGGTGGAAGCTTTTAAATCAGCCGTTGCATCTTAACTGAAGGACATTTTGCTGTTGTGGAGCATAGATGTAGGGGATGACATGACAAGGAGCTGAGCTGAAGAACTTGCAGCTCTGTGAGTCTTTACATGCTGGTGCATGGTGACTTTGTTGTGCCACAGTTTGAAGGCACTGCACATAACCTTTCACTTCATGTGTAAAGAAATTACAGAGATCTTTTCCCGTTTGAATTTTGCCTTGAACTCTAATACAGAAATGGGGATGAGTGAGGACTTCCAAACTGTTTCCTTATCCATACCTGTAACATCTCCTTAAGGAAGTTGCTTTTGGAACTAAATTCAAATAGTTTTTACTGGTTTCATTTTTTTCAGCTGAATTTGCTGTGTGAGAGGAGCAAAGTTGTACACAAGAGACTGCTTAAATGGAGAAGTGCAAAAAACCCCAAACCACCCTGCAATATTTGGATTGCTTCCTAACACTTGAAAATGAAGACTGAGATTCCTTAGTTCTTATTTGAGATTCCTTAGGTCTTATTTGAGCTCTTTGCTCAGGTCAAACTGAGGCCATGAAAACGATATTGGTAGAATTTTTCCATGTCTGTACAGAAGAGACAGAGCTGTCAGGAGAGCACATTTTTGAACAGCAGTTCTTTATCTTGCATTGGATTGCTAGAGGTAACCTCTGGCATTTGTGTCATTCCTGGAGCATTTGGAGATCTCATCTGGAGTTACTGCTATTGGGGCTGCAAAAATGCTTTGGTGAATGTGTGAATCCTCACATGAAGGCCATGAGAGACATGTCTGGAGGCAGACATTGCTGATCAGTAATACTGAATCTGTGCATACTTGCATTGCCTCACACTTGCAGCTTGATACAGATCAGGTAGAGGCGTTTGTTATACTGACCAGTGTACATAATTTACACTGGTTTCATACCATATGCAGAAGTTTGGGTGATACTTGACATCATATCCTTATGTCTGTCACCATATAGGCAACCCTTCAGCTTTTTTTTCTGTTTTGATACACAAAGAGACATACTTATTAACCTGTCAGAAGCTGTAGTAGCTTGGGCCCTTACATTATGTGGTTGGCACAAATGAAACCCCATTTTATGGGCTCCAAGTATAGACTGCCTTTTTTTTTTTTTTTTTTTTTTAAACTGCAGTCTGTGAGGAGATTGAATTATGCTGTGAGCAATTCCATACATTTGTGATTGGAGTCTACAAAGGCAGCATGGACAATTCAATATGTTGATGATATGGACAGTGGCATAGAATGCACCCTCAGCAAGTTTGCTGACAACACCAAGCTGTGTGGTGGAGCAGACATGCAGGAGGGAAGGGATGCCATCCAGAGGGACCTTGCCAGGCTGGAGAGGTGGGCCCTTCAGGGCAGACTGAGCGATTCAGTCTGGAGAAGAGAAGGCTCTGAGGAGACCTTATTGTGGCCTTCCAGTGTCTTAAGGGGGCCTACAAGAAAGCTGGGGAGGGACTTTTTAGGGTGTCAGGTAGTGATAGGACTAGGGGGAATGGAAAGGAAATAGAAATGGGTAGATTCAGATTGGATGTTAGGTAGAAGTTCTTCACCATGGGGGTGGTGAGGCACTGGAACAGATTGCCCAGGGAGGTGGTGGAGGCTCCATCCCCAGAGGTTTTTAAGGCCAAATTGGATGCGGCTCTGAGCAACCTGATTTAGTGTGAGGTGTACCTGCCCATGGCAGGGGCGGCTGGAACTACATGGTCTTTGAGGTCTCTTCCAACCCTAACAATTCTATGATGTATAGGTGTATCTAAGATCTCTCTATCATAGTGTTCCAGCTCCTGATTCCAGATTGTGTCATTGGGAGCTCTTTTGCCACATCCATATGACAGTAGCTGTGACATAAGGGTTTGTGTGTGTTTATAAGTTCTCATTGGTTACTGTCTGCTCTAAAGACAGATTATTAGCACAACAAACTTCTTCAGAGGGGGTGTGTGTAGGGAGTGGTGCTAGTACTGTTTGCTATCACATCTGGAAGGGATTCAACAAGGGATGCAGCTGTCTGTTGTATAGTTAAGAATGAGGTCAGGTCAGTAGTGCAGAGTGAGACTTCTTGTCTAGTACAGGAAAAACATGAGAGTTTAGAGAAAGGAAAGAAGTACAAATAAGAAAGCCAAAAAATTCCCCAGCTTTTAGGATGTTGTTCCAAATGGGCAGTGCTATTAGGGCTGGCTCCCATGTTATGTGTATTGGGAGAGAGATTTCAAACAACTGTGTGGTGTCTCATGCTGTTCCTTTCCAGAATGTTTTTTTTTTTCCTTTTTTAAAGGAATGCTGTCTTTCCATTCTCCACTTACTAACTATTTTCTGTGAGGAAAAACATCAGTGTAAATCAGTAGCTAAAAAAAATAAGCTTTGCCAAACCATAGCTTAAAGAGATCAGATGCTGGGGATTAGGTTTTTGCTTCCCACCTGTGGTGATATCAGTGCTTTTTGCAGGCTGAGGGTACAGCTTGGAGATATCATGGTCCTCCAGTTGAAGGAAGCTCTGATACACGGTTATTCAAGGATGCAGGGAGTAAAGCACTTGATAAAGCCTTGTCTGTGTATATGTGCAGCTGCAGTTGTGTACCAGGTGCTGCCTAGAAATGACACTGCACTGATGAGGAATTAAATGGGTCATAGAAATGAAAATTTTGGTGGCTGGACTGTACTGTGAAGGAGGGAGAAGACAGGGAACTCCACAGGGGCTTCTTTCCACACTGTATTTTCTGCAAGAGAAAGGCAGATATGAAGCATAGCTGGGACTAATGGGATCCTGAGCTGAACTCTGAAGCTTTCGTCTACTTCTGCAGCAGACTGACTTAAGCTCTGCTCTTGGAGTTGCCTGATTTCAGGGTGTGTCATTGATTTGTTCTGGATGGTGGCAGTTCCTCTGACTTCACTGTAGTTTTTTAAAAAGGGGGGAGTTTGTGTTTTTCAACCATTGCAAAACTGTGTTGATTACTTTGTCACTAAATAATCCTCCAACTTTTGTTGAGGAGAAGGCTAATAAGACTTCTCTTTAATACAGGCACTGGTAACTTCTCCTTTTATTCCTCCATAAAAAAATTAATGAGTTCTGATTTTACAGAATTCGACTTTAAATTTGGTTCCAAATTTTGGAGCTAAAATTCTACCATTTCAGGTATACAAATACTGTTCATGTCATGCTACAAAGAAAATGCAAGAATTCGAGTGCATCCCCGTAGTTACTAAACGTTTGTCATTGTATATAAAATTGGAGGGAGGAGGAAAAGCCAGAGTGAGTTGGAGGATGATCAAAAGTCCAAAGGGTCTCAGAAGCCTGTGTGCCTGGGAGAGTTTAAAAATGGGACACCAATGTCAAAGTCACTTTGTTGTTTTCAGATGTGCTATCCCCAGAGTTCAAAAGACCCCGGAAATGCAGATGAAGCAGGCTGAAGCTGGGAATGGTGTGGGTTGGAAACAGTTTATTACTGCAAATTGTCACTTAATTTTCATGTTGTTATTGTCATGCAATTAAAGTCATGGCCATTGAGCTAAAAGATGAGAGTTTTGCTTGGATTTTGGGCTCTGTAATCACTGCTCTGATATTGCTGCCTGGAGGCAGGGACTTGCAAACTAGGCTTTCCAATGCAAGGATTATAGCTGAGGAGGGAGTGCTGGGTTTAAAGAAAAAAAAATTAAAAGCTGTCATACAGTGCTTTCCACTCAGATAAAAAGCAGAGGATTATAAAGCTTATGTAAAAAAATATAATAGAGAAAATAAAAAAACGAAAAAAAAGGCATTGTTAGACAACTGACAATGGAAAAGTCACTCTCTGGAAAAGAAAGCTCTTGGGACTTATGTTCTGAAAGGATGGTTCCCTCCAAGTATGGGGTGAGATCTCCAAAGGCATAGCAGGCAGCTCTAAGATCTGTGCATCTCTGAAACGTCAATCCTTAGAGAGCTTTCACCACCCAAACTAGTGGCTGAGTTTCTGTGGTGTGGAACTGCTCTTAGGAACCTCCACAGCAGTGTAGGCCCTCCAGGGTCAGTCTTTTTTTGTTTGTTTGTTTGCTTGTTTGTTTGTTTTTGTTGTTGTTGTTGTTGTAATTGTGTTTTGGACCCTCATGCTTTATGCAAAAAGTTCTCACCCTTCATCCCTCTCAAGGCTTGGAGGTATTTTCTGCAGCTGGGGGGTTGGGGGGGGAAGGCTGCCTCAGCATGAGTGCTGGGGACAGGGGACTCATGGCCTGGGGGGACAAGCAAGGAAATTAGATGTGGAATATAGAACCTCAAGGGCATTTGAAGAATGAGAGAAACTAACATCTTTATGTGCATTGAGCTTTGTGTGCAGTAAAATGCTAGCTAAGTAGCAAAGTGCTCAAGTGAGACAGGGAAACCCAGATTTGTTTCCTTGCTCTTTTGAGGCCTTTTTATTTCATTTATCCAGGATAATTTGGGGTGTGACTTTCTAAAAATCAGTGGTATTGAGGCTTCTGAGGATTTTTCACTGTTGCATTCCTTTGGGTCTCTCTGGCTGAGTAGCCCGTATTTGATATGGATCAAAAGACAAAGCAGTGTTAGAAGCACCAATAATCTCTGACAAGGACTGATGTGTTTAGTCATTGAAACTGTGAACATCTGAATTTTGTGATTAAATTTGATTTCTGTTTATGGTAGAATTTAAAAATACCACCTTTATGAAAAGGTTTTCTTCCAGGAGCCTAGGGATGTAAGGATTTAAGGATACCTGTAGAGCATTGTGGACATGAAGGGTGATGTCTCTAAGTATTAGTTGTTGTTACAAAAGTAAGTGTGGGTTTGTTTTTTTTTTTTTTCACCAACTGGCAGAAATGGTTTAATAAGTTATATCTGGATCAAACTATTGTGTAATATGTCTGAGGATGAGTGATGACCCCATGAATAAAACTTAGACATGCATGCATCTAGTTTTGAGGTGCAAAACTAGAAGGTGATGCTTTGCTAATTTTTTTCCCAATGCTAATTGAATTACTGGATGATAGTGAAAACCTGTGAAAGACTATTGAGGAGCAGTAAGAGTTGAATGGCTGAAGAACATATGCCAGTTATCATTGCCAGGCATTGAGGATTCTGAAGAAGCTGGAGTTTCTGGGAGTTCACAGTGGCTGAGCTAAGTGCAATTGAAGGACCAGACCAGTGTGGGAGTCCTACTTGGCTGACAGCTGCAGGGACCTGCAGAATGCTCTTTGAGTTTATGTTGGCCAGGTAATGTAGCAGACTGCTAAAATTCTTGAGATTGCAGGTATGGTTCAGTTGATACCTGTCTTCATGCTGCTGGCAAGGAAGCAGTAGCATTGACCCAGACAAACCTGAGCCCTGTGCTTTGCTTCAGACTGGGGATCACCACTGTGCAGCTGCCTGTTGTTTTGTTTCTTTTGTATTCAGCTCTTGAAAGTCAGCAGCTTTGGACAGAAACATTATAGCACGAGTCTGTGTCTCCGAGGATATTAGGCTGTTGAGACACTTGGCAGGAGTGCAGAATATCTGAACATGGATGAACTTTTTTCATTTTGTAAACCCTTATTCGAACACATTGTTTGGGTCATTGGGAGCCAATTGTTTAACTTTTTTGTCTATGGTTTGAAAAAACAACAACAAAAGCCCCAAAGGAAAGAGAAACAAAACACTAC
The DNA here is from genome assembly GCA_011125475.1 of Melanerpes aurifrons. Taxonomy (NCBI): domain Eukaryota; kingdom Metazoa; phylum Chordata; class Aves; order Piciformes; family Picidae; genus Melanerpes; species Melanerpes aurifrons. Next base: position 25,075,435 of record WWNC01000003.1, read on the forward strand.
TTATTTTCCTAGTGTGTCTCTATAACACTTTCCAAATGTGAAAGCCTCTTAAGATACAGAAAAGCAGCAATACTATTCAGACTGCCTTTATGAAAAGACTGATCAAAGGAGCACAACTGTACTTGGCTTTATTTACTGCCAATGCCTGCATTAATGTCAGGGTGCTTATTATTTTATTGAACTCAAAAGTTGTGGACTCTGCAAAGCACAAAGCTGGCTAAGGCTCTGGTGTGTGCTCAATTTATGTCGTATTACGTGCCACACTATCACAACACATTTTGTGCTCTGATGGCTGCATTTCTTTGTCAGCCATTTGGAAAGTTTACTTTGTGTTTTGGGCTTGTCTGTCTTGCTTTGCTTGACTTTCTTTCTTTCTTTCTCTCTTTCTTTCTTTTTTTTTTTTTTTTTTAAGACCCTGCTGAAAGGTTATGAGAATCAGGAAGGTTTGACCTGGCTGGGAACGTGTTGAGTTTGCTTCCATGGAGTAGAGCTAGTCCCAGCTGTGTTCAGCTGAGCAGCCAATACTCCCACCTCACAGGTGGACAGAGGTTAAAAGACATTCCTGTGCCCTGACTCATCATGCATGCCCAGCTGCCATGGCCAGGCAGCTTTGTTAGCCACAAACAAGGTTGTGAAGAGGCCAAGTGGAAACAGACCCACAAAAAAGCCTCCACAGATATGTTGAGGGCAGTTTCTGCTGATTCCCCTAAAGACATGGTACCTTGTGCCAAAATGTTTTGGTGTTGTGCTCTTTTGTGGGGCAGAGTGTGGGTCAGTGGGGGGGTGGGTGGAGTGAAGGATGCAGCAAGCATGTTCAGATAGGTAATTTAACGGGTTAATATTAATGTGGTCATATACCAACAGACTGTGCAGATGTCTAAAGCTTGACTTTAAGGGGCAGGCCAGATCAGATTCCAGACCAGAAATCTCACTAGGACGTTTTACTTGGGTTTTTGTGAATGCTACTGTTTCTTTTTCTGCGTACACGGTAGACTTTTGTTCTGTCCTGCAGTCAGTGGCTGCGGGTGGAAACGAACTGCACAGCCTGGCTCTGAATATTGCTGGCGTGGGACAGCAGCCTTTTGACATGCCATAGTTCAGCATTTTGTTGTTGTGATTTCTCCCTTTGTAACTGCTGGTCACGTTGGTGGTGAAAGCAATGCTGCTTTTAAAATGGGAAAAAAGCAATTCTTATGTGCTAGGCAAGTTTGAAATAGTTGGTTTATCCCACATTCTCTGGACATTAGAAGTTGCCTGTGATTTCCCTCCCCCTAGACAGTCACATTTCTCACTTTATGAATTAGGTATTGTTCTTACTACCTTCTTTTGGTTACCATAGAGGGTCTTTTACCTTGTTTCTGTTGCTTCAGACTACCTTTTTCCTAGTCATAGTTTGAGCTTACCACCTGCTTGGAAGTAAAAATGTGTGAGTCTGGTAATAAATGACTAGTTCTTTCCTAGTCCACTCTTCTACAGCCAGGTTTAGGCAGCAGTGGGCATCGTGGGTTCCTGCCTACAGTCAGCGTTGGCTGGTTTGGAGAGCTTTCTTGACATAGGTACTGACTTTGGTCAGGCTTGTGGCAGGGCCCAAGGCCTTCCTATGTAAGGCCTGGTCAGATCATCTGGAGATGCTTAGAGCTTATTGTTTTCCAAACACTGATAAAGCTGGTCTAAGCAAAACTGGCAGATGCTTCCAGTATACTTCATATAGCATGTGCTATCCAGGGATTTTTTCCCATGTTCACTTAGGCACAGAGTTGGTGGTCAGGACCCCGGTGGAGCTACTGTAGGTGTCCCTACATTTTCTGTACCACATCTCTGAAGTGATCCTTTGAGACTAGAACTTCCCATGGTGCTTGTGCTGGGTTGAGGCAGCCCCCCTCCCCACCACTGGCAAAAAATAACAACTCGAACAAAATGGATTGCAAAAGTGGTGGAAAGTTTAAATAGCAGTGAATGTTTACAGAAAGCCAGAAACACAGTGACAAAGAAAAAGATCTCAAGTCAGACCCAAAAACATCCCATCCCCACCTGAGGGTACAGCCAAGACCCCAAGGGCTCCTTCTTCCCCTCCCACTGCTAGGCTAGTCTCAGCTGGCCAGATCTGAGACTGCCCATCTCCCTGTGGCCTTGGGTCTAGCCAGGCCCAAAGCCAGGAGACATCTCCCCCAGTTACTGGCTGATAGAGGAGGACGAAAGAGAAAGTGCTAGACTCTGCACTGGATTTTATAGTGGTGCAGGAATTATGGTAAGAAATACCTAATTTCCTGTGTCCCCCCTCTGGGCTGGACTTCTGGACACAGGAAGTAAACACAGCAGGGGGTACCCAGCCTAAACTGCGCCAGTGCCATACTCACACCTTGCTTACCCCCCTGCAAGAAGATTAGAGGGTAGCCCAGCATGCTAGGAGCTGTGAGTGCTGCTCCTGGGGCTCCTTAGTTGGTGTTGAAGCTGAAATATGGAACTGAGTTTCAGGGATATGGGTTGTGTGCAGGCCTAGCTGCTGCAGGGTGGAGCATGTCCAAAGGCTGGGCTTGCCCTCTCTGTATGCAGCGGGGTACTCAGCAGTGAGTGTCTGGAGAGGCTCTGGTTTTCTAGCTGTATCCTCCTTGTGCTGCTTTGGTGTGAGAGATTAATTCACTGTCAGTGCTCTAAGATTGTGATTTGGATTAATTTATTTCACATTGAAGTAATTAAGTGCCCTCTGTCATGCATATTTTTGACCAACCTTGAGAAACCTCTGTGATGTGAGTGCCAAGGATGTGTTAGCAGATACTGAGTAATGTGTAACAGGGTACGATGGGATGAGTAGGGGGACCCTTGCCAGCTCCTAACTTCACCAAGTTTCCACTGTAGGCTTCATTGCTCATTTGGGACGAAACGCAGGGTCTGGCGCACAGGTTTGCAGGAGCTATGGACGCCCTTGGAGGTGTCATTGATGATACAGAGCAAGTGTTCAACTGCAGTCGTCATCGCCATAGGTTAAGGACTTCCTTTTTGAGTCCTTTGTGACAGGGTCAGTAAATGTACTCATTATATTAGTAAACAAAGTAAGTTATTAAGTCAGTAAATCTAATAGGGATCTAGGGTCTGCCCTCCTTTCATTTTGAGTAATGATGATTATATATGAGTTTAAACTGCCAAGTTTTAACTTTGTCTTGACTGGTATTTCAAACCTCTTGTCCTGGCTTTTAGCTTCTGGTATGGATCCAATACATTAGGATTAATATATATTGGTGAGGGTAAATAGAACTTAAAATACAGTAGATATCAGTGAGATATGGGTGTGTTCTGTTAACAGGTCTGTTTCGTGTTCAGAGGTCTTTATTTTTAGATAAAATTTATTAAACCGGAGGAGGTGATAGGCTTTTATGTGCAGCAAATGGCTTTTGTGACCAGTTCCAGAGAGAAGGAGATTCATGCTGGGGCCTGCTGAGCAGTACTGCTGAGGCCCTAACTCTGCCTCCCTATCCAAAGAACTGACTTAGGAAGGTACAGATGAAAAATAATAAGAATATATTAACAAAGCTGAAATGTGAAACTGAAGTGGCACAAAATATGTCAGTACATTTGATGTGACAGCTATTTGCTTTATAGGAGTTCAACTATCAGGTATGTCAGTTGACTGCTGCTTTGCTACAGGCAAGCCTCTCTAGGTGGTATATTCATCTCTCTAGGTTTATGTCTTTTTTTTTTTTTTTTTTTTTTTTTTTTGTAATTTATTTTATTTCTCAGATGGAGAAAACAGTCCCTCCTGAAAAATGAATTTTTCCTGTGGTGACTCCTCTTAGGCATCAGCTTTGAACATGGTCCAAAACTAATTAAATCAAAGAGTATTGATCAAAAAGTTGGCTTTGTGCTTTGACTTTGTGTTCTCCTCACTTGAACAAGGAACTGCCTTGCTTTCCAACATCTGTTTATGTGTTTAGGAGAAACAGAATGAAAGAAGAATTTTTGCCTATCTTCCCCTGCAAGAGATGTGAAAACGATGGGAGGATTGAGCAACGAAACTTTCGGAGGGGAAGGCTAACTTCTAAACAGGAAGATATGTTGGTGTCTTAAAGGGGCAGGAACATCTGGAGAGCTGATAACATCTTCCTCTGCTGTTTCTGCCACATTTCTACAGGGTCCTTGCCAAAAACTTCCCCAAAGTGCGAGGATTTAGTCAGAGTCACTGCAAGGAGGGCTTTGTGAGGATGGTTCTGCCCCTTGTTCCCCTCTTGTCTTCAGGCAGGTAGCCATCTCTGGTTTTGGTAACATGTAGAAAGTCTTGCATAAAAGATACAATAACTGCATTAGGGGGGCAATTCTGCTTGGTCAAATGAAACCCAAGTTTGTAAACATTGTGAGGAGACAACAAATTTGGTACTGGCTCAGTCACATTGAGGTGATAAAAGGCTTTGTGTTTCACTGCATGGAGTGTGTTTGATGTACATAGAGGATAGGTGCAAAATCCAGTAGCATACAACAGATGTAATAAAAAATTTGGAATTTGATAACCATTTTTTTTGATCCTGTAATATTTATTAATATGCATATTGTTGTCCTACATTAAGTGCCAAGTCCTGTACCCTCTACTGTCTTAGATTTAACAGCTATTCTGTAAAGCATCTCCAGACTCTAGACTTTGTCCTGGCACCCAAACTGATAGGTAACCAAAAACAGTTCTCCAGCACATCCCGGAATTTTGTCCATTGATATTACATAGCGTTTGCTTCTATGTGTTGCATATGTGTGGGCTCTGTAGTATCTCAGTATGCTTATGACTTCATCTTGGTCCTATTCATAAAACATATGGTACTTTTATGGCATCCATATGAGGAGAGGTTATTCATTGTATCTGTATGTGTATATGTTTATATATTTGATCAGTGTGAAACCAAATATTCTAGTGACAGAAAAATTGCTCATTGGAGATAAGTGCTACCATATTTCACAGTAAAGGCTAGAGCAGGCTAATTTTAAGATTCTGTGATTTGCGTACAACAGATGAAGCTGTTAATGGTGCCTTGGCATCAAGATGGCACCAGATAAAAAGGAGAAGATGATCAACAGGTGCCTCTGCTGTGGTTTTTGGTAATTTTCTAGTTTTGTTTTTAATGCTTTAGTCCTAATGTTTGACATGGTGTGCATGTCATCATTGTCATGGAAACTGGGCATGATGCTGCTTAAGATGGATGTGGGTCTTTTGTTTCTGGGGTGCATGTGGCTGCTGAAGTGTCTATTATTGGTATGTTGCTAAGCTTATCTACTGTGTGCAACTTTCATGAGCACAGCAAATGGAGACTGTGTGTTTTGTTGCTTCTCATGTGAGAAGCAAATTGGATCCACAAATTTGCTTTATCTTTGAACACAAGGGCTTCTATGTGGGTATGGTTCTGAGTGTGTGCATGGGAATATTTCTGTCTGTCAAAAGTTGCTGTTATGCTGAATTGCTGTAATTTTTTTTTTTTTTCCTAGGGGAAAAAAAACCAAACACTTTCCTTTTTGCAGAAGGGTAGTATTTGGTGAGAAGTGGAACTTAAAAGTGCCTTTAGCAGTTGTTGGTGTGCTGGGTGTTGGGGTTGAGGCCTCCTGTCCTGACTGATGGTGAGGACAGTCTTGTCCTTTTCCATGAGTGATGGCATGTGTCTGAAGAAAAGACCATGTGCTCTTCTCGGCTATGTTTCCCACAAGGCTGTGAAGGAGTAGCCACCTCTGTGTCTGGGAAGGAAATCATAGTTTTGTGGGGCAGGTGGCAGTGGTTTTGGGGGCTGAGGGATTATTGTTAAAATTTTGCTGCTGGAAGTTTGGGTGGATTAGGACAGCCTAAGGGCTGCAGGATTGCAATGGCTGTTTTGGGGAAATTGAAAATATCACTACATTAAAGTGCCCATTGCAGAGTTGCTTGGCATGCACATGTACAGGTAGCATTTCTCTGACATTGTGTGTGGGCTGTTTAATACCCTTCTGTGATTCATGAGGAGAAGCAGCGTCCTGCCACAGGGATATGATCCAACCCCCTGCTTGTCCAACATGGCAATTTTTGTCACTAAACAAAAGGCTTAAGGAATACAAGGATTTATGCTCCTCTCTATGAGATGAGTTACTGCACTGGTTTTTAATAGAGCCCTTCTGGATTTATGTGGCTGCTGCTCAGATTAAACTCTGATCCAGCGTGTAAAATAAGATTCAGTAGTTGTGCTCTGCTTCTGTCCTGCTCTTTCAGGCCGTTGCTGCTTAAAGTCTTCTTCTGGAATATTTTTGAGCAGTTAAAAAATATGCTGTGGAGCATCCTCCTTTTGGGTTATACTAACTGCCTGAGCAAGTTGTTACTTGTTACTTTTAAGCAGACATCCAATACATGTGTTTTAATTGAATTTAGTATTATGTGAGAACATGCTGACAAGTCCAATCAATATCTTCAGTGAAAGTTTAGCAAAGGGAAGTAAAGGAAATTAACTATATGATATCTTATAAGCTACTAATGAACTAGTTGTGATGATTTAATAATAATAATATGATTTCATACTAATAATACTAATAATACTAATAATACTACTACTAATAATAATAATAAACAACCAGATAGGAATTTGTAATGGGAATTTTAGTTTCCCCCTTCTGTTGTGATTTACATATTTTCCCTTGCAGCAGCTGCCAGGTTCTGCTCTGAAATTCAGAAACAGGATTTGTAACACCTTTGGAGCACCTTTGTAACACCTTTGGGGAGGGAAGTGATCTGGAAGAGTTGTGGAAAAGCTGGGGTGCTGTGGATAAGGCAGGCAGTAAGGGAGGAGAGGAAGAGGGAGCTGGTTTGGAGGGAGTGGGAGCAGCACTGAGCTCTAGGATGTGTACCTGCTGGTGTCTGCTGTAAGTAAACCTGCTGTAGAGCAGATGAATGGCTGTCAAAAGGGGAAAGGAAATTTCTTTTCCTGTGATGCTGTTGCCTTTGATTTTTTCCCCCCTTAAGTAGCAAAGGCTTACCTCCCAAATAAATCCGTTTTGTAAGAAGCAGGGATGGGCAGAAACTCTTGGAATTAAAATTTGTGAGCCTTGCAGCCTGCTTCTCTGGCTTTGCATATTTTGTGGGAGTTTGTAAACTTTGTTTTGCTTGACAGCATATCTGCATCTATAAGGGAGAGTTGGCCTCTGGCTAGTGTGCCCTTTGCATTAAGTTAAGCACCAACCACCACCCACACCACCTCCCATCCACAACTTCCCCCAGTCAAAGCTGATCTAGAGCAACTGTATGGCTTGTCTCTAGTAAAGCAAATGGTTGGTTTTTTACCATCTTTATTTTTTTCATTGCAGATTTTGGTTTTGTTTTCAACCGTCTTCACTGTGTCTCTCTTCAGTCCCCTTATGCTATCTTTCACTGTTGAATATTCAAACTCTTGATCTGCACGTGGGCTAAAATTGGTTATTGCTTTGTACTTGCAAATGAATCAAATTAATTCCCACATCTACCACAGAAAAGGAAAATATTCATTTTGAAATAGAATTTGGAGCCTATAGGAAAAATGCATCTGATAAAGTCTGTGCTAATTCTACAGCTTTGGTACCAAAGCATCAGCACTGTTACTGTCAAGAGTATTGCATGTAAGCTCAGTATTTTAATAGTAACTCAGCATGGCTAATTAGTTTGAAGGCTCTTTGTGGAAGCTGATGTACTAACTAACTAAGCTCATCTTTTTCAAAGCAACTAAAAGCACTCTTAATTTGCAGAGCAGATAGTTGTGAAACTGTCTTCAGTTTGCATGCTAAGAGCTAGTCTGAAGTGTTAGCATGCTTGCAGTCAAGTTTACTCCAATGCAGTTTGCTAGGATTGGTGTTAGTGTGCTCGAGGGAGGTTTCTGGGTCTTTGGCACAGTAGCATAGCATAAATCTGTGCCACTGGGCTTGATGCATCCAGGAGGAAAATGTCATGTAATGAATACTCCTGCACCACTGAAATCAGTGGCAGTTATTATCAATCTCTTCTTTGTTTGCTGTCAAATTAAATCCAATAATGAAGAGCAGCTTTGAGTTTCTAACTAGATGACATAGCTAATCCGGAGCATGTAGAAAGCAGCCATAGTTATTAGGAGATTTGAGGCTTTGAAAGTTCAGATTCCCTTAGTGCAGTTTGTTAATGGCACGGATTTGCAGTAAGTGGATAATAGATGAAAGTCATCAAAAGGCTTACAGGGGATTTCTTGTGACGTGGTGCTGGTCGTTCTCATGCCAGAACTGGAGATTTCTGGGCAGATCCTAGAAATGAAAGTTTAAAAAACCCAAACAAACCACCTCTGTCCCCCCTCCAAAAATTAGGTCAGTTGTTCCATATTTTGCATTGCTCTGGGAGATAAGTCAGTGGTGTGATACATGAGGAGTCACAGTAACAGTGCAGACCCATGTGCTAAATTCCCAATTTCCCTGGTTCTACCTTTCTCATGTACTGGAAGTGTTCTGGCACTGACCAGACACTTAGTAGCCCCAGGGTATGGTAGGTGGAGCAGGAGAGCTGCCAATGGACATCATCTCTTCTGCACCATGAAAGGTGAGCAGGGCTGGTGATGTACCTCCTCACTATCCAGCATGCCTCTTCACTGGGGACACACTCTGCTTTGCTCCTGATAGAGTATTTTCACCTGCAAACCACTGGGGCCACAGCATCAAGTGCGTCTTGCAAGCCTACCCCAGTAGGCTCTGTAGTTCTGGATGATGGAGTGGGATCCCTTCCGCAACATGCCACTTCTGCAAGACTGTCCCACTTGGCAGGAGCATGCCCCAGATTTTGTGCTGGGACACTTCTCCCAGCCTCGGCAGTGGTTGATGATGCCCCTACCTGCTTCTGTGTTAACAGATTCAGGCCTGACCAGTTACTGGCCTGTGGTACCTACAGTCAGCATTTGGGGGGCAGCATCAGTCACTGCTTGGAGGCTGGGTGTGGGCAAGAGGGACTGTATTTGAGTGGAAGCACCACTGCTCAGGAACAGTGGGAAGGTCTGTTCTGAGCCTGTGTGGTGGAAGAGTCACAGGTCTCTTAGGCAGAAACATTGTGGGGAGATAGCCCAGCAAAGGATGGAGGGTGAGGGCTTGCAATCTCCTTTTGTTTTGTTTTAACTAAAATAGATAAATAATTAATTTTTTAAAAAGTGAATTAGTTTTTATTTTTTCCCTCTACTGTCATGCCCCACGTTGAATCGGGAATGTATTACATCTGACAACATCTAATGAAGCTGCAGCTTGGGGCAAATCCTGATGAATTTTGGCAGCAGCTTACAGGGCCTGATCTGCTGCTGGGAAAAGCTGGTTATGTGAGGAGATGCAGGAGGTAGAGTCCCATCCACTTTCCTAACCTGTTAAAATAATGTTCGCATTCAGGGATGCTGCTGGCAGCTGTCTCCCATCGATTTCTGGGGTTGCAGCCCCTATTTGGCCTGCCGGAGGATGCTCCTATCTTTTGTAGCTGTCAGAGTCATTGTGAAATATATATTACATCCAGAAACTTTGCTATGTGCAAAGTGTTTGTTGGGAAGTTGAAAGTACCTTCAAGCACTAATGCACTGGCCCTCTGAGGAGGGCATGTCTGTCGTATTTTGTTGCAAACTGAGTGAAAGTTAGGAAATGTTTGTGGTTGCTGCCATGCGTCTCCCTTTTGGCCTCATCCAAACTTGCTGTGGTAAAAATAGAAAGTAGAATGTAATTAGAAGCTGATTTATGCAAGCATCCAAAGAAACAGGCAAGCATACATGTGTATTAGGCACTGCCAAACTCCTGCCTTTGCAAACTGTTTTGTTGCAGAGTCCTGTCTTTAGTTCTTAAATTTACTTGAGCAAAGGGGGTTGAGTCATGCATTTTCAAAAGGGCTATCATCCTGGGGAAAGCCTTATCCAGGCATAGGTAGTTTTCTTTGCCTGGGTTGGTGCCAGCTTCTGCAAGTTAGTAGTTGTTCTTGTTTTGCTGGTGATCTACCACTGCCTGGGAATCCTGCACATCAGTGAGTGAAGTACTTGAATTCAAAGCAATGCACTTGCCTGGGCAAAAACAACACTGGCCGCATCACCAGGGAGCTGGGGTAGGAAATGTTGCTGCTCACGAGGAATTTTAAAACTGAATGAATATCAGCATGGTTTGATTGTTTTAAAGAGGGTGAGTTCTTTATTCTGGCCTAATGTTAGGAATATCAAAGATGCAGTGGGAGAGGGAAGTTTTAGTGTGACTGATGAAAACTCTTGAGCAAGAGAGACAGTGCTTTGTGCAGGGTTATAATGGTTAGAAACCTGTCACAGCATGCAGGGGAAGCATGGTTCAGCAAGCCCATAGTCAGAGCTGAAAGCAGTTTGTCTCCAGGATTTACTGTATGTGCAGCCTGTCTCGGCCAAGAACAAAGTAGTTAAATAAACCTCCTGACCCTGCAGGTGATGTTCCTCAAAGACAAAAATATCCTGTGGGAGAGTTGCTGCAAGTGAAATGAAGCACTGGTGGACTTGCTGAGAGGAGCAAGTTGGCTTGGTCTCATGCAGTTCATGAGCATGGTCTCGTGCACCCTGTGAGCACAGTGATGGGTGATGGCATTGCAGTGGATGCACTGAGAGCCTCTCCACACTGAACATACCATGTGCAAAATGCACTCCTTTTCTCTTCTTCTTCAGGCCTCCTGAAGACTGAAATCTGCCCTAAAGTCAGAAGAATTGATGTTGGGGAAGCGGGGGGTGCATTTGTGTGTGCAAGTTTAGGGTCTTTATAAAAGTGTTTTGACAAAGTTGTCTGATCACACTTTCAGAATTTTCCCCTGCTTTGACAAAGGGTTAGGTTTTCTTTTTGCAGTTAGTAGAGAGCTGAATTTCTCCTATCAAATACCTGTTTCTGTCTTTGCGAGCATCGTGGTCAAGCCATGATATCTAAGGATGCTAAATGATGGACGTCCTTCTCCTTCATAAGGAAGGAGCAGTTGGAGTATCTACTGTTTTCATAGTTTCATAGTTTCATAGTTTCATTCAGGGTTGGAAGGGACCACAAGGATCATCTAGTTCCAACCCCCCTGCCATGGGCAGGGAAACCCCACACTAGATCAGGCTGGACAGAGCCTCATCCAGCCTGCTCTTAAACACCCCCAGGGACGGGGCCTCGACCACCTCCCTGGACAACCCATTCCAGGGTCTCACCACTCTCATGGTGAAGAACCTCCTCCTCACATCCAGCCTGAATCTCCCCACCTCCAGCTTCATTCCATTCCCCTAGTCCTATCACTACCTGACATCCTGAGAAGTCCCTCCCCAGCCTTCCTGTAGGCCCCCTTCAGATACTGGAAGGCCACAATTAGGTCACCTCGGAGCCTTCTCTTCTGCAGACTGAACAGCCCCAACTCCTTCAGTCTGCTCTCATAGGAGAGGTGCTCCAGCCCTCTGATCATCCCTGTGGCCCTTCTCTGGACACGTTCCAGCACCTCCACATCCCTCCTGTAATAGGGGCTCCAGAACTGGACACAGTACTCCAGGTGGGGTCTCACCAGGGCTGAGTAGAGGGGGAGGATCACCTCCCTCGACCTGCTAGCCACACTTCTCCTGATGCAGCCCAGGATCTGATTGGCCTTGCGGGCTGCAAGTGCACATTGGGAGCTCATGTTGAGCTTTTTGTCCACCAGCACCCCCAAGTCTCTCTCCTCAGGGCTACTTTCCAGCCAGTCACTGCCCAGCCTGTATTTGTGTCTGTAAAATACTCAAAACCAAGCAGTCTTTTGAAGGCAAATAATTCTTACTGCAAAATTAGCCCCCCTTGAATTGATATGAGAACCATGAGTTTATTGGTTCCCTATCTGCCCCACAGCAGTTGTGCAGTTGTTTGAAGCATGACATATGTCTGTCGGTAGGGCGCCTGTCATGAGCTCAAGTGAGCTTGCAAAAGCATTGGAAATAAGTCTCTTCTAACCCCATGTATCATTTCCTGCTGTAAAATAGGCTTGATTTAAATTTCTGGCTCTTCCATTCATTGCTCACAGACATCCAAAACCTTCACTTCTCAGTGGAAGGGGGTACATCATGAATGACAGCTAACATTGGAGTCTAAGGAATGTGGTTTGCCAAAACCATGTTGCAGAGATGTTAATTTAAAAAAAAAATAAATTTCATTTAAAATACCATTGTAAAACTTTGCTGCCTAAATAGAAACTCTTTCAGTGGGGTGTATTTTTCTTCTTCCATTTGAGTGTTTGTGATCATTTTTGCATTGGGAGAAAATAGGAAGTTATGTCTGAGAGCATTGGCCTCACTGCCCAAGAACAGTTTGGGCCTGCCACTAGTACTGCTTGTACTGCCATGCCCTTGCTGGCTAGGGACGTGATCCAGCCTTTGTGGGCACACAGACCTCCCACCAGCAAACTTTGCACCTGGGGAGTCATCACACTCACTCATGGATTTTTTATTGTGGCAGCCTTCCACAGATGTAGATCTGTGCAACAATTCTAGATTATGATAAAGAATATTTAACCATTCTGAGCTCATTCCGTTTTGAGTGCAAACCATTTCTCTCAGGTTCTACTCCCAGCTGTCACAGCTGCCTGGTGTGATTGGAAATCAGGGACAAAAGTATGTAAGAGATTGCTGTATGCTTAGAAAGAAGTTGGTTTACAGGTGTGATCCTAAAATAGCCTGGATAAAAGGTGGAGATGTGGTGATGAGGTGTGAAACACCGTGACAAGATTCAAGCACTGGGGTGAAATGGAAGTGTTACATACTGCATACGCTTTGTACATGGGTCACAGGTGGATAGATTTTTACCTCTTTCTTGTTTCTTCATGTGGGGCACGTGTGCACGTAGTTGGGTAATTTATTTCATGTTTTGCAAATATAAACTTGTTTGGGCTTCCTGATATGGAGTAATTCTTACATCTCAGGAGGAACAGGGTGAAGAAGCAAAGTTGCTACCATGCAAGACCAAATAGTTTTAGAACGAGAGCACTCAATGCAAACCAATCTTCAATAAAGTAAAATCTTTATTTTGCCATAATTCTCTCAGTTTGAAAGTCATAGTTCCAGTCTCTCTCTTTTTTTTTAAATCTGATTCAAGTAGTGCTTCTAAAAGCATTGTCTGTCTAAACTAACGATAACAGACTCGGTCTCTGCAATTAAACAGCATCTGAGTACTGCTCTGTGACTTACAGCAATGTACAGCAACTACTGAAAAAAAGGATATTTCTATTCTTGTGTGTGTGCTGAGCATGACCACAAACAAGTCTTGTCTGTCTGGGCCCTTGCACTTCTTGTGAAACAGAAAATTATGCATGGACTTAATAGACTTCAGTCTTTGCAAAGTCCCTGCAGATTAATACATTGGAGAGTACTCTTGTTAGGGGCATGGAGCAATTACCCCTTATCTGTGTTAAGCGGTAGTGTAGCCCAGAGGGTAGGGGATTTGTTGGAGGAAACTATTGAGCTGAGACCTGACCTGCGCAGTATGGTTATTTTGGGGGTTACTCCAGTGCAGACTTACGGACTGAACACTGACACGTATTCAGCAGGAGCATACAGCACAGCAACCAGAGTGCACTGGCACACATCTGCCACTTGAATTTCATCTGAGAAAAACCTGGTGGGAGCTTGGAGACTGCCTGGGCATGCATACTAAAGCGCAGTAGTAGGGAAAATGAAATTTGCTTCAAAATGTGCTCTTGACTTGTACTGAAGTTGTTCCGAAGTGATACAGTAGATGCTCTTGATGACAGTCCTTGGCCATAGGGGTACTGGGAGGGACAGTGGCTAGCAAGCTCCCTGCAGATTGAGCTTCATTCAAAGTTTTAGGACATTTTTTCCTTCTGTGCATCCTGCAGTAACAAGACTGCATTGTTAATTTTCTCATGCCACATTAGAGTCCAGTAAAACATTCTTGGGTAGGGCAGTTAAACCAAAATCAAGGCATCTTGGAAAATGTATGTGGTAAAAATGGAATGAGAGGTATATTCCTCCATTGCTGACAGTGCTGGTGTGTGGATATAGATGTGAATTTAGGGGATGACTGGATTCCTTCACCTATGTGTGGCAGCTAAGAGGCATGAAACACCTGAGTGTGTCTAGCTTTGACCTGTTCTCCAGGGGAGGGCATGTCCACTTCTGGGCTCTTGGAGTGAGACAAATTGATGCCTTATTTGGCAAAAGTGTAGAAGTGTAAAATGTGACCTGTCTCCAAGTTCACTTGCAATTGCTTCCACAAGAAGAAACAATTGGAAATGAAGAGCAATTGCATGGGACACCAAAGAAAAAAAACAACTTGTGTTTACATGGCCCAGATCTTCAGGGGTGTGAGTATCTTCAGAAAGGAAGGATAAGATATCATCGTGGTTATAGAGACCACATCTGAACAACAGAAATATGCATGGATTGAGCAGTAATTGGAGGTGCTAATGGCCAGTTGTAACTTGATACTGCTTTGGCCTGTTGCAGCAGAGGTGGAAACTTAGTATTTATAATTTTTAAACTGGTAGCTACTAATTTTCAATGGCTTATTTTTTTTGTGTGACTGAAAACAGCATCTGTGAGTGTCACCATGTGTTGAGCTAAATGTCTGCTTGCATCTGAGCTATTAATTAACAAATTGCGATTCAGTGCAGTGATGATTCCACTGGATTAGACCACTTCTGTTTGTACACTCTGCTGCTGACCAATGACAAACAGAATCTGTCTCCTTAATATCCATTAGTCGGTCCCTAGAACCCAAACCCAAAAAGTACCCGCTACATCTGTCTCTCAGGACTTCTAGATGCAGTTATGGGAATTACATGTTCAGTAACATTAGGGGTGTTTTAAAGCTTTAAAGTCCCAAATCTCTACAGTCTAAATGCAGCGTCACTGAACAGCCAATAAATCAGCAAATCCCAGAGGATATGACTGCAGTTGTATGATCTTTTAGGTTTAGGATGTCTGTCAGAGCTTGGGAGGTTCCTTAGATGTGGAGAAACTGCTGTTCAAGTCATCCTCCTGGGGAGATGGCTCAGTGTGACTGTTCACTTCCCTCATTGTGATACTGGGTTTTTTGGAGGTCCCTGCTCTGCTTATCACTCTCCTAACACCCTGGATGTGCTTCTGAGGTATCTGTACAACATGGAGAACATGGAGGGCAGAAATAAGCTTTTTGTGTGGTGCCAGCATAATTGCAATGAGCTTGCCTGTCATCTTTCCACACCTGTGATGGAGATGCACTTCAGCTGGACTTCTTTGTCTGTGGTGAGGATGCTGTTTCAGTTTTAGAAACTGGAGGTGTGAATGCTGTTCAACTGGAGTCAGCCAGTACTTCT
The DNA here is from genome assembly GCA_011125475.1 of Melanerpes aurifrons. Lineage (NCBI taxonomy): Eukaryota > Metazoa > Chordata > Aves > Piciformes > Picidae > Melanerpes > Melanerpes aurifrons. The sequence continues at coordinate 25,090,688 of WWNC01000003.1, forward strand.
GTCTGCATCATGTGTGCAACTCCCTTCCCTTAGGCTGCAGCTGCACGTTTCTCAGCCATACCTACTGCATGTAGGTGGGGCTTGCTGTTGTGAGTGATGTGGTTCTTTGCCATTGACAGCCGCTTCTCCTGTTCCTGTCCCTGCACTGCTGTGACAAGATCAGAGTATTGGGCTGGGTTTAAACTCCCCAACTTGAGATCTGCATTTTTCTGCTTTGACTGGGTTAAATTAAAGGTGGATCAATTCCCTTATTATTTGGTTCCTTTGTACTGTTCGTCAAATGACTGTGCCAGCACCTAAGCAGGATTCAGGGTGGGAGGAAAGCTGTGGTAGTGTTTGGTGTCTCTGATCCCAGATGTAAGATGTTTTTGAAACTAAAAGCCAGTGGCTTCCCCGCCTTAGACCTTGTTGCACCTCTGTAGGATAGGACATGTTGTTGCCTCTGTCTTTTGGTGTAAAGACTTGCCCAGCGTGCTGCAAGGACCAGTAGCACTGCAACGGAAAAGGAATTCAGATCTCCCAAACTCGGAAGACACACCATTGCATCAATACCAAACAGAATGAGGTGTCTTACCAGGATTTAGTCATGGGCCTCTGTTGCAAGGCTGAGCTGAATCTCATCTTCCAGCAAAAGCTGCAAGCTGGCAGGGAGTCCACAAAAAAACCAGCAGCAAACCTCTCTTCATGCCCTTTTCACCTTTCCTGAGAGTTCGGGATTTCACAGTGGGCAAAGAAGTCTTGCCCAGGGCATCCTGCCAGCCTCGCCAGAGGTGTTTGCCCAAGGACTTTTGCAAATTTCATTGCTGGAGCATTTGTTCTTGTTGGTATTAAATTACCCCATGGCAGAGAGGTTTGAACTAGATAATCTTTATGAGGTCTCTTCCAACCCAAACCATTCGATGATTCTGTGAAATTTAATAGTGGAAAATATATCATAGGGAAAAAAAAAAACCAAAAAGGATCAGAATTTTGTTCTCCAGAAAGCCCCCATTTTAGCTATCCTGTAAAAACCTTGATATGGCATAGGGAGCTACAGCCTCTGTAGACCTGGAGAGCTGCTCTGTAACCTTGGTCACTAGCTGAGGATTTTGTCCCTCAAAAGTAAATAGTATCCCTCTTGCATACCCCAGGCTGTTTGAATGCACTCCCTGTGTGTTACTAATGTCTCAGCTTCATGACTGACTTTTCCCTTCCCCTTCTGCCTTTCCACCTGCTTATTAAGCAGGCAAAGAACATGGTGTCCTTTGTGTGTACTGTTGTCTGCAGAGCTTGGGGCAGGAAAGGGCTTGTCGATTATGAGATGCTGGATTGTGCTTGTTCTTGGTGTCCTGTAGTTCTGTACCCACAGCAGTATATTGAAGTAGCAGGCGGGTTTGCCAGCACCACTGCTTTGTGCTGCGGTAAGTTGTGGTTGGAGAGTTTAGTCCTCTGGGGAGGCAGAGGAGTGGCTCACCTTGGGATGCCCCTATAGCATAGAGGAAGTGAAACCTCTTGCAAACTTGACTGCAGAAAGGTCAGCCTGAGACTTTTGAGTGCAGTGTTTTCCTTTGCCTGCATGCATTACAGAAGACTTGAGTCCTGCCTGAAAACACAGTAATCTGTGAAAAGTATCCCCCAGTGCTTGCTGAAATCTGTCCTTAGTGGGCTGGGTATTCTCACATGGTGAGGGCAGCAAGGTGAAGGTTTCGTGTGGAACCATGCACTCTTCCATCAGTCACTATCTGTTAGTCATTAGTTTGCCTTGCTTTACCTGAAAAGCAGGTTAGCTCATTTGTCAGTATTGTGGAGAGATGCTTTGGTAAGTTTAGCTTTTAAATCCCTCTTGGTTAGGACATTTTAAGTTTTGCAAGGATCTGCACTGCCCTTCATCTTTCCAGCTTAAAGAAGATTGAGTTTCGAGACCTTTTACCATGTCAGAGTCTTTCAGAGAAGAGTATAAAAATTAGTGATGTATCTATTAAGGACATTGCAGTTACAAGGGGTGTGGGGGTACTGAAAGCAGTTGTCTTAACTGAGGTTTCTTTTCCATGCCCTGGTGAGCTGCATGATAAGCAAGATTTCGTTTGTACTCTTTGTGTGTATTGCTTCCAAGGCAGTTTCTGATGTATCTGGATGAAAGATTCCGGAGAAATGCTGAATAGTACTATTAGTGTAAAATAAACATACTTCTTCAATATTTCGGATCCCAAAATGGATCCAGATGCTTTCTGTGGCTGCTGGCTCTGCTGTAGCTCAGTGTGGCCATCTGCATTTGTTCAAGTGAGATGGGATGTGACGGAGAGCTTCTCTCACAGCATGCTCTTGTCAAGTCTGTAAAGCTTTATATTTATACTTACATACACAAATATATATAAATGAAAAAATTACTAACTTACTCTGAGACACCATTTCTGAGTCTGACACTTCACACACGTGCCAAGGAACTTGGAACAAACTCAGCAAGTTTATCAGTTTTTGTAATCACAGCAATCAGTTCAACTGTGTAGGAGAGAAATGGGATTTGGCTGTGTAACTCAAAATAGTCTCTGAAGGAGGTGGACATGGCCATCTCTTCAAAGCTCTGATACAAAAAGACTGTTAAATGCTTCTTGTTACAAATCACCAGCTGCATTTTCCAACCTGTGGTGGAGCTTTGCAAGAGGTGACTTCCCAGCTCTGTTTCAAGTGTGAAATAATTTTACCCTGTTTTAAAGGATTGTTAGCATTCTCGTGGTTTCTCTCCTACAGAGAAGAACAAGTCTGCCCCACTGCTTAAGAGTGGCTGCAGTTTCACCAGGGCTGGTGCCAGGGTGCCAACCAAAATGAGGAATAGTATGTTTTAGAGTCTCAGTTTTCAATAAATTTGTGTCAATCAAAGTTCTATGTGCTTTATCCATCCAAGCTCAAGACCATGTTCAAACTAAACAGCAACTTGGAGGTTGCAGCTGATTCCAAACATCTGTGCTAAGAGCCTCATATGCTCATCAGCTCTGATCCCGCTCTGCCTGAGATATACTTGGTGTATTGATTGCTAAAATCTCTGTGAGTGCTCTACAGGGACCTGATCTATAAAAAGACTTGTCTGCATCATACACATTAAATCCCTTGAGAAGTAGAATTTTTGGTCCTGTGTAGCTTTTGCAGTTTTCTGAAGCCTAGAAGCTCTATAATTACGTTTTATTGAACCCATCCTATTACTCCCTTCTGGAATGGGATACTCTTGAATTAATAGCAAGTAATTAAATATCTGAAAGTTCTCACTCACTTAATACAACCTTCCTTGTGCTTTGTCCAGTGTTGAGAACTTGCTGTGATTTCATGTGTTTGGTTTTTTGGTGTTTTTTATCGGTTTGTTTTTTTTTAATGTGTTTATTATTTTGCTTCATCTTTGGCAAAGGAAAAGGAAGACGGCTAAGTAGGCAGCCATATACTTAGCAGAAATTAAATGTGTCTCAGGCTGCTTGTTTAACTGTGCTGTCTTGGGAATGCAATATACCAAAAGACTGCAAATTCTTGATGTATTAGTTTCCTGTCTTTTTCTGAGTTTGGTGTTATACCAGTGCTGGTTTTCCAGCACAGGATGCCTGGCCTGTGATTTGAAACAAACGCTTAGATAATAATGCCAATTACTGCATCACTGCTACCAGCTGGATTTGCCCTGTCTAGAAATACCTGATATCATATGGTGTATGTGATCACTTACTACCATGCAAAGGTAATTGCTCACTCCCCCAGCAAAGTCAGCACTGATTAGGTCACACCTTGAGACCTGTGTCCATTTCTGCGCCCCTCAGTTTTGGAAAGATGATGAGTTGCAGGAACGTGTCCAGAGAAGGGGAACAAGGCTGGTGAGAGGTCTCAAGCACAAGCCCCAAGAGAAGTGGCTGAGGGAACTAGGGTTGCTTAGCCTCGAGAAGAGGAGGCTCAGAGGAGACCTTATTGCTTTCTACAGCTACTTGAAAGGAGGTTGTAGCCAGGTGGGGGTTGGTCTCTTCTCCCAGGCAACCAGCAACAGAACAAGTAGACACAGTCTCAAGCTGCACCAGGGGAAGTTTAGGCTCGAGGTGAGGAGAAAGTTCTTCACTGAGAGAGTTGTTGGCCATTGAAATGGGCTTCCCGGGGAGGTGGTGGAGTCACCGTCCCGTGAGGTGTTCAAAAAAGGATTGGATGTGGCATTCGAAGCCATGGTTTAGTAGTCATGAGGTCTGTGGTGACAGGTTGGACTTGATGATCTCTGAGGTCTTTTCCAACCTTATTGACCTGTGATTCTATTTTTCTCTTATGTTCCTTTTTTTTTTTTCTCCCCTGCAATCTTATTGTGTGCTTTGAACTGCTGAGAAGAACTCAGGAAGACATAAACCCATGAGTTAGTACAGGCTGCATGTCTGGAATTTGTAGGGCATCTTAACATATGGAGTAAATCAGAACAGCTATGCTGATTTCACTAAATCATAGAATCATTTTGATTGGAAAAGACCTGTAAGGTCCAAACGTTATCTTACTCAGCTAAGTCTCGTGCTAACCCTTTTTCCTTAGCACCACATTTCTGCACCTTTCAGACACCTCCAGGGTTGGGGGATTCAGCCATTTCCTGGGGAGCCTATTCCAGTGTTTGATAGCCCTTTCAGTGAAGAAGTTCTTTCTAATGTCAAATCTTAACCTCTCCTCGTGCAACTGGAAGTTATTTCCTCTCATTCTACTACTTCACACTGGGGAGAAGAGACCAACCCCCAGTTCACTCCAGCCTCTTTCCAAGCAGCTGTAAAGAGAGAAGGTCTCCTCTCCGCCTCCTATTCTCCAGATTGAAAAATGCCAGTCACTCATTCACTCCTTATAAGACCTGTTCTCCAGACCCCTCACCAGCTTTGTTGCACTTCTTAGGGTCCTCTCTCGTAGTGAGGACCCCAAAACTGAACACAGTACTCAAGGTGTGGCCTCAGCAGTGCTGAGCACAGGATTAAATGTGTGGGTTAGATGAATGGACAGTGGAGTGGTATCCTGGTTTTGAGCTGGAACAGCTCCTGATGGAGGACAGAATGTCTGGAGGTGGTGGAGTCACCATCATTGGAGGTATTTTGGAAGAGACTGGATGGGGTGCTTGGTGCCATTGCTTAGTTGATTAGATAGTGTTGGATGATAGGTTGGACTTGATGATCTCAAAGGTCCTTTCCAACCTGGTTTATTCTATTCTATTCTATTCTATTCTATTCTATTCTATTCTATTCTATTCTATTCTATTCTATTCTATTCTATTCTATTCTATTCCAAAGAAGTAAATAAGAGCACTCATACAGTTAAGTAGAAGTAAGTAAGAAAGGAAGTTAAGTAGAAATAATCTTTACAAAAGTAAAAAGTACAAAATGTGTTAAGGGAAAAGAACATATATGTGTGTGTGTGTGTGTGTGTGTGTGTGTGTGTATCTATCTATCTATTTATAATCCAGATTGTTCCTGGCCTCACCCCCCAGCTAAGCCAAGGCAGGCCTCACTGCACAGAAATACAGTTCCCACCAGCAAATCCTCCCCCACAATGTAAGCAAAAGGAAAACTCATGCTCCCAGAGCAGTGAGAGAGTTTTGCAGAAGTGCTGTCCCTTAAATAGAGAGATACAGGAAAAGGGAATAGAATAACAAATTACAATATCCTGTGCCCTCCCCTCTGGGACTATCTAGTCTCCTTGAGGACTTTTATCTTTATAGTTTTACAATTAAGCCTTAACCTACAATAGGTGAACTGAAAACTGGCTTAAAGATAGAGCTCAGAGGGTTGTGGTCAGTGGCACAGTCTATTTGGAGGTCTGTAACAAGTGGTGTCCCCCAGGGGTCAGTGCGAGATCCAGTCCTGTTCAATATTTTCATTAATGACCTGAATGAAGGCACATGGTGTAGTGAGAGGAGTGGGTGACACACCAGAAGACTGTGCTGCCATCCAGCATGACCTGGACAGGCTGCAAAGTTGGGCAGAGAGTAACCTTATGGAAGTTCAATAAGGGTAAGTGTAAGGTACTGCACCTAGGAAGGAATAACCCCATATATCAGTACAAGTTGCGAGCTGACCTGGGAGACAACAGAATGACCATGAGTTAGCAATGTGCCCTTGTGGCCAAGAAGGCCAATAGTATCCTGGGATGCATCAAGAAGAGTGGCAAGCAGGTCGAGGGAGATTCTCCTGTCCATCTACTCTGTTCTAGTGAGGCCTTATCTTAGTATTGTATCCAGTTCTGGGTTCCCCAGTTCAAAGGACAGAGAACTTACTGAGAAGGTGCAGGAAAGGGCTACAAAGATGCTCAGGGGACTAAAATATGTGTCTTACGGAGAAAGGATGAGGGACTTGGGGCTCTTTAGCCTGGAGAAGGGAATGACTGAGGGGAGATCTTATCCATAGTTACAAATACTTAAAGAGTGGGTGTCAGGAGAGTAGGATTAGTCTTTTTTTCATGGTGCCCAGCAACGGGACAAGAAGTAATGGCCACAAACTTGAACATAGGAAGGTAGGAAGAACTTCTTTATATTGAGGGTAATAGAACACTGGACCAGGCTGCTCAAAGAGGTAGGTGGAGTTATAAAAACCTGCTTGCATGTCATCCTGTGCTGCCTACTCTGGGTGAACCTGCTCTGGCAGGGGCTTTGGACTAGATGATCTCCATAGGTCCCTTCCAACCAGCATCATTCTGCCATTCTGTGACAATCACTTTCCCTGGTCCAGCTTGCCACACTATTCCTGACACAGGCAAGGATGCTGTTTGTCTTCATGACTGTCTGGACACACTGCTGGCTCATATTCAGCACCCTCAGGTCTTTCTCAGCTGGGGCACTTTCCAGACACTTTTCCCCAGGCCTGTAGCATTGCCTGAAGTTGTTGTGACCCAAGGGCAATACCTGGCACATGGCCTTCTTGAATCTCATGCACTCAGCCTTGGCTCATTGATCCAGCTTGGCCAGGTCCCTTTTCAGAGCTTTCCTAGCCTCAAGCCTTAGTGTCATCTGCAGAATTACTGGGGGTGCTCTCAATACCCTTGTCCAGAACGTTGATAATTAAAGAGAACTGTCCCCAAAACTGAGCCCTGGAGCAAACTTGTGACCAGCTGCCAACTGGATTTAAGTCTGCTCACCACCTCTCTCTGAGCCTGACCAACCAGGTGTTTTGCCCAGTGAAATGTCCTTCTACCCAAGCCATAAGCAACCAGTTTCTCCAGGATGGTGCTGTGGGAGACAGTGTCAAATGTGTTTAAGACCATGTAAACATCCACAGATAGCTCTTCCTTCATTCACTAAGTGGATCATCTTGTCATAGAGGAAAATCATGTTTATCAAGCAGACTTGTGTATGTCTAAGTGGCACAGCAGGTCACTAACCATCTCTGTTTGGATTATGGGGCTTCATTTTGCTCTCCATTCCTGCCTTCCAGCTCTGGGCTTTGTATCCAGCCAAGAGCTGGTCTTACTGCTAAAGTCTGAGGCAAAGAAGATACTGAGTCAGCCTTTTCCTCAGCCTTGACAACTGTGTTCACCTCTGCATTCAACAAAGGGCAAAGATTCTCCTTAATCCTCCTGCTGCTAATGTATTTGTGGAAGCTGGAGCCAGATTAGTTTCCAGTTGGGCTTTGGCCCTTACAATTTTCTCCCTGCATAGCTTCACAACAGCTTGTAGTCCTTTTTGAGAGGCCTGTCCCTTCCAATAACAGTAAACTTTCCTGTTCTCTCTAAGCTGCAACTAAATGTCTCAATTTACCCAGGCCAGCCCTCTTCCCCAATGACACCTTTTGGCACATGGGGACAGCCTGTTCCTGTACTTTTAAGACTTCCCTCTTGAGCACTGTTCAGTCTTTCTGGCCCCTCAGGACTGCCTCCCAAGGGACAGTCCAAAGTCTGCCTGCTGGTAGCCCAAGGTGTCACTTCTGTTGACCGCTGTCTTCTCAAAGAATTGAGAACTCTATAATTTTGTGATTCCTGTGCACAAGACAACCTCAAGACTATAATTTTAGCATAACTGCATCTATTACCGCTCCATATAAGCCCACTCCAGACTTTAAGGGTGGTTATTTGTGAACAGCGGATAGAAAAAAATCTTCCTCCCTTTTTCTTTCCTTTATGAACAGAATAAATGTGCTACAAGTGGAGGTGAAGTAGTAAACTGGTTTTGCCTATAAAAAACTACTTTATTTGGACACATGTGAAGTTCCCTCTCATTCCTTATGGTTCCTAAATCAAGTGGTTGATTAATGCATGCACTTTGTTACTGGCATTCAAAAATACATCACTGATTAGTTCAGAGATAGAGATTGGTGTTTAAAACACCACCATGAATAACAACAACAAAAAAACCCTAAACACGTACATGCACCTGCACAAAAACAAGTCAAGCAGAACTGACTCTGCATAGAAAGAAGGTGAGCAACACCTGTGTAAACCATAGGATTATGGGAAGAGGAGGAGGAGGAGCTGCTTTTCTGTTTCCATGTGCCAGGAGAAGCAATGCTATCAGGCTAATATGTGATGGATCAGAGTGCAGTGGTATTGCTGCAAGCAAAAAAATTCATGAATTTTAATCAACTTTACTGGCTGCCTTGAAATTTGAGTTGAAAGATTAATGTGAAAAACAGGCAGCCCATATTGTTTCTGGAACAAAATCCCCCTTTGCTGTTGATTAAAAGAGTTTTTCTTTGATCTTGATAATAAAAAAAACTTCCATCTTAGTTCTAGATGTTTTTAAAATGTATTTGTTTTGCTAACCCTTCAGGTCTTACCAGTCGTGGGTGCCTCCCTGAGCCAAGCATCACCTTGTGGCCACCCAGACAGCTGACTTGTCTATAGAGACTTCCAACAGTGGGGCTTGTTGGCTTTCTGCTTTCGGCTGTTTCCCAAAAATGGGTTTAGGGCTTTATTTAAATACTCTTAATGATTAAAAAAAAAAGCACCAAACAAACAAAACGAACCCCCAACTACACAATAGAATATATAATTTACCAGGTTGGAGAATACCTTTGAGATCATGGAGATCATCCAACACTATCTACTATCCAACACTAGCAACAGCAATAAAGGGGAAAAAAACAAACAAGCAAACAAACCCCCACCACTTGCCTGGTGAAAACTGCTGAGTGAACTGTCCAAGGAGTCCACTTTATATTAATTGGGGAAATTTGGCACAGACAACATACTTTCCTTTCCCTCTGCTGCTCCAGGGCTGCTTTTACAGTTATGTAGTTGCCATATTAATTTGGTCATCAGTCTTCTTAATTAAATAAAAGTTATTTGAATGCCAGTATTTTCTGTAGGGGGATATCTAAGCTTTGTGAAAAAGTGGACTGAAACTATCAGCTCACATCCCTGGACAGAAACACACCCCCATTGTGTTATTTCCAGCTTCTGCCAGGCTGATCCAGATTACTTAGAGTAATTGAGTCTGCTTTCCCCTCTGTATTGAAGTTTGCTTCAAAGGTTATCATAGTCACTTTTCCTGTTTTGGCATTAAGTCACCTCTATGCAGAAATAAGTCTGAAGGCTTATATACAATGCCAAACAACTGTTAAGAAAGGGTAGGGGAAAATTAGCCTACAAGCATCAGGGATTTAAAAAAAATTGGTTGATGACTCCTGAGTTCCTAGTCCTCTCCTACAAGCACTGTGTTATTTTCTCTTAGGGTCTTCTATGGTTCAACTCCACACCTAGTTTCTCATCTCTGATAGCTGTAAGTTCAGCAACTGCTCACTGTTAGTGAAGAGTTCATTGCAGATGGAGCAGAGGCTTATTTGATGCTCTGGAAAACTCTTACTGTTTTCACTAGTGAGCAAAGCAATATATTTTGGGAGGTAAATTAGTGTGAAAGGGCACATACAAACCTGCTTAGTACAAATTCCAGCTTGTTTGTACTCTCAGATGGTTACACCCTTGGCTCAGAACCCAAATATTTCAAGAATTTGGGCTGAGGTATATCCTTTCCCAAAAGAGGCATGAAATTACATTCCCCTTTTGCACCAATGGGTGCAGTTTCTGTAAGATCACCAAGTACTCACCTAAAGCAGAAATGTCAGTTCCTTCAAGGCATGTCCAGAGGCTTTGGGAGGGAAGGTGATGCTTTGCTGTGGTACCAGAACCTGATGGCTGCACCTTGTACCTCTGAGACAACCTGACTCTTGCTTTCATCAGAATACACTTCCTGTACTTAGTTCCATGTTCCTTTACAGGAGTCAGAATTCCTTATGGTGCCGTACTTTACCTCATTTAGGCTGTTTGTGCTATGTCTGCTTACCCCAGTGGCTGATTTTTAGTTTTTATCCCCCTGAGGCCTTCAAAGCATATACATATGCTGAGATAGAAGATTTAGTTTCACTGAGGAGACTCATTTTGCATGCAAATGCTCTCTGGGCTGCTGCACAAATGCAGCCTGTCTGATTTTGATTTTTTCTAAAAAAATCTTTATTTATTTTAATGTGCCACTGGAAACACTCTTTGCTTGGCTCACTCCACCTTTCCATGTTGCTGTGCTGCAGTGCCAGAGGCTGGGGTCATGGGAACCCATTTGCTGGCATTTACTAGTTGTATTATCATCACACTGTGGTGGAATCAGCCTGGATGGCTGGTAGGACTGTTACTACTGTTCCTGGTATTCTCCTTGGTATTATTTCCCTCTAGTAATGAGCATTTGCCAGTGCCTCAAGATGTCCTAATTTGCCACATTCTGGATAATCATCTGCCTGAGAAGGTGCACAAACATCATGGGGTGCAACTTGTTGGGGTGCCGGGACAGGATGTGGGCACCACAAAATGAGCAGTCCAGTAATCCTTGTGCATGCTTTTCCTTGCAGTTACCTGGCCGAGCAGTGCTGGAATGGCGGCTTCGTCTACCTGATCATGTTGCGCCGCATCAAGCGCAAAGCTCCTCTTCCTCCCTCCAACGGCAACAACAGCAATAGCTGTGACCCCAAAGCCAAGCCCAGTCCTGAACCCAGCGACAGAGCTGCCCAAAATGGGAAAAGGACCAGGAAGTTTGGGGTCATCACCAGAACACCGGGCAGCAAGGACAGCAAAGAAAAGCTGAGCCTGGAGCATGGGAATGGGCACTGCACCCCAATGGAAGTGGAAGCTGCTCATCCAGAGACGTCTGAAACAGAAAGCAACGGGGAAGAGCAGCTCCAGGGCACTGGGGGACAGTACCAGTTGTCAGATGGTGTTGTGCCAGACCTTGGTGACCAGTCTGCCCTGGTAAGTTTGTGTCAAGGTTTTCCAGAGAAGGAAGCAGCTGGTGTGCTAGCAGATTAAGGGTATGTCTCAAGTGGCTTTCTGGGTTTCAGTGTTTCATACCCAGGCTGAGCCTTCAAGAGATAATCCAAGCTGTTGGGGCACCAATCTGTGGCATGGGGTCCAAAATGGAGGGGCAGGATGATTAAATAGTAACTGTGAGAAAGCTCTGTCATGCTTCATCTTTGGCAGAGGTCTTTATATCTCTTGTGAGGCCACATTTGGCCTCAGGATTTCTTTTGCTTAGACAACTGATGAATTTACTATGTCAGGGTTGAGCAATGATCCTTCTGCCTTTGGGACTTCGTATTTAGCTATGTCTGATCTTAACAACACCTTAAAGATCATATTGGAATTGGAATTGAAGCTTGCCTTTTTGATGCACCAATCGACAGTGCATTGATTTATTCTACAGAACTTGTTTGGCCTGTGTTTCAGGACCACATGGAAGTTGTTGTGAATTTTGCTCTGAGTTGATGAGATGGACAATTTGTTAATATTTGAGATGATGGGGTGATCTGGGCTTTCATTGCTTCTCTCTTCAGCCTAGTGGAGATCTTGGTGTTTGTTGCCTGGCTAGAATTGTAGTGTTGTGGGATGGAGAAAAATAACCCAAGGCCTTAATCAGGTTTCAGTATGCATCTGTCATCAAAAGAGCTGTCTGCCAGTCTTCCCAGAGACACTGATAGTATAAACACATGAGTGCTGCTTTGTTGGGCTCGAAGCGTGCTGCGGCAGCTGGTTTTGGTTTTAAGACTTCAAAGCTGGTAACAAAGCAGTATGAGTGGACATCTCATCACTAAATTCTCTCGAGGAAGGTATGGGCTTAAATGTGTCTTCTGAATTAATGCTCCCCAATGCAGGGAAGTGGTGATGGGGGTTGTGAACTTAAAATAGTTTAATTTAAAGGACATTGGAGGGGTTAAACACATTTTAAAAACTAGTGATCTTAAGGAAGTGTAATTGAGAAAAACCTGCTGTTCCCATCAGTGAGACATGTTGAATTTCATGGTGCAACAGATAGGGGCAGATACTTGTGTACTGTTCTTGCAAGCCTCATAATTGCAATTGCTTTCTGAAAGAAAACATCAAAAAGTTTAAAATAAATTAAAAAAAATCCATTGAAAGTTCTGATCCATGAGAAAACTTGATGAATCTGTTCTGAAAATGTCTAATGAAACATATGTTATAAATGAAGATGATCTGAGTCTGTTCTGAGAAAGGGGAAAGCCAATATATATGTGTATATGTAAAGGCACTCTTAATGCAAAGCCATGTTGTGCAAGTGTTACCCTTACATTTTGAGTAATTTTGTTCTGAGAATTAAATTGTTTAATTCAGAACATATATGTATCAATGTAAGCAATAAATACGTTTTTAATGCAGAGCACATAGAAGGTGGCTTTGTAAAATGTAAAAGTGTAGCTAAGTCACTGGAAATTTAAGAGATGTGATCTGCTCAGCTGTGGTATATCTGTCATGGAACCTGTTGGGAGGTATAGTTATTTAGTAAAACAGTTTCTTTTGCTTTCTTGATTTCCACCCACCCTGTAATACTTTGCTGACCTCTGTGTGTGTCAGTATTAATTACATTTTCCTGACATCTGAATAAGGAGAAGTGTGAATAGCTGGAACCTGAAGAGCATGTGTGCTCATCCTTTGCTTCTTAAAGACAAGGGGACCTTATTAGAAATCCATCTCTTTAGCATCCATGGGGATTGCTGCTATCATAGTAATGAGAGGCTTAATTCAGTTTCTTAATAGGTATTGAACAGGGACAATGAATAAAATTTTCAAAATTTTATGAGTACTGTTAAAAAAAAAAAAAAGGCAAGGAATGAAGACACTTGGGAGCCTTAAATCTAACTTCCAGCTCCAGTTTCTAAGTGTGGCCTGTCACTCAGGTATGTGAGATCCAGTCATGTCAGGACCCTTGGGAAAACAGCATCAAGGATATTGTGTCAAAAGTGGTGGTGTTCTTCCAGGCTTCAAAGTATGAGCCAAACCTCTCATAGCTGTGGAATGAGTTAGCTCCTCCCAGGCAGAGGCAGGGTGCATTGGCAGAGCACCTTCTCCACAGGAACCCATGCAACTCCATCCCCATTGTCCAATCCATGCTTGCTGTTTCTTCCACATGTTCACTAATTGAATATCCAGGGCTGTCAGCCCTGAGAATTTGGGGTCAGTACCTTCACTTCAAGAAGATGAGAGCCACCCTGCAGTGAGTTGGAGGTCTGCTGCAGTTGAGAGGAAAGGCTTCAAGAAATGCCTCAGCAACAGACATGGCTGCAGGACCTTGCTGATCCTCCCCACTGCTCCTTCCCCCTCTCCTGCCCCAGGGAGGCAGATTGAAATTGGAATACAGAGTCCAAGAACATCTCTTCTTCTCCCTATGGAAAATTACTTTGAAGTAGTCTTAATAAAAGTTGGCTTGAATTCCCTTTCTGTAGTGAATTCAGCAGCCAGCTCATGGCTGATGCCTTGAGGATGTTGTGCTGAGAATGCTTTTGAGGCATCTATGTGTTTCCAGTGTCTTTTGCTTCAGTGTCATTAGCTGTTCTCCCATGACTGTGGGGTTGTTCTCTGGTTTTCTCACTGCATGTTGAGTCGTGAAATGAAAGGCAAGACAAATTTTGCTTGTCACCTGAACCTTCCAGGAGATTCTTGTGTTACTGGTTTGTGTGCATGTGTCAGTCCCCATCTTAAGGCTTGCTTTCATCTCCTAGATCTTGGTCTGTCTCTCCTGCTCATTTGGCATTGCTTTTCACTGTATAAACAAATCTGCCAGTCTGTTTGCTGGTAAGTAACCCTCAGTAGATATTGTACCTGCCAATTAGCAGGCAGCATTTAGTGTTTACAAGTGGTTAAGTTATGCTGCAATATTCTTAGGATGAACCTAAATGCCCTTTAGAATGTGTGGATTCAAAGCAGCAAGGCTCTCTATGCCTGCAAGGAAGACCTCAAAGGTCTGGAAATGAGACCTGACCTTGAAGGGACTCAAACTGGCTGCAGTGGGAGTCATGGGAAGTGATTTAAGACCAGGTGATCTCGGAGCCAGAGTAATGATCCATCACATCCTGGGAAGACTGGGGAGCTTAAACACAGAAATTAAAGTTTACTTCTTTCGTTCAGTGGCCTGAGACAGGGCAATGTATTGTAGGTTTATAAAGGCACAAATGAAAGAAGAGCTTGGAGAGGGACTGCTGGAGTCAGCTGAAAAATGATATAAAGGTTTCTTCACATAATACCAATTTTGTGGTTTCACTGCATTTATCAGTAGGGAAAAGTCCCGCAGTTTAGTTCTTATTTAATCTGTCATAGTGTTTCTGGAAGGACTGTGGATCACTTCCTTAGCTGTTTAGCTCCTGAAGAGTGCCCAGACACAGCCAGGTACAGCTGGTGTAGGCAGGGATCAGAAATAAGGCTGAAAATGCCAGGGTTGCAAGTGTAAGGACTGCAAGTGTAGTTTCTAAGAATAACTTAGACAGATTCAGATTTTGCTTCTGATGATGCAGCCAGAAGATGATTGGTTGGAGATGAAATGTACCAGAGTGGATTGGCCACCTTTGCTTTCTCTGCCCCTAGAAGGATGCTCTGGAAAGTCCTTGTAGCACCAGCTATTAAAAGAAAAGCAAAACCAACCAACCAAAAAAATAACACCTCTAGAACCCCCTTAAATCTTCTTGCTTCTAAATAGGCATGCAGATTAATAGTAGATTGAAATCCACATCCAAATTTAGTAGTCACCAGTGGAAGCTGTGTAAAGGAGATTGGACAGTGTAAAAATATTTTTAACAGTGAAAGAAGGCATGTGGAGAGGGACTGGAGTGCTGCATTTCTCCATTGAGTGAAATACATGGCAGAGGATGAGTGTAGGGTGTGCTCCAGGTCTCCCAGGCTGATTGTTACACCAGGACTCTGGTAGAATGCCTTTCCAGGTTAGAAATGTCAAAGTCTGGTGGCTCTGTAAGGTGTGCAGTCAGCATACCATCTATTTAAAAAAAAGGGAGATATGAGGGCAAGAGGGTTTTGGGGGAAGTCTGGTTTACAGTATTGCTTCAAGATCTTGGCTCCATATTAAGCACCTCAGCCACTCTACAGTGGGCTGCAGTTGCTGGAATCTGCTTTGCTGTCTTACACACCAACTAAGCCCAGCTTTGGTGGAGAATGACCCCCCCCTCCAGACTTGTGAGTGTGTATGCAGGTGGACACAGATGTGCGTGTGTGTGAGTGAGAAAGACCAGCCATGTCTTTGGCAGCCAGCATTTGCTTTTGTGTCACTGCAACTGCATGGCATTGTGTTTTATCAGCAACTCTCTCCTTTGTTTGGGCCTGTTACTGCTATCTTATTAAGATGGCTTGTGTTGGGAAAGGATGAATGCTGTGGAACTGCATTTTACTTTGCAGTTACGAAAGGCTGACCACCATTCTATAGTAGTATTTACCAACTAGCACTAGTAAATGTCAGCCTTACCTTGCATTTTTGTTAACAGAAAGTGTTCCTTATCTTGCCAAGCAGAAGAGGAAGCTTAATAGCACATTACAGGAATCAAAACATGAGGCTTTGAAATAATGTACTGGCTTTAAGCATTTTACTATTTTTTTAAACGTGATGCAGAAAAAAATATTTCACATCCTCTTGCTGTACAAAAAATTAAAACCTTGCTGTGAGCAAGGTACTACACTGAAGCTGAGTTGCTTTACATCAGGTTTTGGGGTGGTGGAGTTTTTTTTGGCAACCTGAGCAGTAATTATTGTTTCATCAAAGCTTTTATGGGACCCTTATGTGAGGCATGTTTTGAGCATAAATAATGCTAATTTTTAGTTTTAATGTAGTTACCTTTAGTCACGTAAAGGCCTTCCTCAGAATCTGTTCTGTTCTTAATGTCTTTTTGTCTGTTATGTCTGATTCCAACTTTCATTAACATGAATCCTGGGGCTATCTACTGTCTTGAAGTCTTAATATGCACTCTGATAAGCATGTCTTCCTTCTCTCCTGCCTGTTTTGGGTTGTAAACTCTCTTAGGGATAAGGGCTGTCTTTTAATTGTAGCTGTACAGTACTGACAAAACTTGGCCTTGCTTCTGCTTGAGGTTTTAGGAAGGGCTTTGATGTAACTAGTAGTGAAATTACAGTTAATTTCTTTTGCTGTTGGTTATGTTCCACTTTGCCATAAAACAACCATCATCACAACTTTCTGGTATTAAGTCTCACTCATGCCAAATTTTTTCATGTGACTAAAGATTTTAACTTTGTTTGCTGTGATTTAAGCAATAGCTACAGCTGTGGCAGCTGTAGGTTCAATTTTGTATGGCAACCTGTCCTTCTATTCTGTTTTTGGATTGAATTTTCCAAATCTGTGGTGAAGGGTTGGGCACAAAGATAGTTTGGTAATGGGTAGGTTGCGGTAAGTTAGTTTTAACGTGTCATCCTGAAGTGAGGTCCTCCTCAAAATTAGCTGCCCTCAAAGGCATAACAGATATGCACAAGGTTGTGTTACAGGTCTCAGCCCCACTCAGCTATCATAAGGCATAGGTGAGAGCACCAATGTGAAACAGTTTCCCACACAGGATAGGATAGGATAGAATAGCATAGCATAGCATAGCATAGCATAGCATAGCATAGCATAGCATAGCATAGCATAGCATAGCATAGCATAGCATAGCATAGCATAGAATAGAATTAAACAGGTTGGAAAAGACCTTTGAGATCGAGTGCAACCTATCATCCAACACTATCTGGTTAGGCAACACCTTGAATACTGTGTCCAGTTCTGGGCCCCTCAGTTTAGGAAGGATGTTGACTTGCTGGAACATGTCCAGAGAAGGGCAACAAATTTGGTTAGGGGTTTGTAACCCAAGCCCTAGGAGGGGAGGCTGAGGAGCTGGGATTGCTTAGCCTGGAGAGGAGGAGGCTCAGGGGAGACCTTATTGCTCTCTACAACTACCTGAAGGGAAGTTGTAGACAGGTGGGGCCTGGTCTCTTCTCCCAGGCAACCAGCACCAGAAGAAGAGGACACAGTCTCAAGCTGTGCCAGGGGAGGTTCAGACTGGGTGTTAGGAAGAAATTCTACACAGAGAGAGTGATTGCCCATTGGATTGGGCTGCCCAGGGAGGTGATGGAGTCACCATCATTGGAGGTGTTTAGAAGGAGACTTGATAGGGTGCTTGGTTGCATGGTTTAGTTGATTAGGTGGTGTTGGAGGATAGGTTAGACGCAATGATCTTGAAGGTCTCTTCCAACCTGGTCTATTCTATTCTATTCTATGCCATGCTATGCTATGCTATTGCTCTCTACAACTACCTGAAGGGAAGTTGTAGACAGGCGGATGTTGGTCTCTTCTCCCAGGCAGCCAGTACCAGAACAAGAGGACACAGTCTCAGGCTGCGCCAGGGGAGATTCAGGTTGGATGTTAGGAAAAAGTTCTATACAGAAAGAGTGATTGCCCATTGGAATGGGCTGCCCAGGGAGGTGGTGGAGTCGCCGTCATTGGAGGTGCTCAGGAGGAGACTTGATGGGGTACTGGGTGCCATGGGTTAGTTGTTTAGGTGGGTTGGATTGGTTGATGGGTTGGACACAATCTTGAAGGTCTCTTCCAACCTGGTTGTGTATTATTATTATTATTATTATAATTATTATTATTATTATTATTGTTATTGTTATTTATTATTATTTATTATTTATTATTTATTATTTATTATTATCTAATCAACTAAACCATGGCACCAAACACCCCATCCAGTCTCTTCCTAAACACCTCCAGTGATGGTGACTCCACCACCTCTCTGGGCAGCCCATTCCAATGGGCAATCACTCTTTCAATGAAGAACTTCTTCCTAACATCCAGCCTAAACGTCCCCTGGCACAGCTTGAGACTGTGTCCTCTTCTTCTGGTGCTGGCCACCCGGGAGAAGAGACCAACCCCCACTTGGCTACAATCTCCCTTCAGGTAGTTGTAGAGAGCAATAAGGTCACCCCTGAGTCTCCTTTGCTCCAGGCTAAGTAACCTCAGCTCCCTCAGCCTGTCCTCATAGGGCTTGTGTTCCAAACCCCTCACCAGCTTTGTGGCTTTTCTCTGGACACACTCCAGCAAGTCAACATCTTTCCTAAACTGAGGGGCCCAGGACTGGACACAGGACTTGCAAGGAAGTGGTTTGTTTTTTGAGGATTTTTTTCTTTATTTGGCACATGGCATTAAGGATACAGCAAGCTGCATCTTTAATGGAATGTGAAGGGCTGGCTTTTGCTGAAATGTGTCAATGTTTGAAACTAAGGGGACATTCCTAAAGATAGACCATACTGTGTGCTTAGGTGCTGGAATGTTTCAGGTGTTAGTGAGGATTATAAAGCTGCATACACTTAATTTATGAGGCAGGGTGCTGAAACCACTGAGCAAACCTAAAAGACTCCTGATGCTGAGAGTTGTAATACTTGTCTCCACAAGAAAATCCTCTTTAGTTGACATGGAAGCATGGAACAGTGTTTTCTGAGAAACCTGAAACTAACTAACCAGCCATTCCCAGTAGCCAGCAAGACAAAGAGATTGGGCAAGATACTCACGGGAATGCAGACACCTTCTAACCCTTAAAAGCCTGAGCTCACCAGTCAGGGATAGCTGAAAAATCCTTTGGCTGATCTTGCAATAACGCTTCAGTTCATGGAGCGAGGGGAACAGCCCAGAGAGGTGCAGACCAGATGGTGATGGATCAGGATGACAAATTACTCCACCAGATTTTTCTAAGGAGTTGTGATGTAGTTCAGGTGCTTGCAATGGATGATAAAATGTTTAAAGCCCTTGCCAAGGAAGTGATGTCAACAAGTGATGTCAACAACTCCCTATTGGACCTGGAGGGGAACATGGTGACTGAAGACGAGGAGAAAGCTGAGGTCCTGAACACCTTCTTTGCCTCAATTTTTAACAGCAAGGAAGGAGTTCAGGACGAGTGGCCTCCTGAGCTGGATGATGGGGTCGGGGAGCAGTGTAATGCCCCGGAAATCCATGAGGAATTAGTTCGGGACCTGCTGAGCCACTTGGATATTCACAAGTCCATGGGACCGGATGGGATCCATCCTAGGGTGCTGAGAGAGCTGGCAGATGTGCTAGCTAGGCCACTCTCCATCATTTTCCTCCAGTCCTGACTCACAGGTGAGGTCCCAGATGACTGGAAACTGGCCAACGTGGTCCCCATCCACAAGAAGGGTCAGATGGAGGAACCTGGAAACTCCAGGCCGGTCAGCCTGACCTCAGTGCCAGGGAAAGTGATGGAGCAGATTATCCTGGCGGCAATAACTGCGCACCTGAAGGATGGCCAAGGGCTCAGGTCCAGCCAACATGGATTCAGGAAGGGCAGGTCCTGCCTCTCCAACCTGATCTCCTTCTATGATCAGGTGACCCGTCTGGTGGATGTGGGGAGGCCTCTGGATGTGGTCTGCCTGGACCTCAGCAAGGCCTTTGACACCGTCCCCCACAGCAAACTGCTGACTAAGCTGTCAGCCCGTGGATTGGACCATTACACTCTGTGCTGGGTTAGGAACTGGCTGGAGGGCCGGGCCCAGAGAGTGGTAGTGAACGGTGCCACATCCAGCTGGAGGCCAGTCACCAGTGGTGTCCCCCAGGGATCAGTGCTGGGCCCTGTCCTCTTCAACATATTAATCGATGATCTGGATGAAGGGGTAGAGTCAGTCATCAGCAAGTTTGCAGATGACACCAAGTTAGGGGCAGATGTTAGTCAGTTAGAGGGTGGAAGGGCTCTGCAGAGGGACCTCGACCAACTGGACAGATGGGCAGAGTCCAATGGGATGGCATTCAACAAGTCCAAGTGCCGAGTGCTGCACTTTGGCTACGGCAATCCCATGCAGAGCTATAGGCTGGGGTCGGAGTGGCTGGAGAGCTGCCCAACAGAGAGGGACCTGGGGGTGCTGATCGACAACCACCTGAATATGAGCCAGCAGTGTGCCCAAGTGGCCAGGAGGACCAATAGCATCCTGGCCTGCATTAGGAATAGTGTGGCCAGCAGGAGCAGGGAGGTCATAGTGCCCCTGGACTCTGCTTTGGTTAGGCCGCACCTTGAGTCCTGTGTCCAGTTCTGGGCCCCTCAGTTTAAGAAGGACATCGAAACACTTGAGCGTGTCCAGAGAAGGGCAACAAGGCTGGTGAGAGGCCTCGAGCACAAGCCCTATGAGGAGAGGCTGAGGGAGCTGGGATTGTTTAGCCTGGAGAAGAGGAGGCTCAGGGGTGACCTCATTGCCCTCTACAACTACCTGAAAGGTGGTTGTAGCCAGGAAGGGGTTGGCCTCTTCTCCCAGGCAATCAGCACCAGAACAAGGGGACACAGTCTCAAGCTGCGCCAGGGGAGGCTTAGACTCAAGGTGAGGAGGAGGTTCGTCACTGAGCGAGTCATTCGGCACTGGAACGGGTTGCCCAGGGAGGTGGTTGAGTCATTGACCCTGCAGGCGTTCAAGGGGAGATTGGACGTGGCACTTGGTGCCATGGTCTAGGCATGGGATCTGTGTTGATAGGTTGGACTCGATGATCCTCGAGGTCCTTTCCAACCTAAGTGATACTGTGATACTGTGAAGTGGCCTGCCACGGGAGGTGGATCCCTGGGGGACAGTCTGCTTTAATTCGCCAAATTTTCATGCACTCTGCTGTGATGCCTGTTTTGTGTATTTTAACCCTGCGCTTATGCAAGGGTATGGTTTTACTTTTGACTGTTCCCCAGGCTTTATCCCCTAGGATGGTTCTCTTTTCATGGGGAAAGTACTCATGTTTTTCAGTAAAAACATGCCAAGTGCCTGGTGGATGTTTGTCCAAACACAAGAACTTGTTAGATCACCATTGGACACTTGAATGCAATAGCAGTTGTGTCTGTGCTGTTGATTCCTACATATTTTGAGGATGTGGAAAGTTAACGTGGCCCACACTGTAATTAGTTTTAAGGTCTGCTTGGGTTTTGATTTTCCTTCTTTCAAGTGGTGTAGGAGACACCGATCATCCCGAGGTAGAAACCAAAGCCTAAGTCTTAGTGCTAAGAAGCTTTTATTGGCAGTAGATGTGGACAAAGAACTCCTGTCTTGGAGTAACTTACTGATAAAGGAATTAAGGTTTCTTTCCCCTACTTTTGATTTGTCCTGGAATTGATTAGCTTGTTTATACAGTAATAAATCCAAGACTCAAGGCAGCAGAAGAAAGCACAGGTCCTGCTGTCAGATCAGCCTTAAAAATAACCTGGTTAAAATCAGGTGAAAATACATTTATTATCTACTAATGAAATAATTACTTTGTTAAGAATCTGCTAAAATCAGATTTTGGCATGATTTTCTGGTACCCAGCCATTCATGCTAATATCTGTGATGTGAAGAGTGGTGACTTTTGAGACTGACATGTTTCATCTTGAGACTGACATGTTTGAGATGCTCAGATGGTATGTGATCATGCAAGTTAATTCGCCAGCTAGTGATCTCTCTTTCCCACCTGCCTATTGGATAAAGGAAATAGTGGCAGGCGGCATGATTTGACCCAAGGTGGAACAGGTATCTGGTAGCAGTATTTTTAACTTATCCCGCATCAGTAAAAGGAGATGGGGAATGGTGTTCTAGTACAGCCATCCAAGTATGCTCCCTGTCCCTATAGCAGAGGATGCTGTGCTGGTTGCTGCTTGAAGGCAGTTGCTTATATACTGGTCTGATTGTGATGCATTTCTCTTTGGGGGATTCTCTGCTGGTTTTGTGTTAATTCTCAGCTGTGTGTGATCAGTACATTGGCTGCCAGCACCTATGAAGCCTACTTAAATACATTATTTTTAATGCATGAAACTTAAAACTTTCTCTTGTCTCCCATTTCCAAAGCAGCTTTGTGGCTGGTGAGGAAGAGCTCACTGCTTGTTGTTCCTACAGGGAAAACCTGTGAAGCCTTAAGTCAGAATTAGTCCCTGCAGACAGAAAGGAAAAAATCCGTGTTGAATTGCAGAGGGAGGGATATATCCCATGGGCTGTTTGGGCCCATGACAGTCAGTGTGTGTGTGTGTACAGACATTGTGTGGTTATTGGCATTCTCATCAGGGTTTGTATCTGCTTTTATTTAAAAATTGTTGCGTATTTACACCAGGTTCAGCTGAATTGCTGCTGTGACAGAAAGTGCTTTTTCATAGACAGCTATTTTACATTTTACTGTCTGGCTTTTTAACTACTTACTGCATTTCTGTTTTCCATTTGTTTACACCTTGCTCCTGACAAGTTTTTCTTTAATACAAAATTTCAAAGCAAATTTTCCTTTGTATATGTAGATTTGCAGCTTCTTGAACATGGCACAGTCTAAATCAGTCAAAACCCTTTAAACTCCCCTGCAATTAGCAGTGAAAACCGGGGGTGGGGGGAGAAGGGGGAAGAGAGAAGGAGGGTGAAGAATGTCTCCAATGTCTTTTATTAATTTATTTATTTTCCTCAGTACTCAGAGGCAAAACATTTCTTTTTGTTTTATTAATGATGTGCTTATGAAATTGAGCGTTTGATGGTATGCACTTGGAGCAGGCAGAAGGCGAGCTTCCCCACATTGCGCTGGCAGCGTGCTTCCTTTCTAATCTGCAGCACTCTAGTTTATTCCAGATGTAGGCTCTTTCTGAACAGAGGCTGCCTGATGTACAATGGCTTCATGGTGGAGAAAAAGTGGCCTGCAGGGACCCACTTGAAGCTGCCAGCTGTGTTCTCTGTTCTCACTTGCGGTCTGTTACATAAGATGACCCAGTTTTTGGGTTTTTTTTGCTTGCTATTAATCTGAGTAAGAATATTCATACTGTCATTAAAAACATCTTAATTATTTGTAACTCAGGCACTTTGAAGTTGATCAACTTCAAGTTGAAAAATCTGGTCAAAAAGGCTGCTGCTTGAAAGAGTGAACTTAGGAGGAAGGCTGAGTCACCTAGCAGTGATGGAACTGCACAGAACAAAAATTAGCCATTAGCCCAGCTGCAGCCTGGCATGACCCTTTGTGTTTCTGCTTGCTATGTGAGATAAGTCAAAAAATATAGGTCTGGAAGGGACTTCAACGAGACCATCCTTGACACATGTTTATCCGTTGTGTCTATGTGATCCACTTTCCCTCTGCATAGACAGGTCTGTTGCTACTCTGGATTTAAAAGAAAGGTCCATGGGATGGCTCTGGGCAGAGTAACGTTTGCTCCCAGGAGATGGGGAACAAACCTCTAGTGAGAAATTTTGGCTTCTTGTTCCTTTGACAGTCTCAAAACAAACATGGATATCTTTCTGAGTGTCTGTTTCCCCCCAAATCTCAGGTGGATTGCATGAAGTTTTCTCTGTTTTCAAATACCAGTATTTAGCCTATGCTGCTTGGTGAACCCTTTCCACCAGAGTTCTCAGTATACACAGAATACATAGAATAAACCAGATTGGAAGAGACAGTATCACAGTATCACACAGTATCACTTAGGTTGGAAAGGACCTCGGGGATCATCGAGTCCAACCTATCAACACAGACCCCATGCCTAGACCATGGCACCAAGTGCCACGTCCAATCTCCCCTTGAACGCCTCCAGGGTCGATGACTCAACCACCTCCCTGGGCAACCCGTTCCAATGCCGAATGACTCGCTCGGTGAAGAACTTCCTCCTCACCTCGAGTCTGAACTTCCCCTGGCGCAGCCTGAGACTGTGTCCCCTCGTTCTGGTGCTGGCTGCCTGGGAGAAGAGGCCAACCCCCTCCTGGCTACAACCACCCTTCAGGTAGCTGTAGAGGGCAATGAGGTCACCCCTGAGCCTCCTCTTCTCCAGGCTAAACAATCCCAGCTCCCTCAGCCTCTCCTCATAGGGCTTGTGTTCAAGGCCTCTCACCAGCCTTGTTGCCCTTCTCTGGACATGCTCAAGTGTTTCGATGTCCTTCTTAAATTGAGGGGCCCAGTACTGGACACAGTACTCTAGGTGCGGCCTAACCAAAGCAGAGTACAGGGGCACTATGACCTCCCTGCTCCTGCTGGCCACGCTATTCCTAATGCAGGCCAGGATGCCATTGGCCCTCCTGGCCACCTGGGCACACTGCTGGCTCATATTCAGGTGGCTGTCGATCAGCACACCCAGGTCCCTCTCTGTTTGGGAGCTCTCCAGCCACTCCGACCCCAGCCTATAGCTCTGCATGGGACCTTCAAGATCATTGCATCCAACCCATCAACCAATCCAACCCACCGAAACAACTAAACCATGGCACCAAGCACCCTGTCAAGTCTCCTCCTGAACACCTCCAATGATGGTGACTCCACCACCTCCCCGGGCAGCCCATTCCAATGGGCAATCACTCTCTTTGTATAGAACTTCTTCCTAACATCCAACCTAAACCTCCCCTGGCGCAGCCTGAGACTATGTGCTCTTGTTCTGGTACTGGCTGCTTGGGAGAAGAGACCAACATCTGCCTGTCTAAAACCTCCCTTCAGGTAGTTGTAGAGAGCAATGAGGTCAACCCCTGAGTCTCCTCTTCTCCAGGCTAAGCAACTCCAGCTCCCTTTGTTTCTCCTCATAGGGCTTGTGTTCCAAACCCCTCACCAATGTCGTTGCCCTTCTCTGGACTCATTCCAGCAAGTCAACATCCTTCCTAAATTAAGGGGCCTAAATTAAGTGCTGAGCTTTGTTACTGTGACCTGCCTTTGGTTAAGGGACATAAATTGGTTTTGTAATTCTTAAGAGTGACCAGAGCTGGGTATTGCCTAAAATCTATCTGTGACAGGGTCTGGCAGTGCCTCTCGTGCTCCTTGCAGAGGATGTCTGGTGTTTGAGATACCTGGCTGGACTGGCATCAGCACATCACTCCTTTAAGTGTGAAATGCTTTTGCACCCAGAGCCCTGGGTGCGTGTGTACAGATTTATTGTGTCACTTGTGAACAAAGCTGAGGGGATTATTCTGAGTCAGTTTTAAATGAAAGCTATGTGAATTACTCTGAGAGGATGGAGAAGTTCAGATGTTAACAAGAAACTGGCAGTAGCCAAGCAGCAACCAGAATTGTGTGGCCTGTCTGGGACACTAGTCAGCAATTAAACTCTTCTTCCTCTGGGCAGGGATTATGCAGGCTCCAAGGACAGTAGCATCAGACCTACAAACTGTCAAACCTAACTACACTGAGATTCTCTTGGGTATTGTAAGTTTCTGGAGTGGAGTGAATACACCAGAATCCTAACTTCCTTTAAAGACTTGAGAACACTTGAGCTGATTTTTTTTTTTTTTTGAGTGAAGTTAACCTTGAAAATGTGATCCTTAAAAAAAAAAAAATTAAAATCAAAGCATGCATCGTTCTGATTTTTTTTTTTAAACTCAAATCATTAATCTTTGTGTTGCTTAACCTGAAAATCTCCAAAAAAATCAAGAAAACTGGGTTTAAGTAAACTTTAAATGTATGTACAAATGCTTGGAATTGGCACAGATCTTTACTCTTCAGGCTTTCCTGTGATGGAGTCACACAGGAAGCACACTGAAAGCAGTAAAATTTCCTAGCTGGCCGTGAAGCAACCCTTCACTGCTCTCCTTAGCAGCTTCACAGGGAGGAAACGGGCATTCTGCTGAACACCCTTTTTCACCAAGAGGCCTCAAGCAAAGGCTAGCAATCTGATTTTTGATCCTCAGCTTTCAAAATGGTGGTGTGACGTACCTCAGAGATATGTGTGTATTGGCGGGGTGTGCTTTGTAGCACGTGGTGAAACGAAAAGTTACGAACGCTTTATGAAGAAGGGGGAAAGAATGGTGAGTGGATCCGATTTCCAGTCGACACCATTTTGTTTATTCCCAGTGAAATGCATGCAGCAGATCAGCAGGGGCTGGAGGGACAGCCTTTTCTGGCACAGGAGATGGTGACCATGTCATTTGAAAATTAGTGAAAGAAATACTTAACTTGGGTATGTGCCAAATGGTTTTGTTGTCTTTATTGTGGCTGTTGTCTGTGTTTGGACTGAGTAATGCTTTATTTTGCAAGCGCTTTTGATTTCAGTGGGAGTTCAATGAAAGTAAGATGGTGCTTGCGTTAAGAACGCTGGAGTCTTGCCATTTGCTGCTAAGTGTTTTGCTATGTGAATGAATATTTGAGAGTGGGCCAGTTAAGAATAAGTTAGATTATTTTATTTGTTTTTATTAATGAGATGTGTGATAGTGAAGAGTGCTGAGGAATGCAAGCTAGGGCACTGCACGTTGTGGGCCTTTGCGTAACTTGCATTCCAGAAAGGTTTTGCAGATCATTAAATGCAATTTGATGTCTGCATTGTTAAACTTTATTGGAGGGTCTGCTTCCTAACTGAATTTAACAATGGGACACTTGCAGTGGCATCTTATGGGGAGAATAGATGGTCATTGTTTCAGCTGAGCTTGCTTGAGAGAGGCAGAGAAATTGTAATTCTCTGTTACACAGTTTTCATTGTGGGTGCGAGGTACTTTATGGCAATGAAACCCCTCTGGAGCACTTTTGTGCTGTAACTCAGTTCTGTTTTTAAAGCAGATAAATATAGTTGGCTCTTGCCCCTGCATTTAACACAGTATTTCATATATCTATCTCAATGCATTCTCTGTCCTAATGCGTCCTGTTATTCAGCAGGACACTGGGCTTTTATCAATGCATTGAGGATCCCTGTTGGGGTATTGTCCATGTGCATGACTATCAAGTTAACAAATTAACCACAGGTGTATATGTTTTTAGACTCAAATTTTTGTGTTACCTTTTAAGACACCTAGTTTGTTTTTCCTGTTTGTTCTACCTGTGGTCTAGAGGCTGTGCCACATGATTATTTTTCACATTGTTCTGATGACGTTGGTGTAGATACTGACCTCTTTGTTCCTGTATCTTCTCTTGCATTGCCTTTTAAAGTTTCAACGTGGGGCCCCAGTGATCAAGTGGAAAAAAAAG
Organism: Melanerpes aurifrons; assembly: GCA_011125475.1. NCBI lineage: Eukaryota > Metazoa > Chordata > Aves > Piciformes > Picidae > Melanerpes > Melanerpes aurifrons. The sequence continues at coordinate 25,117,791 of WWNC01000003.1, forward strand.
AAGAAGAAAAAAAAGCACACTTTCTTAATTTTCTTCACTTAATAAAGGCTTTGATAAACAACATTGACCTAAAATCTGCAGGTTGTTGACAGAAGCCTTGAGTTTGCTGATATATTTAGCAGTTCATCTTCTCAGAAACAAGCGCCAATTTGTACATGCTCTTCACCGTTTGGCATGAAATTTTAATCATCTCTGCTGCTTGGGTGTTTGCGTACTGTGAGAACGTTACTTGTGTGCAGAACAGACCCAGTCAGAAATAGCTGACCTGGTGCCTGGTGACTGCAACACATGGCCTAAAAATTGCTTCCAAATTGTGCATTTTACTGTCTTCCAAGCTTGAAAACTTCCTTGGGTTTCTCATAGTTCTGTTATCCTAGTTCTTCCCCTCTGAGACAATCCTGGCAATTGCCTTACCTGTCTTGCTTGCTTGCGTGCTTTTCTCTTTCCTTTTTTTCTCGTTGCTGATATCTGCCACACTTGCTTTTCCTTGTGCCCAGTCCTGCTGGTAGGAATCCATGGGAACTGGGGTTTGTTTTGCATTTCAGATTGCTCTGGAGTTTGTAAACCGTATTTTGGATAAATATTTGTAATCATTCAAATAAAGAAAGAAAGGTGTTGTAAACACTGCTTGTGACTGAAAAATTGCTCTCTGTGGTGGATAAATTTATAATCTACAATCTGTAGAATAGCTGTCCAATAAGAAATATTTGATTGGCAGCTGATGATTTGAAGCTGAGAGGTTTCTTTTCCTATATCTCAAATCCTGCAAACCATTCTGGAGTGGAAGTGCTGCCATGTGATGCCCATCTGGTTTCTACTGCAACAGCAGCTGTGCTACCTGGTGTTTAAGATCCCCCTTGAACAACAGCTTGCTTCTCTGCAGCCCTGCACAGCTCATCCTTGAATTTTGATGGAATTTGAGGCCACAGATTGCTTCAGGAAGTATTAGGGCATTGAGAATGGCACCTCTGTGGGGCTCAGAAAAGCTGCAAACAGCCCTGCAAGGAAACCTCTGTGTGCTGACTGCTCTGTGCTGCCTCTTCCTTTCTGCCTCCTTTGCTTGGACCACAGCTAACATGGCAAAGCTCAGCAAAAACACCTGTGTAGCTTGAGCTGTACAGATGTGTGGTGATGGGTAGCAAGGTGCTGAACAGCTCCCACCTGTACTCTCCCAGCCCTCTCTCAGTGTCCAAATCCAAATTCAAGGACTCTCTGCACATTTTCTCTCAGCGAGAAGGTTGCCGCATATGGAAGATGCACATCCTGAAGGGGACAGATGGGCTGGGAATCCAGATAACAGGAGGCAGAGGATCGAAGCGGTCCCCTCACAGCATCATTGTCACCCATGTGGAAGAAGGTGGCTCTGCACACAGGTGAGCAATGGTAGTGTCTTCGTGGGTGTGGGTGTGATGGAGCATCTATAGGCACCACTGTTAGTCAGACTCTTCAGACAGGTGTGGGAGTTTTGCCCTCCAGTTGTATGAGAGTGACAATACTGGGATTTGTAGCTTGAAAACTTATTTTCAAGAGATTGGTCACTGAAGCTTCTTTCAGCATGTATAGTCCAAACTACAGACAGATTAAACATTTGTTTGGTGATGGAGCATAAACCAAGGAATCTGGTGGCTTGTAGGGCTTTTTCCCCAAGTGCACTTCTGGAAGATGAGTCTTCTCCATGGGATCAGCAGTGGGTGAGTGAATTGTACAACTTGGGATGCGCACTGCCATCCCTGGCTGTGTTCCCTGACAGTAGGGAGATGAGGCTCACTGCTGCATTCTAACCATCTCCTGTAGGGCACAGAGAAGACTTCAGAGGTATCAGCACCAGAGTGAAATGGCTTTGGTTGTAACAATGATTTCCTGGGACACCTTTGTAAACCATTTATTTTTTTGGCCAATAATACTGCAACCTTAGCATCAGCCAGGTCACGTATTCCATGCCTCTGTGTCCCACTGCTTGCCACTGGAAATTGGCACCAGAGGACTGCCCAGCAGCTCTGTGTTCCCACTCTGTTTCCACAGGGACGGCAGGCTGACAGCAGGTGATGAGCTCCTCATGATCAATGGGCAGTCACTGGTTGGGCTTTCCCACCAGGATGCTGTGGCTCTCCTTCGTTCAGCTGCTGGCCTGGTGCAGCTAGTGGTCGCAAGCAAGGTACAGTTGTCTCCTTGATAGCCTCCTGAATGTACATCCACAAGAGTTAGTGCAAGTGCTCCATGGAGAGGATGTATTTTTAATATGGAATCACATGTGTACATTTGCTCCCCTAAATTTAACACACAGCTATGGAAAATAAATCAGTAGCTACCATAAATCTATGGCAAATCAGCAGGGTATAGACCAACTTAATGATTTGCTTGTATTGCCACTGTCATTAAGTGTGCAAATGAGTCTGTATTTATTCATGCAGATGTTAGTTAAAATTTGACCAGAACCATTTATTAAAATATATGCTAAATAAAGCAGGCTGTTCTCAGCCTCTTCTGCTTCCTGCCTGTGTAGCCCCCATCATTCTCATCTCTTGTCTTATCTGTGTGCCTGAGGTCTCTTGATGATAATCTTTTGGTTCCTTATTTTGCCCTTGTTAATAGCTTGGAGTGGAGCTCTTGCAGATAAAGCAGCATGAAATTTCAGGGAAATGAGAGTGAAACTCATTTATGAATCAAACTCTTCATTCTGCTTTCATTGTGGGAGAGGATGAGGGGATGTTACACTTCTATTAGAAATTACTACTCACCGTTGTCCTCCCTGGACCACAGCCTACTCCTCCCCATCTTGGGCTGATGCAGGTGTTTGGTGGGTGGCTGACTGGCTCCCAAAGTGCCTGGGGGCTCAAAGGGGGACCTGTCTACAGTTCTGGGCCATGAGGGCCTTCGAGAAAGGGCGTATTTTTGATACAGAACTACATGGGCACATTTGCTGCTCTGGATACAACACATAGCTATGGGAAATATATCAGTAGCTGCCATAAATCTCCGGGATTTATGGCAAGTGGGGGCCATCAGGGCCTTTGAGCTGGTTTGCTGGAACATCATAACTGCATTTCCAGGTAGAACTTGAGGTGTCAGCAAGCCACTGTGTCAGTATTTGTAAAATTTGTCTTAGCTTCATCTTCAGGTTACCCCAGTCAACCTGATGCAGATTTCTGGAGGCTTAATGTCTGGATGCTCTTATGACTTCCCAGGATGCTTTATGCTCATATTCTTCAATAAGAGGCTCTTTTCCACCATGTTGAAAGTGAAGAGCCTGTAACTTTCACAGTCTCAGGCTTCACCAGGAGAGGTTTAGGCTGGATGTTAGGAAGAAGTTCTATACAGAGGGAGTGATTGCCCATTGGAATGGGCTGCCTGGGGAGGTGGTGGAGTCACCATCATTGGAGGTGTTCAGGAGGAGACTTGATGGGGTGCTTGGTGCCATGGGTTAGCTGTTTGGGTGGGTTGGATTGGTTGATGGGTTGGACGCGATGATCTTGAAGGTCTCTTCCAACCTGGTTCGGTTCTATTCTATTCTATTCTATTCTATTCTATTCTATTCTATTCTATTCTATTCTATTCTATTCTATTCTATTCTCTAATTTGTCCATTAAAGGACAAAGTATGTTGATGACCTTTTGTCGGCTCATAGCTTATTACTAACCCCATTGGTGTTTATTCTGGAAACAACAGACTTTGATCTGAAGTAGGTACATTTTGTATTTACTTTAGACAATTGGACTCCCTGCCAAAAACACAAGGCAGTAAACTGCATACATTTCTCATTAAAATTGTTTGCTCATGTGGTGACTGCATCAAAATAATCACAATGAATAAGCTTACAGCATGAAACATGTTCCTGAACGTGCTGTGAATGCTTGGCCCATCTTTGTCCATTTGGATGGGTTTCAGATCCCTGGGAGGAGGACTTGGAAAGGCAAGTGGTGGGAAATCCAACCTGTGCTGTGTTCCAGGCAGTCTCAGAAAAGGTGTAAATAGGTGAAGTGTTCCCCAGCAGCTCTGTCTGGGCATTATTTGTTGTTATGGAAAAGCAACCTTACAATTTGACCTGGTGTGTGCTCTTCAATTAAGGATTTGTTTTGAAAGCAATAAAATGAGAGTCTGGCCACTGCTTTCAGCTAATGCATGTTTGCCTCCTGGAAAAGGTGCCAAAGACTGGAAACTGATCCTGAAACATCAGGACTGAGTTGATAGAGGATCTTTGTGTCAGTTTCCATTTTGTTCATTCTCCTAGGTAGGGTTGTTGATGTATTATTGTACGCATGTAGATAGAGAAATGTATAAAGCAAATATCCTCAGGGAGGGAGCAGCAGCACAGAGTGTGATTTGGGATTCAGTGAAATGAGTAATGAGGTCTGTAAACCCTGAGTCTGCTCACAGTGGCACTTGATCACCACCAAAGTAGGGAGGAGAAGGCTGCTGAGAAAGCACTTATTTTAAATTCTGCTTTATGAAATCTAAATGTTTTAGATGTGTTTTAGCCTGTGTTTACTGTGTATGCACTCTACAACCAGGTCTGCTTTTTATAACTGGACTACCAATCTTTGAGCACATGGAAATGTGTGACAAGGGGAGGATTACCAGGGAGCAGGTAAAATGGAACAGTGTCATGTGTGTGTGATGTAATATGTTTTGTTGTCTTTTGGGTAGGAATCTGCTGAAGGGGATTTTCTGAAGTACCCATCTACCAGTTTGCCAGACTTGCTTAGTACATGCTCAGTCCAAGACTCTGTTTCTTGCACTGACAATAAGGAAAATGAAGAACCAGAAGACGAGGTGAAAGGAGTGGAAGTGTCCCCTGAAAAACTGGTCACTGTAAGTGTGGCTTGGGTGTGGTGTTTTTGTGCTCTACCTTGGCATCCATTTGCATCAGTCACATTCTTCTCCAACCTGACATGGAGCAGGTCCTCAGAATGGGGCAATCTCACCCACCCTTCCTTTACCTGGGATGTAGGTAACAGGCTGAAATGGAGATTGCCACCTACCACAGAGCATCTGCCATCTCTGCTACTATGCTGCAGCAAAGCAGTGGCACAGGGAGCAGGAGCTCTTGTGTCCTCCAAGCTATGTGGCAGTCATGGTTTTGTTTCTCTCTCTGCTGTTGGATCATTTTCCACCCACTTCGCTGCTTTGGTTGGATCTGATGCAGTCTCTCACAGTGCTTACACAGTAACATGCTCCTCTTTCCTCTCCTTTTGTAACTAAACTTCTTTAACAGTTTGTGATCCAAGACTTCAAGTTTTTATTTGCTCTGCTGAAGCCAACAGACACTTTTGCAGGGAGGGATACGAATTTCTGGCTGTGAATCGTAACTGAAGTTCTGCTGAATGAATGCTGCTGGTTGATAATCTCACTTGCATTCCCTTCAGGGCTGCATTAAGCAGAGATTAAGTGGATTACTGTTATTTATTTGTAATGTAACAGCTCTCTGAAACTTCATCAGTGTTCTAGGCCTCTGTTGTATTATACAGACAAAGAATAAAATGATGTTTGCCACTTTGAGGACCTTGCAGGCAGGTTTCCAGTGAGGGAAAGCAGGTGGATTCACTTGAAGCTTTTACCTTTTTTTTTTTTTAAATATATATTCACTTTCTTGTATTTTTCCCCCCTCTCTTCTGTAGCAATTATAATAAATCTCTCAAACTTTTGGATGACTCAGATGTGATACTGGTTTGGTGATTTATTTTGATTTTGTATTCTTACACTTTCTCATTTCTGATCAAAAGACTGCATGCCAGGATGAATCTTGTGCTGCAGTCTCTCTGGTACTGGTGTTCACTTCATACCTGGCTATTGTCTCTGACTTTCTTTGAGGCTGTGCCTTTAACAGCCCTCACTCTCACACATGTCTTTACTGTGACAAGTTATGTTATTTACACATTGTATCTCTTCTGTGTGCCAGGATGTCTCTTTTTTTGGTGGGAAGGAATGGAAAAACAAATAAATCAGGGATGCTGATGAGAACAGTGTAGTGTTTGTGTGCTAACTTGAGTGGGCATCTAAGCATTCTTGTGGCTATCAAAGTACTTTGAATTCTTCTATATATCATATTTCAAATTCTGCTAATTTTTCATAAGGCTGTACCTCACCAGTGCTTAAACATTGAAATCAATTTGTTAAAAATATATTACCTGTGGCTTCAAGAGGCAGCACCCCAGTGTTCCAGTGACCCTTTTGGCAGGCACTAGGAGCTATTTGTTACTTGGTTTCCTCCTGACTTTCCAGCAACTCTCTGCCTCATTTCCAGTGATGGCTTTGTTTTATGGGGTTTCCTTTCCAGACTAACATAATATAATAGTGGGAAAAGCTGAAGGTGCTGAGGGCACACCACCATGAAGAACCAGCTGCACAAGCCTAGCCAAAGCCCTTCATCATGGACCCGAGTTTGGAGCCTGCCACAATGTCTGTTCCAATGCCTCTGCAGCAGACAATGGTGGTAGCCAATTTGATTTGCTTGCCTGGCTTGCCCTGATGGCAATAGCTCTGTGCTTTAATAATGCATTTCTGAGGAATGGAGGAGCAATCACAGAAATTTCAATACAATAAACACCTCAGAAGAATACCAACAAGATTTTTTTTATTCTTTGTGGGTTTTGGGGGGGGGTTGTTTGTTTTGTTTTAAGGATGTAATTTGGAGGGATGTCATAAGTTATTGGTAGTTCTCAGGACCTCTTGTCTTTGTGTTTGAGCAGCACATGAAATCTTTCCTCTTCTAATCTAAAGCAGAAGATGTCTTTGCATTCGCCTTGTAATTGCTATCTCTGCCTCAGGGGTGCACACAGGGATATCTGCAGCCTAGACTGGGCAGTCTGTGCAGTGTAAATTCTACCTGCAGCTTGATCCATCCTCATCAGATAAGGGCAACCTACCAGGAGAGCTGATCTGGGCTCTGCAAATCCTGCTTGTCACCCGGCAGGACACAGAAGGGTAAACATATGGAAAATATAAATTTCACAAGTGGCTTTTTCCCTCCTTGCAACAAGGGAGGGCATTTTTCATAGCAAAGCTTAGAAGCTGATTTCAAGGTGAGTATGAACGTGAAATATCAGATGATTGTATTTTTAAATATATATGTGTATGTACAGTCATAGAGATTATTGCAAAATTGCTTTAGAAATACTGTTCTTTACTGCTCCTATTCTCTTGATGATTCTTGCCTTCTCTTTCACTGCTATATATTCCATTATATTTATTCTTTAGGTAAGGGGTGACAGTGTGACTGATGATTAAAGTGGGGACTAAGATGGACCATTTTTAGTCAATGCAAGTGTAATTGGCTTCTATTTCTGAGATGAGTGTCAGACTTAGATTCTCAACCAAACTCTGGACAGGAGTTACTTTTCTCACCACCAGTTTCTCACCTCTGACAAATGGTTAATGACTTTTCTTGTTTATTATGCGTGGCTTTGTAGAGACTTAAAGGCATGCTGTTAGGTGCTGGACAATTAGGTAACAAGTAACTCTGGGTGCTTTATTGTCATCTGAAGCTTCATTGTTGCTTTTCTAACCAGCTCAGTATATATCTAATTCTTGAGTAGGAGTAGAAGATACTACAAAAGTGGCAGGAGCTCTTAGGGTTATCTAAGGTCTTCTATAATTAACTTTGCTGTGATGAGTATTCAGAACGATAATTTATAGACCTGATGGACTTGCTGTTAATGACTTCAGAGCTGATTTCATAAAGGCTACAGCAGGCAGAGAAAGTAATCACTTGGAACCAAGATATATATTCAAATCATAATATTTATACATATATAGAAATCAGCTGGATCAGGCCCTGAGGAACATAACCTAAGCTGTATCTACTTTGAGATGTGAGCTGGACTAAGGACCCCCAAATGTTGCTACCACTGTGGCTTACTCTAATTCTGTGAAGGAAAAAAAAAAAAGGAAAGAAATCTCTTCCTTGTAGGTTGGATGTTAAAAATTCTCTCTGTAAGTTCTTTAAACCTCCTAAGTTCTGCTCCACTGTTTTTAGCCAGGGAAGTATCATGTGAGCTGTTCACCATCCTCAGGACACAGCAGAAGAGTTTAAGGACACTTGAAAACTGTACTTCAAGAGAAATACCACTTATATGTCTTACTTGAAACTCCATTTATTGTGCTTAATTAATAAAAAAAAAAAATACAATTTAATTGGAACTCTGTTTTTACAGTCTTCTCATGTAAAGCCCCATTTAAGGTGAAATATCCCCTAAGTTCCAATTTTAATAAAACTTGTGCTACCAGACAGAAGAAAGAGTACATTAATATCCTTAAAGTGCATTTCTTTCAGTGTGAGTTTGGCCAAAATGTTCTTTAACTTCAGATATGAAATGCCAACCGGTAGGATGATGATAGTATTTGTCTTTAATGATTTATTTTTGATTCTAATTCACTCCTCCTAGTATTTCTGTTGCTCCAAATCGAATCTGTCAGTGTATTATTGGCTGGTGGAACAACCTTGGAAATGAACTGCAAAGAGAAAGCGGGTCTGCCAAGAGTTTGCAAAGTGTCTGATTAATCTGGGGCATTTTGGGTCCCCAGACAGAGGCGTGTGCCACTATTAGTTGCTTCAAAAGGTCTTTGCTTTTTTTTCTCTGGTAGTGCTATGTGGTTCAATATATTTTTGAAGTGTTCAACTTCAGGAACCAGCTTCATTCTAATGGCTTGAAATTCCATAAAGTTGCTGAATATGAGAAGAGGGTATCTGCCTTAAAGGGTTTGGATTGGTAGTTACTGAAGGCAGGGAGGGAAAGCTGGGGACTGTTCTCTGTACTTAATTTGTGCTCTCCTTGGGTTTCTGCTCCTTGTGTTGCTAGAGGCAGGACCCTGAGCTGAGTCTATTCTGTGTGGCATAGATTTGTACAAAAGAGAAATACCTTATTTGATAAGGTTGTTGTTATCCCTACCTCTTTCAAGGTAGCTGGGAAGGGAGGTGATTTGCCTTTCCAAACCCAAACTCACCATGCAGGCAAGCCCTAGGGACACAGCCTTTGTCCGCATCACTGGCTATGTGACTATCTGCTGTGTGGTGACAAGTCCATTTTGCTCATGCTTCATCACTTTGCAGTGACCTGATGTGCTTGATGGGTACCTTCACATGAGCTATGGGTCTGCTGCATATGGAGATGAACATGGTCCATCAAGGTCTTGATCCTCCTATGGGTAACAAACCCAGGATGTCTCAGGTTAAAGTTTTTTTTCATGAGCTGGGTTTCCTTATCCCTGAAACCCACTTGTGTTTTTTGAAAGACATGCAGCTGAAAGTGGCTAAATAAACCAGTTTTGTGAATATGAAGAAATGCATTTGTTTAACCCCATACTTCCCTCCCATTTTTATTTTGTATCTGAGCTGTAGGGCTGCTTAGTTATTTTCTGTTGTGAGCCTTTCTGTCTTACCAGGGAATCTATATATAATTACCTGTAACCATGCAAGCATAATAAGGAAGAGGATAACAATGACATAAGTTTAAAAACACTCTTGGGGTCAAAAGTTCTTCTGGAAACATTGGAAGAGAATTTCAGAGAAAGCATTAGCATTGAGAAGGAACAGGAAGCATAACTCAACAATTAGATGTGTGCAGAGTGCGGGGAGGGACCCTCATTACTTGGAGGATTTGAGCATTCATTACCATTAGAGCACTGCCATCTTCAAAGAGATTGTTTAAACACAACTCACTCCTCAAAGTCCTGCGCTCCTTAATGGCTGCAAAAAAGAAACCAACCAACAACCAAAACAAGAAAGAGCTTTTGCTGGCTGAAATCTGCTTTGCAATGAAACACTTTACTTGGCAGTGGGGAGAAGATGAAGAGCATGGTATGAGGCTAGATTGTTGCCAGCTCTTGTCCTGGAGAAGGGTTTTAGGGACTCCTTTCCTCTTCATAGTGGGGACTTGCAATGTTTGCAGATCCTGCCTTGTGCCAGATCACCCTTATAAGCGACAGGGAAGGGCAGAGTCCAGCTGCACCTTTAGCATGGCTAGGAGCTTCTGTGCAGCTGTAGATGCCGCACTTATTGAAAGTCTGGCAGACTGCACCTTTCTGAGATACAGTCTTGAGCAGCATATCCATGGATCTGTGCCTGTGCAGTGCCCTTCATTCATGCTGTAGCTGACCAAACACACTAGGTCTTAACAGTGACTCCAAATGCATGATTTTAGAGTAAATGGTGTTAGGAATTGGGGCAAGAAATTGGGGGATTAAGTCTTGTTCTCCCAGTTTGGATATTGTTTCTTCTTGTGTGATTTCCAGAAGCTGCATCACATTCAAATAAGAAATTGCAGCTCATGTTACGGCCAAGAGGATGTTCAAGTGATGATGGTAATGTAGTACTGGCAAGGGCTTGGGGAAGGTGTGGGCACACATCACATGAGTTCAGGAAGGAGGAAGAGTGGTGAAAGGCCCCTAGAGGGCTAGTGTCATTGAATTACTCTTTTTCACACGTTCTAAAATTAACCTGTCAAGGAGACATTAGCATATATGTGTTCTTCAGGTCAGGAGGTAGTTCTTCAGCAGCAGTTGCATCCTTCTCTGAGTCAATCTTTTAGCCCTTCTGGGCCAGTTTCTACTGCCCCTATGTTAAAGGCAAGGCCAGAGAACACTGCTTCACCCAGAGGCCAGTACTCTAAAGGCTGCCTGTAGACTCAATGCACCCTACAAACTGTGAAATACCTCATGTTGCTTGGGCTGGTGTAAGATAACCTGTTTTGACTCAACCATAAATATCATGTTAGACAATGCTTAGTTAAAATTTTTGCTCTTCCTATATGATATGCTTGAAAACTAAGTCAGCAGAGTAACAGAAACACAAGTTTATCGACAGTATGGCTTCTGCATGGTCTTTGTTTTTGTGAATGAGAGTTTTTCCCATAAAGCAAAAGATACAGTACAGCCTGTCTCTCTCCTTTGGCTGTTTGGATAACTGCCCAGTTTTGAATGAGATCAACTGCCTTTAACAATCTAAAAATAACCCCCTCATGGCTTTGAAACAAGAGAGATGCTGTCACAGCCATGCAGTTCACATACATTAACAGAAGGATGATAAAGGCCGTAGGATTTGAGAGCGAGTGTCAATGTCGTATCATCACATCTGCAGTGTGTTTATCTGAAGATTCTCAGGCCTGTGTCTACACAGTCCAGTCCTGATTTGGCTCAGTTAAAACTCATTTGAGATATGCTGTGTTTAAACAAGTGCAGCATATATAATGCATAAGGGGTCAGCTCCTTGATAGTGATATGAAAGGCAATGCTTACATACATATTCCATATCTTCTCATATACCTAGGATGACATAAAACATGATTTTGGAGCTGAAATACAAAGCTCTCCACCATCTGTGCCATGGAAATTCTCTGTGCAGCTGTGTGTTGATGTTGGTATTAGGAAGGTTTTGGGTTATTGTCAGGAGAGTTGTTTATTTTGAGGACCATTTATTGCTTGCTTTGTCCCTCACAGTGAGTAGAGGGTTGTAATTTTAAAACAACATTTTTAAAAACAGAAGCAATGTATTGTTTGCTGTGATGCATTGCCTCTGGATTTTTCCTAAGCCACGAGCTAAGCTGTTACTCAACCAAATAATGAAGGTGCTGGACCAGCTTTCGCACACTTGAGTTCCACTTTCATCTCCTGTGTTACTAGAATGATCTTCTGGGACCTCTTTGCAACACGTGGAGACATCTCGTGGGCAGTGAATAAATTGCATGCAAACATGTCATGCTTTTTGATGTTTTGAAGGATAAAAGGATAAAGCATGAAGAGGAAAACAGTAGCCATCTGTTTGTGTGCCATTCCAGAAATATATGCATTTGTTTTCCTCTAGGTTTCAGTTTTTACTGAAAATCTTCATACACCTTAGGAGTAAACTAGTCCAAAGAAGGATTATGAACTGTTTATCTGAGAGCATCTTGCTATTTCCAAGGCATATGTCTGTGATACCTGTTTCTAAGAGAATTTAGCTGTGTTAGCCATTTCTTGCATTTCTTCCTATTTTAAAGGATATTTTAAAGGCTTTGTCTCTTCAAAACATAGTAATTTTGCACTGGAAAATGAAACCTGCCCATGTACATAAGGTTGCACCAGTGAGTTTTTGGAGCCATCACAGTTGGGATCTTACTACATCAAGAACCTGTTAGCATTCTCTGGGCCATGGTCAGTGCGTTGGGGCTTCTCATAGCCAACAGATTGAAGAAGGTTTTTGGACCCCATTTTACAAAATAAATGGACTATTCTGGAAGATGAGAGCAACTCAGCTCTGCCATAATGCATTTCCAAGCTGTTTGAGGGTGCATGGACAGATATTGCTGCTGACTTTGTGTTGGTAAATGCTAGGTTAAATTTCCTATGCAGGTTTGTATATGACTACTCTGTAGACTTGGTAAGGAACAACAAAAATAACTATTGGGGTTTTGTACCTCCTGAAGCTGACAGTAATCCCCTTCATAACAGCTGCTGCATTACATTGAAGGCTTAGGATGGCTTTTGAATGCAAGCATTTGGTAGATTGAGTGCCTGGACATTCGTAGAGATCACATTGAAAGGCTTTTGCTTTGTTTATTTGGTATTTCCACCTATTCATAAAACAGGGCAGCTCCAGTTCTAGACTGTTTATCAGATTTCCTCATTTATACCTGCAGATGAACCAAAAGTTTTACCACACTTTAATGAAGACCTCAGATTCCCCTTTGCCTAGGCAGGAGGAAGCACAGGTTGCAGCTGGTGGTACTGGCACAGGTAATTCCCAGATGAGCTGCTGGGGAAGTAGACCGGTGCTTGATTTCACCAGTGGTGCTAAATACTGTCCAAATCTGAGCCCTTCTGGAACCTCACTGGTGGAGCTTGCTCTGGCCCTTTTGCAGAGCTGCTGTCTGCCCTGGCAGCTTTGTGCTGGGCAAAAAAGCAGATACCTAGGATGCCTGTTAAGGCACTGAATTAGTGCTGACATGTAGGTCGCATGACTCTTCTTTTCCTCCATCCATGGCTCCACTTGGATCTCTGCATTTTTACTGTGACAGAGGCAAGCTGCAATGCAATGCCCTTTAAAAGAGGAGAGTTGTGTAGCTTGCACCAAAACCAACTAAACGTGGATTTCATTTGGACTTGTGAGCCAAGGGAGCTCCTTGAGTGTTGGGAGGTGCTGTGTTTTGGAAAGATGCCCCTTGGTCCTGCAACCCTGATGTGGTGCATCCTGGCTTAGCCAGCTCTTTCCAGCATCTGGGCATCTTTGCACATACCCTAAAACAGAGCAGTAAGCCATGGAAAACTCAGTGCTTCCCAAGATTAGAAAGCACACATCCTCCACATCATTTGCGGTGTTAATTCTGTTAAATTATAGTACTGCAGTTAGTAATTTATCTGGGAGATGGATTCAATTAAATCAAAGGTATTTTAGTTCCTGTGCAAAGTAGAAGGGCCTGTGGAGTTCCTTGACTACCAGAGACATTTATAGCTTAAAACATGCTGTGCTTCATAAAGCAATAAATAATTGCACAAATAACTGGAACAACGACTAGAATTATAATAGATATTGAAAGAAAATCTCCGAAACTTATGGAAATGTTAAAGCCTTTAAAGTATTAGCTAGTCTTGAGGGACTAGGAAGAAAGTCTTTGTGCAGAGACCAAGTGAAGCCAGGCTGGCATCAGATGTTTTGCACCTTTTGCTGAATGGTCTCATGCTGACTTCTCTTGGCGACTTGCTGTGTTCATCCTGATGGCTGCCCTACAGGCAGAGGCATTGGGATGTTTCATGATTAAATATGTTTGGTGCAGTGCTGCTTTAGGAAAAACTATCCAGGGTGCATCAGGACTGAAGGCAAGAGATTGTCCTATGAAGCCTGTCTACACAAGGGTTGCTGTATGCAGGACCTGCATGGCTGTTCCTCTTTCACGTCGACGCTTCAAAGAAAGACAGGGGACTTGCTGGTGGATTTGCTTTGCTGAATTTGTTGTGCTGCTGACATCTTGGTCTAATTCTTGCTGTTTCACTACCTAACAATCAGGTTAAACTTGTCGGTATACTGCCAGCACTCCTCAGCAAAGACAGCTGGCAGGCTGTGCCGTGGGGAGTTGGATGGGCTTGCTGATGGGAAAGGCAGCAGCTTAGGAGCTCCCCAGCAGCAGCAGTAAAGCAGTTTGCTTATTAAATTGTATCATCCCCTGTGTGCTGCCTTGTTTTTGTAGATCAGTGTTGATTGCCAAGCTGTTTTCAGTTAAACAATGCAGACTCTCATAATCCTCCTCCTCATCTCACCTAATTAAGGGCCTGGTCACACTGGAGCATTGCCCAAGTGAGGACTCTGGGGGCAGTTATTCATTCTGGTATGGTGCCAGGACCACGTGTCCGTGATGCTGCCATTTCCTTTGAAATCAATTGAGATGTCACCATCACTTGATCCTAGAGTTACTTAATGAGCTGGCAAAATGGGCTCTATTTTTATATCTTCCTTCAAACTACTGTGCGTATTAAAGCTCCCCTTGTCCTTAATGCCAGAATGGTGTTGGCCAAGATTTCTTGGTTTAGTTTAATAAGGGGCATAGAGAACTGAAATAATAGGCTCCATTTCCTTGAAAGTGAGGAAAATTAAAATGGCATGGTTAAATCTGGGCAGCTGCCTTGAGACAGTAAAGTGATATGTTCACGTGTGGCCAGAGGGATAAGGTGGAGCTGGATTTTTCTTCACGTCTAAGTTACAAGAAAGCCAAAATTACAGACACACAGCTTTGGGGAGTTCTCACAAGCTTTGCAGGTTGGATTTCTAGGTGTTTTCTGAACAGGAAAGCAGTCTTGGTGGTTTATTAGACAAGCTTAACAACTTAACAAATACTACTTCCTCGCAAATGTTGGAGTGTCTTTCCCTACATGTTTATGATTAGTGTCAGAATATTATTTTTACTAAAGTAAGAAATCAACAGTGGCATAGGCAATTTATGTGTTTTCACTTCTTACTGTAGTCTGAAACATGGTTGGATAATTTTTTTGGGGGAGAGGATTCTTCAAATGTCTTTAGGCTTTTCCTGCTGCTGGCAGTTTGCACTCTCATGCCATTCTGCAGATCACATGTGGGGTTTGGGGGGTTGCTGCCTGTATTGTCACAGCATCCAGGGTTGTGCAGTGATGAGGTGAAGAAGCGGGGTCCATGGTTTTAATGCAAGTGGCAACTGTCTCCTGTTTTGCCTTTCACTTTGCTAGATGGAAATGTGTGTAATTGCAGAATGCATCTGTAGTTTGCTTCTGTTGCAGTCAAAACAAATAAAAGCAAGAAAACCTCCAAATTCTGTGTAATAGAAATGCAATATGTACCAAATCAGTCACCCTTCAGCCCTGATTTGGGTTGGCAATCAGCCATATCAGTGATGATTTCAGCTTCTCTCTATACCCTGCTGCAAACTACCTCAAATTTTTAACCTGGTGATCTGAGCTGGAGGAAGCAGTCCGGCTTTGAACTGAGAGGTATGTGGTCTCATGTCCATGCATGTGGCAGAAATGAAACAGCTCTACAGCTCCATAACCAAGCTGGGTGGTGCACAGTTCCAGTAAGGTCAGGTTAGACCCATCCTGTCTGTTAGGATAGTTAAACAGCAGCCAGTGTGCTTTGGTGAGCCATCCCTGTTTTATCTCTGTCCCTAAGCTTCAAGTATTTCTCCACCACAGTTAATACTACTCCTGAGGACTGATTGTTTTGCACACTTAAACCATCAGCTATGACATTTTTCTGTGTTTATGCAAATTATTTATACTTTTCTGCATAAATGTTATTCAGACTGTTATGGTAAATTTCAAGTTTTTTTGATATAACTCCTGGAGTCCTGGCTCACTTCCAAACATTTCTGCTGTCTTCTGGGTACCCATTTTTCTCCTAGGGTAAGTTTGTGATACTTTGTCCTAATCAATGACAGTTTATGTCTCCTGGGTAGGTTTTTGATTTCTTACATCTTTTCTGGAATGAGTACCTCATTAGGATGACCAAATCCTGCCAGGGTGGCACTGGGCTTTTTTCAGACTGATGTAGTATTCTTCAGGTGAATGCGATTTCATGGAGCTGTGCACTGCAAAGCATTTGATACTGGAGGTGGGCTATGGAGTAGTTGCTACAATGCCTTGAAAAACTAACAAGGACTAGCTAAAATGTTCGAACTATGAGTAAACAATGTGTAAACTATGTGTGTGTGCATATTGAAAAAGCAAGTTCCATTCCAGCTTCCTGTCATCTGCCAGTTCTATGTTTTCCATAAGTTTTTACCCTTTGAATGGAAATCACAGAGTCCAGACTGTGCAAAATACAAACTGGCTTTCTTTTGAAGTAAGAGGGACTAGGGGATTTGAGGCAGGTTCTGGGGAAGATTCTGACATTTTAAAGCTCGAATAGTGGAATTTGAAATTATTTTAACAGTGTAAGTGTTTGGTCATTTGGGTGGGATTTTGGTTGCTTGGTTTTTTTGTTTTTTTTTTTTAACTGACTTCCAGCATTTTACAGAATGCTTTAAAAGTATAATGCAACCAACAAGTGGCAGTACTGGAAATTTTGTCATCTTTGCCACAAGCTGTCTGAGTAATTGTGCAGAGAACGTGTGATGTGTGATGAGGTGGATGTGTTAAAGAATTAGGGTGCGCATGGAGAGCATGTTGAGGATCGCTGTGTAGTAGCGCACCTAGGAAGGTATGACTGCTGTAGCTTGGTAACAGAAGCAGCAAGTGGACAAGAAGGTCACCAGCATCTCCTGCAATGCATGGGCTATAGAGAGTCTTTGTGGGTTTTGCATGTGGGCAGCTCTGCTGATTCCAGACCCTGTAGGAACAGAACACAGAGGATGTGTGGCCATGCTGCTGTGCATCATCGTCTTGTATTATCATCTACATCTAGACAAACACTTGGTGCATTTATTTAGTGTGGCATTCTTGTGATTCTACATGTAAATTTCAGCTGAGTATTTCCAGCCTTTTCAGTGCTTAAGAGACATCCCTCTCTGGACACTAACATCAAAATAACACTTTCTTAAAGTGGGTTTCCCTATAAAGATGTGGTATCTGTGGAAGCTTACTGAGCTGAACAAAGTAAAAGCTACACGGAAATCACAGCGTTTTAAAATTGTAGTTAAAATGCATGTGGAAGAATCTCAAGGAGGTTCTGTGGATGCTGGAGATGATCTTAGAGCATTAATGTGATACCCTGCAGAGGATCCCTGGAGACAATGTACTTAAACCCATTGGTGGGGTTTGCAACAGTGTCCAAAGGCATTGCTGAAGATTACTTACAGAAACACAGGCTGGCTTATTACAATGGCCTGTTCTGGAAAAAATAAAATAGATGTGGAGTGGAATTTTTCTGTCCTTTAGTAAAATGGGAGGAATTCCATCACCTTCTTTTGTTTACAAGTAAATACTTTTTAAATGTGTAAAAATTTTTTTAGATGATGGAAACAGAGAAGTCTCAAGATGCAGCTTCTACAGAAGTGTCTAAAGGAAACGACCAGAATCCAGCTCTGGGAAGTGGTATACTGAAATACAGAAGTCGATCCCAAGGTAAAGATGGGTTAATAAAAGATAACAAGAGTAGAATTGTTATATTGTATATTTATTTTAGCTCTCTAAAAGTAGGATTTCTTTCCTTTGAGATCATCTTAATTTAATATGGAAGGAAAATCCTGCCTGTACAATGTTTGCATTCAGCTTCATTGACTTGAACTATTATATGGTCGGAAAGATGAAGCAAAAGTTTGGAAGCTTCTTTCCTCTTTTTTTTTCCTCTCCCCTGCCCTCCCCTCCCATCTTTTTTGAACATTTATGTGCTCTCATATGAGGTGGGGTGTGTGTTTTCTCATGCCATCACCAAAATACCCATTATAGTGAATACTCACAACATTTTCTATCATTTTGTCTCCAGTGCTTAACAGTAACCTGTGTGCAGAGCTTGATCATGTTTTCATCCCTAATACATTTGAAGCTTCCTCAGGTGCTGTGTTCACCTTAATTTCCATTTACTCAGATATTTTTAGCATCCTCCAGGGAGTTCCTTTACCTGTACCCCTGCAGCTGTGTGTTGGTGATTCACTGGGGATCTAGCTCCACTCCAGTGAGCACTGATGCCCCTAGACTTTGGGTGAGCCTGGAGCATCCCCCAGGAATGCCCTGCCTGGGCTGCAGCATGGCAAGGGAAGTCACATTTAGAGATCGGCAGAAAACACAGAAATATAACTGTTCTCCTAGGAGAGATGATAGGAAGGGATTAGTTGTAGGTGCCAAGAGGTTTTGGGAGTGAAATAAGTGGCAGAATGCCAGATCCTACCAAGACAGCTGTTCTGGCTGTGTGAGGAAGCAGCAGTACCCTCTGTGTCAGGGAGAGGGGAGCTTTAACACCAGAAGTAATTTCACATCCTGCAGGAAGCATCTTTAAATTGCACTGTGAGCAGTGCAGATTCTGCCTATGGATGGGGCAACAGAATTGCTTTAATGCTGGGTGGAAACAAACAGCTACCTCAGGTCTGTGATCCATCCTTCCTCATCAGCAATGCTTGCACACCCTACAGGCAAGGAGGAGCTGGCAGAAAACAGGCTTAGGGCTCTTGTGAACAACTTTGTAGTGGGTTAGCCTCAGTCCATGGCTTCTAAGCCCCATCCCCAGAGTAAGGGATGAGGTAGTCAGGGTGGAAGGACAGCAGAACTTCTGCTTTCTGTGGCAGCTCCAGCTTAATGCTGGTTTAAAATAATCTTCAAACTGTTCTGAAATCCAACTTGGGCAAATGTGGCCTGTCTATGTCTTTTCATCTGTAAAATAGGGATTAATGGCTCTTCTGTGTACGGTGGTGAAATAGATAAGGATAAATGTGTGGGAACTGCTGTAACTGGGGTTCCTGTGGGGTCCTTGAAGCAAATGAGAATTGAAGGAGACCTGGTGTGAGGAGTAGAGTTATCTGTATCTAATTACAGGAGATCCTACAAGACAAATAATTCTGTTTATTAACATGAACTCTGCACTCTTCTCTAAGACAGCTAGGACTGTTGCCAGAAGGAAAGAAAATACCATTTATTTGGCACATTTTTCTTTCTTCCATTAAAAAAAAAATTCCCATGAAGTGACATGACACCTTCAGAAATTAACAGTGCTACAGTGTCAGGCCTCTTAATTTTAAATAAATGAAGCTTGAAAGCTTAGTGCACTGGCAAGTGCCATTGGGTGAGAACAGCTGAATTTCTTTTCTGTCCCTGAGCTACTGGCTCAATTATTTGCTTTTCCTTACTACCTCAAGTGACAGCATTGAAGAATTCAGCATCACTGAAAGATCACAGAAAACCCATGACAGGAGGAAGTTTTTAGTGGAGGATGACAAAAACTGGCTTCTAACTGCCCATTTAGGAGCAGCATAGCATTGTTTTAAGGCACTGTTTAAGATGGGATTTGCAGGAGGTTATTATTATGTGCTGGCAAGAGGATAAAGCAGTTCTGAGATGTTTGCAAGATGTGTTTCTGTGGTTATCCCTAGGTGCTGGATCCCGTTTGGAGTCTGTGGGAGAAGATGATGAGCTGACAGTGGAAAATGGTGAATCGAGCTACGAAATAGCAGTGAAATACTCCCGGGGTGGAAGAAAGCACTCTCTGCCCCAGCAGCTGGAGTCAGCAGGAGCCAGGCAGGTGGGTGGAAAGCCAGGGCTGGCTCCAAGCACCTTGCTGTGCTCTATCCTTTGAGATCAGCCTGGAGCTCATAGAAGTGAGAGTAGCAAAACAAGGTCATGTTGGTACATCATGTGGATTAAAAACAGGTTTGGGCACCAAAGTGGAATAGAATTAGAATGGAATGGAATGGGGTGGAATGGAATGGAATATAGAATAGAATAGAATAGAATAGAATAGAATAGAATAGAATAGAATAGAATAGAATAGAATAGAATAGAATAGAATAGAATAGACCAGACCATACCATGTTGGAAGAGACCTTTGAGATCATCAAGTCCAAACTATCATCATCCAACACTATCTTATCAACTAAATCATGGCACCAAGCACCCTATCCAGTCTGTTCCTAAATACGTCCAGTGATGGTGACTCCACCACCTCCCTGGGCAGCCCATTCCAATGACCAATAACTCTTTCTATGAAGAACTTGTTCCTAACATCCAGCCTAAAATGAATGTGTTGATGACCTGTAGAGAACTTTGCTCAGAGGATGGTGAAAGAAGGTGCTTCTAACTGTGATAGAAGGACCAAAGACAGATCTTATGAGTTGCAGTTCTAGAGATCTCGGGACTTAAACAGTGACCAATCCTACTTCTCTTAGGGTTTTTTGGTTGGTTTGTTGATTTTGTGTTTTTTTTTTGTCAGAGCAAGGATTTCAGTGTATCATGAGGCTACCCTTAATCTTTTTAATTTAAATTGTGACTGGTATGTTATAAAAATCATCCTACTGTGCAAAATGCAGGAAAATTACTGTGGCAAGATTCACTTTGACTGTAATGAGCTAGGATTTCATCCCTTGAAGATTTTCTGAATATATTAGTAAAATCCCTTCCTCCTCCTTCCCTAACACACATAATTTTCCCAGTATGACATCCCACTGCCTGTGCCAAGCAATCAGAGCAACTTCCCTTGTTTGCTGGTGTTTGTTAGGACTACCACATCGTGAAGAAATCCACCCGTTCCTTCAGTGCTGCCCAAGTGGAATCTCCATGGAGGCTGACCCAGCCATCCATCATTTCCAACATTGTCCTGATGAAAGGGCAAGGCAAGGTGAGGATTTCTGCATGTGTCTGCTTTCTCATGTGTAGCAAGAGCTGGTATTTAAGGGATGTCTCCCATACCCATACCAGGACTTCCAGCAGCTCTCAAGGTAGTTGATGATGATGATGATAATGATGGTAATAGTAATAGTAGTAATGATAACAATAATATCTCATTTTCAAATGGTAATGCCAAAGTTACACCTGAAAGATACAGGGGAAGCTATGTTTGTATCACACACTTGACATTAGGTGGCTTTCATTCTAACTTCATGTATTTGGTCGTTACTGAAATAACAAATAATAATAATAGATCTACAAATATGCATGTTTATGAAAAGTTGATGCAGCTACAGAAGACTATCTGCTGGCAGTTTGTCCATTTCTATGGACAAACATATTTTATCTCTGTGGAATCTGGATACTTTGGGAAAAAAAAATCACTGCAAATTTAGTGTTAAACCCAAAGACAGGTTTCTAGTTGATTGCTTATCTGAGGGCACTGAATTCCCTGGGTCAGAGGCTCCCTTTTTCTCACCCCAGTAATGTTTTTGCACATTTGCTAGATACAAACTGGCCGAATGCTAAGGGAAAATAGACAGGTGTATAAAATAGTCCAAGTGTATATTGTTTTTCTTAATGCAATCCACAGTAGTATTGGACCTGTCATTTGAATACACTGAAAATATTCATGTCTTAATCTGAAATACTCCTAAATTCCTGTTTGGATCTAAAAGGACAGGTTTTGGCTTCCAGGCCCAAATACAAAACAAATACCTTGCAGTTCTTTAGGCTCAGCAAAGAGTTGGGAATAAAGACTTCTCTGTGTAGACTGACTCATGGTTGCTATTACTGTCCTTGTTTTGTGAGCTTCATGTCTTCCATGATGTTTCCAAGTGAATATTTCTTCATTTTGCACATAATATTTTTCTCATATGAATTAGAATATGTCTCCCATAGGGGTAAGCCACCCTCTCCTATCTTTCTGCAGTTAGATCAAAGGTGTTAGGAAGCAGTTGGAGAGCATGCAGACTCTAGTGATCATAACCACCTTAATCAGCTGCCATTTTGGATGCCTTCCACCCATGTTTTAAATGATGACCACTCTTAGGGGTTGTATTGGTACAATCTGTGCAGTAGCATTTGCTGTATTATCTCTCTGCAGACCTGGGACTTGAAAAGTGTTTCCATGGAGTCACCATGTTGGTGGCTGGAAGCCAGGTTTTTGCCCATGGTTTTCATCTATAGGTAGATCTGCAAGATGTGGTTTTCTGCTATAGCCTGTGGGAACTGCTGTGCTTTTCAGCCGTATTTCTCCTAACCCATCACATGGACCCATGGGGAGAACTGCTGTGTCTGTGCAGGGGAAGGTGCAAGGAGCCTCCTGCTTTCTTTAGGTTACCTCACAGTTGATAATTGCACAGTAAACAGTTGAGGTATTTTGTGTTGCATGGAGGAGCTAGCATTCTTCCTTTCTAGAACTCACTAATATCTGACCAAACCACTAGAAGCTTGTAACTGGTAGTCTGCTTTACATTCACAAAGCAAACCGAAGGAGATGTTGCATCAAGTTGTAAACACAGTGTAAGTGCCTGCCCTGGCATCATCTCTCAGCTGGAGAGCACTTCCTGAGGCACTAGTAATAACTGTAGCTTCAGATCACTGAAGCACAAGCATTTTCCACTTCCCTCATCCATCTTGTCAGTGTCTTTCCTCTTCAATCTGTAAAATACATGTACAGTACTGGCAAGAGGAGAAGTATGGGGGAAGGAGGGAATAGATCAAGTAACTTGTCAGGGAAATAACTCTGCAGTAGTGGGAGAGATTCGTCCTGCTGGGCTTATTCATTCCCTGATCAGCTTTGCAAGACAGTCCCACAGCCAGCTGGGCAGCACAAGGACAAGAGCTAACAGATGGAGCCCTGGGGAATGTATTGATCTAGATTTATTTAAATACAACATGGTACATGTCTGCAGAATAATTAAAAATGTACGTGTGCGTGGCAGCCCCCAAAGCCAAGCCCCCTTCCTAGCTGCATTCCTGACATTACAGTGCTGACCTTATGTCATGTTCTTAAGTCCTTCTTTTTCCTGAGGAAATGCAGGAACTGTGACAAGAGAGAAAACTACAATTAATCCTCCATATAGGTCTCAGGAGTGGGAATCACTTGTTGTCAGTTTTAAAGAAGTATGTTGCAGTTTTTTAAATGTGAATAGGACAGCATAAAGTCACTGACACATCATTTAAAAAATAAGTATTGAAATAGAATTTTTGATATTTCAGCTTAGGGTTCCTGCTGCTAATTTTGGGGGTAATTACTGTGTTGATTTTAAAGTAAATGACAGAATACAAGCAGAGGCTAAAATGGCAGTGCAGTTGTTCGGAAACTTTTAGATTTTAATCTTTGCGTTTTGTGGTATCAGTAGTCTTTCTCATACAGGTGATCATAGAGTAAGGTGCCAGCTGTATGTCTTCTCCTCCCTTTTCTGTAGGGTCTTGGATTCAGCATTGTGGGAGGTCAGGATTCTGCTCGTGGACGCATGGGAATTTTCGTGAAGACTATATTCCCGAATGGAGCAGCAGCTGCTGATGGAAGACTTAAAGAAGGTATGGTAGAGAGTATCCAACTACATATAAAGAATCACAGTGGGATATTGTTTCAATCCAGCAGAAAAGTTCAAGTACAGTTTTTTTTCATGCACTTAGCCAGCAGCAAGAGGCTGTGGAGGATGTAGCACACCCCGGGGTGTGTCCATCCTGGGGAAGATCATTCATAGCACTTAACTTGATTATATTGCGTATTGAGGAGGGGAAATGAGAGTGTGATGGTGATTGTTTTCTTCCCTTCCGCCTCACTGAACTTTATTTGCCCAATCCATTAAGCTGCAATCCTTCAGTTGGAAAAGATCAGTGATAACAGAGAAACCTATCTATCCAACCAACAGCTGTCTTAAAGATACTCGTCCAAGAAGGAGTTACACAGAGGGGCAGGCTTGGAAGAGACTCTTTAGGCCCTTATGCTCTCTGAACTTCTCGTTATGATTTTGGTATGAATCAAGCAAGAGTTGTAATGAGAAAAAAGGAAAAATGGGGCTGGCAGAAAGATCAATTAGTTGGTTAGAGAAGCAGCTACATGCTGATTTTATTACTGCTTGCCCAGTCTAAATTTCTGAGCTGGACATAGAGCCCAATCTGTGATTTGTGCCCTGCTTTGAATGTTGTGCCAGAAAAACTGAGTCATATACATTATTGAAAATGCAAAGTGACTATGAGCTTAGAGCAGATGTTTACTCTTCTTCAAGGGTTGCATTACTTGTCTTCCCCAGAAAACTGCTCCTGCATTACTTCTCTCCTTTTCATGTCATCATTCCCTTCTTTACATCTCATCATGCTTGTATTAGAGGCTGCTTGGTGGCAACTCTCATGCTTCCTGCCAGAGGGAAGCTCCTGTCCCTCTGGCATAGGTTGCACACTCACCATGGTAAGCCAATATGTGGCAGCTATCCCATAAACCCAGCAAGCATTTACAGGCTATTCTGAGCTTCACATACTCTGGTGTTATTTTGTGGTGGTGTTTTTTTTTTTTTCCTTTTTCACTGGGGCTAGGAAAAGAGAGAAGGGCTGGACTTGGCTGATAACATTGCTCCGTCTAATTTTGCACAAATGCAAGTAAAATTGCACAAAGTGGATCTGGATCATGCTGACCCTCCTTTTAATAAAATAAAGGTAGAAACACCAGGGTATAAGAAGCAGGTAGAAATTTGATGGGATGTGTTGTTGGGGTGAGAAGAGTGTTTGCTGTTGCAGTGTGTGAGCTAAACACTTCTTCCATAGGCATTTAGTAAGAAAACATGTTTGCTTTCTGCATGTGGATGCAAGATTCATTTTCTCTGAACAGGTTTCAGGGTGATGTGCTGTAGTGTTTCACTTAGGTTCTCATTTCTCTTCACAAAAGTTAGGGATTTTTATAGTCCCTTTGGACTTGATGTTAAGAACTTAGTGGTGTGATGCTTTAGCCCACATGCACCAACAATAAAGCACAGCTAGCCCAGTCAGAGAAGCGAATGAAAAGCTGTATTTTACAAGCAATAGTAAAATGCAATTAATATATACAAAATATATAGTATTTGCAATATAATACAAGAATTTACAGGAAATAACACGTACAGAGATCCTCCCGAGGAGGATCCCACCTTGGGTTCCCCCCGAATCTCTCTCCCCCTCCTTGCCTTTCCCCCAGTAGTTAATTGTGGAGAGAAGGACAGGTAGAACAGGGGGAATATAAGGAAGCTGCCCGAGCAGCAAGAGTCCTGGTTAGGAAAGCCAAAGCAGAGTTTGAATTGAATCTAGCCAGGGAGATTAGAGGGAACACTAAGAACTTTTACAGGTATATTAATGGGAAGAAGAAGACTAGGGAAGGTGTGGGCCCCCTCAGAAAGGAAAATGGTGACATGGTCACAAGTGATGAGGAAAAGGCTGAGGTACTGAATAACTTCTTTACCTCAGTCTTCACTGCAAGGGCCTCTAGCCACACTCCTGATGTTATGGAAGTCAAGGCCAGGGACGGGGAGGAAGAACTGCCCATTGTAAGTGCAGATCAGGTTCGTGATCATCTGAAGAACCTAAAAGTGTTCAAGTCCATGGGACCCGACGGGATACACCCACGGGTACTGAGAGAACTGGCACAGGAGGTTGCTAAACCCCTCTCTATTATATTTCAACAGTCATGGCAGTCTGGGGAAGTCCCCACAGACTGGAAAAGGGGAAACATTGCCCCCATTTTCAAAAAGGGTAAGAAGGAGGAACCAGGGAACTACAGGCCAGTCAGTCTCACCTCTGTGCGTGGAAAGATCATGGAGCAGATCCTCCTGGAGTCACTACTCGCTCAAAAGAATAGTGAAGAGGTGATTTGGAACAGTCAGCATGGCTTTGCCAAGGGCAAATCCTGCCTGACCAACCTGGCGGCCTTCTATGAGCAGGTGACAAAATTAATAGATGAGGGGTGAGCAACTGATGTCATTTACCTGGACCTGAGCAAAGCCTTCGACACTGTCCCGCACCACATCCTGGTCTCCAAACTGGTGACACATGGGTTTGATGGGTGGACCACTAGATGGATAAGGAACTGGCTTGATGGCCGCACCCAAAGAGTGGCTGTCAATGGGTCCATGTCCCAGTGGAGGCCAGGGACAAGCAGAGTCCCTCAGGGATCAGTCCTGGGACCTGTCTTGTTCAACATCTTTGTGGGTGACATGGACAGTGGCATTGAGTGCACCCTCAGCAAGTTTGCTGATGACACCAAGCTGTGTGGTGCAGCAGACACACTGGAGGGAAGGGAGGCCATCCAGAGGGACCTTGACAGGCTGGAGAGGTGGGCACAAGCCAACCTCATGAAGTTCAATAAGAGCAAGTGCAGGGTCCTGCATCTGGTCGAGGCAATCCCAGGCACAAATACAGGCTGGGCAGTGACTGGCTGGAGGGTAGCCCTGAGGAGAGAGACTTGGGGGTGCTGGTGGACAAAAGCTCAACATGAGCTCTCAATGTGCACTTGCAGCCCGCAAGGCCAATCAGATCCTGGGCTGCATCAGGAGAAGTGTGGCTAGCAGGTCGAGGGAGGTGATCCTCCCCCTCTACTCAGCCCTGGTGAGACCCCACCTGGAGTACTGTGTCCAGTTCTGGAGCCCCTATTACAAGAGGGATGTGGAGGTGCTGGAACGTGTCCAGAGAAGGGCCAGGAGGATGATCAGAGGGCTGGAGCACCTCTCCTATGAGGACAGACTGAAGGAGTTGGGGCTGTTCAGTCTGGAGAAGAGAAGGCTCCGAGGTGACCTCATTGTGGCCTTCCAGTATCTGAAGGGGGCCTACAGGAAGGCTGGGGAAGGACTTCTCAGGATGTCAGGTAGTGATAGGACTAGGGGGAATGGAATGAAGCTGGAGGTGGGGAGATTCAGGCTAGATGTGAGGAGGAGGTTCTTCACCATGAGAGTGGTGAGACCCTGGAATGGGTTGTCCAGGGAGGTGGTTGAGGCCCCGTCCCTGGGGGTGTTTAAGACCAGGCTGGATGAGGCTCTGTCCAGCCTGATCTAGTGTGGGGTTTCCCTGCCCATGGCAGGGGAGTTGGAACTAGATGATCCTTGTGGTCCCTTCCAACCCTGAATGAAACTATTAGGCAAAGAAGAAGAAAGAGAGAGAAAGGGATATTAAGGCAAATTCATTAGCTCAGAGCAGTTGTTAAGCAAGTTAGTTACTCATATCAGTTTCAGCTCAGGGTCGGCATGCATGCAGTCTGGCCAAGAAATGAAAGTCAAAACAGACTGAAGCTGGAGTGAGTGAGAGAAAGAATGTTAGTGACATTTGCTATGGTACGTCTCACATCTAACCAATGAAATTTATTTACCGTTAATCTTTGTTTTCCTTTTTACCCCTAAACATTCAGCTAGAGAATTCTGCAGCTGTCTTTTTCTTAAAGGCACAGCCCATACTGTCACAAGAGCTTTTCAGGCTTTAGTTAAAATACGTAATGTGTTCAACTTGTTTTTCAGTATGACAATGCGAGTTTAAGGATTCTGCAGAAGAACAATCGTAACTAATTTGTCACTATTAGCTTGTAAAAGCATTAGGACAAGTGAAAATAAACTGTAAAAAAATAAGCTCCAAAAGGCTTTTTACTGAGCAGTTAAGTGGGATCCTCACAGTAGCTGGTTGCCTTACATATAGGAAAAGTTTTTATGTCTTTGTATACTGTTGACTTAATTTTCTGTATCTCTTTACCAGGAGATGAAATCCTAGAAGTTAATGGAGAATCGCTACAAGGACTGACCCATCAGGAGGCGATTCAGAGGTTTAAGGTAACATGGATGTGGTACAGGAGAGATTAATGCTCCTCTCTCTTCAGTTCCATTTTGTGTCCTTGTCTTTATATTCTGTTGCTGCCACAAGTTACTGTATGCAGGTTTTACTGACTAATGTTGGTGTATCATGTCACCTTATTGGGGATCTCTTCTGTCTCTCCAGCAACTCAAGAAAGGTGTGGTGACACTGACTGTGCGCACTCGACTGCGCAGCCCAAGCCTCACACCTTGTGTGACTCCCACCTTGCTGAGCCGCTCCAGCTCCCCTAGCTCCAGTGCTAGTGGTGGTTTGCTGGTCCCTGGCCCTGACGAGGTGGACAGTTCCTCCTCCAGCCGCAAAGGACCCGGCCCGAAGGACAGGATTGTCATGGATGTGACACTCAATAAAGGTAAAATTCCACTGAAATGGGCTTGAAGAATGAATCTCAGCTTCTTAGGCAAGTTTTTGGTAACAGACTAGAGACTTAAATATCCAGGGCACCTACCTCTGTTCATCTGGTCTTGCACCATGGGACGGGGGAGAAAAACATCCTCTAATGCAAAATCTTATCAAGGGTTTCCCTATCCACACCTTTCTGCTTCAGAGTGACCAGTCTCTTAGGGGTAGCAATGATGTTTTTGCTGCTAAAAGAAGGAGGCTGTGAGATACCAGGCAAAATGTGAATAAGCACCTTGGCATCAGCCCAAGTGGCCATGCCCTTCTTGTAAGAGGCAGCTCTGAGTAAGGCAAAGCCATGCAGAGTGCTCAAAATTTCCCAGATGAGCTGTTCTAACTCCTACCTGAGGGTTGCTTTTGTTATCAACAATTGAACATGATAATCTTAGAAAATATTCTATATGTGGTGGAAAAAATAGACCTATATTAAAGGTTTAAAATATGCTGATTTTAAGGACTGGATTGAAAATTTGGAGAGAAAATGTAAGTTGTCTGACAATTGCTAAGTTTCTGTCACCTGGAGGAATGCAAATGTGAAGGTGGACGGGGTAGTCACTGAACCAGAGACACCTTTTTCCTATGTCTTTGCTGAGGAATTCCATGCAGATAATTAACAAAAACCAATGAGTACAGTTGGCAGCATCTCAGCTCTTTCTGCAATAATCTTAAGTGACCTCTTCATTGAATTGCTGCCCCTACTCCTTTGTGCCGTGGACCAGATCAGACCTTGTGCAACATTTTCAGGCAGTTCCCACAGCACACAGAAAATTTGCTGGGAGTGATGGATTTTAGAAAACAGGATCAGATATTTTCAGTCTTGATTTCCATTGTTGGTCTTGGCTTCCTGACTTACTACACCTAAGGCCAGCCCTGAAACAATACATGAGGGTTGCTCTCACATGGGGTGTGGGAACACAAACACTTGTGTGTCCTGTGTGATTACAATCTGCTACTTTTCTTTGTACTATTTGTTTTTTCACAGAGCCAGGGGTTGGGCTCGGCATTGGTGCCTGTTGTCTTACACTGGAAAACAATTCTCCAGGGATATATATTCACAGCCTGGCCCCAGGATCAGTGGCTAAAATGGATGGCAGATTAAGGTTAGTTAAAACAGAAATGTGCTGGAGTGGTTTTGCCATAAAATCAGTTGAGACTGTGTATTCACCAATTGGTTTATATGGTAGGGAGGGGATTTATACTGAAGGGTTAACCAAAAAGTACACGTTTAAATGAAGACATTCCAAAATGGTATTAAATACCCAGGAAACACTATTCTTCATGCTGGAAGCAGCACAGTCATTAAAATGTGGGGGGTTTGGGGTTTGTTTGTTTGTTTTAACTCTCTATAGAGAGAGTCAAGCCTAATAGCACCGTTTGAGGAAGAATTGCAGCAAGCAATGCAGCCTCACATCTTTTTGTCAGAGCTGCAGCCAGAGACCTTATACTGGGAAGAAATTTGCAGAGCTCTGCTAAAAGCTCAGTCACCTGAAACTCTCTTAAAGAAAGATCTGGGAGAGATTTTCTTGCAGCTGGCTGTGACTGTGGCTGCAGCAGCTGCACTTTTCTGCCCTTACTGTCAATCAGAATCATGGCAGGCTGGTCTGCCCATCTCATTTACTCTGCCGTGGAGTTTGCTTGTCTTTAAGGATCCATAAGAGAGAGAAGCAGTCATTCCTAGGGTTCCCTTGTTGGAGTAAGTGACAGAAACCTGTTTGATATTCCTCCCCTGGAGGCTTCATTTTTACAAAACACTGGAGGGAATCTTCCACCTGCATCAATGGTGGGTGCTGGGAGCATGGCTCAGGAGGGCAGGTTGCACTGAAGACCCGCTGGGACTGCATGATCCATGCTGAATGTGTGGTGTGAGCAGAGAGGCAGAGCAAATGCGTTGCTTTCACATGTGTGGGAAGCGCCTTCTTTTTCCTTGCTCACCAGAAAAACTGATAGAGAGCAAATAATTTTTTTTTAAAAAAGGGAAGAAGATGATTTTATGCTGACATCCTTGCCAAAACCCTTGAGACTTCCCACTCTGTAGAAATGTCGATCGGACACAGTGTTTAATGGTGACTTGCTTTCTTGTAAGCCTCTTTGGAAAAGATTGCAGTGCTGGTTGCATCTGTATGTAACAGCTGTATCATGTTTTAGGGTTTAAGTGATTGATTATATCCAGGTATATTTACAGGATTTCTAGATTGCAGCTTTGAGACTTTACCTCTGTTGTCCCAGTAGTGGTTTATGGTTCCATAAGCCAAAATTTAAAGGATGATTTTTGGAAAGTTTTGTGGATCAAATACTGGCTTTGCAGTACCAGGAGAGGTCCGCTTCTTCATATATGAACTCCCTCTCTCAGTCATGTGCCTGTGTAAGTGACTCCTGTTTATGTATTTTCTAATAGCTGTGTAAATACAAAAGTTGAGTAGCAGCATGATTGCACAGCCACTGGACCACCCTTTGCTTTCCTGAGCTTATGGGAGAAGTGCAGGTTACTGAAGGCTGCCACGTGCTATTTCATTTTTGCCTTTGGCATGTGGACTCACAATGCAAACTCAGTTTCATTGTCACAAATAGCCCAACTTAAATAAGCAATAGTAGATTGTCAGGGGGTGTCTTCTTAAAGCAATTGCTTTAGTAATTATGAAGACTGCTTTAATGACATCCCCAGTTGATGATCTTTTCTTTTCAATAGTTCCAGATGTCTGAGCACAATGAGCAACAGTTAAGAAACTGGGAAAACAAAACTAAACAATCAGTGCTTTCCTTCCAGGAGAGGTTTGGTATTATTGGAGTTTTTTGGTTGTTTATTTGAGGGCTTGGGTTTTTTTGTGGGTTTCAGGGGTTTTTAAATTTGTTTGGGATTTTTTTAGTTTGCTTGGTTTGTTTTGTTTTTTAATGGGTTCTATGCATAATTTTAAGTAAATACAGGCTTATCAGGCTCATTTTTCTTTCCTGGAGACGTTTCATAAACTAATATCTAAACCATTAATTTCTTACTATTGTTTGTGTTAAGTAATTCAGTATGATAGGAAGGAACATCCTATCTGATTGCAATTTTTCCTCTTCTGTGGTAAACAAGTGTCTGACAACAGAACTGGAATTAAAGTTTATTTTCACCCTGATCCAAATGCAGACACTTTCCTCTGTTGACTTCATAGAGTTTGTAGCACTGGCAGTAAGTACAGAAGGGATCTCTGGACCTCCCAAAGTCAACAGGACATAAAATATTCATGTCACTGGCAGCAAGAGCAAGAGTGGCTTCATTGCAGGACAGATCTTTGTTCCAGACACTTGCATCTTTGGAAAAGCTCAGCCATCAGCTGAAAACACAAATGGTTTTGTAAAAGGCAGTTGTGATTAACTAGCTCTGTGTCTCTCGGCAGTCGAGGTGACCAGATCCTGGAGGCAGATTCAGTGAGTCTGCGTCATGCAGCATTAAGTGAAGCCTATGCCATCCTCAGTGAATGTGGTCCAGGTCCAGTCAGCCTGATCATTAGTCGGCATCCTAACCCAAAGGTGAGGAGAAAATGTGTTATTGTATCTGGGCTGTTTTCATCTGGTTCTGTAATTTGTGTCTTGCTGTTCAGAAAGCCACAAATGAAGAATATTGGATTTTTTCTTTCTGTGGCATGTGTTGTGCAAGAAAGATTGTAATTTTGTCTTCCAGTTTTGTAAGCTGTATCCATGCTGGACTGTTCCTGCTGCTTTTTCATTTAGTCACCTACTGATCAAATGCAATTTTCCTGGAACTACTTGAGTAACATGTTTCTGTCTTTCTTGGTACATGAACCAAGTGGCAGCACAAAGAATGGCACAAATCTTTTTCCTCCTATAAGTTATTTTGCAGTTAGTTTGTCTTTGAGTGGAATATGATTTAGGGCCAGGAATATAAATATCAACAGATTGAACTGATCAGCTATAACAAAGTAGCAGGAATACTGTTTTGTTGGTTTGTTTTTTTTTTTTAAAGTAAGTCTATCTAAAGATCAAAGTTTTCTTTCAGGAATTAAAACATGAGAATTTGGAACATGCTGCTACTGTGAAATCTGTGTAAGAGCAATTTGGAAATAAGGCTGTGTTTATAAAGAGAGTATTTCCAAGCAACTTTAAAAAATGATGATAGAAGATGAAAGCCTCTTAACCAAGCTGTAGGGAATAACAGCTCCTTTTATTTCAATATTTCAAAGAATTTCGTAAGTGTACAAACCCTTCCTGTTTAAACAGGAATGAAACTGTAAAAATATTTGCATTAGTGGGTGCAGAGCATTCTGACTTTTGAACTCATAAGTACAAATGGATACCTTAATATATACGTATCTAGGAGAACTCAGGTTTCTTATTTTATAGTTCGTTACATGTTTTCTGCTAAATCCAATATACAAGCAACAAACAAATAGGAGTCTGCTGTTGAGAGTGTATTATCATTGCTGCAAGGCCTTGTCCTGCTAAAAAGAGAGAGGCTGTGGTTCAGTTAGTTAAAGGTAAGCATGGAGGGGGTAAGAATTTGGCTTATAGCCTAAAATAACAGTATTTCTAGGGAGTCTTTATGCTGTGCTGCACCAGCACGATGGCTCATTTTGATTTCATTATTAAAGCATAAAATAGAGTTTTTGGAGAGTCTGTAAGCAGCATGGAATAAAACTCCATGGAATGGAGTGTGCCCTTTTTCCGCTGTCATTCATATTGCTGTGGTGATGGCTTGAAAGCCGATGAGTGACCTAACCAGGTGTCTGCTGAGAAGATGAACTGAGTTAAGCTGATATTTGCTATTACTCAGTAACAGAGGGAAACTATTAAATAGCTCCCATTACAGTTTTCCATAAGTGGTATTTAAAGCATATCCTTTGCTAGGACATGCTAAGAAAAGCTTAAGGCTAAGCTGGAGAGACCCTAAAGCATTTTTTTCCTCCCAAACAGTGTTGAATCTCTGGATCTCTGAAGGAGTGGATAAACAGGAGAACCTATATTTGTCATTATGTCATTGTTACCGTTTTTCTGACAGCATTAGTGGATCTACAGAATTGTGTGTGGTTTGGGTTTGGTTGAGTTTTTTTGTTTCATTTCTTTGTTCATTGGTTTTTTTTGATCCAGTATGATGGGTTGAAATGCCCCCCCCACCCCCCCCCCGGAATTAACTTTTGCCAGGTCAACTCAGAAGGAAATGAAGCTGTATTTACAAGCAAAATCTACACTCTACAATGGAATGCCATGAATATGTAGAAAATATACAATATTTACAATATTATACAGATATTTACAATTAGCATGAAAACCCTCCCTGCTCAAGAGACGAGGGAAAGCTCCCCTACCCCCCTGTACAAAAGGGACAAGAGAGAGGAGGAGAGAAGTTAGACTTAGGCAAAGCCAGACGAATAAGCAGGTTATCTCTCCTGAGCGAAGCAAAACAGCCAGAGATCAGAAGAGAAGAGAAAAGGGAGGGTACAGCTCCCCTTATTCCAGATATTTGCCCAATGAATTTGTTTAGAATAATCTTTTGTTTTCCCTTTTACACCCAATAGTGATTTATTTATATTTTTCTACTTTTCTGCTTGAAATCTGTAACTAAATTTTAAAGGCATCACCTAAAACCACTACATCCAATTTTATTTATTTTATTTTATTTGCTGTTAATAATACCCCAGCTTGCAGATTGTGGTTAAGAATTAGCTTGTCCTTCTCCAGTTTGATTTGCCACTGAAGATGCTTAAAATAAAAATTGCCAGAGCTTGCAGAATTATGGATTTTTGTTTAGCTTTAACAAATACTGAAGTCTGCCCAGCACCTAATTTTACTTCTGGGACATTCTTTATCCAAAGGTTTGTGTATAAAGGTCCTGAAACATACTCTTAGGGGTTGGTCTATGTCCTGTAGGAACTCTTTGTGACCCAGGAGCTCAGAGGCTTTTGGTTTTCTGTAAGGTCGTCCTACAGACTGAAAACAGAGATGTATTTCTACAAAGCCTCATGTTGGTTTGGACATTTTTATACTTGATGTCTCATTTTATGACACAAAAGGTCCACAGTACATTTTGTTACTGAATAGGTTCACTTTGATGTTTTCATGTACTTCCAAGGGAAATAACACAAAATTCTCTTTCTTGTTATTCTGAGTGAATGTGGCATTTAAACTATGTTTAAACTGCTGGAGTTTCTTTAGGAATCTTTCAAATCTTCATGGTTCAGGAAGAGTTTCCTTTCTAGTCTCTATTTATGCTGAATTTTAATTCATGTGAAGCAATGTGCATAGAAATTATTTTTGACATAATTAACTTACTTGCTGTTTTAAAATATATATTCTGCAGACTAGTTTTTCCTGTTGTAAATTTATATGGATTTTTCTAGTAATAAGAATTAAGTGCACGGCAGTAATTCAGGATAAAATTAGCAAACACAGTAAACCAGTATTTATTCTTAAACCAGAGAATTATTAATTACCAATTGCTGACTTAGGTTTCCTTTTGAAAGCAGAGAGCAAGAATTTAAAAGGCAGCTCATATCTTAGGAAGTCTGGTATTCTTCCGGTAGGTTAAACATAGGGTATTTTCCGTTGCTGATGTATGCTTGTACAACACAGTCTTTGTCTATTTTAGAGTAACATTTTCTTGATAAATTAATGTAAAACACTTAATTGAGTTAAAATTGTGCTGTAATGGCTTCATTTGATTTCTTGAAGTCTAGTGCAGCTTTATTTGCTTGCATAATATGCCACTTGAACATGGTCTTTGTGAGGTCTGCAGGCTTCTGCATCCTGGTTTCTGCAGAAGAGTGGCGTGGAGGGAGTTTGAATCAGGGGACCAGTACTTAGGAGCTCTTAAGCAGGTCTTCTTTGACCAGGTCATGTACTTGTGGTGGTAAGTGGTCAGACCTTCTTCTTTGTCTCATCTACCCAGTTTGATCTCTGTCTTCCATTTGACATTAGGTTTCTGAGCAGGAGATGGATGAAGCAATTGCCCGTACTACACACCGAGACAGCAAGGATGGCAGTTCCTCTCACATCACAGGTAGCAGCGTATTCTCTCCTAATATGTACCCTTTTCCAGTTGCAGGAATGTTTAAGGACGTACTCTTGACTTACCCAGCATCAGCAGGCCCTTGAAGCAGCAGAAGAATTTAGGGTTTGCAATCACTCTATCCACTGCAGAAATTTTAGCCAAAACATTCACTTCAGATGAATCAACTCTATAGCTCATGTTACTTGCTTTGTTTTGCTAGATCTGAAAGTAGAGCTACCAAGAAGAATTTTCTTTGCTCTATTTGGATTTAGGAAGGGCAGATCCTGCTTCTCCAACCTGATCTCCTTCTATGATCAGGTGACCTGCCTGGTGGATGTGGGGCAGGATGTGGATGTAGTCTACCTGGACTTCAGCAATGCCTTTGACACTGTCCCCCGCAGCAAACTGCTGGCCAGACTGTCAGCTCGTGGCTTGGACAGCAACACTCTGTGCTGAGTTAGGAACTGGCTGGAGGGCCGAGCCCAGAGAGTGGTGGTGAATGGTGCCACATCCAGCTGGCAGCCAGTCACCAGTGGTGTCCCCCAGGGATCAGTGCTTGGCCCCATCCTCTTTAATATCTTCATTGATGATCTGGATGAGGGGATTGAGTCAATCATCAGCAAATTTGCAGATGACACCAAGTTGGGAGCAGATGTTGATCTGTTAGAATGCAGAAGGGCTCTGCAGAGGGACCTCGACCAACTGGACAGATGGGCAGAGTCCAACAGGATGGCATTCAACAAGTCCAAGTGCCGAGTGCTGCACTTTGGCCACAGCAACCCCATGCAGAGCTACAGGCTGGGGTCAGAGTGGCTGGAGAGCTCCCAAACAGAGAGGGACCTGGGGGTGCAGTGTGCAGTGTGCCCAGGTGGCCAAGAAGGCCAATGGCATCCTGGCCTGCATTAGGAATAGTGTGGCCAGCAGGAGCAGGGAGATCATTCTGCCCCTGTACTCAGCACTGGTTAGGCCACACCTTGAGTCCTGTGTCCAGTTCTGGGCCCCTCAGTTTAAGAAGGACATTGAGACTCTTGAACGTGTCCAGAGAAGGGCAACAAGGCTTTTGAGAGGCCTCAAGCACAAGCCCTATGAGGAGAGGCTGAGGGAGCTGGGATTGTTTAGCCTGGGGAAGAGGAGGCTCAGGGGAGCTCTCTACAACTACCTGAAAGGTGGTTGTAGGTAGGAGGAGGTTGGTCTCTTCTCCCAGGCAGCCAGCACCAGAACAAGACGACACAGTCTCAAGCTGCACCAGGGGAAGTTTAGACTCCAGGTGAGGAGAAAATTCTTCACTGAGAGAGCCATTCACCACTGGAATGGGCTGCCCGGGGAGGTGGTGGAGTCACCATCCCTGAAGGTCTTCAAGAGGGGATTGGACATGGCACTTGGTGCCATGGTCTAGTCATGAGGTCTGTGGTGACAGGTTGGACTTGATGATCTTTAAGGTCTCTTCCAACCTTGGTGATTTTGTGATTCTCTCTTCAAAATTAATGGGAAGCTGACTTTCCCAATAGGGGAAGGACAGGAGGAATAAATTCCATTAAAGTGTTGTTGTGTCCATTTAAAGAAGTCTAGATAATGCATACTGAACTATTTGTTTTAACTCCTATTACAATCTTTGGGATTATATAAAAATGTGTGCTCTAGCACTTGTTTGATGTTTTCAAACCTAAACGTAGCACATACTAAAATCACACAGATGAAAGGAAACTCTTGGCAGTGGCAGAATGACTAGTGAGGTGATTTTTAGACAGAAATGTTAGATTTGTAATTATCCTCTTTATATTTGTGTCAGCTAAGACATTTTTTGAAGTAGACCTTGCCAATGGCTGCTAATTTGTCTTTTGAGGCTGCATTTAGCATGATGCTCCAGGAGATGAGGAAACCATCTCCTCCTTATCTCTTGTTCATAGCTCTGTCCTGGGCCTGGCTGGCATAATGTTTCTGTGTGGTAAAGGGAGAGCTTGTGAAATGTTAAATAAATCTTATTTCAGGAAAGCAATTCACATATTAAGTAATTGAGATTAAATGCAGCTTTCAGCTCCAAAAGCAAATGAGGATATATGGACCACAACTTGTAATTTTCAGCATCTAACTAATCTGTGTCTTAACAGGAGCCATACAGAAAAGTCCATCTCCTGGTGTGAAGGCCAAACAAGGAGACACCTCATCTGGTCTCAGCTGGACTATGAAGAGATTCCTGGAGCCAGCAAGCCGGGTAACAGGATTAGATGCAATAAAAACAGTGTCTTCTTTAAATTCCTCTTTTACTGGAGCTTTTATTTGATCAAAGAGTTCAAAACCAAACCTCAGGGCTGCTTCCCTGTGACATGGGCTCCATAAGAGGGTTTGTTTCTTATGTCACATGTTTAAATCATGACAGCAGCAAGCTCCTTTTTGTCTGTATGGTTGTAACCTTTGGGAGTGATGTGCAGAGCATGGTGGAGAAAGCTGTGGTCTCCCACCTCCTGCCACCTCAAAGGCACCCTTGCTCTGTGGGACTCAGAGATGAAGCTAAGCAGGAGAGACCTTAGCCTGTGAGCAGAAGGCTGTGTGCTGGGTCTTTCTCTGTAGTTGTTGTAGAAGAAGCTCTGTTTTTTCTGGAAAAGCCAAAGATGTACAAACTGTGTCTGGAAGTACAAACGCTTTCCTTCTCTCAGTGAGGAAAGTGTACAAAAGGAATAAATGGTTTCATCCCTTGTTTCCGTGTTGAACCACACCTGCATAGGCATGGAAACATGAATCCTTTCTTATTTATTACACTGCCTAAAAATGTATTGATGTGCAGCATTTCAGCCATCCCAGTTTGACAGTTTGGCTCTGAGTATACTGACAAGACCTCTATTTTAAAAATTTTCTTTAAACTTCATTTATTGGTGTGGGAATGTGAGTGGAGTTTGTGGTGCTTGCATGCAGACAGGGGCTTTAAGCAGCAATGATGGCCTGTCACCAGACTCACTTCTTTTCAGCAGGGATCTGTCAGCTCCGAGGCAGAGCTTTCGCAGTACTTCTCACACGATGGTACGAGCCAGCTCCCATTTTCTGATGCTGTAACCAGCTCCTGTGATGAAGAGCAGCTCCGTCAAAAGAACAGAAATGGTTTTTTGGATGACAACTCTCTTCTTCCTGGCAACCTGAGTAAGTGGCAGAAATGTGTCTGGTCATTTGACTAACACAGGGCAGAGTCACTGAGCACTGATTTGCATTAGAGGAGAGCTACACTGATTCCTGTGCTGGTTAAAAGTGCTGGCCAGCATAGTGCAAGCCAGTGCTAATGATATCAAATTCTGGGAAATGGAAGGGATTTACAACAATGCACATAAATGCTCATTTCCATGGTATTTTGTCCAAATTACTACTCTGATTATGTGAAAATGACTTCATTTGACTGTCTTGGCCAAAACTAGATTGACAGTACTACAGGGGTGTTTTTCACATGGCTGATGATCATCTGATGGATTGCACTTTAATAGAAACGTTGTAGCTATTTCAAGAGCGCTGTTTCAAAATGTCATGTATAACAGTGTAAAAATAATCAGATGTTCAGTTTGATGTCAGATATTTTGCATGTATGTCTTTCTCCCCATAGTAATTGACTGAAAGAATCTTGCATTGCCTTTCTGACATGCATCTGATCTCAAAATCAAAGAATATGATGTCTGTTCTCCCTTTCCTATGCTTCTCAAGTACTGTCTTGGTCTTTTTTTTTTCTCTAGAAATTCAGTACTTAGTGCTTAGAAGTATTTTTACATTTTAAAACACTCACAGAACAAAACAAGGGTTCTTTGGTTTATTAGTCTTGAATTTGAAACTGATTGTTGGGTGGTTGTTTCTTTGTTCACGAAAGCATTTTTCACTTTCTATAAGTTTGTGCAGGTGGTACTGGGCATAGATTTACGCATAATGTGAAAGAAATGATGTGTAAAGTACACATGTGAATTTCCATCCCTTTCTTCTCTGGGTCATGGTCAGAAATAAACGCAAAACAGAAACAGATGTGCTATGAACTGATTTCAGGAATTACCCATAAATTGTAGAGCTCTCTGCTGTTCCTCTTGCTGTTGTTTACTGTAGTTACAGGGAGGACAAGAGTAACCTGATTTTTGCAGGGCAAGGAGAGATTAAGCTTCCCCTGCAAACAGAGCCACATGTACTCTACTGTAGTCAGATACATGGTGTTAATAATTACCTATAAATGCAAATGAATGAAGAAATGAAGTACAACTTTTTTTTTTCTTTCTCTTTTTTTAATAGCTGCTAGAGAAACAGGGGTGGCAAAAGCAAATGGTCTGGCTTCTCCAGCTAGTGGGAGATCATCCTGCCTTCATAACAAACCTGTAGAGTCTGTCCGACCTGGCATCCTCAGCGACAGCCCCAAATCTGGCCGTAGCCCCTTCCATCGACAGAGAAGGGTTGTTTTCTATGATGGTGATGTTAGTGATGATGATGAGAATTCCCACTTGCAAAGAAGCCAGAGGGCCAAGAGCCAGGAGGATGCTGGCATTGTCGTTACAACCCCATCTGTAGAAATTGATGATGAGAGCCAGGACAGTGAGTCACCTAGATACAGTGGCACAGAGACGTCTTCCCCTGTCTTCAGCAACTCTGTGGAGTCTGCAGACAGCACGTTGGAGCAAATCGACTCTCCTTTCTTCCCCATTATAGCATTTGATTACTCAAGTGTGCCTGAAGTTCGTCTTGGCAGCCTGAGTTTGAAGGAGCTCCGAGAAGCACAACTTGAATCTAAGAGATCACCAAAACTTGAGCACAGAGCACTCACAAGAGTGAAAAGCATGATGAGCACTGAGTGCCGAAGTCTTCAGAAGCATAGGGCAGAGGAGCATGGCTCTTACAACAAGCCTGTTGCAAGAACACTCCCTCACAGCAAGAAGTCTGAACCACTTGATGGGATAGGGCAGGGGCAGTGTGAAATAGTCACTCTGGTCCGCAATGAGCACGAGTCATTTGGCCTGGATTTAGAAATACAGGCCATGCCCTTAAAGGTTGTTGTCACAGGGCTGAGGCCAGGTGGAGCAGCAGAAATGGTAATTTTTTTTAATTTGGGTTGCCAAGTTGTGATTTGCTTTCACTTTACAGGAATTATCATTACTATTATTGTAATTATTATCATTACTACTACTGCTACTACTACTATTACTAAGCAAGTGATCTGTTGGGAGTAAGTGCAAGGGAGATGTTCATCTCTGCTGGGCAGAATGTCTCATCCCATATTGTTCTGAAGCTGCTGTTAAATGAAATGTTTCTGAATCAGAGGTACACCCTGGCCAATTCAAAACAAAGAAAGTCAAAAGGCAGATATGCTGAGATGGATTCATTCCTACTTACAGTCACAGTTTTGAGGGAATGCTATTATCTTTTTTACCAGGTGCAAAGACAGAATAAGTAAGTCCTGCTGGTAAAACTGTTTATTTGCTCTATCATTTTATATGCATGTATTCTTGTATTACACAAATCTGGCACCAGGAAGCCTTAGGTGCTGGCCAGGTTTGCCAAACACCGTGGTAGTACCAGTAACACATTGCTCTTCCGCATCTCATACATGCACGCACTAGTGTGAATTCTTGCTTCATGATGGATGTAGAGTTGCTGATGTAGACACAAAAGTGCAGGAAGAGAAAGGAGGCTGGATGTATCATTTTTAATTCAGTTCGTGGCCACTAAGGTAAGAGGTGTGTTGCAGTTGTTCAGATTGGTCTGTGAGAGATCATAATTTGAGTTCTTTCCCTGCCTTTTTCTCTGACTTACTGTGCAGTGTTTAGAAATATACTTAGGCTTTTAGCTTAAGAGCTCATTCCTATTCCGATGTAGCTATTTCTGAGGGTCCCATTAATCCAGTGAGAGATTGTGACCAGGCATGTAATACATACATGAAATGCAAAAATGATAGGCAGTGTTCCAGTCTAGGCCTGATTTGTCCCAATTCATTTAAATGAAGAGGTCTGTGTGTTACACCCTGATACTGATCTCTCAGAGAAACCAGCAGCTCTTCTGACATTCCTGTTTGAGACTGATCATTCATTCCCCTATTGGCAAAAACACAGTCTGATCTTTATTTCCCTGTTGGCAAACTGACATCAGTGGTACCTGTGCTCTGTCGTGACGTTAAATAGGGAATGTCACTCATAAGCAATTTGTTACATCTCTTCAATCTTTGCCCCTGTGGAAGGGATTCTGATATTTATTTATAATTTCTTTGAATCTGTCATTGCATCAGGGATCAATGGGCAAGATGGCTGTAGGAGATGAGATTACAACCATCAACAGTATCCCAGTCAGTAAGATGACGTACGAGGAAATCTGCTTGCTTATGCAGTGTCTTCCCACGTCTGTAACCCTGGAGATCCAGAAAGCAGCATCAGGTGAGAGAGTAGCTTTTCTTTCATAACATGTATTTTGAGTTCCCTTGGATCAGCTGGGTCTGCTGCTGCCCCAGCTTCTCACATCGATTCAGTGGGGAAAATGGGGTGCATTTTGAGAAACAGTCTACATTCAGAGACAAAAATAGGGTATTGTCTGAACTGGTGAGCCAGGCAAAGCACTTTGCACCAAATCAGGCTTCAGCGTCCTCCCTAGCTCACAATGCAGGCAGCAAACTTGCTCCCATGGGAAATATTCAAAGCTCATACTTACAGTGTGCCGTCCTGGCAGCATTTACAGAATTCTGAGTCATTTCATGCAGACTTGGAGCTAACTCGGCAGTGACCTGTCCTGTCAACCCATTTTACTGCTGTGCCTGTTCAGTAAATGACAGCTTTTTACAAGCACATCTGTCCTTAAATTTTAAGTGATGTTTTTTGTTTGGGCAAAGTTAAGGTAATAGAAGGTTGTCTTCTTTCTCTTTCTTTCCTTCTTTCCTTCTTTCTTTCCTTCTTTCTTTCTTTCTTTCTTTCTTTCTTTCTTTCTTTCTTTCTTTCTTTCTTTCTTTCTTTCTTTCTTTCTTTCTTTCTTTCTTTCTTTCTTTCTTTCCTTCTTTTTCCTTCCTTCCTTCCTTCCTTCCTTCCTTCCTTCCTTCCTTCCTTCCTTCCTTCCTTCCTTCCTTCCTTCCTTCCTTCCTTCCTTCCTTCCTTCCTTCCTTCCTTCCTTCCTTCCTTCCTTCCTTCCTTCCTTCCTTCCTTCCTTCCTTCCTTCCTTCTTTCCTTCCTTCCTTCCTTCCTTCCTTTCCTTTCCTTTCCTTTCTTCCTTTCCTTCCCTCCCTCCTTCCTTCCTTCCTTCCTTCCTTCCTTCCTTCCTTCCTTCCTTCCTTCCTTCCTTCCTTCCTTCCTTCCTTCCTTCCTTCCTTCCTTCCTTCCTTCCTTCCTTCCTTCCTTTCCTTTCCTTTCCTTTCCTTTCCTTTCTTCCTTTCCTTTCCTTTCCTTTCCTTTCCTTTCCTTTCCTTTCCTTTCCTTTCCTTTCCTTTCCTTTCCTTTCCTTTCCTTTCCTTTCCTTTCCTTTCCTTTCCTTTCCTTTCCTTTCCTTTCCTTTCCTTTCCTTTCCTTTCCTTTCCTTTCCTTTCCTTTCCTTTCCTTTCCTTTCCTTTCCTTTCCTTTCCTTTCCTTTCCTTTCCTTTCCTTTCCTTTCCTTTCCTTTCCTTTCCTTTCCTTTCCTTTCCTTTCCTTTCCTTTCCTTTCCTTTCCTTTCCTTTCCTTTCCTTTCCTTTCCTTTCCTTTCCTTTCCTTTCCTTTCCTTTCCTTTCCTTTCCTTTCCTTTCCTTTCCTTTCCTTTCCTTTCCTTTCCTTTCCTTTCCTTTCCTTTCCTTTCCTTTCCTTTCCTTTCCTTTCCTCCTTTCCTTCCCTCCCTCCCTCCCTCCCTCCTTCCTTTCTTTCTTCCTTGCTTTCTTGCTTTCTTGCTTTCTTGCTTTCTTGCTTGCTTTCTTGCTTTCTTGCTTGCTTTCTTGCTTTCTTGCTTGCTTTCTTGCTTTCTTGCTTTCTTGCTTTCTTGCTTTCTTGCTTGCTTTCTTGCTTGCTTTCTTGCTTTCTTTCTTGCCTTCCTGCCTTCTCTAACGTGCAGAAAGATGAAAGGGAAAGCCCAAGAAAACTAGAATCTTAGCAATATGTTTATTTGCATATTTCTTCTAAAGATTTTTCCAGTCTGAATTGAAATGTTTGATACCTTCTTAGTTTCTGCTCAGGGGTGATTTGTGCTGCTACAGCAATATATATTCATCCCCACAGACTGCACAAATTACGTGGTGTGGAAATGCATGTTTTGAAATTCAAGAAGAACATAGTATCTTGCTTCATTCTAGCTTGTCATCTTCTTTGTGTACTTACTAGTACCTGGGAGCCTAAAATGCTTCCAGATGCCTCAGTTCTAGTTGTTCTTCAAGGAGTTCCTGGCTTGATAGAGTTGTCCTTGTTTTCTTAGATTGTTGTGGCTTTTGCAAGCTAGTAACATTGAAGTAGAGGCACATTGGCTCTCCTTTATCAGGCAATTCTCTGCTTTCGGCTTCACCTCACCCTGTGCCTTTGGCAGTCAAGAGGATCTCTTCAGTGTGTGATCCAGCACACTGAAGCAGGGCAGTACTTCACAACCTAAGCTAGCTGTTTTAAATGGCCCTTCTTAGATGTCTTTCCTTTTGTTGACTATGGGAGGAATCTGCACTTCTTAACATGGCTACCTAAGTTGTGTGGATAGTCCTGCAGGTTTGTGCAAGGATTAGAGAGATGTGCTGGTGCATTTGAATGTGCAGATAGGGATGCTGATTCTGTGAATACACCCGTCCTTCTCCATGCACCTTCTGGGCCTCATCTGGTAGTAAGTGGCTTCTGGAACAGGGCTTGGATGAGAACAAGTGTCCCAGAATCAGAGTAGAAAGGTGCAAACAGGTGCTTTGGGTGAAGTGCTGAAACTTGAACAGCTGGAGAGCAGTGTGAACAGGAATGTGTCATAGTGCATCAGTAACAGGGAGCTCAGTATGTTGCCCAGGAGTGGGTTAAACGTGTATTAGAAGCAAGGAAAGGTCTCTGCCAACAATCCAGCAAAGACCATATGCTTAATGTGTGTATAAAATCGCCCATGCATGTCACATTAAACACCTGCAGAAGTGCCAAGGGGATCAGAGTCAAGTTATTTATGCACAGTTTGTCACCATGTTACCTGTT
This sequence comes from Melanerpes aurifrons, assembly GCA_011125475.1. NCBI lineage: Eukaryota > Metazoa > Chordata > Aves > Piciformes > Picidae > Melanerpes > Melanerpes aurifrons. Next base: position 25,161,840 of record WWNC01000003.1, read on the forward strand.
CACCTTTGCTTGCCATGCAATCTATTGGAGACATCTTCAATGAAATAGGTAATGAGAGGCAGTGCAGCTCAGCCTGATTTACTGCACACTGACACTTTGGTAGTTGGCTGCTTGACTGCTGAGATTTCCAAGATGAGAATTAAACAGATCATGCCTGTTCACCTTGGATAAGTGGATTGCTCCTTCCTGTGTGCTACTCAAATACACAGGATTATGATTAATTTGAGTTATTGTAAACATCATTACAGAAGAGGAAGGGTGCAGAGCAAAAGGAAAATCATGTGTCTGACTCTGTGAGTGTCTATTTTTGTAACAAAACCTGGTGTTTTGTGTATCACTTCCTATATCTGACAATATTATGCCTTTTCTTTATATTTATTTTTATCATGATGCAGCTGTCAGCAGATTTACAAACCTCATCCTGTCTCCAGGGGTAGACAGTCAAAATCGGGCCGATGTCAACAATATCCTCGCAACTGAAGAAGAACTGAGTGCTGGGCAGAGAGAAGGAGCAGGTCTGCAAAGTGCTGGTGGTGTCTGCATAGTGGAGAGAGCAACACTGCCACCTGAAGCCACAAACAAAGACGTGCGAAAAGGTACCACAAAAAGCAGCCGTGCCGGGGACTGCGCAGCCATCCCTGTCACTGATATCGATGACTTGCTCAGCCAAATGGGTGCTCCTGAGAGCAGGGCTTCGCGCACCCCATCGCGAGCAGAAAGCCCCCTCCGAGATGAATACACCACGATGTGCTGCTGTGGGACTGACGAAGGCTGCCCTGGATCTGAGCCACGGCCAGGCAAGGAGGAGCTGATGGAAAAAAAAGTGAATTGTGGAGCTAGTGCACCAGGAGTTTTGGGGCTGTCTGTGTTGGACTCCATTAACACGGGCAAGCTTTTTACTGTGAATAAAAACTCTTTAAATAACTATTCTCGGAATTTTAGCAGCTTAAATGAGGATGAGTTGCCTGCATCAAGCTGTCTGGAAGGCAAAAAAAGCGAACCATTTCCAAAGTCAATGTATGGGGCTGCTGAGGACTCTCACTCAGATGCAGAGTCTGTCACAGAAACCCTTGATAATGCTGATGAGGTGTTGCCTGGGCCATGCACTTCTACTAACACTCCTTCAGGCTGTGCCCTAACAGAATCAGATGAGGAGCAAATTGAGATTTGTTGTGTGAACAATGAGCCACAAAAGCCCCCACTGGATCAGCATCTCACATCTGCAGCAAGCTCATCCTCTCTGTCCCTGCTGGACTCTTACAGTGGCAAAGTTTTGCAGACGGAAGGCTGTGCAATGTGTGGGTCACTGGAGACAAGCATTAACAAACTAGGCTTGGAAGATTATGGTGGTCCCACGCCATGTCCCTCACAATGCTCAGATGTGTCCTCTGCACCCTTGTGTTCTCCTTCATCAGTTTGCCTGCCAGAAAAAGACATCCTAAAGAATTCAGTCAGTATCCCTGAAGTTTATTCTTCCTGTAACAATGGTGCCTTAAGTACAGAAGAACAGGTGGGATTGGAGAACAGTAATGGACATATGAAGTGCTGTGAATCCAGCAAAGAGGAAGGGTCTCTGCACTGCAAAAAGATAAGCTTTTGCTCTGCTAGAAATGGCAGTGGTGTGGAGAACAACTTGGTTCAGAAAGAGGGATGTCACTATGAGCAGACATCCAAACATGAAAGTGAAGCAGTGGCTGATGACTGTAATCATGCTGTTAGCTATTGCTTAGTGAAGAAAGAAAACAACAGTTTGTCCAGCTTCTCTAAAACAGACAGCAATAATGTGAATACATCATCATCAAGAGCAATATCACTCAGGTCTCCCTTTCCTACTAGATCTAAAGAGCCAAAGGCTAATACAACTCATGACTTGCCAGGGAAAAATGAGAAAATTAATTCTGTAACTTCAGGAAGGACTTCAAATGGAAAAGTCCAAAACTCAGGCACAAATCACTGCAAAGGAGCTGCTGTACCACACAGTCCATCCTCACAGAAAAAATCCTGTCAGGAGTCTAAGGGAATGGCACAAAAAAGTATAATGGACACTCTTTTAAATAATCAGAAAGCCAAAGTAGGACCAAAGCTGAAAGGGTTCACCATCAAAAGCAAAGCAAAGTCAAATTCAGATTCTTCTGGCACTATTCTTACCAAAGTCAGTGGGGCTGATCAGAAAAGGGCTCCTGTTTCTCCACAGCCGTCCCCAAAACTTGTGGGGAAGAAAATGCCATTGTCCCATAATTCACCTACAAACCCAGAACCTTGCAGGACCATTTCAGCAGCCTCAAGGACTCCAAAATCAGATCTAGAAAGTAAACCATCTTTGATGATTTCTGAAGATTCACTTCTGCCTCTCTTGAATGGCACCAGCAGCCCAACAACAAGCAATGAAATGAAATGTGGCTGTGGGGAGCTAACAGATCTGCAGGAGGCATGGGGAAAGCCAAAAGAAAAGCAAGTTTCCATGCAGCCTGTTGTGTGTCAGGGTAAGAGTACTAAGGTGGATGATTGCAGAGCCAGAGATAGTCAGTCCAAAGTCACTTCATCTCCACATGGGATGCCGAAGGTTGAATATGTGAAAGGGAGGGTTGAGAAGCCTGAAACAGGCCTGAATGCAGTCAAGAGCATCTGTACTGCAGATGACCATAAGCAATTAGATTTGCACAACATAGGACCGTCTGCTGGAGGCTCTTCTTCACTGAGGTCCCCCTTGGTGCAGCAAGATCAGCTTGAAGGGCAGGAGATCCAGCGCACTTTCATTGAGGTGAAGCTTTCCTCATCCTCCTCCTCTTCCTCCTCATCCTCTGCCTCTTCCTCACCAGCATCATTTTTGCAGATGCCATTGCTGGACAAAACAGAAGAGATGAACACAGAAATGCCTCAGCTGGCTGAGGAGATTGGGACCATGCAGTATTTCTCAAAATCAAACGCCCTTGGAGACAGAAATCTCTGTGGCTTGTCAAAGCCTGTGACAAGGACTTACTCAATGCCAGCCCAATTATCAGGTCACTTGAGGGAGGACTGCCATGTTGCAGAGGTTCATCCTGTGCAAGGCCCCCATGCTGCAGAAGAGAGATACCCCCAGGCAGTGACAGGGATGTTAAAGATGGTCCATCTGAATCTGCCAAATGGTCAGAGTGGGAAGGATCAGACACACACCTTCAAAAGCATACATAAGGTCCATGAGACCAGCTCCTCATCCAGTGATGTTAGCTGCCCTGCCACCAATAAACTGAGGAGCTTCAGGAAAAATTATTACTACTATGAGCTGAACTGGCCACATGAACCTACCTCATCCTTCTCTGTCAAACAAAGGATAAAATCCTTCGAAAACTTAGCAAATTTTGACCGCCCCATCGTGAAGACCATCGATATACATTCAGCTGTGAGGTCCCCTCTCGCCAGGAGGTCATGTGGTGGAATGCCTGCTGCAGCCAGCCCCACTGAGATGCCATGGGCTTTGCGGCGGAGCTTGAGCTCCTATGGTGCCAGCTCGAGCCCAGCCAATGCCACGGCCAAGTCTCTCACCAGCACAGAACCCAAGCATGTGGCAGAGGGTCATAAAGGGGAGGAAAAGCCCCAGAGGAGTGAGGAGGACAGCACTGGGGCAGGCACATCTGCCTTTTCCCCCTCAGCCTCTCAGGCACGCCGCAGCCGGGGCCTGGGGCGTCCACTGCTGTCCCGCTCACGGCTGCGGGAGCTGAGGGCCCTCAGCATGCCCGACCTCGACAAGTTATGTGGAGAGGGCTTCTCGGGTCCCCTGCAGCCTGCATGCTTCAAGACAGAACTGGAAATCACACCCTGCAGAACCCTCGAAATGCCCACCCAGAGAAGCACACCCCTGCCAAACCGCTGTTGCACTCGTGAAGCAAATGGGAAGGGAAAGGATAGTAGCAGCCCTCGGAACAGTGGTTCAGGAACACCAGCATCTGCCTCAGATGATGATGTGCCCCATGGCAGCTCTCCAGATGGGGAGTGCTCAGGAAACAGCTGGTCCATCAGGTTGGTGTTTGTTTGCTACTGCTGTTTTGTTTTAAACCCCACAAGGCTCTCCCAAGGCAAAGCTTCCGCACTGCCCATGTCTACCCCAAAGCATATGTCAGCCCCAGCCCCCATTCCCCTCACAATCTATAGTGCCATTCTTCACACTCTTGACTGCTTAGAGCTGCCATACTGCTGTCTGGAGGCAGCCACGGGGTGAAACACTTTACCCTGGCAGGGCCAGACTCCTCTATGTCCCCTCTAGGTGGTTTAGGTCAGCTTTTGGCCATGTTAACAGCACAGCAGCTGCTGTGGAGGGAAGACTGCACAGTGCTGGCTGCCAGCACAGCCTGCAGTGACAAATGAGCTTGTCCTGACAGAAGCAGCCTTCAGATGTGGCTGTTTCCATGGTTTTTTCAATGTCTGTTACTAAAACTATTGGGGAAGTCAGAGGGAAACAGAAGGGGTCTAGTTTTCAGACTTAATTTTTAAATTGCCTTTTCTGCCCATTCCCAGTCTCCCAACATGTACCATTTCTTTCCTGTTTTCAAGATTTCTACTTGTTAATGAGCTGGTCCTTCATCATTTACCCTTATGCAACCTTTGTTGTATACCTGATACCTAGCTCTACATGGTGTAGAAATCTAAAGCTGTCTTTTATATTTTTCTGCTAATTTTAGCTTGGATCAGCTTCTCATCTCAAGTCTGGACCAGCAAAAACTGCAGTCTGTTTTGTCAGCAGTAGTACCAAAACGTAATGTTGATGCTATGCTCCAAGAAGTCAAAGCACAAATAAAGGTAAAAACTCATAAGATAAAACTAGACTATCAGTGACATTTTTAAGGTTTTTCTTAGTGGAGGCTAGAATATCTTCCAATCAGTTTCAGAGCTCCTTCAGTAGTCCTGTGCTAGGTTACAGTTGATGGTAGGTTTACTAATGCTGGTTTTTGAATGCCTGCTATAAACTCATAATATATTTGAATGGGTTTTGTATAACAAAAAGGTGTATTTTGTCCAGTAGGAAGGCAGTTTTGGGCCACAATAAATAGACTTTTTTTAAGTGGAGAATTATGTCTCCATTTCAGTCATTAGTACAGCTGAGAAACTTCTGAGTTTGCCAATGAGAATTTTAACTTTCCACCAACTATCTGGGTCAGACTCAGTTACCCAACAGTAGAAGAAAAGCTTTGCTCCTCTCTGTGCCTAGAAACACTTGCCTTTTGCTAGAAATAGCAGTGATGGAAATGGGAATTTACATTTAATGCTGAACTGGTGAGTTGAACACCAGAAAGAGACTGCTGGAGAGTTTGTGGGAAACTACAGTGACCTTTCCATTCTCTCCTGTGGAAACGGATTATTGCATTAAGGTAACCTGCTTCATTGTCTATGTGTTAATAGAAGGCATCCAAAGTTAAATGATTGCCAGGGTATTACTTCTTTGTTTGCAGTATTTGTGTTAGTGAGGTGCATCCACATCCTTTTAAAATCAGAACATAAATTGATGAAATAATGGCAGCCCTGTAGGGGAAACTGCCATCTGGTCTGCATAACTGCTGAGTGAGCTGCATTTACAGTATTCATGGAATCATAGAATCAATAAGGTTGGAAGAGACCTTAAAGATCATCAAGTCCAACTTGTCACCCAAGACTTCATGACTACTAAACCATGGCACCAAGTGCCACATCCAGTCCCCTCTTGAACACCTCCACCACCTCCCTGGGCAGCACATTCCACTGGCTAACAACTCTCTCTGTGAAGACCTTTCTCCTCACTTCCCTGGCACAGCTTGAGACTGTGTCCTCTTGTTCTGGTGAACACAGAACATTTCTGAGTCATATTCACAAAGACTGCCATTTCAAATGCATAACAAGCTGAGAGGAACAGGACCCTCCAAAAATACTCTACCAGGGGCAGAATAGCTGAATCTTGCAAGTCCCAAGATTTTGATAAGTCAAGGGGGTTTGGTAGGTTTACTGATAAAATTAGGATTGGATTGTACTTCTGGCCAACAGTAATTAGGTGTTCTTTAAAGTATTTTGCATGGACTCGTGGAAAGATTATTTATTTATGCCATTGGTCAAAGGTCAAGAACTCAAATATTTATAAATCTGAATTTGTTTTGGAATGCAGTCCTTGTCTGCATAACTTCTTACCCCTATTTAAGCCCAGCATGGCACTCTTAAAACTTTTATTTTAGTCAAATGCTGGATTTAAATGTACAATAGCACAGTTCTTCATAGTTAGACTATTGCTGAACAATGAGATGGACTGCCTGATTTGGACTGAGAACTTCCCAGGAAAAAGTTTGTCACCATCTTTTGCTCTAAACAGTGCTGAATTCCCTGCTAGGATTTAATAATTCCTACTAATATTTAAAAAAGAAAGAAAAGGAAGGAAGGAAGGGAGGGAGGGAGGGAAGGGAGGGAGAGAGGGAGGGAAGGAAGGAAGGAAGGAAGGAAGGAAGGAAGGAAGGAAGGAAGGAAGGAAGGAAGGAAGGAAGGAAGGAAGGAAGGAAGGAAGGAAGGAAGGAAGAGACAGAAGGAAAGGAAGAAAGAAAGAAAAAGAAAGAAAGAAAAAGAAAGAAAGAAAGAAAAAGAAAGAAAGAAAGAAAGAAAGAAAGAAAGAAAGAAAGAAAGAAAGAAAGAAAGAAAGAAAGAAAGAGAGAGAAAGAAAGAAAGAAAGAAAAAGAAAGAAAGAAAAAGAGAAAGAAAGAGAGAAGGAAAGAAGGAAAGAAAGAAAAGGAAGGGAGGGAGGAAGGGAGGGAGGGAGGAAGGGAGGGAGGAAGGAAGGGAGGGAGGGAGGAAAGGAAGGAAGGAAGGAAGGAAGGAAGGAAGGAAGGAAGGAAGGAAGGAAGGAAGGAAGGAAGGAAGGAAGGAAGGAGGGAAGGAGGGAGGGAGGGAGGGAGACCCAAAAAGAGTAAATGTGCAAGCATTTTCTTGGTTATATCTCTACTTACAATGATCTTAGGCTGAACAGAGGTGATCATCTGGAGGCCTTGTGTGCCTTCATTATGTGGCCAAACAAAGCAACAAACATCTTCAGCCAAATCTCTGTGCCATATAGTACATATGTGACCTCAGGAATGGGAAGCCAGGATTCATACTGTGGCTGACTGGTACAGGACTTATGGTCCTGTACAACCCTCTAATATCTGAGCCTCTGATATTTTTCTTCTCCAGTTCAAGCAAAATAAGTTGTGATAGCAAGGACTGGAAAGAACGTGACGTCTTAAACAAAAAGGTTGCTATGGTGAACTCAACTTTGACTGCCATTAATTCAGTTAAAGATACATATGTGTATCTGTTACACTCATTGCACTTTGAAAGGAGATAGCCTAGATACTTAACTTGTTTTGTTTTACCTGGCTTAATATAAAGCCATTCTCACTTGAACCCAGGTCAGAAAGGTCATAACATCTACAAAAGACTGTGGGCTAAGATATTCAGCCCTGGATTCTCTTCTCTCCTCAAATACTGATGGATCACTGATGTGGAACAGTGTGGCATCAGTATCTGACTTTGGCTTTTTGCATTGCAAGGATGCCTCTAAAGAAAGGCTTTCCATGCCACTTTGGTGGACTAAATATGTCATTGACTGCTAAACAGATTAAGAGGTTGGTTTCTAATGATATGCCATTAATTTTAATATTGACAGTTTCTGGAAATGACTGATGTTGGATAGGATCCCAGAGAAAAGCTAAAAGATGTACTTTCTACTCCCTACTTCTGAGGCTCTGTCTTACAGATGGTTACTCTCCCCTTAGTCCACAAAATGCTTGCTTATAATATCCCTTACACCACAAAATGTGGTCTCTGTAACAGTGTCTGGTTTTGTCCTAAGAGCAGTTAGGAAGATATCAGACTTGCTGGACAGGACTGCTTGTTTCTCACAGCAATTTCTGTGTTTTGTCAGCAGGCAATCACTTGAAGAGATTAGCTTTACATCTTTGTTCTGTTCTGTAACAGAGTTCAGCCATGGTGCCGATTAACACCATCCCCTTCCTGTGCTATATGCTCTCATTTCCACAACAGCACAGGTTTTAGTCCCTTTCAGATCACTAATAGGCACATTACTTTAATCTGCCAAGTGAAACAGTTTCTCCTGATGTCCCATGTAACCTTCCACAGCTTCTGTTTGTAGCACTTGCTCCTTACAAGACTGACCAGCACTGCCTGGAATAGGTCGATGCAGCTGCCCTGCTTTACACTTTCATAAGTGCCTTTCAAGAGGAAGGAGAAATGGGATAAAAATAGTGTTAGTAATTCTTGGGAAGTACAATACTTATTCTAGAAAGGTGTGTGGGAACTATTGAGTTTTGACTGCAAAATGTCATGCAACGTAAATCCAATTACAGCCTGTAAAGATTAGACTGCCCAAGGTATTAATACCCTTCCATTATACAAATTTCAGCTTTGTTTTATAGCCTTGGATTGACTGAATAAATCTTTGCTATCACCTGAGTTCTCTTTTCTGGATGCTACCCATCTGCAGCCTGAAGAGAAATGCATTTAATGACTTGGGCTTAATTCCTTGAATTGTTTTTTTTACCTGTCATAATCTGAGGATACTGAGAATTTGTGCAGGTCTTGATCTTCGGTTTTGTTTTTACTTCATCTTCCCCTTGACCTCCCTTTCTTTGCTAGAATAAAGAAGACACATACTTTGTAGTCTTGCACAAAGAAGAAGGAGCCGGCCTGGGATTTAGTGTTGCTGGAGGAATAGACCTGGAACAGAAATCAGTCACAGTAAGTGATGGCTCCAGGTTTGCTCGGTGGTGGTTTTGTTTCTTTGTTTGTTTTGTTGGAGTTTTGGTTTTTCTTTTTCTTTGTGTGGTTTGGTTTTGGGTTTTGTTTGGTTGGGGTTTTGCGGTTTGGGGAGGGGGGGTTGGTTGGGTTTTTTGCAAAGCTTGCTTTATTTCAGGCTGGTCATTAGATGAAGTGTTTGTTTATCAAGACTCAATGGAAGTTATTCACAGTCATAAAGCAGTGTCTCTCAGAGCTGGCTGCATTGCCATCTGCTACTGAAATCAAAGAGTGTCTGGGAAGTTTAATTTTTATTATTGGAGATGGATGCCAGTTATGTTTTCAGTCTGTTAAAGGCCTGTTACTGAGTGGGAATGGCCAGATCTAAATCCTGTGTGTAAATGAAATTCTGTGTGCAGTTTTAGGGGAGCTTTTTTATCCCTAGCCCTTGAAAATTATCTTTGTGCAGCAAAGTTTTTTAAGGATTTTGCAAATCCTGAGAGTGACTGTTTCAGACATAAGGAAACATTCTAGATTTCACCTCACAGATTGTATTTTGGTGTTATTTAAGACCTGTGGGTGGCCAGTAAATTAAGATTATTGTTCTGTTAGCTTACTGTGTGACCTTAAATGACATTGGTGTGTAAAAAATGATAGCAAGGAACTGATATGCTGTTAAAAAACAGATCCGTGGGATAAAATTACAAGAAAACTGGTGTCCCATGTGTCAGTTTCTTTGCACAAGATAGACATTTAAATCCTGCCCAGAAAGAGAAAGATCCATGAAGAGCTGACATTAGAAGAAGGCTATGTTTTCAGTCTTCGAGGCCTGCAGCAGCCCTTGCAGGAATCTGGGTTTTGCTCCTAGACAGGAGCACTGTAAGTACACAGAATATAATAGTCTATGTTAGCTGGGTGGGACATGCAATGATAGAATAGAATAGAATAGAATAGAATAAAATAGAATAGAATAGAATAGAATAGAATAGAATAGAATAGACCAGACCAGACCAGACCAGACCAGGTTGGAAGAGACCTTCAAGATCATCGTGTCCAACCCATCATCCAACACCACCTAATCAACTAAACCATGGCACCAAGTCTCCTCCTGAACACCTCCAGTGATGGTGACTCCATCACCTCCCAGGCAGCCCATTCCAATGGGCAATCACTCTCTCTATGAAGAATTTCTTCCTAACATCCAGTCTGAACCTCCCCTGGCACAGCTTGAGACTGTGTTCTCTTGTTATGGTGCTGGTTGTCTGGGAGAAGAGACCAGCCCCCACCTGTCTATAACCTCCCCTCAGGTAATTGTAGAGAGCAAGGTCTCCCCTGAGCCTCCTCTTCTCCAGGCTAAGCAACCCCAGCTCCCTCAGCCTCTCCTCATAGGGCTTGTGGTTCAAACCCCTCACCAACTTCGTTCCCCTTCTCTAGACACGTTCCAGCAAGTCAACATCCTTCCTAAACTGAGGGGCCCAGAACTGGACACAGGACTCAAGGTGTGGCCTAACAAGTACTGAGTACAGGGGCAGAATGACCTCCCTGCTCCTGCTGGCCACACTGTTCCTGATACAGACCAGGATGCCATTGGCCTTCTTGGCCACCTGGGCACACTGCAGGCTCATGTTCAGCCTACTGTCAACCAGTACCTCCAGGTCCCTCTCTGACTGGCCACTCTCCAGCCACTCTGACCCCAGCCTGTAGCACTGCACGGGGTTATTGTGACCAGTGTGTAGAACCTGGCACTTGGATGTGTTAAAATTCATGCCGTTGCCCATCTGTCTAGCCTATACAGGTCCCTCTGCAGAGCTCTCTTACACTCCAGCAGATCAACACCTGTCCCCAGCTTGGTATTGTCTGCAAATTTACTGATGACTGACTCAATGCCCTCATCCAGATCATCAGTAAAGATATTGAACAGGATGGAGCCCAGCACTGATCCCTGGGAGGCACCACTAGTGACTGGCTGACAACTGGATGTGGTACCATTCACCACCACTCTCTGATCATCTAGTCCAACTGCCTGACCACTTCAGGGCTGACCAAAGGTTAAGCCATGTTATTTAGGGCATTGTCCAATGCCTCTCAAACATTTGACAGGCTTCTTACATCAACCACATCACTGGAAAGCCTGTGCCAGTGTTTGGCTGCCCTCTCAGTAAAGGAATTTTTCCTCATGTACATCACCAGATATCTTTGATATGACCTCTCTATTCCACTTACCTGTTACATTTAGGTGCCTGTATCTATCACTGAGGCTATTATTCTAGGTATGAATGCCTGCTTAGACTCCCTGGAAATGTCTCTGTATGGGATCTGTATGGGGTTGTGGCAGGTGTCATTCTCAGTATGACCCTGCAATGAGAGCGAATGGGAACTAAAAGGCTTCCAATTCCTTGCTATTATTCTGGGTATTAGGAAAAATTCCAAGAGAATGCCATGTAGAAATGTGTGCTTGTGTCTAGATTTGCTGCCTTGGACCTAGACCTCTGTGTGTGGGAAACCATGTTCTGGCTGCTAAAATTACAGTGCCTGATAGGCAAGTCTTTAAATACTGGGTCTTGAGTCTTCCAGTTAGTTCCTTTCTGTAAATGGCACACATCTAAGTCTCAGATGCACTTGCTTGAATTTACTCCAAATTTAATCAACTCTGAGTAGAGGATTGTGGTTTTTTTTTTTTTTTTCTCTAGGAAAAATTTATTTCAAGCCACCAAATCATCACTTTTACATCTGTTTGCATGCTTTTTGATCAGCCAAATTGTGGTGGACAATTAAATACTTGTTCAGCTGCAGTATGTCAGAGCCTTTCTGGGCACAGATGCTGTTCACTGCTTAAAAGCATGCGTTTGAAAACAGCACAGGATGCATGTCCCAGTCAGAGTGAATCTGGAGAGTGGGTGTCACACACCATGAAGTTGCTCTTGGATTTTACTGTAGCATAGATGTTGATTTAACCCGTGTGTCACTTGCAATAAGTTAATTGAAGAGCTGTGAGGAGTCCAGGAAGAGTATGTGATTTGAGACTAATGTCCTTAGCTGGTTTTGGTTGTCTTTGGCTTAGAAATGACCATGCAATGATAGCACTTTCTCCTCTCTTTTCTCCCCATCCCTAACTGCAGTTCTTGTCTGGTCACTTAGACCCTAGTATTTGAGGCTGTTCATTAGAGAAATGCATTGTGCCTGATATCCAGGCAGGGCACATTGATTGCAAGCTTTGGTGAGCTCTCAGTGTTCACCTTGGCTTGTGTGGTCACAAGGTTAAAGCAACTTTAAATTAAAGTCTTTCTTGTAGGTTCACAGAGTGTTTTCCAAGGGAGTGGCATCTCAAGAAGGGACTATTCATCGAGGAGATCTTGTATTGTCAATCAATGGCAAGTCTCTTGCAAGCTCAGTCCATGGAGATGTTCTGAATACTCTTCATCAGGCAAGACTACACAAACACGCGATCGTCGTCATCCAGAAGGAGAAAGACAAAGCAAACAATTCCTCCAGACCTGAGATATCAGCTACTGGCAGAAAATGTGTGGGATCTGGAAAAGATGTTTCCATGGAAATAGGAACAGGTATGATCTTTATCCAAGAATAGTTGGAAGGATTCCCTAGCAGAGCAGACTGAAGGGGAAAATGCCCATGTGTTTTAGATTAAAAGTGTCTGTGCCTTATGTCATTGAAGAGAGCAAATGAAATTACCTTTACATATTATTTGTTCTTTTTGGAGCCTAAGTGCAGTTTGGGGTTTGGGATTGGATTTTTTTGTTTGTTTGGTTTGGTTTGGGTTTTTTTTGTTTGGTGGAATTTTCTTTTAATATCATAATCAGACAGAAACTTAGAAGAACATTTAGGGCCTAATCTGATTTCTATAAAGTTAGTGATTCCACATATGATTCCAATCCAGGATAAAGTCATTTTAAGTCATAACAGTAGTCTGCACAAGAAAGCAAACAAGAAAAAACAAAACCAAACCTCAAAGAAAATCCCAGGCCCTGCAATTTGTTATGCATTGGAGTATTGGAATTGAGCTTGCTCTTTCTAATATCAGATTTTATACTGTTTCTTCTAAAACTGCTGCTATTACAGTAAGTGGAGCTAAGCCAAATCTGAGTCAGCCATCCCATAAAAATCTAGGGATAAATAGTTTAAGGGGAATTCTGTTAGTGGAATGGTAAGTTCCTGCTGGGGAACAAGACAGCATTTCAGTGTGAAGACTGCACTTGGGGTGTTACAAAGAGATCTCTGCAATTTGTCGTAGAATTAAGACACCTGTTTGCATACCACTGCTTTGGGAGCAGGCGAGTGACCTGCTCCAGCCTTGTGCACTGTCCTTGGGAGGGCATGTGCAGTGGTTATGGCTCCCTGCTGAGAGATGTGGGATGTGATTTCCCCTGCCTTCCTGGGCAATACCAAGCATGCAGCTCAGACCATCTCAAAATGTGAACATGGAGCAGCCACTCACCCAATTTTAATCCACTGGCTGTAATTTTTTTTTTTCCTTTCTGTAGTAGTTTTTATAGGTTCATGCCTTCACTGGGTTTTATAGCACAGTTTTGTAATACACCTTAGAAGAAATAGGAAATGCTTTGTACAGGAATGGATCAGCCCTTCTGGAATTGCTTCCATGGATATAATATGTGTAATTACTTTGGAATCCCTTTCTACCCTAAACTCCCTCATGTCCTGCAGTTGACAAATGCAGAATATCTGCTGGGTGCAGGCACTAGAGGGCAATATTATCTCATAAACAACATAGTATTGGGTTATGGAAAACACCCATCCCTCTAGGCAAAGCACATCTCTAATGTTTTAGATTTAAACATTTACAGTTGCTTGAGGAAATGGTATCAGTAGTCTGTGATAATGTGGACTGTGTGATTTTTACATTTATATAGGACAGAAAAGGTCCTGTTTCCAGAACTGCAGATTTAATTCCTCCTAAGAAAAAAATATTTTATGTCAGCTACAGCAATATTGTGTTCTAAAAATATTTGCTATTTAGGAGGCAGAATGCACTCACAAGTAATTATGGTTCTTTCCATAGAAATGAGACCAGAAGCAATTATTCATACTTGTGAATGAGTACAAACTTGCCCTTAAGAGGATAGAACATGTTAATTCAATGTAACATTTGATTCATTTCTGTTACTTAAAATGATGCAGCTCATTGAATAAGCAGGTGGTAACAAATGAAAGAAAAATAAATGCTTCCCACTCGCTATTTTTGTAATTTTTTCTGTTACTGTGTTGATGTTTAGATTCTTTGATAAGTCTGCCAAACTTTAATTTTGCCAAAAAATATGCCATGGCAGGCTTTTGTTGAGCATGCAAAATGAGAATGCCTCTGTGTGTAAATACATTTTGTACTGTCTTCCATTCACAGCGGCAATAATACACATTCACTGGGTGACTGCATGTTCAGCATGTTCTAGTCTGAATAGGAACTGAACTCTGAACTGCTTTGTCACCGCAGCAAAAACAATCTCAACCAAAGACAGCTTGTCATTTACTGTTGACTGCCTAACAAGATGCTCTCCATATTCTGTCACAGATCCAAACCTGGATATGAATGATGTCATCTGTGTTGAATTATTGAAAACCTCTGCTGGCTTGGGATTCAGTCTTGATGGTGGAAAAGCTTCCATTGCTGGAGACAGGCCCTTGCTTGTAAAAAGAATATTTAAAGGTACTACCAGGATGCAATGGATATTGTGCCAGATTTCCCGTTGTGCATTGTACAGACATTCTAATTCATGGGGTCTTTTTTCGCTCTTATTCTTTTTTTCTTTTTTTAAGCTACAGTGGGTTTTGTGGCCTTTGCTTCTTACTACTTGCTAGCCAAAGTGGCCAGTGAATTAAAACACTCCTGGGAACGGCTAGGGATTTGCATCTGCTAGTAAATGTTTGTGAAGCAATCTGACTTACTAAATATGATGCAGTTACTTCCTGGGCTTGTCCACTGCTCTATAGACATTAAATTGCAGCGGTAGTACTGCTGTAAAGTAATGTTTGAGAAAGTTTATGTGTCGTCTGATTCTCTTTTTAAAGAGAAGTGCTGTGCAGGTAATCAGTGTGGTTTCAAAGCACAATCCTGTATTATTACCAATTATTAATTTTAGTCTTCTGGGGTTTGTTTGGGGCTTTGTTGGTTGATTTTTTTCTGTTAAGTATCAATATTAGCTTTTGCCAAGAATATGTCATGTTTGTATTAAAAACATGCCACTCTTGGGTGCTTTGTTTGTTAGTAGGTATGGTTAAATTTATATGAAATGTGTGTAGAAAGGAAAGGATTTTAGTATGCCTTAGTCTGGGATTCATTACTGAAAAAAGTAGCACTATCTAAAGGATACTGAAACTCAATCTGTGAGTGGACAGCATTTTTACAGCATTCCTTTTCAATGGCTTATTCTCTCATCAAGGCAAAAAATCAGACTGATATTTCCTGAATTTTGCATCAGTTTCTATGTGTGTTTGTTTTCTCCTCTTTAGAAAGTGATTCTGAAGGTAAAGGATATGTTCATTTTTTGGTCTCATTTATTTGTATTCTTAGACACAGTTCAATTTCCCTCCCTGTGATAGCTGATATTAGTTAAATTGTCGTTGCAGAAAACATTTTTCTTGAGCTTTGAAGGATGTGTCTCTTTCTGTCTCTGATATTTGCCACCCGTGTTTGGCTTGTTCATTCCTGTTACCCAGGTTTTACAACCCACTGCATTACCTTATTATTACCCTACTAAAATTGCATTTGAGAAAATATATCAGTTCTACATACAATCTGCATATTTACTTAATCATGCAGGTTTTCTCATAGCTACAGAGATAACACACAGTATATTCATGTACTCACACTGCTTCCTTTAAAACGTGTCATTTTTCTGGGGACAAGGATTTAGGGTTAAAATGATATTTTCTGTGAGATGCAGCATGGGGTAGGTTGAAGATAAGTGATCTGTACTGAAATTGTCACAATTGGAAAAATGGTTTATTTGCTGTTCATCGCAGTAGAAAGGTTTACTGGGTTTTGGGTTTGTGGGGTTTTTTTACACTGACTTTCCCCCCTTTTTGTTCCTAGGTGGTGCTGCAGAGCAATCTGGAAACATAGCAACTGGAGACGAAATTCTTGCTGTTAGTGGAAAATCATTACTTGGCCTCATGCATTATGATGCTTGGAACATTATTAAATCTGTGCCAGAGGGACCTGTTCAGTTACTGATCAGAAAACACAAATCTTCAGTATGATGGATGCACTACATCTAATCACACTTGCTAAAACAAAACATGTAAAAGTGGCTACAAGCTATCTTTGTTTCTAAAGTCACACAAAAGTGTCTTAATGTTCTACGGAGAGGTGCTAAAAAGCCTTGAAGAACCACTGAGCAAGCACGTGATGAGCATCGTAACAATCTCACCTAATTATTGGGGATAAAGAAAGCCAAACATTAAAGACATTTTTTTATTATGTGGCAGTTTTAATGGAACTTCAAGACCTCTCCTGGGTCTGATTGAAACTATTTTGACTGAGACAAATAACACTGTGCCTGTCCCTGATATTTTTAGTATCTGCAGAGCGCTGGGAATATAAATCGTTGGTTGCCATCCTGTTGACAAGGATGGGTATTTAGACTGTACTATATCACTTAGTTGTAATAAGACTTTAGGACACCTACTTAGGGTCTGGTCCCTTTTTTTTTGTTGTTGTAATAAGAGAATGTCTGGAACAATCTCACTTTATTCTTCTAAGTGCAGTTTTGCTAAAAAATGCATGACGAAAGTATAATTTTGCACAACTTTTATGCCTAAAACATGAGCAGTTTATTGCAGATCTGAAAAATCCTCTGATTAAACTGATGAACTAACTCAGCATCCACCACAACTGAATCTGCTCTAGGATGCAACTTAAATCTGAAAGCACTTGGCATTAATGCAATATAAATCTGTGAGCAAGAAAATCATGTCCAAATAATAGGTAATTGTCCACCAAGGTGTGGACTGAGTTGTTAGTTATGATTAAAATGGAAGCAACAAAAATTGGGGTCTGAATCTTCAAATTTAGACTTCTAAAATTAGGCACCTTTACTATATATATATATATATTTTTAAAGAAGGATAATTTCAAGTGCTGAGCACTTGCAGAGCCCACAGACTTCAGCAATTGCTAAGTATGTCTGAAAGCTGGGCTACCAGAGGTTTAAGGCTGCCTGGCTTGAAACGCTCAAGCTGGAAAGTGGTGGTCTAGTGACGGGGATTTTAACAAACTGAATCTGAACGGGCCATACTTGTGGTGGCTTCTAATTGTTCTTTTTTGTTTTCTCCTGTCACGTATTTATTTTTGCTTGTGTGAGAGTGGGTGAGGATGTGTGTGAAAGATACAAGTGTGCCCAGCTGCATCAGGAACGGGTTGATGCTGAGGGTTCTGGATGATGAAACTGAAAAGTGTGCATGGGAGAAACCATGGTCATAGATACAGCAAAATTCAAAGGGGTGTAATGCTGCAGGCACTTAGTTTGTTTTTTCTGACCTCTACTCACAGTAGAGGTAATACAGGATCACAGGATGTTAGGGGTTGGAAGGGACCCCCAAAGGTTGTCAAGTCCAACCCCCCTGCTAGAGCAGGACCATAAAATCTAGCACAGGTCATGCAGGAATGCATCCAGATGGGTCTGGAAAGTCTCCAGGGAAGGAGACTCTACAACCTCCTGGGGCAACATATTCCAGTACTCTGTGACCCTCACAGTGAAGAAGTTCCTCCTCACGTTTAGGTGGAACCTCCTGTGCCATAGTTTATATCCATTACCCCTAGTCCTATCACAGGGTGCAACAGAGAAGAGCCTGTCCCCTCCCTCTTGACACTCACCCCTCAGATATTAATAAGCATTTATCAAATCCCCCCTTAGTCTTCTCTTCTCCAGACTAAACTGCTCCAGGTCTCTGAGCCTTTCCTTGTAGGGCACATGCTCCAGTCCCTTAATCATCCTGGTAGCTCTCCATTGTACTCTATCCCTCTTCAACTGGGGAGCCCAAAACTGGATGCAATATTCCAGGTGAGGTCTCACCAGGGCAGAGTAGAGGGGGAGGAAAACCTCCCTTGATCTGCTGGACACACTCCAGGGATCAGTAGTGACTGAGTGTTATTTATAGTCTGCTGTGTTGCAAGGAGAGTGTATGGGTGCAAAAGATTAGACTCTGTTATTTCTCTTATACATCGAAGATAGCTAAGCAACATTAAAGAGATACAAGAGGAAATGGGCCCGTGTCCTTATCAGCTGTTTGTTCCAGAGTGCCCAGGTTGTTCATCGCATTAGGCTGGAAGCTGCTTGCAGGCAACATACCCAGGGTGAAGAGCTGTTGTCCTGAAACCAGTCCAGATCTGAAGTGCTGTCTACATTTGTAGTAAGCCAACACATTGTGTAGCTATTAGAAAAAGGTCTGAGCTTGTCACTTGGTGCTACCCCAAGATAGCACTATAGTTCAGTTAATTTACATTTATTCAACAGTGCTTGGAGCAGTTGCTTCCAGGTTAGTGGAGCACTCACTTTGGCTCATTTCTGTGACAGCTGCATTAGACTTCAGCTCATGGTGTGCAGAGGAATATTCAGTTCTGCAAAGGCAACTGAAGACCAGGTGAGCAGAAAAGCTGTGCAAGGTTTGCCTAAAAGTTAGAACAGATTTAATTCATTTTCAGTGACATTAGCACATGAGTCCAGGGACAGTCACATCTTTTTGGTTACAGGAAAAGCAATACTACAAAAGTAGTCCTACAGCTGTTTGCCTGCAGGATTTCTGCTGAAAATAATTTAGGTTCAGTGAAATGACTGTGGAGTTGGGTTTTCTGTGACCCTGAAGCTCAGCTGATTTGTCAGGACCAGTCCTTGCCTCCAACCACCTCAGTGGTGGGAGAGTCTTCAAGAGAAAACAGCACTTGTGGTCATAGGATCCCACTGAGGGTGCAGGCCTGTGCTGGAATAAAAGAGGTTACCCCTGCATATTTGCTGAAAAGCATGGAGAAGACATTTGGCAATGACAATTAAAAAGTGAGGCCTTGTTCAGGAATGACCAAAATCTGACCGTAATGGTGTGTATAATAGGTACATAAAATGCATGTGGAATTCAATGCAGCGTAGTGAATACATACCTGTATGCGTATAATATGTACAAGTGCAGTACTGACTATTTGCTGCTTTAATGTGGGAAATCACAGTTGTGTTTTAGGAGATGGCATTTTTGTTCAGTCCAGTTTAAAATTTTGGAGGTTCCAGTGGAGGGAGGCATGTATCTCCCTCACTTCTAAACCAGTATGAGCTCAAAGGTAAAGTCTTAAGTTTGTAAATTAAGTTTAATTTGAAGTGTCTTAAGATGATAGGTGGTGAATATTTGCAGATGCTTATTTGCAGGTACTGTTCATTGTGAGTGATTTAGAAGGCTTTAATTTTTCAGTAATTGAATACTGTTGAGTATTTTACTTTACATGCACGTAGATATGTGTTGGATGAGTAACAGCAAAGAGAGGCGGGGATTTTTTGTGTGTGATTCAGTAGTGGCTATAATTTAAGAGATAGGTTTAATGTTTTAAGTCTGATAGTTACTATGGCTAGAATGACATAATACT
Organism: Melanerpes aurifrons; assembly: GCA_011125475.1. Lineage (NCBI taxonomy): Eukaryota > Metazoa > Chordata > Aves > Piciformes > Picidae > Melanerpes > Melanerpes aurifrons. The sequence goes on from WWNC01000003.1 coordinate 25,181,158, forward strand.
AACATTACAGCAAGAAGAATAGTATTTAACCCTGATTGTTTCTGTACCTGAAAATACTCTCTTTTTCTTTGGTGAAAGAACAAGAAACACTTTTATTGATGCTACTGGTGATGTTGTGATTACAGTAGCATTTCCTGATGTCTCTGCTGGGATGACATTCCCCATAAAAGCCCCAGGATTTATGCAGTGTAGGTGTCTGCTTTATTACAGGATGGGTAGATGAAACAGATGTAGTGTACTTTTGGTTATGCACCTGGAAAAGTATGTGTTATTTTCCTGGGAGCCTGGCCGCACCAAAATGACAGAGGGCATTGCATTAGTCCATCAGTATTCAGTAGTTTTGCAAGCATGTTTGGCGTGTCAGTCCCCATAGTGATTCTTTGCCAAGCTGGATGGTTGCCCAAGCCCTAGGAGAGCAGTGACTCTCCAGAGGCTTGCAGCTGCACCTCAGAAGAACAAAAAATCATGATGAAATTATGCATTTGGTCCACAAGTCATCACTGGGGACCAGAAGGCATTGTATATAAGGTGAATTTGTTTGTAGATGGAGAAGATCTGATGCCGCTTCCAGGCCTGGGGCACCTCAGGGTGCACGTCCTGACTATGAGAATGGGCTCTGGTGCAATACATGCCTTTTGTACTGGGAAGCTCTTTCCAGTCTCTGTGGGGACTGCATCTGTATTAGAAAATGTGAGATTAGGCCTAAATGAGGGAGGGAGCAACAACGGATTATTTTCTTGCTAAAAATAATGAAGGTAGATAAGTATTACAAAACTGTTGAGTGATAAGTATTTTCTAATGACTCTCACTTAAAATTAACCCTAGTTAGTGTACTGCGGTGGTTCTTGTCAAAATCTGAAGGAACTGTTCCCAGATGGGAATGTTTACCTGCTTCTACATTTAGGGTATGTAAATGTACAAGTGAAAATATTGATGAAGAGTAGACTAGATCATGTGAGTAATGGGGATCCCACTTTAAGTAGGTTTTGTGTGTTATGCTGATACACTTATTGTATGATACTGTATAGTTACACTTTTATTTATATAAATAAAACTTCTTTTAATGAAAACTCTTTAATATGCCTTGTATATTATAAAAAGGTGAGTGCAATAACATGAAATAGCTTGTACATTTTTCAATTTACTGTCTCTGTTATGTAAATCTGTATCGCCATAAACTGTTTTGTTGGGTTTTTTAGTGATTTTGAAAATAAATGGTATCCTTAGTACTCCTCTATGTATTTGTTTTTGTTACACTAATGTCCCACAACTGGAACTGGCATCGCAGGGACAAAGATGTCAGGGGGAGCACCATCAGGAATGCAAGTGTTAACACTGTCCCGATGTGTGTCCATGCTAGAAGTGAAATACCACCCTCTAAGAACTATTATTCAGCTTGAGGAAGATTAAAGCATTTATGAAGTGTGAGAAGGGGTGTTAAAGGACTTACCTCAGGATCTTGGAAGCTGTACTTCATTTCTTCCTACCCTTGTGCAAGGACACTGGAGGACAAAGGTGAAATGTGGAGTTGTTATCAACAGCACATTGCCTATAAACTGTACCTCCTGCCCGGCGTCTGGGCAGGTTGTATGCATGGGGAATATGTATACACAACTAGTCCTAACCTGATACTTCGTGTCTTCCACCTACTCTGTGGATAAACTCCCCTTCAAAATTCCATGGAGCTTGGTTGGGATAGAGGTGACCTCTTTGTAGATGGAGTGGAGCTGAAATGGAGCTCATAATGAGAGGTGAAGGACATAACCTCCAGACTGAGAATATTTATATTGAGTGGTCCCCCTTCTTACATGCACAGCTGGCTTCACCATAACTGGCACAGCAGCTCTAAGCAAGCCTGCCTTCCAGAAAGATGCAGCCCAGAAGGCGCTCCTCACTGCCTGTTTGATGTAGGGAATGGCAGAGGGGTCCAAAATCACAGAGGTACCTGGGCAGCACATGAACACATAAGCTAGTTAGTCACTGCAGGGTAGGCTGAGCTGGAAGATGGAGGAGACTTGACAGGGTGCTTGGTTACATGGGTTAGTTGATTAGGTGGTGTTGGGTGATAGGTTGGACGTGATGATCTTGAAGGTCTCTTCCAACCTGGTTTATTCTATTCTATTCTAAGTGTTTATATCCACATTGCAAGGCCGTGTACATTGCTTCTTGTTTTAAGCATTGGATTGGGTGCTTGTTGCAGCAGCATGGCTGGAAGGTCCCATCCAGCTTACAGCATGGCACAGTCCTGCCCTCTCCTTGGTGCAGGTATGACATTTACCTGCCATGACTTGCAAACCCCACTGTTTCTTCTGGTGCATGGTACTGCCTGAAAGGGCTGAGTGGTTTTCCTCCAAAACAAGGAAGGTGTTTGTTTTCCCAGGCTGATGGCACAGAGGGCATTTCCCTCTTACCCTGGGCTTGTGCCCCAAAAGCTGCTGTGTTTAGTTTTGGCTTTCTTCTCCAGGTGCTGTACCATGGGGGAGCAGGTGAGCAAGAGGCATGTGAGGAGGAATAAGTCCCTGTGGTTCACCCCACAAGAAAGGCTGAGAGGTTGGGCTCCCAGTGTTCTCTGGGTACAGGGGCCATTTCCTGGGCTGGAGGAAAGGGAGGAGCTAGTCTCCCATCTGCATTGGGACTTTTTTCTGTCCACATTCCCCTCCCTTGCAAGAAAGCCATAATGAGGGAATTTATAGAACCTGTGTTGTTGTGCAGATGAGATTGTGTAAGGTGTAAAACCAGTAGTGTGGTAAGGGCATGAATGGGGAGGTGTGATGTGGTGGGTGCAGCCCCCTTGAGGCATGTCTGTCTCTGGTTGGAGCCTGTCTTCTCCCCCAGGACTATATGGGAGAAAAGGTGTTGTGGTTTAAGACAGAAAACAGGCACTACCCAGTCACTTGCTCACTCCCCCACATGGTATGGGGGGCCAGAATTGGAATGGTAGTGAGAAAATTTCTGGGTTGAGATAAAGGCAGTTTAACAGATAAAGTCTCAAGCAAAGCAACGTGAGGAATTAATTCACTGCTTCCCATTGGCTGGCAGGTCCTTCAAGCTGACTCCAGGAAAGCAGAGCTCAAATCACACAAAAGAGTTATTTAAGAAGACTATCACTCTGGACATCACCCACTTCCCTCTTCTTCCCCCAGCTTTGTATACTGAGCATGATGTCATCCAATGTGGAATATGCCTTTGCTCATTTGGGGTCAGCTGTCACAAAATCATGGAACCATAAAATCGTTTTGGTTGGAAAACACCTTCAAGATCATCAAGTTCAACCATTAACCTAATACTACCAAGTCCACTTTTAAACCATGTCTCTAAGCACCACATCTACACATCTTTTAAATACCTCCAGGGATGATGGCTCAACCACTTTGCTGGGCAGCCTGTTCCAGTGCCTGACAATCCTTTCAGTGAAGAGATTTTTCCTAGTATCCAATCTAAGCCTCCCTGGGTGCAATTTGAGGCTGTTTCCTCTCATACTGTCACTTGCTTCATCAGAGAACAGCCCAACAGTCGACACTGTCCCACACCACATCCTGGTCTCCAAGCTGGTGCAGTATGGGTTTGATGGATGGACCATTCAGTGGATAAAGAACTGGCTTGATGGCTGCACCCAAAGGGTGGCTGTTAATGGGTCCATGTCCAAGTGGAGGCCAGTGAGAAGTGGAGTCCCTGAGGAATCAGTACTGGGGCCAGTCTTAACATCTTTGTTGGTGACTTGGACAGTGGCATTGAGTGCACCCTCAGCAAGTTTGCTGATGACACCAAGCTGTGGGGTGCAGCAGACATGATGGAGGGAAGGGATGCCATCCAGAGGGACCTTGACAGGCTGGAGAGGTGGGCACAAGCCAACCTCATGAGGTTCAACAAGACCAAATGCAAGGTCCTGCATCTGGGTCAGGCCAATTCCAAGCACTGATATAGGCTGGGGAGTGACTGGTTTGAGAGCAGCCCAGAAGAAAAGGGCTTGGGGGTGCTGGTGGATGAGAAGCTCAACATGAGCCACCAGTGTGCACTTGCAGCCCAGTAAGCCAGTCACATCCTGGGCTGCATCAAGAGAAACACAGCCAGCAGCTGGAGGGAGGTGATTCTCCCCCTCTACTCATCCCTGGTGAGACCCCATCTGGAGTACTGCATCCAGTTCTGGAGCCCCTATTACAGGAAGGATCTGGAGGTGCTGGAACATGTCCAGAGAAGGGCCATGAGGATGATCAGAGGGCTGGAGCACCTCTCCTATGAGGACAGACTGAGAGAGTTGGGACTGTTCAGTCTGGAGAAGAGACCTAATTATGGTCTTCCAGTATCTTAAGAGGGCCTACAAGAAAGCTGGGAGGGATTTTTTAGGGTGTCAGGTAGTGATAGGACTAGGGGGAATGGAAAAAAAATAGAAATGGGTAGATTCAGATTGGATGTTAGGAAGAAGTTCTTCACCATGAGGGAGGTGAGGCGCTGGAACAGGTTGCTCAGGGAGATGGTGGAGACTCCATCCCTGGAGGTTTTTAAGGTCAAACTGGACATGGCTCTAAGCAACCTGATCTAGTGTGTGGTGTCCCTGCCCATGGCAGGGGGGTTGGAACTAGATGATCCTTGATGTCCCTTCCAACCTTGACAATTCTATGATTCTAACATCCACCTTGCTACAATCCCCTGATGGTAGTTGTAGAGAACTATGAGGTCTTGTCTGAGTCTCCTTTTCTCCAGATTAAACAACACTGGTTCCCTCAGCTGCTCCTCATAAGACTTGTTCTTCAGACCCTTCACCAGCTTTGTTGCCCTATTCCAGACCCACTCTAGTACTTCAATGCCTTTCTGCAGTGAGGGCTTCAAAACTGAACACAAGCTGCAGCCTCACCAGTGCTGAGTTCAGGGGCTCAATCACTTCCCTTCTCCTGCTGAGCACACTGTTACTGATGCAGGCTAGGACGCTGTTGGCCACCTTGAGCCCCTGGGACCACTGCTGGCTCACATTCTGCTGGCTGTCAACCAGCATCCCCAGGTCATTTTCTGCTGGTCAGCTTTGCAGCCATTCCCAATCCTGTAGCATTTCACCTAGTACTTGGCCTTGCTAAACCTCATGCAGTTGACTGCAGCCCATGCTTCCAACCTGTCCAGGTCTCTCTGTAGAACCTTCCTACCCTCAAGCAGATAAACGCTGCCATCCAGCTTGGTGTGATCTGCAAACTTACTGAGGGGTGAATTCTACACCCTCATCCAGATCATGGATATTAAAGAGAACTGCCCCAGTACTGAGCCCTTGGAAACCCCACTCATGACCAGCCACCAGAAGGTTTTAATACCATTCCCCACAACTTTTTGAGTCCAGCTCTGCTGCCATTTTTAACCTGGTGAAGTATCCACTCCTCCAAGCCATCACAGATGTGTTGCCTCTCAGCTTCTTTATGTACCCACTCACTGGTGTGGTGGGGTGAGGCACAGAAAAAAACATTTAGTCTCTGTAAGCGCTGCTCAGCAGTAACTAAAACATCCCTGTATTAGTGACACTGTTTCAGCACCAATCCAAAACAAAGTGCCATGCTAGCTCCCATGGAGAAATTTATTCCAGCCAAAACTAGCACAAAAGGGAAAAGACACTTTACCATGATAATAATAATAATAATAATAATAATAATAATAATAATAATAATAATAATAATAATAATAGTAATAATAAAGATCTCTGCTTTTCCCTTTTCCCTACTGCCCTCAATTCTGGGCTGGCACAGCCCCTCTCCCTTTTTTCACTGATTCCCCTATATCTATCCTTCTGTCTCCCCAGTCTCTTCTGCTTTCTCCTAACACATGGCATATATTCCATATACGTCATAGTCCATATAATGCTGAGGGATCACAAGTGTCAGCTCTCTTATTCTATGGCCAATGTGCAAGGTGGACTCTGTCCATTCTGCCTTTGATACCAGTCTGTATGTTCCTGAGTTCTAGAATCCAACTCCTGAATCCACTTCCTGTCTGCAGCTGAGTCCAGCCTGAGACTTCCCCAAGGCCTGCCCACAGTCAGTGGTGGAAGTGATAGTGACATTACTGTCATCAGAGGGGTGTGGGCCCCTTGTTGGGTTTGTATGTATTTAATGTTATTGTTACTCTTTTCATTACGGATATTTTAATGTTATTTGCTAATACATATGGCTCTCTCCCTTACTCATTTTCTAGGATAGAGAGTATCTGACATTTGTCTAGTGGTCAGCTCAGCCCTAACCCTTTACAGTGGAAAAGTGCATTTAAGCTTTACCTAGCTCAGTTGTCTTTCAGGTGTTGGACTTCTTCTGAAGGCCTCAAGGCACTGGTATATGGGTCACTTGGCATGAAATGGAGGAGGAATTTGCCGTTTCAGACATGGCTGTTTCTTATTCCTGTATCATTAACATAGCAAGTTCAGATCTAAATGAGATAAGTAGATACCTGCTTTGTTGTTTGCAATCAAGTTTGCTATTCTACATAAAAAGTACTGATTTATTTATAATTTTTAATATGCTTGCCATTCTCCTGTTCTCTGTTTGCATCACTCAACACAACTTATATCCCAATAGGGATATATCCCACCAGGAGTCTCTGGTGTGGCTGCTCATTGCTACAAAACCTCATCTTTACCACATTTGACCGATGGCTAATGGTCACTGTCTCTGACCTTGACGCAAAGGTGGTGTAAAGGAGAGGGCCCTGGAGGGGATGTTCCTCATGGCCCTCTCCAGGGTAAGTGGCTGACCAGGAGTATTGCAGCAGCCCATAACTGGGCATGATCACAGAGACAAAGAATGGTACAGACCTCTGAGGATCATTGAGTCCAACGTCCCTGCCAGGGCATGATCACCTAAAGCAGATCACATAGGAGCATGTTCAGACATGCCTTGAAAATCTGCAGAGATGGAGACTTAACACCTCTCTGAGCAGCCTGTTGCAGTGCTCTGCCACCCTCGAAGTAACAAAGTTCCCTCTTGGGTTTAGATGGAACTTCCCATGTTCAAGCTTATGCCCATTAATTCTTGTCTTGTCACTGGGGACCACTGTGAAAAGTCTGGCTGCATCTTCCTGACACCCACCCCTCAGATGTGTGTAAGTATTAATAAGCATCCTCTTCTCTAAGCTAAACAGACTCTGCTCACTCAGCTTGTCCTCATATAATAGATGTTTCAGTGGACCTGAGCTGAACTCTTTCCAGTAGTTCTGGAAGCAGAGGGAACAAGGGGAAGCAAAACTTCCTGGTACCCAGGGCCATGCAGGCTCAGCCTCAGCTCCAGCCGTCACTGAGCGGGGCATGTCTGTTGAGGAATGGCTTGAATTGCAGGGACATGGTTCTATGGAACAGCTGCTTGAACAGAGTGTGTAGGCCAGACTCCATCTTGCTGTTTACTGCTCACAGCTTAGCTGGTGTGCTGATGCAGCAAGGTCACCACAGCCTTGTGACTGTGCTTGCAGTTGCTTATAAGATAGCAGCATGTGAAACAAAGTATATGTGAAACAAAGAGCTACTGAGAAAGGAGTTTGTGAAGTTGCACATAGGCCTAACTGCAAGTAGGCTGGATACTATAATGTAACCCTGGACTAATAGCCAATAGAATAATGACACTTGTGCATATTTAGCTGAGATGCTTTATAAGCCGTGCTTTCAAACAATAAAGTTGAAGCTTGCTTATCAATCACATTGATTTTCTGTTCAATGCTTCCCACACTGCGACAAATGGTGCCCGAAGAGGGACCCCTCTATGCCTGAAGAAAAGGAGACCCCCCTGCTCCTGAAGGACATGTTCCTGGCCACGTTTCGGTGTGATGGTTTTTCGGCCCTGCAGCAGCACAGGAGGTGAAAGAGCAAAAAAAGGAGGCTCCGCACCTTGGAGGCACTTACAGAAGTGATCCAGCCAAGATACGCTGCCGAAACCCTCGGGAAAAGCTGCAAACAGCGCTGACGGTAAATATGGAGAGGCAAGAGGCGTATGATTTGTTTAAATGCTTTTTAGAAAAGCAGCGTGTTAAGAATATAGACCTTAGTAAGGAATTGCCAGGATTGTTTACTTATGGTACTGCTAAAGGGTGTTTCCAGGACCCTAATAGCGTCTTTGAAGAAGGGGAATGGCACAAGTTAGGAGATAAGCTTTGGGAAGGAGTGTTAGATGAGGACAAAACCTCTAAGAAATTAGCAAAGCCATGGTGTGCTGTTATGAATTGTTTGCAGCAATATGCAGCTGAGCAAAAAGCAGCCATAGCGGCAAAATTGCAGTTAGGGCCTCCTCCCCTGCCTCCGGCTACTACGGGAGGGACAGATTGCCCTATAGCACCAGCAATTCGCACAGTACAGCTACCAGCTAGTTCTATGCCTGGTGCTGCCTCACAGAGTGTCCTTGCTGTCCCTGCACCATCAATGTCTCAGGCTATTAAAGAATCCCCAGTCCCCTCAGCCCCTCCGTGTGAGGATTTTCCTCCACCACCTGAAGAAGCATTAACTCAGGGCTTAAGCTCTAAAGGGCAAAGCTCTTCACGGGTGTTGGAAATGGATAAAGTGGGCGAAGTGAGACGGCAATTTTGGCAAAATATGGCAGGGGAAGCCCTTAACGCTGGTGACAGGGATGCAGCAGGAGTTCTTATGGACAATACCTTTCCAGTGATTTATACTCCACTTCAAGGTGGATTGCAAGCTCAGTTAACAAATTTAGACTGGAAATGGCTTTCACAGCTGCGACAAACGGTTAATGACCGTTAATGTGGTCTTCATGGAGAACCCACTTGCCAAATGTTGAATTACTTGTGGAGTACTAATATTTTGTTGCCATCAGATATCAAAGCTGTTATGAAACTTATCCTTACAGTCTCAATGGAAGTTATGGAATGCATACTGGCAATCAGTTTGTCAGGATGTGGTAGGCGTGCAGAGGTAGCCCACTGATCCACTTTATGGAGTAACAGTAGATGATTTAATGGGTCTAGGTCAGAATCAGAGACCTGAGGAACAAGCATTACAAGGACTTGCACGGCTACAGGCATCTATGACAGCAGCCAGAGAGGTGCTAAATAAGGTTCGTGTCCCAGGTGGCACTCCATCTTATATGAATATTTAACAAGGCCCCAATGAATATTTTGGGGATTTTATAGGCAAGGTGTCAGCTGCCATAGAAGCAACAGGAGTGCCAGAATATATGCAAGGAGCGCTGTTCAAACGATGTGCCTTACAAAACTGTAACCCAACGGCACAAAATATTTTAGCCTCTTTGCCTTCAACCTGGACTCTTCCAGATGCATTAGAGTGAATATCCAATATAGCAGCAGGTCCAAATGCCATGTTAGTTGAGGCGGTACAGGACCTAGGGGTTAGCATGAAGGAACATGCACAATCTATGTCTAGTCAGGTATTAGCTGCCCTTGCTCCTCTCCGCTCACCAGTCAGTCGCTCATCAACTCCTGGTCGCAGCAATCTTCAGTACAAATGTTATTGCTGTGGAACACCAGGGCATTTTTGCTATGAATGTCGTGTTGCAAATGTATGGTGTCAATCATGCCGTTCAGACTCCCATAACGCCAATGCCTGCCACAAAGGACAATCACAGACGGGAAACGGGAAGCCGAGCACGAAGGGACACCGCGCAGTGACACAAATGGCAGCTCCCTCAGTGTTTCCAGCTCAGGTGCAACATTCCAATCTACAGGTGCAGCACTCCGACCTGCAACCTCAGGAAGCCTCGGCTTGGACCTGGAAACAGCAGTAGACTGTACCTTGTTGGACAATAAGCCACAGAAGATTTCCCAGGGAGGTGGTGGAGTCGCCGTCATTGAAGGTTTCACAGTTTCATTCAGGGTTGGAAGGGACCACAAGGATCATCCAGCTCCAACCCCCCTGCCATGGGCAGGGAAACCCCACACTAGATCAGGCTGGACAGAGCCTCATCCAGCCTGCTCTTAAACACCCCCAGGGACGGGGCCTCGACCACCTCCCTGGACAACCCATTCCAGGGTCTCACCACTCTCATGGGGAAGAACCTCCTCCTCACATCTAGCCTGAATCTCCCCACCTCCAGCTTCATTCCATTCCCCCTAGTCCTATCACTACCTGAGATCCTGAGAAGTCCTTCCCCAGCCTTCCTGTAGGCCCCTTCAGATACTGGAAGGCCACAATTAGGTCACCTCGGAGCCTTCTCTTCTGCAGACTGAACAGCCCCAACTCCTTCAGTCTGTCCTCATAGGAGAGGTGCTCCAGCCCTCTGATCATCCTCGTGGCCCTTCTCTGGACACGTTCCAGCACCTCCACATCCCTCTTGTAATAGGGACTCCAGAACTGGACACAGTACTCCAGGTGGGGTCTCACCAGGGCTGAGTAGAGGGGGAGGATCACCTCCCTCGACCTGCTAGCCACACTTCTCCTGATGCAGCCCAGGATCTGATTGGCCTTGCGGGCTGCAAGTGCACATTGAGAGCTCATGTTGAGCTTTTTGTCCACCAGTACCCCAAGTCTCTCTCCTCAGGGCTACGTTCCAGCCAGTCACTGCCCAGCCTGGATTTGTGCCTGGGATTGCCTCGACCCAGATGCAGGACCCTGCACTTACTCTTATTGAACTTCATGAGGTTGGCTTGTGCCCACCTCTCCAGCCTGTCAAGGTCCCTCTGGATGGCCTCCCTTCCCTCCAGCGTGTCTGCTGCACCACACAGCTTGGTGTCATCAGCAAACTTGCTGAGGGTGCACTCAATGCCACTGTCCATGTCACCCACAAAGATGTTGAACAAGACAGGTCCCAGGACTGATCCCTGAGGGACTCCGCTTGTCACTGGCCTCCACTGGGACATGGACCCATTGACAGCCACTCTTTGGGTGCGGCCATCAAGCCAGTTCCTTATCCATCTAGTGGTCCACCCATCAAACCCATGTGTCACCAGTTTGGAGACCAGGATGTGGTGCGGGACAGTGTCGAAGGCTTTGCTCAGGTCTAGGTAAATGACATCAGTTGCTCGCCCCTCATCTATTAATGTGCTCAGGAGGTGCTCAGGAGGAGACTTGATGGGTTGCTTAGTGCCATGGGTTAGCTGTTTGGGTGGGTTGGATTGGTTGATGGGTTGGACATGATGATCTTGAAGGTCTCTTCCAACCTGGTTTGGTTTATTCTAATAAAGGTTTATTCTATTCTAAAAGGTCCCATCAAGATTAATGGACAGCCAGTTGGAGCACGGAGCACTTCTGATTGGATGTTCATATGCCAGCATGTCAGGATTACAAGTTCTCACAGGACTGATTGATGCAGACTATCATGTAATTATACAAATAATGGTACAGACATTGTTGCCTCCAATAGTAATACCAAAAGGAGCCAAAATCGCTCAACTTATTCCATTGCCAAACCTTGCAGCAGCAATTGCTCCTGGATTGCAGCAAATACTAGGGGACAAAGGTTTTGGCTCTACAGGACCCTTGACGCTGTTAACTGAGGAACTGGGACAACAACCAAAAAGACCAGTGACTGTATCTTATCAAGGTCAGAAGATCAAATTGATAGCTCTTTTGGACACTGGAGCTGATGTAAGCATTGTTTCACAGCAATTGTGGCCAGGACATTGGCCTTCATATTCATCTGCCACCTCAATTGCTGGAGTTGGAGGAGTGACTTACACCTTGAAATCTCCAGTTCTACAGATCAACATAGAAGACAAAAGGGCTACATGTATGGTTTCTATTTTGCCTTTGCCGGATGGAGTACAAGCATTGATTGGATGTGACATTTTAGCCCAAATAGGGATGGTGTTGACCACTGAAAAACATTTTTAGGTGCAGTCATTGCTTGGACTTTCCCGATCCAGTTAAAATGGAAATCTAATGAGCCTGTGTGAATTGAGCAATGGCCGCTAAAGAGGGAAAGTTTGCAGCAAGCACATCAGTTGGTTGAAGAACAGTTTACACAAGGACATTTAAGACTATCAACTAGTCCATGGAATACTCCAATTTTTGTCATCAAGAAGAAGTCTGGCAAGTATCGATTGCTGCATGATTTACGAGCAGTGAATGAACAAATGCATGCTATGGGTGCTTTACAGCCTGGACTTCCAAATCCAGCCCTGATACCTGAGAATTGGTCAATTTTAATCATTGACTTAAAGGACTGTTTCTTCACCATCAGACTACACGAGGAAGATATGCAACATTTTGCATTTACTTTGCCATCTCTTAATTGTGAAGCACCAGCGCAACACTTCGAACGGACTGTATTGCCGCAAGGCATGAAGAATCCGCCTACCTTGCGTCAGTTGTATGTCGATGTAGCTTTACAGCCACTCAGAAAACAATGGCCAGAGGTGATTATTTATCACTATATGGATGACATTTTGTTTTCAAATCGACTTTGTTTTCAGGAGCACAAAAGGACCAAATTGTGCATCAATTGCAATCATGTGGACTTGTTGCTGTCTCTGAAAAGATTCAAGAAAAGAGTCCGTGGAATTATCTGGGATGGAGAATCACGGAGCAAACTGTTCAACCTCAGAAAGTTACTGTGGATCTTAATATTAAAACTGTACATGATGTACAATGCTTGATGGGAGACCTGCAATGGCTAATATCTGTTGTGGGAATTCCCAATGATGTCTTGAACTCTTTGCGACCTCTGTTAAAAGGCTGGTGCTACAGCACATCGTGACAATGGTCGCTACATCTACAGTACATCGTCGTGTGGACAATTTGCCTTTGGACTTAACAATCTTATATGGTCCATGAGCACTGTTGGGGGCTGTTACTCAGTTCTTAAAGAAAACGGGGAAGACAGAGGATACGATTGTTCTGGAATGGATATTTCCACCTTTACAACCAAAAACAACCATACAACAAACAATTTTGATTTTGGCAGATTTGATTGTTCAAGGTCATACTAGAATCCTACAGATGAGCAGACAACCTCTGCACACGATTTATGTTCCCATCCATAAGCATGAATTGCAGTGGTATCTTACCAACTCGACAGCCTTACAATCTGCACTGTTGGAAGATGGATCGAGCATACAGGTGGAATCATTAAATAATGTTACCCTGGCTTGGATGCAGAATCAGCATTGGATTGCTGTCCCCAAGTGATCAGATCAACCCTTGACAGATGCAGTGATAGTATTTACTGACGCAGGAAAATGATCTCGGAAAGCAGCTGCTATGTGGAAGGAAGGAGAGGACTGGCATTATCAACTATTAGAAGCAGAACCTACAGATTCATTGCAAACTCTGGAACTTTTTGCTGTTGTTTGGGCATTGACTCATTGGCTTCATGACTCTGCCAATATAGTGACTGATTCTCTGTATGTGGCAGGAGTAGCCAATTGCATTGAGGAAGCAGAAAGGGACTTGAAAAATCAGCGATTGATGCAGTTGCTTTTACAACTGAAGCAGACCATACAGCAAAGAACTGCTCGATATGCTGTCCTTCACATTAGGAGTCATCAATGGGATACAGGCCTAGGGGAAGGAAATGATAGAGCAGACAAGTTGGTAGCTTTAAGCAGAGAGGCACCTGTATCTCCTATGGCCAGGGCCAGTGAAACTCATGCCTTGTTTCATCAGAATGCAAAGGGACTTGCAAAAATGTTTAATATATCTTTTGCAGATGCCAAGGCTGTTGTAAAGTCTTGCCCAACATGTAGTTATCATAACAAGGGCATTGGTTTAGGCTCAGGAGTTAATCCAAAGGGACTGCAGGCCAATGAGATTTGGCAGATAGATGTGACTCGTGTGCCTTCATTAGGTCAACTGAAATATTTTCATGTTTCCATAGATACCTATAGTCATATGATTTGGGCTACACCACAGCCAGGAGAAAAGACTCGTGATGTTAAACGACATTTAATTGCCTGTTTTGCTGTGATGGGTGTTCCTCAGACCATTAAGACTGATAATGGGCCAGCGTATTGTAGCCAAGCCATGAAACAATTTTTTCAATTGTGGGACATAAAACATATCACTGGAATCCCACATTCACCCACAGGGCAAGCTATTGTGGGAAGGGCCAATGGTATCATAAAAGCCTATCTTCAAAAATGTGATTTGCAGGACTCGAGAGAGTAGATAAAACATTGTTTGTGTTAAATCATCTCTGTGTTTTTGGAGACTGTAATGAACCACCAATAAGTCGACATTATGTGAAAGAAGCACAAAAGCCAGGAATGGCATTAATGAAGGTCTATTACCATGATCCAGAGACAGGACAATGGCTAGGGCCCACTGATGTTATCTTTGTGGGAAGAGGTTATATGTGTGTTACTACCCCTACAGGTACACAGTGGATCCCTAGTTGGTGGATTAAACCAGCTCCAACACATAACAGCAGACCTGAAGACTCAGCTGACAAGCCACGCAGTGACGATGATGTTACCTGAAAAGAACAAGATATGTTTGCTGATGGTTTTTGTAATGACACTATTGGGTTCTGGGTTGTCTCTGTTAACAAAAATCAACCCAAGGACTACTATGTGGGTCTTGTGGGCTAACCAGACGGGTAATTTGGATTTCTGTTTAAGTCTGCAATCTGCTGCAGAACCCTTTAAGACATGTTTGGTGGGTATTCCTGATTTTGACTATCAAGTGTTTCAGAATTAAAGTGTTTATGGTGATTGTCCAAAGGATACTCGCACCTCAGATTGTGCCGCAGGACTTATTAAGGGGCTGAATGTTACCTTACCCTGGGACCCGCAAGAACTGCAACTGTTGGGCTCTGCATGAATTGGCAACACATCTCATAACTGGACTTGTACGTGTGTTGTGTTTGGGGATGGGTATCGAGAGCAGAAGGGTTTTTATGTTGTTACACCTTTCCTTCAGGAAGGCTATCAGGTTTATGGTACTTATTGTGGATGGAATGATACGTTTCAGGGTCAGTTGGATTTTGTGAACGTGAATAATGGGACAGTGTTTGGTGCTTATGGAGCATTAGAGTTTGGTCAAATTTTGCAAAAAGAAAGAGGGGGAGATGTGTCTCTTTTATGGAACAATGCTACAGCCAAGGCTCTACCCCCTGGAATCTTTTTGATTTGTGGTGACAGAGCATGGCAGGGTATACCAAAAAATACCTATGGAGGTCCGTGTCATTTGGGTAAGCTTACCCTATTTGCCCCTCGATATCGAGATTGGTTAAACATCACTGCAATACTACGACATCAACAAAAATGATCTTTGCACTATCTGGATGATAGTTGTGATGATAATGTAGCTTTGTGGTCAGTTACAGTGAACACTTTTGCTTCTTTGTTTCTTCCTCATCTTGCTGCTAAGCAGGCCTTAAGGCAAATTGAAAAATTGGCTTGCTAGCCAGTTAAACATGCTAATGTTACTACTGAAATTTTAGATCAATTGCTTGTAGATCAAAATAGTTTAAGACATGCATTTTTACAGAATAGAGCTGCTATTGATTTTTTGCTTTTAACTCATGGTCATGGTTGTGAAGATTTTGAAGGCATGTGTTGTTTTAATTTGTCTGATCACAGTCAGTCTATTCATAAAAAGCTTGCTTGGTTAGAAAATCATAATTAATTGTTAAAGATGTTAATCCTTTGATCAATGGTTTCGATCTTGGTTTGGAAATATGTCTCCTTGGTTTTTGGCCTTGCTCAAAGAAGGTTTACAATGGATTGCTATTGTCTTATTGGTTTTGCTTCTTTTATGTATTGCATATGGATGTGTTATGCGAAGTGTAAATGAGGTAACATCTCGGGTTTTTCTTGTACAAAAGAAAAAAGGGGGAATTGTTGAGGAATGGCTTGAATTGCAGGGACATGGTTCTATGGAACAGCTGCTTGAACAGAGTGTGTAGGCCAGACTCCATCTTGCTGTTTACTGCTCACAGCTTAGCTGGTGTGCTGGTGCAGCAAGGTCACCACAGCCTTGTGACTGTGCTTGCAGTTGCTTATAAGATAGCAGCATGTGAAACAAAGTATATGTGAAACAAAGAGCTACTGAGAAAGGAGTTTGTGAAGTTGCACATAGGCCTAACTGCAAGTAGGCTGGATACTATAATGTAACCCTGGACTAATAGCCAATAGAATAATGACACTTGTGCATATTTAGCTGAGATGCTTTATAAGCCGTGCTTTCAAACAATAAAGTTGAAGCTTGCTTATCAATCATATTGATTGTCTGTTCAATGCTTCCCACACTGCGACACATGTCCACCCCACTGCCTTCACACTGCCAGCCCTCACCCTCCATTGCCCTGAGCTGGGAGATTGAAAGGTTTGGTCCATCAGTTTGTTGTTGTTTTTTTTTTCCTTATTATTTATGAAATACTGGATTCTGTAAGCACTCTCACAGCATCTTCACCCCATGTCCAGTACCCCTATATCAATAAGGGCCTGGAAAACAAGCAGTATCTAGGGCTGATTCCCCGGTGTTTCTGGTGAAGAAAAGTGGGTCATTTCTCCTTGTGAAGGAGTATGGCTGAAACCAGACTGTCATCATTGGCACTTGGCAAAAGCTTGGCAAAAGCTTAACAAAATCCCATTTTGGACCTTGCCTTTATGAAAAAAGCCAGACATGTCTTGCTCTTTTCATGTAGTCACATTTCTCAAAGCACTCAATACAGCCAAAAAGACTCCACCAAAAAAATGATGCCATAATTTATAAAGCTTTTTTCCTTTTAAAAATATAAAATCCCTCCCATTAAATACTCCTAAGAAAGAACATTTGATGCAAAGAAGTACCCTTCCCCCAAACAAGAAGTGTGACTAGAAGGATGTTTTCGGGCAGTCATGGTATTTTCTGAAGTTAGCCAATACTAAAACAGAAACACTTTGCCTTTCCGTGGATAGCCCTGTATGTGCTGGCCTCACCTCACCATGCAGCTGAATCAGTCTGATACTGCTGCACTGAGCAAACAAGTTACCAGAGGCTGTAGTTGCTTGGCTTTTTCTCTGCCTACCAAAGCTATTTCTTTGACGTGCTACTGACGCCGTGGTGGCACTGGGGAAAGCCCAGCTGCTGTCAGTAAAAATTACCTTCCTAATTCCTGATCCTGGGAAGAAGGGACCTGGATGTCATGGCTAGATTACGTTTCTTTAGGGAGCACAAAGGGAAAGGTGCATGCGGAAATTTGCCTTTAATTGTTGCCACTCAGCCGGTGGCAAACATGGCTGTGATCCCAGCTTGGATCTCAGAGCAGAGGGAGGAAGCACAATCATGGTATCTTGACCTGGGCAGAGCATGATTATACAGGCAAAGAGTGATGGATACCATACTGGGCCTGTCCTGTGCTCTGAGGCCCCCAGGTAGGCACTGCATCATTGATGGTGGTAATACAGGGTACTGGTGCCCTGATGGCAGCTCCAAGACCTCTTCAATGGCTTTATTCAGTGATGCTGAAAGCAACTGGTTTGAGTTTTGCAGCTGTACTGTTCCTTGCAGGAGGGTGCATTGGCACTTCAAGCAATGGCAGTGGCACAGAGGAGACAAAGGAGCCAAGCCAAGTGGTGTTCCTACCATCCTTTCTTATGGAGGAGCGTGCAAAGGCAAAGACTGTGCATTACGGAATGGCTAAACCAGTTTTATTTGAAGTCACTGCCATTTTATGGGATATCTCCTGTTGCTAAAGGAATGGTGTCTGCCTCTAAGCTTTCAGAGGACTTGCTGACTGGTGAGATCTGCATTGCAAAGAGTCTGCCTGAGAAGGGAAGGCAGCCTTGGCATGGCCAGTTTCCTACACCATCAGCCAGACAATATAGTGAAGCACTTGGGTAAAGACCCTTGTTTACAGCTTTTAGGATTATTTCTCACCATCAGACCTACCATCAGACAGTCAACTACTTCATGGAAAACCCTGCCAGACTGAAGGCAACACATAATAGCCCCAGCCCTTCCTGTCCATTCATGTTGCACCTTTACAAATGCACATCATATCCTCACACCATCATGTGTCAACAGGAGGAAAATAATAACATTAGTCCCTTCCAGCAGCATGTGCTAAAAATAATGACTAGCATCACAGTCATTGTTTTTCAGATGGCTTTAAAAAATACCCCACATGCTGAGGGGAGGAAGGAGTTGTTGTCTATTGTCTAGCATTTTGTTTATGAAATACCACTTGTGCATCCAGTCTCAGGTGTGACCACGTGAGCTTGCTGAGGGCACTCAGCAGATTTTGGCCCAGGCAAGCACAATGAAAATGCAGCCCAGGGCCACACGTCGCTCTGGCTGGTGCCCACGGGACATGGCTAATGGGGAGTGCTATGGAGCAGCACTTCCAGCAGTTTGCTTCAGCAGGTGGGTTTGTTTTGTTTTGTTTTATTTTGTTTTTGATACCAGGTGCTTTTGAATGAGTCAGGCACCTTCAGATAGCAATGCCCTGCCCTGGTGATGGCATTTTTTTTCACTCCTGCCCTTTAGGGAGGAGCAAATCACAAGCATTGTGCTCCGGCTGTGACCTGGCTGGAGAGGGGCTAGTCTCGAGCTGGCACTGGGTGAGAGTGTCTAGATGCTTTCACATCTTATGAACATAGTTTGCTGGTGGAGCCATGCAAAGGGCACTGTGCAGCACCTGCAGCAGCATTTGGACACTAGGTTGATGGGCCTTCTCAAGACCTCTGAAGTAAAGCTCTCCCAAGCCTCTGCTGGTGGCTAACTGGGAAAGAACAGTTTCTGTTTGTGGGGATTTTTTGGCCGGGAATCACTTAGTCCTCCTCTCACTGGCAGCATATGCACTGGACATGGTGGTCTGTGTGAAGCTGCAAAGCGGTATAAGTCAGGGCAAAGTCTGTTGTCTGTGGTGTAGCAGGTGAGGATCTCAAGCTCTCTTCTTCACACATTTCAGTTTCTGCTTTAGGGAGGAAGAATAGTATCATAGTATCAGTCAGGGTTGGAAGGGACCACAAGGATCATCTAGTTCCAAGCCCCCTGCCATGGGCAGGGACACCCCACACTAGATCAGGCTAGCCAGAGACCCATCCAGCCTGGGCTTAAACACCTCCAGGGACAGGGCCTCAACCACCTCCCTGGACAACCCATTCCAGGGTTTCACCACTCTCATGGTGAAGAACTTCCTCCTCACATCCAGCCTGAATCTCCCCACCTCCAGCTTCATTCCATTCCCCCTAGTCCTATCACTACCTGAGATCCTGAGAAGTCCTTCCCCACCCTTCTTGTAGGCCCCCTTCAGATACTGGAAGGCCACAATTAGGTCACCTCGGAGCCTTCTCTTCTGCAGACTGAACAGCCCCAACTCCTTCAGTCTGTCCTCGTAGGAGAGGTGCTCCAGCCCTCTGATCATCCTCGTGGCCCTTCTCTGGACACGTTCCAGCACCTCCATATCCCTCTTGTAATAGGGGCTCCAGAACTGGAGGCAGTACTCCAGGTGGGGTCTCACCAGAGCTGAGTAGAGGGAGAGAATCACCTTTCTTGACCTGCTGGCCACACTTCTCTTGATGCAGCCCAGGATCTGATTGGCTTTGCAGGCTGCAAGTGCACACTGAGAGCTCATGTTGAGCTTCTCATCCATCAGCACCCCCAAGTCTCTTTCCTCAGGGCTGCTTTCCAGCCAGTCACTGCCCAGCCTGGATTTGTGCCTGGGAGTGCCTCCACCCAGATGCAGGACCCTGCACTTAAGTCTTGTTGAACCTCATGAGGTTGGCTTGTGCTATCCTGTGTTACTCTTTTGCTATTCCCTTATAGTAAACAGTACAGTTACTCCCTTTTCCATAACTCCAGCTTCAACCTTCAGTCAAAATCTGACCATGGTGAAATGCTGCATTCCTTTCTGTTTGCATCTAAGACATTCTGTTTGCATCAGGGTTGGATTCAATGATCTGTTGAGGTCCCTTCAATCTCTGTTATACTGCGATACAAACCTCTTAACGTGGATATCTGTCCTTCACTGATTCCCCAGGATTTTCTTCCTCAAAGCTGTTAATACCTCTGATAGGGATAACGGAGCCCTGAAGCCACCCAACTATTCTGCAAACAGCAGTTAATAGAAAATACTAGGATATGGTTATTTCTTGTTTCTCTTAAAGGGAGAAGTAAAAGCCTCGTTACTCAATGCCTATTGGCACTCTGCTGCTGCCTAGGTGCATGCCTGCTGACTTGGAAGTACTGAAGGAATTTGTATAATATAATAACACATTCGTAATCCCTGAAAATCCACTGAATTACAGCAATGACTCATTTTCTTTTCCACAAACACTGTGTATTTATTATCTCAGCAAGAATACAGTACATACATCCAGAGCAAAACATCTGACCCGTATCCAGAATAGGCCTTAAGAAAAACTAACTCATGTTGAAGAAGTCATACAGAGGATCCTTTGCAGAAGTAACAAAAGGAATCCTAGGGCAACATAAGCAAATGCTTGCTTATACACTGGCACTGATAGCTTGGATCTAAGTCATTTTCCTGAACTCCTGGTGAATGCTAGCACTCTTCACAATACTCAAACACAAAAACATTTCACAACAAACAAATAGTCTTTGCAGCTCTAGACAGCAAAATACTGTAACTCTGATATCCCCATCATTTATAAAGACACATTTTACACAGAACATTCACATGTGCTACAGCTTGAAGAATTGGGCAGGCTCTATGAAGCCAGCACCTTGTTTCCTGTTGAATTTTAAAGCAGCACACGCTGAACAGAACACTTCTATTCTAACACTTTTGAGCTAATGCTAAGGTTTTTCAAGCTAATGCTTGATTTTCCTGAGTCCTAGATAGGCACAACCATTGTTTGATGAAAACTCCAACAGGTCCAGGGCAGCCTCTGATGAACTACTTTGTTGAGTTGCATGCGGTGCTAGCCTTAATTTTTAATACCTGAAAAAAACAACCTCTGTGCATATGAGCAAAACATGTTACTTTGAAGTACTAAGGTGAATGACAACTATTTGTAAAACATCATATTCTCACTGAAAAGGCTTTAGAGGAGGAGGGAACCATGCATGTGACTCAAGCCAACAACGAAGCTCCCAGTAATGCCACTAGGACGGTGTTAAGTCAGCTTCTGCGAAGTCAAATCAGTGGCAAGTAACAGCTGTACACAGGTGGTTGTGACAGTGACCAAAGCTATATAATGACAAAGGAATATTCAGAAGAGCTAACCCAAAATATAAATCATAAATACAAGTAAGAATTCACTTCAAGGCATTAACAGAAACATGTTGTTTGAACAGAACCAGAATTTGGAAAGTGCAACTATCCAGCCTTACATACAAGGTTAGTTAAGAGAAGGAACTCTGACCATTAATATAAGAGGTAGCTACAAAACATGGTCAGCTTCAGCTGTTTTCTTGATAGCTTGCATCCATGAAAAAATACTGTTTAGGCTCATGTCTGACATGAACTGACTAGCAGAGTTCCTGTTTGCCCTCATGGCAATCAGCATGTGTTAACTAAAAGTCTTCAAAATTCACTCAAGGGTAATAATCCCTCAGTGACATAGGCATAATGCATCACACTGGATATGCTACAACATCTTCCTCATTCCAGAACTGAAATGAGGTTGCCATGAATTGAACTGGAAATAAAATACAAGGAAAGAAATTTCACTTGTAGTTATAGTTAAATATTCAGAAACCCAAGTCTACTTTCCTGTACAATCTGTAACTTTCAATTCTATTAATATTATTTCTTCAAAGAGAGGTAGTTGCTTTCTTTGAATAAATAACATTTGCAAGAAAAACTGAGGTTTCACTTGGATTCTACTTTAGGATATACTTCTACTGAAGAGTTCATTTGTTACTTACAAAGATAGTATTCTTTATACAGTACCGTTATATTATTCTCAATAAATTCTTTGTAATATTGAAAGAATCCTTCCACCAAACAAAAATACCTCAATATCAGTATCTATGTAATATATATTAATATGTAAGTCTTATAACAATGCTATACTGAAGTATGCTCCCTTCAGTGATGCATGAAGTATTTCCTTTAT
This sequence comes from Melanerpes aurifrons, assembly GCA_011125475.1. Lineage (NCBI taxonomy): Eukaryota > Metazoa > Chordata > Aves > Piciformes > Picidae > Melanerpes > Melanerpes aurifrons. Next base: position 25,203,031 of record WWNC01000003.1, read on the forward strand.
TATCAGAAAACACTGCTTTCTTCTAGCTAACACAATGTATTTGGATATGTTTAGAACATTTCTTCATAGTATCTTTTAAGCCAACAAGTAGCATCCAATTAATAGTTCTGTTAAATACTCATTTCATACACACGGGGTGCTCATATTTGTAGTTTATGTATCATATATATAGAAATATATACATATATGTAGACTAGAACTATGCAACATCATGTTAATTCATAGAATTGTAATTTTTAGCCTAAAAAGCAATATTCTGTAACAAATAACCTTTCAATAAAGACAGTGGTTTACTTAGCTATCAAAATAAACCCACCACCAAATCCCCATCCAGCAGAATCCATGTTTTAGAAATCAAGAGCAGTCAGAAACTGAGCAACTGGCTTTTGCATGATGATATACAATCCCAAATTCCACAACACTCTATTGTTTTTTGGCTTTTTCCTGAAGGTGGTCTGAGCGCCTCGATGAAAAGTAGCTGCGGGACACGAGGGCCAGGCTCCAGGAAGTATTCTCAGATCAGGATGGAGGGCAAGTTCTGTCTTGCCCCAAAAGTCTCACCAGCGCAAGGCAAAGTGACTCTGCCCATCGCAGTCTTTTTCTCCACCTGGCATTCCTACTCCAGTATTGTTATAACATTCTTCAAAGAAATCATGTTGCAACAGCCATCCTTCAGCGGCTACAGGCAGCAAAATGCAATGCAAAGAGCTTTCTCTGGCTCCCAGTGAAGTCTCTTGTTTCGAATCCCCAAAGCCAATGTCTTGTCTTGCTTTTCAGAGCGCCCTGTCCGAGAGGATCTCACGTCTCTGGGCAGAACAGCTTTGTCAGGAGGTTCAAGATCTTTTGCCTCAGGTTCCACTTATCGCCGATCCTGCGCAGCTCCAGGGCGCATTCCGCCACCACTTCCCGCTCTGCAGGGTACACGCACGGCCGTCACCACCCGCACCGCCGCCTGCCCACCCAGATTTGCGTTTAATGTCACTACTGTACATTCTAATTTCTACCCTTTTTTCTCAGTATGACCCGACCTCCCACCTCCTCCCCCCATTCCACTACAAGCAGTGGCTGCAGCATCCTGCTGCTCGCAGCGTGTCAGGCGCTGCCCCCACTCCGGGTGCTGGAGCCGAGGAGCCGGGCAGAGCAGCGTCGTGTTAATCCCCCCAGCACACCCCATCATCCCGCTCCCTTCACCCTTCGGTACCTGAAGGAGCGGCGGGCGGCGCGCTCTTGCGCAGAGTCCTGCCAGGCATCATTGCGGCGGCGGGGGTACGACACGGCTCGGTACTGCACTGCGGGGCACGACACGGCTTGGTACAGCACTCCAAGGCAGAAGTGGCACGAAGGCTGCCGGGCGGGGCGGAGCACTGCCCTAAAACTGGCGCGGCGGGGTTTTCCCCTCGCCATGACGTTCGGAAACCGCGCGGGAATCCCGCCCCCGCCGCCCCCCCTCACCCCGCCGGGCGATGTGGAGGGCGGGTGCGGCGTGCCAGAGCGCGCCCGTGCGGGGCCGGGGACAGGGAGCCTTTGTGACTACACCTCCGCTGCGGGACGGAGAGGAGCGGCGGGATAGGGTGTGCTGGAACAGGAGGAGATGGAGGGATGAGGCGTTCTTAGGGGGAAAGAGGTGGAGGCGTGGGGTATCTCTTGGTGGCCCAGGCGCAGTGGAGGGATAGGGTTCTCATTGCCTGGCAAGAAGAGGCTGAGAGGTGCGGTGTAACTTGCACCAATCAAGGAGGCATGGAAGTGCTTGTGGTGGTGCTACAGCAGACATGGCATGGGGTTGCTTTTGTACAGAGAAAGAGGTAAAGGGATGAAGTGTGTCTAAAGGGAGAGGAGATGTAGGTGTGGAATGGGCTTGTGGTGGGCCAGGAGAGGTGGAGGGATGGCGTTTTCATCTGGTTAAGAAGAGGCAGAGGAGTGAGGCAGGTTTACACTAGGCAGGGGGAGATAGGAGATTGTGCTGTGCTTGTGTTGGTGGTCCAGGAGAGATGGGCAAGGTTGTGCTTGTGCTGAGAAAGGAGAGGTAGAGGATGGGTTGCACTTGGACAAGCAGAAGAAAGGGATGAAGTGTGCTTGTGGTGGGCAAGAAGACATAGAAGGTTAGGTCTGCTTGTTCTTATGCCAGGAGATATTTCTGACGTGCTGTGTTATTATAAACAAGGTGATGGTGACCTTAGCCTTGAGTAAGCCATGGGGAAACAAGCCCTTATCGTATGCCATTTGCAATTTAGGACCTCCCTCATCCATAGAAGCACAGTGACACAGCTGACATACTGTGGCATGCTCACCTGCACTTACTGTAATTTTAGATGATGCTTTTTGCCAGCATTAAGAGATGGAATTAGAAAGTCACCCTTGTGACTTTGTGATGGTTGCACAGTTATGGGAGAGCTGCCAGTGATATGTGAGTCACTCATCTACCTTCTGTCTCTCAGAGAACTGATACTTGTTGTGGTGGCACATAGGGTGGACCTTTGTTTTTAGGGGGAAATGAAAACAGCTTGAAGTACAGAAAACACAGATGGGCCAGACATAACAAAGAACAGATTTGTGGCTGAAAACTAGTAAATGCCCACCTCTTCCACCAAAACACAGCTTCAAGCAGGAAAAGACACTGTGATAAAATACAGACCCAGAAAGGGGTTGTGGAGAAGCTCTTTGTGGGATGGCTCTGAAATAAAGTATGTTATAAGAGGAAATATTATCAGCTGTGCTCAGAAACTGTTTCCCCTCCGTGCTGTAAGCAATGGCACACCTTATTTCCCTCCCTGTGTAGCTGGCACAGTGACGCCATGGGGCTGATGTGGAAGAGGCAGTGGTGCTGGCTCACAGATGGGGCATTTCTCAGCTTGAGAGGTCCAGACATAGGAATTTCTGCTGATTTTGAGAAGATACTGTGTTAGTCTGTCATCCTTTTGTATAAAACCTGTATGGTGTACAGGATTACTTACTTAGAGAATGTTTTGGTTGGGATGGGTCCAAACCCTCTGCAGTGAGCAGGGACACCTTTCTCAGATCTTTATCCAAGCTGGCCTTGCATGTTTTCAGAGATGGAGCGTATACTACCTCTCTAGGCACTTTTGCCTGACTTGATGTGTTTAGGATTGCATTTAATCTCTTGAATACCTGTGTTTGTAACCCAGACCTGTTCAGGGATAGCTGCCCTTTGACCATATCATTCCTGTTACACAAGAAACTTTCTTCAAAACAAGTTTGTTGGGTTTTAGATGGCAGGAAGGTAACTGAACAGCTCAGGAGCATGTCAGGCTGTATGATGTCATCCCTTGCAGTGGAAGTGCTGTGTGCTTCACCATGTGATGCATAGGGCTGCATCTGATGTCTGCTCCATGAATTATGGCAGCCCCTCCATGACACCAGCACAGGGGGTGCTTACCAAGAACCCTGCATGCCCCCAGTGCTCTGCAGGAGTCAGCAGACCCAAGTACAGGGAAAGCACTCACGAGCTGAGTCCGCAGGGGAGAGGAACACACTAGTGCCTTCACTGCTGGGCATGTATGTTATTCTGCTCATTTAAGCAGAGCTAGGGATGACCTGGGGCTTGTTCTTTTTTGTGAATTTGAAGAGAGATCAAATACTTGGGCAAACTGTGTAAATTACTGTTTCTCCAGTAAGGGCAAAACCAGATGGACTTTGATTCTGTCCTACTTAGCAACACGTGCTCACTTAGAAGAGAAATGATTGTTAAAGGCAACTTCACCCTGTGTCTCTGCAGCAACACAAAGAGATGGGCCCTTCTTTTGGGCATTTGTGGGAGGGTAGATGCTTTCCTATCAGAGCAACTGGGCACAAGCCATCAGGACAATAGAACTGCTGGCGTTCATTTATTTTTTTCTATTATATCTTACAATGGTAATAGGGTAGTAAGAATGGTGGGGGACTTTAGTGTACTGACTGGATTAACAGGCCTACTTGAGACCTGGAGTATCTGAAGTGCTTATCACCCTTGTCATTGCAGTGGTGTAAGGCAGGAAGCTCCACTGTTCAGAAGAGAGCTGGCTTGCATCAGCTCTGGATAGGGTTCATTTTCCCACAGGGTTTTATTGGTACGTGAGAGCCTTACTGGTGTGTGACAAATCAGTCTGCTAGGGCACAAGCAGCACATGGAGGGGCCGCTGCCAATTACAGGATTGCACAACAGGGGCAGAGCTAAAAAAAAGCCCATTGTGGTTTTAAGTCATCAGCGAGCTTTGAATGTTTTTGTTTTTTCTTGTTTTGTTGTTTGTTTGTTTTAGTTCCCTTAAATGAAGCAGTATAGCTATGGAAAGCATAGGCCTCTGGGAAACTGCTCAACCAGAGCAGCCACAAAAGCTGTTTCTTCTTGTGGTTCCACTGAACATGACCACAGGTGGGCATACCCGCAGCAAGGAGCAGCCCAAGGAGCAGCCTTCCAGTTTATTCCTGTTCAACAGTATTTAAAATTAGTGCAATTACACTAGAAGAGAAAATCATCTTGAGATAACATGCCCCAAGCTTCGATGGTGTCTGGGTGATGTGGTCTAACCAGGAACATGAAGGACTTGGTATGAATAACAGAAGTGGGCAGGCCTGCTGAATGGAAAGCGAATGTTGCAGAAACGAAATCAAGAGTCGAACAGAACGGAAACAAGCTGTTTATTTCTCTGAACTCAGTTATTTGTGCTGAATCAGCTTCAAGCTGGGTTTGTGTCTCACTATAAAATCTTAGGTAAATCCTTGGTTATTGAAGTTCATTTTTTCCATTTCCAAGGCTGCTTGGTGTTGACAGCTGTTGTGTTAACTGAGAAGATGCTTGTTTCTCTCCCCCTTTTCCTGTTTCTGCAGACCACAGAGTTGGCGGTTCCCGCTGAACCTTGTGGGTCCCAGGGCCGGAGCAGGAAACTTGGCTCTGTTGTCAGAAGCACAAACCAAAGGTCATTTTGGGAAAGCACAGCAGGGTGTGGCTATATCAAGCCACGGACGGTGATGGCCTTGGCTGGGGTATTTTTTAACCTTTTTTTTTTTTAAACATTTCTTAAATCACTGACTCTTTTGTTTGCTCTTCTCTGGCACCTTTCTTCCAGATAACTCTCTCACTGTTACAAGTAAATCATCATAAATCCTCGAGCTTTAAGCATTAATCTCAAACTCATTTTTCAAGGAAATGGTGTTGTTCTGCATAAGGGATCTTCTGGTGGCAACTGCATCAAAGCTTTGGCCTCTTGCAGCTGCTGCTACAATGCCAACACCTCCACTATGGTGAGGGAAGAAGTTAATGCAATTTGAAATAGTTAATTGAAATATTTCAGCCAGTTCAACTTTAAGTTGCTGATGTTGATCCAGCACCAGAGAGGAAGAGAGACTATGAAGGCCTGCCTGCATGCTGCTCAGATGTAGCCCGCACTTGCACAGGACTTATCTGCTGTTTAAATATTACCTAATGGCCCTGCCATTGATTCTTAGACTCTCCCTAAGCTATTCTCTCTCTCCTGCTTCCCTTGAAAGCTCAAGTGTATAATTTTCTTAGCAAACCATGAACTTGCATAGCTTGTACATATAACAAGCTGTGGTGGACTGTTACTGGCAGAGGAGATGAACACAGTTTTTCTTCTGCAACCTATTTCAAGCAGGTGGCATTAATTAATTACTTCCAAAATGCTTCTGAAAAATGTGGTGCTAATTGAAGCCAGGGTAGGAAAAGGAGTTTTCTTATTGAAACCAGCAACATTTGGTTGCTGGAGCATCAGAAAGTTTATGCTGACTGCATGCTCTTTAATAAAGGAATAACTATGAAGAAACTTGACTGAATTTTCCAGGTCATAGACTGTTATACAGTCAATTTGAATTTAGGCAGGGCAGGTTATCTGGTGAACAGAATTTTCTGTAAAAGTAGGATCAAAGACACTTCAGGTGACTCCTTGTAAGGCCCTTCCTGGTTCAGTCCATTGTTAGTCACCAGAAAGCTTTCAAATGGATGTTAGTGTGGACAGAATTCATTAGGTAGTTTGTTAAGTGGGTTTTATTACTCATGAAGATGACAATATCCTCATAAAAGCCTGTCTTTGCAGCTGTAATTTAGAAGTGGTAGATGTTAGTAAAGTAAATATTGACATAGATCAGTGTTTATCAGGCTGGTGGAGTATTTGATGAAGGGCTCTGCTCCGTGTGCGTAGGTGTCTTTGCAAAGGCCAAGCGTACTGTTAGCACAGCTGCACCATCACTGCTAGGTTTTTGTGGAAGTCCTTCCTTGGATGGTGACTATGGTTATTTTCTGTCTTGCTATCTTTGTTAAGAATTTGAATGTGCTCCATTTCTGGAATTCTTTATTGCTTGCTAGTCTGCTAGATCTTTTTCAGGCTCTGCCTACCTCCTATTACCCCTGTTCCCCACTCCTCCTCTGCACTTTGTCATAATTTTTGTGTACGCAGCAGGTGTGTGATTAAAAAAAAAAGGGAAATCCCATGTGAGACAATTGGCCCTGTTCTGGCATGCTGGTGCCTTGCAGCTGAGCCAGAAATCTGGCAACCCACACAGGGCTCATTATACGACTTGCTGTGAATCACTGAAGCCTAACAAGAGAATTAAGGATTTCAATGAAGCTTTGCTGGACACTGGCATGGTCACCTGGGATTCCTAGTCTGGCACTGAGCTGCACTTCATTGCTGCAGTGCCTCTTCTGTACTCTTGCACCTCTCTTCAGTTGGGACAGAAGCTATAGAGCACAGTTAGAAAATTTTCAGACTATTCCAATAATGTCTTCTGTTTGCTGGGTTTTGAAAGTCCCTTGTTCGAATTAAGACTCATCTAGTTCCTTGAAATCCCACATAGCTGATTTCATTTAGGGTGGTCTTGAATTTAGGAAGCAGATTAAACATAATGCAAAAAGCTGAAGAGAATTAATGAAAAAAAAGCAGGAATGAGCCAAGGTAGGATACAGTATCTTTTGTGAAGCCTTCTCCTCTGAAATTTTTAGGGCTTAGCTGTTTTATTCACTGTCAACGCTAGACCTCTATATTTGGAAAGGGCAGACAGTGTGTATATTCAACACTAAAAGGAGTATAAGATCTCTACAATTAGTATCATCTGTGATTTGTATAAATACGAAGTTAGGTGTGTTTGGCTCTGATCGTTGTTCTAACATGGAAATAGTGAGAGTATGATTTGAGTATCATTTTAAAATACTGTTTAGGAGAAAAAGGACACAAAAGTATGAGACTATATCATGAATAGGCCATCACAGGCTAGACCTCAGGAGCTGGTAGCAGTATGAGAACCGGTCTTAACACACAGATGCACATACGCTGCCAAGATACACTCATTTTGAGGTGCCCTGGTGAGTCTCCAGCCACTATAGCATCACTGGGGGAATCTGCACCACTTCCATCTCAGGATTTGCATGGAAGCGTTAAACCTGCTGTATGCCCTACTTCTCTACACAGGCTATGCTGTCTGAGAAGAGTGTCAACTGAAATTTTGTCCTGGTGAAAGGTGGTAGGGTGACTATAGACTCTGGAGGCAGGGGGACCTCTTGGCTTATCACTAGACAGACAACGGAATTGGAATGGTCTGAGAGGGTTGACAGCGTCTCATGTTGTGAGGTAGTTTCACTTTAAAGTTTTTCCTCTGATTGTGCTGAAATGAGCTCATTTCCTTTTTGGTTTTATTTTTCATATGCAGACACATACAGGGAGGGGGAGGGTATGACTTTTGCTGCTTGTTCTAAATGGGAGAGAAAATGAAAAGCCTCCCTGCAGATGGAAAGTCCCCTACAGCTGCTCTGCAGATATGCCACAGGAGATATAGGCACAAAGGGCCTCAAGGAGAAATGCTCTCAATATTTTCTGTATGGCTATGCGCAGCTCATAGAAGAGAGGAGGGCATGCCAGAAGTGGTGAGACTGGGTCATCAGATGCAGACATGAATACTGTCCCCCTGAGCACCCATCTATTGCTGTGCTGACCTGAGGCCTGGAGCCATCCATTTTTTACTTCAGAGGAGCCCTACTATGGGAAGCAGCTCTGCATAGCACTGCAAACCTGCAGGCGTAATTCCCTCTTTACTAAATGAACACCACATTTGCCTGCTTTGTTGCTTTGTTTCCAGGTGGCATCAGAGAATGCAAAACCAGCACAGAGATGTACATGTTTGATGGCCATGCTGGCTTTGAACATGAGGACAAGTTTCTCCCATGCATCCAGAGTCATCTGGTGGGTGGTTGCCCGCCCCAGCACACTTTTGGCCATGGGTGTGTCTCTGGGTAGTGCTGGTTGCCGGTGGGAGAAGGAAAGCAGCTGGAGTGACCTTTGACATTATGAATGCAAACAAGTCAGAAATAAGAAGTCTCCTTTCCAGGGTTAGGACACAGTGTTCTTCCTCACCAGACATGCCTCTGCAGATGCACCAGCTGACTCCAAGGGTTATAAAGGAGAAGTAAATAGGGGAAACAGATTAAAAGGGTTTGCACTTCAAAACAGTATTTTTTGTACTTTACAATTTGTTTCTGTTCTCTGGGGTCTCTGTGCTTTGGGAAGGTCCTAGTGTCAGCTACTCCTTTTGTCTGTCATGGGCCTGGGTGCTGTGCACGTCCCCTGCACCTTGGCAGGAGTGTGACCATCCCTGCCTGTGTAGGGGAGAAATGGAGGAGTGTGAGTAGCTGGGTGGGGGAAGCAGAGCCGGGGTCAGGAAGTGTGTGGGCTGTGTCACACAGGCCAGAGTAGGACCCAACTTCACACGGCAGCACCTTGAGTTACATTAAGCTTCATGGGCCGTGATGCCATCCTCCCTGCCTGTTTCATCACCCTGCAGTGAGCACATGGGTTGTGAAGCCAGGGGATTTTATTTTTTGTTTGTTGTTTTTAACAGAAGGCAATGTCAGATGGTGGCAGGAGTCTGGCTCTGTCTGCAGTTATGGCAGAGCACAGTGGCAGGCAGGCATGGAGTGGAGCACTGACAAAGGACTCCCAAAAGGACTGAGGGAGGGACAACCAGGGGTGGAGCCTGCCTGGACAGGTGCCAGCTGCTGCTTACTGACCTGAAGTTCTGGGAGTGCCTGGGACAGGTTTGCAACATGGAGTCAACAGGACCCTGACAATTAGTCAAGAGTCTGTGTGGTGGTTTGCTGATAGAGCATTAGGTGCACTTCCCCTGTCTGGACCCCAGAGCTGCAGGCTGTGGTGTCAGAGGGAGATGCTCTCTGAAAGTGCCCCTTGAGCACTCAAAGAAACCAGCAGAATGCCCTGAGGAGCAGGTGCCCCAGCAGGTGCAGGATGGGATGTCCCATTCCAGGAGAACTATAGTGTCCCACTGAGCATGGCAGGGAAGAAGAGAAAGCTGGCAGCTCCCTCTGTGAGCCACCTGCATCAGGTGGCCTCATAAGCCCCTAAATACCCCTGCAGTAATGCTTCAGCTACATATCTTAATATTGGGGTTTACTTCATGCTGGGAGAAGAGTGGCTCTCTGGGTCCCTTGCCTCAGGTGTCCTTGCTGACTCTGTGGTTTCTGGAGTGTCACCGGTGACCCCATGGCATGAGACTCCTAAGTGACCATAGTATCTCCATTGAATGAAACATGCTGCTTTGGGATGTCCTTCATGATCTTGTGGCATGTGACCCTGTCAGGTGATACTGGTAGCTCTGTATGTTATGCCCTACAGGAGTGATCTTGGTGGGAAGTGACTGCTCTGGGGTGTCACCCATGGCTATGGATGCTGGGACATCCATTGGCTGGGAAGGGATGAGCAGGCCTTCTCTTGCTGGACTCTTATGGATTTCTCCAGATTTTCTGGAGACCTGCTGTTGCTACCACCACCTCATCTTCCTTGAGCTGGTGACTAAGGTGCCACTTCCCATCAGTCTGGAGAGTCGTGCAGGGACACAGACTGTGGGTCCACTTGGCTTCAAGGCTGTTGGTGACATCATTGCACCCCTGTGCTTTAGGATAATAAGCGAAAATCACTGTATACTTAGCAATTTAGGCACCTGAGTCTCCACCCCAGGAGCTGACATATTAACAAAATTCTGTGTTAGGGCAGTAAATCTGGTAGTGGTGGTATCAAGTCTAAAAACCCAGAAGGCTTGGACCAGGGAAACTTGCAGAAGTTTGGAAGTTTAGTTAAATAGTATGAAATTTCACTATGGGAATCACTTTTTTTTGTGATATCAGCTGCCAAAAAGCAGAAACTGACAACACCCATGAAAACAACAAGTGAAGTATCTTGCCAGGCTTTAAAAAAAAAAAAAATCAGTAAAAAAAAATTCTTGGTACTGTACATGGGAAAACAGATTTGTGAGGTCTGTCAGCCAATGGTATGTTGGACCTGCAGTTCTGGAATATTTCCAAGGGATGATGGAAAATCTCTGGAATTCCTGTTTGTGAATTTACCTCGCGAATAGCAAAGCATGTAAAGTAAGCAATGTACAGTACTAGCACTGGCAAGCCTGAGGATCATTGCATTTATCCATTATATTCTTTGTAATTCTTATTTCTGATTTCACTGGTTTCTGTGTCCCCAGCTTTCCCTTCTTTCACTTTTTAAAATCATTATTGCTTTTTATTGTGATGCTTCTGGATGTGGAACAACTGTTTGTGTTTTCATTCTATGTGATGTACTACCAACCAATCACATCCTTGAATTAAAGAAACAAAACTCTAACATTTAAGCAGTCTTGTTGAAAAGTAAACATATTGTTCTTCTTTTCTAATTTGTTGTTGTTATTATGGTATATTTATCCTAGGTTGTAAGATATTTGAGATGAGGGTTATTGGTTCATGATACTGGCTTGACATTGTAAACTTTATTAATGTGTGATCAAATTACAGTTTAAGTTTACATAGATAATTTATAGTAAAGTAGTTGTAAATGTGAGGTACATGTGTAGTATGTGTTACTTGATATTTAGATGAAGTTAAAGGAAGATCACATTCTTTCACAGATACTCAGGCAAAGTGATATAAGCTGAAAACCTGTAAGTCACAGCCTCCCTTCTAACAAAGACCCAACAGTGGTGGTTCTGTTTCATTAATATATTTGGGGGATTCATTATTGAAGAACAATTTCAAATATCCTATACTCTGATTGCTTGTATTCATTCTCTTCAGTTACTTTTAACATCCTCCCAACAGAATAGGACATTACAAATCCAATAAGCTGAAAACCCAGTTTCTATGTGCAAAGTTAGAAGTCAAGTAGTTGGCAGCTGGGAAATGGAACTTGTTCTGTAACCTCCCATGATAATAGAGACCTTGGTGGTTACAGACTTCTCCATAGAACAGAACATGAAGTGTTGTTTGCAGAGCAAAGCTCAGGACAGGTTTCAGAAGAGAGCAGAACTTGGAAGAGTTGCAGTTGTGGTACCTAGAGGTATTTTCTAGCTGATATTTTTTCCTTCTTCCCCTCTCCCTCCCCTTCCCCCATCCCTATTGACTTGTCTACATACCCTGGAGTTTAATGCTAGGGCATGATGCAGAACAGAGCTTTTTGGAAGGAGCACTTAAGGCAGACTGCTGCTGAAGCAGTGCTGTGGGCTCAACCATGAAGACAGTTAGGTTTTCTGGTACTTGTTCTCTTAATCGCTAAGGTCTTTCCAGCTGGATGCATCTGGTTGCTCTTCCATCCCCACCAGTAATACATGTATGGCCATGCCTAGTATGATGGAGGGAAATTCTCAGTGTGGGTCAAGGAGCATTTGGCATTTTAGACTCATTAGAACGTTAGACTCATTACAATATTATCAAAGTCACTATGTTCTCTGCTATAGTGGTATCGGTGAATTGTCCTATGGCTGTAAAGTACTTACATGCTGTGAGCACAAGGGAAAATCAGCAAAGCGTGTTAAGCATTGCCAGACAAGGTCAGCTCAGGCACCTGCATGAAAGGGTGGTTATGGGACACCTAAGAAAGATGATCCTTGGACTATTGAAAACAGGATGGCCACAAAGTCATATTTCCCTTCTTTTATTCTACCAGTTTCTGGCAATCTAGAAGAATGAAGACTCCCCAGTTCAGAGATACATCTGAGGACTACCTTGTAAATATAAGTAATTACATTAAATCCTGAGAGAGTAAGTTTTCTTCTGAACCCATTTGCACTTTTGACTTGGACATATATTCTTCATCAGTGTGGCTAAATTCTGCACAGCCAGTTACCAACCTGCAGGCTGGTTATCATAGTTCTAAATCATCATCTAATTGTTTTTCTGCTAGCTCTGCCACTGATGTGACTCATTTTTTATTTGAATCATTTGCAAGACAAATGTGTGGCTAGATAACTGCAGTAAACTTCAGAAATCCAAGAATGATTTCTGGAGAGAAATAAAGACGGGGGAAGTCAGTTCTGTCTGTAAGAATTTGTGGTTAGTCTTTTTTAATCTAAGCCTATAGGGCATAGAAAATCAGCTGATGGGAGGGTCTGTTTAAGAACAAAAGTGAGAAAAACCTTTATGCAAAAGATGAAGCAGTTATCAAAATCTGCCTATGTGATTATGGGCTATACACATGCTTATTGAAACAGAAGAAATAGAACAACTTTAAATTATATTTTTAAACATGCTTCAGCCAATAACATGGTTAAAATCTATCTTCACAACTCTTTGTTTTGACCTTACCTGATATTTCTACAGTTCAGTAATCAATGGTAGAGAGCAGAGCTTACAATCCATTTTTATATCAGAGAATTCACAGGAATTCTTGCTTCTAGCTATAGAAACAAGATATATATATACCCCCTGATATTGCAGATGTTGCTAGATAGTGTATTGGAAGGTCAGTGTTTATTTAATGTTGATCCTTCCTACTCTCCATTATGTCATGGTATTTGAGCCTAACCACAGCCTCTCACTGGAAATCCCCATAGGTAATATTTTCTCCTTAATTTTTTTTTTTTTGACATTTGTTGTACAAAAGCTATATGGAAATTGTTGCAGATTTTAGAGCCATTGGTCCAGAGTACAAAAATTAAAGGAGAGGCCACCCAAGGAAGGACCTAATCATCAGATAAATAGTTGTCATCCCCTAATGTCTTTCCCATGGGCCTCAGAGATGGGGACTGAGTCAGGCTCATAGTACTGGGACAAGCATGTGGGAGCAAGAGATGGAATACACAATCTTGTTTGTTGCCTCCATTTAACAAACCCAATTACCTGATTTAAAGCTTGAATCAATTGAATGCTATAGCTTCCATTAAAACTAGCTCCTTGAGTTAAAATATTGCTGTTTATGGTCAAAGAGCTGCCACAGTGGGTCACCTGTGTGACCACAGCATCAAGGTCAGACACATGCTCTTCCTGCAACAACTCCTCCTCCTCTGCCATTAGGTTGGTGTGCAGAACCCTTGAATTCCCATCCCCATTTCTGGGATGATGGGTATTGGTTTGAAGATGCATTAAAAGGTGCTGCCCCTGCTCTGTCTCTGTGGGTCCATTCTTGGAGCAATCCAGTGTTAACCACTGCTGTATGCTCAGAGAGCAGGTGTTGCCTCAGTGGTGGCTTCTGCTGCCTGCTGTGTGTTGGTGAAAGTTTCTGGCCCACAGGAAAGTGAAATAATCACAGGAACTCTCAGTGGTGCCTGACTCTCTGTGTTGTAGTTTTGTGATATCTCAGTCTGTAGTCTTCACTAGGGAGTTGGTTTGGTTTCATTTGTTCTTTTTTTTTTTTTTTTTGTCTTCTTTCATATATTATCTTTGTGGTTTTAATTTTTTATATATACATTTTAAGCATATATATATATTTATATTAAGAATATACATATTTTAAGAGTATATATATATTTAAAGAAGTTGAGTTTGCATATCATCTTGTTGAACCTCAGCATTTTTCATTGTAGGACTGTTCAGATATCTACAAAAAGTATTGATACCATCCCCCACAATAAGGGAAACTTCAGACAACAGTGAATTTCATTTAACTGCTCAACTGAGGTGGCCAGAAAATCCTGATATTCTGATTTGCTCAAAGAGGATCTGTTTGCCTTCATATTTGAAGAAGATGCCCTCTTGGGTATGGATATGTTAAAGTTTTATCCATGGCAGCAAAGGTGCTGCCAGAGTTTAACAGCACCTTGAAAGCTACTTTAAAATACTGTGATTTGTCCTCTGCATGGTAAAACTAATTTTATCACATTCCTTCCTTGTATTAGCAAGGGCATAATAGTGATCAGTCATGCTTACTTACAGAGTTTACTTAAAAAGAGGAGCAGGAACAAGAGACAGAAAACAGTTTAAATTTCAGAGGAGGATGGACAGACACTCACAAGTCCATGGGACCGGATGAGATCCATCTTAGGGTGCTGAGAGAGCTGGCAGATGAGCTGGCCAAGCTGCTCTCCATCATTTTCCTCCAGTCCTGGCTCACCGGTGAGGTCCCAGATGACTGGAAACTGGCCAATGTGGTCCCCGTTCATAAGAAGGGTCAGATGGAGGAACCTGGAAACTCCAGGCCAGTCAGCCTGACCTCAGTGCCAGGGAAAGTGATGGAGCAGATTATCCTGGCGGCAATAACTGCGCACCTGAAGGATGGCCAAGGGCTCAGGTCCAACCAATATGGATTTAGGAAGGGCAGATCCTGCCTCTCCAACCTGATCTCTTTCTATGATCAGGTGACCCGTCTGGTGGATGTGGGGAGGCCTGTGGATGTGGTCTACTTGGACTTCAGCAAGGCCTTTGACACCGTTCCCCACAGCATACTGCTGTCTAAGCTGTCAGCTCGTGGCTTGGACCACTACACCCTGTGCTGGGTTAGGAATTGGCTGGAGGGCCGAGCCCAGAGAGTGGTGGTGAATGGTGCCACATCCAGCTGGCGGCCAGTCACCAGTGGCGTCCCCTAGGGATCAGTGCTGGGCCCCATCCTCTTTAACATCTTCATTGATGATCTGGATGAGGGGATTGAGTCAGTCATCACCAAGTTTGCAGATGACACCAAGTTAGGGGCAGATGTTGGTCAGTTAGAGGGTGGAAGGGCTCTGCAGAGGGACCTCGACTGACTGGACAGATGGGCAGAGTCCAACAGGATGGCATTCAACAAGTCCAAGTGCCGAGTGCTGCACTTTGGCTACGGCAACCCCATGCAGAGCTACAGGCTGGGGTCGCAGTGGCTGGAGAGCTGCCAAACAGAGAAGGACCTGGGGGTGCTGATCGACAGCCGCCTAAACATGAGCCAGCAGTGTGCCCAGGTGGCCAAGAGGGCCAATGACATCCTGGCCTGCATTAGGAATAGTGTGGCCAGCAGGAGCAGGGAAGTCATTGTGCCCCTGGACTCTGCATTGGTTAGGCTGCACCTTGAGTCCTGTGTCCAGTTCTGGTCCCCTCAGTTTAAGAAGGACATCGAAACACTTGAACGTGTCCAGAGAAGGGCAACAAGGCTGGTGAGAGGCCTTGAGCACAAGCCCTATGAGGAGAGGCTGAGGGAGCTGGGATTGTTTAGCCTGGAGAAGAGGAGGCTCAGGGGTGACCTCATTGCCCTCTACAACTACCTGAAAGGTGGTTGTAGCCAGGAAAGGGTTGGTCTCTTCTCCCAGGCAACCAGCACCAGAACAAGGGGACACAGTCTCAAGCTGCACCAGGGGAAGTTTAGGCTCGAGGTGAGGAGAAAGTTCTTCACTGAGAGAGTCATTGGTCATTGGAATGTGCTGCCTGGGGAGGTGGTGGAGTCACCATCCCTGGAGGTGTTCAAGAGGAGATTGGACGTGGCACTTGGTGCCATGGTCTAGTCATGGGTCTGTGGTGACAGGTTGGACTCGATGATCCTCGAGGTCTCTTCCAACCTTAGCAATACTGTGATACTGTGATACTGTGACATTACATAGGCAAATGTGACAGCTATGCAGTGAGTTTCCAAACATAGCCTTCATGTTTACACCTTCATACAGTTTCCAAATGGAAGAAGGGAGGTAAGCTCTATTGTGTGTGATGTAGTCCTCTAAAATGCATTTCCAGCTCTCAAAAGAAATGGAGAACATATGGTTACTGAGGATGCTCTTCATTTCAGTCCTGAGGTAACCACGATTATGCCATACTGTATCTGCACTGCTATTCTGCCCATCTAGGTGTGCTGGGGACCTCAGTGCACAAGATGCAATCCAAGAAATTGTGGTATGGGAGGAGTGGAAATTTTGATGTTTCCAGGGCCTTTGAAGCTGCTTTGGGATGAAGGGGGAAAGGACAAAGAGTCTAGAGAGAAATACAGGAGATTACAAAGGATAAAAATAGGACATTCCCATGTGCTGGGGACAAGTGACTGTGGAAGCAGTAAAAGGCATCTCAAAACCTAAACAGTACCTTAGTGTCCTACAGCTGATAAAGCATCACCCATGGGTGATACATGGAGCTCGGTGTGGGAAGCTATTACCAAAGCTTTTCTCGTGGAGAAAAATAAAATCCTGGGAAACAGCCATTTTGATGCTCTTGAAATGGAAACACAAAGCTGTTCTGCAGAGAGGAAAACTAATGGAAAACAAAGCCTGAGTATTCAGAATATCCTGTGAAAATGAAGGTTTGCAGGAGGTAAGTCAGGGGAAGACAGTGGAACCTTCTGGACAATGTGTACTGCATCATTTCAACACAGGGTTAATTTACTCCTCTGCATGTGTGGGCATGTTACCACTAACCAGAAGTCGCTCAGCAGAGCAGTGAGTCATCCACTGAAGAAGCCCTCAGACCCAGTAAAATCCCATCTATTATCCAGCTTTGCTCAGATTGTGTATTCAGTCACCCTCATAAGTAACTGATACAAAAACCACAAGAAAAGCACATGCTTTCAAGGCTAGCAGAAAGGAAATATCTACATTTGTGAACTCTGTGACAAGCTTTTCAGACATTACTTGATTGAAATGCTTAATCCTTAAAATGTCCCTGCTTCGAAGCACTCTGGAATTGTTCATCCTGTTTTTGTCACACTTCTATAACTACTTATGCTGAAAGGTCCCTAAAGCCCAGTACACTAATCTTTTCTATGCATGATGTTGTGAAGAAACTCAGACCTCACTGCAAAGTGTTCTCATTGCAGGGCCTTGCTGATTGTGGTGATAAAGCTATTTCTACCCATCAGCTGCATATCCTTTTGGGCAAAGTTGGCTGAGCATCTCCTTTCCATCATTATTATGTGGTGTGATCAAAGGTCAATATTGTCTGATTAAAAATACCTTCATCTGTGTGTCTCTGAGGGAAGTTTATCTGCCTGAATGAGTTGCTGAAAAGGAGCAATTGCATTTACCCCATTTTCTGTAAGTGCCTCTTATCTTGCTTTATCTTATCTTGCTGGCTAGTTGAAGAAGCAATTATCATCGAAGGTGAGATCCCATTTGCCTGCTTCAGGGTCCATGCTTTCACTTAATGGCAGTTACAGAGAAAAATAGTGCTCTGGAAGAAAGGGCCTATGAGCCAGTTATGAGAATGCAGCAGGTGCCTTCAGAAACTTAGCACATGTCTTGGAGTTTAGACAGCACAACTCGAAGGGCTGGATCCTGCCCTGGAAAACTGAATTCCAGTGTGACTGTGTGAGGCCTTCAGACACAGCTCACCCATGCAAAGAAGTATTTCCTGATAGATAATTTGATATTACATGTTTGAAATTCACATTGCAGCATGAATTCCTCCAGTTTAGAGGCAGGCACAATACCATGCCATTAGACAGGCGACCAAAAATTACTGTCAGCTGTTTGCAAACAGCTGCAAGTTATCTCTAAAAGATAAGAAAGAAGCAGCAACTGCCTCTAATTACTTGGAACTGAAAAATTGATTTTAGAATAGAATGATGTGTTTAGGGATAGTTCTTGGCCAAAGAAACCAGTGAAGTCTATCAAAATTATGTTTTCTGACTGTCCCTCGAGTCTCTAGCCTGTAATCCCAGACATGCTGGGGCAGGACTAGGAGCAGCCTGCCACGTTTGTGGTTACAGTATCACAGTATAACTAAGGTTGGAAGAGATGGTTTGCACATCCTTCCCTGAAGCCTCATACTGCTGATGGCCCATGGCTAATATGGGTTCATGGAGAAGGGGCTTAGTTTTAGTCAGATAGTCTTTAATGACAAAAAGTCATTTTGGAACAGAAAATAAAACTTTCTCTCCTGATGCCATAGTTTTGTAGAGGAGCTAGAGACAGCTGCGACTTCTGCTTCAGTGTCACGAAGTGCCCAAGTGGAAGTTTTAGATGTGTGGCTGTAGTTTGCAGCTTGCTTGGCTGGGGATGGTTTTTCCAACTTCATCAGAGTGATGGGTAGGAATGAGAGTGGATTGAAAATGGCCTTTTTTGGATCGTTGTGAATATACAGCAGCAAGGTGAAGTTTCCATATCTGTGCTGTAAAAAGTAGGCCAGGGAGCAGGAGGAGGAACATCCACAACATTCTTGCATTGATAGTCCATATGGTAGCCAAACCCTCAGCTCTGGCCCCAGTTGCCCATGTGACAAATGCGAGCTCCTCTAGCATTTGCACAGCCAACTGCAGCTCTGCTGGTGGCAGTGTTTCATTTTGCATCTGGGCTGCAAGCTGCCTATGAGCCTCATGGGAGACAAGGAAGAAGTTCTTGTACATGTGGGTGTACATTAACACGTGCCTGTGTATCTTCTTCCTTGAGGCCCTCCAGCTGGGGATCAGGTTGCAGCAAGGGCTGCTCTGCTCACTGCTATGTCCACCTGGCAGAGGTTGCCACTGTACCATCTAAGCTTCAATGGGAAATTCCTGTCTGGCTGGAGCTCCAGTATCTCAAACCAAAGAGCAGTCTTTTACTCTAAAATGTTTCAAGTGCAGATCATATCAGGCTTTACTTCAAACTGTTCTTGGGGAAGCATAGGTTACCTTCAGTTCCTTCTCCTGTGGAGTGGAAGTTCCCTCTACTGGGACAAAGGGGTCAATTCGTTAAAATCAATCAATCAGTCAATCAATCAATCCAATAGTATTAAAAAAAAGTCTTACACATGGCCACAGTGAGCCATGCCAGTTTTGCTTGTCAGGGCTGTTCACCTAGTACTGGCTAGATATGTGCTTGCAGTCCTGCTCCAGAGGTTTGTGCAATACAGAAATTGCATGTTTGCCAAACAGGAAATCATCCCTGGCTGGTTTCACTCTGATCTGAGCAGCCATAACCTAGCCTCCCCCTGCGGTAGAAATTTATCTTCCAGCACTTCCTGGTTTACTGTAGCAGGGGGAGGAGGTAAGAGGTTGTTCACTGGAAGTGTTTATGAGTGGACTGTGTGCCTTATATCTTGAGATTCCCTTGAGGTGAAGATACCAAGAAGGTTTGCTGCAACTTAATTGGGATATGTAGAAGTGGAAAGGGAAAGTGAAAAGAGAAGAGTCCTTATTTCAGAGTCAAAAACATGCGGAACTGGACTTTGAGCAAACTCTGCACCTGGCTGCTCAGGTCTTTAGTTCAGTCCAGAAATGACCAGGCACCAAATTGATCCTGAGCATTTTTGCTCAACTTGGAGAGATTTTTGCTCAAACCCGTAATTTCTGTACATGCCATAGTTCTATCTCCCAAATAACACCTATTCTATAGGAAAGCAGTGATACCTTCTGACTTTGAAAGAAAACTGTCTTTTTGTAACTCTCATTAACCTTGAGTAAGGAGAACAAGAGTGTACAAAAATGACACCTACACCTACTGGACACATCTGGGCACTCTCTTTAGCAGATGTCTCTGAATCTAGATACATAGATGTTTTAAAACATCTGATGACTACAATGACTTGGCCATTTTGGAGGCTTGAGAGTCTTAAGTACTTCTGGCCCCTAATGGGATTATTAGGTATTGTTATACAGCAATCTCATGTCAAGACTAATGTTTATCAGGATAATCGGCACAAGTTCTGAGATTCAGTTTCCTTGCCTGTAATTGTGAATGCCTGTGATTTCTGCCCCTGCCCCCCCTCCCCCCAGCCTCATTTAGTCCTTGAATAGCATTTTAGAGATAAAGAAGAATTAAAACTCCTTACTGTTTAAAACACTTTATGTACCCTTATGGCACTCATTTTTATAACGGATAGGAAGAAGGACCGTGGGAAGATCATGGAGCAGATCCCCCTGGAAGCTATGCTTAGAGATGTGGAAGACATCTCTAAGGCCAAGTCCTGCCTGGTCAACCTAGGGTCCTATGATGACTACATCAGTGAACATGGAAAAACCTATGGATGTCATATGTCTGGATAAGGCCCTTGGCATGGTCTCCCACAACATCCTTCTTTCAAAACTGTCGAGAGATCAGTTTGATGGGTGGACTGTTTGGTGGATAAGGAATTGGTTGAATGATCACATCCAGAGAATAGCTCAACAGCTTAGTGTCTGTATGGAGATCAGTGATAAGTGGTGTTCTTCAGTGGTCCATAGTAGGACCAGTACCGTTTAATGTCTTCATGAGTGACACAGACATCAGGACAGAGTACATAGAGGATACCCTCAGCAAGGTTGCAGATGATACCAAACTGCAGTCAACATGCCTGAGGAACGGGATGCCATCTAGAGGGAACTGGACAAGCTCTAGAAGTGGGCCTGTGTGAACCTCATGAGGCTCAACAAAGCCAAGTGCCAAGTTCTGACCCTGGATCAGGGCAGCCTACAGCATCAAAACAGGTTGAAGGATGAAGGGATTGAGAATAGACTGGCAGATTGTTATGGGAGGTGATTCTGCCACTCCACTCAGTTCTGGTGAGACTTCACCTGGAGTACTGTGTCTAGCTGTGGAGTCCTCAACACAGGAAGGACATGGAGCTACTGGGATGTGTCCAGTGGAGGCCCACAAATATGATCAGAGGGCTGGAACCATCCCAAGTTGGTTTGGGTGGGGCTCAGAGCAACCTGGTCTAGTTGAAGATGTCCCTGTTCATTGCAGGGGAAGGGTGGGGTGGTCTAGGTCACCTTTATAGGTTCTGTCCAGCCCAAAACATTCTGTGATTCTATGAGCTTTTGTGGATTAAAATTTAAGAGAGAGAGAGAGAAAACGCAGGATGTTTGTTCACTCTTCATACCAGCAAAGAAAAGCCCATCATCTCAAACTATTCTGACACAAAAGCAACTTTGCCTGAAATAGGGTAAGAATACCTAAATATCTTTTCTTGACCCTGGCAGATGCTGATTATGTGTCCCAAACTAGCAGATACTGTCCTGGTGTAGGACACATGTAGCTTTTGGGCTTGAGGTTCTGATGCAGGCGGTTATGCTGAGGCTAGTGTCACTTGGGCAATGCAGGATGAGAAGAGACATGCCAGGTCTACTTTGATAAGTCTTTACTAGAGCACATGGCTCTTCAGACTGGATTTAAATTCATATTTTGGAATTCACAGCTGCTGGGGATATTCAGGCAGGCTCAGATCTGCATGACTCTACCCACGTACTGAACAGCAGTACATTTGGTAGGTTTGGAAGCAATGGTGAAAACAGAGGATTATACTTCCTGTGGTTTCATAATTCTCATAAGGCTCTTAGACTGAAGTAATTTTATTTAAGTGAACCTCACTCTCCAGAAAGCATTGTGCTGAGTTGAAGAGAGGATATTTAACTAGGGGATTGGGAAGATCATCTAAGACAGACGCTGATATTATATCTGATGGGATTTCCCATAGTTACCTGTCCTAAATTTAACCTACTATTTCATGGTTCCAGTTTTTCATTGCTGCAAGATTATTCAGCAGTTTCTTGCAACTCAGTGCAGCATGTTTGCATGTTCTTACAGATCTGTCAACCAGTACCGCCAGGTCCCTTTCTGTTTGGGAGCTCTCCAGCCACTCTGATCCCAGCCTGTAGCACTGCATGGGGTTGCTGTGGCCAAGGTGCAGCACCTGGCACTTGGACTTGTTGAATGCCATCATGTTGGACTCTGCCCATCTGTCCAGCCTATCAAAGTCCCTCTGCAGAGCTCTCCTACTCTCTAACAGATCAACACCTGCCCTCACCTTGGTGTTGTCTGCAAATTTCTGATGATGGACTCAATCCCCTCAACCAGATTATCAGTAAAGGTATTGATCAGGATGGGGCCCAGCACTGATCCCTGAGGCACACCACTAGTGACTGGCTGCCAGCTGCATGTGGCACCATTCACCACCACTCTCTGGGCTCAGCCCTCCAGCCAGTTCCTAACCCAACACACAGTGCTGCAGTCCAAGCCATGGGCCGACAGCTTGGCCAGGAGTTTGCTATGGGGGACAGTGTCAAAGGCCTTGCTGAAGTCCAGGTAGACTACATCCACAGCCTTCCCCACATCCACCAGACAGGTCACCTGATCATAGAAGGAGATCAGGTTGGTCAGGCAGGACCTGCCCTTCCTAAATCCATGCTGGCTGGGCCTGATCCCTTGGCCATCCTGTAAGTGCTGTGTGATTGCACTCAAGATGCCCTGTTCCATAATCTTGCCTGGCACTGAGGTCAGGCTGACAGGCCTGGAATTCCCTGGTTCCTCCTTCCAGCCCTTCTTGTAGATGGGCATCATGTTGGTCAGCTTCCAGTCTTCTGGGACCTCTCCAGTTAGACTGGTGAAAAATGATGGAGTGTGGCTTGGCCAGGTCATCTGCCAGCTCTCTCAGCACCCTAGGATGGATCCCATCTGGTCCCATGGACTAGTGGGGATCCATGTGGCTGAGGAGAGCTCTAAGTACCCCTCCTGGAACACAGGGAAACTACACTGCTCCCTCGCTCCACCTGCCAGCTTTGGAAGCCAGCTGTCCAGAATACATACTGTCTTGCTATAAAAAATTGAGGCAAAGAAAGTGTTAAGTACCTCTGCCTTTTCCTCATCTTTTGTTACTGTGTTCCCCTCCTTGGCCCTCCTCTTACTATTAATATGTTTATAGAAGGATTTTTTGTTGTCCTTCACAGCAGAGGCCAGCAAAAACTCTAAATGGGCTTTTGCCTCCCCAATTTTTTTCCTTCAAGACCTGGCAACATCCTTAAAGCAATGTAACTACTGTGAGAAGGAATAGGATAGGATAGGATAGGATAGGATAGGATAGGATAGGATAGGATAGGATAGGATAGGATAGGATAGGATAGGATAGGATAGGATAGGATAGGATAGGATAGACCAGGTTGGAAGAGACCTTCAAGATCATCGCATCCAACACCACCTAATCAACTAAACCATGCAACCAAGCACCCTGTCAAGTCTCCTCCTGAACACCTCCAGTGATGGCAACTCCACCACCTCCTCGGGCAGCCCCTTCCCATGGGCAATCATTGTGGGTTTACAATGTAATATTATCTTCTCTGAGATGTCTGCCCAAGGTTAGGATAGGATTGATGTCAACACCAGCTAAGGATGGGTTGACAGGTGAGCCCTGTGGCTTCTTGGCATGTAATAGGAATCTGGAGTTGAATTAGGGTGAGTACAGAAAGGAAAACTTTTGAATGTTGCTGCAGTCCTTTAAAGTATTGCAATTTATATGCAATATGTAGGACAAAGCATGCTGGTAAAAGGTAAATTGTAGAGAGAGAGAGAAAAAGAAGAGTTTTAAAAAAATCAAAGAAAAATGAAAGAATCCCAAAGATGCAGTCAGAAGTAATGCATGTGTGTTCCTGTTCATCAGCTGTGTACTCAGATGAATTTTGGCCTGGATGACAGGTCCTTACCATAGAGGAGCTTCAATACTGAGTAGCTGGAGCTTTAGGGAGAGGAATGGATGAGTTATACCCCATTTCCCAGTGATGAGAAGACAAGGGGGAATTTATTTTCTGGTGGCTTAGCTCCCTCTGCTGTATATGTGAGTTGAGGGCTGAGACAGGAAGATTTTGTCATGATTCTGAGTGAAATCAAAGGTGGGGACTTGGAGAAAAACCGCCAGAGGAAATCCTGTGTCTATATGTGTTAGGCTGTTATTTGCTTGATGTGTTTCTACTAGTAGCATCCAACTCCCCTGCAGTTTCACCAGGATTTGTGGTGCCAGAGAGGGCCAAGCAGAGTGCTGTCAATGTTTGCAACTGAGTTTATTTATTAGGAAACTAATACTTCCAGTTCCATATGAGAAGATCATAATTTTCTCGCTGCTGCTGAAACAACAGCATAATATTAGAACAACAAAACATTTGCACTATGTATTGCTAGTGGAGTTGTTGGCTCCCAATGGACAGTTAGGGTACATATTAGCATTCACCTGCTGGTGTCCTTATCTGCATTGCTCATTTTCGATTTTCCTTTGTCATGATCACGCACTTCTCACTGCAGTAGGGTGAGGACAAACAGTCTGCTGGCAGCTAACTCTCTTCTTAAAAATACCTCCAGGGTATTTGAAGTGAGTTGGTTCAATAGCCTCATTCCTACTAAGAATGGATTAGAATAAATAGTAGAGCTGTTTTAAGTTAACTCTGTTCAGTAAGTTTAAAGGACAAAATACATCAAACAGATTGGTAGCTGGATGTTCTCTGCCAGCTCCAGCTAGAACGACCAAAGGGTTAGTTTAGCGCCAGAGGTTGTGCAAGCTGTGTGTTGCTGGCAAGAAATCAGCTATCAGCTGAAAAATCTTCAGTTCCTTTTGGGTTTATGTGCATAATAAACATCAGATACTTTGAAGTTGTACTGTAATAAGAGAGAAATTTAGTAAGAACTTCGCTTGCCCCAGAACAAGTCCAGCTGGCCTGAATTCCAGCACGAGTTGTGTTTTTTTAAGTCAAGCTGTTAATAACCAGAACTTAAACCCATCATTAGGTGCCTAAATAAAGGACAAGTGGTTTTCTCCTCTTTTTATAACAGCTACCCCCATTTGAAAATTAGGGCTTGCATCCATATGAAAGTCTAAAGCAGTCAATTGAACTCTAAGAACTGCAATGAATTAAGGATCAGGCTGTAAAAAAATAAAGAGGCAAACATTTGACAGCACATCAATTGCCTTTGCAAAGGCTCTTCAGGAGCTGCTGTTGAACAATGCAGAATATTTTGATATTTCCTTTCCAGGTACAGCTTTGTCTAGGTAGGAGAGACCATAAAAAAAGCTGCCTCAAAGTTTGTGTTCAACTTCATTGTGTAAATACCTGAATTCTTTGCTATTTCCTTCCTGTGTTGTGTTTGTCTAGATTATTTTAACAGACAAACGTTGTTCCAGTCTTTGCATATTTGTTTTCCATTTGAACTCAGATTAAATGCTGTGGCAGGAAGGCTAATGCGCTCATTTCAGCCAAGTTTTCGTTCCGCAGATGGTTGTTGATTAGCCAAACTGTGACCCTGAAGGACCACTGAGAGAAGCTTTGAAGCAGGCACTTGGAAACGCTGAACTGGGAAAGACAGAAGTGTATAAGATATTTTGCCTGCTTTTATACCAGCTTTTTTTAGACTGCCAGTATTAAAACCCAGGCAATAGGGACATGAAGATTATGATGGGGTCTGTGTCCTCTCATGTTTTTTCCTTAGTGTTACCCCTGTAGAATTAGGTTCCTGGGCTTTGTAAGAGAAAAGTATCAAACAATAATGGAAACTACAGTTATCTTCAGATGAATCAGGAGACATGAAGGAAAGACACACTAGTTAGGCTTAGATTTTGAAAGGTGTTCCAAATGACCATTCGATTTGATATGCCAGATTTAATCACAGATTACTGTAATACATTATGAACCAGAATTTAGACACTTGTGAATATATCTTTAACTATATCTGACTGCTTCATTTTCTACCACTGCAAAGGTCAGGGCACACAGTCATAGTCATGACATGACTCAGCCTATGATTGTTTTTAATCTCAGCCTTCAAGGACAGTAGTGATCCACTCTGCATCTTTAGGCATCTGCAGGTGTTTTTATTTATTTATCTTTAAGAAGTGACTTAGTTCTGGTGCCACAAACATTCCCACAGGTGATTTATCATGCAGTGTAACAGTTAATTTCCAAAAAGAAGCAGATTCTGCTGAATTCTGAGCAACACTAGTTTTGGGAGCTGGATTGAATTTGCACCATTAAAGGGATGCATCTGTTTTGTTTTATTGCTGAGTAGGAGACCCTTACCTCTGCTGGTGTCACTAACCCCTGAGGCAGACAGAAGCAGAGCCCAGCTGGTGGGAATCACGTGAGTAACATGAGATTGATCTATCAGAGCAGGGGGGGAAGGGGAAATTTGGTGATTGAAGTCTGTGTTACAGCAGTTGCTCCAAGCAATGGCAATTTCTGTGTTGTAGCTGCAGAGCTGATGTCACCAATAAAGGAGGCACATGCTCAAGGTTTTAGACCCTTCTTTGAGCCTTAGTGAAAACATACTTTAAATATGTGTGCCTTGTCTCATATGTCAGATTCTTATTGCCTTGACTCAAAAGACTGCTAAGTTCTTGTTTTTCTGCTGAATGCACCATGAGCTCCAGACATGGTCTGATTATTTCTAAGAAGTCCTGTTTACAGGCACCATTTCTTTGTATTTGATTACTTCGTGTTCATAGGCTAATTAGAGAAAGGTCAAAAGATTGGTATGTTTATGTACATTCAGAGCTGAAAATGACTGTAGTCTTTGAGGTGTGCTACAACCTGCTTTGTTGGGCTGAGAGTGCAGAGCTGGGTGGAGGCGGAATTAATTGGTGACCAGTTATCATATCTGAAATGCCATTGAGTTAGAAGCACTCCTGTGCTTCACAGGAGTCCCATGTCTGCACACTCATGTGTGGCTGGGTGAGGGGATGACTCTCACTTGTGGGATCCTCTTTTCTCCAAGCATTTCAGCTAATGAAATAAGCACAGTTAAGGCAGACAAGTGCTTGTTTGGGGAAATGTCGGTGCTCTGCAGAGATATCCTTGAGCCGCTGACAGGAAATCACAACGTCGAGCCGGGAGCCAAAAGGTGGTGCTGTTACTGCAAGGAACGGGTGAGGGGGAACGGTATTTGCGGTCAGCCAAGGAGCAGAGGGAGAGAACCAAGGGCTATCTCTGCTTTTTCCAAGTAATGCGATGCTCAAGGGCTGTCTTAATGTACAGGACACCTGGTGCTGGTGGGCAGGGCCCAGGAAAGCAGCAAAGTGACACAAAAATATGCATCTGAAGGGAGGGGAAGGAAGAAAAGGAGGAAAGAAATCATAGGGTTTCACCTTGTGAGACATCAGACAAAACAATATTGGAGAGATGTGGCAGGTGATGCTGGCTGGGCTCTGCAGGGCAAACAGCTCATCAGGTGCTCTACGAGGAGGCAGCCTCAGAGCTGCTACTTGAAATAAACATAACTAAGGAAACAGAAGCATGAAAGGTTCTCAGACGTAAAGTCAAAAGTAGTGGGAGAGTATGGATGTACGTGGCAGCAAGATGCAAATTAAACACTCCTGAGAAGGAATAGAATAGAATAGAATAGAATAGAATAGAATAGAATAGAATAGAATAGAATAGAATAGAATAGAATAGAATAGAATAGAATAGAATAGAATAGAATAGATTGGAAAAGACCTTCAAGATCATTACGTCCAACCTATCATCCACCACCACCTAATAAACTAAACCATGGCACCAAGCACCCTATCAAGTCTCCTCCTGAACACCTCCAATGATGGTGACTTCACCACCTCCCTGGGCAGCACATTCCAATGGACAATCACTCTCTCTATGAAGAATTTCTTCCTAACATCCAGTCTGAACCTTCCCTGGCACAGCTTGAGACTGTGTCCTCTTGTTCTGGTGCTGGTTGTCTGGGAGAAGAGACCAGCCCCTCCTGTCTACAACCTCCTTTCAGGTAGTTGTAGAGAGCAATAAGGTCTCCCCTGAGCCTTCTCTTCTCCAGGCTAAGCAACCCCAGCTCCCTCAGCCTCTCCTTTAGGGCTTGTGCTCCAAACCCCTCACCAACTTTGTTGCCCTTCTCTGGACACGTTGCAGCATGTCAACATCCTTCCTAAACTGAGGGGCCCAGAACTGGACACAGGACTCAAGTCCGGTGGCCTAACCAGTGTTGAGTACAGGGGGAGAATGACCTCCCTGCCTTAGTGTGTAAGGCTCCTTCTTCCTATGGAAACCTTCACACTGTGGCAGGAAAGAGGTCTGAATCCAACTTAGCAGATGCCTGATGTGTACTGGATTCTGTCCTTTGGGACTAAAATTATTCCTAGCCACTCTTAGGGCAGTGAGGTTTGTGCAGATGAGATTTCAAATTCAGCCTTTGAGGGATCCCTCAGGGATGACTTCAGAAAACAGTGTGAAGTTCAGTGCATGGTCTTGGCTGTTGGGAAGTTGCTGCCTCAAGTTACTTGAGGAAGGATCAAGGTAGCCAAGCCCTACCACGGTAGTTCTGGCCAAGAGATGCTGCAGTGACCATCTGAGGCACTGGGCATGGCATTCTGTGTCCTCCTCCTTGCCCTGTTAGGTCACAGCTACAATCTCATTGTGAAAACCTAGAAAGGGGAGGCCTGAGCTGGTGTTTCTCATCTCTTCACGCAGCTACCAGTCTTACTGAATGATTGCAATGAATTGAAAACATTGCTCAAGGACAGGCTAAGGTGTGCAAGACACCACACACACCTAATTTTTGTGCTTGAGGATTCATGGCAGCAGTTTTAACTTTCCATTGTGTTATTCAACTCGTGCTTTTGAGCTGGAATATCCATTATTCTTGCAGTCTTGCCTGGTTTATTCTCCAGGACCAAAGATAAAGGAACATAAGTCCAGAAAAAGCAATGTATGACAGGAAAAACAGAGGGTGAACGGTTAAAAATATAGGGCCAGGAGCCTGTATCATGGCCCCCAGCACCCAGGTGTCCCAGGAGGTGCTCTGCCTTAGCTCTGCCACTCATCAGTGGTTTGCTCTGACCATGTCCTTGTGCCTCTTCTGGGCTGTATCCACTCAATGCCTGAACTCTGGACACTGGTGTGTGTTTACAACCATTAGACCTCCTAGAAAGCAGCTAAGTCATGTTCCCATGGGAGGTAAGAGTTGGAAAGGCTCTATGTTTGCTTTTTAACTATGTACAGCTCTGATTAATACCAACAGAAGTTATTCAGAGGCCTTGATTGGAATGAAGCCACATAGTTCTGTAATCAAAATCTTGGTAATCAGAAACACACCAAAGAGTAAATGTATGTGTCAACTTGTCCCTGTGACATAGGTGTGTTGCACCTGAAGAACAGATAAGTGGAAATAGACAGCAAATGTTTGGAAGAGCAGTCACTGTGTTTCTCTGTGTACTATCAAGCTCACATGTAACTCAGATTATTTGCTGTCAGTGATAGTTGTGTTTGTACTGAATGTTTCCACTTCTTATCATTAATGTCTTAAATCTTGTTTATTGAACTCTGGGCCAGTTTATTCAGGTTTAATGACTCTTCCACCACGTTTTCATTTCAAGCTCACGGAGGTGGGAGGCATTTTGTGTGCTGTTACATGGCTCTTTTGGGAGGTTTATCTTCAGTCATTGGTTGAACTAGTGGATGAATGGTAGCAGTGTGTGCTGTGGTATTTTATTTTATTTTATTTTTTTTTATCTTTTCCCATTTTTTTTATTTTTTATCTTTTAATTTTTCTTTTATTTCCCCCTTCCCTTCCCTTCCCTTCCCTTCCCTTCCCTTCCTTCCTTCCCTTCCCTTCCCTTCCCTTCCCTTCCCTTCCCTTCCCTTCCCTTCCCTTCCTTCCCTTCCTTCCCTTCCCTTCCCTTCCCTTCCCTTTCCCTTCCCTTCCCTTCCCTTCCCCCTTCCCCTTCCCTTCCCCTTCCCTTCCCCCTTCCCTCCCCCTTCCCTTCCCCCTTCCCTTCCCCTTCCCTTCCCCCTTCCCTTCCCCCTTCCCTTCCCCCTTCCCTTCCCCCTTCCCTTCCCCCTTCCCTTCCCTTTTTTCCACTTGTGTAGAGGCTTGCTGGTGAAGACAAAAAGGAATGTAGTTCCTAGAGGGTAGCCTTAGCTTGTATTAAATCTTGTCTCCCATGGAGTGAGGGAGATGGTCCTGTGGTTTATGCACAGAACTTCAGAATTAAATGATCCATGTTGGTGTTGTTATAATGCAATTCAATTATGGGATGTATTTGTGGTAACACAAAGAGGTTGTGGCCTCAGTGGAAAGCATACTGAGTTGTTCTGTCTTCGTTCCTGCTTGTGTAGGAGGCCTTGGTGAATACAAAGGAGGAACGTGTGTTTTTCCCAGAGCATACTCTCTGACTGGGGGATATCAAGTTGTAATAAATCTGAGTTTTCTGGATAGTTCCCACACTGTCCTCACATGCTTTCACAAGCACAAAGAACAGCTTCCAAAAGCCTCTGTACCAAACACTTGCAAAGCCTGGGCTGGCAGGTCGGGCTGTGTTTCTAAATCCACATCTGGAATACAGAGCCACTGACCTCTTAGTTGCAGCTTACAGATGCATCTGTTCATGTGTAAAAGAGCTGTGGAAACTGTCATGTAAGCTACTTCCTGTATTTCAGTCCATGGTGACAAATCATCCAAGTCACAGTATTTTACTGTAAAAGGTTTAAACTTTCTCACTGAGGGATGAACACTGGTAATTTTCTCATCCACCTGATGAATATTCTGCATAGCCATCTGAAAAGCTCTAAGGGATGTTCTCAGGGGCCTTTAAGCATCATGTGTAATTGACAAAGCATCTCCAGCCACTCATGCCTGTGGCTTACTTTACTTAACATGCAAAGGGGGTTTTGTTGTTTTGCAGATAAGATTGACTGAAAGAGAATCTTTGCATTGGAACCTTGCCAGGCTTCCTGGCTGTACCCTGTCCTCCAGTCTTGTTCATGCTGGGGATGCTGAAATTAATATATGAGTCTCCTGAGTGGGAAAACTGGAGCCACCAGAGACATAATGTTCCCACTTTCTCTTTTTTGCAAGGTCTTTCTCCATTTTGTGCCTAAAGAAGCATGAGTGTCAGCTATTTTCTGTGGAAAGCACATAGGAAATATTAAGAAACCTGTCACAAATAATTTTTTTGAGGGGAGGGGGAGGCTGAGGAATGTTGTCTTTCCTTCATGTGGTGTAAATTTTTCAGCCCTGTACAATACAACTTCTTTTCTTTCTTTCTTTCTTTCTTTCTTTCTTTCTTTCTTTCTTTCTTTCTTTCTTTCTTTCTTTCTTTCTTTCTTTCTTTCTTTCTTTCTTTCTTTCTTTCTTTCTTTCTTTCTTTCTTTCTTTCTTTCTTTCTTTCTTTCTTTCTTTTTCTTTCTTTCTTTCTTTCTTTCTTTCTTTCTTTCTTTCTTTCTTTCTTTCTTTCTTTCTTTCTTTTCTTTCTTTCTTTCTTTCTTTCTTTCTTTCTTTCTTTCTTTCTTTCTTTCTTTCTTTCTTTCTTTCTTTCTTTCTTTCTTTCTTCCTTCCTTCCTTCCTTCCTTCCTTCCTTCCTTCCTTCTTTCTTTCTTTCTTTCTTTCTTTCTTTCTTTCTTTCTTTCTTTCTTTCTTTCTTTCTTTCTTTCTTTCTTTCTTTCTTTCTTTCTTTCTTTCTTTCTTTCTTTCTTTCTTTCTTTCTTTCTTTCTTTCTTTCTTTCTTTCTTTCTTTCTCTTCCTTTCTTTCTTTCTTTCACTTCCTTCCTTCCTTCCTTCCTTCCTTTCTTTCTTTCTTTCTTTCTTTCTTTCTTTCTTTCTTTCTTTCTTTCTTTCTTTCTTTCTTTCTTTCTTTCTTTCTTCCTTCCTTCCTTCCTTCCTTCCTTCCTTCCTTCCTTCCTTCCTTCCTTCCTTCCTTCCTTCCTTCCTTCCTTCCTTCCTTCCTTCCTTCCTTCCTTCCTTCCTTCCTTCCTTCCTTCCTTCCTTCCTTCCTTCCTTCCTTCCTTCCTTTCCTTCCCTTTCTTTCCTTCCCTTTCTTTCCCTCCTTGCCTTCCTGTGGAGAAGTCTCTTTGTGTTAAATATCTCTGCTCTTCATGATCTCTTCTAAAAGTATTATCTTAGACATTAGGTATATACTATCTCAATACTTGGAAATCTAAAAAGGTTCTGAAAACTCAGTGAAATGTTTTGGGTCAATGTTGCTTTTCTTCTGTTCAGAAACAATCTCATCATCCTACACAAGGCCTAAAAAGACATATTCAGTATTTGGCTCTGCCACACCATCTTTACATGTCACTGGTTGAGTCTTTTAACTGATTTTTCTTGTTTATAGCTCTGAAGAGGAACATAGAATAGAATAGAATAGAATAGAATAGAATAGAATAGAATAGAATAGAATAGAATAGAATAGAATAGAATAGAACAGAACAGAAAAAAAACAGGTTGGAAGAGACCTTCAAGATCATCGTGTCCAACCTATCATCCAGCACCACCTAATCAGCTAAACCATGCAACCAAGCACCTTATCAAGTCTCCTTCTGTCTTCCTTTTCTCATCAGTTTATTGTGGTGATAAGTGATATACACGTAGTTTTAGAAGGGAGTTGATGAAATTCAACACTCCCAGAAGACAGATAAATTCTTGGGTTTGGGTTTTGTTTGGTAGTCTTTGTTATTCCTTCCCAATAGTTTGTTTTTTATTTGTTTGTTTTTAAACATATATTCCTTTTATTATTAATTTGTGGGTGCAGATAGAGTAAGATATTGACTCACAGTCACTGAAAAGGTAAGAGCCTGTTGTGCTTGGGGTGATTGTTCATATCATAACTCTTTAGATGGTCCTTCTTAAATTCAGGAGGAGATAATCAATTTGTATTCCATCATTTGGGCATGGATCAACCTTAGTGCCTGAGATAAGAACAGACCTAAGGGAGGGAGAAGGGAAAAATGTCATGGATTTATATTGAGAAGTCTTTCCCATATGGAGTAGCGTTTCTAACTTAAGAGTGATTTTTGTTTTCATGTTAAAGATCTATATGATGAGATAATTCACAATAATAAATGGTCAGACTTGATCTCAAAAGTATCTTCCAATCTCAACAGCTCTATGATTCTATTCTGTCTGGTCCACCCCCCCTGATAACACAGGTACGCCTAGATCAGATTGCACAGGAATGTGTCCAGGCAGGTTTTGAAAGTCTCCAGATAAGGAGACTACACAACCTCTCTGGGCAGCCTGCTCCAGTGCTCCGTCACCCTCAAGGGAAAAAAAGTTTCTCCTTAAATTCAAGTGAAGTCCCCTGTGTTCTAGTTCATACCTGTTGCCCTTCTCCTATTACTGGCCACTACTGAGAAGAGCTCAACCCCATCCTCATGACCTCCACTCATTATTTATATGCATTTACAAGATCCCCTCTCAGTCTTCTTTTTTTCAAGCTAAAGAGCCCCAAGTCTTTCATTATCTCCTTGTAAAAGTGATGTTCAAGTCCCCTCCTGATCCTTGTGGCCCTCTGTTGAATGCTCTCCAGTAATTCCCTGTCCCTCTTGAACTGGGGAGCGCAGAACTACTCCACGTGTGGCCTCACCAGGGCAGAGTAGAAAGTGGGGAGAGTCTCCCTTCACCTGCTGACCATACTTTTCTTAATGTACCCCAGAATATCATTGCCCTTCTAGTACATGAAGGCAAGTTTCTGGCTGAACAAAAAAGAAAAATACAGTAGCCATTTAACTGTATTTGTTTAAAAGAAGAAAACATTCTTAAATTAAATGCATGAAAATGAAGTGAGATCAGTCTTGCTTGCAAGTCAACTCTAGCCTGCAGGTCAAGAGCACTCCTATGGCAGTTGTGTGCCTTTGACTGTATCTCAGGAATTTTATGGGTTAGCTTTAAGTAGACTTGTTTATAGTCCATGTTGTGGATTTAAAGGACTTGCATGACTAACCACGGAGTTGCAGCTATATGTCTGTTCAGTGAATAAAGGTCTCTTGGAGATTATACTAACTCCCAGAGAAGTTTCCTTCTGGGGAGGCAGTGGGAGATGAGTATTTTCTGTAGTGATTCCATAAAACTCTGAGTGTAGCAATCAACTGCTTGATTTTTGGCTCCTTTCTTCCCACTTCTGTAAAAACTCCCGAGACTTTGTTAAACCAAGTATTCATTACATTTGCCCAGTTAATTTGTACCAGCACTTTTCATTCTCTGAGGCTTTCTTGTAGCATAATTACAGCAGTATTAATTGTTTCATTTGGCCAAAAAAGGCATGAATAGATGCTGACCTCATGAGAGACAGCTTTTTTTCCCCCTGATCCCTTCAGCACAAAAATTCTTATTTTCTTTATTCCACTATGGCTACCTGCCAGAATTTCAAGCTTTAGCCTATGTTCTGACCATTACATCATGCTTTTTAAAGGTTTTCTAAGCAATACTTGATGGGAGAATAATGCTGGTGTCATTTAAACAGATGATAAACCTTTTGTGTCCCTCAAGTCATCTGGAGACCAGTGCTATGCAGGTGCTGACTGCTGCTCACAGCCTCGGTGTATTCCCACTGATATTAATATTTGTTGTGGGTTTGAGATGAGGGCTTTTCTTAGCTAGCTGGGACTTAACAGGGGATGATTTTCACCAAAATTACTACTTAGCCTCTGAGGTACCAACCACCCCCATAACAATAATTACAGTCTGTTTGGGAATGGAATACTCAGTTTCACTTTCTGCTACAGAATCATGTGTCTCACCCAGTATTTGGCAAATTTAAATACTTCTAAGAATGACATTTCAACACATTCCTACAACACTATTGCTCTGAGTAATTCTGCTAACCAATGACAATTAGACAACTGAGTCATATCTGTGTTAGAAAATATAGCCCCCAAAAGGGAAAAATTCTTCTTCCATCTTCTGCCCTGTACTCTAATTTTTGACTATTTTTTAGCTTACAGTGTAGCTTCTGTACAGCGTACAGAAGTTTCACAGGGAACAAAATTAGTTAAAGAAAGAGGTCTAAGTGAACTGGCAATCATCTACATTGAAACAAACACAGGAATGAAAAATGGAGCACAACTTCTATGTCAGCAAGTTTACCTGGAGGAATAGAATAGAATAGAATAGAATAGAATAGAATAGAATAGAATAGAATAGAATAGAATAGACCGGACCAGGTTGGAAGAGACCTTCAAGATCATCACATCCAACCTATCATCCAACACCACCTAATCAACTAAACCATGCAACCAAGCACCCTATCAAGTCTCCTTCTAAACACCTCCAATGATGGTGACTTCACCACCTCCCTGGGCAGCCCATTCCAACGACAAATCACTCTCTCTGTATAGAACTTCTTCCTAACATCCAGTCTAAACCTCCCCTGATGCAGCTTGAGACTGTGTCCTCTTGTTCTGGTGCTGGTTGCCTGGGAGAAGAGACCAGGCCCCACCTGTCTACAGCCTCCGTTCAAGTAGCTCTAGACAGCAATAAGGTCTCCCCTGAGCCTTCTCTTCTCCAGGCTAAGCAACCCCAGCTCCCTCAGCCTCTCCTTTAGGGCTTGTGTTCCAAACCCCTCACCAACTTTGTTGCCCTTCTCTGGACACATTGCAGCATGTCAACATCCTTCCTAAACTGAGGGGCCCAGTACTGGACACAGGACTCAAGGTGTGACCTAACCAGTGCAGTGTACAGGGGCAGAATGGTTTCCCTGCTCCTGCTGGCCACACTGTATGCTTTGGTACTTGCCAGAAACAAAACATTTTGGTGTGGCAGAACTTCAGAAGAAGGGGAGAAATGACAAAAGGATTTTTTACATTGAAATAGGTTTTGTAGAGGTGCCCAAGATAACTTTATTGCTCTCCTGTTGAGTTCCCACATAGCCCTAATGTGTTAGGCTCAGTCTAAAAATAAACAGTGTCTTTTAGCTACAGGCTTCCCCAAAGCCTGACATAGGAAAACAGTTCCAGCCCAGCATGATGAACAGGTTTGAATTCTCCCTTTTGCTTTTTTTCTAATGATCTCAAGCAAATGACATGCTAGTTTCTGGTCTTATTTGTTTTGTAATATCATGAGAGTGATTGCCCTTTGGAATGGGCTGCCCGGGGAGGTGGTGGAGTCACCATGATTGGAGGTGTTCAGGAGGAGACTTGGTAGGGCGCTTGGTGCCATGGTTTAGTTGATTAGGTGGTGTTGGTTTATAGGTTGGACATGATGATCTAGAAGGTTTCTTCCAACCTGGTTTATTCTATTCTGTTCTCTGTCCATAGATGCATGCCTCAAAGCATTTTTTTTTTTTTTTTCTAAATTAGTTGCTTTTGGGATCTCTTTTATCTGGTTATTGGCGATTTTAGTCTAGATCTGAGAACCTCTGTCAAAATTGTTGCAGTTCTGTGAAGTATTTTAATTTTAACAAGTTAGAATTTCCTAAAAGGGAAAAAAAAACCCAACAAAAAAACCCCAACAAAGTACTTTTTGGAAAGTGCTCCCAGCTGGTGCTGTCCAGATCACTGTATCTGGCATTTCTCTGAAATGAGAACAGATGGAAACTTCCAGGGTGTTTCTTCTTGCTCTTCAGGTTTCTAACCATTTGCCTTCAGGAGTTGGCATTTGAGAAACACTATATCTGGTAAGATGCATAAGAAAATGTGAAAGCTGGCAGTACAGAGCAAAATGTTCCTTGAGTTTCATCTCCCTGATCTGTAGCTTCTGAGTTTGCAGCCTTCAGTTTAATAGCTTAACTGAAAGTATTCTCATACAACCAACTCAGGAATAGTTAAGATGTCACTTCCATGGTACTTGCTTTTGATTTTTTTCCTTTCCACCTTTCCTCTTTTTCCCTCTGCTTCTGGCAAATACAGACTTTTTTTCCCCTCTCCCCTTAATCTGGCCACAGACTGTAAATATGACTTCTACTAAAGAACAAGGTTAAAGGCACTCTACACCTCCATGTCAGTTCCTCAGTGAAAGGGAATGGACCAAAGATGCTGTATTGATCAGACTAGGAAGAAGTATTCAGAAGAGGGCTCTGTTCGTATATGTATATTACATTTAATAAATACTCTTAACTTATGCAAGACTTCTGACAGTGCATTGCTAATTTTGGACTGAGCATGGCTCCTTGGTGCACTGGGAGTTTGGCAAAGGAAAGGAAAGTTTTGCTTTTCACTCTAGTCTCCAGCTGAAGTTGTTTCCTAGAATAGAGTTGTTTCTTGGGAACTTTGCACTGATTTGGGACTGAGATTTCTAGATGCTGGCCTCTCATTTTTTGGTCAGTTCTGTTCCAGGATTGTCACATATGTATTAAGAAAATGTTACAACATATATGTGCCAAGAAGAGCAGCTGTAGTGGGTCAGGATAAAGGTCTATCCAGGCACTTACTCTTTCTTTGACAATGATGTAACAGATGCTTTAGAAGAATTTAATAAGACAAGCCTAGAGCAAAGACTCCTCTGCTATTCTTTTCTGGCTCCATTAATTTGGTATGCAGTGACTTCCAGAGCCAGAGATGGTATCTTTGTCTTGACAAATTCCTGATGGAATTTTATTCTGCAGATCCATCAGGCTGAGTTTTGAATCCATGCAAAACACTCAGGGTTCCCATGGCAGTGAATTTGCAGTTTAAACAGACTTTGTGCGAAGATATTTCTCCATTTGTTCATGCTAAAGTTGTTTTTTTTCTTCACATTTAATTTTTCCTAGCTTTTTGACATACACCTGCTCAGGGCTATGCAGGCTTTCTGCTGCCCTGCACAGTTCTGCTAGCTGTGTCTGCTGCATTTCCTGTAAGCTACATGTAGAGCAGTACAGATCTTGGAGACACTCACCTGGGTACCTTTTTCGACTGAGAAAACTTGGGTTTCTGTATATCCCCCTCTTCCTCCCCTCACCCCTTTAAAAAAATATATGAACATCAGATCTTTCACTTTTGTCCCAGGGTTCCGTATTTTCTATAGAGGCTTTGGAAGTCATAGCTTGTGTCTATGCTGTTCCTGGTGCTAAGGCAGATAGACAGAGACTGCCTGTTTTCCACCTTGTAGAGGCTAACTCATTTGAATATCATGTTCTGAGAGGTGTCATGGAAAAAGCAAACCAGGCCACACTTACCTGTTCTTCTCTCTGTCCTAGGTAGCTCTCCAGCGCTCTGCCAGCATATTGAAAAAAACCTTTGTGCAATAGGAGAAGGCAACCTGCAATGTATAATCTTAACTTCATAACAATAAACCCAGAACTCTGGTGGCCTACAACAGAGCCTGTACATCATTTCAAATGCTCCTTTTGCTCCCTATACCCACAATCTATTCCAACCAGTAGTTGTAGGGCAATAGAAACATTGTATGTTTCTCAACAAGATCAACTGCTATGAAAGTCCACATGGTAACCTATGTTAGAGAGTGCTAGCCCCAAGCTGTGTGAAGTAAGTAGCCCTGGACCACTTGGCAGTACCTAATAGTCTTTACTTGTTTTCTAAGCTGTGAAAAGACAGAGTTGTCGCATGGTGCTGAACATGGAAGCATAGGTGGGTTGTCCTCTTGGAGTGTCCCTTGCAGTTGCTCTGCAGAACTGAACCTACCTTCTATACTCAGGTTTGGACCAAATGGAAATAGAGGGTCCTAAAAGAGATGATGTCAGGAGGGCAGGTCTGCAGGGAGGCATAGGACACATTTTCTTTGAATTAGTTTCTTTCTGAAGACCTGAAAGGTAAGCTCAAACCAACTTCAATGAACTTTGTCTTTCAGCAGCTGCTTCTGAACAGCCGTAGCCTACTTCTGCTTCCTCGGCTCTGTGTTGTACCACACAAAGTGCTGCATGTTGTGATGTGCATGAGCTGACATTTGTGCAAGCAACTCTCAAACTAGCTAAACAAGGGAGGGCAAAGGGGATGTTTCTTACAAAGGCATTGCTGACAGAAGAAATAAGTGTCAATCTGTTAAACCTGTATATCTGGTAGCAACTGTTTCTTAGCATATTTGTGTATAACACCATGTCTTCGTAAGAACTGTGGTATAGATCTAAACTGCAGGTCATCATAGTCTTATCTTTAAGCCCATTTCTTCAATGTGCTAATACAAGGAAAAAAAACCAGTTTACAGCCCAGTGTATTTTAATAACAGCAGTAACTAAATTAAGAAGTGAATCTAAGCTTAAAAGACTCCACTCCTCTAAAACCCCTCTCTTTCAGTCTCCTCAGTCAATTCTTGATGGAAACCAGGCTAAGGTCTTCTTGCACTGCTATATGCAAGGTGGAAGAATGACTCCAGACTGATGCCAGCACATGAATGAGGAAAAAACAGGACCAAGATTGACTATTTCAAGTCCAGAAGTCTTGACTTCATTTCCCTTTGCCTTTTAACTCTGCATAATATTGGAAGATTCAGGGTGTTAGGTTTTTTTGTTTGTTTGTTTGTTTGTCTTTTTAAATGAAAGAATGTAAAGCAAAATAAATTTCTGTATCTGGAAATCTGTTTTTATGTGGAAATCTGGCATACAGAGGTTCTTTCCTTTGACAAGACTCTACTTCTGTGAGGTTTTCCACATACAATGTTTAAAAGATTAAGCAGTACAAACTGCCAAGTTGTCAGCATTTTCTTTCTGGACTCACGGTTGCTATAGCCTTCAGTTTGATGCTGTTTGATGCTTTCCAAGTAGGAGCAGAGGTTTCTTTGTGAGTGTTTAGCCATGAAATACTCAAAGCAATCACTTGGAGTTGTGCAGCTCAGCCCCTGTGAACAATCCCTGCTTTGCCAAAATCTTTTACTTGCAAAAAAAGTTGTGATAGACTTTCATTGAACATAGTCTGCATCAGACTATCAAAAGAGTATCTCCGACAATTTTGTGTCACCTTATATGTGACTTGTGTTTTGTGTAAGACTTGTGTAGGCTTGAAATGACAAAACCAAATGAAGAATTGTTGGAAATAGGAAGTAGTGGATCACTGAAATAGGGATTCATTTATCAAATAGAAAAATCAAGCCCACGAGAACTTGCCATTTCTCCCAGCCCCACAAAAGATTGTGTTGCTGAGAACAAAACTCACTTCTTTGGAATTTCTACTCAGTGTTTCAGTTCAAAACTGTTTGGTACAAAATGACACAACTGCACAAAGTGGAGCAACTCATCAGCTGGGGACAGTTCTGACAATACTCAAGACTGTATATTAAGGTATCAGTAACATCTTCCAGTCTTGCTGGCAGGAGAAAGAAGAGAGCACTAATTCTTTTTTGTTTATGCTAGTTTGGCTGGTTTGCATTATTGATATGTCCCTTGAAACTTTCTCTGATCATTTCCCATTGAGCACAAGGCAAATGGTGGTAAGCAGAGACCTGGCCTAGCTGCTGGACCTTCTCCTGCTTAACTCAGCATCAGAGCTGTTCTTAGGAGCAGCAGCAGATGTTTCTGCTTTTTAAGGACTGTGGGAACATGGTTTAACTTTTTTATTTTCCCTCCTTTGTAGGAACAAATGCCAATATAGCTGAAGTCCAAAAAGCTTGACCTCAGCCTCATGTTATTATTGGAAGGTATTGCGACTGGATATCCTATTATCCATTCTGAAGTGATAGGATGATTGTTATTAATGCTGTATTGGCTTTTTCGTGCACAGTTTCTATGTGTTTGTTACTCAGCTACTTCCTGGCAATAAACAGGGGAACATATAATCACTGCCTCATTCAGTGCAAGGGGTTTCATCTTGTTTTGAAAGCATGAGACAAGCTTAGAAATAAACTTAGTAGCAACCAACGCAACACATTCTCTTTGTCTTCTTAGCGCCATAAGCAGTCACCCAGAATGTGGCATTAAAGGGATCCTTTTCAGTTCTGGCAGTAAGGTGTGACTGTCCTGAGTGCCCAGATGCTTTTGCCAAAGAGACTCTTGCTAGAGGGGATACACTTTCATGAAAAGATGGGCTGTATACCGTATTTCTGAGTGCGAATTAACAGCTTTCATTTCTAGCAGAAAGTCATTAGAAGTATACTTAGCAGTGCTTGATAGGCTAAGAGCCAAATTCATGCATCCCTTGCCCTCCCTGCTCAAGTCCCAGTATTTTCAAGGTGTAAAGGCTCTGTGGCAGGTCTCAACACTGGCTTTTCCCTGAAGAAGAGATGACCTTACAGAGTGTCTGGTGAGGAGCTGTGGGACAAAGCTGTGGCTAGACAGGGTATGAAACACATAACTGCTTTTGCAACATGGCCTCTGACTTCCCTCCTACTCCTTGGTTACCTCCAGCAGCTCAGAAAAGTAGCCGATTGGCTGCATCTTGTGCTCAGAGTCATAAAGTGGGAATGACATCTTGGGACTTGGTTGGACAATTGCAATTCCTCAAGGGCAGGAATGAGGAGGAGGGCATTTGGGGCATGCAGGATCTATCTGTTATGCTGCCCAGCAAAGAAAAACCAATTCCTTCTCCCAGAAAGAGTTTTGCCACTTGGCTTCTTTGAGCAACTGTTGTCACAAGCCCAACTGTCAATGTGGCATTTGGTGGTGGTCTTACAAGGATAGCGTGTTAGCAAGTTGAATTTACCATTGGTGCATGTTACACAATAATGAACTAAGATTATATGGTCACTAGGCAGAGACTGACAAACTTCACAGCCATGTTATGCTTCAACCTCTCCATCCTTTGTCCTTTCCCTCTCTGACACTAGTTTTGCAGTCAACCCCAGTGTCAGTGGCACCAGGAACAGACAAGAGAACCTTTATTCTAGATGCTGGGCATCCTAAGCCCTCTCACTTCTACATTTAACAATGAATTTCCATAGCATGGCATGATGAGAACATTTCTACTGTCATTAGTAACTCCATGTAGTATTTTTATGGATATAAAATGTCATGGAAGACTCTGTACTTTTTGCAGGGGTCAGTTATAAAGGCAGACAGCTTAACTTGTTGTGTCCTCCACAGAAGCATGATAGCACAACCCTCTATAGTGTTAATCTGATGTTCAAATGTTTCCTATCTGCCACACAATGAACATCAGTGTAATTTACATTAAAATATCTGGTGGTGAAATGTGCCTGAAACACAGATGTGTACAATATGGTGATTCCCTTGGTTCCCATGGGAGTGGTGCTGCTTGCACAGAGGCTCTCTCCAACTCCAGCTGTGGAGCAGGACCAGTTCTCGCTTGCCTTCTTGTCCTGTGCTTGTAATGCCCTTAATGCTGTGGGTACCCTTGTCTGTAACTGGTACTGGAAGGCTCTGTGGCAATACCAATAGATAGCTCTCACAGCTGGACCATTTTAGATTTGCTTGGCTTGACTGTGGCTTGTTTTTTTTCAAACTTGGATCTTTTGTACATTTGAACTGAAGAGTGAAGGCCATTTCACTTCCCTATCACATCAGAGTGAACCTGCTGCTCTGATTAAAAACTGTTTTTTCTCTTTCTTTCCTTTCTTTTATATTTCACATTGTATTTCCAGTTATCTATACAAATGTAAACTGTTTCACGTTAAATGTTTATGATGTTCATGATTACACTGTTGAGACACGATGAAATACGTTACTTACCTGGCCTGCATTAGGAATAGCATGGCCAGCAGGAGCAGGGAAGTCGTTGTGCCCCTGGACTCTGCATTGGTTAGGCCACACCTTGAGTACTGTGACCAGTTCTGGTCCCCCCAGTTTAAGAAGGACATTGAAACACTTGAACATGTCCAGAGAAGGGCAACAAGGCTGGGGAGAGGCCTTGAACACAAGCCCTATGAGGAGAGGCTGAGGGGGCTGGGATTGTTTAGCCTGGAGAAGAGGAGGCTCAGGGGTGACCTCACTGCCCTCTACAACTACCTGAAAGGTGGTTGTAGCTGGGAAGGGGTTGGTCTCTTCTCCCAGGCAACCAGCACCAGAACAAGGGGACACAGTCTCAAGCTGCACCAGAGGAGGTTTAGACTCGAGGTGAGGAGAAAGTTCTTCATGGAGAGTCGTTTGTCATTGGAATGGGCTGCCTGGGGAGGTGGTGGAGTCACCGTCCCTGGAGGCATTCAAGAGGGGATTGGACGTGGCACTTGGTGCCATGGTCTAGTCATGAGGTCTGTGTTTATAGGTTGGACTCGATGATCCTCGAGGTCTCTTCCAACCTTAGTTGTACTGTGATACTGTGATACTTGTACCACCGCCAAAATGCTTTGGCATTGCTAAGAATAATTTGGGATGTACTGCCATCTAACGGCTGTGCTAACAACAGGGGAACAGATGGGCGAGCTTGGCTCAGATTCAGAAACAAGAAAAGTTTTACAGCTGCAATATGGGAAGTGCATTTAAAGTACATTGCTCTGGTCTGCTGTAGGAGTCTATACAGGAACATGGACATACTTGTATTTTACTGACAAGTAACTTGAAAAATTTTTGAGCCTGTGTCGTTAAACTTAGTGGCTCTCAAAGTAGTTTTTAATTCCAGTTTTAGAGAGGTCTTCCTCTGGCTGTGGCCTGACCTCTTAGTAGCAAAAGAGTGCAAATAAATGCTTGTGGTATTCTGAAACAGAAGTGTTTGCCAGGACCATCTTTCACCTCCTCTGCAGAAAACCCTCTTCGAAACAGCCTTCCTCATGCATTTTGCCATGATTTCTTCTGAGTGTGGAAACAGTACCTACTCCCAGCAAAGCTTTGAATATTTCTACTGGCAAACAGATTTCTTTTTTTCCTGCCAATGATTTGACCATGTTGGAGCATGAGCCTTGACGGCCATGAGCTCCTGGCCAGAGGCTGCAAAACAGTTAGCACACAGGGAAACCCACTGGGAGCACACATGGGAAATCCTACAGAGAGGGGACTGTGCTTCTGCATATGTTTTGCACAGTAGTGGGATTGTTGGTCCTGTAATCAAATAGGGAGGAAAATGGTGAAAGACTAACAATGGCAAAGTATCTTCCCTTGCCTCTGCAGCCCCAGCAAAGTCCTCTCTTCCTGCAAAGCCTGGTACTTTGTGGAGCATGTGTACACCCTGTTTCTCTCATTTAACCTGCATTTGGCTGCCCTAAACCTCCTTCTGCTCAATGCCTGTCCCTGTGTGTTTAATCCAAGCCATGCCCTGGATTTTGCTTTGCTGGTGCTGCAGCATCCCAGAAGCATCCAAGGGACATGTGGCCCCTTGTGTGTATGGGTAACTGTGAACAAAGGCAGATCTTGGGGCAGAAGCAGTCTTCTGGCTGAAGTGGTGTTCCAATAAATATTTTCCTCAGCTCTGCATCACCTAGAGAATAACCCCACTTTAAAAAATGTTCCTTGATCAATTTAAACTGATTTTCTTTTGATAAACCACTCCTTTGAGCATCGTTCCACAGCCTTGTGTAGACCTAAATGCATGGTACACTGCAACTGTCCAAGCAGTGTTGAATAGTTTCTTAACCTGTTGTATTTCCCAGGAGGAGTGGGGAATATAAACATTTCCTTCTTTCTATATTTTTCAGTGGCAGTTTTGCATGCCTATCTGATATCAGATAGATATCCATCCAGAAGATGTATGGAGTGTGTACCTCATCTGCTATGGTTCACATCTCAAGCTTAACTGAAGGGAGGGGTGGGAACGATACGACTTCAAAAATGCAACAGTTACAGAAATAACCATGTATTAACTGAATCAACTGGGTGAAAGTTCTGGCAATAAGATTAAATTGGTTAATTCCCATAAGAATTGGAGAGTTAAACCCACATTCAAATATTCTGACATAAAAAGTTAATATATTCTTTCAAATCTTATTTTTAAAAAGCCAACCATAACACTATGCTTAATTTACC
Organism: Melanerpes aurifrons; assembly: GCA_011125475.1. NCBI lineage: Eukaryota > Metazoa > Chordata > Aves > Piciformes > Picidae > Melanerpes > Melanerpes aurifrons. The sequence continues at coordinate 25,247,327 of WWNC01000003.1, forward strand.
TATGGATAATGATGGCCTCTGGGAGTGCAAACAAGTTGAATTAAGTAACTAAAAAATAAGCATATGAAGATCATTCTGTCAATGTCCCATAGAGTGCATCCCCAGTTAATACCATAGCCTCCAACTGATCAGTGCTATGGACTTGCTCCTCTGGGGAAATTAAATCCTACACAGCCTTCAAACAGGTAACTGCTGGCAGTAGAAAAGTCACTCTGGAAATATGCACAAGGAAGTTATATATAGTAAAGAAAACTGTTCTCCACTCTGTGTGCAGGGAAGGTGCATACAAAGGGTTATGCTTCAAAAGGGAAGCTTTTATTCTCTGCAGTAACAGGACCAGTGAACAAGAAGTGCAGTCTGAAGTTTGTTGATATGTGCAAGGTTTCCAGTAAAGATCAAGTTGCCATTGCTCAGGTGTAACCTCTTCCTGCCAGGCTGCTTGCCTGAACCCAGGCTGAACCCTGAGACAAGAGGCTTCTGGTGCATTGCGTATATATGTTTTTCTCCTCAGATTCTTCAATCTTGCAGTGAGTAATTCTGGATGAGGATCACCCCTGGCCTGGACTGAACTGCACCCAAGGTCAGTTTGGCTTAGGCTCTGCTTGCCCAGCAGTCACAGTGTTGTTCCAAGAGTGATTTATCCTACTACACCCAAAGGAACTCTGTTCCTGTGTCAGGTGGTGTGTGTAACTAGGAAATTATATTTTTCACTCAGACACTGAAATTCCACCAAGGACAAAGTTCTTAAATCTCATGTAACTTTGATCATTCAAATAAAATCTAGTTGCCAACAGGAGGTCAAAGGAAATAATTTAAACTTGCAAAGGAAGGGTTTAATGCATTTGGCCCAAGCTGAACTGTAAGACAAGATCTTAAGTTGCTTTATTAGCTCTGTCTTCTGAGATGACTCCAGCAAGCATAGTGCTGCAGTTCAAATACAGTAACTCTTATAGTAATCAGTTTGTTGTTGTTTGTTATTTTACATGTTTATTTTTTTTTTAATGCTTGTACAGTGTAACAGCATTTGGTGAGATGGTAAACTAGTTCAGAAGAAGGAGCAATGTTTTATGGGGTTTTTTCCTGTTCTGTTCCCATTGCAGAGATAAGGCAGCAGGAATCATTTTGGGAGTCTTCCTTTCAAAAACTGTGATGTCAGCTAGTAAAATTTGCTCTATTCACTGCTTAGTAGCTCATTTGTAGTTATCTTTAGCACTGAGTGATTTGAACCTAATCCTCATTTAATGTGGTAGAGTCAGCACTCTGTTTTCCTACCTGGGAGTGCTGCTACTACCCTGATGTATTTGGTTTGCTCTTCCTACCCAGTGCCTTTCCTGAGGCAATGACAAAACCTCTCCTGCAATCGAGCTTAGTTTTTCTATTCCCTTAAAACCACTTTCTCACTCAACAGACCACATATGACAGTCACTGCAGACAGCTGCACTTTCTGAAGAAAGGAAACATTTAAAACACAAAGTGAAATTTCCATTCAGCAGAAGTCATCAAATCTTCTGCTTACACCCTAAAATGCTGAGTTGTCAAGAGCCTTCCCTGGACCAATACACAGCTGCTGACTCTTAGTGAATAATATGCGCTTCCTTCTCACCCACACAGAACTGGCTGCAAGGGTATGGGCACTTGGTAAATCTTAGAATATTGATGTTCTGAGCTGATTAATTAATTGTGACTTCTTCAACTATGTTAGTTTTCCAAGCATAGACTTCGGTGGTTCTTGATGTCGAGTGTCTCTCCTCAGGCTGCTAGGCTAAAGCTAAGTTCACATCAGTTAAACCTCTGTATTCCTTTTAGAAAGAAATTTTTTCTTCATCTGGCCCAGGGGGCTGGAACATCTCTCTTATGAGGATGAGCTGAGAGAAGGCTGTGGGGACATCTTATTGCAGCATTTCAATACTCCAAGGGGGCTTACAGGAAAAATAGGAAGAATATTTCTAATGAGGCCTTTTGCATCAGGACAAGGGATAATTGTTTTAAAAGAGAGTAAATTTAGATATGAGGATGACATTCTTTACACTGAGGGTAGTGAACCATTGGCACAGCTTGCCCAGAGAGGTGGTAGAAGCCCCATTCCTGGAACCTTTTGGATTCACATTGGACAGGGCTTTGGGCAACCTGATGTAGTTAAGGATGTCCCTGCTCACTGTGGAGGGTTTGGAATATATGGCCTATGAAGGTCCGTTCCACCCTAAAGCATTCTATGATTATGACATCCCCTGGGTAATGTAGATCTGGCTTTCAAAACTGCACTGCTGAAACTGTGTTAGAGGACATTTTGTCTTTCTGCTCTGCAGTGCCAAGGCTTTCCAGTTTGGTCAGTGTTTTGTAGTTTGTCTTGGCGTGACATTGCTCACTCATACTGACAACCTAACATTGCTGTGCACACAAGAGTAATCATCATGTCTGTCTCCAAGTAGTTGTGGTGGGACTTCATCAGTGTAGCTCTTATTTGTGTTATGCAGATTCAGTATTCATTTTCCTCAGTGGCTGCAGAAAATGTGCACAATGGGACAGATAAAGGAGAAGTATATGTGTGCACCCACCACAAATGTGGTCTGTAAGTTGTTTTAAGTTGATTTTCTCCTGGGGATTACAAACCAGTGAAAAAAATCTTTCCAGCTGTGGGCTCTTGGTGGAACAACAGGCAGCTATAGATGCTCTTAATACACTCTTTAAGCCATTTAAAACAACTCACACGTTTGTCAGTCTGTGGCATACATCCAGTGAAAAGTGGACTAATCTCTTCTTTGGTAAAAGTCTACCATTGATTTCCATAATGGCAGAAACTAACCCTTATATTTTCCACTTTTTTAGTAACATACCTCTGAGATGGCACTTCTCGATGGAGACATCTAAGAAATCTCTGAATTACAAACAAATGTGACCTGAAGTGGGGCCAGAAGATCTGAGCTTTGGTGTCATGAAGACCAGAGCTTGCCAGCTACACATATAAGTGTCCACAGAGCAGAAAGCAACATATTTCTCATGAAAACTCTGGATTAGGACAGAGCACTGGTTATAGCTGGGCTAGGAGTATAGACAGCCATATATATATAATTCATCACCAGATGCATTTTGAAGTAAAAGTATTTCATGTCAGGAAAGGCATGTTTGCCACTCTATATTTCAGTTGTAAAGGACTTACTGGAACTTTGACAGCAGCTGAATGTTAGATACACCATGGGCTTTGTCAGCACAAACTAGACTTGCACAACACATGTTGAATGCCCAAATCATTCTACTGAGACTGGTAAAGGCTGCAGTAAACCAGGAGAAACTGAAGAATAAACATGTATGAACTAGTTTACCAGTTTGTTGCACTGTTAATGATTACCCACTCTTCACTATGGAGCAGCACAAATAGCATAGTTGGCATATCTAACCATTAGGCAGCAAATGCATTTGCTTCCATCCAGACTGAATCACTAATGGGAGAATGTGCTGTTACACATTAATCATGTCCAGTGGGGACTGGCTGAAACCATTAGTCCCTGGAGCAGGAGCCATGTCCATGGCAGGGCTAGGATGCTTCACTGAGAGACTGAAACCCCAGCTCCAAAACAGGGCTACTGTGGGCAAGGAAGCACCTATGCCAACCCATACAGGCTGGGGTATGGGGTATTCTGGGGTAACTGGGTGGCTGGAAGGACAGAGAAGAGAAGGCAGCAAGCCTGGAAATTATTTGCTTAGAGGCCAGGATCATCTTGTACAAATCATGCACCTAAGAGAGGTTGAGAGACTTCAGTGACTGACAAGAGGTGTTAGACGAACATTCCGCAAACTTTTCTTCTCTATGGGAGGCAGAGGAACTGACTTCTCTGTGAAATAGGGGACTGACTTTGGCCACTGGACAATTGTGTCTGAAATCAGAGAGGTACTGAATAGACAGGGGAGCCCTGCTGAGCTGCTCCTTGGCTGCTCTTTAGGAGTGGCCTGAGACCTGGAAGAGCATCTGGAGGGATTCCTTACCCAAACGGGGAGATGACTGCAGGGCAGCAAGGCTGTGCGGATGCATCACTCAGCCGGCTTCTGCGCTCTGGCTGCTCATGCCATGTCTGACAGCCTGTTTGCTTGTGCGGGCTGCTCCGCTTGGAAGTGCCTTATCCCAAGTGGAGTATTCATACATATTCTTGTAACTCATTGAACCCCTCTTTGCTCTCATGGCAAATAGCTGCCTAGATGTACTTAATCCAAAAACAAGTGTTGTAGATTATAAATAGCTTCTTCACACACTAGAACTGTTTTCCAAGGAAATATTTGGATGCAATGCCTGAAGGAAGAGTCAGTAAAGACTTAGTTCAATTAAATGCCAAACTATGCACTGCTGATTTCCCCTGCTATTTGGTAGAAATGAGTTATTGTCAGGACTGTTTCTTTGTTTGCTGTTTCTTTTCCTTAATCTTTAGGCAGGAAAATAACTAACTTTAGTAACGTCTGCAGTCATAAAATCAAAACACTTTGTTTTCTGGGGTATTGAAATCACCCTTACCTATATGAGAAATAAAATTAAGTGTCATTCAACAAATATTTGTTTTCTCTGCATGTCTGTCCTTTTGTTGTTTGCTTTTTTATTGTTGTTGTTCTTTCTTTTTTTTCCCTTGGATGAAGCATGGACCTGGAAAAGCTATTACTTCATACACTGCAAAAGAGAGAAATACAGTTTGCTGGCTGCAAAGAGCCATTTGGAATTACAAGAACAAAGTAACTTAATTCTCCAGTGATTTGGTTCTTCCAGAGCTCTTCTGGAGGTGGTGAACATTGTTAAGCACTTTAATAGAGCTGACTGACTTATTTTTTACAAGTACTTGAATCTCTGTTATCACAGAATCCCAAGGCCTTAAAGACCTGATTTTGTATTGCTTGAAGACCCCTGGAAAGTGTGCATCATTAATCACCAGGCATGTCAGTCCCCTGTGGGGTCTGACAGTGAGGGGCATGAAGGGACTGAGGCCCAGATCCTAGAAGGTCTTGACGTGCCTAATGACTGCCATCTTCCTGGGGAATATGGAGCCTCTGTGGCTTTGGAGATCCAGTGACTCATCCGCTAGTTGCGAGGAAACAGATACCTGAACTCAGATCTCTCTGTTCTGGGACCACATGGAGTATGCTACCTTGTGCATTCAGTGTTGCTGGTAAATCCACCAACTGAACTATTTGCTTTTATTTTACAGTGGTCACCCATGCTGTGAGTGTTACCGCTGGAAACTTAGAGCGATCAGTGTGGGCAGCACTGATAACATCAGGGCTGCTCAGCATAGCCTCAGGTGGGAGGACATCTGTTTTCAGCTTTCATTCTCGGTTGTGTCAAGTACAGTGTATGCAAAAGAAAATACAGAAGGTATTGAAGCCAGTCTCTGGGATAGATGCAAGCCCTTCACAGCTGCTGCTAAGCTGCTGCTGGCTTTTTCTGTGTCCTGTTTGCACAATGGGCAGTGAAGGTGAGACAGGACACTGAGCTTTCAGTTTCACAGTATCACAGTATCACAGTATCGCCAAGGTTGGAAGAGACCTCCAGGATCATCGAGTCCAACCTGTCACCACAGACCCATGACTAGACCATGGTACCAAGTGCCACGTCCAATCTCCTCTTGAACACCTCCAGGGATGGTGACTCCACCACCTCCCCAGGCAGCACATTCCAATGGCTAATGACTCTCTCAGTGAAGAACTTTCTCCTCACCTCGAGCTTAAACTTCCCCTGGTGCAGCTTGAGACTGTGTCCCCTTGTTCTGGTGCTGGTTGCCTGGGAAAAGAGAACGACCCCTTCCTGGCTACAACCTCCCTTCAGGTAGTTGTGGAGGACAATGAGGTCACCCCTGAGCCTCCTCTTCTCCAGGCTAAACAATCCCAGCTCCCCCAGCCTCTCATCATAAGGCTTGTGCTCAAGGCCTCTCCCCAGCCTTGTTGCCCTTCTCTGGACACGTTCAAGTGTTTCGATGTCCTTCTTAAACTGAGGGGCCCAGAACTGGACACAGGACTCAAGGTGTGGCCTAACCAGTGCAGAGTCCAGGGGCACAATGACTTCCCTGCTCCTGCTGGCCACACTATTCCTAATGCAGGCCAGGATGCCATTGGCCCTCTTGGCCACCTGGGCACAGTGTCGGCTCATATTCAGGTGGTTGTCGATCAGCACCCCCAGGGCCCTCTCTGTCTGGGAGCTCTCCAGCCACTCTGACCCCAGCCTGTAGCTCTGCATGGGATTGCTTTGGCCCAAGTGCAGCACTCGGCACTTGGACTTGTTGAATGACATCCCGTTGGACTCCGCCCATCTGTCCAGTTGGTCGAGGTCCCTCTGCAGAGCCCTTCCACCCTCTAACTGACTAACATCTGCTCCTAACTTGGTGTCATCTGCAAACTTGCTGACTTAATCCCCTCATCCAGATCATCAATGAAGATGTTAAAGAGGACAGGGCCCAGCACTGATCCCTGGGGGACACCACTGGTGACTGGCCGCCAGCTGGATGTGGGACCATTCACCACCACTCTCTGGGCTCGGCCCTCCAGCCTGTGTTTCCTGTGTTTTGAGCTAGCATGGACACTTCTACAAGTTGCTGTCACATTTTGGGATTGAAATACAGATACATGAATGGAGAATGGAGACAGAACTGTGGGGTTAATCCCCAGAAATGCCCTACTCCGTTTAAGGTAATGGTTGCTTTAAAGTTGTGCAGTTGGTACAGGTGGCAAGAGGAGCAAAAGTTGATGGCAAAAGGTAGCATTGGTTTTCTTGCATGAGTGTATATGATGTTAGTGATGAAGATCTTCTTGAAAGATGCAAGGCATCCAGATCATGCCCTGTCTGCTTGCAGCATTAAAGGTTCTACAGAGGGTAAATGTGAACAGGAGTGTGTGGCACAAATTCATTGGTGTAAAGCACCAACAATTCCTTTCTCAGGCAAATCACTCTTCTAGTGACAGACAAGGATTAGGACACATTTAGCCTGGAGTCAAACCAGATGTAAATTGCTTGTTTAGGAGAGAAAGATCCTTTTCCAGGAAAATGTCTGTATTTATACTAGCAATTAACACTTCAATAAATGGTCATCTGAATGTGAATTTTCCCTTTTTCTGTCAGGAAAATTATCTTTCCCACCATGCTTTGTTTGCTTCCTGCTTGTGCTCAACAGACTTTTAAAGTCTGTCATATTCATCATTGTTCACTGAAAGTCATCACTTTGCAAAAGATTATTTATTTATTATTTTTTAAAAACTGCTTTTTGTCCCTATGAGTGTCCCATGGCACTGCTTGAAACTTCTTCCTCTTTGTCCATCCACTATGAGGGACTAGTCCAGAACCAGCACTGGTACTCTTGAAATAGGCTCTGACAGATCTGTTTTTCATATTTCATATACTTTTCACACAGCCACTCACAGAATTACACAGCATTTATTGCTGATCATGCCGGGTGCCTGGAGATTCATTTTCCTGTGATGAATGTGCCAGAGAGTATTTCTGAGTAATTTATTGTTGATTTGTGAGAGTGGCCAGTCCTCATAGAAAACAGTCTTTTATCTCTGACACAACCAGCATGGCTTTAATGGGAAGGGACTCTTTAACTGAGACAGTTTAAAAACACTTGCCTTTTGACCCCTTTCTTTGAGATGTGATTGAATGTGTGGAGTGTTTTTGCAAGGAGTGCAGAATAAATAAGCAGTGAGTGAGCTGTCACAAGCTGTGGAGTGAAGGTCATATTCTTCTTTTTCACATGTGTTTTGCCAGGTTAACTTCAACGAAATGAGGGACTGGTCCGAATTGAGCTAATTTCTGTGATGAGTTTCATGTGTTGCAACAAAGGGAAGAGCAAAACTCCAGTAAAAGATGCCTTATTTAGAAAGAAATCAGAGGGGGGGAAAGTGTATCACTACTAATAAGGTGACAAAAACAACATGCAGGAGATAAAAAGCATACATGAAAATCAACTCACTGTTATTTCCATGTCAGGGAAAAATGCAGTGCCAAAATGCACTGCAGTGCAAAGCCGTCACTTTCTGTTTAAACAACCATGCCAGGTTGCTTTTTGGTTTGAATAACACACCTCAGTCTGTGAGTGGAAGGGTATTATAAGTTTTGCTCACTTATAAATTACATGCAAACTAAAATATTTCTTCCCTAGTAGATTAGGTTGGGAGATGAGGGATGTGTGCATACATTCATGTGTGTCCCTGCTTTTTCAAGGAAGGCAGATGCAGTCAGCAGCCCAGAAGACGCAGAATTCAAAGACTGAAGCATACCCATCCATCTCTCAAGCCTTTGTGCATCTGCCTTTGCCCATAACTATACAAACAAGGGCACAAGGTCTGGAAAACATTGGGGTTTCCATCCAGTTTCATTCATGTTAATGCATCTGCCAGTAGAGAGTGCCCATGGCTCTGCAGGATCTTGAGCCAAAGAAAATACAGCTGGGAGGAGATGCCACAGCAGGGGCACATGTACAGAGTCTCTAGCCTGCATTTGCTTTGGCATGGGCTCCAAGGATTGCCATGAGCAGAGCAGCATGAGGGCTACTTTGCTTTCATCACAGACTTTCCTCAGCTTCCCTACATAGCTTTGAGTATGTGCAGTACTTTGAAACAATGTTAAGGCAAGCTGTAGAAAAGCAGCTTTTTCACAGGTGTAACCACAGCTACCTGAAATACCATGGGCTGTATCAAACCTTAGTTGGATACCAGCTGCACGGCTATTGAGACAATTTTGCCTGCTCTGCAGGTGGGATCATAGTCTGCGGGAAGCTCCATGTGCAGAGCCAGACCATTTACAGATACCTCAGCTTAATGTGACTTGCTGTGAGTGAGTCAATAATGGAGAAACTTTATTTTAGCAGCCCTGGAAGAAGACACTTCAGTGTGCAGCACTACTCAAAGGAATCCATGTAAGGACCAAGTAGGAAACTGCAGTTATGTATTCTGTAGTGTGAAATGACTACTTTTATACCTAAGAGGTATATTTTGCACTTCTAAAGATGTACCTTTTATATTCTTATACTCTCATCAGGGTCAAATTTTGCCCTTCAAATACCTTAGACTTTATGTAAGCAAACCTGACCAAAGGTGGGAAAGAAGAGATTAGGTTTTGTTGTAGACCATGTGCTGAGGTTCAGAGATTAGGACCCACAGGTTTACAAGTATTTAGTCTGTGGAAGTTCTGGGCCTATGTCATTTACCCAAGGTCGTGCAAGCAAATTGAGGCAGAGCAAGCAATTGAAAGAATTTTCTCCACTGTTTTGCCTGATTGTGTGCATGAGAATTACATGTGTGTGTGAGCATGTTGAAAAACACAATTTAGGACAGCTACTTCATCCATTCTCTTCTAATGGCTTCCACAAATGTATCTTGATGCCCTACTTACTAGAACTTCTTTCCTAGAATTTATAAACCATTGACTGAAGCTGATACATCTTTGTTCCTCCATGAGCAGTATTCCATATTCCAAAATAAAGGCTTATTGATCAACCATATGTAATTCAAAACAGACAAGCCACCTTTCAGTTGTGGGAGACATTTTCACTAAGGTCTCCTCTTGCTGAAGCCTTTATATGTAGTTTCTTCACTTTTCAGTGTGCACTTTTCAAAGACAAACCCTCCACCTTGCTGGTGTGTGTAGTGTGTTGTTATGATCATTTACAAACCCTTTTTGGTGGCATATACATGCAACAGTCTTGAGTGTTGCATATCCTTTGCCAGCAACTTGCACAGTAAAACAGGGATGCCACAGCTTTTTTAATTAAAGGACCATCTAATTTCATTGGGTAAGAATGCCACCATGATGAGCACTTGCAAGCAGAAGCACTGCAGTTTGAGTTTTAGCTTAATATGCATCATCTGGTTTCCCACCTTTTCTGTTTCTTGTAATACATGTGTGGGAGCTGTGCAGGAATTCATATGTGTCTTGGGTTAAAAACTGATTTCTTGGTCACTGACCTTCCAAAGTCTTTCTCACCACCCAGGGCTTCTAGAGAATGACATTGCTATGGGATTATCATCACAGAAGTGATTGCTACTTTAGGTGGAAAGCCTCATAAACTTCAGAAGCACAGGGACTTCTTTCAACTGTTACAAAGACTGGGTGGAAAGGATCTGTTTATCTTGCTGTCCCTGCTCTTAGAGCAAAGGCCCAAGCTTGTCAACTGACAAGAAGCACATACACACCTCAGAGGCCAATGGTGTTTTATAGCTGGGATGCCATGGAAGATTTCACATTCTTAGCTCTAATCTCTTATAAGAAAATGGAATTAAAACCTAACTCTCAAGAAAATAAGTCAGGTCTGGATAGCATCGTGCCATGCTCCCTGTATCCCTCAGGATTTGTTTTTGGTGGATTAGAGCTATCATTTACCTATTTTCTGCTTGGTCAGCAGGGCTATTGTTTTAGCTGATATTTTCAAAAGGTATTTATTTTTGCTGCTAATCTAAGATGAGCCCTGTAATTATCTGTGAAATGGAAGAAGCAATCTGGGGCAATTCCTTTCTGTGGCTGTGATGGCCTATGTAGGCAATGCTGGATGGTCACTATTGCAATGTTTTCCACAGCGCTTTTTCCATTGCTATTTTAAAAATAGTTGCATCACATTTCAGCTACCTCTGTCCTTCTTTAATGTGTTTTACTAAAAAAGCCTCTGTCAGAAAGCAGAGACTTTTTGTCTCTTAGATGGATTAAGTGCCACAATAGTGTTTGTGATGAGCAGTATCTTCTTTCTGCCTCGATATTTTTATTTGATGTGTATTTTGTGCCATATTTCACATGTTTGGCTCCAGAAATAAGAGAACACCTTATCCCTGCTAGGCAAAATAAATAAAATATTTTAAACTTTCACAGTGTTTCATCTTTTCAATATACAACATAGAATGGGTAGAGAAATGGGATAAGAAGTATAACAGCCTTCCCTTAGATTTTTAGCCCTTCTCCTTGTCCTCTGCTCTTTGCCACCCAGATATAGCTTGGTGCTACTACGACCATTTCACTATCTTCTCAGTATCACTTCCTACCTATTGTCTGCTCTGACACTCTGACAGATGCTCTGCAAGCTGCTTTAGTATCCTCTTTCAGGATGTAGAGTCATAGAATCATAGAACGGTAGAGGTTGGAAGAGACTTCTGGAGATTGTCTAGTCCAACCCTCTGCTAATGCAGGAAAACCTATGTCAGGTTGCACAGGAATGCATCCAGGTGGTTTTGAAAATCTTTGGAGAAGGAGACTCTACCACCTCTCTGGGCATCCTGCTCCAGTGCTCTGTAACCCTCATAGTAAAGATGTTTCTCCTTAAATTTGAGTGTTGTTCCCCATCCAGCCTCAACATGGGAGCCCGGAACTGGACACAATACTCCAAGACTGGCCTCAACATAGCAGAGTAGAGGGTAAGGAGAACCTCCCTCAACCTGCTGGCTGCACCTCAGAATTCCATTGTCCTTCTTAGCCACAAGGACACATTGCTGGCTGGTGGTGATCTTCTTGCCTGTTAGAATTCCCAGGTCCTTTTTGACAGAACTGCTTTCAAACAGGTCAACCCCTAACCTATACTGATACATGGGGTTATTCCTCCCCAGGTGCAGGACTCTGCACTTGCTCTTGTTGAACTTCATGAGGTTCATGTCTGCCCAGCACTCCAGCCTGTCCAGGTCTTGCTGAATGGCAGCACAGCCTTCTGGTGCATCAGCCACTCCTCCCAGTTTTGTGTCATCAGCAAACTTACTCAGAGCACACTCCATCCATTCATCCAGGTTGCTGGTGAAGACATGGAATTATACTGGACCCAGTACTGGCCCCTGGGGAACACCACTAGCCACAAGCTTCCAATTAGACCCTGCACCATTGATCACAACCCTCTGAGTTCATTCGGCCAGTTCTCAATCCCCCTCACAGTGCAATCATCCAGCCCACACTATCTAAGCTTCTCTATGTTATGGAAGACATCAAAAGCCTTGCGAAAGATGAGGCAGACAACATCCATTGCTTTCCCCTCATCCACTCAGGTGATCACACAATCATAAACAGCCAACAGTGAGCATGATTTCCCTTTGTGAATCCATGTTGACTACTCCTGATAATCTTCTCCTCATTTATATCGGCAGACCTCAGGCCATGCTGCAAGGTTCCCTGACATTTCTTCAGCTCCTTTCTCACCTATGATTTTCTTCAGTGTCTTCATCTCCTTCATCTCTCTCTTCCCCCCCACCCCTCTCTCCTGTCATCTTTCCCTCTTGGTGCCAAACTTGCTTCCTATGGACCCACTGATCTCTGATGGCTTTTGATTTCCTTTTTTGCCTTTGCTCTTCCTGTTTATTCCTTGCTTCGTGCAACCTTTTACAGACCAGGTAGGTCTGTAATCACGAAGAGGCAGGTCTGTAATCACGAAGAGGCAGGTCTGTTCACCTTTCTTTAGGGAGCCAGATATAATTATTCAAGACATGGTGCTGTTGTTTTGGTTTGGTTTGGTTTTGCTTCTTTGTTGTTTTGTTTGTTTGTTTTGTTTTTATTATTATTATTTTTTCTCTCTCTACTGTCTGGCTCTGTTGTTTGGTTTTTTCCCTGAGATGGGACTCTGGTTTAGATGCATCCTGGAGTTGAAATGACACAGAATTTCCTTGTGTTGTCCTAGCCTGAGTGACTGTATAGCAGCTGAGCTTGAATTGTGCAACATCCCTTGGAACTACAAGTCTGGTTTACAACAGTTTCGTTCTAGGCATTCACCTGTAAGGGAATTCACAAATGACCAGCATGAAGCCTTTAAAATCTGTAAAGTACCCTAAGTTGAAGATGTTCTGTAAAACCTCTGTTTTCTGTTTGTTTACATCTTCAGTCATGCTCTGATCTCTCCAAACATGTCAATACTGACAGCTGGAGGTCTGGTGAAGTTGCCACCAGGGAACTCAATGCAAACAGAATGCTGTAGTGGGATTAAGAGTATTTACAATAACTGTTTGCTTGCTTTTTAATCGAAGCATATGCAAAATGCTCTGATGCAAATGTCAGTTGTAAATGGATTAAGAAAAATCTGTGTGTGCTTCTGAAGACTCCAATGAAACATCTAAACCAAACCTAAACAAACAAACAAAAAATTTTTAAATTAAAGTAGGGAAAAATAATCTGTGCTCAGGATCACTTTCAAACCTGTCTGCATTGGTACTGCATCTAATACGACAGCTGTGATGGAGGTCTGTGTGTAGTAGAACAATATAATAACTGCTCAGGATGTTATGAGCTCATTACAATTGTAGATGACCTCAGAGTATTTCTAAAGAGTCAAGAATGCCTTGTACACCCTTCTCCTCCTGTTCTGCAGTGTGCAAAGTTTGTGCCTTTCCACTATGGAAATGGGCTTCTGAAAGAGCCTCTTTGAGGCAGTGATAAGTTTGCTTTTGAGCTGTTCCAGCTCAGTTGCCAGCAAAATCCAAAAAAGAAACTTGTGTTTGTATGATGAATTTAACAACATCCTTATGAATGAACTGCAGGAAACAATGCATCTTCCTATATAAACAGTATAAATAAAACTTCTGATAAGTACTTTACTACACTGAGTTCCTCATTCTTTTCTTTGAGAGCATTCCAAAACTTAGTGTGCAGCTTAATCAATTTCATACGTGCTCAAATTGGGCAAGTCAAAACTAACATGACCCTGCACAAACAAAAGCATCTCTTGCACGAGAAATCACATTCTGCTTATTTACTATACATGAAAACAGTCCAAGATAATTCCTTCCCTGAGGCAACAGGAACATTTCAGTGTTTCCTTAACCACTGCCACCCTTCATCACTTTCCAGGAAGCAAGCCTTGTTCTCAGGATGGCTCTGACTGCATGGTCACTACAGCTGAGATGAAGCTGATGAAGTAAAATGATAAAACCCTCCACTGCAAAGTATGGTGCTGTTTAACCTGTCTTTTTCTATCAGCCATTGATCACACTTTATTTCCTTTGCATATAAAACTTTGGGCTCTGCTTTGGAAAAGAGGTAATTACAGGATTAGCTTCACCTACAGGTTTCCTTGTTTAAATTAACAAGGCTGTTTGCAGGAGTTGAATAAATATGTTTTTAGGCTGATATAACATTTTTAATTAAAAAGATCGTACAGTGTGTTGATACAGTGCTACGTGGGTGGCAGGCATTAAAGAAAAGGCAGAAAGCAGAGTTAAGCAATTCATGTAGTGAATCAGATCTGCATTGAATGGAAAAAGATATGAGCCCCCCCAACTTTTTGGAAGTACACTTATGCCAGGCCTATACAGAGATTCTTTTAAAATCACAGTCCTTTCAAAGTCACAACACATGGGTCTGGGCTGGAAATTATCCAAAGGATTTCTGTTCTGTGTTTGGGCATGATTCAATTTGTTTTAAAAAAATGAGCTTTTTGAGGGACTTTGACCACTCCTGGAATGTGGTAAATTAAATTCTTTGTTACCTATAGACAGACATCACAGGGGTTACAGCAATGCTAACCTCTTTCATTTCAGACCTTGTCACTGGATACTTTCTTCTTGGAGTCAGAGGGTAAGGAACAGGATGTGGAGACAGGTGTCTCCTGAGTGCTTGGGTCCAAGCACCCAGGTCTTGCTTTTGTTCCTGTTATCTCCGAATCAGAGCAGCTCTCTGAGACAGATGAGGGCTTAAGCCCTGCCAGAGACGCCCGCAGTTTTCTCTGGCTTCAAGATAGCAAGTCGTGTCTTTGCTTACTCATTATTTGTGTAAAGGAAAGAAGTAATGATGATAGAATAAACATCTAAACCATCCTGTCAATAGCAAACTTGAAAACAAACATGGGAAAAAAAAAATCTGCTGTGTGGCTTAACTGATCACAGAAACAGAAAGTGAAGTGATACCTAGAGCAGGGAGAACACGGAATCATAGAATGCTTTGGAGTGGAAAGGACTTTTACAGATAATCTAGTCCAGCCTCAAATACCTTGAAGTGGCAGTTCACAGCACACAAAGCAGACCATGGTCACAGCAGATGCTGCATAAGTCAGAGAAAACTTCAGACAATTCCCAGAATCTCCTAAGTAAGAGTCCATCTGTCATCAGTCTTCTGGGTACCGGGCAACATACCAATAGGATTAACAGCTTAATTGTAGCTGATTCATATATGAGGATTTATTTATTTGTTTATTAGGCTCTTCCTGTTACAGACCAGGAAACTGAGGCACAGAACAGTGATGTGACTCATTCAAAAGTTGCCTATAGCAGGGCAAAAACCAGAACAGGGGTTGCTTGAGTCTCCTTACATCCCTTTATCACTTCTATGCTGCTTTAATAGAGAAGATATAGTTTGTTATTTGCATATCCCTGACTTTTCCAACTGTGGTGATTTATGAGAACAATCTACTGCTCACATTTCCTTGACTTTACAGGCTGTAAATTGAGGTTACTTATGCTAGAGGTGAAAGTGTTGGTAAGGCTGATTTGCACACTCTGATTTCCCAGTTTTGTTTCATACTTGTAAGAAGTTACGTGGTGACCAAAGCCAATTATTGGTCAAACACTATGCTGTCCTTTTGCAGATTTGCTCTTTTGGTACCGCAGAGTTTAAGAGTGAAAACAGCATGCTGCAGGGCAGGCCAGACCTGATGCACAGCCTTATCTGAATCTGTTGTCGTTCATCTCCGTTTTATGAATGGTGGGGAAGTAGCAGCCCTGCACAAGGATAAACAGCCGTCGCAGTAGAGATGCTTTGAACTGCTCCGTTCCTTTGGGAAAGAGATTTAAGATAAAGCCGAATCTGGAAAGCATCAGTGATGGTGCACCGAGTGACGCTGATCACCACCCACGGCCTTGGACCTTTCCACCACTTTCTGCCCCGCTCACTTCGGGGCGGGCACCCGGCCCCCAGGCCGATCCCCGCGATGCTCGCAGCAGGGCGGCCAGGATGGGACCGGAAAAGGGAGGTTGATGTCCCCTCACCCCCACAGTGTATCTGCCACCGCCCCGCCTTGCCCCGCCCCGCCGCGGGGCCGCACATCTGCCGGCACATCTGGGCGGGCGCGGCCCTTCCCCGCGGGCACATCTGGCGGCGGCGGGGGGCGGCCCTCCGCCAGGGCGGGAGGAGCGGCGGGTCGGCGCAGCCCCGCCGCCGGCCGGGGCGGGCAGAGCCGGCGCGGCGCGCAGGGGAGAGGCGGCCCGATGGGGCGGCCGGTCGGCAGCCTGGCCCCGCTCCGGCTGCTGCTGCTTCTGGCGTTGGGGCACGCCTGGACCTACCGGGAGGAGCCACAGGACGGCGACAGGTGGGTATCCTCCCGCCGCGGACCCCCATGCTCCTGTTCCTCTGCGTTTCCTCACAGCCATCCACTACCTTCCTTTTTTTTTTTTTTTTTTTCCTTTTCCCCCTCAATCCGACTACCCGCCTTGCAGGGAGGTTTGCTCCGAGAACAAGATCGCCACCAGCCGGTACCCCTGTCTGAAATCCACGGGCGAGCTCACCACCTGCTTCAGGTGAGCGGCCGGCGGCGCGGGGGGCAGGACTGGAGCCCCGGGGCATCGGCGGGTCGGGGCTTGCAGCCCCAGCGGGGCATGCGGCACACACGCACATTGGTGTCAGCGGCTGTGGCAACTGTTTGCCTCCCCTCTGTTCTTGTGCTAACCCACCCCAGCGTTTCTGCCACCCCACGAACTGGGGAACGGGTGACTTGGTGGCATCCCTCTCACGTTTTGGCATCTTCCTTGGCAAGTCCTACGCTTGACCTAGCGAAGGATTGCTGGCCGTCAGTTATTGATACGGTGAGAGTGGCTTCTTCCAACTTGGATGTCTAGAAGCGCATTAGAGCTGAAGCTGCATTGGTTGCTGGAAAATACAGAAATTGACTGAATTCATGGCACGCAAAAGACTTTCACGTTTAGGTAAAATGTTAGGTGAATCACACCCTCAGAATGAGTAACTTCTTCAGCAGCCAGCTTTGGGGGAGATTTCAGCAAAAGCCTCTCAAGTAAGGTAAATCCAACCCTGAGTTTTCATATTTAAGCAGTGTATTTGAGAAGTATCATCTGTTTTTCAGAAGAATTTTAAAGCTCTTTTAATAATTACAAATGTGCAGAACAGTTGACAGTGGGATGCGTTTTTGGAGAAACATACACAGAGTATGAACACACGCACCCCTTTACTGGTGTCCTCTGATTAGTTCAATCCGCACAAGTGAGATGAAAGCTACTTCTTGTGAGAAGTTACTGCTGTGCTAGTGGTTGGGCTCTGCCTGCAAGTGTATGTATGCCTGTGTGTGGCAGGGAGCCACTTATATATACCCAAAATAGGATAAGGCACATTAAATACTTGTGAAAAGTGTGGCAGAGATCTTCCCTTTCTCCCCAGAGTGTTTTCTATTTGTCATACATAACAGCTGCAGACACACGGTGCGGCAGTGTTGTCCTTCACTTACGTGCTTGGTTTGTGCCCTCTGGCAGCCACAGCCTCCTGGGAAATTGTCACCCAGCTGCCCAGTTCGCAGCATCCTGATAGCTCCTTGGAAAGGCTCTGCAGGGAGTGGAGACCAAGCTTCCCTTGTCTTCTTTCTCTTTTCCCCATGAAGGTGAGGCAAAGGCCACTTATAAGCAGCTCTATAGCATTCAGCAGCACTCAGAACTTTTTGGAGAGTAATTTGTTGAACCTGCAGCATTTCTCTGGTTTGGGAGCAGAGCACTGGGGTAATAAGGTTGTGCTGAGTGGGGAGTTACTGAACGAAGAAGCTGGAGTAGGAACTGCTTAAAGCAGCACACACATGACTCTCCTGTTAGTTACTGTATGTCCCCAAATCTGTGCGAGCAGAGTGGGTCTGCTTTGTGTGGCACGGATGAGGACTTCACAGGCTCCACTGGCTGCACTGGGCAGGACTCTGTCCAGCTGCCAAGTCCCACTTGTACTTTCTTTCATCCTTGTTGAAGTATTTCTGACCTTTGGGCTCTGGTTGTTCTGAGCCCTTCCTCCCTCCTCAGCTCTCTGCCTGTACAATCCTAAGCGTATTCACCATCCCAAACCAGCACAGTCTGCAAATGAGCATTTCCAAATTGCTGCATTGTATTCTAGGTTGTTTTGGTTCATGTTTTCACATCTTTTCTGTAACTACAATTGCTAGGGCTGTTTTGCTTTAAGGAAGAAAGAAAAGAAAAATTTCTGTGTAATCATGTGTTTTCAAGGTCTAACCTTTAGGGTCAGGTGAGGAAGGCTCCATCCCCCATCCTGTGAGCTCACTTTCATGATGTCTGTACGTGTGAGAGCAGGGTGGTATCTCTGAAATGGAGACATGGCTTATTAAAGTTGTTCTGCACAGAAGACATGCCTGAGCTCTGATGGAGACCAGCAGCATCACCCACCTGTCAGGGTGAACCTTAAGGGAACAGCAGCATCCCTGTTGCTCCTGGTGGCAAGGGGAACTTCCAGCAGGTGTGTGGGCTTAACTGTGGCAGAACATGTTTTAATGTAGGATTCATTAATATTTTGAATTTGAGTGTGTTAACAAGACACAAGGAAACCTGCAAGAGTTGACTAATCATGTGGTACCTTAAGGCAGGTATGGTTCCATGGGATGTTCAAATACTTTAGAATTCGTTTTTCACATCTGGAGTGATGGCAAGTATTTAAAACAATTCAGCTGGACAGAAACTCAGCTGTGGCTTTAGGGATCTTTCCCTCCAGGTTTCTGAGACACTTGCTTTTGGTGTTAAAATATTTATTCTTAGAAAATTTATTTTTTTATCTTCCTAGACAGTCTTTAAACAGTATTTCATAATGAAAATAGTTATGAATAATGAATAATTTGTCTACCTTTTTAGAGGTCTTTTACATGGACAGTTAATTTCATCTGCTCTTTACTAATACCATGCACACCTATTTGTTTTCTAGGTCAGAGTACCTTCTGTCTAGAAATTAAATAAACTGATACGAGATCTGTCTCATGTCATTGCTCATGAGGCATAAGGCAATATGCACCACTACTAATGATCTGCTGTACAGTTAGTTAAATAATAGAAATACATTTGAAGTCAGATGTCAAAAAATTTTGGGCAAAATCAGTTTTCCAAAGCATAAATTCTTGAGTGAAAACAACTTCAGACTTTCATACTTCCTTTTGGAATTTTTCATGAAAATCAGCATGTTTGCAGAAAGTACTTGAATGAAAATAGCATCTTTTAATTTAAAAAAAAAAAAATAATTTCTCTTCTTTTTTTCTTCAAAACCAGATTAACTCATGAATAAAGATGAGCCAAACAGAGGGTCAAGCCAAAAGTGGGGCCAAGCACTGAGAATATATTGGCATTTTTTCTTGTGGTCATAGCAACCTTGTACATAATTAGATGTATTTTCCCTTTTTGTTTTTTTAGAGTGTGCAGTCTGGCCCTTGGCTTAGTTTGATTTGTATTGTTTTAGATGTTCTCTGTATTTATTTTCATAAGAGTACAGAGGAACAGATGCAAAAAAAAAAAAAGGAGTGGGAGCTTGTACAACACCTTTTCAGTGCATATCTCATTTAAACTCTTGTGTGCAACTGCACAAAGTGTCCACTACTAAAGGTCCCATCATGGGGTACAGAGAAGTTCTGCAGATTTGTTGATAGTGTAATAGTCCTCTAAGGCTTTTAGTTTCTACTGTGTGCAAAATTAATCAAATTTCATGAAAATTGGGCAGCATAAGAGACACACATTACTGTCTTCTCCAACTATTTGAATGTGACATCAACCTGTTTCACTCTCAAACAGGCTTTTCAACAACTTTGCTGGTGTGTGAACTACATGAATGTTTACAGTTTTATTCAGTGCTTTGGTGTGTTATCACCTGAATGAGACAACTCAGCTTGTCCATCTTAGCAGCAGTCCATTTCATTTCAGTCCTTCATTCATCTTCATTTTAAGTAGTGCATTTTAAAGAGTATATTGTTTTGGTGGTCCAGAAGGAAAAGTAACTCTGGAAGTAGGCACCCTCTTCCTTTCTCCTGATTGTGTAGCTGCCTTCCTGTAAGGGGGTGATAGTGGCTTTGTCACTTTCAAGTTCAGGAGGCTCAACATCTAATCTGGTATGATTTATTAACTGGAGTTGTTCCCTTTTTAAAAAGCAGCAAAACTTGATCATCTAATTACAGTATCACAGTATCACAGTATAACTAAGGTTGGAAGAGACCTCAAGGATCATCGAGTCCAACCTATAAACACAGACCCCATGACTAGACCATGGCACCAAGTGCCACGTCCAATCTCCTCTTGAATGCCTCCAGGGACGGCGACTCCACCACCTCTCTGGGCAGCCCATTCCAGTGATGAACAACTCACTCAGTGAAGAACTTTCTCCTCACCTCGAGTCTAAACCTCCCCTGGTGCAGCTTGAGACTGTGTCCCCTTGTTCTGGTGCTGGTTGCCTGGGAGAAGAGACCAACCCCTTCCCAGTTACAACCACCTTTCAGGTAGTTGTAGAGGGCAATGAGGTCACCCCTGAGCCTTCTCTTCTCCAGGCTAAACAATCCCAGCTCCCTCAGCCTCTCATCATAGGGCTTGTGTTCAAGGCCTCTCACCAGCCTTGTTGCCCTTCTCTGGACATGTTCAAGTGTTTCGATGTCCTTAAACTGAGGGGCCCAGAACTGGACACAGGACTCAAGGTGTGGCCTAACCAGTGCAGAGTCCAGGGGCACAATGACTTCCCTGCTCCTGCTGGCCACACTATTCCTAATGCAGGCCAGGATGCCATTGGCCCTCCTGGCCACCTGGGCACACTGCCGGCTCATATTCAGGTGGCTGTCAATCAGCACCCCCAGGTCCCTCTCTGTTTGGGAGCTCTCCAGCCACTCTGACCCCAGCCTGTAGCTCTGCATGGGATTGCCGTAGCCAAAGTGCAGCACTCGGCACTTGGACTTGTTGAATGCCATCCTGTTGGACTCTGCCCATCTGTCCAGTTGGTCAAGGTCTCTCTGCAGAGCCTTTCTACCCTCTGACTGACTAACATTTGCTCCTAACTTGGTGTCATCTGCAAATTTGCTGATGACTGACTCGACCCCCTCATCCAGATCATCAATGAAGATGTTAAAGAGGACAGGAC
This sequence comes from Melanerpes aurifrons, assembly GCA_011125475.1. NCBI lineage: Eukaryota > Metazoa > Chordata > Aves > Piciformes > Picidae > Melanerpes > Melanerpes aurifrons. Next base: position 25,268,334 of record WWNC01000003.1, read on the forward strand.
CCAGCACTGATCCCTGGGGGACACCACTGGTGACTGGCCGCCAGCTGGATGTGGGACCATTCACCACCACTCTCTGGGCTCGGCCCTCCAGCCAATTCCTAACCCAGCGCAGAGTGTAGTGGTCCAAGCCACGAACTGACAGCTTAGATAGCAGTTTGCTGTGGGGGGCGGTGCCAAAGGCCTTGCTGAAGTCCAGGTAGACCACATCCACAGGCCTCCCCACGTCCACCAGACGGGTCACCTGATCATAGAAGGAGATCAGGTTGGAGAGGCAGGACCTGCCCTTCCTAAATCCATGATGGCTGGAATCAATGTTGCCTGGAACAATTAACTGTTGTGTATTTGGAGAGCTAAATATTATATTCAGTTAACATTCAGAGAATGTTGTGGAAATGGTTCAGAAAGTCAATCATCCTATGGGATTAACAGAAACAATTGCTAGTGGCAAGCTGTTTGCCCATCGCCAGCTGTAGGAAGACTCAAGCATGAAACAGACAAGAAAATGAGAGTATTTGTATCCCCTGACTGCAAATCTCTTTGTCTGCAAGATACATATATAATGTTGTAGACTGATTTGAAAGAAATATATTTGCTCCTCTTCAGAATGCTTGGGGGAAAAAAAAAGGACTGAATTAGGGAAACCAACATGTGTGAATCAAGCTGATGAAAACTTGAACCTGTATCTGTCTATCCTGGAAGAGGACTTTAGCCACTGACTTCATGGGAAAAGGCAAGGTTTTTGTTTTATTTTGTTCATCTGAAACTATTAACCTAATTCCCTCTGTATTTGCAAATAAAATTGACCAAATTAGTTGACAAAACACATTTTTTTAAACAGTCTATTGACCTAGTAAGAGAAATTATCCATCTTTCTCTGCTCTCATTATAAGCACTCTCTATTTCCTGCATTTTTTGCTGATACTGAAGTGTGCAAGTTCCTGAAGGAACATATTATACCCTAATTCTCTGTGTGTGGTGATAGAGGCCACCCCTGCTTCTTCCTTCTACAGGACCAGCAGGGTGGGGGACATTTAGAATAAGAGTGCTTGGCAGAATAGTAATAGCAAATGATGGTAAAATCATTGTAAAGATGAGGCAGATCTTGATGTCTTATATCTGCCATTAAGCCCCATGTCATAGGGCTTAGATCTTGGCTTAGAACTTTAACTTTTGTTGTTGTTGTTGTTTTGGTAGTATTTTGTGAGCAAAAGGCTATGTAAATAGAATTAGCGCATTTCAGTCTAGGCTGTCAGCTTCTTCGTCTGATACTTAGCAACTACAACTATTTTACAGTGGCCTTCCTTGCACTTCAGATTTTTAATTTTGCTCTATACTTCATAAAAAAAGGACAGTTCAAATGTATTACAGAAGAGAATGCATGTATACTTACACTCTACTTAATTCTGATGCTAACCAGAGATTTCATGCCTCAAAAAGCATTTCTTCTTACTCTCTTGAATGCTTATACTGCTGGATGAGCCCACTGTTTTCATAGACTGGATCATTTTGCACATTCTTAAAACATAAAAGTAATTGCAAGTAAGTTGGATTGTAGCAGTTTCACAAAAAGCAGCACTTTCACTAATAGGCCCTTGGGGACTATGCGCAATTCCTGGTTCTCAGATACTCAGTGAGCATATAGCAGAGCTTTCCAAGAGGAAAAAAATTGTTCTATAAAATTTTGAAGCCTTGAGCTGGAGTAAGCAAGGATGACGTTTTGTTATCTTATCTTCTAACCTTTCTTTTTAGAGATTTCTTTTTTTTATTGTTGCCCTTGTGTTTTCTCTCTGAAGTTTCGCTGACCATTGCAGTTTTAGTAGACTTGAAAGAGCACCAACTGATATATTGTAAAAGCAAATCCAAGAAATGTATCTTATTAGAGCAAAGTACTGTGTGATCTCTGGTTATCTTGCAGGGAAATGCACTCCATGGTGGAATTTTACTGAAAATTTAAGAGAGGATATGATTTCTAATTTTGTTTTGGTTTTAGAAAACTAAACATACACAACAGCTGTAATTCCATGTCTGCCAAAGGAGTTTCTTTATGTTTCAGTAAACTAACAATTCTTCTTTTGCACGTAGTTTAGCGGTGAAGTGCCACAAGCTGCTAGCTCTGTGCATCACTCAGAGCAACATCAGCATCTGTAACATGCCCATACAGGCTTTTCAGGAGAGTGCTGCTGAAGCTTCAGTGATGCTACTTGGTGATCAGATTGAAAATGAGGAGTGTCAGAAGTTATTTATTAATCCTATGAAGAAGACTGTGAATATACTGAGGGAGCTGGGGCTGCTTAGCCTGGAGAGGAGGAGACTCAGGGGTGACCTTATTGCTCTCTACAACTACCTGAAGGGGGCTTGTAAACAGGCAGAGATTGGTCTCTTCTCCCAGGCAGCCAGCACCAGAACAAGAGGACACAGTCTCAGGCTGCGCCAGGGGAAGTTCAGGCTGGAGGTCAGGAGGAAGTTTTACACAGAGAGAGTGATTGCCCATTGGAATGGACTGCCCAGGGAGGTGGTGGAGTCGCTGTCACTGGAGGTGTTCAGGAGGAGACTTGACGGGGTGCTTGGGTACATGGGTTAGTTGATTAGGTGGTGTTGGGTGATAGGTTGGACGTGATGATCTTGAAGGTCTCTTCCAACCTGGTTTATTCTATTCTATATAGTGTTAGGCCTTTTGATCTCCATATCAAACCATCAGCATGAAAATGATGTCTTCAGCAGCTTGGCAATGTGGCACATCTATGGGAGGAGTTCTGCTTTCCAAGTCTCATTAGGACTAATTCTACTAATTCACTCACTAGCGTGGTGTTGATAAAGAGTTGCAACTAACATGGGTGTTCCCCTATTTAATTTTTTTTTAAAAGTTGTCTGTGTTATAAAGACATTTAAAAAGCCTTCCTAGAAACTGTCATCACAGGTAAACTTTTGCACATGTGAATAAAGAAGGTCTTGCCTCAGTACACTACTTTTTTACAAAACTCTGTATGCTGAAACGATCTTAAGGTATCCTTCTCAGCTTTCCTAGACTTTTTTTTCTTACTACTGCTTTGAAAGCAGCACTTCTAAGCATAATGGTTCTGATTGCAGTGAGTCCTTAGCTTGATTTGATTTCCTTTGCTGTGATTACCAAGGGAACATACTGCTTGCAGTTACTGAGACACATTTTGAATATCTGCCAGCTTAAAATAACACCAATGCCACACATGTCTGTAGGTTTACATACTACATTTGGGTGGCCATGACTTTCTAAGTCACTTTACTGTCTCTGGTGCTAAGGCTAAGGATCTTAATTTTCTTACTGAATTTCAGTGAGGCTAGGAGGACGTGAGATCTCAGCAGATGTGGATGCTGCTGCCTGGAGGAAAGCCTCCTTCAGCAAGATGCAGTTGTGCTGTGGTTTTAATGTGCAGTGACTCCTCTCTACAGCCAGTTCACTCCAAAATGAACCAAAATAACTAATGATCTTTCAGAACATTGTATAATTACTGTGAGTGGTGAAGTAGGACATGCTACAAGTAAAGGGTGATGTCTGGAAAATGGCTCTTCATGTAGTCAAGAAGCTTTTGATGTTCACATCAAAGCAGCTTGGAGAATTTTAAAACTGGCAAGCAAGAGGTTTATGATAAGTCCTTTCCTTGGTGGTTTGATCAATAATGAAATCCAGGTGCATTGCATTATGGTTTTCATCTACAGAATATAGGGTTAAATATGAACTGACTTTCCTGGGCATGTCGTCTAGCTCAGAGACTCCAGACAAACAAAATAGTAGCCACAGGGCCTCCCATGGCTGATACAGAATATGTAATAAAAATAAGCCGCCAAAGAGAATATGACTTCTGTAATTATTGTAAGCATTGGATATGCTCCCTAAGGTCAGGCTGCTTAGTCCTTAAAAAAATACTTGCATTTGCTCTTGCTAACAGCAGGACGTTATTAGTACTTGTATTATTGCTCCCATTGTGATAGCTGGGCTGTTCTGTATGGATTGAATTCAAAACAGGCAAGACAGAAAAGGCAGGAATGGATGGATAAAGACACAGAGAAGCAAGGAAGATAAAAGAAAAGAAACAAGATGGCATGGAGCAGGCAGGAAAAAATAATTAATGTAGCTGTGAAAAGAGAAAAATTCCATCTTGCTGGTGGTTTGTGTGACAGATATGTGTGTGATAGAAGAGAGGTAATCACTTCCCAAAGAAATAGAATTTAAATGCATCCAGGCTTGTACTTAATAGAACCCAGGAAAACAAAACATCAGCCAAAGTCAAACAAAAACTCAGACATGTGCATGCCAGGGAGGGTGCCTGTTCTCTTAGCTAGACTTGAAGCTAAGCTATAAGAGTTGATGCGTTTTCCCTTGACAGCCTCTCCCCATTCTTCCTTCCTTGTTTTGGAAAACTCTCTCCCCCTCTGTAAAGTGCAGGTCTGCATGAGGGCAGGAGGAACACCTTACTGGCAAGTTTTCAAATTGTCTGTTCAGTCAATGCTCGGTTTGGATTGCCTTCACTCACTGTTGCAGCACAGAATTATTGAGAAGCAATTAAACAGGAAATGTTTAAACTACAGTTGGAAAAATAGATTGGAAAAGTAGATCAGGCTTGTAAGATGTACCAGATAAGGTGGGATTGTCCATAAACTGCTACAAAAGCCATTTCCCAGTACAAAAATCATGTGGGCAACACGTTTTCTGAGACTTCTGTGCTTACCTGTTTTTCTGCTATTGGATACTTGGAAGAGCACTCTATGTGTGTACTAAGGTCACACAAAATAGGTATGTGTGGCACATAGTGCTGATTTACAAATGTGCAGAGACACTGTACCTGCGATTCACTGCATTTCACATTGCTCTCATTTTATTCAGTGCTGCTCATTGGGGACATGAGGGTCCTTGAGCTTAAACTTTCAGTTTTGTCTCCACCACAGTACCCTGAGTCCTGAGAGGACTTTTTCTGTCAATGTGTGAGTTGTTGCTGAGTGTTCAGTATCATCAGTGTCACTTCAGCTGGAGCTGTGGGATGGCAGAGGGCTTGCTTTGTGCTGTGTTAGTGGCAGAGAGAAGATCTGCTGTGGACATCTTTTCTTGTATTGCTCATGCCTAGCACAGACCCACATGGCTCACTCCAGGGTCCTTGTCTCTAAAATTCATACACAATAAGAGGCTAAGTAAGACTTGTCCTTACCATCCAAACAAGAACTGACTTGTATTTACAGTAAAAGGGGAAAAAAAGAAAAAGAAAAAAAAGGCAACAAACTTTCCCCAAACTCTGCTCAGATTTTTTTTTCTTTCTATTGTCTATTTTCTATTTGCTCAGTTTCAGTTTTCAAACTAATGGTGGCTTCTTTTGTGAATTAACAGTGGCAAATGTCACTCCATTGCTCTACTGTGCTATTTGTTCTGTGTTGTTCCAGTCATAAGCAGAAACAATAGAGAACAGAATCTGTACAGTGCTGACTCAGTTTCTTCTTGCCCTAGGAAAAGAAAGCAATTTGTGTTTGCTTGAGGGTAGCTCTGTTTAACAGTTGAAGAGAAAAAACAGTTTCAGTTGTAGGCAGTAATCTCAGATCTTGATTGTCTTTGGAAAATCCTTCTTGCCTAGAGAGTGTTTTCCAACATGTTGTGTTGGTTTCATTGTTGATGCTGGTTCAAAAAAATGACGTTTGAGACCTTGAAGCATTTCGTGTACATATAGCTATTAAAAACGTGTATTTCTGGGGGTTTTGTTAAACTTAAGTTCTTGCCATCACCACTGTAATTGATAAGCTGTGCTGGAATTTGAATAAGGTGAAATACGCAGGGACTATGTTCAATGTGAAGATAGACTAAGAGATTTGGGGTTGTTCAGGTCGGAGAAGAGAAGACTGCGAGATGACCTGTGGTGGGTTGAAGTTTCCCATTCGCATTAACTAAGCACAACTAACTCAGCTGGAAGCAAATGGAAGCTGTATTTACAAGCAAAAACTACACTCTGCAATGGAATGCAATGAATATGTACAAGATATACAGTATTTACAATATTATACACAGAAACCCCCCTGGCATCCCTCTGGTTCCCCAGAGATCAGGGAAGCTGCTCTGCTGCCCCTCCCCAAACCTCCTCTCTCCCCCTGCAGCAGAAGAAAAGAGGAGCTGAGAAGAAGTAGTGTTAGTTCTTATCTCCAAGGCCATCCAGAAGCAGTTACTTATCTCCTCGAGTGAAGCAGAAAGCAGCTCAAACCACAGGAGAAAAGAAAAAGAATTAAATTGAAGTGAAATGTGAAAGATTGTTAGGGTACATCTGTGTCCATCCCACACATTTTGTCCAATGAATTTGTTTAGAATAATCTTTTGTTTTCCTTTTTACACCCAATAGTGAATTATTTATATTTTTCTACTTTTCTGCTCAAAATCTGCAGCTAATTTTGAAGGCATAGCCTCAAACTGCCACAGGGACTTGATTGCAGCCTTTCAGGACTTAAAGGGGGCCTACAGGAAAAATGGGAACAATCTTTTTAGCAAGGTCTTTTGCAACAGGACTAAGGGTGATGGTTTTAAACTAAAAGAGGGTAGATTAGGACAAAATTTAAGGAAGAAATTTTTTATGAGGGTCGTGAAACATTGGCACAGGTTGCCCAGAGAAGTGGTAGAGAGGTTCCCCAGAGAGGTTGTGGAGTCTCCTCTGGAGACTTTCAAAACCCATCTGGATGAATTCCTGTGCAACCTGTGATAGATTCTGTGGTTCTGCTCTGGTAGGGGCTCATACTTGATGGTGTCCTCAGGTGCCTTCCAACCCCTAACATCCTGTGATCCTGTGGTAGAAGCTTTGAAACATTAGAGGTTGGTTGAATGAGCCTCTGAGCAGCCTGATTTAGTTAAAGATGTCCCTGCTTAGTGTAGGAGTATTGGACTAGATGACCTTTCATGGTCCCTTTTAACTTAAAGCATTCATGGTCCCTTCCAAGTTAAAGCATTCTATGATTCTATGACTGTATATAGTATACAATTTTTCTTGTTCCTTTTCAAATGGTCTGGGAGCTAAAGTCATGCATATACCTCCTGAGCTGATGGAAACAAGACAAGGACCATGGGGACAAAGTCCCTCCCATTGTAGGTGAAGACAAGATTCATGACCATGTGAGGAACCTGAACATACACACATCTATGGAACGTATTGAAATGCATCCCAGAGCTCCGCGGGAACGGGCTGATGTAGTTGCCAAGCCACTCTTCATGATATTTGAAAAGTCCTGGCGGTCAGGTGAAGTCCCTGGAGGCTGAAAGAAGTGATACATTACACCCATTTTTAAACAGGGCAGAAAGTAAAAGCCTGCAAACTATTGACCTGTCTGCCTCATCTCTGTGCCTGGGTAATATCTTCTTAGAACCTCTGATAAGGCACATGAAGGACAGGAAGGTGATTCAAGACAGCCATCATGGCTTTACTAAGGTCAAGTCCTGCCTGACCAGTCTAGTGGTTTTCTACAATTGAGTGACTACATCAGTGGGCAAGGGAAGGGCAATGGATGTCATCTGTCTGGACTTAGTCTCCCACAACCTCCTCTATAAGTTGGAGAGATATGGATTCAATTGGTGGGTGATTTGGTGCGTAAGGAATTGGCTGGGTGGTTCCATTCAAAGGGTAGTGGTCAATAGCTCAAATTCTAGATGGAAGTGAGTGTCAAATGATGTCCCTCAGGGGTCTGTACCTCTACCAGTGCCATTCAATATCTTTGTCAACAATATAGTGGGATGAAGAGCACCCTGAGCAAGTTTGCAGATGACACCAAGCTGAGTGGTGCAGTTGATATGTCTGAAGGAAAGGATGCCATCCACTGAGACCTGGACAAGCTGGATAAGTGGGCCCAGGTGAACCCTGTGAGGTTCAACAAGCAAGGTCCTGCACCTGGGTTGGGACCGAGAACAGCTCTGAGGAAAAGGACTTGGGGTTACTGGTGGACAAAAAACGGATATGAGCCACCAATGTGCACTTGCAGCACCCAAGGCCAATCATATCCTGGGCTACATCAAAGAAGCATGGCCAGCAAATCAATAGAGGTGATTCTGTCACTCTACTCTGGTGAGACCTCACCTGGCTTACTGTGTCCAGCTCTGGGCCCCTCGATACAACAGGGACATGGACTTGATGGAGAGAATCCAGAGGAGGGCCATGAAAATTATCAGAGGGCTGCAATACTTCTGCTATAAAGACAGACTGACAGTGTTGGGGTTGTTCAGCCTGGAGAAGAGAAGGCTCCTTAGGGACCTTATTACAGCCTTCCAGTTTCTGAAAGAGACCTACAAATGAGCTGTGGAAGGACTGCTTACAGAGGACAAGGTGCATAGCTTTTAAACTGGAGAAACATAGATGTAGATAGGATGCAAGGAAGAAGTTCTTTACCATGAGATGGTAGAATACTGGCGCACGTTACCCAGGGAGGTGGTGGAGGCCTTATTCCTGGACACATTCAAGGTCAGGCTTGATAGAGCTCTGAGCAACCTGATCTAGTTGGGGGTGTCCCTGCTTACTGCAGGGTGTTTGGTTTAAATCACCTTCAGAGGTCCCTTCCAACCCAATGCATTTTCTGAATCTATAATGTTTTAAGTCAGAAAAAGAGGCTACCCCAAAGCTATAAATCTAAGCATTTGAATGGATTGTTTTAATTGAGAGAACAGGCTTATTGTAAGTCCAATGCAAGTTACACTAGTTTGGAAAAACACAGGATAATACTCTTCTGGGACAGCAAGTGTATGACAAAGAATACAATTTCTATGGAGAAATTAGTGGTGCAAAGCTTCTAATGTGAAACAGGAGTGTTCATATTGGCTTAATTGTCTCATAAACTCTGTTTGAGGTGGAAGGTTGACTTCCTTATTCTTCATAACAAGACATGTAGTTCCTGGAAGTACGGTTTGCAAAACGGATGAAGAAATACATGAAGCACTATTGTGTTGTTTTATGAGTATTGTGTGAATGCTGACAATTTAAGGGGAGACAAAAAAGGATGGTCAGAATTACTTTTATAAGAGAGAGCAAATAACTCTATGGGATGCTTTATTTCATTGTGAATAACTTCCTGCTTTGAGCTCCAGATCTCTGTGGAATGTTAATATCACTATGACCATATTCAACACATTTAGTACATGTTGTAAATCTGACATCTTGCCTATTCAAGAAGATGTTATTATTGTGTTCAATTTTCATTACAAAGTTTGTTATCATAACTGCACCAAAAAAGCAGTGTTGTTTCCTAAACGTTGCTCTCTAGAATTCCAACAAACCCCCTTAGTTTAGAGATTGTTGCCTTTGAGAGCTGAAATGAGTTATAATTCAAACAAAAATAGCTAAAGGGAAAATTTCTAAATCTTTATAATCTCATCTGTGGAACGAGGGGGAAAAAATGGGTGAAAATGAGGTTGAGTAAATCTTTGGTAAATCTTAGTGGTTGAGAAGCAGAGAGTGAGAGAAAGACTTGAGGGACTGGGGGTCACTAGAGCTGCTGCTTGGTAAATGCTTCCTTATCCTGGGAATATGTGCTTCTAACTGCAAATTCCTAAGGCAGGAGCTAGGAGTAGTGCCAGACAGACGTGCTGGCAGTCTGGGTTGATCTTTGCGTGCTGCTTGGAAATCAGTAGCATGATGAACCCAACCATGGGTGGTCTGTTGGTCTGCACAATGATACAGACAGTCTATGAGCAAGCATAGCCTCAGACTGTGACTCTTGTGGTGCCTCAGATTTTGTCTTCTTGTTGTATTACATAACATCCTGCTTGTGTGGAAAATAGTGTATTTGCCTAGGCAGAAATAGAAAGGATGTTTTGATCTATGTTTGTATTTTGAAAGCTCATGAGTTTTTTTCTATTTTGTTTTGTTTGGTTGGTTGTTTTTTCCTGAAGAAAATGTACATCTACTCCATGGGACTTTCTACACCATAGAGGTCACAAATGCATGTCCAGAGAGCAGTTGGTGAAACTGCTTGAAATGTCAAAACTGAGAGATGAGGATCCTGTAGCAAATGTGTCATTGTGGTTCTTGTTTGTTTTGTTGGTTATGTTTTGTTTTAATTTTCATAGAAAACATGTCAAGATTTTCAGATTTTTAGATGAAGTAACTCAAACTGGAATATGATTTGAAATGGAGAATGTGAGATACATTTTAACTCTACCTTATAGAATAGAATATAAGATCCTCAATGCAACCAGGAGTACATATCCCAAGCTTGCAACCTGGGATTTTAGGCATGCAGTCTTTGATCACTTCAGGGATCTGCTGGCCAAAGTATCATTGGGACAAAGCCCTAGAGAGAAGAGGGGGCAGGACAGCTGGTCAGTACTCAAGGATCACCTTCTCCATGCCCTGGAGCAAAGTATACCCACAAAGAGGAAAGCAGGAAAGAATGCTAGGAGACCTGCCTGAATGAGCAAGGAGCTCCTGGACAACTGGCACACAAAAAGAACCTCTACAAGGAGTGGAAGAAAGGACAGCTGGAATGGGGGGAAAGTAAGGAAACTACCCAAGCAGTAAGGGATCTGGTTAGAAAAGCTAAAGCTCAGTTAGAATAAGAAAAGAAGAAACAAAATGAAAAGAAAAGAAAAGAAAAGAAAAGAAAAGAAAAGAAAAGAAAAGAAAAGAAAAGAAAAGAAAAGAAAAGAAAAGAAAAGAAAAGAAAAGAAAAGAAAAGAAAAGAAAAGAAAAGAAAAAAGAAAACAGAGAAAAGAAAAAAGAAAAAAGAAAAAAGAAGAAAAAAGAAAAGAGAAAAGAAGAGAAAGGTAAAGAAAAGAGAAAAGAAGAGAAAGGAAAAGACAAGACACACCAGGTTGGAAAAGACCTTCAAGATCATCAAGTCCAACCTATCACCCAAGACTATCTAATCAACTAAACCATGGCACCAAGTGCCTCATCCAGTCTCTCCCTAAACACCTCCCCTCCAGTGACGGTGAATCCACCACCTCCCTGGGCAGCACATTCCAATGGCAAATCACTCTTTCTGTGAAGAACTTTTTTCTAAGGTTAAACCTAAACCTGCCTTGGTGCAGCTTGAGACTGAGTCCTCTTGTTCTTGTGCTGATTGCCTGGGAGAAGAAACCAACCCCCACCTGGCTACAACCTCTCTTCAGGTAGCTGTAGACAGCAATAAAGTCTCTCCTGAGCCTCCTCTTCTCTAGGCTAAGCAGCCTCAGCTCCCTCAGCCTCTCCTCACAGGGCTTGTGCTCCAAACCCCTCCCCAACTTTGTTGCTCTTCTCTGGACACGTTGCAGCATGTCAACATCCTTCCTAAACTGAAGGGCCCAGTACTGGACACAGGACTCAAGGTGCGGCCTAACCAGTGCAGTGTACAGGGGCAGAATGGTTTCCCTGCCAATGTGCAGAACCTGGCTCTTGGATGTGTTAAATCTCATGCCATTGGATTCTGCCCATCTGTCCAGCCTGGCAAGGTCCCTCTGCAGAGCCTCTCTACCCTCCAGCAGATCAACTCCTGCCCCCAGCTTGGTGTCGTCAGCAAATTTACTGATGGTGGACTCAATGCCCTCATCCAAATCATCAATAAAGATGTTAAAGAGCACTGATCCCTGAGGGACTCCACTAGTGACGGGCCGCCAGCTGGATGTGGCACCATTCACCACCACTCTCTGGGCTTGGCCCTCCATCCAGTTCCTAACCCAGCACAGAGTGCTCCTGTCCAAGCCATGTGCTGACAGCTTGGCCAGGAGTTTGCTATAGGGGATGGTATCAAAGGCCATGCTGAAGTCCAGGTCGACTACATCCACAGCCTTCCCCACATCCACCAGGCAGTCACCTGATCAGGTTGGTGAGGTAGGACCTGCCTTTCCTAAATCCATGCTGACTGAGCCTGATCCCTTGGCCATCCTGTAAGTGCTGTGTGATTGCACTCAAGATGATCTGTTCAATAAGCTTGCCTGGCACTGAGGTCAGGCTGACAGGTCTGGAATTCCCTGGTTCTTCCTTCCGACCCTTCTTGTGGATGGGGACCACACTGGCCAGTTTCCAGTTGTCTGGGACCCCTCCAGTTAGCCAGGACTGTGGAAAAATGATGGAGAGTGGCTTGGCCAGCTCATCTGCCAGCTCTCTCAGCACCCTAGGATGAATCCCATCTGGTCCCATGGACTTGTGGGGATCCAAGTGACTAAGCAGGTCTCTAACTACTTCCCTCTGGATTACAGGGCTACTATACTGCTCCCTGACTTCATCTGCCAGTTCAGGAGACCAATTGTCCAGAAGACAACCTATCCTGCTATTAAAAATTGAGGCAAAGAAGGTGTTAAGTACCTCTGCCTTTTCCTCATCTTTTGTTACTATACTCCCCTCCAGGTCCACCAAGGAGCCAGGGAGATCAAGGGGAACAGTAAAAATTTCTATAGGTATTTAGAATAAACAAAACCAGGTTGGAAGAGACCTTCAAGATCACCGTGTCCAACCCATCAACCAATCCAACTCACCTAAACAACTAACCCATGGCACCAAGCATCCCTTCCAGTCTCCTCCTGAAAACCTCCAATGACGGCGACTCCACCACCTCCCCAGGCAGCCCATTCCAATGGGCAATCACTCTTTCTGTATATTCATGGTAAAAAGAAGTTTAGGGAAGGTGTCAGTTTCTTCAGGAAGGAAGCAGGTGAACTGGTGACAAGTGATATGGAGAAGGTTCTCAATGACTTCTTTACCTCAGTCTTCACTGGCAAGGGCTCCAGTCACACTCCCCGAATAATGGAAAGTAATGGCAGGGACTGGAAGAAGGAACTGTTCATGGTGAGTGAAGATCAGACTCGTGACCATCTGAAGAACCTGAAAGTGTTCAAGTCTATAGGACCCAATGGGATATACCCAGGGGTGCTGAGGGAACTGGTGGATAGGGTTGCTAGGCCTCTCTCCATCATATTCCAAAAATCATGGCAGTGCAGTCAGGGGATGTCTCCACTGACTGGAAAAGGGGAAACATAACTCCCATTTTCAAGAAGGGAAAGGGGGATGACCCAGTGTAGGAGAAGGGCTGTTTTTTGATTGCTTTGGAAGGTTATGTTTAGTCTCTGACTCAGAAAAGAATGTCAACATCTTGTGACTGAGGAGAGAAATTGGGCAGGATTTGGTTGGGTGTGTTAAAATATTGTTTTCTTATTTTAGCCTATTGTATGCCTTAATCACATGCATGCCAGTAGAAAATGACCAATTGAGATGTGACACGTGTGCCTTCTGATAGACTATGTAACCTTGCTGTATAACGTAACAAACGTCTTCACCTGCTTACATCTTGTCCTGGAAGCTGTGCTCAGGTTGATCAGATACCTGTACAACAACAAATGCTGATCCACAGCAACAACCCTGTGTTACCACAAATGGTGACCCCGAACATGCACCTTCAGCAACTATACGTTACGATTCCCACTTGCACCAACAACAAATAATTTTGCTTCAACAGGACTACGGAGACGCTCCTGCTCGTCAGCATCACAAATGCTAGCCATTAGATTAATCTCTGTGAGATCAGTTTATTGACTGTTTGTGCCAGAGGCCTAAGAGCCTTGTACCAGTGGCTATCTCAGACTTAGCATAAGAATCTGGTCTATTCTATTCTATTCTGTTCTGTTCTGTTCTGTTCTATTCTATTCTATTCTATTCTATTCTATTCTATTTGAAGAGGCGTGAAAGGCGCAAACATCTGGACGCTAAAAACAAAAAGAAGGAAAAAAAAAAAAAGAGAAAAATTACAGACAGAGCTGAAAAAAAAAGAAAAAAAAAAAGAGAATCCACAGACCTGCAAAGCAGAGGTGAGCGTTCAGGATAAGCGGGGAGTTGGAGTCTCCCTGGGGGTTGGCGCCCCAGAGTTGGAGACTCACTTCTGTGCCCAGTAAGATCATGGAGCAGATTCTCATACAGAGACTTTTGAGAGAGAAGAATAAGGAAGAGGTGATTTGGCACAATCATCACAGCTTCCCTAAGGGCAAATCCTGCCTGACAAATCAGGTGGCCTTCTATGACAAGGTCACAACATTAATAGATGAATGCCAAGCAACTGGCATCATTTAACCTGGACCTGAGCAAAGCCTTTGACGCTGTCCTGCACCACATCCTGGTCTCCAGGCTGGTGCAGTATGGGTTTGATGGATGGAGCATTCAGTGGACAAAGAACTGGCTTGCTGGACACACCCAAAGAGTGGCTGTCAATGGGTACATGTCCCAGTGGAGGCCAGTGATGAGTGGAGTCCCTCAGGGATCAGTCCTGGGACCAGTCTTATTTAACATCTTTGTGGGTGACATGGACAGTGGCATTGAGTGCCCCCTCAGCAAGTTTGCTGATGACACCAAGATGTGTAGTGCAGCAGACACACAGGAGGGAAGGGATGACATCCAGACGGACCTTGACAGGCTGGTGAGGTATGCCCATGACAACCTCATGAGGTACAACAAGACCAAATGCAAGGTCCTGCATCTGGGTTGGAGCAATCCCAAGCACCAATATGGGCTGGGGAGTGACTGGCTTGAGAGCAGCCCTGAAGAAAAGGACCTGAGGGTGCTGGTGGATGAGAAGCTCAGCATGAGCCACCAGTACGCACTTGCAGCCTAGAAAGCCAATCACATGCTGGGCTACAGCAGGTCAAGGGAGTACTGCATCCAGTTCTGGAACCCCTGTTACAGGAAGGATCTGGACAAAAAGACTGAGGTTCTGAATACCTTCTTTGCCTCCATTTTCAACAGTAAGGCAGGACAACTTCAGGATAACTACCCTTCTGAACTGGTAGATGGGGTCAGGGAGCAGTGTAGTACCCCTGAAATCCATGAGAAAGGAGTTAGGGACTTGCTGAGCCACTTGGATACTTACAAGTCCGTGGGACCAGATGGGATCCATCCTAGGGTGCTGAGAGAGCTGGCAGATGAGCTGGCCAAGCTGCTCTCCATCATTTACCACCAGTTCTGGCTCACCGGACAGGTCCCAGATGACTGGAAACTGGCCAGTGTGGTTCACATCCACAAGAAGGGTTGGATGGATGAACCTAAAAACTACAGGCCAGTCAGCCTGACCTCAGTGCCATGAAAAATTATGGAGCAGATCATCTTGAGTGCAATCACACAGCACTTACAGGATGGCCAAGGGATCAGGCCCAGCCAACATGGATTTAGGAAGGGAAGGTCCTGCCTGACCAACCTGATCTCCTTCTATGATCAGGTGACTGCCTGGTGGATGTGGGGAGGGCTGTGGATGTAGTCTGCCTGGACTTCAGCAAGGCCGTTCACACCATCCCCCACAGCAAACTGCTGGCCAAGCTGTCAGCCCATGGCTTGGACAGCAGCACTCCGTGCTGGGTTAGGAACTGGCTGGAGGCTGAGCCCAGAGAGTTGTGGTGAATGGTGCCACATCCAGCTGGCAGCCAGTCACTAGTGGTGTGCCTCAGGGATCAGTGCTGGGCTCTATGCTCTTTAACATCTTTATTGATGATCTGGATGAGGGCATTGAGTCCATCATCAGTAATTTGCAGACAACACCAAGGTGGGGGCAAGAGTTGATCTATTAGAGGGTAGGAGAGCACTGCAGAGGGACCTTGCCAGGCCGGACAGATGGTCAGAGTCCAACATGATGGCATTCAACAAGTCCAAGTACCGGGTGCTGCACTTTGGCCACAACAGCCTGCAGCGTGCCCAGGCAGCCAAGAGGGCCAATGGCATCCTGGCCTGCGTCAAGAGCAGTGTGGCCAGCAGGAGCAGGGAGGTCATTCTGCCCCTGTACACTGCAGTGGTTAGGCCGCACCTCAGGTACTGTGTCCAGTTCTGGGCCCCTCAGTTTAGGAAGGATGTTGACTTGCTGGAACGAGTCCAGAGAAGGGCAACAAAGTTGGTGAGGGGTTTGGAACACAAGCCCTATGAGGAGAGGCTGAGGGAGCTGGGGTTGCTTAGCCTGGAGAAGAGGAGACTCAGGGGTGACCTTATTGCTCTCTACAACTACCTGAAGGGAGGTTGTAGACAGGCAGAGGTTGGTCTCTTCTCCTAGGCAGCCTGCACCAGAACAAGAGGACACAATCTCAGGCTGCACCAGGGGAGGTTTAGGCTGGATGTCAGGAAGACGTTCTATACAGAGAGAGTGATTGCCCATTGGAATGGGCTGCCCGGGGAGGTGGTGGAGTCGCCATCATTGGAGGTGTTCAGGAGGAGACTTGATGGGGTGCTTGGTGCCATGGTTTAGTTGTTTAGGTGGGTTGCATTGGTTGATGGGTTGGACGTGATGATCTTGAAGGTCTCTTCCAACCTGGTTTATTCTATTATTCTATTACTCTCTTTTTTCTCTCTTACAGACAAAAAACTTTAATTAAAGTGAATTAAATTGAATATATCTTAACATGGAGCAAGTCTGACTTTCCAAGCTGAGTTCATTGGCCAGAGCCTTATTTGTGCTGTTTGTTGTCCTCAGACTGACCCATATTTGAGTTATGGTTTTACTGAGTGTGTCTGTAAAGGATTCTTGATAGTGCCCCTCCAGATTTATATCAGGGGGAGCACTGTTAGGCAACGCTGTTTAACCTTAGGATATGCTTGCCAGGGGTTGAGTTCTAGCTCTAGATCCTCGGTTAAATTTCTCTGCTCCTCACAGAGTTATATCAGGCCAAATTCTGCCTTGGGTTACTTACTAAAGCTTACTATGGGATGTCAGTATTAACTACTTCTCCAGCCATAAAACAAGGGGGAAAGCCTAATTTATGCTTCACTGAAACAAAAAAAAAAACTATGACTTGGTAGCATGTGCTGAAGATGTGTTCCAGTTATAGCAAACAAGGTCACCATAAATTGAATCTTCAAATAACTTGCTGGACTTATTTAACGTATGGTGATTTGCTCTCATTCCTGTTGAACTAAATGCTACTGTTTGAGATAAGAAGAAAAAAAAATGCTTTTCTTTTTTCTAGTTTTTTTTTTTAGATCCACCGAGAGACAAATTGGATTTTTGTGATGTTTTCTTATGTTGCAAAAATATCCAGAGTATTTCCACAGTGGGAGTAAGCTAATGGTACATCACTGGAACATCTCCAGTAAAAATAGCTGTGGTGAAGTGAAAAGAGCAGCAGAAAACAAGCAGTTAGGAGCAAGAATGGCTAATGTACACATATACTTATTTACATATCCTTGGTTGCAATAGGGACTGCTGGACAATTTTAAGTACCAGGAAAAAGAGACTTCAAACTTTTTCAGTGACCTTACAGCCATTACAGTTATAAGTTGTTCCAATGAAAGGAAAATTGTTCCAAGAAAATTTCCTTAAGGACTTGAAAGATTTAATACTAGACAAATATATCTTCAGGGTGGAAATAGAGAGGAAGTATTCCTGTGTTCATATTTCTCTTAATTGTGTTTTAGGGCTGAAGATTCTGGCTGTATTCCATATTGCCCAGTTTGTTGCTTTGCTCTGTAAGACTTCTATTCTGGAAGAGAGAGACAAACAAATATAGAATCCTTTTATTAAATACCATCTCTTGACCTTGCTTTATGGAGATAAATAGCCCAGAGGATGAAAAAAATACATCGTGTTTTTTACTGAACGCCAGTCTCACTACTGTGAGAAGATTAACTGTTTCAAAAGATCCACTGTTGTGCCTGATCCACTGGGATGTATGTGGAAAAAAGCTGCAAAACATCATCAGACAACTGTAAAGGAGACCTGTACCTAGTGGCATTCCCTAATGGTCAGTACTGGGTCCAGTGTTGTTCAATATCTTCATCAGTGATCTAAATGAAGGGACAGAGCGTACTCTCAGCAAGTTTGTTGATGATACAAAACAGGGAGGAGTGGATGGGACTCCAGAAGGCTGTGCTGCCATTCAGCGAGACCTGGACAGACTGGAAAGTTGGTAGAGGTGAACCTCATGAAGTTCAACAAGGATAACTGTAGAGTCTTGCACCTGAAGAGGGATAACCCCATTTATCAGGGGTTAGGGGCTGACCTACTGGAAAGCAGCTCTGCAGAGAAGGACCTATAATTCATTGTGAACACCAAGTCAGCCATGAGCCAGCTATGTGCCCTTGGATTCAGGAAATCCAGTGGTCTCCTGGGGTGTATGAAAATGAGTATGGTCAGCAGGTTGAGGGAGCTTCTCCTTCCCCTCTACTCTACTCTACTCTACTCTACTCTACTCTACTCTACTCTACTCTACTCTACTCTACTCTACCCTGTCAGCCACATCTGGTGTACTGTCTGAGCTATTTGTTTC
The DNA here is from genome assembly GCA_011125475.1 of Melanerpes aurifrons. NCBI lineage: Eukaryota > Metazoa > Chordata > Aves > Piciformes > Picidae > Melanerpes > Melanerpes aurifrons. The sequence continues at coordinate 25,286,515 of WWNC01000003.1, forward strand.
AAAAGAGACAAGGAACTACTAGAGAGACTTTAGTGGATGGCTGCAGAGATGATGAGGGGACTGCAGCATCCCTCTTTCAGGGAAAGGCTGAGACACATGGGCTGTTCCATGGAGAGAAGAAAAGACTGAGAGCTCAGACATCTTATCTATACAGGGGAACCATCAAAGGGATGGAGACAGACTCTTTTCAATGATGCCTATTGGCCTTGTTGGCCATGAGGGCACACTGCTGGCTCATGGCCAGCCTGTTGTCCACCAGGACTCCCAGGTCCTTCTCCACAGAGATATTTTCCAACAGGTCAGCCTGTAGTGATACAAGGAGTTCTTCTTCCCCATATTCAAAATCTGTGTGGGTGTGTTACTGTGCAACCTGATCTAGGTGAACCTGCTTTAGCTGAGGGGTTGGACTAGATGATCTCCAGAGGTCTATTCCAACTAATATAATTCTGTGAGAAGTCTGTGTAACACCTTGTTTTCAAGTCATGCAGTTGATATTTGTGGGAGATGCTTGAGGTCACAGGTTTCAGAAGTGATCCTAATCAAATGCTGCCATTCCTGATTGCCCTCTTAGCTAAACAGAATTGCTGTGGGGAAGACCTTGGCCATGAATCTTTACATCTTCCCAAGCTCCCCTATGATATTGGCAGAGGGAAGCAGAGGCTTCCAAAATTTTAGTTTGGAAGTCAAGTGTGAAATGGGTGTTCTGGAGCTAGGTATCTGAGTGAAAAGCTACTTTGCTTGCTTGTGTTATAGGATAACATTAGTTCCTAAGCCTATTTATATAGCATGAAAAAAAAGGTCTGTTTATGAGGGAGGCTTCATTGGAGTAGCAGATTCTTGGTAAATACAGAAGTAGAGGCTAGCTTCTGTTAGAAATAGTTTTTATTTTAAAAATAGCTAAGCTGCAGATGTTACATGATTCAACGTTTCTGATTACTGGGGTTGTCTTTGAAGATACATTTCCAGCTTTTACCCCATAGAAGGAAGATATTGCCCATTTGGAAGACCCCTTGAAGTCTTCCATAATATCTTTATGAAGTGTAACTGTCAGTGTCTTGGAAAGAATAGTTTAATTTTGGCATCCCTTTTTACTGAGGAATGAATCTTACAAGTGCAAGAGGGTGGGTTTTTTATATCATTTGGTAGCAGTTACAAAAGTAACAGCATGTAGGGGACTGCAGCTTTTTTTCTTGCTTCACTCAGAATAAATCAGTTTTTTTAGAAGATTTAGAGAGGCACAGACACCTCCTGCTTTTTTTTGTTTGTATTGTTTATATAAAGCCTTTATTACTTCTGTTTACAAAATACATATTCTTTATATTTCCTTCTTTAAAAGTAAATTTTCTCTAATACACTTTTCTGTCAAAAGCTCTGTGGTACTTCATAGGCAACTATTGGATGATCAGTCATTCCCTCTGTAAAGTCAATGTTTAGATGGAGAATCGGCCATAGAAACATTCATTTTTCCATTGATAGCATATAGCTGGAAGTCTACCAAAGGAAATAATTTATAAACTCAGCATTTCAGTAGTTGAAGGTAGGAATTTTCTGGTAATGTCATAGCAGTCTGTAGTGGCAGAGCATGAATTCCCTGGGAAAACATTTAGGTTGAGATAGAATAGAATAGAGTAGAGTAGAGTAGAGTAGAGTAGAGTAGAGTAGAATAGAATAGAATAGAATAGAATAGAATAGAATAGAATAGAATAGAATAGAATAGAATAGAATTAACCAGGTTGGAAAAGACCTTTGAGATCATCAAGTCCAACTTATCATCCAACACCATCTAATCAACTAAACCATGAAACCAAGCGCCCCATCCAGTCTCTTCCTAAACACCTTCAGTGATGGTGACTCCACCACCTCCCTGGGCAGCCCATTCCAATGGCCAGTCACTCTTTCTGTGAAGCACTTCTTCCTAACATCCAGCCTAAACCTCTCCTGGTGCAGCTTGAGACATGACAACATTACATATAAAAAGGCTATGTAAATCTCGTCCAAAACAGCAAGAATACCTCCTGGTTGTTTTCTAGTGCTGTGAACAAAAAGTTTAGCTGGTTAAAACCTGCTTCATAGCACCAGAGCAAATTTGATGTAACTCCCTTGGCCTTGATTGAACTTCTTAAGATTTATGCCTTTTTAAATGATGGTAAAAATGAGACTTAACCCCTGAAATTCAGCTTCTGAGAAGTGTCTCACAGTTCCCTTCAAGATGAAGTAATTTGATTTTTACAAAAAATCATCTAACTCAGCTGTTGTGAGCAATGAAATTCTGGGCTTTTAGAACTTTTGTGTCTCACCATAGATTTTTAAAGTTATTTTTTGATTGTGAATATTACAGGATTTTAAAACCCACAACCAACAAACCCCCAAAAAACCCATCTGGGATAATTTGTTTGTATAGTCAGCAGTTCTGGGCTGTATGTAAATAAATAAATAAAAGTAGTGTAGTTTAAAAAAAATGCTTTAAGTCTCCAATGGACTGGTGTGTTTTCAATAGAAACTATAAGCAGGCCTTTGTATCCATAGTTCTGTTTTGCCAAGATCAGCATAATTTTATACTCAGCCCTGTGATGCCTTAGGTACAGATTGTCAAACCATTTGGATGCTTCGCTCTATCAATTTTCATAGGAGTCAGATGCATGCATATCATACGAGGGCCTGTGCTCTAGTAGAGGGCATATGAAATGAAATATTACTAGGGATTGGTTAATTCCTGCATGTGGTAGTAACTTCGTAATTTACTGACACGAAAACCAAAACAACCAGATTATAAATACTGTTCTAGAATATGATCAAGTCTGTGTTTAGTATCTTTGACACACGAATCAGGATGATGTTATATATATACTTACTCTAAGGTCACCCTCCCAGTTCTTCCTTGAATTCTGCATTTAAGAGCATTCCTGAACTGCAGAAAGCAGAAAAGATGCTTAATTTTAAGGTTTTGTGTGCTGCTTCCAAATACCAAGGCAGAATTTACTCTCTCTTTTCCCTTGTTAATCATACCAGGGGCTCAGCAGTGGTTTTGATCACAGGGTGGCATTTTTTGCTTCCTGCATGTGTGACTGTAACCCACGTGGTTCTGTACAGATAGCTGCAAAGTTGCCTCAAACTTTTTTTTTTTTTCCCCTTTAATTTACTTGCAAATTTTTAAACACTGTTGCTAGTAAGCAGAGAGGTGGGAAACACTTCAGCCTTTTTAGGAGTCTGGGGAGAATGTCTTAAGTGTGGCAAAGCTGGAACTGGATATGTCCAGAAGGGAGAAGCGCCGACCAGTACCAGAGGTTACACTGTCCTTGCCACAGGCCTTCGTACCATGCTGTGTTACGTGGGACTGTGGGTGAGTCTGAAGGCATGGATTTGACCACAAATGTAAAGATGCATTGGTTTTGAACAGAAAATTAATTCTGGATTGCTTTCATTCTGGGACCTAAGGAGATGGAAATGCAGAGATGCAAGGTGAGCGTCCCAGAAACTCTCCATCAGCCACAGTGGCAAAGAGAGAAAAGCACATTAACTTGAATAAATAATGGGGAAATGATGCCCTTGAAAACTCTGGGCTTCTTACTAGAATTCAGAGACAAGATCAGCCAGGATTTCTCCCAGGGCATCCATAACTGTGAGGATGTGTTCTGAAATGCCCCTCATTAAGTTGTCGAAGAGCCAAGGAGTGTGCATCTCAGAGGAGAAAACACCATTTTCTGTCTCCTTTAGAGCTGTCACTCCAGTCAGTTTTCCTAGGGGAATATATGCAATTGCTGGATTTTTTTGTGCTTTTCTAACACTGTTGCTTGGTGGATCATCACCTCTTGTACTTAGATGTTTGGGAATGAGAGAAAATAAATAGTGGTCAAAACTTGGCAGGCATTGATCCCAATAGAGATTACCTAAGCCCTTTGCTGTTCCGTGTTTTATTTGAAGAGGCAGTTTGTTGTAGGTAAAATAAATTTATCTGTCCCAGTGGGAGTATTGGGGCAATTGTCTCTATCAGGACATGATGCTGGAAGTGAGAGGCTCACCTGCTGGCCAAGGCACAGGAGGAAAGATCTGGTTACAGGATAACCAGGAACTAGAAATGAGAAAAGCGAGTGTGGTGACACAGTATATGCAGTAAAGTGTTTTCAGCAGTGGTGAGAAAATTTTAATACTACTGTGCAAACCCTTGGCAAGACCTCAGCTGGAGTAGCCTGTGAAATTCTGGTTGTTAACTTGAAAGGATGAGGAGTCACACTGGAGACAAGAAACAGGGACAGCCTGTGTCATGGGAAGAAGGAAGCAGTTTGGAGATGGAAATAAGCAATATGCCTCTTGGAAAGCCAGACCTCATTTAAAAGTTACATAACTATTTGAGTGATGATGAATACCAAGCCATAAGACATTGGATTTGCTAGGTATAGTGCTATAGTCATTTGAAAATCAGCTTCTGGATTTGCAGCTGGTTTATATGGGGAAGTACTTATGATGTGGTCTTGAAGGCACCTATAGGCAAGTGAATAACTTGGAGATGTTGTCACCCATTTGCAGAATAGAATAGAATAGAATAGAATAGAATAGAATAGAATAGAATAGAATAGAATAGAATAGAATAGAATAGAATAGAATAGAATAGAATAGAATTAACCAGGTTGGAAAAGACCTTCAAGATCATTAAGTCCAACCCATAACCCAACAGCAGCTAATCAGCTAAACCATGGCACCAAGTGCCTCATCCAGTCTCTTCCTAACCACCTCCAGTGATGGTGACTCCACCACCTCCCTGGGCAGCCCACTCCAATGGCCAATCACTCTTTCTGTATAGAACTTCTTCCTAACATCCAGCCTAAACCTCCCTTGGTGCAGCTTGAGACTGTGTCCTCTTGTTCTTGTGCTGGTTGCCTGGGAGAGAGACCAACCCCTTCCTGGCTACAACCTCCCTTTGAGGTAGTTGTAGAGAGCAATAAGGTCACCCCTGAGTGTCCTCTTCTCCAGGCTAAGCAACCCCAGCTCCCTCAGCCTCTCCTCATAGAGTTTGTGCTCCAAATCCCTCCCAGCTTTGTTGCCCTTCTCTGGACATGTTCCAGCAACTGCTTTCACTGGCCTGCAAAACTACAGGCAGGGCAATTTTCTTCCTTACCTATGTCATGTAACCAACTGTCTAGGTGGCTAAGCTGAGCCAGCGTACTTCCAGCTTATGTTGGTAGTGCCAGTGCCACCCTCACATCCTCTAGGCTGTGGTCATGTCCTACCTGAAGGTGTTTGTAGTCAGGACAAGCAGATTGTCAAGGATAGCAGCTCCATCCCTCACACTCGTGCTGGTTTTATCGACTTCTTCACACATCATGGCTGGTGCTTCAGAATTGGGTACTTCTTCCTCTCCAGCATTTTGGCTGGACATTTAGTTTTGTTATTGAATGTCGTGAACATGGGAAATCTTATCTCTTGTCTGAATGACTTCCATAGCTGTGCTCAATATCCTGTGATGTTCTATCTCTTTATGAACATCTCTCTTGTCATTGTTAACATGGAATGAATATCCCTGGAAGCAAACAAAACAAGGAAATAGAGAAAACATTTGCTATAAACCAGTTCTGTTTAAATTGAAGATCTTCCCAAGGAGTTTGCTAATATACAATTAGACTACAGCATTTTGTTTCTACCCCTGAAGATCGAGTTTTCCTTCTGAATTTTAGCAGGATAATGTGGGCTGGTTTCTTCTCAAAGAGTCTCTTTCATGGACCTAAGTCATGATAAGTCTTATGTACAGACAAAATGGAGTTAGAGCCCTCTTGTAATGAATATGCATGAATTCTTAAATTAGCTAATAGTTAATTAGTTAACGGTGTTTTATTACAGCCATTTTGGGGGGTGGAGAGTAATTTTTGATTATGCTTTTCTCAGTATCTGAGCATCAATCATATGGCATCTCCAGGGATACAGATTTGGGAAATAACCCATGGTATATGGTCCTGCTCTGGCAGGGAGATTGGCCTCGATCATCTCTTTGGGTCCCTTCCAAGCCCTGACATCCTGTGATCCTGTGAACTGAACTTTTGCTTTTTATGAAGTTGTTCCAAGTGGCATGTTTGGAATTAGCTGCCTCAAGACATGTAAAAAAAGAACTTTCTGTATGGATGTTGCCTACTCAAATCCAATCCAGAGGCTGCTTGTATACAGGTTGGGATATTTTGGCTCTGATTTCTTTCATTAGGAGAGTGAAGTGATGGGTTGTCTTGTTTAGGTGACTTTCACAGATGCTTATTACCGAATAGTAACAGAGCAAAGATTTGACCTGGAGGTTAACTCTCCAGTGACCCTTAAAGCTGGAATAACTGAGAAAGCAGCAGTTGCACCAATAAAAGCTTCAAATGAGCTGAGGGCTGAGAAAAAGGAGAATGTTTCATATGTGAACTGAACCAATGCCAGCAGAAAGCTGATACAGGAGCGGCATGAGCGATGTTATCTCCCCGGCAGACATGACTGTGTTCCAGAGGCTGCAAGGTCATATCTTGGGTTTGCTTAAGGCCACATGAAGACAAAACACATCCTTTCTATACTACTGTAAACAGGAATACAAAACAGGGCAATTAGTGTTACTAGAATGAGCTCTTTGCTTCATGGAACTTCTCTGTGTAGTTCTCAGCCAAGAAGAAATCTCTTTCAAAAAATGCTTTCCACCAAGTTTGAAATGACTTAATGGCTAGATAGAGAAAGACTGTGGTTGTACTTTGCACTGTGTGTAGAAATTGCTCAATCTAGATGATTTTTACCATGAGTAGGATCTTACTATGGAATGACAATTTGCAGGATGAAGTCAAGACAAACATGTCCCAGCTGTCCACTTAGCTTCCAACTCAACATTTAGAGCTGTTTTCTCCTGACCTCCCGTATTTAAGGGTCATTACCACAAATACCAGAGGTTTTGGGGCAGATTCTGTCCTTTTTATTATTTTTTAAGTCCTTGGGATGTAAGAGAAGGACAGCTCATGACTCACGACAGCAGACCATCTCCAAAGGCTTTCTGATTGCTTAATGGAAAGATGTTGAAGCCTGCCAAATACTTCAGAGTTGCTGACACGTGTACTGGTACACAAGCAGCTCTTTAGGAATAGCCACCACACAAATTGGTGACTAACTGTGAGGAGGGCTCAGGGTACTGACAGTAATTATGGGTATTTGATGTAGGCATGTGCCACCCAGCAATGGTTCTGTAGCTTCCTATATGAAACAAACTGAATGGAAAAGATATAAGTAAACAGCACCAATTACTTTTTCCAATTCCTCATTAAATTTTTAGTATTCTGTGTCAGTTTAACAGTCTGGCAAGTCTAAGGCTAGGGGTAAAATAAGCTAGATTAAATATTTGACAGAAGAAAATAGTGTGGCATCAGAAATAGTGCGGCCAGCGGGAGCAGGGAAGTCATTGTGCCCCTGTACTCATCACTGGTTAGGTCACACCTGGAGTCCTATGTCCAGTTCTGGACCCCTCAATTTAAGAAGGACATTGAGACACTTGAATGTGTCCAGAGAAGGGCAACAAAGCTGACTGAGAGGTCTCAAGGTCAAGCCCTATGAGGAGAGGCTGAGGGAGCTGGGGTTGCTTAGCCCGGAGAAAAGGAGGGTCAGGAGAGACGTTACTGCACTCTACAACTTCCTGAAAGGAGGTTGTAGACAGGTGGGAGTTGGTCTTTTCTCCCACGAAGCCAGTGGCAGAACAAGATGACACAGTCTCAAACTGCACCAGGGGAAGTTTAGCCTTGAGGTGAGGAGAGAGTTCTTCACAGAAAGAGTAATTGGCTGTTGGAATGTGCTGCCCGTGTAGGTGGTGGAGTCACCATCCCTGGAGGCGTTCAAAAAAGGATTGGATGTGGCATTGAAGCCATGGTTTAGTTGTCATGAGGTGTTAGGTATTAGGAAATAGGTTGGACTTGATGATTCTTGAGGTCTTTTCCAACCTGGCTGATTCTATGATTCTATGAACAAGGAAATGGATTTTAGCTTGTAGGGTTCTTTTAATTTGCATTAAAAAAAAAAAAAAAAGTTAAAGAGAGAAAAAAGAAAAGAAGAAGAATGCTGTGGGATGATGTGTTTCAAATGCAATGTTGAACTAAACCAAATCTCATCCTTAAACTTACTGGGTTTTGACACAGCTCAAGCCCCAGGCACATGAGGCAGCAGCAGCTGACACCTTACTGCCAGTGAAGAACCAGGACACCTTTTCACAAGGAATAGGTTGTTGGAAACAGTTCCACAGCTGTATCCTATCTCATCCTCCAATTTTGCAATCTACTCCCTTCCCTCCCTCCCCCATTTTGTTTCCTATTACAGAAGGAAACATGAACATGTGAAGGGTTTCTTCTTTTTTTTTTTTTTTTTTTTTTTTGTGTCATTCACCAAAGGAAGCTAAAAATAAGCCAAATAGTTTTGAATGTAATTACTTGTTACAAGCTAAGAGCAGTTGCTGTCTAGCTCAGGATTTTAAAATATAGTTCCAGTTCTAAAGCAAATAGATATATTTCATGCGGTTATTTTGGCAGGGATCTCCAGAGGGGGTAAAATTTAGCAAAATGGGTGGAGGCCTCAAGAAACATTAACTTTCTTGGAAAAATCTGAAGCAACCAAATATTATGGGAGAGATTGGAAGAAAACAAAATAATCTCTTGGGAGGTATCAGAAGTAACATTTTCTCAGACATTATGTGGTCTCTCATATCTGTCAACTGAAATAAAAATCCAAATGTAAAAATCAATGCTGGGAAGCACTCGGTAGAGTCTGACAATCCCCGATATCTGTAATTTATACCTGGGTCACAAGAAAAAGTTGAAACAGTGTTTTAAGCTGTGACAGCTGTAAACTTGCTATAAATTTAAAGAAAAGACAAAGTGAAGTACGAGTTGTAACTGTAGTGGTTTTAGGATCTTTGTTCCACTCGTCTTGAATTTGATCTCACTGCGCACTGCAGACTGAAATCAGCACAAGAAACTGTGCTCTGAATAGAAACTATATACATTTTATTAAATCCAACCCCAAAAAAAAGCAGGGTTTGAGGAACAGGGAGCACTCTGTTGCTTTGCCCTGCACTCTAGGTTACCACCTCACAGTTTAGTCCATGTGAATTTTTTTTAGACATATGGCATTTGTGCTTTTGTTGGGTTGTGGGGATTTCCCCCCCCCCCCCCAAACTAGGGTGTTTTTTTTAATTTCTGTTATGTAGCACCAGTTAAACTAAAGCAGTACTGCTGAGGCCCTGACCACATAACTATTCAGTATTCAGTTCAGGACATGGAACACGGTGACTTCTAGTCTGAGGAAAGCTGTTCTGAGCCTCCCTAAATAAAGTTCCTAGTCCAGGTGTGCAGTGCCCACCTGTTAGCCTTGCAACCTTCTGTGTGTTTCCAGCAGGAAACAGCCATGGGCTGGCAGCAAGGAAGTGGAGTGCGGACCAGCTGCATCTCACTGAGGACACTTATTTTTCATTTCTCAAGCAACAAGTCTTAAATATATCTATACCTGGCAGTGTGAGCCAGCTCCTGCTAGTTATCAGTGGCATTGAAACTCACTGAGTAGGGAAGATACAGATAGGAGATTACGCGAAATGTCCACAAATGTTCTGTAAGTCTGAATCAAATCCTTAACAGTGATCTGTTTTGAGGAACTAAGTGATATTTAATGTGGGATAAAAACCTGAATCACTTGCCTCTTCACTGACATTTTGCCAATGGTATTTTAAGGCTCAGACCACACAAGAAAAATGGTGTTCCATGATATATTGCCTCCTTAAAGAGTAGCTCTGAGACCATGACCTAATGTTTATAATCATAAGAGTTATTCAGAGTCAATTGGAAATGCAAAATTCCCAAGCGACTTCATTTATCACTTGCATGATTAGCATGCTTATGGAGTATAAAGAGCTGAACAAGTCCAATTGCAGTTCATCAATGGAAAGCAAATTTGTCACAGATATTGTTGAAAATGTAGGTAAGCATGAATGATTTTAAACTCTGCTTTGAGAGGACGATCAAAGGATTTTTTTAAATGGGCTTTTCATTACTGCTCATCCCCAGAAATGTCTGGGCAAATAGAGTTAGCTTGGGAACTGATAGGAACACTTGATAGCATCTCTGTACTCAGTTGAAGGTTTACATATTCAGATATGAAATCTTGTATTATGAATTACTCCAAAGAGGGTTTGTTTGTAGTGAAATCCTCCTCAGACAAGCTCTACTTGTAGCATAAGTTTATTTAAACAAGGCAAAAAATTGTATAATATTTATTATGTATATATGAATCTTTATATAATACATATATATTTTATACATATTATTTTATGTATATATAAAATATGTATATATAAAAATAATATATATATAAAAATAAATTCATTTTATCATGCCCTAAGGCACAATTTTATAGCATCGTATTTGTGTGAGTGTAGCAAAGTTTTCCTTAGGTAAGGTTGCAGTTTTATATTGCAGTGTCTTGAGAATTGTCTTTTAATTCAGATTTCAGTGTACATAGTTAAAGCTGTCATATTTTGGATGGCAGAAGGTCTGTAAAGCCTGGAAGATCTGCTTTGTTGTAGATAAACCACAAGGATTTCTGCATTCTAGTTGTGTCTTAATTTTACATCTTTGTTGGCTCAAGAAAGAACACAAAATTTCATTTTATTTTATTTTTGAGCTTCCTTTCAGAATGATTTATTAATTTTAGGTTTTGGCTAAGATTGAAGAAAAGAATTTTGCCCAGCTTACTATATTTCAATATGCCCGCATCCTCAAGGAAGAAGCTGGGACGAGAGAGGAGAAACTAAAAGTGCAGTGACAGCTAGCATTGGACATATGTTTCATTGACATGATCTTGAAGGTCTCTTCCAACCTGGTCTATTCTATTCTATTCTATTCTACTCTACTCTACTCTACTCTACTCTACTCTACTCTACTCTACTCTACTCCTTTTTGTTTACCTATTAAAGTGTGTCAGTGTTAATGTAAAAAATATTAAAAAAATTTAATGTTAAAATAAGTTAAAAGTATTTTCTCTCCTTTTATTTTCTTTTTGTCCTTCAAATAATGAGGCAAATAAGAACATGTTCCTGTTTTAAAATGTTCATCTGAAAAAGGATCCTAAGAAAGCTGGCTTATTGATGGCAACTGCTGCCAAAGCTATTATCCATGCATAGGAATGTTTCACAAGCAATGCCTTATTTCTATATCTTCATTCATTTGGGAACATGAATTTTGCTGATCCGGAAAATGCAGAGATGTCTACAAGACCTTCACTGGGAACCCAAGCTGGAAGAGGCTTGTCCAGGGGACAGCTTTGAGACAGATTTATGCTGCTTTGTGTTTGCATGCAGATGGAGTTTGCTGAGGGGCTGGGAACACAGTTTTTATTGGGATGGTTCTCTTCTTTCTTTAGGCTGACTTTGCCTGTCTTTGTTCACTCAGCCCCCGGAGTATGCTGTGGTTGGGACCTTGCACTTAATTCACATCAGCAGTTTCAGTAAACACTTAGTAAATAACAGATAATGCATTAAAAAAAAAAAAAAAAAAAAGTAGATGTTCCAGGATGCTTTTTTTCATGGCTTTAACACCTGCGTTATTGGTGGCTTTTAACAGTACTCTGTACAGCTTTACCATAATCCAAGAGCAGTCATGCATCAATTTGGGAGACACTCACAGACTGTGGGGACCTTTTCTCTTTGTTGCCTTCTGCTGAGTGTCAGGTCTCTCTGTTGGCATCATTTACATTATGGATTACTTTGTCATAAACCCCAGAGTGATGAGGAGTTGAATGCCTCATTTTTGCAAGGCATGTAAAATTATGATGGTGATGGTAGCCTGTGACCTGGGGGGGTTGCTGTAAAACCTCCCTCCTGTGCTGTCAGCTAGGTGTCTCAGCTGGGCTCCGTGAGGGTGGTGGTTTTCTCAGTAAAACCCATTATTCACGTTTTCTCTGCTTATCTTATGATTTATTCCTCAAAATGGCCCTAGCGCACATTTCTTGTTAATTGCCCTAGCCTCATGAGAGCAGCTTGGCTCCTCTGCTGTGGCCTTTGCAATCTTGATGACCACTTATTCAAATAAATGTAATATAATCTGTGAGCTAGGGCTGGCTTCTTTGCTCTGCTCACCTTTAACAGTGTCTTCAAATGAAGTGCATTCTAAAGTGTTAAACCAGCCTGCTTGTTGATGACATTAAGCTGTTTAACATACCCATGATCTAGTGGTGGTTCTCCTGCTCAGTGTGAATTGTCCTGCTTCGGGGAAAGTCACAGCTACCCATGTACACCTCCTTTCGTTACGCAGCTTAATGAGATTTCCCCATTCCCAGGGAAACCAGCATGGCTGGCAGATGGGTAATAACCATATTATTTTTCTACTGCCACCATGTCCCCATGCTTCTGAGATCCTCTCTAACGAAAAGGCACAGTTGTGTGTAATGGGCTGTAAAGAAAAAAACCCAAACAAGTTAAAACAAAGAACAGTATTATAACTTCATATTGTTAAAACAGACAAAAGGAATACATTCCAGATTTATTTTTTTAGGTTGTTTCCATATGAGTCTTCAGGTAATGCTGAGAGGCTGGTTTGTAATTTCTGTGCTATTAGCAGATGCCCAGCAGGAGATAATTATCTCTCAAGGGTACCTGGCTTCTTTCTTATGGACTTAAAATAGTTGGCCAGTAAAGAAGAAATTGTTCAAAAATTTCAACTTAGGGAGACATTTCCCAAACTACAGACTTTTATCAAGAATAAACAAGATATTGAATGAAAGCGCAGAAAACCACTTAAAATCTGACTGAAGGAAAATTCTGCTCCAAACAATGAAGAACTGTGGGAATGTATTTTGTCAAAGTTACAATTCATTGAATTAAAATCTCTCAGACCTGACTGCTCTCCCCTCCTCTTAGGGCACAAACACAGAACATATTTTTCCATTTTCGAACTTTCTAGGCCTTGAGTCTATATAGCCATCAGAAAGAGAGAAGCTCAGTCATGTAGATTTGATGGGGAATGTAAAGGTTTTGTTGAAAGTTCTTATCATTTACATCTGCACTGTGAAAAAATACTGGAGTATCAAATCAGTCAGAAGTAAAGCATCGGCCAGGTCACAGAAATTACACATAAGGTGATTTGCAGTCACCACATTGCAGTCTGTCTTTTACCAATCTTATCAGAGCCCTTTCTACATGATAGCTCATTATTCTGACATAATTAAACCATTTAGTGTTGCATCTTTTCAGTAATCCTGCTGAAAGATTAGTTACCAAAATACCCCAAACCATCCCAGTCTATAGGAAGGTAAATGTCATTAAACATCAAATGTATAAACTCATTAAAGGTGATGACAAAATTGTGCTCAGAACTAGCATCCTTGAAGCCTTTTCTGTATGCCTCTTCTTAAATAAGTTTTTTCATCTTTGATTGTTAAGAAATCATGAACTACTGACCTCTTATAAAATTAAGTTATACAGCTCCTAAGTATTTTAAAGTGAAGACATATTCAGAGTAATTTCCTGATTCCACAGGATGGCACATGCAGAAACAGGGTAGAAAATCAGTTTCTCACTTGTACTGTGCATATCCCCAGGACATTCCCAGTCAGTGAAGCACTGTCCCAGGCTGTAAATAAAACAAGAACAAGGAGCCCATACTGAGGTCTAATACATTGTGCTTGTAGTGAATGGCCTTCACTGCAGTGCTTCAGGTGCTAATAATGCAACAATATTTTCTCCAGATTAGAAATATGCTTTGCTATGTATGAGATTCTCTATGGACTTTTTTGTTGGCTATGGGGTTTGAGGGTTTTTTGTTTGTTTTGTTTGATTGTTTTTGTTTTGTTTTTGTAAAGATATGGTCCCAGTATTTTTGCTGTCTGCATGGTATTTTGAACAAAGGTGTTTAAAGGGTGTATGATTTGATTATTTATTTCTGGCCAAAGCATAGCAGGTGTTTTGTAACACCTGCTTTTCATTTTGTGGTGATAAATGACTGGCTGACAGACATGTGTGGTAGGAAATATGGTTGTGTCTCAGACAAGCCAGGACATCCTCTGCTTTCACATAACCAAAAGTCTAATCCTTTCTTGCTAATGCTGAATTAAGAGACAGTTCAGTTCTTGACTGGGAATTTTTTTTGTGAGCAAGAAATTTGTGTCTTTAAAAATAGTTACAGGAAATTAAGTAGTCATTAATAATTTTAAAGCAGATCAGTATGCAAACTGAAAACTGAAGAGGACTCCCTGTGCTGAAAATGTTAGCCAGCATGGAGTGAAATAATTGTTGTGGGAGGTCTTTAGTCACACTGGAAGCTGTCACATCAACTTGTATTGTTACCCAAAGGGCTTGCTAATACCACACAATTAATTTAGGCTGTAAATATCTTCATAATCCTCCTGTCAGAAATTATGCTTTTTGAAATTTTGCCTTATGTGAGCAATGTCAGTCTTTCCTTTTTTTAGATAAAATGTCCATTACACAGTCCACTAACACTTTTCCTGTGGGAGGCAAATCTTCACACACTACTGATCTCTTGGGTACTATTTCTCATGCAAATGCAGATTACATACCTTTTTAGCCATTTAATGCTCATGATGCTTGGTAAAATGATGCTGCATCAGGGAATACCAGCCATTCACTGCCCACCCAAATCCCACAGGGATGCCTCCAAGCCGTTTTCTTGCATAGTTTTCTTGCTTGTTTATGAGTTAATTGATCCAGTATTTTCTGAGATAGCTATCTTAAGCTTTGACAATTCAGTTAGGAAAGCAGTTGCACATGTAAATCAAAATAAAACCCATATGCTTTCAGCACTCTTGCAATTAGGCTGCAGTACTATGGTTGGGTTATCAGGAACAGCAGTGGAATTTTTTCCTTCTTTAACTGAGGACTCCTGATTACTGACCTCGGGAGTTCAAAGCTCTGAGAGAGGCCTCAACTATCACATGTGCTGTGATCATTTGGTGTTTCTCAGCGATGGTGAATGAATACACTTGCACCCTCAGATTTAACTAGTTCCTCACGGCTTTATGTGATGCTGAAAGAAAGGTTTGCTGTGAATTTCAGACCAGATCTTTAACTTGTAAGACAAAACAGCACATTGTGTTTGACCTCCACAGAGTTTTACTCTCTTTTCCCTGTTGATTTACCAGGGGCTGTATACTCAGTAACATTGGTGTGGAGGTTGCAGACTACCTTCAGAAGATAGTTGTGATGCAGCATCCTCACTGCTGTGGGTTGTTTTTGGTTTTGTTTTTTTGACATTTCACATTCAATGAATAGAAAATGTATCAAAATAACAGTAAATTAATAATTGACAGAAATTGGAGACCTCACTTTTATTATGGTTTAGTAATAGTATTTACACCGAAGTCTTTTAGCAGTGTTTAGGGGGAGTGGGGACAGACATCAGAGTACAATTAAACTCCATTTAGGGGGTTTAATTTGTGCCTTGGTGTTGAGGGACTAATTCCAAAGCTTAGAATTATAAAGAGGAGTTAATCACAAAAGATTAAATAAATCCCAGCTATATTTGACAAGCATTGCACTCTTCAGCAAGTCAGATGACCCACAATTATTCTCCAAAAGCCTAATTAGCTCCATTCCTTATTTAAACTGTGTGTCTTCCACAGCACTCTTCTGATGGGGCTTGATCTGCACTGCCTTTTTGATACATGCTTTGCTAATCGGGTTTTTCATCCAGGCAGTTAATCAGCCCTTTCCTGCCACAAAGCCTGGCTGCCCTACTCCCCGTTCAAGAAGTTTCTTTAGACATCTCATAACCCATCTGAGAAAGCTTGTGTGGCCAAGTGCCCCAGGGCAGGCGACAGCAGGAGTCAAAGGCCAGCATGATGGAAAGCAGCATGATTTAAACCTGTCTGAAGAAACTTCTGAAGAGGTTTTTGCTAGAGGCTTTCATTCCACCTGTTGCCCTATGACCTCCTCCACTGGGACAGAGACACGTTTTATCCTCTTCAAGGAAACTTTTATGTTCTTCTCTTGAAACAATACCATTTCTTTTCTGTATTCCTGTACTTTTTTTCTAAGTGAGGTTTCTAGCAGGGAAAACTTGGGGTATGTTGCCCAGAGGTTCTGTATTGTACTGGGTGCATGTCATTCTGCCAAATGTACATACTTGGCTCAGGAAAAAATAAAACCTTTTATCTTGGCAAAAATTCCTCAGAGAGAGTGTGTGAACCTTTTCAAATGCTTGAAATTATTAATGGAGATGCCTCCTGAAATGCAGTGTAAAACCTGCATGTTCCTGTAAATCAATACGTAATCTGTTCACATCTAATAGTGCTGGGGAACAATATTTGTCAGGGTTCATTTGCCTACAATTGTCCCTTGGTTTTGTCCCTTTAAAACTCAGTTACAGAGTTTTCACAGTACTTTCTGATGAACAACAACAAAGAAACAAAGGAATGCTCATGTGTACTGATGGCTTGCATGTTTTGCCTGAAATCTTTAATGGGTTGCTGCACCATGCAAATGCTTTTTTCTCTGCATCAAGAACTGATTTGGAGCTGAAGACCAGACCTCTGGAGGAAGATGTAGCACTGCCACTTTTGCTATGGCTAAATTCCTTCAAAGGAGGCTTAAATCTCTTCACTCAGCTGTCTTTCTCACTCTACTTTAAGCTCACTAGTTGACTGGATTGTCTGGGAGCACAGGTGTGTAATTCTCACACAGGTATCAGAGCAATGCTTTGCAAATGCATCTCAATTACACTGTGCTTTATTTCACTGTTCAGTTATGCCCAAATGACTCTTATTATTGATTGTTTTATTCTGTGATACTTCAAATGGATGGCAAATAATGAAGTTATCTAGAAGACCAACCCAAACCCTGTTGCAGGGAGGAGGAGTGCTAAATAGGGAATCAGTTGAGTTGTTTGGCACAACATTGTCAACTTTGCTTTGTTTTATGAGATTACTAGTGGAGGCCAAGCAAAAGCCCAAGTGAGGCTCACACAGTGGTGCAGACTGCCCCTTTCTGCTGATGGAGTGTGAACTACAGAGGGGAAATAGAATGGAAGCTGCAGGTTTTCTATTAATATTGCAAAGATTCCATACTAGAGATTGTGAGATGTCTGTCACCAGCAATGCCTTTGGGAATTTGTTACACCACCAGAGCTGGTGCCAGCACAGGTGCAGGGTCTCCAACCTGACTGCATCTCCCTACTGAACCTCCAGGGGTAAGAGCAATCCCCATGAAATGCTGATCACTGTGGTTAGGACCAAAGAAGGCAAATATTGTTAGCAAGATGTGAGGCAGAAGGACGGTTGTTTGGCAATCCACAGCTAAGACAAGCACAGACAACACTCTGCTTTGATGGTTTTTCAGGTGATTGATTCCTGATGTTTATGTCCCAGTCTCCTGGCTTTCAGGTGACAAACTTTGCCGGCAAAAATTTCATTCAATATACGCTAAATCACTCAACACTGGAGAGGTTCCTTAAAATCAGTATGTGCTCTCAGATTTTTGTGTAGAGAAATTTCCCAGGAGGTCACAACAGATGTCAGGTGTTCTGCTTCTAGCATCTTCACAGTTTCACCCTCCCTTAAAACAGAGGGTCACATCATCATATTTTTTAAATTGCAACCCACTGAAGAGGTTAACTATTTTGCTACACTTCTGCAGCTAAAATGTTGTCCTGTGGTGATGTGATATGAAATCAGTTAAATTAAAACAAACAAACAAAAAAACCCCAAAAAATCCAAAAGGAACAACAAGAAGACAACAGAACCAAAACCCCAATATATTTAGAAATAGGGAAATTTGACCCCTGGACCTGAAGCAGTCAATGACATGTGGACTTCAGTTCCCCTTACTGAGATTCCGTTAGTTACCCTGTGAATGTCCTTCAGAGTCAGGTCTGAAATCAGTAAAATCTGTGACAAGACCTAAGATGAGAAATATCACCAAGGAATGAAGAATGTTGGCTAATTTATCTAAGGATAACTTGTTATAAACTTTTCTAACAACAGCTTTAAGCATGCCAAAATTTACAACACAATTTGATTTTTTTGGAGGGGCTAAAAAAGGAAAAGAAAATAATTGCCGAGGGAAACTTTCTGTATTTATAAAAAGCCACATAAACTGCAGATCTCATTGTGTCAGATCCACTTCCCTTGGCACAGATGAGGAGCATGGACACTCCCCATGCACTCGCCCTTGGACTGGCTCCTCCTGTCACCCTCACTCCCCAGACCATTTTCTCCTTCATTCCCCTGTACACCAGGCTGTTGTTAGTCCCCATTAATGCAGCCTCAATTAATGCATTCTGAGTCCAGTGTGCCCTCCCCATACCCATCATGCCATAGCTGTTATATATGTGCCAGGATTATAGGATTCAGGTATATTCTTGCAAAGAAGGATGAAGAGGAGTAGGGACTGTATTACAGCACTAAGAAGATGGTGAAAAGAAGCAGCACAATATGGAGTGTAAGTGGCAGGAGAACAGGTAGCAGAATGTACAAATTTGCAGCTCAGGAGAGGAATTGCTGTGAGAGGCATGTTATTCCCTGACACAACATACCTTTGCAGCTGCAGTTTAGTCCCAAATCCTGCATGAAACTGTTGAGGAACCGGAGGCTTTTCCAAGACTACAGAGTCGCTTTGTTAATGCACCAAAACCTTTGTTTGACCTTTTCCTCTAATCCCTTGAGTGCAGCATTGTTTAATAAAAAAAAAAAAAAAAAAAAAAGGAAAAAAGAAACAAGAAGAAGCCTTTATTTTGTTAGTCGTCATCATCATCATCATCATCATCATCATCGTTGCTATGTGATTTCTTCACAGTTTTGAGCCAGCAGTCCCTTACCAAAAATAGCTGAGGTGTTTGCGTAACTGAGAGCTTGAAAAAGAGACATTATCTACTTTGTGGTCCAGATCACTTCAAATTCTGAAGTCTCTGTGCCAGAGAAAGTTATGGGATGCTTCAGTTTTTGGGGAGTTGGGTAAAAGGAGATAAGTCTCACTGGCTTTGGTGAAGCCAAGATTTTCAAAGGCAAATGAAGTCTGTTTACTTAATTTTTTGGGTCCATGGTGACTCTCTAACAGGAATCTGACTCTTCTGGGATGCAGTGGGGAATAGTTCGAAACTCAGACCGTGGGAGCCAGGACACAAAGGTGTTTCAATTCCCCAGACCTACTGTTTACCTAAGCAGGTGGACAGCTGGCCAGGTGCTAGACTTGCTGAGGATCAGCTTTCCTGTGTGATCAGCACACACAACAGGTTTGTTGGTGGTTCTTAGGGTGCTTTTGGCAGGCAGGGATGCAGTTCCCTGGGGAATAACACTGGGCCTGAGCACAGCGCCAAGAGGCTGCATGTCAGGCTGCAGAAGAGCCTGCTGGAAAGTCCAAGATGTTTTGTCACCTTTAAACACCTATGTGGCAAAAGACAGCTCCAATGGTGGCTGTTAGCCTTCACACTGAGGATGCCACCTCCTTGGTATTCCACCTTCTTACTGATGGAAGAAGAGAGGAATGCAAGAAGAAAATTATGTGGTGCTTACCTACAATTTTGCTGGAGACAGGTCTGGGATAGACAGACTTTTATTTCAACATATCTGCTGCAGTTTTCTGGTTGTATCATCACTGGTTATTTATGCTGCTCTTATACCTATTAATTTCCAGACTAGTCTTTTTTTAATAGTATTTCTTCTTTCTGGGCATTTGGAGAACACATGCATGTAGTTAGTGAGGTGATGGTCTGATTTAGTTTCCCAATAACAAAAAAAATAAAATATTTCCCTTAAAAAATTATGAAATATTTGAAGAGCCAAAATGCTACACTTAAAAAATGGCAAAACACTCTGAAATTGGCTTTAACAGTTTGGATTCACTAATGCATTCCTTTCATCCCTCCTAAACTTCTTGGCTTACTTTAAAGATTCCTATCCAGATTGTCTCTAGCAAATCTATCCTACAGATGGGTTGCACAATTAAAACCCATCTTATTTTTCTTTCTTAGGCTTTCAGTGTTATCATCAAATTCTGGATTGATGGTTGTTTTCTGATCTTAATTATCCTGTCATTTTAGGTGTACAGATGGGTTTTAAAAATAATTTGAGCTGGGACCATGCCGAAAGCTGCATTTGGATTCCTGGAAGTTGAGGGAAGCTTTGAATCAAACAGCTGGCAAGTTTACTAGTGAGAAAAAGGCCAGCACAGTATTGTCAACCTGTGCAGATATCAGCAGGAACTCTTGGCTGCTGGGGCAGAGTTGCTCAACCTTGCAACTAGGTTCCTTGGGAATCTAGAGTCCAAGGCTTTGCTTAACACCTGAGCTGCTGATATCCAAAACCCTCTTCTTGGGAAGGAAGGGATGGATTTTTGTCCACAGAGCAAAACAAGAAAACAAACCTAAAACCCAAAAGCATCAAGTGAAGCACCCCCAGGGCCATGCAGCATCACTGTTTCTGTTATGGTTTGCCTCCCTCAGCACTGCTGAGATCCCCCTCTGGTGGGATCCTGCACCCTCAGGGGCTGCAGCACACCTGAGTTTCTGTCTTTGCAACAGTCAAGGTAGTTTCATGGTTCCTCCTGTGAGGGTGTGAATGAGCCCCTCTCATCCCATATCAATGAGGAATCTTAAAAGAGCAAGGAAAGTTTGTGAGCTCTGCTCGGTGATTGTGGATTTTTTGAGACATCTCAAATCCATCAAGCTCTGCCTACTCTGGTGGTACCACATACTTCAGATCCAGGGTACAATCCTTGCACCTTTAGGCTCCAACAGGACACTGTGGTTGCAAATTACTTCCCTCTTTGTAACTCTTCTTGGGCTTGCTTGATGTGACATACAGAATGGCCTTGCTGCTAAGAAAAGAAAGAGATCATCAGGGCTGTCACCATGAGTGTCCCACTGGAAATTAGGTGTTTGTTTTTCAAGCAGATTTTCACCTGCAGTTTCATGATACAGACTACTTGGTAGTACTGTAAATTTCTCATGTCTCCCCACCTGCCTGCATGGTAGCTTCAGGCTGGGACCAAGAACTGGGTCAGGGAACAGATCTTACCTGTTTGCTGCTGGGTTTGGGCCTTTTTCCTCTTTATTTTCCTTCATTTTACTTTTAAGGCAGAGAGGTTCCTAATGTGACTAATGGAGCGGCCTGTGTTTGGGCTGGGGAAACACCATAACAGGCTGAGGGCTGTCAGGGAATCTGTGCCCACGGTGTCATTGCTGCAATTTACCCATGGAGTTGAATGTTTGAGCCTTCAAAGAGGATTCCTAAATGTTTCGGGAGGTTGTTTTTGGTAGGTTTCTTTTTAAGAATGTTCACAAGCAAACCTATACTTCCAACCTCACCTGTAGGTGCAGTGTTGGTTGTTTGCAAGCAACCAGAGTGTTGCATAGGGCACAACCAATAATTCACTGGATACAAGAGAGTCCTGGAGCTTTGTGAATTTTCCCCTATATGATTCATTTCCAATTACACCCTCCTTATCCCCATCCTGACAGGAGCAGCATGAGACAACTGAGTTAATTCCAAATGCCAGTGTAAACCTGGAAGTTACCTTTGGGGTGGCAAAGGTTAAACAAGTATATCTCATTGCAGGAGCTACAAACGTTACGAATGCACATTTAGGGAAGAGGTTTGTGTGTGTATATACATTTAGCAGTTGTATGCTAATGTCAGAAGGCATTTTGGAAGCTGAATGAACTCGCTGATCTCAGTGTTGCTAAGCATAATACCAAGAAGTATTTTCCCTTAACCCCAAAATAGCAGAAGTAGATATTTAATTTGTTGAGTTCTACAACTGGAAACATATTTAATATCAAACTTTAGATTGTCATGCAAAAGTTGAATCTCAAGTACATCCCAAGTTAAAGAAATTGTTAAAGTACCTAAAAAGAAGAAGAAAAAAAAATACCTTGTATGCAACAATGGTTGTTGATAAAAACTTTAAAGGGGAAAAAATAAGAAGTTTCTCTTTTGTGACCTGAGCCTTTGGCACTGATACAAACCTGTTTCCATGTTGAGTTCACCCATTATACACTTTGTCAAATCTTTCATATGATCCCACTGTCTCTGCTCTTAATCTTAAAAAAATAGGCTTTTGTTTTGTTTCTGACTCTAGAGGATAAAGAATAGGAGACTGTCTGCAGCGTCGTCAAACCTGGGTGGGCATTTTAATGTGTCGTACACATTTTTCTATTGTGTAAGGGCATTTCCCTCCTTGTGTGTGAGTCTGCTGGGTGTCCATTGTTTATATCCTCTGCTGGTGTTATCTCCAAATTCTTCCTCTTCTCCAAGGGAGTAGATTTCTCCACAACAGCTTTTCTTCTATACTCAGAAAAGCTGTCTTCGTGGGGCTTCTGGCAAAGCACACAGCTCTGCTCGTGGGCTGCCAGGGGGTGAGCACTCCTGCAGGGAGGAAGCATATATTAAGCCTTTTTGGATAAACAATAGGAAAACTGTAGTATCTCAGGAGGGAGGGAGATGCCAGGCTACTCTGCCAAGGACAGACCACGCACAAATAGATTGAAATCTGCAGCCTGCCTTTGCACTGTGATTGTAGCCTGTACTTTGTGAGTTTCACTATTTTCTGTAAAGCAAACTGTGGTTGCAAATAGCCACAGCAGACTTTCTGTGCAGCTGTTTATTGCTTTTTCTTAATGCAACTGGTGATGTCAAGTCCCAGTCTGCATCTTTGCATCTCTCGGGAGAGAAAGACACATCCAGCTGTCAAAATATCACATTGTGGTGGGAAGGCAACATTTAGTCTTGGATTTGTCAAAAGTGTTGTTTGTCGCCTATCTCCTCCATTTTAGATCACAGTTCAAATAACCTTCCTGTGTGGAAGTGGCAAAAAAGGCAAGACCTCAGATGCTCTGTTATTCTAAGATTAAAACAACATGGAGCTGGCCCACACTATGCAATGAAAAGTTGTACTGTGTAGTTTACTGATTTTGTATACTGTTAACATTCTTTCAGCTGACTACATTCTACTTGATTTTGTCAGATGTCCATAGCTCGAGGATCACTGAGACCCTGTAACATGTAGTGAAAAGATATTCACAATTGTGGTCAGATTGGTATGGAAGTGGTAAAGAGGTAGGTTACTCTGTGGCAACATCTATCCAGAAAAGCAAAAGGTATCAGCTGGTTGCTTGCAAACCTCCTGTCAACTCATTATAGATGTTCTTTTTCTACATAATGCAGTTTTCCTTCTTTTCCCCCCAAATGGTATTTTCATTGTGCCAGCTGAAAATCTTTTAATGCATGTAGCTGCAGCTAGTTTCTGGGATCAGTCTAGGTTCTGTGTTTAACAACCTGCCTGTAGTTTGGCTGTGCAGGACCTTGTAGTCCTGCGTCTGCCTTTCCAAGGGATGCCTGTTAGAGGTTGATTTGCTACTTATGAGTGAGCCCGTTGGCCATTGTGAAAAATTGCATTAATATTGAGACATAAACCACAAGAAAACCAAGCCTTTGCAAGTTGCAACAGTGGAGGCCTGATGAGGACAGAAAAGGTGATGCTAACAATAGTAGAGGAAAATTCTTGCTAATGGCATGGGCTTCAGCAGTGGGATCTGTGGCAGCTGTGAAGTCAGGTCAAAATGCTTTTACTTGCTTAATGGGAGCAGGATCTTTGGTTCTAATACACAGAAGATGTTTGCTGGTGAACCCTCCCCACCCAGTCCTTGGTACATGTGCATATGACATGATCTGGGACTGGGGCAAACAGGCTGCAGCTTCTCCACACAACTTTGTGCAATGACGGTATTTACTAACTCAGTACTTCTGGTAGCTCCTGTCCACCAAGCTTCAGTGCTACAGCCAAAAGCATCACCTTAAAACACCAGAATAATTGAGCTGGATAATACTGATGGTCTAGAAGTCCCAGTATATCATCTTCATGAGTAGCCATTGCTCTTTTTCACCTTTATCTTCTTTTGAAAAGTAGCCCCACAGTTCAAATAGCCATTGTGTGGGTAAAATTTAAATTCCTTTTATTTGTACTTGATTGTTACTAGCTTCATCTGATGCTGCCTGCTTCCTGTAATGTGCCAGTGATGTAATATTGAATGGCACACTGTAGTCAACACATTTTTTGGCTTGGCAGACTCTAATATGTTTTATGGACATTTATTTGGTAAAAGTTATTCCAGCACAAGAAGTTACTCCCATAAAGTCTGTATTTCTAATCCCTCACGTTGCTTAAATCTGATTTCTAAGACAAACATCTCTTAAAATGTATTTTCCATTAGGTAAAAAGTTTTTCATTTGTAGTCAATTAGGAAAGAAATTATTGAGGGACTCTCTTCTCTTCAGTGGATTGCCTGTTTGTAGAAACAGAGAGGAATTGTGGCCAGATCTAACTTAGGCAAATCTATATTTGCAAAGCTTAGGGCATGTTTCTGCTGGCACAGGGATGGCTGACCACTGCTGTTCCTCCCTGAAACATCCTTAGCTGCCCACTATGGCATTGTTACTGATTTCTGGCAGATTTCCATGCTCACTCTGGTTGCCTTGCTCTACTGAGATGATGCACTTCTTTCCTACATCTGGTTCTCCAGCTATGCTTGTGGTTTCTGTTCAAGAGCTGTAACCTGTTCTTGATGTCCAAAGTGCCTCAGCTGCTTTGAGTTAATATGTGAAAGGCTCTAGCATGCCAACAGCCCAGTGCCAGGGCTTAACTTCCAGCTCTGGGGCAGTTCTGCCTGTGTGGTCATGGCTGGGACCAGCTCCCTGCATGGGTCTAGCCCTGAAGGCAAGCACGTCCTATCCAGATTCTTTTCAGAGACCACGGGAAACTTTTTACCACTTGGCTCATGCAGCAAATTCATCCTTGCCCAAAATGTGACCTGTAAGTTACCTGGTACTCAACCCCACTGAAGGACCTGATGTCGTTGACATGAAGGAGCAGCTCTTCAGTAATCCTTCCATGATGTATCACCATGCTGGGGTAATCAAGAGAACACGGAGTCATCCGGCCTTTTGTCAACTTCCTGGAGAGGTGGAAACCCAACAAAAGAGTTGGTCATTGGGCTGGGTGTCTGGTGATCTCTTCTGGGATGGGTGCATGTGGGGACTCACAAAGAGGAAATGAGCCTGCAAGTGTGATGGCCTTTGCAGAGACGTGGCCTCTACTACAGACACTTTCTTTAGGTGATTTGTTTACACAGAATGGGGATCGTGGGATTTACTGATAACTCTGGGATAAGGAAGAGCTGGTGAAACGAAGGCTTCTTATCTCTACATGATGTAGCATGCAATCCAGAGTATAAATTACAGTTTTCACCAAGTGCTAATAGGGAGGCTCTTCCTGAAATGCAAAGGTAAAGTCTGTGAAGCATCTGTGTGCTTTTTAACCAAACTGCTGGTAAGTGACTCCTCAGATAACTCCTTATCCTGAGTATCTGTAAACTATGGGTGTCATTTGGGTGGGAGTGGTAGGAGGCTGAGAAAAGAGCTTGCTTCTGTGCTTTACTGGGTGTCCTCAGGGTGACTGTGAGAGGATATACAGGCTGGATGCTAATGAGTTCAGCAGCTGCTAGAGTGATGGTGCTTTCCCACTGTCACCACTGAGGCTGTGTTGCCAGGATGGGTGTTTTCAGAGAACAGATACCTATGTTGAGTGCCAAAGCTCTTTCAGTCTTTGTAGGCTTTTGATTTCCTTTGTCCTTTCTAAGATTTAACCCGTTTCTGCTTTTGCGGAGTCTCTCACTTTCTTACAAGTATTTGGCATGATGGGCATAAACAGCACATTCTTTAAGCTCCTGACAACATCGCTGAAGTCATTGACTATGACAGTGAGTTGCTGTCCCTGTCCCTGCCACCCTGAGTGCCATAGAGAGGGGCTGATGTGCCAGCAGTAATCTACAGTGCAAATCTCATCAAGTGCCCAGATACCAGGGATTTCTCTCTTTCGCTCATGTGGCCACCCTCTCTTGCAATTAAAGGATAGATAGACCAGGTTTTCTGAAAGGTTCAGGGACAGGTCTCAGTACACACAGCTGAATCATGTTTTCCCCTAAGCAAGTGTTAGATTTTATTACTTCCAGAGGTTAAAGTGTATTGCTAGAATCTTAATGCTACTAGTTTATCTTTCTTGAGGCAATGTAATATTTTCTTGGCTATGTAACCTATCTTCCTGTGCAGTGAACAGATGTTTTCATTGGATTCCTTGCATCTCTGAGGATGCTTTTTCCTGGATGTTTTACATTCAGTTAGAATTTATGAATGTGTAGAAGCTCCTTGTGGGATGTACTGCATTTCTTCCCAGCGAGTTTCCCAGGGCACTGGGATGCCTGTTGGCTTTCTGGTGTCTCGCAGGCTTGTGTGAACATAGCTTTCAAGAAAGCTTTGTCAGCCAAGGGTCTTGCCACCTTACTCAGCTGATAATTAACAGGCATTAATCGTTATTCACTGAAGGTCTTTATTGTACTGTTGCATGTTCTTCATGTTGGGCAGCATTTTTATGCTGAACCTTTCCCTCAGTGCACAATGTGACATCCAGTAGTAAGTGTGAATTAATAATTTTTACATTGTAGTGCCTGTGAAATAATGAGGGGATGTGGTTTGCTAGTCCTTAGTCTTTCAGCTTGGCTACACTACAGCCTATGCTTCTTTTGCCAGCATTAAGTATGTTGCTATCCCTCTGGGTCGGTTTTGGGTTTCTGCTTTTTGCTTAAAGATGCAGCTTTTGGAGGATGACTTTCTGTCATTGGTACTTCAGTGAGCCTGACATGCCTGCACTGCACCATGAATAACAGCAAGTACAGCTAATCTGTTTTGTTCCTTGTATGTTTTTCCAGTTGAACACACACAAACAATTTGAAATGAATCTTCAGATATTTGGGTAATAGCTCTGTGTATGGGATGAGATAGTCATCTGCTACAGGATTAACTCATGGGAGAAGTCCTTCAATTCATTCCAGTTTGGCCTTAGAAATATGCTTTGGGTAAGTTGGTGAATTTCTGAATATGAAGTTAAGGCAACTAGGGCAATGGTCTAGACTAGTGATTAATGAACACTGGACCAGTTACAGCTGTTCTGTGAAGCTTTTTAATTAGACTAGCTATGGAATAAAAAAACCCCAATGCATTCATGTTTGACAGCACATACCCAGACTAATTCTTACTGGTTTGAAAATCTATGTTAAGCTCATTTGTTTACAATCTTTTTAAAGTGTTATTGATTTTGGTTGGTTGGTTGTTTTTTTTCTTGGTCTTTTTTTGGTTTTGTTTTTTTTTTTTACACTTCTCTTTCTCTGTTTTGCTAGAGGAGTGTTTTATGTATTATGGAGATCATTTATCCACTCTAACACATTAAGCAAATTTGGCAAAAGAAGGCATGAATTGCCTGCATTGACTGCACAGTGTATGGGGCTGTCCCCCAGGATTTTATCTCACCTGGTTGTGCTGTACAGGCTACCAACTATAAGGTCATGAGCTTTAAAGCAGTCAGCTTGGGAGCTTTTTTGGACTCAGACTTTGTATCTCAATTTTCAGTACTTAGCACTCCTAAATCCCAGTTTGGAGTCAGAAAGATGTGTATACTCTTGGTGCTGAGAAGACAGGATGCATCTGTGTCTTGTTCAGGGAAGTGCTGCATACATCTTTGGAAAAGAGACCATTTGGTTGAAGTCTGGGTCCTTCAATCACTTTTGACAATCTTGGATCTTTCTTGGCTTAACTACAGCTGCTGGGTGTCATTAGATGTGTTGCTTTATGCTAAGGCCAAAGTGATTTTGGTATTGCAGTGGCTGACTTCTAGGCAGCCAGACACTTAATGAAGCCCAGATCCCAAAGTCAGACATCCAGACTCATCCAGGCAAAACAAAGGGCCTGTGAGAGGGAGCACCATGAAAGCCTATGAGATGGGACATGCTGCCTGAGCAAACCAATAGGGATTCATGTTAAGATGTTGTTCAGTGCAGCACTGGCTGCTAGGAGCCTTCTCCTGGAGCTGGATGCTTAGGGTATTGCAGGCACATTTATTTTATTGAGAAAAGTAGAGAGCCCCCCATGACAGTAGGAGATTTGCATCAGGTGCTAGGTGCATGGGGGCTTGGTGGTGGCAGAAGCAAGATGCTGGTGCCCTTCTGCTGTATGCCCCAATAGAAGGGTTCAGGGCCTCAGGGCAAGCAGCATGGCTGCCAATGACAGAATTTGTGCTGGACTTCATGCTTAGTCCTTACATTTTCAGGGGTTAATTAATGTTTCTCTCTATCTGCTTTGGAAAGGACTGGATGAAAAAAGCTACATGTTTATCAGATGTGAAAAAAAAATAGATATCAGCAAATCAACTTTTAGATACTTGGATGGTGAAGCTGTTTTCGCAAAACTGTTGGTAATGTGTCATACACTGTCATTTCACAAGGCTGAAATACCTCTTCAAATAAAAAGCAGCCATGCTGGCAAACAGTCTTCAAAGGTAGCGAAATAATCCCTAAGGGAAAATCTGCTTTTGTGAGGAATTCCCCAGCAGACGGCTGGGAGATCTTAACAAACAAGTCCTTTTAAACTGCCATGTACTTTGAAGCCTGAGTGAGCGTTCATTCATTTGGCACAAAAAGCAACAGTGAAGCGAGGGGGGCAAGGGGTGGCAAGGCTTAGTCAAGGTGAAAACGAAGTTGGGTCTTTACCCAAAGCCATTGTGGGCACAAATGAATTGCTTCAGTGGAGATAATAAAAGATATGTTATCCCACATTTAATAAAAAGCAACAGTGAAAATACAAAGAGCTCATTTCAGGCTTCAGTTATCTGATGTTTATTGCATACAACCCTTTCTACCAGGATGGAGACCCAAGAAATGTGTTGCCCTTTGAAGTGTGGGGTATGTGGCCAGTTGTGCATTTGCTGGTTTATGGGTAAATCTGCTTAAAATGATTCATTTTCATCTTTCCAGTGGCAGAGTGCTCTGAAGAGTTGAGAGGGCAGACAGGCTCCTTGATGAGCACTGAGGACAAGGCAAACCAGGAAGCACTACACCCTAGGGCATGGGTAGAAAGGAGGATGCAGGGTGAAGCAGAGGGTGAGCTCAGTGATATGCAGAGCACACACAGCTCTCACCAGAAATGAGATGCTTGGCAGGACCATGACTGATCACAGGCTTTCCAGTGAAAAGCACTGAGACGAGTTATTATGGAGTGAGTTTCTGTTCCCTTTAGGAGGAATAATACCTTGTTGTAATTTTTGCTTATCCTGCTAATATTTTCAAGTCTCATTCAACACTGTTGAGTTATCTACAGTGAGCTAGATCATGGTACTTGGAAAAACAAGTTTCTTGACGGTGCATTTCCTGTGCTAACTAAGTTACTGAAGTCTGTGGAAGAATCCCCACTGAAATGGGGAAAAGGCTGAGAATCTCTTCCCCACTTCCCCCCCACCTCCTCCCTCCAAACAAGGAGAGGAAAAAAAAAAAAAAAAAAGGGTAAGGAGCAAATCCACTAAGCAACAATCTGGAGTCAGCTTGGAAGTAGAGAGGCAAATAATTTTTTCTTCAAATATAACAATAACAGGGACAAAAAGTTCACAAGGTCAAGGAACAAGAATGGATGGGAGGGGGACAGAAAAGAATTATACAAAACCAGTCTTTCTCTGAGGAGGCACAGAGGCAGCAGGGAGAAGGGTCAGGTCTGGCCACGTGGCTGAGGATCAGGAGGGCAGCTGCTGTAGCTCTCATCCAGCAGAGGCAGGAGCCAAAAAGGAGATCCAACAGCTGTGAGGTCCTTCATTTTATACCCTTGCTGGGCAGGGAGGGGGGAGTGGAACAGACTCAGCTTTCCCAGGGGGGAGACGCCCTTCAGGGAGTGTAAAGTACCCGCAAGCCCTCCACCCTGCTTTCTTCTTTTGTTTTCAGAAAAAGGTGTTAACCCACCACAATCCACCCCTCTGTTCCACTTCCTCTCTCCTGCCACAGCCCCTTCATGTGATTTTGACACATGGTATTTGAAGCCTTGGTGCAAGTCTCTTGCTATCCCGGCTCGCTCTCTCCCAGGGCAGTCTCTCTCTCTCTCTGGTGATGGTCACTGTAGGTGGTGCTTGAACTGGGCAGGCGTGTGGAGAAGAATCAGGAATCAGGGACAGTCCGTTGCTGTAGGGACATTGGGAACAGTCCGTTGCTGTAGGGACATCAGGAACGGGTACAGGTGAGATGATGCTCTTTGGGTTGGTGTGCAGTAGGTACGTTGGGTCCTGGATGCTGGGCTGGTATTAAGCTAGGATGGAGAAACTTAGAACAACTTATAACTATTCACATAATTACATTGATGAGTGTTGCCTCCTCTGAGTTCATCCTCTCTCAGCCAGAGTCACATTCTGCTGTGGGATACACTGAATGTCCCCAGTTTCTAACATAACCCAGTACGTGTGACCAGGCTCCTCAGCCGAGACCACCCCTCGGGTTGGTTTGCCCCCACCAGCAGCAGGGAAAACCCACACTGACTTCCCCAGCAGGTTCTTCTCAGCAATCACAGGAACTCCATCTCCGTCCACTGTTTGCAGCAGGTGGGACTGGGCAGGACCAGCTCGGTTCACAGATCCTCTGCTGTTCACTAACCAAGTGGCTTGAGCTAGGTGCTTTTCCCAGTTCCTGAAGGCTCCACCCCCCATGGCTTTTAGGGTGGTCTTTAGCAAGCCATTGTAGCGCTCGACCTTCCCTGCAGCTGATGCATGGTATGGGATGTGGTAAATCCACTCAATCCCATGTTCCTTTGCCCAGTCCCTTATGAGAGGGTTCCTGAAGTAGGTTCCATTGTCTGATTCAATCCTCCCGGGGGTGCCGTGTCTCCACAGGATATGTCTCTCTAGGCCCAGGATGGTGTTGTGAGCAGTGGCATGAGGAACTGGATAGGTCTCTAGGCACCCTGTACTTGCCTCCACCATGGTCAGTATGTACTGCTTGCCACTGTGAGACCGAGGAAGGGTGATGTAGTCGATCTGCCAGGCCTCTCCATATTTATATTTCGACCATCTCCCCCCATACCACAGAGGCTTCATGCGCTTGGCCTGCTTGATGGCAGCACAGATGTCACACTCATGGATGACCTGTGAGATGGCCTCCATAGAGATGTCCACGGATCTGTCCCGAGCCCACCGGTATGTGGCATCTCTCCCTTGGTGGCCAGAAGTGTCATGGGCCCAGCGAGCTAAGAACAGCTCACCCTTGTGTTCCCAGTCCAAGTCTATTTGGGAGATCTTAGCAGCCAGGTCTGCTTGGTGGTTGTGCTTGTGCTCCTCTGTGGCTCTGCTCTTGAGCATGTGTGCATCGATGTGCTGTACCTTGGTTGGCAGCCTGTCCAGGCGGGCAGCGATGTCTTGCCACAGGTCAGCGGCCCAAACAGGCTTCCCTTTTCTCTGCCACCCGTTCCTCCTCCATTCCTTCAGCCACCCCCACAAGGCATTGGCTACCATCCAGGAGTCAGTGTAGAGGTACAGCACTGGCCAGCTCTCTCGTTCTGCTATATTCAGGGCCAGCTGGACAGCTTTTACCTCTGCGTACTGACTGGATTCGCCTTCTCCATCCCTTGCTTCTGCCACTTGCCTTGTTGGGCTCCAGACAGCTGCCTTCCATCTCCGCTTGCTTCCTACAAGCCGGCAGGACCCATCTGTAAATAGAGCATAGCCCTTCTCATCGTCAGGGATATTGTTATATGGGGGAGCCTCCTCAGCACGGGTCACTGTCTGCTCTGGTGGCATTGCAAAGTCAGAACCCTCTGGCCAGTTGGTGATCACTTCCACTATGCCAGGGCGTTCGAAGTTCCCCATCCGAGCTCGCTGAGTTATCAGGGCCATCCACTTACTCCAGGTAGCATCTGTGGCATGATGTGGGGTTGAGCCTCTCCCTTTGAACATCCAGGTCAGGACTGGAAGCCTTGGAGCTAGAAATAGAGGTGACTCAGTCCCAATTACCTCAGAGGCAGCCCGGACACCCTCATAGGCAGCTAGTATTTCCTTCTCTGTCGCAGTGTAGTTGGCCTCAGAGCCTTTGTACCCCTTACTCCAGAAACCTAGGGGCCTGCCCCTGGTTTCACCAGGAGCCTTCTGCCACAAGCTCCATGTAGGATCATTCTCACCAGCCGCAGTGTACAGCACATTCTTGATCTCTGGCCCAGTTCAAACAGGCCCCAGAGCCATAGCATGGACCACCTCTCGTTTGATCTGGTCAAACGCCACCTGCTGCTCAGGTCCCCTCACAAAATCATTTTTCTTCCTTGTTACGTGGAAGAGAGGCTTCACAACTTGACTGTACCCGGGAATGTGCATTTTCCAGAAGCCCACAAGCCCCAAAAACGACTGTGTCTCTTTCTTGTTTGTGGACTGCACCACAGTGGCTACCCTGTTCACCACCTCCTGAGGGATGTGGCGACGGCCATCCTGCCATTGAACACCCAGGAGCTGGATCTCCCTGGCAGGCCCTTTCACCTTGCTTCTCTTGATGGCAAAGCCAGCCTCCAGCAGGATGTCAATTATCCTCTTACCCTTCTGGTAAACTTCCTCTACTGTCTCACCCCATACAATGATGTCATCGGTGAACTGCAGATGCTCAGGAGCTCCACCTTTCTCCAAGGAAGTCTGGATCATCTCATGGCAGATGGTTGAGCTATGGACCCAGCCCTGAGGTAACCGATTCCATTGATACTGTACTCCCCTCCAGGTGAAAGCAAACTGTGGCCGGCATTCTTCTGCAATGGGAATGGAGAAAAAGGCATTAGCAATGTCAATTGTGGCATACCACTTGGCCGCCTTCGATTCCAGCTCGTACTGGAGCTCCAGCATGTCTGGCATGGCAGCGCTGATCGGAGGAGTCACTTCATTCAGGCCACGGTAGTCCACAGTCAGTCTCCATTCCCCATTTGCCTTCTGCACTGGCCATATCGGGCTGTTGAAGGGGGAGTGAGCCTTGCTGATCGCCCTCTGGCTCTCCAGTCGTCGAATCAGTTGGTGTATGGGGCGCAGAGAGTCTCTGTTGGTCCTGTATTGCCTGCGATGTATTATGCGAGAGGCAATAGGTAACTTCAAATCCTGCACCTTATGGCTGCCCACTACGGAGGGGTCATCCGAAAGCTTGGTCATGGTGGACAGCTGTTCTTTACCTGCAGTCTCCACAGCTGCCACCCCAAACGCCCACTTGTGCCCCCTAGGGTCCTTGAAGCATCCCTCCCGCAGAAAGTCAATGCCAAGAATGCAAGGTGCATCTGGACCAGTCACTATGTCGTGCTTTCCCCATTCATTCCCGGTCAAGCTTATCTCAGCTTGCAGTACAGTCAAGTCTTGTGAGCCTCCTGTGACTCCTTGAATGCTTATGGACTCAGCCCTTTTGTACCCCAATGGTATCAGGGTGCATTGGGCCCCTGTGTCCACCAGAGCTCGGTACTTCAGGGCTTCCGAAGTGCCAGGTCATTTCACGTACACATCCCAGTATACTCTGTTATCCCTGGCCTCCACCTGGCTGGAGGTAGGGCACCTCTAAAGCTGGCGGCAATGTCCACACTTGTCACACGGTCCTGTGTTACTAGGGGAAGGGTCTCTTGAGCGAGAGGGACCACTCCAGGAAACTGGGGCAGCTCTTCTCCTAGATGAGTTATCCCCATGGTGCCCACCTTGCAGTTCCCGCACCCTGTTCCAGAGGGCAGAGGTGGGTTGGCCATGCCAGGTGTCCATGTCCTCTCCATGGTCACAGAGGAACCTCCACAGAGACCCCCTTGACATCCCCTGATTGGCTTGGGGTGATCTCCTAGGGGAAGGTCGCCTGTTCCTGATTGCCGAAACCTGGACCCATTCTGAAGGAGAAGGGGAAAAGGAGGCATCGCTCCCCTTTTTCAATTCAGACATGGAGGTCTTGATCTCTTTGACAATGTCTTTAGCCATAGTTTCTATGGCTGAGATCAGGGGTTTCTGATTTACGCTGTCCTCATATTCCCTTAAATCATTGGCAAACTCACAGACAGTTTTAGGACTTCCATCCTGACCAGTCAAGAGTATTCCTCCTAATGTGTGAGCATATTTCTGAGGAGCACCCTGGGTGAGTTTCTTTACGAAGGGCCGTCTCATGGGCACCTCATCTGGGTCCAAAGGGAGCTGGCCATCCCCATAAATTATTTCCATCACGGCCATCTGCCTCAGGTACCGAATGCCCTGTTCCATAGTTGTCCATCTAACTGGGGCCCAGGGCAGGTCATCTCTTGAGCGGTACCGGCTCTTGATGGCATTCAGAATCCGGGCCCAGAGAGTGTGTATTCCATCAAGTTTGGCTAACTCTTTGTCCAGATCAGCATCACGAGTCAGGGAGCCTAAAAGCTTTGCCTCCCTCTTATCCAGGTCCACTGTGTCCACCCCCTCGTCCCAGCATCTCAAGGCCCAGCTTAGTATTGGCTCACCCTCTTTCCTGGCGTAGTCCAGATGAGTTTTCCTTAGTTCCTTTCTGGGCAGCGATGTAACAGTTATTTCCTGGTCTGAATCATCTTCATCCACCGATGGGTTCTGTGAGGTGCTGGGGCCTGCTGAGGTTCCTTCCTCACCATCTGTGCTTGGCGATGACTTTTGATTTCTTTTCCTGTGTGTGGTGACCGGTGCTAGAGAGACTGCATTGGCAGGAGCATCAGGGGTCAACTGTGGGACTGCTAGTGGTGGGGCAAACCCTTGTGCCTGGGGCTCAGGCTGAGAACTGGCACAGTCATTACAACCCGACCCCTCCCTCTTTGTGTCTACAGAGTGCTTACAATGCCCACAGCAGACACGCCCCCAGTCATTAAAGAGCACAAAGGAGTGTGTTATCACCCTCCAAACAGCTCTTAATGGGTTAGCTAGTCCTCCACCCAACACGGTCCCAGCAAATACCACTATAAGGATTACATTTAGGCATATGGAGCATATTGCAACGTAGAGCAATTTTCCATCACAGGCACTTTTATCTACACCATTGGTTTCATAACTTGCTTCAGGAAAGTTTCCTATGTTAGAAAAGTTACCACTGACAGTGAAATTCAATGAATTCAAGAGATACATGCCTAACTTAATTGGTAAAGTTTTTATCCACTTGATCAGCATCTCTATCATTAACCACACCACATGGTAAGTTATCAATTTGTAGATGTGGGTCCAAAAGATCCAGCCAAAAGCCCATGCAAAGGCTTGGGCCATCAGGTTCTTTAAAATTGCCATTTCTACTTCTAGCTCCTTTTTCAGAAAAAAAGTATTGCTTTCCCAATACAAGATTAATTTCCAAGCCCCACGTTGGAGGCGCCAAAAATTGTAGTGGTTTGAGCCTTAACTGAGAGTTAAAGGCTGAAATGGGGAAAAGGCTGAGAATCTCTTCCCCACTTCCCCCCCACCTCCTCCCTCCAAACAAGGAGAGGAAAAAAAAAAAAAAAAAAAGGGTAAGGAGCAAATCCACTAAGCAACAATCTGGAGTCAGCTTGGAAGTAGAGAGGCAAATAATTTTTTCTTCAAATATAACAATAACAGGGACAAAAAGTTCACAAGGTCAAGGAACAAGAATGGATGGGAGGGGGACAGAAAAGAATTATGCAAAACCAGTCTTTCTCTGAGGAGGCGCAGAGGCAGCAGGGAGAAGGGTCAGGTCTGGCCACGTGGCTGAGGATCAGGAGGGCAGCTGCTGTAGCTCTCATCCAGCAGAGGCAGGAGCCAAAAAGGAGATCCAACAGCTATGAGGTCCTTCTTTTTATACCCTTGCTGGGCAGGGAGGGGGGAGTGGAACAGACTCAGCTTTCCCAGGGGGGAGACGCCCTTCAGGGAGTGTAAAGTACCCGCAAGCCCTCCACCCTGCTTTCTTCTTTTGTTTTCAGAAAAAGGTGTTAACCCACCACAGGCCACAGTCTGCTTCCAAGCAGTAATAAGCACTGCACATTTTTTCTATCAAAAGCAATTATTTTGCAGATGAACTGTAACGAACTGTCTGAGAAGTATACCTTTGTTATGCCATCTATAAGAAACCCAAACATCAGTGGACTCGAATCAGTGTTATTTAAGTTTTCTTGTCTAAAACAGTAATATACTTTTAAAACTTATCTTGCGAAATATTTTTCCTTATGCTCAAGCATTTTACACCAGCCTCGTGTTTGCAAGCAAGGCCAAATATTTCAAGCAAATGGAATGGATTAAGATAGACCTTTTTCAAGAAGTTGTGTTGTTAGCAATCTTAAAATAACATCTTTCTTTCCTCAAAAAGTAGACTGGTGTACTGTGATATCATTGTGGAGTCATGACTTTGAGAAACAAACTTATTTATATTCATAAAAAATATTTTAGATGAAAACACTGTCAAAACAATTTCCAGAAAAGTCATTGTTGTGGACTGGAAAGAATGCTACTTCACATGTGTTTAATTACGGGGGTAAAAAAATGAATCTTGCCTTGCATCACAAAAATCAATCTGCAATAGCAGGAAATCCTGAGCCATTTATGTAGAGGTTCCTCTTTCATTAGAACTCGCAATTGATTCCAGCTTCTAAATTCTCAACAGCTACAATAATACAACCTTAGCTGGGCTGTAGAAAGCAATGCTCTGAGTGAATAAATCTGCCTGTTGTAAATAAAAAAAAAAGCCCAACCAACAGTGGAAATGACTTGTTGGTATGCAGTGACGACCTGTAACATTTTGATTATGAGTACGGAAATCAGTAAAAATAGAAAAATGCCCAAATCCATGAGGAAGGTGCTGATTATTTTCCTCTCTTTCTCAACCTGTGCATACGTGTGCTTACACAAGCTAAGGAAATGCAATGTGAAGTGTGGGTTGCTGCTATTCATGCTGCTCCAGAGCCTTGCATTCCCAGCCCCAGCAGAGGATTTTATTGCACAAACATGGAGCAGGAGGAACAGCCCATGGGGTAAAACAGTTGTGTTTTAGAGTCCACATAGAAAGGCAACAAGAATCAGATACAGGGCATTGGGTTAATAATAAGGAAGCCCAGTGATGGTGTAGGTGGCACAAAACCTTTAGTGCACAACAGCAGAGGAAGTAATCACAGCAGCCTCTGCTTCCCAAGTCTTGGACATGGCGATTTAAACCAAGACCATGCAAGGTCTACCTGCTAGTGAGTAGCATCAGCTCTCATCTGTCAGAGTCACTGGTGCCAATATGACACCTTGTTTGATGTTAATATATGCAGTGTCTGTATGACATCTTTTTTTGTCACCTCCATTTAACTAGGAAGCAATTTCACCATCTGTCTTGTGTTTCTCACACATAATGGAATTGGTCTAACATTGCTGCAAGTATCTTGACACAGATGCATTCAGTCTTGTCAGTGAATACGCTGTGTATCTTTTGCATTCTGCTTTCTCTTCACAATACCTGTTTTTCACTTTGTGATCAGTTCACTTTAACATGTTGGATTTTATTGTCCTCTAATCAATGTTTCTACCATCACACACACTCCTACCGATGGAGTGCTTGCCACAAATCTAAGTTAGTGACATCTTAGCATAGGATAAAGCTTGCACAGGGAATTAGGCCTCCCAAATAGGGCAGTCAGTTGCTGCCCAGATGGTGGTAGGAGGCTCCATTATAGTGGTCCTTGTGGTGGCCTTTCAAAAGATGAAGTGAGACTCTCTAACCTGTGCTGATCAGTTTGTACAGTCCTGCTGTCCATCCTTCAGTGCATGCATGATGTGTTCCTACCGTTTATCTTAAAACCACAAAAAATATCTCCTGCTTACTATAAATGTACAAGAAACTCTGTCTCATGATCATTTCTGCATCTGCAGGAACAATTCCTTTATTTAGAATAAACCTTTATTTAGAATAAACCATAAAGGTTTATTCTAAATAACAATTCTAAATAACAATTCTAAATAACAATTCTACTGGCCATAGGCAAGTATCATTCCTACATTTTTGCTTTGGCTGCACTGAGGACCCTCTGGGACAACCAGATTCTCTTCCTTGATTAGGGGGACTTGAGCATCTCCCTTATAAAGAGAGACTGAGATCCCTGGGGATATTTAGTCTTGAGAATAGAAGACTGAGAGGGGATCTCATCAATGTGTATAAATATCTGAGGGGTGGGTGTCAAGTGGATGGGGCCAAACTCTTTTGGGTGGTGCACAGTAGTAAGACAAGAAACAATGGGTTCTAACTTGAACATAGAAGATTTCACCTCAACAGGAGGAGAAACTTCTTTACAATGAGGGTGACAGAGCACTGGAACAGGCTTCCCAGGGAGGTTGTGGAGTCTCCTTCTCTGGAGACTTTCAAAAGACATCTGGATGCATTCCTGTGTGGACTACCCTAAGTGATCCTGCTTTGGCAGGGGGTTGGACCTGATGATCTCTGGAGGTCTCTTCCAAACTCTAATGTACTGTTACAGTGTGATACTGTAATCAGCATGTTGAAGTGCATGTCTATCAGATGGCTGATGCATAGCTGGGACAGCCTGGAAGTATGTCTGAAAATCCCTACCTGGAGCTTTCTTCAGAAGAGTCAAAAACTGTGCTGTGAAGGCAGTTAGTAGGTGGTTCAGGCCCTAGGCCTCACTCCAGGCATTGCCCCACCATGCTGAGATGTTTTGAAGAGATCCTGGACCACCCAGAAAATGTATGACTAAGCCTGGTAGGTGTGTGTAGTGGCACAGCCCCCACACTTGGCAGCACCATTGCTACAACTAGAAGGCAAGCCTGAATTTTCATCCTTATATCCCATCCTTGAACCTTACCACATGGTTTGCAGCTGCTGGATTGAGAGGCAAGCATTTGCTGCTGTCTTCCAGATCCAAGGCAGATACCTAGCACTGCTCATTTGATAGCTGATAATTGGAAGGTCAGCTAAGGTAAGCAGCATGTACCTTGTGTCACATCCATTGGTATCAAGAGTGGCTCCTAAAGAAGATACTCTCTGACTTTATTTTGAGATTCATTATAGATAGACTTGCAAACAGCAAGCCATGTCCACATGGTTGTGTGCTTTTCCACAGCCTGTAAAGTTCCTGGTCTTCATCAGCTGTCCTTTAGCTTATCTTGAAGGATTATTTTCTGGCCTACAACATGATTCACATATGATTCCTCTTTCCTTTGCCTGACACAATTCCTCGAACTCAGTGTTTACTATTATTTTCCTCTGATAATATTTGTACAGTGTATTTAGAGAAGAAGAAGATTATGTTTTCCTACATGTGAAGGCAATCTGCTTCTGCAGGGATTTGTGAGGAGCAATCTTCCATATGTATGGGATGTCTTCTTTTCCTACACTTTGCCAAGAAGTTCGTAGACCGGTGTCCAAACACTGTTCTGCAGCTTCTGCATCAGAAACCACCACATTTACACATAGGCAAGACTAAGATAATCCTCAGTCAGGATTTCTTCCATGGCTGGGCTACTCACAGAGACAACAGCAATGATCAAAAATATGCAACAGTTTCCATATGGGGAAGGGTTGAATTGAACAAATAAAGATTTGTTTCAGAAAAGAAGCAACAGACAAGGAGTAATAGAGATCTCTGAAGTCAGGAGTGAGTTGTGCACTGCTTTTCAGAACGAAAAATCTAGATGCATTTATTGAATGTGTAGTAAGATTATCAAGTGCTAGGCTCACAGATGGTAAAGTACACATTGCTTCAGAAGAAAATGTAATTCAGTGAAGAAAAGTCAATCCTGAGCTCCTGGGCATCTTGAACATAGTGATACCAATTCTGCTTTGATTGTTCTATCACCTTCACGAATGATAACTGAGGAGGGTGTTCAGGGCCCAAATGCTCCCTTTGCAAATTATTGGTAAAACCTCTGCCATGCAGACTGGATGCTGTGATTTTTTTAGTAACAGAAGAAAACAGTGACTCTGGCTGTAGGGCTCCAAGCCAGCCCTCCTAGGGACAGGCTGGGGACTTGTTACAGGACTTGGGACACTGGGGACTCCTGTTTTTTCAGAAGAATCAGGAAGACAACTCCTCTCCTAACACTGGCTGGATATGTGGGTATTGTCTTATTCAGAAAAGAGATTGTCCAATTTCTGATTGACTGGCATGTCTTGGAGTGTTGAACTGCGTCTGTAACAGGGTCAAGGCAGGGCTTGCCAGATGTCTTTATTTGTTATTAAGTTACAGAGTGCCTTTTCTAATATTCTGATTCTGTGCTTGTTTACCCAAGGATTTATTGGTTTATTTGCTCTATGAGTCACTGCCCTCTGTTCAGAGTGCAAATGCGTGCTGCCATGCGATGGGAGCTGGACGTGGTTAGCTACACAGTGACAGTGAGGCAGCTCGCCACTGGCCTGCATCAGCAGCTGGTGGCACTGGTCTGTGTAATGCCTTTCTAATGCAAATATGTTTACAAAAATACCTAATTTCAAGTCTCAAAATGAATGCATGGTATGTGTCCATATTACCCATTATGTTCTATGGTAGAGAGTGGCCTGAACTGTGGTCATACAAACACAGCAAAATTAAATTGTCCTTTCACAAGCAAGATTGAAAGCTGGAGATATATTTTCAGTGCTGTCAGTTTATCTAGCTGATGTCTGTAATGAGTAGCACTTTGAGCACTTTGTGGTGATTCACTGTTGCTTTTCTGCCACTTTTGCAAATCAAACCAAAAGTAGAAGCATGGAGAAAAATGAGAGATTGGGGGGTGAAAATGAAGCAATGATAGGCCAGAAGTACCCCATTGAAATGGGACACTGTTATTTACAGAGTATGTAAAACAAAATCATAGCAAACAAACTGGCCAAATTGGTGCTGGAAAGTGCATGAATGGTTTCTCTGCTGGAATTGGTGGGTGAGCTCACGGCAAAATTGAAGGCACTGAGAACAGCAATAAAAAAGATTTAAATGGACTGTTTGCTGGAAAAACTGCTCACTTTATTCAGGTTCTATCAAGCACAATGAAAGATATCCATTTTCAAATGGAAATATTTTTGACATTCAAGCATAAATGAATCCCATAACCCATGCCATCAACAAATGCTCAAGGAATGGTGCCAACAGTGGAATTTTGGGTTCTTTGATCAAAGGGCAACTTTCACTGCACCTGACCTGCTGGACCTTGATGGGGTGAATCTATCTAGAAAGGGCAAGAGGGTTCTAGCACTAGAGTTGGCAGGGCTCATTGGGAGGGCTTTAAACTAGGTTTGAAGGGGGTGGGTGAGGAAACCAGTCTCTGGAGAGGAGAAAGAGGGACATAAACTAGAGTTAGTTGAGAAATCAGCAGCCCAGCTGAAGTGCATTAACACCAATGCACACAGTATGGGCAACAAAGAAGAGGAGCTGGAAGTTTTGGTACACCAGGAAAACTATGATGTAGTTGCCATTACAGAAACATGGTGGGATGATTCACATAATTGGAGTACTGCACTAGGTGGTTACAGGCTCTTTAGGAGAGACAGGTGAGGGAGAAGAGGAGGAGGGGTGGCTCTCTGTATTAGGGAAGCTCTGGATGCCACATAACTTGAGGTAGAGGATTAAAGGGTTGAGAGCCTGTGGGTTAAAATCAGAGGGAAGGCTAGCAAAACTGTTATAGACCACCCAACCAGGATGAAGAGGTTGATGAATTATTCTATAAGCAACTGGAGGCCATCTCAAGATCATCAGACCCTGTCCTTGTGAGTGACTTTAACCTGCCAGACATCAGCTGGCAACTTAACAGAGAGGAGGCAGTCCAGAAGGTTCTTAGAATGTATGGAGGACAGCTTCTTGATACAGCTGTTAAGTGAGCCTACCAGGGGTCAGGCCCTGCTTGACCTGCTGTTCTCAAATAGAGAAGGGCTGATGGGAAATGTCATGGTAGGAGGCTGTCTAGGTTGCAGCGACCATGAGATAGTGGAGTTTTCAATAGGCAGGGAAATAAGGAGGAGCGATAACAGCCCTCACTTTGGAATTCAGGAGGGCAATCTTCAGCTTATTTGAGCAACTAACGGGAGAGTACCCTGGGTAGCAGCCCTTAAGAATCAAGCAGTCCAGGATGGTTGGACCTACTTCAAACAGGAGCAGACTGTGCCCATGAATTGAAAGATGAGCCGGTGGGGAAGGTGACTGGCCTGGATGAGCAAGCAGCTCTCGAAAGAATTAAAGGAAAAAAGAGGATGCATTGCCTTTGGAAAGGAGGGGAGGCAAATCGTGATATGTTTAAAGATGTTGTTAGATCATGTAGGAGAAAAATTAGAGAGGCAAAAGCCCAGTTAGAAGTTAAGCTGGCCACTGCTGTGAAATACAATGAGAAGCATTTTTATAGGTATATATTAATGCTAAAGAGAGAGGCAAAAAGAACCTGAAGGGAAATATTGTAATTAAAGATGAGGAAAAGGCTGAGGTACTAAATACCTTCTTTGCCTCCATATTCAAGAGTAAGGCAGGAGGACTTCAGGATAACTGCCCTTCTGAACTGGTAGATGGGGCCAGGGAGCAGTGTAGTCCCTCTGAAATTCATGACAAAGTAGTTAGAGACCTGCTCAGCCACTTGGATCACCACAAGTCCATGGGACCAGGTGGGATCCATCCTAGGGTGCTGAAAGAGCTGGCAGATGACCTGGCCAAGCCACTCTCCATCATTTTTCACCAGTCCTGGCTCACTGGAGAGGTCCCAGATGAGTGAAAGCTGGCCAACGTGATGCCCATTCACAAGAAGGACCAGAAGGAGGAGCCAGGGAATTCCAGGCCTGTCAGCCTGACCTCAGTGCCAGGCAAGATTATGGAACAGGTCATCCTGAGTGCAATCACACAGCACTTACAGGGTAGCCAAGCGATCAGGCCCAGCCAGCATGGATTCAGGAAGGGCAGGTCCTGCCTGACCAACCTGATCTCCTTCTATGATCAGGTGACTGCCTGGTGGATGTGGGGAAGGCTGTGGATGTAGTCTACCTGGACTTCAGCAAGGCCTTTGACACTGTCCCCCATAGCAAACTCCTGGCCAAGCTGTCAGCTCATGGCTTGGACAGCAGCACTGTGTGCTGGGTTAGGAACTGGCTGGAGGGCTGTGCCCAGAGAGTGGTGGTGAATGGTGCCACATCCAGCTGGCAGCCAGTCACTAGTGGTGTCCTCGAGGGACCAGTGCTGGACCCCATCCTATTCAATATCTTTATTGATGATCTGGACGAGGGCATGGAGTCCATCATCAGTAAATTTGCAGATGACAGCAAGCTGGGGGCAGGTGTTGATCTGTTAGCGGGTAGGAGGTCTCTGCAGAGGGACCCTGACAGGCTGGACATATGGGCAGATTCCAACATGATGGCATTTAAAACATCCAAGTGCCAGGTGCTGCACTTTGGCCACAACTCTGACCCCAGCCCTGCTACAGGCTGGGGTCAGAGTGGCTGGAGAGCTGCCAAGCAGAAAGTGACCTGGGGGGACTGATTGACAGCCGGATGAACATGAGCCATCAGTGTGCCAAGGTGGCAAAAAAGGCTAATGGCATCATGGCCTGCATCAGAAATAGTGTGGACAGCAGGAGCAGGGAAGTCATTGTGCCCCTGTACTCAGCACTGATTAGGTCACACCTTGAGACCTGTGTCCATTTCTGCGCCCCTCAGTTTTGGAAAGATGATGAGTTGCAGGAACGTGTCCAGAGAAGGGGAACAAGGCTGGTGAGAGGTCTCAAGCACAAGCCCCAAGAGAAGTGGCTGAGGGAACTAGGGTTGCTTAGCCTCGAGAAGAGGAGGCTCAGAGGAGACCTTATTGCTTTCTACAGCTACTTGAAAGGAGGTTGTAGCCAGGTGGGGGGTTGGTCTCTTCTCCCAGGCAACCAGCAACAGAACAAGTAGACACAGTCTCAAGCTGCACCAGGGGAAGTTTAGGCTCGAGGTGAGGAGAAAGTTCTTCACTGAGAGAGTTGTTGGCCATTGAAATGGGCTTCCCGGGGAGGTGGTGGAGTCACCGTCCCGTGAGGTGTTCAAAAAAGGATTGGATGTGGCATTCGAAGCCATGGTTTAGTAGTCATGAGGTCTGTGGTGACAGGTTGGACTTGATGATCTCTGAGGTCTTTTCCAACCTTATTGACCTGTGATTCTATGATTCTATGAAAAGCTACCTGACATACTTGGGAGCCCCTGGACCCTGGCTGTGATTTGAAGCAGTTGCATGTTGTTGATGCTTTGAAGAGCAAGATCTGTCATTCATCCTGCCAGGAGCAAACCCGAGGGATTTGGGATTAGGTTGGGTTGGGATTAGTCTCTCAGAAACAGAGACTAATTATATCAATGAGCTCACCAAGAAATGTGTCGGAAAACAGGAAGTAATACCTGGGTCGTGCTTTCGGCAGATTTAAGGTATGAAAATAAGAATTTAAAAATATTTTGTTTCCTGAAACATTTCTGTGTAAGAAAACTTGAAATGATCTTCAAGTTACCTGGCATTTAATTTATATTTCTGCTGAAAATGCCATTAAAATGGACACAGTCATAGAAAAGACTTGAATTTTTATTATTCGGCATTTTCCAGCACTAGGTGGGTCTGTCTGGAGTTTTTGACTTGACATGTTGAACTCAGAGACAACCCACATAGCAGAGAGCTCACAAGAGGTAGTTAAAATAAGTGGGATTTTATTTTCGAATCCTGTAGTCCACATGTGATGGTGCAGGGGCCAAATTCTTCTGGTAAGTTGTTCACAGTTTGTCATTTAGCGTATCAATGGATGCCCACGTATGTGGATATATTTATATGACACTAGGGTCAATTACTTTGAAATTTAACGGACTAATTTGTATCACAATATAGTGCAGCATAGAGTCTTATTTCTTTGTGAAGCACAGCAGCAGCAAATACTTCAAGCAACCCCTCCTCTCCCAGTTACTGCCTCTGAGCCCTCCCATGATGAGTGAGTACACCCCAATCATAGGTGAGAATAAATCTTATGTGGAATGACTGAGGAAGCTGGGGCTGTTTAGTTTGGAAAAGAGAAGCCTGAATGGAAACCTCATTACTCTCTACAACTACCTGAAAGAATGTTGTAGAGAGGCTGGTGCCTATCACTTCTCA
Organism: Melanerpes aurifrons; assembly: GCA_011125475.1. Classification (NCBI taxonomy): domain Eukaryota; kingdom Metazoa; phylum Chordata; class Aves; order Piciformes; family Picidae; genus Melanerpes; species Melanerpes aurifrons. The sequence goes on from WWNC01000003.1 coordinate 25,331,368, forward strand.
CAGATAATTAGTGATAGAACAAGACGGAATAGCCTCAAGCTGCAACTGGATAGGTTTAGACTGGACATTAGGGAAAAAAAGCTTCACAGGAAGAGTGGTCAGGCACTGGAATGGGCTGCCCAGGGAGGTGGCTGAGTCATCATCTCTGGATATGTTTAAAGGTTTTTTGGATGTGGTACTTGGGGATACGGTTTAGGGGTGAACTTTGTAGAGTAGGGCTATCATTTGGAGTTGGTGATCCTGAGGGTCTTTTCCAACCTGAATGTTTCTGTGATATTCTGGGGAATAACTGTGTTGGGATCAGGTAAAGGATTAATGCAATGGTGAAGGGAGGCTCTGCAAGGTGGTAGGAGAGACTGGTTTAGTGTAAAGCAAATTGCACAGCATCACTGCAAAGCAGTCAGGGCAGGAGCCTGTGAGCTCACTCAGCCTGCCCCATGCAGAATATTCTACAATCTAAGCATCAACAAAGTGCTATTAATAATTTTTCCTGGGAGCCTGGGACACACCATTGTTCTACATAATGAAAGGAAAAGGAAATAAAATAACTCCTATTGTAGCTGTTTAAAAATACTCAGTTTGTGGAATGCTGCTTTTTAAAAATCCTCTGGTTTGGATTTTTCCCTTTATGTAGACTGACAATGGCACTTTTCTGGTCAGTGCTGTTCAATCAAAAATCTGGTATTGATAGTATAGAGGCATAAGGGCTAACTCCTTGCCTGCTGTAATTATGCTGACAATAATTTACTCACATCAAACATAGCTGTTACATTCAACTTTTTGTTTTAATTTTTGGATAGAAAATGCAGCATTAATCAGTCCTTGAACATCCTAGTGGGACATGAACTTGCACAGTATGTGTAAGAGTTTGTTGCCCCTTTTTCAGTGATAGCTAGCAGTTGTGGTTCTGACACTGATGTCAAGTGTTCTTCAGGTGAGATAGGGAGTGGTATTAAAAATGCGCCCTATCATCTCTGAAAACAAAGATCCTATACAATGTTCATAGTATCATAGTATCAGTCAGGGTTGGAAGGGACCACAAGGATCATCTAGTTCCAAGCCCCCTGCCATGGGCAGGGACACCCCACACTAGATCAGGCTGGACAGAGCCTCATCCAGCCTGGGCTTAAACACCTCCAGGGACGGGGCCTCAACCACCTCCCTGGACAACCCATTCCAGGGCTTCACCACTCTCATGGTGAAGAACCTCCCCCTCACATCCAGGCTGAATCTCCCCACCTCCAGCTTCATTCCATTCCCCCTAGTCCTATCACTACCTGACATCCTGAGAAGTCCTTCCCCAGCCTTCCTGTAGGCCCCCTTCAGATACTGGAAGGCCACAATTAGGTCACCTTGGAGCCTTCTCTTCTGCAGACTGAACAGCCCCAACTCCTTCAGTCTGTCCTCGTAGGAGAGGTGCTCCAGCCCTCTGATCATCCTCGTGGCCCTTCTCTGGACACGCTCCAGCACATTCATATCTCTCTTGTAATAGGGGCTCCAGAACTGGAGGCAGTACTCCAGGTGGGGTCTCAGCAGAGCTGAGTAGAGGGGGAGGATCACCTCCCTTGACCTGCTAGCCACACTTCTCCTGATGCAGCCCAGGATCTAATTGGCTTTGCGGGCTGCAAGTGCACATTGAGAGCTCATGTTGAGCTTCTCATCCACCAGCACCCCCAAGTCTCTCTCCTCAGGGCTACTTTCCAGCCAGTCACTGCCCAGCCTGGATTTGTGCCTGGGATTGCCTCGACCCAGATGCAGGACCCTGCACTTGCTCTTCTTGAACTTCATGAGGTTGGCTTGTGCCCACCTCTCCAGCCTGTCAAGGTCCCTCTGGATGGCCTCCCTTCCCTCCAGAGTCTGCTGCACCACACAGCTTGGTGTCATCAGCAAACTTGCTGAGGGGGCACTCAATGCCACTGTCCATGTCACCCACAAAGATGTTGAACAAGACAGGTCCCAGGACTGATCCCTGAGGGACCCCGCTTGTCCCTGGCCTCCACTGGGACATGGAGCCATTGACAGCCACTCTTTGGGTGTGGCCATCAAACCAGTTCTTTATCCATCTAGTGGTCCACCCATCAAACCCATGTGTCACCAGTTTGGAGACCAGGATGTGGTGCTGGACAGTGTCTGGCTCGTAACGTTTTAGAGCCTACCAGGGGCAAGGCTATACTTGACCTCCTCTTCACCAATAGGAAAGGGTTGGTGGGTGATGTGGTGGTCGGAGGGTGCTTAGGGGCCAGTGACCACAAGATAATTGAATTCTCATTATTTGGTCAAGCTAAGAGGGGCAGCAAGAAGACCTCCACTCTGGATTTCCAGAGGGCAGACTTCAGGCTACTCAAGGAACTAATTCAGAGGGTTCCTTGGGATAAAGCCCTTAAAATCAAAGGGGTCCAGGAGAGCTGGTCCTACTTCAAGGAAGAACTGTTGAAGGCTCAGGGACAGGCTGTGCCAATGTGCCGGAAGATGAGCCGCCGGGGCAGATGACCAGCCTGGATGGTTAAAGAACTTCTAATGGAACTAAGGGAAAAAAAGAGGGTATATCACCTTTGGAAGAGAGGGGACGCAACCTGTGAAAAGTTTAAGGATGTTGCTAGGTGTTGTAGGAAGAAAATTAGGGAGGCAAAAGCACACTTGGAGCTTAGTCTGGCCTCTGCTGTGAAGGACAACAAAAAGTCCTTCTATAAATACGTTAATAGCAAGAGGAAGGGCAGAGACAACCTCCACTCCTTGGTGGACATGGAGGGAACGTTGTGATAAGGGATGAGGAAAAGGCAGAGATACTTAACACCTTCTTTGCCTCAATTTTTACTAGCAGGACAGAATGTCTTCCAGACAGCTGGCCTGCAGAGCTGGCAGAAGGAGCCAGGGAGCAGCATAGTTTCCACTGTTCCAAAATGGGGTAGTTGGTGATCTGCTCAGCCGCTTGGATCCCCACAAGTCCATGGGACCAGATGGGATCCATCCTAGGGTGCTGAGGGAGCTGTCAGAGGAGCTGGCCAAGCCGCTCTCCGTCATTTTTCAGCAGTCCTGGCTCGCTGGCGAAGTCCCAGAGGACTGGAAGCTGGCCAACGTGGTGCCCATCCATAAGAAGGGCCGGTTGGATGAGCCAGGGAATTCCAGGCCTGTCAGCCTGACCTCAGTGCCAGGCAAGATCATGGAACAGGTCATCCTGAGTGCATTAACACAGCACTTAGAGGATGGCCAAGGGATCAGGCTCAGCCAACATGGATTTAGGAAGGGCAGGTCCTGCCTGACCAACCTGATCTCCTTCTATGATCAGGTCACCCGCCTGGTGGATGTGGGGAGGCCTGTGGATGTAGTTTACCTGGACCTCAGCAAGGCCTTTGACACCATCCCCCATAGCAAACTGCTGGCCAAGCTGTCAGCCCATGGCTTGGACGGAAGCACACTGCGATGGGTTAGGAACTGTCTGGAGGGCCGAACTCAGAGAGTGGTGGTGAATCGTGTCACATCCAGCTGGCGGCCAGTCACTAGTGGTGTGCCCCAGGGATCAGTGCTGGGCCCCATCCTCTTCAACATCTTTATTGATGATCTGGATGAGGGCATTGAGTCTATCATCAGTAAATTTGCTGATGACACCAAGTTGGGGGCAGGAGTTGATCTGCTAGAGGGTAGAGAGGCTTTGCAGAGAGACCTCGACAGGCTGGACAGATGGGCAGAGTCCAACGGCATGAGATTTAACACATCCAAGTGCCGGGTTTTGCACATTGGCCACAACAACCCCATGCAGTGCTACAGGCTGGGGTCAGAGTGGCTGGAGAGCAGCCAGGCAGAGAGGGACCTGGGGGTACTGGTTGATGGTAGGCTGAACATGAGCCTGCAGTGTGCCCAGGCAGCCAAGATAGCCAATGGCATCCTGGCCTGCATCAGGAACAGTGTGGCCATCAGGAGCAGGGAGGTCATTCTGCCCCTGTACACTGCACTGGTTAGGTCACACCTCGAGTACTGTGTCCAGTTCTGGGCCCCTCAGTTTAGGAAGGATGTTGACTTGCTGGAACGAGTCCAGAGAAGGGCAACGAAGTTGGTGAGGGGCTTGGAACACAAACCCTATGAGGAGAGACTGAGGGAGCTAGGGCTGCTTAGCCTGGAGAGGAGGAGACTCAGGGGTGACCTTATTGCTCTCTACATCTACCTGAACGGGGGTTGTAAACAGGCAGAGGTTGGTCTCTTCTTCCAGACAGCCTGCACCAGAACAAGAGGACACAGTCTCAGGCTGCGCCAGGGGAAGTTCAGGCTGGAGGTCAGGAGGAAGTTTTACACAGAGAGAGGGAATGGGCTGCCCAGGGAGGTGGTGGAGTCGCCGTCACTGGAGGTGTTCAGGAGGAGACTTGACAGGGTGCTTGGTTACATGGGTTAGTTGATTAGGTGGTGTTGGGTGATAGGTTGGACGCGATGATCTTGAAGGTCTCTTCCAACCTGGTTTATTCTATTCTATTCTAAAGGCTTTGCTCAGGTCCAGGTAAATGACATCAGTTGCTTGCCCCTCATCTATTAATTTTGTCACTTGTTCATAGAAGGCAACCAGGTTGGTCAGGCAGGATTTGCCCTTGGCGAAGCCATGCTGACTGTTCCAAATCACCTCTTCACTATTCTTCTGAGCCAGTAGTGCCTCCAGGAGGATCTGCTCCATGATCTTTCCAGGCACAGAGGTGAGACTGACTGGCCTGTAGTTCCCTGGTTCCTCCTTCTTACCCTTTTTGAAAATGGGGGTGATGTTTCCCCTTTTCCAGTCTGTGGGGACTTGCCCAGACTGCCATGACTGTTGAAATATAATAGAGAGGGGTTTAGCAACCTCATCTGCCAGTTCTCTCAGTACCTGTGGGTGTATCCCATCGGGTCCCATGGATTTGAACACTTTCAGGTTCTTCAGGTTGTTGTCCTGTATCACAGTTTTGGGACTTTGAGGTCTATATGAAACTCTGGATGTCTGGCAGTGACAGCAGGACAAGGAAGTGGCATTTTTGTCAACCTCTGACATGATTGGAACAGCCTGTGTGTTCTCCAGAAGTCCAGTCCTTTTTTATTTACTACTTTTCCTCTGTTGCTTATAAAACATCACAGCAACATAAATATGCTACATGAAAAGCTTATCATGTCCTGTTTAAAATACTTATTTTGTTGCATACAAGCCATATTTCCCAGATATTCAAAACCAAATAGGCTGGTAAACTTTTCTCAGTGCTTCTAGAAAGATGTATGCTCACAAGAACAGATTAACGTGCATGCATTTCTCTTAAGTTACTGTAGTGCTTGAGCCTGCATAGTAACATGTCTCTGCTGAGGATTTGCACAAGGATGCTGCTATATGGAATTTCTGATGGTGGACAAGAAGCTGGATATAAGCCACAAGGCCAGTTGCATCCTGGGCTGAATCGAAAGAAATGTGGCCGGCAGGTTGAGAGAGGGGATTCTGCCACTCTGGTGACACCTCACCTGGAGTGCTGTGTCCAGCTGTGGAGCCCACAACACAAGAGACACATGGACCTGCTGAAATGGACCTCCAGAGGAGGGCCACAAAGATGATCAGAGGACTGGAGTACCTTTCCTATGAAGACAGGCTGGAGGAACTTGGGCTGTTCAGTGTAGAGAAGAGAAGGCTCCAGTGAGACCTGATAGTTACATTTCAACATCTGAAAGGGACCCACAGGAAGGCTGGGGAAGGACTGTTTAGAAGGGCTTGTAGTGATATGATGGGGGGCAATGGTTTGAAACTGGAGCAGGGTAGATTTATATTGGACATAAGGAGAAAGTCCTCCACAAGGAAGGTGGTGAAATACTAGAATAAATGCTCAGGGATGTGGTTGAGGCCCCATCCTTGGAGACATTCAAGATCAGACTTCATATGGCCTGAGGCAGCCTGATATAGGTGGAGGTGTCCCTGCATACTGCAGGGGGATTGGACAAGGTGACCTTTGAGGGTCCCTTCCAACATGATGCAATCTGTGAATCTGTGAAGTAGCTCCATCATGAACTGTGCAATAAAGCAGCCACAGAGCACATGTTATTAAATGGATTACCAAAGAGCCTTCTTGTTGGCCATGGTTCTTGTCTGCCTACCTCCTGTAAACAAGCACCAGAAAATAGTTACTTTTTTTTTCGCAAGGGGAAAAGAACAGTGTGCTTTAGAGAAGTATAATAATTTGTCCCCTAAGGGTTCATTGAAAAATATTCTTTAGAGTAATCATTTCTCACTGGGACAAGAAAGGCTGTAGGATTTTACATGTTGTGCAGGTTCTGGAAAAATCCCATCTAGTTAACAAACTTTCTTTTCTCTTTGTGGTAAAAGCTTATTATTCTCAGCAATGAATTCAGCCTGACAAGAAGCTCAGATCTGGCTTTCATTTTAATAGCCCTCCTCCTCCTCCCCTCTGCTCTCCTCCGGCATACTTTTTGTTTCTTACAAAGGTTTTCGTTTTACCACAAGCATAATTCCAAGATGCAATAACATTGTTCCCTTTATTGGGTTGGTTTTAGTTGTTGCTTAGTTGGTAATGCAGGCTGGGTCTCCTGAACAGTCCTGTGACTCACCTCAGAAGAATGCCCTGAGTGCAGCTTTACTTCTCATGGGCCGTGGCTTTCCAGTGTCACTAGGGCATCACAAGGTGTGCATTTTTCCCTAGTATATCAGTATTTTGGCTTTGATTGATAAAGGGCAACAGGAGAAAAATAACTCCGGTGCTAGAGTGACATCTAAGTCTTTGGATTAGAAAGTAAGGTAGACATTAAGATGAAAGAAGATGGCTTTCATCTTGCATTTCTGTGGTAGTGATCTGAACAAAGCGGAAACAGGCAGCCTGGCAATGCTAGCAGCACCAAGCATCCAAAAGGCAGGTGATTGCCCCTGTGCTCCTGCCAGCCTTGGGCTCTCTGCTTTTCACTGAAGTGGCTGTCAACTGCCTCCTTCTACACGCAAACACATGATCTTACTGGTGTGTTCACCCTCAATTATGGTTTTCATTCATTAATCATCACTTGGGAGGAATGCCAGAGAGGGAGTTGTTGTGCAGTTCCCTCTCTTGTGTCCTTGCTGATGCAAGGTCTTCTCACGTTCTGTTATTAAAAACATGACTTCTTTATCACCGTCTGTAGACAGGGTGCAGCTGTAGTCAGCAGCGCCAGCTGGCCGGAGGTGCAAACAGCTTCAGCCTTTCACTCCTCTAATTTCTTGTTTGTGAGTACAGAGGTCAACCCCCTGAGTGGTTCCACTGGTAGAGCTCTATGTCCTACGTGGGGTCCAGCCATGGATATCTCAGCCAGGGGGGTAGGCGAGGGCAAAAGCTTCAAAGGGGAAAGCAAAGAGTGTCTCTGTAGTGCTGGAGCAGAGAGTTTGCAATGAAGACACAGGTTTCTGTGACTTAATTTTAAAAAAATAAAAAATAGTGAGCGCTGCGGGGGTCACCAAAGACAGCTGAGCACCAGCGGGTCCACCCCACCAGGGCCTGAGAGACTCAGATCCCTGCAAGATCAGGCCCTGCAGTTAGTAAACACAGACAATAAGATCTGGGGTTTTCCCCCCATCCCTAACGTTTTCACTGCCAAAACCAAACTTTATGTGTAACAGATGGAGCCAGTCTGCAAATCCAGGGTACCTGCCCATCTCTCAGGCTTGACCTTCGTATGTAGAAAGTGGAAAGGTATTCAAACTAGCTATTTTACCAATCTCTGGCAGTTTGATTGTTTTTTAAGTGCTACAAAGCATGTTTTGTGTTTTAAAAAGTGTTCACTGGAATCACTGGATTTGCTAGCACTGTGGAGATGTGTTTGAAAAGAAAACTAAAGAGAAACCTAATAGTATGTCTGGCTTTCTGGCTCTGCCAAAGATTCAAGTATAAAATTAGATAATATTCTAGCAGAGAGTCAACTGGTAGGTTCCAAATCAGGACCTTATTTAAATTCACTTTAGTGAATTTAAATAGTGACTATTTTATTGAGCTTTTAAAGCAAAAACACTGTCAGCTGTTGCCTTGCAAAACATTCCACTAACATGGAAGTTACTGCTCCATGACTTACGGTTCTCTTATGTTCAAGAGCATGAAAGGAAAGGAGATAGAAAGCAATGCCTGGAAGTCCTCTACAAGCATGTAATGAGAAGAGAGAGGAAAAGGTATACTGTTGTCTTCTGAGGTGTACTAGAAGGTACCCAGTGCTGCTGTTCCCATACATGATAGTTGCACAGGAGAGGCCTTTGCAGTGGTGATGAAGCTGTTCCAAGGCATCTCTGCCCTGACCAGTGTCCCAAAGAGGAGCATCTGCCCTGTGATGAAGGTGGAGTGGAAGATTAAATCCTATTTTGTCTGCACCTGGAGCAGCCTTCTTCCTCCTCAGATATCTCACTCCCCTTCTCTTCTCCTGAGGACAAGACCGGAAGGTTTTTATGTGTATTATGACCCTTTTCGTCTGAAAATGTGGGAGGAGGACACGTACAAATGAAGCAAAGGCGGCAGAAAGGGAAGGTTGGTGAGAGCTGGAGCTCACCTTTGAGCTCCTTCTGGTGCAGCAAAGATGTTTTGCCTAGCTGGGTTTGCATTTGCAGTAATGGTTGAGTCAGTGGGAACCAGGCTTCAAACACAGAATGCTGCAAGACCTCTGAAAACTCAGCCTCTTCTGATCACAAATTGCACCCCAGGATGTAGGCATTTTTTTCATCTTCATCTCCCAGTTTAAGCTCCCTGCCTGGCAAAGAAAGGAGGAAACTGTCTGTTAACTTCAACAGAGACTTCTTATTTTTGTGTCTGTCTAAAAGAGTGTGTACCTAGCTCACTACATCAGATCAGCTATATGAGATAAACCACCTAGTAATTAGGAAAATCTGTTCTTGGACAACACATCCATCTTGCTTTTCCTGCTGCTAAAATCCCAGTTCTGACTGAGTGGTCATGGTTTGTCTCTTGTGCTTAATGCAGTGTTTTCAGTCCTGTAATCTCTCCTCTTGGCTTCAGCTCCCGATCTCCAGCCTGAATCCTATAAAATGCTTTTTGGAAGTGTAGGCATGTTGCTGGAAATGCATGCACGCTAGTAAACTTTCTTTATCTCTCATAGCAGTAATACTTTCAAAAAACTTTGTAGCACTGATAAGGACATGCTACCCATGAATCTGTCCTCAGCTGACATACAGTTCTGAAGTGTTTTCTTAGCCCATCAGTAAGATCATGTCCAGTGTTCCCTTTGTGTCTCTTTGAGTTTCCATTAGTCAAGAATTTATTGCAAAAGGTGAAACGTCTTTTCAAAAAAATGCAAGCCCACAGATTTCCAGTCAAATGCTACAGAGGGGACTACAAAAACCATGCAGATCACGTAACTGAAAAAGAGAATGAATCGTCTGAGCTCAGTGAACACATTGTCTGTTCACTTTCTGGGGTCCTTCTCATTGTTCACTGTCCTGGCCAAGGCTGTATTTTTGTGAGCTCTTCCCGTCTGATTTCTGAAGGGAAATAGGTTCAGCATTGAAGCAGCTGCCTGCCTGAGCACCTAGCAGTGACCAGCAGCCCTCCTACTTTCCTCTTTCCTCCTGCAAATAATGCTTCCTTGTTTGTTCTGCCACTGTCTGAGTTTTGATTTCATATTGCAGGGTCAATAACATAATCTTGCAAAATATTTTCAGTTTTGAGAAGAAGCATCACTTCTCCTCTTCCTGTCCCCTGTGGCATTTTCAGTGTACATCATCAAGTCATATAATTGTTTTGGTTGAAAAAAAACTCTTAAGATTGTCAAGTCCAATCATCAGTCTAACACCACTGTGGCCATTGAACCATGTCCCAAAATGCCATGTCTATATCTTTTGAAAACCTCCAGGGACAGTGACTCTACCAGGTCGCTGGCAAGCCTATTCCAACGCCCAACCACTTTCACTAAAGAAATTTTTCCTAGCATCCAATCTAAACCTCCCATGGCACAATCTTTCAGGTAGTTGTAGAGAGCAGTAAAGTCTACCCCTCACATTCCTCTTCTCCATCATGTTCTGGTTCAGATGTCACTGTGTCTTCTACAAGCTACTAGTATATTCACTACACTTCATAGAATCAAAAAGGTTGGAAAAGACCTCAAAGATCCAAAGTCCCTCTAAGCCCTTGAAAGAAGAGAAATAATAAACACTACCTGGAATTAGAAATGCACTAGTCATGGCACAGTGCTACCTGTGGAGTTAACATTTTTTATCTCTGTTTTTTCATGCATGTGAAGGACAGCCCCAGAGCAGACCTGTTTTCTTTGGCTGCTGTGCTATCACAGGGCTGTGCCTATCGCCAGCATTCTCCCATGATCCAGCCCTGTTTGTCTTTTGGGTCTAATGCTTTTGTTAAGTGGTTCTCCACTGCTGTTATTTATGTGGGGCAGAGTGTGCTCAAGGAGAGGCAGATCAAGATTTATATGCTGTCATGTAAAGCATGTTTTGGAAATAATGGCATAATTGGCTACAAAAACAACTCCCTTTTGCAACAACCCAGCCTGTCGTGATGGTTAGCACACTGACCAACAGCCACTGGTGAAATTTTACCCCTTGAAAAATGACAGCTGTATTTATGAAGTAGGGAGAACTTGCCACATGTCTCTGTTAAACTGGGGCATAACCAAAGCTCAACCAGAAAAGGGTACAGCTTTACAGCTTTTAGCTCCTCTGATGTTTGAGTGATTTGCTTTTGGATGGTTCTTTAAGGAGCATTCCTTGATTTGGGTTTCTGAGTGTGATGCTGCTAAAAGCATCAGCAGTTCTCTTGGAATTTGCAGCGTGTGGCATTCTCAAGTGAAAGCTGAAAGTTGTGAGATATTTGGGAAAGTGGCAGTAGCTTGAGGGTCTGAGCTGATTGGGATTTGGGGCTGGGCAAGCACTCATTGCAATGATTTTTCAGGCACTTTATTGTGAGCATTTGCCAAAAAGTGCTGGTCAGAGAGAATGCTGTGAATTGCAGCCATCTCTGCCAGCGTCTCCATCACAGTGCTCAGCAGCATGTGGTTACTGACTTGCTGTGCTGTTTCATTTCCCTGAGCACTGAGTTTGGTAACTGTGGGTATCAAGAAGGAATGGCTCTGTTTGAGGGCAAAGACTTCATATAAGCTCCTGCCTTTTTCTTGTGTGTGGTGATCTGGAGTACAGGAGATCCCTGCTGATGTGATTGCTGTGCACTGAACTTTTTTATTGTGCCCATCCTGTGAAAACTATGAGTGTTGCAGGCTGTGCAATAGCATGCTTAGCTGTGTGGGTATGGGAGTCTGTCTCCTGAGCTTTCTCAAGGAGAGCAAGGACTTGCCTGTTGTCTTATACATTTACCTATGCCATTCTAACTGGGACTTTGATTTTGATCTTGTTCTTTTGATGATGTCACTTATTCCCTGTTGACATTACACAATGCTAGCAAAGCACTGTGTAATTACTCTGTAATTTTTTTGCCAGTTGCATTGCCACTGCTGGCTGGTTTTCAGGCTTTCTGCCAGCCCTACATTTCCATGGGTACCATGGCAGAAGCAGATGGAATTTGGAGAAGGTCAGCTCTGGAGTTGGTTCCCATTGCCATGGCCAGAAGGGAGGCTCAGAAACTTTTGGGTGAAATCTTTCTTGCACCTCTAATACGTTAAAAGCCTTGGGATAAAGGCTTGCTGCTTGTAGAAATACTGGTTCATGTGTCTGTCCATAAGCAGACACATAAGTGTATCCTGGCCCACTATGAGCCCTACCTTGCCAGTCATTCAGAGCAAATCAAAATCTAGCTCATAGTTCAGCTAGGATTAGGTACAAGCTGAAGTCCAGTCTTTGCATGGAACATCTGCTGGCAAAATAAATACTTCAACAGCCTCCTAAATCTGCATTTACTTTGCACCTATAGGTTGACTTATAAAATTCAGTGAATGCCTTCCAATAGTCCACGTGTTTCCTGTTGACAGTGGAGCAGTAGAAGCAGGCTGGTGTCCATCCCTGCTGGAAACGTTCATGTCAAGGTTTCATTCCAGGAAAATCATTTGGGTTGTTCTGTAAACTAAGTGAGATGATCCATAACCTTTCATCTGGCTGTGCCAGGGACATGTAACTCAGTAAGAGGGGAGGACTTTTCCCCTCCTCACACTTCAGAGCACTCTCCAGGTCTAGGAATGCAGTTATAATCCTCGTTTGGTTAGAGGAGACCATTTAGCTTGCAGGGTGACATAGGAATTACTACTCCTTTCATGGGAGAGAGATTATAGCCATGTGGTTTTTCTTTCAGAATTGGGTTTTGGTTTCCATTTACAAGCTGTTCTTGTAAACAGACTCTCTCTGCTTCATTTTTGCTAAAAGGCTTCTTGTCATAACACTCAGGGGGCTGCTTTATCTTGCCTTCAAATGAGCCCAGGTAGCTGGGCAGGCTGAGAGCAAGTTGCTCTTGCTCAAAGTTCCTATTTGCAGCAAGAGCTTTGAAGCAAATCAAAGTGCAACACACAGCCATGGTCTACCAGTGTTCAGCAGTTTCTAAAGGGCTAAAACAGTGTGGTGATGGTTACTTGGTGCAAGCTTAGATAAATCACTGGCAAATGGCAGCACAAGAGCAATTCTGGGGAGGACTTCTGTGCCTACACTGGCTGTGGTGCCCCCCACCAGACTCAGTCCTCATTAATTTGTCAGAGTCCAGTGTGAACCTCCTTGATCCTCTAGCCTCTTTCTCACCCCAAATATTTCAGTTTAGTATTGCAAGAAAAAGTATTTGTTATCTGGTTTACTTAAGTCTCCTGCATTATCATTTCCATGGGTCCTCTGTGGATTTGATGAAGTGAGACATGGCGCAGCACTGCTCCTTATCTGTGGGCTCCACATTGTTCCTGAGTTTCAGCCCTCTTTTCCACCTCCCTTTCACTGTCCCATTTTTCCTTTTAATGAAAAAGACCTTATCTTATTTACAACTGTAGTTTCCCTTCCATGCTTTTGAATATCCCTGTCCCTTTTCTCTGGATCTGTTATGTGTGAAGATCATGCCCAGACTGTGCCTGTACAGGTGTCTTCTCGTAAGCTTCTTGCTAGCTGGGGATGCAATTCATTTTAGGTATATAGGGTTGCCTTAAGGGATTTTATCCCAGAGATGTAGGTCTTGGAAGCCTCTTTCACCTGCTTGTAAGCCAATGGGTTACAGACCTGTCAACCCCGTAGGTGTTTGAGGGCTGAGGAGTAAGGAAGGGGTACCCAGCCTCGGCCCAGCTCCTTGGGCATCCTTCTTCAATGGCCCTGTGTGCTGGCTGGAAGTAGGATTGCTGGCTCCAAACAGCTTGGTGTTACGGCAAACAGGTCTATGTGACAAGGGAGCAGCTCCACAGTGTCACTCCAGCTGCAGGAATGCCTCATTGCTGTCCTGCTTTTGCAAGACAGTGCCATGCATTTCTGGGTCCTCTGGGGATACTGGAGTAAAGAAAGCAGGTTAGTTCCCTCTGGGACCTTTGTGCTGGATTTCTGTGCAGATCAAGACATGCCTTTTAAGCTCATCCCCTACTCTCAAATCAACATGAATTGTAAATGTTTCAGATTAAATAATTATTTTTTACCTTCTGTGAGGATGTTGTACTGGACCTTATTTCCTTGCCTGCTGGCCTGTGGGGACAAACCCAGGCAGGATGAGGTGGAGATGGCAGACAGCACTGCCCAGCACATGCTCTGCTTGATGCACTTGCCAAGCAATCCCTTCGTGTCCAATGCATGCTGGCTAGTCCAGGCTCTGTGGACGCAGAGAGGGAAATCTGGACACAATTCCACATCTGTTTTAAAAGCCCAACTATTTGAACACCCTGCTGAACCCAGGACAGGCAGATCTCTAGGACACCATTAGTATAGCGCAGTTCAGCACCACAGTGATGGTTTTGTTTTCAACAGACCTGATGATCCCATTGTGTAATGTAAGGGGTTTGGCGACCTCCATGTGTTTTCCTGTGAAACGGTGCCATTCTCTGGGCTTCCTTCTCTGAACTACACATCCTTACATTAAAATCTGTTTGCCAAGTGACAAGCCATTCTCAATCCACTGCTGGCTGATGCATTTGTTCTCTCCTCCCATGTGTCTAAGTAGCAAAGAATGTATAAGTAAATAACTATTTGGTGGGGAGAAATTGGTAATGGAAAGAATAACTTGAACATGATTCGCTAAAAATGCACTGTTTTGATTCAAACTCATGGGTTACGAACATTTCCTGCAGGCCAGTGGGAATTAGAAGACTGTCTTTGTGGAACTTTGAAATCTTAGACATTTCGAAAGTGAGAGGATCTCTTTGCCTGTTGCAAAACATCAGACAGAAATCAAGTCGTATCTTAGCAAACAGCTATTTTAGGTAGTGGAACCAGGAGAACAAGATCCAGCCTCTAGCTTACAGAGAGGCCTCAGCATGAGTACCATTTCTTTTAACCTGCCATCACTTTGAGTATGTTAATACTTGTATATTTTGAATGCATAGAGGAATTACTGTGATCTTTTAATTAGCTGTGTTTATGAGGGAACCCCTGTTATTAGGAATTGAGCTGAAAATAGCATTAAGATGAACCAAAAATCTGTGCCATTGGCAAAATCTGTGAGTAACTCCCTCACTGGCAAAATGCTTGAGCTTGCTTGGATGTAAAACAGACCTGCTCTGAGGTCTGTTATCAAACTTATTTTCCCTTCACTGGTTGAATGATGGACTGCAGCTGTCAGGTCCAGGAGCCCCTGCTATGTCGGGATGAGTAGGACAAGCCAGGCAATGGTGGGTGCAAGACCCTACCAGCTGAGCCTAAGCTAAGATGTAGTCTTGCTCCAGAGCTCTCAGTCTGTGCAGCTGGAGATGCTGTGAGCATGTCTGGGTGGTCCTGGTGAAGCAGTGCCAATGACTGGCTCTGAGCTTGTGGAGGCCATCAGGCTCTGCCATCATCATGAAGTTGAGGTAGAAGCAGAGATGACTTGAGGTTCAAATGCTGAACTGGGAAAATTCAAGAAATGCAAGACCTCCCCAAAACACCCATACCTGGGAGTCTGAAATCTCATTTTCACTTCTGAGACACAGACAGTCACTTACAATTTGCAAACACCACTTCTCTATGAGGAAGTGAAAATCTTTGGTGTTCACTTTGGGTTCTTCTTGTTTTTACCTTAAAATCAGTCATTTGCTGAAACAGTAGGCATTTTCTCTCCCTCCAGTGAACTTTTTGCCACCCCAAAAAATGATTAAATGCTCCAGCTCAAGGCCTGGGTGTCCTTGGGGGTAGAGGAAAAGTCACAAGGTTTGCTGTTGCTCTTCAGCCTGGAAGATACACTTGCAGATCAGATGGGCCCATCCTGGCACTTCCAGGCTGCCTGATCGGTCAAGCTTAATCACTAATTAGCTACCTCCAGCCCTTTCTCTGGGAATTATGATAATGAACATAAAGAACTGTTTATTCTAAATGAGACTACCCAAGGGTAACAGCCTCCTTGGTGGCTGTAGAACTGGAAAGCAAGCCTGAGGAAACACCAGGGTGCTGTGGTTTTTGGCAACAGATGATAAACATTTCTTTGTGGATGGAACAGAGCATGTAATTTACTGCCCAGCTCTAACTAGAGCAGTCTTGACCATTTTGCTGTTCTTTGCCATCGCTGTCAAAAAGCAAGAGCTATATCCCAGTCAGAAATTGTGCAGTTGATGTTTTGTTGTTAGTTGGCAACATAAAATTCACTGGACTTCATTTGTGCAAAGCGAACTCATTATTTTTATAAGATGTCAGATGTTCTTTTAACTGTTTCATTGCTCATGGGTCCTGTTCATCTTTCAGTAGAGCACAAGGGTGATGGGATCAGGTAGAATCCAGACAGTTGTGCAGATCTGTTGAGGGACAGGAGACTTCTGTTGGATTCCCTGGTACTTTTGCATCACATGGGTAAAAGGTGATGATCTAAAACCAGTGAGCTTGTTTCTTAAGCACAATCATCAGTAATTTTTAGCATTCCCCTGAAGTGTTTATTTGAAAGGTCTTCATCTGACAAAAACTACTAACAGTGGTGACTTGACTGCAATTTTCGTGGCAATCTAGTATGAAATGAAAGTCCAATTGTCCCTGTTTTATTCCCAAAGCCATAGGATAGAAGAATATATCAACACAGAACAATGTCTGGGCAAAGCAATGGATACTGGCAGCCATCCCACTGCCAGGCCCACAATAGCACATTCAAAACTGGCTTGGGCATCTTTGGACACCACTGCACAATATTCTCTGTGAACAGTGAATTGAATTAATTAAAATTCAGAGATTTGAGTTGTGTGCCAGTGAGGTACCCATGCCATCTGGTAATGAATGTGGGAAGTGCTCACAGTTTCTTGGCACAAGCTGTTGGAGAAGCGCTGGGATAGTTGGGGGCTGTGCTCAGTGGTAAGGCTCAGCTGGTTGCTCAAGAAGGTTAAGTCATGGAACCAGCCTGACACAGGTGTGTGAACTGTCTGAACCTGGAGCCTAGGGTCTTCATTTCTGTGACTTTTCACCACAGCTTGTGTGACATCAGCCAGTGCTGCTGGATATAACAGAATAGAATAGAAATAGAAATATAGAAACAGAAATAGAAATAGAAATAGAAATAGGAATAGAATAGAATAGAATAGAATAGAATAGAATAGAATAGAATAGAATAGAATAGAATAGACCAGACCAGGTTGGAAGAGACTCTCAAGACCATCGTGTCCAACCTATCATCCAACACCACCTAATCAACTAAACCATGGCACCAATCACCCTATCAAGTCTCCTCCTGAGCACCTCCAGTGATGGCGACTCCACCACCTCCTTGGGCAGCCCATCCCAATGGGCAATCACTCTCTCTGTGTAGAATTTCCTCCTAACCTCCAGCCTAAACCTCCCCTGGTGCAGCCTGAGACTGTGTCCTCTTGTTCTGGTGCTGGCTGCCTGGGAGAAGAGACCAACCTCTGCCTGTCTACAACCTCCCTTCAGGTAGTTGTAGAGAGCAATAAGGTCACCCCTGAGTCTCCTCTTCTCCAGGCTAAGCAGCCCCAGCTCCCTCAGTCTCTCCTCATAGGGCTTGTGTTCCAAGCCCCTCACAAACTTTGTTGCCCTTCTCTGGACATGCTCCAGCAAGTCAACATCCTTCCTAAACTGAGGGACCCAGAAATGGACACAGTACCCGAGGTGTAGCCTAACCAGTGCAGTGTACAGGGGAGAATGACCTCCATGCTCCTGCTGGCCTCACTATTCCTGATACCAGCCAGGATGCCATTGGCCCTCCTGAATGGTGCACTGAACCACTGCACCTGCTTATGGCATCAAGCTGTGCTGCTCCAGCTGCACCTTCTGCCAGGACCATAGCATCAAAATATTCTGGCAAATAAAGCAGAAGCCAGACATTAACTGGAAAAGCACAGGGGGACAGACGTCATCTCTGATGGCTTCAAGGAGCACTGAAAAGGAATTCTGTTTTCTAAAAAAAGTGATCAAATTAAATCACTGTTGCACATAACAGTGACCTTGTGACTATGCAGATGGTTTAGCACTCACAAATTCAGCCAATGTTAGCCACATGGCAGCATAATTTTTACTGGACTTCTGTGATTTTCTATTATGATTCAGCATTTAATTACATGGTTGTAGTCTGGGGTTTTTTCCTAGTTCTGTTTTTGGAAGAGTCTCCTGAGAGGTCCAAATGCAATGAAATTCTAGTATTGCAACATCTCCTTGGTTTACAAAACAGCTTAATCCACAAGGAGCAGCTGAGGGGGCAGCTGCCCTTGTCTGCAGCTCTGCAAACGAGTTCCCCTAAGAGCTGCCTCAAGGCCAACCCCTCTCTCTAAGAGCTCTCAGCTCACAGTGCTTGGCTGTCAAACCACAGGCGCATGCCCAGTCTCCCATGTGGATTTATGCATTTGTTTGTGGGGGTGCTGGGGCTGTCTCTTTCAAGGAGATACCTCCACAGGGTCTCCCCAGCGTGTCACAGAAGTAGGGCTGCAGGCTGTGACTGGAGTAACTCAGCAGAGTGAGCAAGCAGTCAACCTCCTCCTCTTGTTTTTGGTGTAAATTTCCCCATTTCATACCCTTTGACATGTCTATCCCTCTCTGTTGAATACAGAAGGACTTGTGCTGAGCCATGACTTTTGCTGTGCACACTGGTGGTGTGAATTTGAGATTAAATTCATGTGTAACAAGGGACATTATGACACTGAGGATCCAGCACTCAAAATGCACTCATGTGGGGAACTCTGTCCTGGTCAATGTATATCTACCTTCCATGCCCTGTCATAGCTGTGGCTTGAAAATATAGTGGGTTAGCAATTACTGTTTCATCAGGGTTTGCATAAGGACTTGGGATTCTGGTCCGTGTCAGGGATGCATTGGTGTCAGTCAAGTATAAATTTCTCCTGTGAAAGCTGAAGTGTGGTGTTCATTGGGCAGTAAAACTAAGGCATTATTTAAGGGAGAAGTCCAAATTTCTCTTATGTGTTGAACTTAGCTTTTATTTGCAGCACTCATGCTCTAGTGGTTAGTATCTCACTACTACCAATGTAGTAGTGGAGAGGTCCAGAAATCTAAGTCAGAGGAAAACATGTAGTATGACACATTTCTGAATGAAGGTATGTTTTTTATTTCAAGGTGAAGTGGAGGGTTTTGTGCCAGCAAATACCACACAAGGTCTCAGTAGCAGCTGCAAGTTCTATGTACAAGCAGGTGAGATGTGTTCATTACTGCTAAACCCCAGTCCTGTGGATTTTGCTGGGTCCTTCAAAGAATTAGCAAAAATAAGGACTTGGAGAGACCTACTGCCCTGACACTGAATAGTTTCTCAGTGTTACTATAACCTGGATTGCTTCGGTATCTCCAAGTTACTGAGGGCTACACATTATTATTCTGCTTGTAATGCAGTCTGCAAACTTCATTTGTACTGAAGTACTCTGCTTAGCATTATCCTGCCTTATCTTTCATTAGTTTTTTATTGTATCATTTTAGTAGATTCATCCACAGAAGCGTCTGTGTGGGCAACAGTAAAAAGCCCGAGATAAATTTATTCAGAGTTCTTATGTGCAGTTGCGATAGGTAATAGGTACTGGATTTCTGCTGCTATTGTGATTGATGTAAATAAAAGCCATATGCCTGAAGCTGGTGCTTTGGAGATAAATCAGACATCTGGCTGGGATTCCGTATTTGGGAATGTGAATGATGAGATGGTGAGATTGTGATACACTGTGCCCACTGGGTTGTAACAGTGACAAACAAGCACTTATTAGGTAGAAAAGGTGAGGGGGAGAAAATCTGAACTAAGAGGTGAAATTTCTTGAGGAATGTGCAGGATATGAATTTCAGTTTGGAGCTTGCATGCATGGGTTTAGGGGAGTCTGCTTCATGCCACGTGCCAAACCTTTGTAGTAGAGGTTTTCTATTAGAGCATGCCAGAAATTGTATAACACTTTCAAACAGCTTTGCAGAATCACACTGATAGCTCAGGCTGTAAAAATGTTGAGTTTTCTTCCTTGGAGTGTTTTGAGAATAAAAATCATCTTGTAAATGGAGTAGGAAAGAAAACGACTAGTTTCTTTCACTCTGCATAAAATTTTACCTCCACAAAAGGGTACTGTTGCAAAGTGTGGAGTGGATTCAAAGAAAACATGCAAGTATTACATGTACATAAACTGATGGGAATGTAGGAATAATCCAAACTGATACAAAACACACGTGCTGAGAGGAAAAGAGGTATGAATCTTGCAGTGGTAATCGAATCATTTTTAGTATTCATTTAACCTCAGATGTAAATTTAGCATTATCTCTACAAGCTAGCACAGACTGATGCCTTGGGTGTACAATGTGTTTGCCTGCGATATTCTGTTTTGGAGGCAACATGCAGTTTCCATGGAGACCTAAAATTAGCTTGAGGAGAGCCAAAACTGTGGTCAGCCGTAGTCACACCAGTGACCATAAGCCAGTCTGAAAAAAAAATATGCCACCTTTATATCTTCTAGGCTTCCCTTGAGGTCACCCTGCATTATACTCATAGGCTCAGGGGAGACCTCATTGCTCTCTACAACTACCTGAAAGGTGGTTGTAGCCAGGAGGGGGTTGGTCTCTTCTCCCAGGCAACCAGCACCAGAACAAGAGGACACAGTCTCAAGCTGCACCAGCGGAAGTTTAGGCTTGAGGTGAGGAGAAAGTTCTTCACTGAGAGAGTTGTTCACCATTGGAATGTTCTGCCCAGGGAGGTGGTGGAGTCACCATCCCTGGAGGGGTTCAAGAGAGGATTGGACATGGCACTTGGTGCCATGGTCTAGTCATGAGGTCTGTGGTGACAGGTTGGACTCAATGATCTTTGAGGTCTCTTCCAACCTTGGTGATACTGTGATACTGTGATACCTAAATACAACATGAGCTTGAAAATTTCTGGAAGTTTAGTAGCAATGATCATAGCATTGAATATATTAGAAGACTACGAGTCTGTAGGAAGAAATCACCTAAACTTTCTCCAGTTGTTTGGTTTAGATGAAAGTGATGACTCTTGCCTCTGACCAGGGTTATAGTCTATCTTTGGCAGCTGTTGAGTGTGGCATTTGCCATTGCTTGTCAACAGTTCTTGCAGATGGTGGGGCCCCATCCTGCCACTGGCAGTACTTAGTGCTGTCACTCATTTGACTTGGAAAATAGATTTTAAGAGCCCAAAGTATATCACATTCAGTTACCACTTTTATCATAATTACTCTCAGAGAAAGATGTTTTTAAAACAGTAGGTGATCTAAGAATGGTGCTGATACAATTGCTGTGGCTGAGGCAGATGAGACCGTTGGCCATCGCCTTGCTCTGCAGCTTCATATTCATCTCCTGAGCACCTGTACGAGCCTGTCTTCTCTTCATCTTGCTCTGAAGCCAAGAGGGCTTTCATTTCACAGCATGGAGCCTGCTACTGCTGGCACAAGAGTGGAGTGCTACACTGGGGGTTACAGGCTCTTTAGGAGAGATGGGCGAGGGAGAAGAGGAGGAAGGGTGGCTCTGTATATTAGGGAGTCACTCTCTGCCACAGAACTTGAGGTGGAGAAAGAAGGCATCGAGAGCCTGTGGGTTAAAATCAAAGGGCAGCCTAACAAATCTGACATCCTGGTTGGAGTCTGTTATAGACCACCCAACCAGCATGAGGAGGCTGACGAATCATTCTACAAGCAACTGGAGGCTGTCTCAAGATCATCAGATCTTGTCCTTGTGGGTGACTTCAACCTGCCAGATATCTACTGGGAGCTCAATTCAGCAGAGAGGAGGTAGTCCAGAAGATTCCTGGAGTGCATGGAGGACTGCTTCCTGATGCAGCTGTTAAGTGAGCCTACCAGAGGCCAGGCTCTGCTTGACCTGCTGTTCTCCAATAGAGAAGGTCTGGTGGGAGACGTGATCGTGGGAGGCTGCCTAGGGTGCAGTGACCACGAGATAGTGAAGTTTTCAATATGCAGGGAGATAGGGAGGAGCACCAACAGAACCTTCACCTTGGACTTCTGGAGGGCGAACTTCAGCCTGTTTAAGAAACTTATTTGTAAAATCTCCTGGGTACCAGCCCTCAAGAACCAAGGGGTCCAGGAGGGTTGGACCTACTTCAAACAGGAGCTCTTGAAGGCACAGGAACTGGCGGTTCCCACGTGCCGGAAGGCAAGCCGGCGGGGAAGGCGACCGGCCTGGATGAGCAAGCAGCTCCTGGAGGATTTAAGGGGAATAAAGAGGCTGTATCACCTTTGGAAGGAGGGGAAGGCTTCTCGAGGTATGTTTAAGGAAGTTGTTAGATTATGTAGGAATGAAATTAGAAAGTCAAAAACCCAGCTGGAACTGAAGCTGAACACCTCTGTGAAAGATAATAAGAAGCATTTTTACAAATACAATAACATTAAAAAGAAGGACAGGAAGAACCTGCACTGCATATTGGACCTGGAGGGGAACACTGTGACTGAAGATGAGGAAAAGGCTGAAGTCCTGAACACCTTCTTTGCCTCAATTTTTAACAGCAAGGCAGGAGCAGATCAGGACAAGTGGCCTCCTGAGCTGGGCGATGGGCTCAGGGAGCAGTGTAATGCCCCAGAAATCCATGAGGAATTAGTTCAGGACCTGCTGAGCCACTTGGACACTCACAAGTCCGTGGGACCAGATGGGATTCATCCTAGGGTGCTGAGAGAGCTGGCAGATGAGCTGGCCAAGCCACTCTCCATCATTTTCCTCCAGTCCTGGCTCACCGGTGAGGTCCCAGATGACTGGAAACTGGCCAGTGCGGTCCCCATCCACAAGAAGGGTCGGATGGAGGAACCCAGAAACTACAGGCCAGTCAGCCTGACCTCAGTGCCAGGGAAAGTGATGGAGCAGATTATCCTGGAGGCAATAACTGCCCACCTGAAGGATGGCCAAGGGATCAGGTCCAGCCAGCATGGATTTAGGAAGGGCAGGTCCTGCCTGACCAACCTGATCTCCTTCTATGATCAGGTGACCCGTCTGGTGGATGTGGGGAGGCCTGTGGATGTGGTCTACCTGGACTTCAGCAGGTCCTTTGACACCGTCCCCCACAGCAAACTGTTGTCTAAGCTGTTGGCTCCTGGCTTGTACAGGAGCACATTGCATTGGGTTAGGAACTGGCTGGAGGGCCGAGCCCAGAGAGTGGTGGTGAATGGTGCCACATCCAGCTGGCAGCCAGTCACCACTGGCATCCCCCAGGGATCAGTGCTGGGCCCCATCCTCTTTAACATCTTCATTGATGATCTGGATGAGGGGGTCGAGTCAGTCATTAGCAAGTTTGCAGATGACACCAAGTTAGGAGCAGATGTTAGTCAGTTAGAGGGTAGAAAGGCTCTGCAGAGGGACCTTGACAGACTGGACAGATGGGCAGAGTCCAACATGATGGCATTCAACAAGTCCAAGTGCCAAGTGCTGCACTTTGGCTACAGCAATCCCATGCAGAGCTACAGGCTGAGGTCAGAGTGGCTGGAGAGCTCCCAAACAGAGAGGGACCTGGGGGTGCTGATCGACAGCCGCCTAAACATGAGCCAGCAGTGTGCCCAGGTGGCCAAGAGGGCCAATGGCATCCTGGCCTGCATTAGGAATAGTGTGGCCAGCAGGAGCAGGGAAGTCATTGTGCCCCTGGACTCTGCATTGGTTAGACCACTCCTTGAGTCCTGTGTCCAGTTCTGGTCCCCTCAGTTTAAGAAGGACATCGAGACTCTGGAACGTGTCCAGAGAAGGGCAACAAGGCTGGTGAGAGGCTTTGAGCACAAGCCCTATGAGGAGAGGCTGAGGGAGCTGGGATTGTTTAGCCTGGAGAAGAGGAGGCTCAGGGGTGACCTCATTGCCCTCTGCAACTACCTGAAAGGTGGTTGTAGCCAGGAAGGGGCTGGTCTCTTCTCCCAGGCAACCAGCACCAGAACAAGGGGACACAGTCTCAAGCTGCACCAGGGGAAGTTTAAGTTCGAGGTGAGGAGAAAGTTCTTCCCCAAGAGAGTCATTAGTCATTGGAATGTTCTGCCCGGGGAGGTGGTGGAGTCACCATCCCTGGAGGTGTTCAAGAGGAGATTGGACGTGGCACTTGGTGCCATGGTCTAGTCATGGGTCTGTGGTGACAGGTTGGACGCAATGGTCCTGGAGGTCTCTTCCAACCTTAGTGATACTGTGATACTGTGATACTGTGAAGAGGACACTCAATGTACCTGTGAGGATGTCATAGAAGAAAACAGTCTCCTCTCAGCCACGCATGGTGTGATGTGGAAATGCCATTTAAATACTATTTAGAGAATAAGGATCTAGCACAGATGAACATGCACATTGTAGTGGTCACTTAACTTACTGTGGGGTTTCAGTGAGGGCTATGCAGGCAGGTTTAGGTCCTTCCACAAAGATTCAGACAGGCGTTACCGTAATAAGAAGTTTCATAGAGTCATAGAATAGTTTGGGTTGGAAGAGACCTTAAATATCATCTAATTGCAATTCACTTGCCATGGACAGGGATACATTCCACTAGATCTGGTTACTCTAAGCCTCATCCAACCTGGCCCTGAACTCTTCCAGGGATGAAGTGTTCACAGTTTCTCTGGGAAACCTGATACAGTGTCTCTCCACCCTCATGGTGAGGAGCTTTCTTCCTAAAGTCTAATCTACCCTCTTTCAGTTTAAACCCTTGTCCAATCACTACACCCCATAATAGTCCCTCTCCATCTTCCCTGTAGCCTTCCTCGAATACTGGAAGGCCACTATAAGATTCCCCAGAGCCTTCTCCCCTCCAGGCTGAACTCACAGGCAGCTGTGAGTCTGTTCTCAGCGGAGGTGCTCCAGCCCCTAGATCATTTTTTATGGCCCAGACAGATGATTTATACAGTAATACCTTGAATGTGCTAATAGTAAAGGAAGAAGAAGAAAATTCACACTGAGCATTGTCATTGAACAGCAGACTGAGCTATTCAGGAAGGAATTTTGCCTAGATTTGCCAAAATTAACTTCCAAAAAATGATGTTGTGAGAGAAAATCCAAAAGCCTACGGGAGAACAATGAGGAGAGATGGGTTCCACAAGCAGATGACACCCCTGAATGTCACACTGGGCTGGTGCACAAAATGGTTGTCCAGAATGATCGGCAGGGAAGAGAAACCTGATGACATGAGGCAAACTGAGGGATGTTCATAAAGAAAGCCACTGCCTCACACAAGGAAAACCCCTGATCCTAAGATGGGCTCTTACAGAGTGCCTGCAAAAGCAAGCTAGAGAAGTCCAAAGCAAATAAATGTGATTCCAAACTCACTCAGGCCGCAAAATTTTCTTATGACCCTAAAATTTGAGCAGATTTGGGTTCTTCAACCACCAGAGGTGCTCCAGTGCTCTCAGATCTAAACTGCTGCATGTAACTAGACCTGCTTCACAAGCTCCAGCAGAGGTATCCCCAGCTTATTTGGTCTTAAGAAGGGGGATAGATACTGTAATAGATAGATAGACAGACAGACAGACGTTTGGCATATGCCTGCAGGCACTAGTATCTGAAATTAGTGATGATATATTAATTATGCTTAGATGCATAATTAATACAAGGATAACTGCACCATACTGTGATCCAACAGGGAAGAAAGAAAGAGAGGGGAAAAAAACCCCAAAAGATCTTTGGTTTTGGGCCAGTAATACCAAAATGGCAGCTGGAAGCATTACTAGGTGTTTTGCAAAGGCCTCAATAAACCCGCAAAATTAGATTGTAGGAGAAGAACTAGCATCACATAGGAATGGAACTTCTCTTTTTCAATGAAGTGAAGTGCTGGAGCAAGTTCAGAGGAGGGCAACAAAGCTATTGAAGGGCCTGAAGAATAGAATAGAATAGAATAGAATAGAATAGAATAGAATAGAATAGAATAGAATAGAATAGAATAGAATAGAATAGGATAGGATAGGATAGGATAGGATAGGATAGGATAGGATAGGATAGGATAGGATAGGATAGGATAGATAAACCTTTATTAGAATAAACCGAACCATGTTGGAAGAGACCTTCAAGATCATCGTGTCCAACCCATCAACCAACCCAACCCACCCAAACAGCTAACCCATGGCACCAAGTACCCCATCAAGTCTCCTCCTAAACACCTTCAATGACGGCAACTCCACCACCTCCCCAGGCAGCCCATTCCATAGTGCAATCACTCTTTCTGTATAGAACTTCTTCCTAACATCCAACCTGAACCTCCCCTGGCACAGCCTGAGACTGTGTCCTCTTGTTCTGGTAGTGGGTGCCTGGGAGAAGAGACCATCATCCGCCTGTCTACAACCTCCCTTCAGGTAGTTGTAGAGAGTGATAAGGTCACCCCTGAGTCTCCTGCTCTCCAGGCTGAGCAACCCCAGCTCCCTCAGCCTCTCCTCATAGGGCTTGTGTTCCAAACCCCTCACCAACTTTGTTGCTCTTCTCTGGACTCGTTCCAGCAAGTCAACATCCTTCCTAAACTGAGGGGCCCAGAACTGGACACAGTACTCGAGGTGTGACCTAACCAGTGCAGTATACAGGGGCAGAATGACCTCCCTGCTCCTGCTGGCCACACTGTTCCTGATGCAGGCCAGGATGCCATTGGCTATCTTGGCTGCCTGGGCACACTGCAGGCTCATGTTCAGCCTGCCATCGACCAGTACCCCCAGGTCCCTCTCTGCCTGGCTGCTCTCCAGCCACTCTGACCCCAGCCTGTAGCTCTGCATGGGGTTGTTGTGGCCAATGTGCAGAACCCGGCACTTGGATGTGTTAAATCTCATGCCGTTGGATTCTGCCCATCTGTCCAGCCTGTCGAGGTCCTTCTGCAGAGCCTCTCTACCCTCCAGCAGATCAACTCTTGCCCCCAGCTTGATGTCGTCAGCAAATTTACTGAGAATGGACTCAATGCCCTCATCCAAATCATCAATAAAGATGTTAAAGAGCACAGGGCCCAGCACTGATCCTTGGGGCACACCACCAGCTGGATGTGGCACCATTCACCACCACTCTCTGGGCTCGGCCATCCAGCCAGTTCCTAACCCATCGCAGTGTGCTCCCGTCCAAGCCATGGGCTGACAGCTTGGCCAGCAGTTTACTATGGGGGACGGTGTCAAAGGCCTTGCTGAGGTCCAGGTAGACTACATCCACAGGCCTCCCCACATCCACCAGGCGGGTGACCTGATCATAGAAGGAGATCAGGTTGGTCAGGCAGGACCTGCCCTTCCTAAATCCATGTTGGCTGGGCCTGATCCCTTGGCCATCCTGTAAGTGCTGTGTTATTGCACTCAAGATGACCTGTTCCATGATCTTGCCTGGCACTGAGGTCAGGCTGACAGGCCTGTAATTCCCTGGCTCATCCAACCGGCCCTTCTTATGGATGGGCACCATGTTGGCCAGCTTCCAGTCCTCTGGGACCTCGCCAGTGAGCCAGGACTGCTGAAAAATGATGGAGAGTGGCTTGGCCAGGTCATCTGCCAGCTCTCTCAGCACCCTAGGATGAATCCCATCTGGTCCCATGGACTTGTGGGGATCCAAGCTGCTAAGGAGAGTTCCAACCACCTCCTCATGGAACATAGGGAAACTGTGCAGCTCCCTGGCTCCTTCTGCCAGCACTGCAGGCCAGTTGTCAGGAAGACGTTCTGTCCTTCTAGTAAAAATTGAGGCAAAGAAGGTGTTAAGTAACTCTGCCTTTTCCTCATCCTTTGTTACAATGTTCCCCTCTGTGTCCACCAAGGAGTGGAGGTTGTCCTTTCCCTTCCTCTTACTATTAATGTATTTATAGAAGGACTTTTTGTTGTCCTTCACAGTAGAGGCCAGTTTAAGCTCCAAGTGTGCTTTTGCCTCCCTAATTTTCTTCCTACAACACCTAGCAACATCCTTAAACATTCTGTGGGTTGCCTCCCCTCTCTTCCAAAGATGATACACCCTCTTTTTTTCCCTCAGTTCCATTAAAAGTTCATGAACCATCCAGGCTGACCGTCTGCCCCGGCGGCTCATCTTCCGGCACATTGGCACAGCCTGTCCCTGAGCCTTCAACAATTCTTCATTGAAGTAGGTCCAGCTCTCCTGGACCCCTTTGTTTTTAAGGGCTTTATCCCAAGGAACCCTCTGAATTAGTTCCTTGAGTAACCCGAAGTCTGCCCTCCGGAAGTCCAGAGTGGAGGTCTTCTTGCTGCCCCTCTTGGCTTGACCAAAAACCGAGAATTCAATTATCTCGTGGTCACTGGACCCCAAACACCCTCCAACCACCACATCGCCCACCAGTCCTTCCCTGTTGGTGAAGAGGAGGTCAAGCATAGCCTTGCCCCTGGTAGGCTCTCGCAGCACCTGGGATAAGAAGCTGTCTTCCATGCATTCTAAGAACCTTCTAGACTGTCTCCTCTCTGCCGTGTTGAGATCCCAGCAGATGTCAGGCAGGTTGAAGTCGCCCATGAGAACAAGGTCTGGAGATCTTGAGACAGCCCTGAGCTGCCTATAGAATGCTTCGTCAACATCTTCCTCCTGGTTGGGTGGTCTATAACAGACTCCAACCAGGATGTCTGCCCTGCTGGTCTTCCCTCTAATTCTTATCCACAAGCATTCAAGCTGATCATCCCTAATCTCCATCTAAATGGCATCTAGTGCCTTCCTGATGTAAAGGGCCACCCCTCCACCCCTTATTCCTCACCTGTCTCTCCTGAAGAGCTTGTAACCATCAATTGCAGCACTCCAGTCATGTGAGTCGTCCCACCACGTCTCTGTGATGGCAACTACATCATAATTTTCCTGCTGCATCAAGGCTTCCAGCTCCTCCTGTTTGTTACCCATGCTTCGTGCATTAGTGTACATGCACTTCAGCTGGGCTGCTGGTTTCACCTCCGACTCTAGCTTGTCGCCCCCAGACTCTTGTCTGAGAGGACTATTTTCAGCCCCTTTCCCCTTCGAAACTAGTTTAAAGCCCTGTTGATGAGACCCGCCAATTCCCTACCCAGG
This sequence comes from Melanerpes aurifrons, assembly GCA_011125475.1. Taxonomy (NCBI): domain Eukaryota; kingdom Metazoa; phylum Chordata; class Aves; order Piciformes; family Picidae; genus Melanerpes; species Melanerpes aurifrons. Next base: position 25,359,743 of record WWNC01000003.1, read on the forward strand.
ATCTTTTTACCTTTGGGGGACGGTCCGTTCTCATATACAGTGATCTTTCCTCTTCTCTGGGACAGATGTACTCCATCTGTTGCCAGCTGGCCTGGTGCAGTAGAAAGTTTCCCAATATCAAAAAAAACAAAATTCTTTTGACTGCACCAGCCTCTAAGCCACTTGTTAACTATAGCTGCTGACCTGTTCCTTACTGTATTCCCTCCTGTAGTTAAGGGTATTCATGAAAAAATTATTTGTGCCCCTGACCCCTCAACCAGGTCTCCCAGGGCCCTGAAGTCATCTTTGATAGCCCTGGGAGTTCTGTTGCAACATCATCATTCCCTAACTGCATAACTAGTGAAGGGTAGTAGTCAGAGGGCTGCACCAGTCTAGGCAGCCTACTGGTAACATCATTAACTTGGGCTCCTGGCAGACAACAGAGTTCCCTATGAGATGGGTCAGGCCGACATATAGGGCCCTCCATTCCCCTCAGAAGGGAATCACCAATAACAATTACCCTCCTCCCTTTTTTTGAGGGAACAGGTCCTGATGCCAGTGGAAGGCTGTTTGACCTTAGGCTGCTTTGCCTTAGGCTGTTTAACCTTAGGCTGCTTTGCCTTAGGGAGAACCCCAGATGGTGTGTCCTCCGGCATCAGGACCACCTCACCCTCAATTTCCAGTGCTCCATATCTGTTTTCCAAGAGCAGCGGGGAAGGTGAGGGGAGACAAGGAGGTTTAACTTTGCCTCTTTTGAGAGGAACCTGCGTCCATTCCCCTCTGCTTTTTGGAGAACCAGCCTCTGCTGGGGGAGCCTGCAGAGCCTGCTTACTCCGATTCAACTCTTTCCTCTTCTGATTCACCTCTTTCCTCCTTTGGTCCATCTCCTTCCTCCTCTGGTTCATCTCTTTCCTACACTTCCTTACATTTCTAAGGCTAGCAAACTTGTCCTTCAGTCTGGCCACCATATTAAGCAGATAGTCAACCTGCTCACACCTTATACAAGAGTTGCCCCCACTACCCTGCATCTCAAGTGCCAGGCTCCAGCATTCTGTACAGCCAGATACCTGGACAGCTACCTGCTTGTGTTCTACCTCAGTCTGGGTCGACAGTGATTTTTTTAGGGAGATTTTGCTGCGAGTTACAACAATGCCTGTCCCTGGCCACAGCACCAATTGCCAATTTAAAAAAAAAAAAAAAAAAAAAGGGCGGCGCGTGAGAGTACAAGAGAATACGGGAGAGCTGCCCGACGAAGAGAGCCCCCCGAGCCGCAGCAGAGCCTTTTAAATTCAGCCGCTCCCGCCGCTATTCTAGAATAGAATAGAATAGAATAGAATAGACCAGGTTGGAAGAGATCCTCAAGATCATCACGTCTAACCTATCAATCTTATGAAGAGCAACTGAAGGAGCTGGAGCTGTTTAGTTTGGAAAAGAGGAGGCTGAGGGGAGACCTCATTGTTGTCTCCAACTACCTGAAAGAATGTTGTAGAGAGGCTGGTGCTGGTCTCTTCTCACAGGTGATTAGTGATAGAACAAGAGGGAATGGCCTCAAGCTATGACTGGGTAGGCTTAGACTGGGCATTAGGAAAATTTTCTTTCACGACAAGAGTGGTCAGGCACTGGAATGTGCTGCCCAGGGAGGTGGTTGAGTCACTAACCCTGGATGTGTTTAAAGGTCATTTGGATGTGGTGCTTGGGGATATGGTTTAGGGGTGAACCTTGTAGAGTAGGGTTATCGGTTGGATTTGGTGATCCCAAGAGTCTTTTCCAACCAAAATGTTTCTGTGATTCTGTGAAATAGACCAGAACAATCAATTAACTGAGACAAAGCACACTATAATGCAAAAGGTTTAAATGTGCTTTTCTCTGGGCCACCCAACTATCCATAAACCCACCAGTTACATGTTGTTAAAAACATCTTCATGCCAAAGTGCTTCGCAAATGGACATTCTAGATGGGTGTTTTCTCAGTTATTTACTAACTGGGGACATATACCCACTTCTGAAGGGCAGCACAGCAGTGTGTTAGGAGCACACCTAACAAGTCAAAATGCAGCAAGAATACTGGGTATATTTTTAACTTTGTGGATAATTTCAATGCAGCTATATAATATTTCCTTCCTAGAGAAGCAAATGAAAAGTAAAATAACATTATGCAGTAGGCCAAAACCTTCAAAGTAATATGATCCATTTCTTTATGTGAAAATATATATTTCTTAATAGGTAAAGTGAGAATAAAGCTTATCAAGCAATAAAAGAAAATACGTTTTTCTGGGTGAAGCACAGACCTTCACTACCAGCTGTGCTCTGGGTCAGAGTGGTATGGCTTAGTTTCTATGATTAAGGAGCTAAACCAGCTAAAGCTTGGTTTTTTTCTTCCCAAGCAGCATAATCTTGACAAGGTCACAGGTCCTGATGGTGCAATTTTCCCTTCTCAAGAAAGATCTGTTTTAGATATGCACTTTTTTTTTTTTTTTTTTTTTTTTTTAAATATGAGTAGGACTGAGGAGGTTGTTTTCCAGCATCAAGTAGTGGTGTGAAAAGCTGTGCAAGTTTCTTCCTAGAAGTTATCACATTTGAGGCCCCCCCATGTGTTCAACACAAGTAATTTCTATGTACCACATCTTCACCCACCAACTGAGGATAGGAGGATTCGTGTTTGGGTTTGTCACCTTCCTCCTTAGCACCCTTGAACATCCCAAAGGTGTTTTGCCTTCATCTCTCTGTCCCAGCAGTAAAGTCTGCCCCATAGTGGGTTTGTTCTTCCTTTGACTCATTGTAATCCTTTTGCTCTCAGTGTTTCATGGCTGGCCAAATCAAAGTGCCTGTTGGTCCTATTTCATACTGTCCAGGCATCATGCCTAGTAGCACAGTCCATCCCTAGATTTGGGGCAGTGTGTTAGTGGATTAGAGGGCTTTGTCTGGCTTCAAAGCTGAATCCTATGCAGGATACAGTGTGATGGGGAAATGGAAGGAAGTTTTCTGAAAACAGCTTTGCTTCTGATTTTTAAAACTGGCCTCACAAATTAAAGATCAGGATGCGCTGACAAGTTACTACTGCTGTGTCCCAGATACCGAGCCTTCTAGTGACACCATATAAATAACAGATCGTTCCAGTAATGCTTTTCTGCTTAGTGAATTGTTTCACAACTTACTCCATCCACCCTACCCTGCAAAAAATAACCTGCAGATGTGTGGCTCTAAAAATAATCCTTGGCATTGGGGCCATGGTATAGCATCACTACATAATTCAACAAACCTTTGTACTGTTATGTTTTAGAAATGAATCTTTTCTGTATGCTGGAAGCAGTTCATGGAGATGGATTCTTTCCTAACAGAGACTGCTCAGTACATGGAAAGCACTTTGCTCTCATCTCTGTGGACAATAAACATGTATATGACTTGTGAACATGTTACGTTAAGAATTATTTCTTTCCTGGGCCAATTCATTAAGTCTGTATACTTAATAAGCAGTTTCGGCTTTTATGAGGTCGTCTCTGGGAACAATAAAACAGAAGGGAAAAAGGAGAGAAACATCTGGATCAGTGAAACCCTCTTGAAATAATATCTTTTTTAGTGTCTTTACAGAGATTTCCAGGGGTTTACATTAAGAAGTTAATTCCATTGCTGCTATTGATGTTGAAAATATATTAGAAGCATGATTTTAGCTTGGTCTTGTAGCTTAGGTAGTGAACAGAGTTGGCCAGCTCTTTTGTTTGAGAATACTGTCATGACAAATAGCATTGTTTGTGTTTCATTCAAGATTTACTACCTTTTTTTTTTTTCCTTCTGTTTTTCTCCTTTTAAAACTCTATTGTGTATATGAAGAGGGGAGAGAAAACAGTGGGAAGGGACCAAAACTGCAATTCCATTATGACTGAGCAAATATTTTTCCTTCTTTTTTTTTTTTTTTATTTGTTGTTTGTTTTATTTGTTTGTTTCTTTCTTTCTTGTGCCTTTAATATTTTAAAAGAATATTCATGAGGGATACTGTTTAATTTAGTTACCTACAATTTTGTGCACTTCTTAATAAACTGGACCTAAGATGCGCAGAGGCTGAAGCACATTATATTCAAGAGCCCCAGTGAGCTGTGTTTGCTCGGCCTGGGGAAGAGGAAGCTAAGAGGCAAATGTAATTGGTGTCTGTATCTGCCTAATGAGGAGTCACAGAGATGACAAAGCCAGGCTTTTGTATGAGGTGCATTGCCAAAGGACATAAGGCAAGAGCCATGAGTTACAGCAGGGATATTTTAATTAGATATAAAGAGGGAAAGTGCACAGTGAAATGGTTAAGCACTGGGAGAGAGTTCCAGAGAAGCGGGGCAATCTCCATTCTTGAAGACATTCAAAACTCATCTGTTTGAGTCTCTGAGCAGTTAGCCCTGCTGTCAGATGTGCATGGATCAGATGATTTTCAGAGGTCGCTTACAACCAAACTCAAGTCATGAATCCGTTTGTCTAAAAGTACATGTGTTTTTTTTTCTGTGAGATTTATTTCTGCTGCTTATCAGATGGTTGAAATCTTGACTTGATAAATTCCCTTGGCTGCACTGAAGCCAAGTGGGACTCTAAGCCAGTACTGGAAGGATAAAAATCCTTAGGTGGCTGTTAAGCACTCTTGTGCAATTAGATTGCGATGCTTTTTACATTCTTGTAAAGCATGTGCTCTGAAGATAGCCATTTCATACCTCTTGTCTGTAGAAGGTAACTAGAGAGTGTGTGGTTTCCCATTAGTCTGGAACAATTCACGTGAATGGAGGCTGTGCAGTATCTTGTCCTTTCAATATGAGTTTTACACAATAGAGAGGCAGAGTATCCAAGTGCAGACATCATATCTGTTAGTTTCCAGCTCAGTGCTAGAAACCAAGGTGTCACCTGCACGTTGTGAGGACAAGGTGCTCAGAGGTGCCTCTTTCTGAAATTGTCTTTGTATGCTATTTGACTTTACTAAAAGCCAATGGCTTTGTGTCTGGCTCTCTCCTCTAGACTATTTAAATTGGAAGCATTAGCCTGGCTGGACTTAGTTGTTTGCTTTCTTCCTGGAGTTAAATTTACAGAACTATCACAAATTAAAATATCTGTTAATTATTTGGATTAAATGTCCATGTCTGGGTCTAGGGTATAAATTGATGGTCTAGGTTATAGATAGATGGTGTGTCTGCAAAGGGAGTACAGGAGCACAGATATGTGTCGAATCCCAAATCTATCAAAACCAGGAAAAGGTTTGCAACAATTTCCACTGACGGTATCAGATTTAAGCATATGCCAGGAGTGATTGGCTGAAACTGTTCTTTGAAGAAGTGCAGTTGTAGCACATCCTCAGTGCTGAGAATGTGCTAAACCATCAGCCTATTCCCAACATGAAACCTGACAGGGATTTCTGCAGAATCATGATCATGGCAACTGATTCCTAAGTGAGTATAAAAGTTCCTAGCTTTCTCTGAGGGTTAATTGGGATTTATGTTCTGTTTGGAGAGTTTTAGAAATCTGACTTCCTTACATAGTTTCTATGATGTGTTTTTCTCCTTATGCATGTGTAAAAGATGCTTGCCTTTTATTGTTTATCAAAAGGAGTTTGTTAGACATTGCTTATGCAGCATTTTTGTGATCTTGTTGATGAAAGATGATATATAAATGGGGCTGGATTGGATTCAGTAATCCTAAGAGCTTGCCAGCAATTTATTGCTGTTTGACTCCCATGACCGAGTACCAGCACAGCAGCCAGTGAGCAAGCACCACTCCTTGCAGCACTGCTCTGGCTCTGCCTTCCGTACTGAAATGGAATTTATTACTCTCTGTCTGGCATGAATACTTGATAGGAAATTGGAGCTACAAAATGAAGAGTCATGGAAGTTTAAGAAAATCCAAGATACAGGACAGATGTACTGTGATTAGTCTTGTACTCTGGCTCACCTTGGGTTAGATAAATAATTGAATGTGTGCCATCAGCAAGACATACTATTTACAGACTTGGAAGGAAATCTGGCTTGCAGTCCTCTAACTGGAAGTTGGAGGTGGTGCAAAACAAAAGACTTTTGCTTGCTTTTTGTACTTTTAAGCTCAAAGCAGTAAGTTATTTTAAAATACAGGCTCAGTGTTGGATCATTTCAATGGAGATTAAGAAGGCTACTTTTTCTTGGAAATGACAATGTGTTTATGAAGATGCATTATACTTGCCAGCTCATTGGACTGTGTAGTAGAGGCAAACGGTGCTATTTTTGTGTCCAATTAATTTTTTTTTCTTCCTCTCAAACTTTGCACCTGTCTAACATTAACTTGAATCTGCAAAATCTGTGCCAACTTCACCTGTGAAACTAAACAAAATAGTTTTGTCAGTACAATGCCAAAAAACAAAATACATTTGTAAGAGAAGGGAGCAAAACAAAGCTGACTATGTATATAAAGCTGAGTCTAAGCAGATGAGAACAGTCAAAAGTCTTTTATTTAATCATTCTACTATTTTTGCTGTTTAGTGATAAACCACATGAGCACTCCCCTTTCATTAAGAAAACAAAGCTAAACTAAACAACAAATCAATGAAATTAAAAAAACTAAGAAGGGAAGAAAGTACAATCTAGCAGTGAAGGAATCACATGTGATTTTGAGCATGGCTTTTCCAGGGGCAGCAGAGGTAATTACCTTCCTGAAGTTATGTAATACTTTCCTCTTTCTTTAAGTGCTTAGAAAATGTCCATAGGCAAACTTTTTCTTAGCTTTTTGTGGACATCAGTGTACTAAGCAAGATAGAAGCACCGACAGCTACCAGCACCGCCAGTTGGTCTGTGCTAGGGGAAAAAATGGTGACAAGCCTGTGTTTAGTAGCTGTGTTTGCAGCGCCAAGGCTCTGGTTGGGCTGGGTACTGACAAGGGCCAATGTTAGTTCTGGCTTAGTAGCACAGTGTTATGGCCTCCCCAAAAATGTGAAGCCCTAGTCTGTGCTCTTCATGCGAACACATTTCATGTGGAAACATTTCTAAAAGTCTATATTCTGCCCAGAAGAGACCCAGAAACCTGAGTTTTATTTGCCACTTTGTGCTGCAATCAGCAGAAGGTCATGAGACTTTTTGTATTTTTTGTGTCAGGCTGCCTGCAGGGCTTTCGTACCAACCCCCTTCTCTGCATCCCCAAAGTCCTAAAATAAACAATGACCTCCTGAGACTGCTGGTCTGCTGACGCAGGTGAGTGAGTGTGTTGGGGAAGTGGTGTCCTTGCCCAGATTTTCCTCCAACACCTCCACTGAACACCTCATCACATCTCATTTACTTAAAAAAAATCCACAGACCCCATCATGGCAAGATGTCCAGCACTGTGTCTGTAGGGAACAGAATCCCAGGGACTGCTACAAAATGGACAGACATTTCAAGTTACTAAATTCCCCAGACCCATGAAATTTTGATTTCTGTGCATTCTTGAATTTCATGCAGGTCATTGCCTGTCATAACTTCACACTTCACCAATACCCACACAGAGTAGAGGGTTTCTTGACACCCCTTGATATCTTTTTTGCTCTTTTATAGAGGAATGAGCTTCACACATTTGCAAATACAATACTCTGCAGGGGCTGCAAATCATCAAATCAGTTTGGAAGGAGCATTCTGGGAAGAAGGAACAAGAGTTTATACTCCCAACACCATAGAGCTCCCTTTGATCATAAAAAAGATGACATGAAACAGCACTTTGAGTAGAGGAGTTAGTTAACAAAGCTATTCACAGCAGCCATGGAGTGTGTCTAAGAGCTTTCAAGGGCATTGGCCAGAGCCTCCCTGGGTAAGCACTGATGTGATTCCCCAGAGTCAGCAGAGATATGTGACTTTTGTCAGGAGGAGTATCTGGTCCCTGGCTTGCATTCATGGAAGAGGAGTCCAGGAATAGTGAACCTTATCAAAACCTTCCCTGGAACAGGATTTAATTTGTTATCTATCTTATTAGCCACAGCTGACTAAAAGAGCAGACTGCAGGACTCCTTTCATTTTTTCCCTAAGAAAACCATCATATGTGGGTATTTTCACTTAGCTTAAGCAGCTGACAAGACACATGGCTTGGCAATGCATTAATCACTGAAAATCAGACTTTCAGAAAAATCAATTAATAGGTTGCAGTGATTTTCTGTCAGAGATCTGAGTTCCAGATTTGCTGGCAGAGGGTTATCTCTGTGGTTGTTGAGACAATTCCAGCTTTATTCAGTCAGTTAAGGGAAATAATTAATTACTCTTGTGCACAGAGCAGCCATAGGTGCTGCAGCATTTCCTAGGCAGTGGAAGATATCACTGTATTCTTGTTGTTTATTCTCAGCTGGGACAGTGACTGGAAAGGCTTGAACTGATCTTGGACCTTGCACCACACCCAACAGTAAATTATCTCTTTACAAAAGTGTGAAAAAGGACTAACTCTGGAAATCATGGCAAAGTGTATGCTGAGCAAGTATCTGCAGGGGGGCCATCCTCTGTTACTCAAGATTTCAGAGTGTGTCTCACAGAAAGGCAAACAAAACCAAAGTGGATTGCTTCAGATTTACACCATGTTGCCATAAATCTTCTCTCCATGTGAATTACAGTGAAACTGTGCACAGCTACAAAGCTGCTTCCTTAGGACACTTGTGCTGCAGAGGGCCTTTGTGCATTCTTGGCAGGCGGCTTTGTCCCTCACTTGGATTTTATGCAGAATATGAGAGGGGGGAAAAAAAGATTGTGGGTTGTGTTTTTTTTAATATACTTTGTTTACTTGCTCTTACATCTGTCCAATTACTTTTTGTAAGTTAATTGCTGTGTTTTATATTTTAATTTTTGTTGCTTTGTGTTTTCCTCAAAGTGATCAAAAAGAAACACATAGCAGGCAAAATAAGGAGCCAGTCTAACAAAGGCTGCTTTGTGCAATTAAACACAGCCGTGGCATGATTTTTGCTGACTCAGATCTTCAATAGATGGCACAAGTTCTTTTGAGGTCATGTCATGATGGTGTTGAAGCAATCTGGTTTAATTCTTTTTTTCTTTTTTTTTTTTTTCAGTAGGAAATTGGTTTGGTTTGGTTTTATTAAATACATTTGCTCAACTGTATTATCTGTAGTTTTACCAGCAATGACATGGGGAAGCAGTGTTCATATATCTAAACATACATAAAATTTTAAGCATCTCTTATGCTCGTCAACCTGTGACTCTTCTGACATTCACGGGTCAGAAACAGCATGCCAAAGAGGAAGGCTTTGATTTGCTTGACCACCTATGGTGCTACTTCATCTTCCAGTGAAGAGATCTCAGGTATCAGCTGAGTTACAGAAGCTGTCCATGTGTATGCTCCTAGCCCAAATGAATGCAAGGTGCTTCTGCTGAAACTGCCTCTGTGTAGAGCCATCCTGGAGACTGACTGTCTGTCTGAACTCCAGCATTGTAAGGTTACAGTAAGGGTAGTATCTTATCCTAATAACTCAGTTTCTGATTCAGTGAAGGGATTTCTTTGTTTACTTTGTTCCTAGGAGAAAATTTTTCATGGAACATACTCTTCTACTTTTTACATCTACAGTAAGATTATACTTAACATGTTATGCTGATATGAAATCAGTAGGACAAAATCATAGAATGGTAGGGGTTGAAAAGCGCATCTGGGTATCTTCATGCCCAGCTCCCCTGTTAAAGCAAGTTCACCTAGACAAGGCTGCACAGGAACATGTCCAGGTTAGTTTTGAATACCTCCAGAAACAGAGACTCCACGGCCTCTTTGGGAAGTCCATTCCAAGTGCTCTGTCCCTCTCAATGTAAGTAAGTTTTTCCTCATGTTGAGATTGAACCCTCTATGTTCCAGTTTGTGCCCAACACCCCTTGACCTGTCTCTGGGCAGCACTTTTCAGTCTAGCCCTATCCTCTTGATATTCACCCTTTAGGTATTGATAACCATTGATAAGATCCTCTCTTATTCTTCTCTTCTTCTTTAGGTCATGCAGGGAAAAAAATAGAGAGGCAAAAGCCCATTTAGAGCTTAGACTGGCCACTGTTGTGAAGGACAAATAAAAATCCTTCTACAAATATATTAATAGCAAGAGGAGGGGCACGGACAACCTCCACTCCTTGGTGGACACAGAGGGGAACATAATAACAAAAGATGAAGAAAAGGCAGAGGTACTTAATGCCTTCTTTGCCTCAAATTTTAATAGCAGGATAGGTTGTCTTCCAGACAACTGGCATCCTGAGCAGGCAGATGGAGTCAGGGAGCAGAATAGGTCCCCTGTGATCCAGGAGTAAGTACTTAGAGATCTCCTTAGCTGCTTGGATCACCACAAGTCCATGGGACCAGATGGGATTCATCCTAGGGTGCTGAGACAGCTGGCAGATGAGCTGGCCAGCTACTCTCCATCATTGCTCAACAGTCCTGGTTCACTGGAGATGTCCCATAGGACTGGAAGATCACAGTATCACACAGTATCACAGTATGACTTAGGTTGGAAAGGACCTCGGGGATCATCGAGTCCAACCTATCAACACAGACCACATGCCTAGACCATGGCACCAAGTGCCACGTCCAATCTCCCCTTGAACGCCTCCAGGGTCGATGACTCAACCACCTCCCTGGGCAACCCGTTCCAATGCCGAATGACTCGCTCGGTGAAGAACTTCCTCCTCACCTCGAGTCTAAACCTCCCCTGGCGCAGCTTGAGACTGTGTCCCCTTGTTCTGGTGCTGGTTGCCTGGGAGAAGAGGCCAACCCCCTCCTGGCTACAACCACCCTTCAGGTAGTTGTAGAGGGCAATGAGGTCACCCCTGAGCCTCCTCTTCTCCAGGCTAAACAATCCCAGCTCCCTCAGCCTCTCCTCATAGGGCTTGTGTTCAAGGCCTCTCACCAGCCTTGTTGCCAACGTGATGGCCAACGTGATGCCCATCCACAAGAAGGGCCAGTTGGATGAGCCAGGGAATTATAGACCTGTCAGCCTGACCTCAGTGCCAGACAAGATTATGGAACAGGTCATCTTGAGTGTGATCACATAGCACTTACAGGATGGCCAAGGGATCAGGCCCAGCCAGCATGGATTCAGGAAGGGCAGGTCCTGCCTGACCAATCTGATCTCCTTCTATGATCAGGTGACTGCCTGGTGGATGTGGGGAGGGCTGTGGATGTAGTCTACCTGGACTTCAGCAAGGCCTTTGACACCATCCCCCATAGCAAACTCCTGGCCAAGCTGTCATCTCATGGCTTGGACAGCAGCACTCTGTGCTGAGTTAGGAACTGGCTGGAGAGCTGAGCCCAGAGAGTGGTGGTGAATGGTGCCACATGCAGCTGGCAGCCAGTCACTAGTGGTGTCCCCAGGGATCAGTGCTGGGCCCCATCCTGTTCAATATCTTTACTGATGATCTGGATGAGGGGATGGAGTCCATCATCAGTAAACTTGCAGATGACACCAAGCTGGGGATGAGTGTTGATCTGTTAGCAGGTAGAAGGGCTCTGCAGAGGGACCTTGACAGGCTGGACATATGGGCAGAGTCCAACATGATGGCATTTAGTCCAAGTGCCGGGTGCTGCACATTGGCCACAACAATGCCATGCAGTGCTACAGGCTGGGGCCAGAGTGGCTGAGAGCAGCCAGGCAGAAAGGGACCTGGGGGTGCTGACTGACAGCTGGCTGAATATGAGCCATCAGTGTGCCCAGGTGGCTGACAAGGCAGATGACATCCTGGCCTGTATCAGCAACAGTGTGGCTAGCAGGAGCAGGGAGGTCCTTGTGTTCCTGTACTCATCACTGGTTAGGCCACACCTTGAGTCCTGTGTCCAGTTCTGGGCCCCCCAGTTTTGGAAAGATGTTGACTTGCTGGAACTTGTCCAGAGAAGGGCAATGAGGCTGATGTGGGGTTTGGAGCACAAGCCCTATGAGGAGAGACTGAGGGAGCTGGGGTTGTTTAGCCTGGAGAAGAGGAGGCTCAGAGGAGACCTTATTGCTGTCTACAACTACCTGAAAGGAGGTTGTAGACAGGCAGAGGTTGGTCTCTTTTCCAGGGCAACCAGCAACAGAACAAGTAGACACAGTCTCAAGCTGTGCCAGGGGAGGTTTAGGCTGGAGGTTAGGAAGAAATTCTTTACAGAAAGAATGATTCCCCATTGGAATGGGCTGCCCTAGGGTCGTGGTGGAGTCACCATCAGTGGAGGTGTTTATGAATAAACTGGATGAGGCACTTGGTGCCATGGTTTAGTTGATTAGATAGTGTTGAGTGATAGGTTGGACTTGATGATCTCAAAGGTCTTTTCCAGCCTGGTCTAGTCCTATTCTGTTCTATTCTATTCTATTCTATTCTATTCTATTCTATTCTATTCTATTCTATTCTATTCTATTCTCCAGGCAAAACAGCCCAAAGTCTCTCAGCCTCTCCTTGTAAGAGAGATGCTTCTGTCCCTTAGTCATCTTTGTAGCCCTCCACTGGACTCCCTCCCTCCTTGTCTGTCTTGAACTGGGAAGCCCAGAACTGTACACAGTACTCTAGCTATGTCCCCTCACTAGGGCAGAGTCACATTTTCTGAACCAAAGAATAACACTGGCCTTCTTGGCACACTGCCGGCTCATGGTTAAATTCTTGTCCACCAGGACTCAGAGGTCCTTCTCCACAGAGCTGCTTTCCAGCCAGTCAGCCCCTAACCTGTACTGATACATAGGGTTACTCCTCCCTAGGAGCAGGACTCTACATTTGCCCTTGTTGAAATTCATTCGGTTCATCTCTGCTCCACTCCAGCCTTTCCAGATTTTGTTGAATGGCAGCACAGCCTTCTAGTGTGTCAGCCACTCCTCCTAGTTTTGTATCATCATCAGACTTGGTGAGGGTACACTCTCGTCCTCTTGTCCAGGTCTTTGATGAGTATGTTGAGCAAACTGGACCCAGTACTGATGCCTGGGAATCGCTACTAGATACAGACCTCCAACTAGGCTATGCACTACTGATCACAGCCCTCTGAACTCTAACATTCAGCCAATTTTCAATCTCATATAAACATCTAGATAATATATTCAAGGTTTCTTCTTCCTTTCCCTTCACATTCTGTCTTTGTCTTCCTCTTTTCAGTTACCAAGAATCTATCATGTATCTTTTTCAGCATAATAGTCATGACACAGTTGAGAGTCGCCTCTTCACTTAGTTTAACCAAAAATCTCAATAATGCATCAAGCATCTCCAAGCCAGCTGTTGTCACAGCCCAAGTCACTGCCGTGGTATTGCAGATGGTTAGAGCTTAGTTATCACTTTTAATGTTTATGCATTTCAACTGCTGTAGGAGCCCACATCACTCCTTTCCTTCTCACATGAAAGTATTTTCTCAGTTCATCTTACCGTGGTCTCTCTGGCACTGCTATCAGCCACAGTCTCCCAGTGCAGAGCAGGAGGTGGGCTGGGGGTGATGTCAGTCCTGCACCAGGTGGAAACAATTATGGGAAAAAAATGTGGGCAGTGCTGGATGAGTTACTGCTGATAGCTGCCAGATAAGCTAACTTAATAAAGTTGTGGCTTAATTAAGCCACATTCCTTGCATCTTTCCTTTCGTCCTGTCTGTCTAGGGCGATGCTATCAAGCAGCTACCAATTTGCAAGATGGGGTGGAGAGTGCTGTGCTGGTGTACCACTGTGTGCCTGGGATAGGGGGAACCTGCATGCAAGGGGACGATTTCCAGGGTGTTCCTGGAAAGCTCAGATGCTCTCTCACTCTGCAAGGTCATGGGCTATGAAAGCCTGCAACAAAGACAGATCCACTGCTTGCCTAGTCATGGATGTTTTACTGGTATCAAAGGTTTGACCCTAAATCCCACCTTCTGATACTTTGTGAGCACCTTGATCTCCAGAGGAGATGGGAGTAGCTCAACATCTCCTTGCTTCTCCTGCAGCTACTTGTCGGGGAAAAAAAGGGAGGGAGACTTTGCTTTAACAGAATCCCTGTCATTATGGATTTTCTTGCTAGTAACACAAAAGCTAGACATTGCAGTGACTGAAATCATGGTGCTCAAAACTCTGTGCATTTGGGCTCGTGCATGTTCCTGAGTGAAGAGTGCATGAGAATCAGGAGTTGCTATGTTTTTAACAGCTGAAGCACCTCATTAAAAGCTGTGACAAATAAGTGTGCCAGAAGTATTTCCATGTGGAAGCCAGATTTAAAGTTAACAAATCAACTTAATTTCTGCTTAGATGCAGACTTCAGTGGTTGAGCTTCTTATACAGCCATGTCTTAGTTTGTGTTCACATGTACAGCTCCATAGCAACTGCATTGCTGAAAGTTATTCCATAGCTAAAATTATCAGTGGGGACCCCCTCTTACCTCTCATTATGTACAATGAGATTGCTGCTGTGCAACATTGATAAGACACGTCAGCCTGGAGCTGGATGGCTGAAAATGAGTATTGCTATTAAAATGCCTTTGCTAATGATCAACTCATGTGTCTATCATTTTGACAGATTTCTTGTTAAGAATGTAAAAAGCCAAAGCAAGCAGGAATCCCAGGGCAGCAATGTAAAGTTCAGAGAAACAGGTACTGTCATGTTACATTTCCTGTGCCTTATCCCTCAAGTATCAGTCTTCCTGGCAAAATCACACTGGTGGCTGGCTGAAGCTTGCTGTGTTGTGTGGGCTGCACCAATACAGACATCTGTAATCTTGAGCTGGGAAGTGATTATCATGGGGAACTGGTTTCTGCAGTGTGATCCTGAAAGCAGAGCAGCCCTGTTCTAGGTGTGATTTAAAGCTTACATAATGTGGAAAAATCTTCAAGTAGTTGGAGAAAATATTTCCAAATCTCCTTACCAGTAAACCCTGGGAAAATTCAACAGAAATTGAAAGGGAGACTGAAAACAAGGAAATGATTTCTCAGAAACATCTCATTCCCCTGTGGAACTCATTGCTGCAAGAAGCCATTGAAGAGATGGATTTCAGCAGGAGCTTGGATATCTTCCAGGACAACATGATTTCCTAGTTGCTTTAACAGGAGCAATCTCTGGGTGCCAGGGCAGCATTTACTGAGGGCTCTCAGTGTGTGGTTGTGGGAAAGAGGTTTGATCAGGTCAAGCAGCATGGGTATCAGGACAATCCAGGAGGGCAGACAAATCCACAATTTAACCACAAGACAGACAACAAGTCCAGCTGAAAGCCATTGCTGACCAAGTTGAGAGGAGAGAGGCAGCTTCTGCAAGGTGCCCAGCATGTGAGCCCTTATCCAAGAGCAGGCTGTGGTGGCTGAGGTTTGCATCTGATACCACAGGCCACTTCAAGTGTGGGAGTCCTAAGGATCCCAAGCCTGAAAAATCAAATGGAATTCCCAGGGAGAAGGGTAGAAATGGTGAAAGTTGCTGCTCCCTCCTTCTGGTTAGCTTCAGCTGGCACAACCTCACATCTCATGGCAGGCGTGCCCTCCTTTCCCATCTCCCAGCTCTCTCTGAAGCCAGGCTGTATCTTCTTCTGAAGAGAAGCTACAAGAAAGCCTTTATCAGCCTCCCTTCTTCCGAAGACAAGAGGAGATGAATGTGTGCTTGGAAAGCCATTGACATGGCTTGCAGCATATGAACAGCCTCCGATGCACCTTTGAACTCATTCCTCCTGCATTTGTTTGTCTTGCAGATAAAACTTCACAGCAGTGTTTGGAGAAAAGTCTAATGAGGGACCACTGTTTGCATAACAAAGCAAGGCTTCCTCTTCAGATGTTCAACCTTCATTAAGCATAATTTATATTCCAGCTAATCTTTGGAGGAGGGTAAAATGTAGAGCCAAAGTTTGTTTTTACATAGTTTGGAGTAATGTAGTGTTTGTTTGAAGTGGTCAGTTGCAAATGATAGTTGATTTAAATTCAACATAATGATGATATGTGATGGCTGCACATTGCCCAGAGGAATGTTGTGTCATTGACTGCTGTGGCTTTAGCACTCTTCTACATCAGTTATTGAATCAAATAACAGGACCAAATGGATGGTTTCCCAGCCTTGCAGATATTTCAGCATATCCACATGCATGAAAATCTATGCATTTGTGAAATACAGGTGCCCCTCAGACTTGTGTAGACTTAATAAAATAGCACACTGAACAGCAGTTTCAGTGCTTCTCATTTTGCTGTCCTGGTAGACACTAGCATGGGACTCTTTAAAGATCAATAGGTCAGTGAGTAGTTCTCAATGATTAGTTCTCAGGGTGATAAGAGACACAGCTGTTTGTAAAGGCTCCTCACTGTTGCAGGGAGTCCTAGTGACTTGATGTGCTTTGCTGCCTAGAAAGCAAACAAGCACGTGTAGATGAATGTTTAAAATGTCATTACAGTTGGGTATGTAAGAAACATTTCTCAGCACAAAGTCTCTATTTGTATCATAGGCATACAAAAAATACCTGATCCTATTTAGTCTTCACTGCAATTTTGTCTCCCTGGCTATGTATGATGTTCTCCATTACGCCATCTGAAATACCCAATGTATTTCACTTATCACCTTCCAGATTTATTAGAAGATGAGAAATTGACTGATAAAGTTTATCTCTTGTGTACTCCTCATGGAGACTTACACCTTCCTGCAAGTTTACATTGTAATGACGGATGTTTGAAAACACCCTTCACTGTATCATGAAAATTATGACCTGAGTTCTGTATACAGATGGCACTGAGGTGTGCTGCATCTGTTCAACACAGGGGAGCAGGGTTTTCAGAAACTGTTTGGGATGTGTGTGAGTGGGTCAGCGTTGGGGTACCTAGCCCCAGGCTCCTGAGGCAGCTTGGCCGTAGGGTCGTTTAAAAGCCTCATGGGCTGAGTGGTGCGTTTCTGAATTGCATTCTTACCTCCAGCTGCAAAGGCCAGGATGCTCATCCTGTTTGGTTCATCACATCCACAATCTACTCATGACTGTTTTTAAAGGTAATGCCAACCTTTAGAGAATATACTCATTAATTTATTTTTGTTATTGTTTTTCAGGAAAAAGTGCTGTAAGGGTTATAAGTTTGTTCTTGGACAGTGCATCCCTGAAGGTATGTGGTTTCACTGTTCTTACCCCTCGTGCCTCTGTGCATTTGTCTTTCCCCATTTGCTCTGCTGTCCACACTGTGAGTTTGGAAGAGCATCTCAATATAGCCATAGGCTCAGATGTATCTCATGTGTCAATGAGGGAACTGTTTCCAAGAAATTGTTGGGAAAATAGAAAGATCAGTGTCTTCCAAAATTTTCACTTACCACACCAAGCCTTCATCTCCCCTAAGGACACATGGCTGCACAGATCTAGTGTCATAACCTGCTGCAGGGGGGATGTTTTCTGCTCTTGGGTAGGTACATAGGAATGCTCTGTACACCCAGGAGCACATCTTTCCTGTTCTATGGGGATCCATCAGATCTGGCACAGCCAGACATTGGATCTAGCACAGCCAGTTTGGCTTGTAAGTGCACAGGAGGTGGGTAACTAGGTAAGTTAGTCTTGCCTTTAGTTACCTTTTCCCCCAAAGACATCAGCAAGGGGAGAGCATCGCTAAACGGCACTGCCCTATGAGTAGAGCCTGAGAGAGCTGGGGCTGTTTAGTCTGGAGAGGAGAAGACTAAGAGGGGATTTAATTAATGTTTATAAATACCTAAGGGCTGAGTGTCAAGAGGGAGGGGACAGGCTCTGCTCAGTTGCACCCTGTGACAGGACAAGGGTTAGTGGGTATAAACTACAGCACAGGAGGTTCCACCTCAACATGAGGAGGAACTTCTTCACTGTGAGGGTTACAGAGCACTGGAACAGGCTGCCCAGAGGGGTTGTGGAGTCTCCTGCTCTGGAGACTTTCAAGACACATCTGGATGCATTCCTGTGTGACCTGTGCTAGATTCTATGGTCCTGCTCTGGCAGGGGGGTTGGACTCAATGCTCTTCAGAGGTCCCTACCAAACCCTAACATCCTGTGATCCTGTGAAATTAGCATACTGGAGGGAGTACTGCAGTTTTGCAGTTAGTTTTGTCATGGCGTGTGGCATGAGGTGATAGTTCCCATGTGAGATGATCACTTGGAAGAGGTGGTTGTCTGGTGTTCTACAAGGTGGTTGTGCACACGGGAGGCAGAAGCCCTGAATCTCTGTGGAATAGAAAAGAAATCAGGACTCTACAGTCTGGAGTTCAGTTTTCCTATGGACTGTAACAATTTTGTATGCTGGTTATTCACTGAATATAATGCATGCATCAGGAAAAGTAAGAGGAGCAAAATGGAAAATAAGAGCCATGGCAACAGATCATGTTAGGCTTCTTATTTTCATTTTCATGTTTCATTTTCATGTTTCAAGTGATTATGACTGCAGCTTTTGTTATGTACCCACTGACTTTGCTTAATCCTGTCTATTAACTGCATCTTGGTAACCTAAGACTTTCTGCCACTAATTAAATTTCTCTGCTGGCTGTGGTTTCCCTCCCTTTGTATCTCCACTCCTTCTTTTTCAGCTTGAGCTATATTCTGGCTGGAACTTCAGATGCCACAATGATTGCTGAAACATCTGAGATGATCTAGGTTTGTTGGTATAGGGATCAGAAACATGATTCAGTGGAGCACTCATTTCATTTACTCTGTTATGAGACATCACTTGGATCTTCGCACATTGTTTTGGCATAATCTTGACAGAGGACCTGTATGAAATACATATCCTGACACAAGCACATAAATACATTACAGATGTGAGTTTATTAGAGCATATCTGCACCTTTTAATCCAGTATATCAAGTCAAAACTGTGAGAAGTAGTTCCAGTCCTGTTGTCTTCTTGAATTAGCAATGGCTGCAGGGAAAAAGGTTGTGAGAGGGATACACTCTCCGTGGTACACCCACTTAGAGCTGCCTCAGGGATACTCTGCTCTCCCTCTTGGACAGCTGTTATATTAACAGACTCTGTCCCGAAGGCTCATGTCTTTGTCCATATCCATCTTTGGTTTCTGTCCTATTCTCATCTGCGCTTGAAAAGAAACAGAAATCATTACAGTCTAGTATGACTCCATGCCCCTGGGTTTGACATTCTATTTACTTTGGACTCACCTTCTTGCTTTGAGTTTCAGCTGCGGGAGCAATCAGCAATGATCCTCAAGAAACATTGAGTGGAGTTTACTTTGTATGTCTGATTCCCCCTGTAACATCCCTTCCTGCTCCGCCTGCCCAGTGAACCAGTCAAAAAAGTGCTCCAAACCCTTTTTCCTTCTTTGCTTGGAGACTCACAGCTCCAGCCAGATTCTGTCTCATGTCTTCACCGAGAGTCAAGCAGGGACAGATCCAGTCTGAAACAGCTTCTTTGAGAGAATCCTCTGACTACCACATGTTTATGAATTAAATTTCTTCACTGTAGCTTAATCAGGGGAAAATACTCTATGACACAGAACTAAGCAGGCTGGAAAAGACCTTTGAGATCATCGAGTCCAACCTATCCCCCAACACCATCTAATCAACTAAACCATGGCACCAAGTGCCTCATCCAGTTTCTTCCTAAACACCTGCAGTGATGGTGACTCCACCACCTCCCTGGGCAGCCCATTCCAATGGCAAATCACTCTTTCTGTGAAGAATTTCTTCCTAACATCCAGCCTGAACCTCCCCTGGCACAGCTTGAGACTGTGTCCTCTTGTTCTGTCACAGGCTGTCTAGGAGAAGAGACCAACCCCCACCTGGCTACAACCTCCCTTCAAGTAGTTGTGGACAGCAATAAGGTCTCCCCTGAGCCTCCTCTTCTCCACGCAAAGCAACCCTAGCTCCCTCAGCCTCTCCTCATAGGTCTTGTGGTCCAAACCCCTCACCAGCTTTGTTGCCCTTCTCTGGACACATTCCAGCAACTCAACGTCTTTCTTAAACTGAGGGGCCCAGAACTGGACACAGGACTCCAGGTGTGGCCTAACCAGTGATGAGTACAGGAACACAATGACCTCCCTGCTCCTGCTGGCCACACTATTCCTGATATAGGCCAGGATGCCATTGGCCTTCTTGGCTACATGGGCACACTGCTGGCTCATGTTCAGCCTACTATCAACCAGTAGCCCCAGGTCCCTCCCTGCCTGGCTGCTCTCAGCCACTCTGACCCCAGCCTGTAGCACTGCATGGGGTTGTTGTGGCAAGTGTGTAGAACCTGGCACTTGGATGTGTTAAATCTCATGGCTTGGACTCTGCCCATCTGTCCAGCCTGTCAAGGTCCCTCTGCAGAGCCCTTCTACCTGCTAACAGATCAACACCTGCCCCCACCTTGGTGTCATCTGCAAGTTTACTGATGATGGACTCCATCCCCTCATCCAGGTCATCAGTAAAGATATTGAACAGGATGGGGCCCCACACTGATCCCTGGGGACACCACTAGTGACTGGCTGCCAGCTGCATGTGGCACCATTCACCACCACTCTCTGGGCTCAGCTCTCCAGCCAGTTCCTAACCCAGCACACAGTGCTGCTGTCCAAGCCATGAGATGACAGCTTGGCCAGGAGTTTGCTGTGGGGGATGGTGTCAAAGGCCTTGCTGAAGTCCAGGTAGACTACATCCACAGCCTTCCCCACATCCACCAGGCAGTCACCTGATCATGGAAGGAGATCAGGTTCGTCAGGCAGGACCTGCCCTTCCTGAATCCATGCTGGCTGGGCCTGATCCCTTGGCCATCCTGTAAGTGCTATGTGATCACACTCAAGACAACCTGTTCCATAATCTTTCCTGGCACTGAGGTCAGGCTGACAGGTCTGGAATTCCCTGGCTCATCCAACTGGCCCTTCTTGTGGATGGCCATCACGTTGGCCATCTTCCAGTCCTCTGGGACATCTCCAGTGAGCCAGGACTGGTGAAAAATAATGGAGAGTAGCTTGGCCAGGTCATCTACCAGCTCTCTCAGCACCCTAGGATGGATCCCATCCAGTCCCATGGACCTGTGGTGATCCAAGCAGCTAAGGAGATCTCTAAGTACTTACTCCTGGATTACAGGGGACCTATTCTGCTCCCTGACTCCATCTGCCTGCTCAGGATGCCAGTTGTCTGGAAGACAACCTATCCTGCTATTAAAAATTGATGCCTTTTCCTCATCTTTTGTTACTATGTTCCCCTCTGTGTCCACGAAGGAGTGGAGGTTGTCCTTGCCCCTCCTCTTGCTATTAATATATTTGTAGAAGGATTTTTTGTTGTCCTTCACAGCAGAGGCCAGTCTAAGCTCTAAATGGGCTTTTGCCTCTCTAAATTTTTTCCTACATGGCCTAGCAACAACCTTGAACATTTCATGGTTAACTTCTCCTTCCTTCCAAAGATGATACATCCTCTTTTTTCCCCTTAATTCACTCAGAAGCTCATTGCCCATCCAGGCTGGCCGCCTGCCCCGGCGGCTCATCTCCCGGCACATTGGCACAGCCTGTTCCTGAGCCTTCAAGAGTTCTTTCTTGAAGTAGGTTCAGCCCTCCTGGACTCCTTTGTTTTTAAGGGCTGTTTCCCAAGGTACTTTCTGTGTTAGTTCCTTAAGTAATCCGAAGTCCACCCTCCAGAAGTCCAGAGTGGAGGTTTTGTTGCTGCCTCTCTTAGCTTGACTGCTTATTGAAAACTCAATTATTTCATGGTCACTGGACCCCAGGCAGCCTCCAACCACCACATCTCCCACCAGTTCTTCTCTGCTTTGTAAGAATAAGGTCAAGCAAAGCCTTACCCCTGGTAGGTTCACACAGCACCTGGGATAAGAAGCTATCCCCCATACACTCTAAGAACCTTCTAGACTGCCTCCTCTTTGCTGTGTTAAGTTCCCAGCAGATATATGGCAGGACCTGGCATGTCACAGAATCACAGAATGGTAGGGTTCAGAAGGTACCACTGGAGATCACCTAGCCTATCCCACTTCCTGAAGGAGGTTTGCAAAATCAGTTTGCACAGGAATGCATTCAGGCAGGTTTTGAAAGTTTTGAAAGGAGATCACTGATCTCCAGGCTCAAGAGCCCCAGTCTCTCAGCCTCTCCGTGTAAAATTGCTGGTCTGGACCCCTAATCACCTTTGTAGTGCTCCACTGGACTCTCTCCAGTAGTTCCCTGTCCTCTTGAACTGGGGAGTCCAGAACTGGACACAATATGCCAGGTCTGTAGGGCACACAGCAAGGAAAAGGGAGGAGTATAACCTTTCTTGACCTGCTGGCCACACTCTTCTTCATGTACCCCAGAATACTGTGGCCCTTCTTGGCCATGAAGGCATGTTTCTGGCTCACTGGTGAACTTGTCCACCAGCACTCCAAGGTCCTTGCCTGGAGAGCTGCATTCTAGCTGATTGGCCCCTAACCTGTACTGGTGTCTGGGGTTATTCCTCTGCATGTAAGATCTTAGTTAGATCTGAAGTATCAAGCCAAAGCATTACATTAAGCTTTTTGATATAATTCGTAACTGCTTACGGGAAAAGCTCAAAGCAAAGACCAGAGGAGTAGCTGTGTAGCTGAGCAGTGTGTGACAACCTGCCTTGTGAACAAAACCAAATTACCTAGAATGAGGAAATATTACATAAAAGTCTGAATAAACTCATCATGCAAGTTTATTTTTCCCTATTATCAGATGATAGAACAAGAGGAAATACCCTGAAATTGTGCCAAGGAAGGTTTAGATTGGATATCAGGAAAAAATTCTTTACTGAGAGCATGGTCAGACATTTGAATATGTTGCCCAGGGAGGTGGTGGAGTCACTGTTCCTGTAGGTGTTCAAGAAATGTGTGGACATAGTGCCTTGGGACATGGTTTAATAGCCATGGTGGTTATAGGTTGACAGTTGGAGTTGGTGATCTTAGAGGTCTTTTCCAACCAGAACAATTCTATGATTTTATGGTTTGACCTTGTTGAACTTCAGGAGGTTCACCTCTCCCCAAGTCTCCAGTCTCTCCAGATCTCGGTGAATGGCAGCACACCCTTTGGGGTGTCAGCCACTCCTCCCTGTTTTGTATCACAAGCAAACTTGCTGAGGATACACTCTGTTCCTTCATTCAGCTCATTGATGAAGACTTTGAACAAGACTGGCCTCAGTATGGATCGCAGTTACACTGCTTCAGTTTTTCATACTTTTGTAAAGTCTGGAACAGCCTAATCCTCCCTGAGTGGGTCTGATTAACCTTCAAAGTACATTTCTTAGGCTGGGCTGCCAGATGAGAGTCTTGAACATGGACAGGCATGTCCATCCTTTATTCTGCAGAGCACACAGAGGTGGTGCAGCAGCTTTTGCCCAAATTCATCCCAGTTGTGAGCACTGCTCATAAGGGAGTCCTGCTACCTGGGACACACAGTCCTGTGATGTGGGACCTGCCCACAGCTATTGTGTGATTTTGGTTGGCAGTCTGGGATCCACCAGTAGGAAGAATTCCACCTCCTGGGTTCTTCCACAGCTTTGTTTGAAAGCAAATGAAGGCAGGGTCTTGGTGGAGCTCTGCTAAGGTGAATATGAAAACTGTATTTAAAGAGTGGTTGCATAAAATATGGCAAAAGAGGTGATTAACATGAACTGGCATTGTTTAGTCTAGAGTAAAGGAGACTGAGGGGAGATGTGATAACAGTTTTTAGGTATGTGAAAACATGCTGCAAATAGGAGAGTAAATTGTTCTTCATGGCCAAGAAGAAGACAAAAATAATGGGCTTAAATGGCTGCAAGGGGAATTTGGATAAGATATGAGTAAAAGGCTTTTTATCTGCAGGGATAAAAAATGTTGGGAATATTGGGGCATTGTGGGGCATCTCTGTCCCTGGGGGATTTTTAGGTACAGGTTAGACAAATGTCTGTTGAGAAAGGTTTACACATAGCTAATCCTGCTTATGGTGGAAAGTGGTCCTTTCCAGCTCTGTTTTTTTATGATTTTGTTAGGACACACCTATTCATATGGAAGCACAGGGAGTATAGAGGTCTGTTTATCTCCACCCTGAATAGGCTCAACATGGCACAGGACAAATCCAAAACTTGCATAAGCACACTGACAAAGCAGCAGGCGTGTTCACCTAAGTGCTGAGCATACTACCCTGTTCTCCATCTGATTTTATTTCAGTGGAAAATGAAAACTGCAACAGTGCCCAGGAAAAACACAACTGATGCTTTGTATTTTTGACTTGTAGTGCCAAATGCAATGGCAGTTTACAGCATTGTCTAAAAAGCCCAAAATAGTCCCCAGGCTGTCCATGTTTGAAGAAAAGGACCACTTTTTCCTTCTGTGCCTGTGCAAGGCTCTGCAATGTTTGACCCTGGTTACTGCTGGGGGTCCTGGCACCACCATTCACCTCCACAGCATTGTGAGCAGACTTGAAGAGTTAAAATCGACCTTGCTGTAAAGTAAGAAGGAAAGAAAGAATGCCTGCTATTCAAAAGGTGGCAAGCACAAGGGAGGAAATGTTTGGCACCATTACAACAGTATTTTTGGACTAAGGGGATGTGCTGTGACACATAGCAGCTTGTTAAGTCTCATTTCATGCTTTTCTGTACCTTAGAACACATTACTTTTACCCCTAGTACTACATGTACACTCTATAACAGCAAATGTGTTTTCACTTGCTTTGCCCTTTATTAGTTAATCCCAATTGTTTGGAAAACCCATCATTCCCAGAGATGTCTGCTAGTCATTACTATGAGTCAATAATGAGTCTGAGTTTTATTTTGTACTGTATGTATGGAAACATGGGCCACTGCTGGGAGCTCAGTTGAAACACATAGGTTTGGTTAGATGCTGTTTGTATTTCTGCTGTAGCCCACTAGCACCCAGTCACTGGGGATTCACAGTGACAGTCACATGGATGCTGTGTGTAGGATGCTGTTCCTCTGAAACAATCACAAAAACTGCCACTTGCTTTGGCATAAACCCTATCCTTCAGCAGAGTTTACCTGAGATGGTTTTGAGACCAGAAATTTGTTTTCTGTTTGCCATGGCACTGCAAAGCCCTTGCATCCACAGCGTGGGGCTGCCCATGTGCTCCCAGCCCTGCAACCAGCCTGATGTCAGGGACCAAATCCAGCCCCTGGAAAGTCAAGGATGTGTGAGAGCCACTATTTTGTGCTGGTGTCCAATCCCTGGACTTCAGCTCAGCTGCTACATAGCAGTGAAATCAGAAACAGATTCACCTTCACTCATATTTCAAGTGGGGACTTCAGTCTTCTGGTATTTCACTTAAAAGCCCAGTTAGCAACTTGCCACACCATAATATGCACTTTATTATTAAGAGTGATAATGGGTTTGTAGCAATGTATTCTTTGCTAGAAGAGTCATATTTGGCTTTGAAAAAATGACTGTGCAATTTTAATTCATTTTGCTTATTATATAGTTTCTGCCTGGACTTGGCAGTTAGCCTCACAACGTTTCACAGTATTCTGCATAGGAAGTGTTGCTATCAGCACTTCAAAATTTGTGACAGAAAACAGCAAAAATATTTGAGGTAATTTAATATTTCTGGGAGATGAATTCTTAAATTCTGCAAACTGGGAAACTGACCCTTGTTTAAGGTCCAGCTTTAAGAAATGGGCTGCAAATCTCCGGCTAGCAGTTACCATTTTGCTATAATTCTTTGCTTGTGTCTCACTAATGTTTTATTTCTAGGCTCCTTCAGTTCTTAAAAGGACTATAACTCAACTTTATTAACTAGAAGAAATATTTGCTGTCAAAGTATCTTCCAGCTACTGCCACTGGTATTTACCTTAACCATGCTTTTCTCTCTCTAGACTATGATGTCTGTGCTGAAGCTCCCTGTGAACAGCAGTGCACAGATAACTTTGGGCGAGTCTTATGCACTTGCTACCCTGGGTACCGCTATGATCGGGAGAGGCACAGGAACAGAGAGAAGCCATACTGCCTGGGTGGGTAGAAGTGCTTGTTGAACTCATCTCTTGTTAATGATGAGTCTTCCTCCCTCAGGTCTTTTAGGAGTCAGTTTAGAGCTGAATCCTTTCTTATTTTCATTAATATTACAGGGGAAAAAAGAAGCAATATATATAAATATATTAAGGGCATTCCCTGAAGTAAGAGATCCAAATCACCCTGAAATTATTAGGAGGTAGTACCTAAAATGAAACACGTGCACACAAACACTTTGATGTATAGGGCTGATGTAATCTTCCCTTTATTAATTCCTTCTGGAGGTTTTGAGCTATATTTGATGTTTCAGCCTAAGACAAGGACATGATTCTCACAGTAACTCTTGAAGCACCATAACCAGACCTGATTCTGAAAATAAATCCTTGGGGTTTGATTCAGATGGCCAGTATCTTATTCAGGACTGATAGCTTACGTGTGGTCCTTGTGTGGCCAGTCTTTCCCTGCTCTGCATGGTTTGCCGTGCCAAGGAGAAAAAGTTTGCAGGATGGAGCTTTGCTTGTGAGAATAATATGTGATGGGAAAGGGGTAAAATTGAGGGCTTGTTCTTAGTTTTCATTGTTGGTTTCAAATGGGCAAGCCATTCTGACTGATAGGATGCCAGCTGTGTTAATAGTAGTGCAGTTTGCACAGAACTCTATCCCAAAGCACCAGCAGTGCTGCTATTATTCATTTATTTAACCAGAAAACATCCTGATACCTTTAAAGGAAGCCTTTTATTGCACTTGAGGTCTGAAACCTCCATCTTTAGTACATTGTGAACTCTTGCTTCTCTTCAGATATCGATGAATGTGCTACAAGCAATGGGACACTCTGCCCTCAGATCTGTGTCAACACCATGGGCAGCTACAGGTGTGAGTGTCATGAAGGCTATATCCGGGAAGAGGATGGCAAGACATGCACCAAAGGAGATAAAGGTATATGCTAGTGGGGCCTAAAGGCCCTGGGCCAAAGGTCTGGCTATAAGGTTATGTCTTGTAAAGAGGAACTGCTCCCTAAACTACATTTAGAGCTGGAGGTCTGAAGCTGCAATGTAGCTTATACTGCTAGACAGCCCATGTTATTCACCAGGTACCTGAGCACCTGCAGAGCAGTCCTGCCACACACTTTCCTTCTCCATGGCTTATGAGCTGCACGCATGCACACACACACCCACACACACCCCCCCCAGTAAATCAGTAGTCACATCTGTAAAGAAAGCACAAGCACATTCAAGGACCTGGAAAGCATTGTTCCCTAGGGAGGCAGAGTGGCCAAGTGGTGAAACTTGCTGTTACAGCTTTGGATCCATCTGATAAAAGCTGTATTTTCCTCCACATCAACCTGGATTACAGCTAGTTTGCAGTGTTGGGAGACACAGGGGAAAAAAAAGAACAGGAGGGGAAAAAAAGAACAGGAGGGGAAAAAAAAAGCCAGCTGCTAATGCTAGTAAGTCTTCCAGAATTTAATCTGTTAATTAAATTAACTTCAGTAACCTTATTTTGTATTGATATGCCTACATCTGAGATTAGCAAATGGCCCTGGGTTAGGTGCTTACTGTCTTAAGGCACACTGAGGTCAGAAAAGGTGTGCCTGGGCACTCCACACAGTTTTTTAAGCATTGCTTAAATCAATTGCAAAATGACATCAAGTAACACTGAGTTTTGCTGATGTGCCATTAGTTTGTGTGTCTTGGGGCTGTGGTCTCATTTTCTTCTTCTTTTTTTTTTTTTTAAATGAGAATAATAAGTGATGGGAAAGGTGTAAAAGTAAGGGCTTGTTCTTACTTTTCACTGTTGGTTTCAAAGTAGATATGTGAGCTGAGGTTAAATAATATCAGAGTATAAATAATATCAAAGTTATTTATCTCATCCCAGTTATTAAATTACAGCATGTAAAGTACAGCAGATTAAATACCGATATGACAATGCAAAAAGAAAGCAGGAGGAGAACAATCTGCGTTCTGTTAAAACAAAAAACCACAACAACCTGTTTTGATGAATGGTGACTTACCATGAGTTCATCAATTAATGCCTGAACACATGTATCATGGAGTGTTCCAAATCCCACTGGACATCCAGAGCAATTAATAATTTTTATTATCCTCTGAAAATCTGTAACTCGAGCCATTACCTTTAATCATTCCTTGTAGTTTTCAAATGTCTTGGGGGGGAAGAGGAGGGGAGGGGGTCATAAAGGAAGGATTATCTTCCTATATAATGCTCTTGCAAATAATTTTTTTTAGTTAACTTTTCTTCTGACTAGTTCAAATTTCCTGACAGAATAATGTCCAAAGCATTTAGGATAACCAACCATCCAAAATATTTAAGGCCGTGGAGAGAATTCTAATATTTGCAAAACACTAATTTTACACTGAATGTACATGCCACATAAGTCAGCTCCAGTAGTTAATCCAGAATTAACCACCCACCATCTCTCAATACATTTCCCAAATCATCTGTGTAAAAATAGAGGAGGACACTCTGTTACCCCGCTGTTGCTAATGTTGCTAATTGCCGGACCTCTCCTGTAAACACACATCCCAAAGAAAATCAAGGGTTTGGGCAGCCGTGAGGAACCGCTGTGGCTACGCACCACCCTGTGGCCAGCCCCAGTCTTACATCCACGCTGGAATGAGCTTCCTAATGAGCACGATTTGTTCTTCATGGTAACTGGAACACTTACATTTGGTTTAAAATTTAGAGTGAGAGACATGAAAACACATGTGTCCCTCTCCATCTCTAACCATGTTGTGTATTTCCCAGGAGATACTATTCCTGTTTTCATCATGTCATGCCTGAATGGTGCAATTCAGGGACATTTTTGGCTCTGTAAGTCAGCTGGACTGAGAGCTTTGGGTTTGTTCATGGGCACAAGAATAGGGAGTATTTTTCTGCATTCCCAGTCATGTTGCATTTGACAGAGACAACACACCTACCCGTGCAGAAGTAGGCAAATGAAACCATCTCAGCAAGCTGAGCCCAGATAATGTAACACAGATGATCAACTCAACAGTCTCCATGCAAAGACCACCCGCGGCACAGCTCCCTGCAGAGCTCTCCCCTGCCAGCATCTCCTTCTCTTCCAGCATCAGCAAGAGAGAGTCTTCGAGCACGTGCAAAGCAAACACATCGCTCCCCCAAGTAGATCTCTTATCAATAGGCACGATGGGGCTCACCACTGTCTTGCCAAGATGAAAGGACTCCTCCTATCAGGACAGCAACATCACACATAAGCTAGACTCTGTGCTTCGGAAAGCCTTCCAAAAAATGGGGCTGGCTCAAGCCTTGTCTGAAATAGTTTTAGTTTTCTGGTGTAGATTTGTGCAGTAGAAACAGCCTGTGCTTTACTCACTGCTGGCCAAACTGACCCTGGTACGTGACCTCCATTTCTGCACCATGCGTGGGTGGTTCCATCTAATTGCTTCCTGCCCCTTTGGCCTGTCCTAGGTGGCTTCTGGCTTTATCCGTGCTTTATCCTGGCTTTATTCATAGTTTGATCCTGATACAGGATCAGATGAGGGTAAGAGCAAATGTTTGATGGATGACTTCTTCCCTGGGCAAATCATCACCTCTATCTGGTATGAGTTAGGGGGATTACACCTCTCTCCTGGGATACAGCTCATGCTTGCTTATATGATGCTGTTGTTCTTCTTCTGACAAGTCAATCCAACTGGATTTGCAGAAACCTCACTGGTATGATACATCCCAAACATTAGCAGACACCCCCACACACACAAACACATTCATCTCCATGGATTGTTACAGCCTTGTTCTATCTACACTTGTCAGCCCCATGTGCCACATCCTTCTGGAAGATAA
The DNA here is from genome assembly GCA_011125475.1 of Melanerpes aurifrons. Lineage (NCBI taxonomy): Eukaryota > Metazoa > Chordata > Aves > Piciformes > Picidae > Melanerpes > Melanerpes aurifrons. The sequence goes on from WWNC01000003.1 coordinate 25,389,260, forward strand.
ACTGGATTTTGTAATGAAACACTAGGCCAAATTCACCGCTTCTTAATCTGCATGTAATTCCACTGATTCTCTAGTGGGACTGTGTTAGGTTTCAAATAGCAGAGCCTCTGGCACTTTCTCCCTATGACGCTGTGTTGCTTTCAGCAACATTTCTTAATACAGTATGTAGGAACTCGTTTGGTAAGATAGCTATTAAAAGAAATTCTGGTTAAGTCTAGCACTGAACTAAAACTTTATTGGACTTTAGAAAGAAAGACTTTTTTTCCTAATGGCCCTATATGTGCACTTGTAAATCTTACACAAGTACAAAAATGCACATCGTTTTTTCAGAGGAAGATGACAAACTGGAGAGGGAGGAAGACCTCCATGAGGGAACCACAATACTGAGTTATGATGTAAAGGAAATTTACCTTAAAGAAATGTCAAGAGGTGTCTTTATCACAGCATACCAATATCTTGTTAAAGGGGAGGGGGGGAAGACAACAAACACCTTCATGTTGCTGATTCTTTATTCTATAAAAGAAAGGCTTGTTATGGACAAAGAGTCTTTGTGAGGAGCCAAAGGCAAAATTGTTAGCATTAGAAATACAGCAGTGAGGAAGGAAACTAGCAGATGCTGAGTAGCCAGGGCCCTTACAGCTCTCTCCTATCTGATTAGGAGACTAGGGGAATAAATCTTTCTCTTCCAGAAGCAAGCATACCTTATGTGGAACTATATCCAATGGCCTAGGTGTACCCAAAAATCAAATTTCCTAAATTTTCACATCTGTGATCTATAGATAACCATCTGATGGATGCAGTGTTCCTCACCAGACTCTTCAAACACTCAAAGTCAAGTACCACATAGCACCTTTAGGACTGAAAATTTACCATTTCAAATCAATTTACATACATTTCTGAACAGGTCAAGGACATTTAAGTGCATGTCCAAGTGAGAAGTGTAACACAATAGCTAAGCATACTGTAGTTAATCTTTTTTTAATATTTTCACAGTATCACAGTGTCACTAATGTTGGAAGAGACCTCAAAGATCATCAAGTCCAACCTGTCACCACAGACCTCATGACTAGACCATAGCACCAAGTGCCACGTCCAGTCCCCTCTTGAACACCTCCAGGGACGGTGACTCCACCACCTCCCTGGGCAGCACATTCCAGTGATGAATGACTCTCTCAGGGAAGAACTTTCTCCTCATCTCGAGCCTAAACCTCCCCTGGCGCAGCTTGAGATTGTGTCCCCTTGTTCTGGTGCTGGTTGCTTGGGAGAAGAGATCAACCCCTTCCTGGCTACAACCACCCTTCAGGTAGTTGTAGAGAGCAATGAGGTCACCCCTGAGCCTTCTCTTCTCCAGGCTAAACAATCCCAGCTCCCTCAGCCTCTCCTCATAGGGCTTGTGCTCAAAGCATGCTTAAGGATGTGGTGTCTTTAACCAGGAGCACACGCAGAGTTTTTCCATTACAGGTCATGCGCTAAAAGGTTGATGTTCAAACATGTCCAATAACCCTTCCAGATAATATCGTATCAGGCGACACATTACATGCAGAGCCTCAATACACTTGATGCTTCTCCACAACTGGTGAGGGGTTTGGAACATAAGCCCTATGAGGAAAGACTGATGGAGCTGGGATTGCTTAGCCTGGAGAAGAGGAGACTCAGGAGTGACCTTATCACTCTCTACAACTACCTGAAGGGAGGTTGTAGACAGGTGGATGATGGTCTCCTCTCCCAGGCAGCCAGTACCAGAACAAGAGGACACAGTCTCAGGCTGTGCCAGGGGAGGTTTAGGTTGGATGTTAGGAAGAAATTCTATACAGAAAGAGGGACTGCCCATTGGAATGGGCTGCCCAGGGAGGTGGTGGAGTCACCATCATTGGAGGTTTTCAGGAGGAGACTTGAATGGGTGCTTGGTGCCATGGGTTAGTTGTTTAGGTGGGTTGGATTGGTTGATGGGTTGGACACGATGATCTTGAAGGTCTCTTCCAACCTGGTTTATTCTAAGTAAACTACACATGAAAGAGAGGAAAAAAAACTTTCTTAGAGTTTGCCAGTAAGTGCCATCCCTTGTTTTGGAAACCACATTTCTCTTTAAGCAGACATCTGTTAAATCAGTGCTTGTTTGTTTGTGATGCAAAGTGCTTCACTGTATACGGGACTGGGAAAAGGTTAAAAACAACATTTGCAGTATCTCTCACAGTTTGAATCACTTAAATGGTTTCTTGAAAAGATTCCATTCATGTGTAGTATCAACAGGTGTGACTCTCTTGTGTGGATTTAAATCCCTATCATTAATCTCAGTCCCCATCTCTGCTCAGGTTTATCCCATCACACAGAGGAATAACTGGCGATGATAAAGAGCAGTTTGTGCAAAGTGAGCTAAATGACCCATATTGTGTGAGGCATTTTACTGTAATTTATAGCATATGAAAATCTGCCCTGTAAGGAACTGTAAATCAGTTAGATCTATGGGGTTAGTCTTCCCTAAACACAAAGGTAAAAGAAGGGGTGTGAACTTTTCCAGGTATTAAAAAAAAAGAAGTTCTTTGGGGATTGTTAACTGGAAATAGCTGGTTTTAAAGCCAGCTCAGAGCTGTCCAGACAAAGTTTCTCAGCCTCACATAGCAGGTCACAATCAAAGCATTAATGATGGCAAAATTCTCTTCATAGGCTGGGGAAATGTAACAGCCTTCAAGTCGGTTTTGCAATGACTTTATTAAATTCTTTCCTTTGGATATTGATATTTGCATTGGAAACTGCTTTCTTGCAGCTGGACTTCCTGAGAAATCTGAAAATGTGGCAAAACCAGGGACATGCTGTGCCTCCTGCAAGGAATTTCATCAAATAAAGCAGACAGTTTCACAACTGAAGCAAAAGGTATGAACACTGGGATCAGCCATGGCTTTACCAGACCTGCATGGGTTTTGACAACTGGGTTAAATCTACGTGTTGGGAGCTGTCAGTGCCACATGGCTTTTGTGCCCATAAAGATGATGCTAATATGTTTTTAAATCATGCCAGAAGAGCATCTCTTCCTTGTGCTTCTGTACGGCTTGTCAGCAGATTGCTAACCAAGCCCATGGAGCTGTGTTATCAAGTTCATGGTAACAGAGTCTGGCAAACATCCATCACTGTCTGAGCCCAAGTATCTTGGCAATTAGCGCTGGCCTCAGTTTTTCATTCATTCTGAATGCACAGGATTTTGGACTTGATCCACCTGTAGTATAAGCAAGGGCAAGACGTTATGCAGAGGCAGTAACATGGGAGAACATAACTGCATTAGTAAGGTGTTGACAGAGGTGCCAAACAGGAGGTAAGAGGCTAAAGAAAAAATCACTAATTTGATTTTTTAGTTTTGTTTTTTTAAGAAAAACCCTCAGCCCCAACCTTTCTTGTTTTCACTTGTATCCTTCCAAAAATCATGCACTTTAAAACTTTCCCTAGCTTTTAATTGCTCCTATATCTGGCCTCCTTCTGCACTTGAGTAGGACTGAAATAACTTAGACACCCAGCCGAGTGCAGGATGCAAGTGTAGTGTTGCTTCAGGTAACATCTCCTTTGAACAATTAAGTTTCTTCAAATGTTCTGCAGGATTATTCTCAGGAATTCATGTTGACAGGCTGTAATTATTTCACTCAGGGTGCTCATGTAATTTCGTGGCATCAAAACACGACTTAGTGTATTCACTTGTCGCATTTAGCATTATTCGGTGCTATCTATATTAGGAAGAAAGAAATCTGTATTGCTAAAATGACACTCTACCTCAAAAATCTCAAAATTTTGTATTTTCCTTCTGAATGAACATGAAGACAAACACAGAAGTGTCAGAATTCCATGTGTAATGGAAATTCCATTTTTTCAAATAAATGGTAGCAGACAAGTTAAAAAAAGGATCCATACTTTCGATTGGCTGTTTGTTCAGTCACAGTTTGTGATGCCAAGCAGGCTCACACTGACCCTCCAGGAAGGATCTGGAGTCACACTGTTGGTCATAGAATCATAGAATTGCCTGGTTGGAAAAGATCTTAAGATAGAATTGTAGAATTATGGAATCATAGAATGATTTGGGTTGGAAGGGACCTCCAAAGGTCATCTAGTCCAACCCCCCTGCAGGAAGCAGGGGCATCTTCCATTACATCAGGCTGCCCAGATCTACTCTTCTCTTATTTAAAACCACTGCCCCTTGTCCTATTCCATTGCAAACAGTCCCTTTCCAGCCTTCTTGTAGGTCCCCTTCAGGTACTGGAAAGCCACTCTTAGGTCTCCCTGCATGTCTTCATAGGAGAGGTGTCCTAGAGCCCTGATCATTTTTGTAGCCCTACTCTGGACCCACTCCACTAAGTCCATGTCCTTCTTGTGTTGAGGGCATGAGAGCTGGACACAGTACTCCAGAGTACAGTGGAAGAATCACCTCTCTCAGTCTGTTTGCCACGCTTCTTTTGACACAGCCTAGCATGTAACTGGCCTGGGCTGCAAGCACACATTGGCTCATGTCCAACTTCTCATCCACCAATAGCCCCAAGTCCTTTTCCACATGGAGGCTTTCTATCATCTCATCTCCTAGCCTGTATTGATAATGAGGATTGTTCTGGTCCAGATGCAGGACCCTGCACTTGGTCTTGTTGAACCTCATGAAGTTCGTTGGGTCCAGCCATAACCTAACTTCTCACAGTACAGAACTGTGAACCATGCCCCTAAGCACCTCATCCAAACAACTTTTAAACACCTCCAGGGATGGTGAATCCACCACTTCCCTGGGCAGCCAGTTCCAGTGCCTGATGACCTCTTTGGTAATGAAATTTTTCCTAATATCCATTCTGAACTTCCTCGGTGCAACTTGAGGCCATTTCCTCTTGTCCTATCACTTGTTACCTGGGAGAAGAGGCTGACCCCCATGTTGCTACAACCTCCTTTCAGATAGTTGCAGAGAGTGATGAGGTTTCTCTTCAGCTTCCTCTTTCTCCAGGCTGACCAACCCCAACTTTCTCAGCCTCCTCACAGGACTTGTGTTCAAGACCCCTCACCAACCTTTTTGACCTTTTCTGGACATGCTCCAGCACCTCAGTGTCCTCCTTTTAGTGAGGAGCCCAAATCTGAACAATATACTTGAGGTGCAACTTCACCATTGCCTGTTTACTGCAAGCATTGATGGAAACCAATGGCTTGAATTAAAGTTTCCTGTGTCTAACTTCCACTGTTAGGTCTATGTTCAAAACTCAATCCTGGAAAAATAGAACCATTGATACGAGTCACTGTGGGCACTAGTGCTGTAGCTATGGCCAAACTAAGCATCTCAGTCTTGCCTTGTAGCTAAGTGCTGTCATGATGCATAGTCCAAATTGTACCCAAGTATCTTCCCTGTGGGACTTGATCTATTTGGCATCCTCAGAGGGAGCCCATTCACTGGGTTGTGCCTCACACAGAGAGAGATGGAAGAGATAGTCTCCTTATATCCTCATCATATTTTACCCCACAGAGAGGAGTACTTTCATCCATGCTGATGGCATCTGGCCTCATGCTGCTTCTCTGCCCAGGGAGACATGAATCCTCATGTTTCACCAGCTGCTCTCAGTGGCCAAGTTCTTCTGTGGAGGATGTCCCTCAATATCTGTGGCTAAAGCTGCTCTGTTTTGCACAGAAAAATACGTTTCTGCCTGCCAGAGAAGAAGTTTATGGGAATGAGTCTTTAGTCTTGTGGTTAAAGCTTTCAGATTTTATGAACTTTGTGCAAGATTATGTTTAGCAGAAAAGCCTGTGTAGGACCCAGCCCAGCAAACACTATAAGAGATATGCTTGTGAAAGTGCTAAGTGTGGGTTTTGTGTCTCCTTAGGAACAGACAGGGTGAACTCAAGTCCTGCTACCTTCAGTGATGGTAGTCATACCTTTTTGGAGGATTACAACATCCATTCCAGATTCAGCATAGAGTAGTTCTAGGATCAGGAACAGAAAGTCATCTGGCGTGATCATCCAGTGAAATGCATTGTTCCAGTATCTTAAGGGGACTGTGGGCAGTCCTGGGTTGATCTCTGATCTTACTGTAAGGAAAGAGAACAGAAAGCTGGAAAACTAAGGAAAGATATCTGACACAACCAACAACCAAAAAAATCAAGTAAGCAGTTCAGCACTTGGAGTTGGGGCATTGACAGATCCTAATGCACAGATTTGTTTAAACATCTTAATTTAGAAAGCCATGTTCTGCAGCACACTTGTCAAGCACTGTCAAAATCATCTAAACCACAGGTCTCCTAGAAACTACCCCAAACTCCAGATACTGCATGCAACACAGCATGTTTCTAGTACTGTCCTTCTTTACATTTACCCTTGCTAATATTTGCACACGCATGGAAAGAAAAAATATTTTCCAAGGACCATTAAGATTTAGAGCTGTGGATGGAGAAAGCCAAGGTCACTCTGAACCAGGGTCCTTGTTCAGTTAAAAGGTCAAATAGAAATCAGGACAGTGGGTATAGCCAATCCCTAAGAGGATGTGAGTCAACATTAAAAACATACGGTTTGGCCCCAGTGCATTTAACAACCATTTTCTGTCCAGAAGATATCAAAGAAAAGTCAGCCAGACCAGAGCCTGGGTATTTTGGCACTCCTAGTGTATGCCTCAAGTCCAGCTGATTCAGTGGGGAGGCATGTGTAGATGCTTTCACAGCAGCTATGTGATTTTTTTTTTCAGCTTACTAAGTTGTTACAACAGCCTTGCTGGCAGGAACAAGTCAATATTTAACAACAGGAAAGAATACACTTCCAAATCCTCTTCATGATGATGAATCTTCAGCATTAAATGCACCTTTTTACTCCAGCCTGGACATTTGCAATATAACCTGAAGAATATTTACAGCGGGGACTATATCCTAAGTGATGTCTGTTTATCAACTGGATAGCAACTGATCCTAGCAACCGATGCCCAAAATAGGATCTGGCCAGAAATATAAGCACAAGCTTTAAAGTACAAGACACCAATTAATCTATCACTCAATCGTGGCCAAGCCTAAGGAAGACTGCCCACTGATGACACAGAAATTATTCCCACAAAATATGCCCTTTGTTGGTTTGTGTTAAATAGTGGAAGTTTTGCAGCATGACAGTCCTTGCAACCTTTAATTTTTACCCAGCCAAGATCTTTCTCTGGACAGGACAGATGCACCTCTGGGAAACAAAACTTCAGTATGCTGACCAGAGCTGGCTGGTGGATTTCATAGAATCATAGTATTGTTGGGGTTGGAAGGGACCTCAAGGATCATCTAGTTCCTACTGCCATGGGCAGTGACACCTCACACTAGATCAGGTTGCTCAGAGCCATATCCAGCCTGGCCTTGAAAACCTCCAGGGAGGGAGCCTCCACCACCTCCCTGAGCAACCTGTTTCAGTGTCTTACCAGCCTCATGGTGAAGAACCTCTTCCTAACATCCAATATGAATCTACCCATTTCTACTTTTTTTACCTGCTGGTTATGCTTCTCTTGATGCAGCCCAGGATGTAATTGGCTTTCTGGGCTGCAAGTGCACACTGCTGGCTCATATTGAGCTTCTCATCCACAAGCACCTCTAAGGCCTTTACTGCACCTCTAAGGCCTTTTCTTAAGGGCTGCTCTCAAGCCAGTCGCTGCCCAGCCTGTATCGGCACTTGGGACTGCCCCGACCCAGATGCAGAACCTTGCATTTGGTCTTGTTGAACCTCATGAGGTTGTCATAGGCCCACCTCTCCAACCTGTCAAGGTCCCTCTAGATGTCATCCCTTCCCTCCAGCGTGTCTGCTGCACCACACATCTTGGTGTCATCAGTAAACCTGCTGAGGGTGCACTGAATGCCACTGTCCAAGTCGCCAACAAAGATGTTAAACAAGACTGGTCCCAGTACTGATCCCTGAGGGACTCCACTCATCACTGGCCTCCACTTGGACATGGACCCATTGACAGCCACCCTTTGGGTGCAGCTGACTTCCCTCTGCTGGTCTCTGGCCAAAGTGGATATGAGAGCTACCAGCTACTGAATTTTCCTGCTCAGCTCCAGGTGTGAGGTGCTGTGACCCCTGAAGCAGTCCTTTATCTTCAGCAGTCCCATGCTTTTATCTGTGCTGCAGTGGGTGGGATATTGGCTGAGAATGCTGCAGGGTTACTGGAAACAAAGCAAATGTTTTCTTTTGGAAAACCAAAAATGACAGCCCACCCCAGAGTAGTAGGCATGTTGTATCCCTATTTCCTGTGTGAACATGTTCATAGGACTAAGCATATAAGAACACCCTGTGGGGCTTCTGTGAAATGCTGACCTCACCCAGCCACTGATTTCTGTGGAAGTGGAGTGAATCTACCAAATTCTTCTAAGACTTACATCATGTCACTTTATTTCTCTTTAGTGCAGTCATCTCGACTTTGGAGCAGCTGTGCTCTCCAAAATCTGAGTCACAAGTGGCTGATAAATCCTGGTATTCCTGTCATCATACTTTCAGTTCCAGTCTGCAAATTCAAACTGGTCTTTCAGAAATGCCATCAGGAACTCTCAGCATTTCTAACTTGCTCACTTTTGCTTCTTCTAGAACTGTTCTGTACATCATCTCTTTAAGTGTTTCCCTAAAGTAGTAACATTTTCACCAAAAGGAATTTGCCCAGTTATAGCATTATTTTCTTTCCTGTACATTGTAAACATTGCAGTTTGCATTAAAGGCAAGAGAGTGTGTATCAAGTAATTACAAAAACAAGTAGGAGTCTTGAGAACAGTCCAGTGGAGGGAATTCCAAACAGCCAATTCAAAACATTGTCAGATAGCAGGAGTCACCATGTATTTTACCTAATGCAGCCCTCCCACACAAATGTTCCAGTATCCAGTATCAGGTTAACTGATGAGCTAAATTTATTCAGCAAACAACAAGGCTGACCCAGGGACAGATCTGCCCCTGTAGTGCTAAAATAGCTCGTCAATTTTGTTTGGCAGAGCAAAATTTCCAACTCTGCATGCAGCCACTCGCCACTAATTCTTTCCTTGCTGCAGACCAGCCTCCTGGCTTGTCATTTTCCTTCAACTGCCTCTAGAGAGACTAAACATTTGCAGAATTTTCTAAATATGTTTAATTATTTAATATATTCAATCTGGACAGATCAATGCTTAATGGATAATTAAGCATCTGATGTAATGGATAATGACATTTTAAACTATAGCATGCAGCTCCTTACATTCTCACTTACTTTGGCTTTTTGTTTCCATATACAGCAGATCCAGAAATCTGTTGGGTTCAATAGTATGGTCACAGGGCCAGATCCACAACAGATTCAGGGCTCTGATTGAAACCTATGAAAAGTTAGTAGCTTGTGCAGCAACTGAGAACATAAATATCTGAGGGGATGCTGCCCGGAGAAAGGGCAATAAATTGAGAAAACGTCACATAAGGAAGAAGAGGTTTCTTGAAAAGATCCAGACACTTATAAGACTTTTTGACAACTTGTTGCTGTCTTTCTCCCCAGTTTCAATTGTCCCCCATTTGGATTGACTATCAGTATTTCCCCAATGACTTGAAAAGTGAACAGCCTCACACAGTGGCATTTTTGTCTGATTATTTCCAGCCAGCAACAGAACAAGAGGACACAGTCTCAGGCTGTGCCAGGGGAGGTTCAGGCTGGAGGTCAGGAGGAAGTTTTACACAGAGAGAGTGATTGCCCATTGGAATGGGCTGCCCAAAGAGGTGGTGGAGTCACCATTGCTGGAGGTGTTCAGGAGGAGACTTGACAGGGTGCTTGGTTGCATGATTTTAGTTGGTTGGGTGGTGTTGGACGATAGGTTGGACGCAATGATCTTGAAGGTCTCTTCCAACCTGGTCTATCCTATCCTATCCTATCCTATCCTATCCTATCCTATCCTATCCTATCCTATCCTATCCTATCCTATCCTATCCTATCCTATCCTATCCTATCCTATCCTATCCTGTTCTATTCTATTCTATTTCAATGAAGGGTATGGTTACACGTTTCATATTTTCCTTGAGTATTTACACACGTTGTCTATGACCAGGAAAGCTGAACTCAGATGTAATTTATCCAGCTGAACAATAAAGATCTTACGGTGTTTTTTGGTTTTGGCAGGTTGCTTTGCTGCCCAATAATGCTGCTGATCTTAGCAAGCAAATCACTGGAGAGAAAGTGCTTGCATCTAATGCATATATCCCTGGCCCCCCAGGCCAGCCTGGCCAACAAGGCCCTCCAGGTAAGACACAAACCAGAGGGATGTGAATGTGCAACAGTGCTTTGCATCATAGAATCATTAAGATTGGAAAAGACCTTTAAGATCATTGAGTCCAATGTTAACCCAGCTACCACAACTACTAAACTATATTCTGAAGTGTCACATTTCTTGAACACCTCCAGGGATGTCAATTCCACCACCTCCCTGTGCAACTTGTTCCAACACCTCATCACTCTTTCAGTAAAGACATCTTTCCAAATATCCAGTCCAAACCTCCCTTGGCACAACTTAGCCCATTTCCTCTCATCCTATCACCACTTACTTGGGACAAGAGACTAACACCATCCTCACTACAACCTCCTTTCAGATAGTTGTAGAGAGCAGTAAGATCTCACCTTAGCCTTCTCTTCTCCAGACTAAAGGACCCCAGTTCCTTCAGCCATTCCTCATACAACATGCCCTCCAAGCCTCTCACCCAACTCACTGGTCTTCTCTGGACATCTTCTGGTCTGATAGGGTTTCATCTGTTTCACATTGTGGTTGCATTTGTGCTAAATGCTTTCTGCTCATTATGGTCAGCCTCTGCCAACTGTCTAACATCATGCATTATGCCTTAAGTCTCCATATGTTTCTTAGCATGCAAGCTGTGTTTGTCCCTTATGTATCAAATTTCTCCCTCTCCCTGGGATATCTCACCTGCTTCAGTTGTCATTTCCTGTATTTTAATTCTTTCTTGAAACACTCTCCATTTCACAGTAGGAATGCCTATTGCTTTAGCTGTCATTAGCAGAACAGAAAATGTGCTTTCAGTCTGTGAGGGTTTGTGCCAACTGTTTTATTTTTCCTCATGTACTTCTGCAAGGATGCTCTTTTTTTGGTTTTATATTGTGTTGCAGATTCAAAGGAATCTGAAAAGCAGAACTGCACTCACACCTTCTTTTCTAAGGTATAGCTTGAAACAATGAGAAAACCAGAGAGTTCTTAAAGGTGTAACTTGGGCCAAGACACCTTGCAACCAGCTACTAAAAATTTTGCTGTTAAATTTCAATGAATTTTATCATTGTGCTTGGTTTCAGAAATATTCCTTAAGAGGTTTCAGCAAGGCTTCTGATACCATCTCCCATAATATCCCCATAGGTAAACTCATGAAAAGTTGGTTAGATGATTGGACCATAAAGTGGATTGGACCATAAACTGGCCCAACAGCAGAGTTCAGAGAGTGCAGCTTCCAACTGGAAGCCTGTAGCCAGTGGTGTTCCCCAGGCATCAGTACTGGGTCCAGTTTTGTTCAGTATCTTTATCAATTATCTGGATGAAGGGATTGAGTGTACCCTCAGCAAGTCCACTGATGATGCAAAACCCAGGTTGGGCTGCTGACATGCTGTCAGGCTGTGCAGCCATCCAGTGAGATCTGGACAGGCTGGAGAGCTGGGCAAAGGCAAACTTCATGAAGTTCAATAAGGAGAAGTGCAGAGTCCTGTATCTGGGGAAGAATAACAACAGGCATCAGTACAGGTTAGGGGCTGTCCTGCTGGAAAGCAGCTCCATGGAGAAAGATCTTGGTGTCCTAGTGGATAGTAAGTTCTCCATGGGACAGCAACGTGCCCTTGTGGCCAAGAGGGTCAATGACATCCTGGGGTGCATCAAGAAAATGGTGTTCAGCAATCCTAGGGACATTACTCTCCCACTCAGCTCTGCCTTAGTGAGACGACGCCTGTATTACTGCATCCAGTTTTGGGCTCCCCAGTTCAAGGGAGGCAGGGATCTGCTGGAGAGAGTCCAGTGTAGAACTGTGAGGATGATTGTAGGACTTTGAACATCTTTCTTTTGAAGAAAGACTGAGAGAACTGTGGCTGTTTAGTCTTGAGAAGGCTGAGGGGGAATCTTATCAATGTCTGTAAGTATCTGAGGGGTGAGTGTCAAGATGAAGGTGCCAGTCTCTTTTTGGCAGTGCCCAGTAATAGGACATGGAACAATAGCTACAAGCTAGAACACAGGAGGTTCCACCTCAACAGAAGGTGACACTTTATTATGGTGAGCGTGACAGAGCACTGGCACAGGCTGCCCACAGAGGCTGTGGAGTCTCCTTCTCTGGGCACTTTCAAAACCTGCCTGGATGCATTCGTGTGCAGCCTGCCCTAGGTGATCCTGCTTTGGCAGGGGAGTTGAACTTGATGATCTCTGGAGGTCCCTTCCAACTCTTAATATTTTGTGATTCTGTGATTTGGTTTACAGCCTACTTAACTGGCTCCCAGCCTCCCATTTATTTCCATTTTTGTACTCTTGCTTTTAGTTTTGAATCTTTATCTCATTTTCTTGGAGAACAAGTATCCTCAGTCCTCAGTATACCCTAAGTGCAGGGAAGTATGGTTAGAGATTCTGCATTACACTCTGAAGGGTACAGTGTGTCTGTCACCTTGCAGTCTAACGCAGGCCTGACTAGGCAGGTCTTCCATCTGTTGTCCCCATGACTGAGCTGTCCAAGGTACTGTAACAGATTATTATGTGTTTCCCTGCAAATCCCACCCTGTGCACATCCTCCTCTGTCCTGTCCTTACCAACAGTGTGGCTGTGTCTTCTCAGGAGCAGTCCAAGAGGTTTGTCAGTCAACATGATTTTATTCTATTTGAAAGCCCTAACTGTACTTGTTCTGTCCTGCTAAACCCTTCTTACTCTCTTTTCAATGTCTTTCACATGCCTTTCAGCATGAAGAAAAGGACTTTTCCCTCTGATTATGAAACACTTCAGCTAGTCATACTTTAATGGTCACTATTTTGTGCAAATATTGTTTCAGGTGTGTGATTTTCTGTTTTGTTTGTCATAGTTTTTCTCTTGAACTAAACATACGCTCTATTGCCTGTGTGCTTCCTAAAAAAACTAACATTCTCTAGTGAACCAGCAGAAGCTGAAAAGGGTATGAAGGACAGTGGAAGAACAGAGCCTTTTTTGCTGCTAAGACATTGCATACTGTACTGGGCAACAGAGAGGTGCAACACAGCACTGAAAAGGGCTTGCTTCTGTGCAAGCCATGTAGATGCCTCTGACCTAACATTCTTACGAGCTTTCTGCTATTTTCTTCAAATGAAAATGTGACTGGGTCTTATTTGTGTAAAAATGAGCCATTTCTGCTTTTCTTTTCTTGACCAGTCTGTGTCCCTAACCACCTGGCAGTGGCAGTCTCAGCTTCTTTGTATATATAAGGTTTACATTTTTTGTGAGTATCTCTTGTAGCCACTCTAACAAGGAATAGTTCTGTCTTACAACACCGCTGCGTTGCTTGTGTTGTCAATGTGGGCATGTTAAGACAACCAGTCCTTTGAGTGGTTCAAAAAATGGTCAGTCCTCACTGCTTGCACTAGTGAAGTGTCCTGAAGACTTTCTCTGTTAGGTAACCTTTGCTGTCAATTGCAGGGGCTCCAGGACCAAAAGGAAGTCAAGGAGTTCCTGGGTCACCTGGACCTCCCGGACAGCCAGGCCCTCGTGGATCAATGGGACCTATGGGCCCATCTCCAGACATATCACATATTAAGCAGGGCAGACGGGGCCCTGTGGTCAGTATTCTCATCTCCCATCCCACAGCCTTTGCTTCACAATCTCTCACATCCTTGTGAACACTTTCTTTTGGGTTTTTTTTCAGGGCCCACCAGGAGCTCCAGGGAGAGATGGTAGCAAGGTGAGGAGAAGTACTGTTCTGTATAATGTGGGTACATGCACATGTGAAGTGCAGGGCTACTAGGCAGGTCCTTTACATACATGCTTTTACCATCTCATTACCTTTGCTAAGCTGGAAACACACCGTTGTGCCATCCCCATCCTTCTGCTGTTTTGTACTTACGCTTCCTTAAGTCTTTCAAATAGCCCTGCCAGGCTACTGTCAAGCACTTTCCTTTCTCTGCAGCTTTCTGGCTTTTGCATGAATAAACATTGATGCTTTAGCCCATTTCTTACACCGTTCTTTTGTGCATTTCTCCTGTTTACTGGTTTGCTTGTTACTGTTTAGGAGAAATATCAGAAATGTCCAACTCTGCTCCCACCAGAATTAATGGCAAACTCCTTGCGTTCCTCCTTCACTTTCTTGTCTTTTTCTGAACAAGAGCAAGCTGATGATTTTTGATCTGGGGACAGTAAGTAAGAGAGGCTGCAGAGGCAAAGTGTAATTTATTTCATCAACTTTAATGACAATAAACTAACTCAGGTGCTGTTTATTACAGGGGGAGCGAGGTGCACCAGGACCAAAGGGGATACCTGTAAGTATTGCTCACAGGAAGAATTTCCACAACACTGGAACACTGACCACTAACAGCATGTCAGCATAAAGATAAAAACAAACAACCCCTGCTGTGTCAAGAGCACAGTGAAAGATACTTTACATGCACCCAAAAAAAATGCTCTTGGAAAGAAATTACCTGTTTTCATCCATGTGTTTTTGCCTATGCACCCCTTCCCTTGCAGTCTGTGCCACTGATGGCACAATGTGCACCTCTGCCCTTCAACAATACTGGGACATCTTCAGGAGGCAGCAGTGCAATATCCCATACAGAGTGCTACAGTTCAGACACCACTCCTAACAAGAGTTTGATCCCTGGAACCTTTTCAAATCCTGCCCCTCATCTCTCTATGGGATTGGGGATGCTATAGATTATGAGCAAGTCATGAGGAGAAGGATCAGTATTGACACACTGTTTTCAAGTGAAATTGTTTAAACATTAGTTTCTTGTGGTGTTTTCTCATTGGTGGAAAGGATTTTTAAGAGTGTGTCCAACAGGGCATTCTCAGTATTAAACAGCTGACTTACTTTGTGAAGTCAGCTAAATTGTTTTCTAAAATCAAATAAAGGTAGATGAATACCAATACATTTAGTAAGTGACGGACAACCACAAGTTGAAAAGACACCTTCTAAATACCGGCATTTCTTCGGGGCAGGGGGAATAAATAAGTAATAGCTATTGATTGGTCAATCTAATATAATGTAGTTACTGCTAGTTTAATGAAAAGGAACACAGGGAACCAAGTTTGACCTCTTCTGTTCCCATGAGGTGTCAAGATACTCTTAGGAGGCAGACAGAGCAAAGGACTTGTTAAGTAACAAAAGGGCTGAGTACCTTGTCACTGTAGGCTCTGCACACAAAAACATTTGCCTTCTTTTGAAAACTGTTTCCTGAGAAAGCTAATTCACAAGTAAATTATTAACTTTGGGCAACTGACATGAAGCAGTATTTTACTGAGTCACCCCTTCAAGAGTACTTATATAACCGGTTTGTGAACTGTAAGAGTGAGCTGGATTATTTTAACAACTGTGCCTTGTGACTGCAGGGCCCACCAGGTTCATTTGATTTCCTGTTGCTGATGATGGCAGACATCAGAAATGACATCACCGAGCTGCAAGAGAGAGTGTTCGGACACAGGACTCATTCGTCAACAGAAGAGTTTCCTTTACCTCAGGAATTTACAAACTATCATGACACAGTAGATTTTGGATCTGGGGAAGACTACAAACCACAGACAGCACCCAGAGACTCCAGGATACAGAAGGCAGCTCATCCTTAGCTACCCTTACTGAAAAATAGTGTCCCTTTAGAGTTCTTCAATATAAAAATGCACTGACAATGGTAAAAAAAATATATATCTATATATATTATTTCCCAGTTTTCTCTCTGCTTTTCCTCAGCCATGCTGCCTGTACTATAGCTTTCCTGATTTGTGGTAACCTCCTTGCAGTAATTCCGTACCTTCAAGCCTGCACTGTGCGTTGTACCTAGACTATCGAGAAAACCTTCTTAGTATGTAATAGAATTAAGGCATGCTCAAGCTAATGGCACAGACTACAACTTTTCATCTGCCTACTTTGCATTCTATGTCCAAATGACCCAGTACCTAAATTTTGCCAGGGGTAGAGGGCTATCTGAACATCATTTCTGAATGATGTCAATAACAAAAGCTTTGGTCAACAGCTACCTTATACCACTGAACTTAAGTCTCCAGCCACTGTCTTGAGGCTTAGGTGAATATTTAAAACCTGGATCCCTTTTCCACATCAGATGCCAGCTCTAAGTGAAAAGTATCTTATTCCATCATGCCCCACCATGGCAGAAAAGTTAAAAAAAAAAGTATGGTGAAGCACTGATACAAACGTGCTGCTGGAATCTGGAAGTTATTTGGTTTTGTGTTGTTAGAATGTTGTTCAAAGAGAGATAAAAAGATGTGTTTCCCCTAAACTAATGCTATTTTCCATTACCATTCCCACTGCTCAGCATGAAGGCCAGTTCTCTTCCTGAATGGATTCATGCTAGATACATTACAGAGAGATAAGCAAAAGGGGATTTACAAAGCAAGAAGACCAAGCATAAATGAATCAAGTACGCTTACTGGCAAGCACAGAATCAATCCCAGCCCTGCAGAAACAGTCAGATTCTAACCTCCTACAGGTGAAAGGATGAATTCCAAGTGACATTCAGACCAGAGATATGCTTCATGTTAGCAGAGAGCTTCCATCTCTTGTACGTGAGCATCCTAAATGGCATTCAACAGAACTGGAACAGAGTTGCACTGTACTTGGCTGGGTGTATGAGGAATATGAGTAGGTGCAGGAGCGCACATGACAAAAAATTTCAACTGGTACGAGGATGGCTAAGGTGAGGCAGGCACATGGGATCCTGTATTTGTGAAAGGGGATAAAAGGGATTGCCCTTTTTTTACACTGGAAAATTGGATGCACAAATTAGACCATACCTCATGGATGATGTATATTACCATTTCTTTTGGAATTACCACAGCTGCTGAGGACTTTGCCATGCTTAGATGATGAAAGAAGATAGTAAGCACAAAAATTCAATGTTGTATCTGCGTAGCTGCTACTTCTACAGTATGTTTAGTGCTAAGTCATGTTCTATGTTACAGATGCAAAGAAAAACTTAATTTGCTGTGTTTTCCAGGGCTTGCATGTTCTAATAGAATAAATACTGATAAAAATGTAAGCAGGCCCTTTTCAGATAGCCTGTGAAGGTTTGGATTCCCTACCATATTCTCTGGGTTTTCAAAAGATACCTGGTGTAATCCTAACACCACTGGTACAGGTCATGTTGTATAAACAGCTGGCTGTCTTGACTTTTCATATCTTTTTACATTATCTTAAGAGGATGTGTCTATTCCTGTAATTGTTTCCCAAAGTCCTTGCTGTCATTATGCCATCGGCAAGGGCATTAGCTTTAAAAACAGCAACATTCCGTAATTCTCTTAATGTTATATCAGTATTTGCAAAGCAATGAATAATTTACTGAGATACGTTAGAAAAAGTGATACTGCTCTCACTCTGTGGTCATTTGGCTTCTGCTCTGGGTGGAGCTCTGCCAGCAGCTGCAGATCCAAATGGGCCTGTGAACCAGATAATAAGGAAATTAGTGAGATTTGGGGATAGAACTTGTGGTCAGAAGAGGGATGATCTTATGTTCAGCAGGCTGAAAGAAACCTCTAAGACAGCATGAACCAAGGCATTTATTTCTTATTTTAATTTCAAGCAGGCAAGTAGGTATAAATAACATCATTTATGAGTATGCAATTTCAAGTAAATCTGTTAAATATCAAATGCTATACTTGTAATTCTTGCATATGTTTGCCACCACACCCTGTGACCTGCTGGATCAGGTCGATTCCCACTACAGAATTAGTAACTGCAGATTTTTTGACCATCAGATACTGAATGGTTAGTTAGATGAGTCACTTCCTACATATCAAGTAAATTCTATTGCCTCCTGCCCACATCAAAAAAAGCATTCTAAAACCAGCACTTATTTCAGTTCTGAGCTCTGCTTTTCCAAATATTGAGAAACACCAAATGAGAGATTCCTACAGTATGACCACCATAAAATCAGGGGTAGGTGACAACTGCACAGATCTATCCAGGGAAGGGAAATCCTGAGTCCAGAACAGAAAATTCTATAAAATATATGCTTCAGTTAAATGCAGATTGCTGTCCTATGGACTCATGAACATAAAATGTGGCATGTGTGCACACCTTTCTGAGTGGAAACCTCAGTAACTTTCATTTCTAGAGTCTGCATCACTCATTTGTCTTCACAGGCTAGACAAGGGTTTCCCCCAGACATGCTTACTCCATAAACAAAAAAGAGGTGAAGTGTTCCTCAGGTTTGTGCTTGTGGTTCTTTCTATTCTTTCCAGACTCCCTGCCCCAAAGGTGTTGGTGAGTCCCAGCAGAAAGGAGAGGACATTATGGTAAAGACAAGGCATGACACAGAAATTCCTCCAGCAGGGAAAGCCCTTCTGAGCACAGCTGGCTGGGAAGGTTTAGCCTTCTGTCTGTATCCAGCTAGGATCTTTGCACAGACCTTTCTATTCCTAGTTAATTGTAGGGTAACTTCCATAACACATTAATAACATAACTTCCATAACATTTCATTAAGATGAATAAATACATAAGGACTCTCAGATAGAAAAGTGACTTCTTCTTTTTTAATGCATAGTCAAACTTTTATAAAGCCAGAGCAGAGTAATCATTGTCAGTCTTAAGATTTGTAACTGGGTAGCCAGAGAATCCATTACTTTGTAAATTATTTATTACTCTGTGGCCCCCAAGATAACAAACTCCCCCAAGAATCCAAGATGAGAATGTAGAAATATCTACACTCCTGCCTAATTTCATTAATAGGCTCATGCACATGTCAACTTTGTTTCACATAAATACTATGTATAATTTTATTAGACATAAATATTATTTTGGTGCTAAGACATCAAGTTATAAGAGAAGGATATTAAAGAGCTTGTTATTATATTAATATTAGAAATATATTTAATGGAAGCATTTGCAAGGGTGTGTAGTGATGGGGAAATGCTGGTTGTTAATGGGTTTAATGAAATCATAAAGCTTGGAAAATATTTTCATACACAGAAAACTGGTATTTTTTTGCAAAAACCAAAATACTAGCACAACAGAACCGTACAGTCAGATTAAATCTGGAAAAGGAGAGAAAGGACTTATGGTAATGCCTGGAATTATTGGTGGCATCGCATCTTCACTCTATAAGTATTTCAGAGATAATATGTTAAACCCCAGAGAAGCAACAAAAGACAGGGGTGAAGTCACAGTGATGTGTTAATTTCACATTAAAATCCTTATGTCTGTTCCTATTACACATTCCAGTAACTATACTGTTCACATTCACTTTATTAATATAAGTGGACGAAATACTAAAATGTGTATAAAATGATTGTGATTTTATGATGTATTCATAATAACAAAGATATTTTTCTTACGTTTTTGGTAGCTGCTTTTGTTATACATCCTTTCTGAGAAATACACACGTTAGCTGAAAGGAAAACAAGAGGCAGGAAACCTTCTATTGCCCTTCAGCATTTTTCTTGGAGCTGACCTATGGAGGACTATGGGGGCAACAAGCTCTTGCAGAATAGGGCAGGATTCTGTCTCTGTGTAAATAAAGCACACACCAACCTCCACTAGTGGAATGGCAGCTCCTGTGACCCATGTGGGTTACATGATGGTGAATACAGCAGCATCACACAGTGCGGTCAGTGTGGGCAGCCTCTATATAGCCTGAGGATGTGATACAAGGACACAAGACTGAAGTCCTGCTGCTGGTCCTGGGAAGAAGGGGAAAACAAGACACAGGGTCTGGCAGGCCTTCGGGCCCTCCTCTCTACAGCCCCAGGAGCATCCTGTAAGGGAGGTTCTATACCCTGCCCCATCTGTGGTGAGGGGCAGCATGGAATGAAAGAATTCTTGTGGTTGGAAGAGACCTTTAAAATCATCAAGCCCAACTGTTAACCTAGCACTGCTTGTTCACAATTTGTGTCCCTAAGCACCACATCTACATATGTAGTGGTTTAAGCCTTAACTGGAAGTTAAGAGCTCAGATGGGGACAAGGCTGAGAACTCTCCCCACTCCCCCCTCCTCCCAATAGAGAGGGGGAAAAAAGGGAAATAAGCAAATCCACCAAAGAATCATTTGGAGGCGGCCTGGAAGTAGAGAGGTAAAGAGTTCTCTTTAAACAAAAAATAGAGAGAGAGAGAGTCTAGACTAGACTAGACTAGAATAGACCAGGTTGGAAGAGACCTTCAAGATCATTGCATCCAACCTATCATCCAACACCACCTAATCAACTAAACCATGCAACCAAGCACCCTGTCAAGTTTCCTCCTAAACACTTCCAATGATGGTGACTCCACCACCTCCCTGGGCAGCACATTCCAGTGGGCAATCACTCTCTCTGTAGAATTTCTTCCTAACCTCCAGCCTAAACCTCCCCTGGCGCAGCTTGAGACTATGTCCTCTTGTTCTGATGCTGGTTGCCTGGGAGAAGAGACCAAACTCTGCCTGTCTACAACGTCCCTTCAGGTAGTTGTAAACAGCAATAAGGTCACCCCTGAGCCTCCTCCTCTCCAGGGGCTAAGCAACCTCAGCTCTCTGTTTCTCCTCATGGGGCTTGTGTTCCAAACCCTTCACCAACTTTGTTGCCCTTCTCCAGACAAGTTCCAGCAAGTAAACATGTTTTCTAAACTGAGGAGACCAGAACTGGACACAGTACTCAAAGTGTGGCCTAACCAGTGCAGTGTACAGGGGCAGAATGACCTCCCTGCTCCTGCTAGCCACACTGTTCTTGATGCAGGCCAGGATGCCATTGGCCCTCTTGGCTGCCTGGGAACACTGCAGGCTCATGTTCAGCCTACTATCAACCAGTACCCCCAGGTCCCTTTCTGCCTGGCTGCTCTCCAGCCACTCTGACCCCAGCCTGTAGCACTGCATGGCATTGTTGTGGCCAATGTGCAGCACCCGGCACTTGGACTAAATGCCATCATGTTGGACTCTGCCCATCTGTCCAGCCTGCCCAGGTCCCTCTGCAGAGCCCTTCTACCTGCTAACAGATCAACACTCGTCCCCAGCTTGGTGTCATCTGCAAGTTTACTGATGATGGACTCAATTCCCTCATCCAGATCATCAGTAAAGATATTGAACAGGATGGGGCCCAGCACTGATCCCTGGAGGACACCACTAGTGACTGACTGCCAGCTGGATGTGGCACCATTCACCACCACTCTCTGGGCTCAGCTCTCCAGCCAGTTCCAGCCATGGGCTGACAGCTTGGCCAGGAGTTTGCTATGGGGGACAGTGTCAAAGGCCTTGCTGAAGTCCAGGTAGACTACATCCACAGCCTTCCCCACATCCCCACATCCACCAGGCAGTCACCTGATCATAGAAGGAGATCAGATTGGTGAGGCAAGACCTGCTCTTCCTAAATCCAACACTCCCACCTACCTTGGTGTCATCTGCAAACTTACTGATGACACACTCTGTCTTCGTTAAGGTCATCAATAAAGATGTTGAACAGAAGTGGTCCCAACATTGAGCCCTGAGGAACACCACTTGTGACCGGGCACCAGCTGGATTTAACTCCACTGACCACCACTTTTTGGGCCCCTTCACCCAGCCAGTGCTTTATCCAGCAGAAACTACAACCTAGTCTCTACAATCACGCAGTGGTAGAGCGCAATAAGGTCTCCTTTCAGCCTCCTGTTCCCCAGACTAAACAACCCCAGTTCCTTAAGCCACTCCTAAAAACACAAGCTCTAGACCCTCCACCTGCAGAGTCAGGCTTCTTTGGACCTGCCCCTCCCTCCCGTCAGAAACCACCGTGCCTGTCTGCCGCCACATCCTCACCCCGAGGATGTCCTGATACCGCAGACAACAGCTGAGCCGGCTGCAGGGAGGCGAGGGAGGCCCCGCCGCGTCGGGAGGCGGCGCTAGGCCCTGGCCGCGCAGGGCGCTACGGCAGCGGCGTGGGGCGCGACTTTGCCTCAGCCAAAGCGGAAACGACTGAGGTGCGCCCGCTCACTTCTGCGTCACTGATGTGCGACGAACGGGAGGTAGGGACGGGAGGCGTACTCAGCCCCTTCTGACCAGCTGAGATGGGCCAGGCCCGGTTTCTCGGCTCCATTCAGACCTCTCGGTACGCGACTACAGACTCCAGTTTGCGCCGAGCTTGGCAGTCCCGCTCTACGCAGCGCGGTCCTGACGGCCAGTAGGGGCAAACTACAACTCCCGGCGTGCCGCGCGGCGGCGCGCAGGGGCTGCCAGGCGACGTTTCCCGGCATGCCCCCCGGCGGCGGCGGCGGCGGGGATCGAAGGGTGGCAAGATGCGGCTGTCGGTGGCGGCCGCTATCTCGCACGGGCGCGTGTTCCGCAAACTTGGGCTGGGCCCGCGCTCGCGCCTCGACATGCTGCGCAACCTGGTGACGGCGCTGGTGCGCCACGAGCGCATCGAGGCGCCCTGGGCGCGGGCCGACGAGATGCGCGGCTATGCCGAAAGGGTGAGCGGCCGGGCCTGACCGGGGCGGGGCGGGGCGGGGCGGCAGGCGGCCGAGGAACCCTGACGACTCTGCTTCCTTCTCGCAGCTCATTGACTACGCCAAACTGGGAGACACCAATGAGCGCGCCATGCGCATGGCGAATTTCTGGCTGACGGTAAGTACCGTGTCCCCACCTCCCCCTCCCAGTCCTTCCGTGCCCTTCACAGCCGGCGTGCTGGAGCTGAGTGTGCTGCCCCGCAGGAGAAGGATCTCATCCACAAGCTGTTTAAGGTGCTGGCACTCCGGTTCCAGTCCCACCCCGGCGACTACACGCGCATGCTGCAGATCCCCAACCGGGATGACATTGACCGCGCCAAGATGGCAGTCATTGAGTTCAAGGGGAACCCCTACCCACCACTCATTGTCCCGCGCCGTGACACTGAGAAGACCCTGCTCAACCAGCTTCTGAAGGGTTACCGGGAGGACATGAAACAAGAGGCATCATCAGAGGCCCAAAAGGGCACCCCTGTCTAGGTATCGGTTTCTGCCCTGAGGGAGGCCCTGTGCCCATGCAGGGGTGGGGCTTGAGCTGCCCAAGCACCAGTCACCTTGTTGCAGTCTCGGAGCACAGGAATGGAAGATGTCCGAGGAGATCTGAAGGTTGATTTGTAACTTTAAGGCTCCATGATGGGGTCACAAACTCAAGCTTTACTTGCTTCTTCCTGTAGCTTGACTAGAGACTCAACAAGACAAGGAAATAAATCTGGGAGCCCTAATAGTTGATATTTTCTGTGTAAATAAATTATGTTCAGAAAGTAAGTTTGCTTCTGTTTGGATTTTATTCCTGTGCCCATATGAGTTAGTAACTAACTCATCACATACTGTCTTACAGCTTCTAGTCCAACAGCCCTACCCTCCAGGGCTGCACACTGTCTCCACTGAGATAGTGTGCAGACTTTCAGGACATGACATTCAGTGAAAAATTGATTTTGGAAATCAGGAAATGGATACAGGGCCCTGTTAGGAGAGGCAAAGTAAAACCCTCACGGCTCCCCTCACCTTCTCAGCTGCCCTTGCAAAACAAGTGTGGGGCATTGGAAGTTGAGGGTGAGGTGAATGAGAGGACAGAAGAGACACCATCTGTGGTGTTGCCTAAAGCCAAACAGCCTGCCACCCGCATCAGGACTTGTTCCCATGAAATAAAAGAGGAGGGTAGTTGTTATTGGTGATTCCCTCCTGAGGGGAACAGAGGGCCCTGTATGTCAGCCAGATCCTTCCCACAGGGAAGTCTGCTGCCTCCCTGGGGCCTGGATGAGAGATGTTACCAAAAGGCTGCCTTGTCTGGTACAGTCCTCTGATTACTATCCCTTGATAGTTATGCAGGTGGAGAGCAATGAGGTTGAAGCCAGAGGTCCAAAGGCAATCAAAAAGGACTTCAAGGCTCTGGGAAAACTGGTTGAGGGGTCAGGAGCACAGGTAATTTTTTCATCAATACCCTTAGTTGCAGGAAGGAATACTGAAAGGAACAGGAAAGCAGGTATCAATAAGCCACACCTTGAGTCCTCTGTCCATTTCTGGGCCCCTCAGTTTAGGAAAGATGTTGAGTAGCTGGAACATGTCCAGAGAAGGGCAACAAAGCTGGGGAGGGGTTTGGAGCATAAGCCCTACGAAGAGAGGCTGAGGGAGCTGGGGTTACTTAGCCTGGAGAAGGGGCTCAGGGGAGACTCTGCTCTCTACAAATACCTGAAGGGCGGTTGTAGGCAGGTGGGGATTGGTCTCTTCTCCCAGGCAACCTATGACAGAACAAGAGGACACAGTCTCAAGCTGCACCAGGGGAGGTTTAGGCTGGATGTTAGGAACAAGTTCACAGAAAGTGGTTTGCCATTGGAATAGGCTGCCCAAGGAGGTGGTGGAATCACCGTCACTGGAGGTGTTTAGGAAGAGACTGGATGAGGCACTTGATGCTGCTGTTTTAGTTGATTAGATGGTGTTGGGGGATGGGTTGGACTTGATGATCTCAAAGGTCTTTTCCAACCTGGTTAATTCTATTGTATTCTCTTGTAATATCCATAGCCTTCATCAACTAAGTGGGTCACCTTGCCATAGAAAGAAATCAGGTTTGTTAAGCAGGACCTGCCCTTCATGAACCCACGCTGACTGGGCCTTAACCTGGTTGCCCTGCACATGCTGCATAATGGCACTTATTGGTCTGTCCCATGACCTTTCCTGACACTAAAGTCAGACTGAGAGTGCTATAGTTCCCCAGATCCTCTTTCCAGCCCTTCTTGTAGATGGGCATCAGATTTGCCAGTCTCCAGTCACATGGGACATCCCCAGTCAGCCAGGACTGCTGGTAAAAGACAGAAAGTGACTTAGTGAGCACTTCCGCAAGCTGTCTCAGTACCCTTGGGTGTATACCATTCAGCCCCATAGACTTAGACATACTTAAGTGGTGCAGAAGGTCACTAACCATCTCCTCTTGGATTATGTGGGCTTCATTCTGCTTCCCATCCCTAGCTTCCAGCTCAGGGGACTGGGTGCACATCAAACAACTGGCCTTATCATTAAAGAGGTAGGGAAAACATTGAGTACATCAGCCTTTTTCTTATCCTTGACTACTATGTTCATCCCTGAATGCATGAAAGGACAGAGATTCCCTTACTTTAGTTGTTAATATAGGAGCATTTCTTCTTGTCTTTAACAGCTGAAACCAAATCAGTTTTCAGTTGGGCTTGCACAACTTCGCAGCCACTTTGTAGTCCTCCTGGGTGGCCTGGCTCTTCCAACTATAAACTCTCCTTCTTAACCAGAGTTGCAACCAAATGTCTCTATTCAGCCAGGATGGGCTTCTTCCCCACCAACCCTGTTCCTGCACAGGAACAAACAGCACGTCCAGCAGAATGCCTTCCCTCGTTGCCCCCCTTACCAGTTGTGTCAGAAAGTTATCTTCCACACATGCTAGGAACCTCCAGGACTGCTCCCTCTGCTGTATTGTGTTCCCAGCAGACATCAGACCCCACAGCAGACATGAGACCCCACCTGGAGTACTGTGTCCAGTTCTGGAGCCCCTGTTACAAGAGGGATGTGGACGTGCTGGAACGTGTCCAGAGAAGGGCCACAAGGATGATCAGAGGGCTGGAGCACCTCTCCTATGAGGACAGACTGAAGGAGTTGGGGCTGTTCAGTCTGCAGAAGAGAAGGCTCCGAGGTGACCTAATTGTGGCCTTCCAGTATCTGAAGGGGGCCTACAGGAAGGCTGGGGAAGGACTTCTCAGGATCTCAGGTAGTGATAGGACTAGGGGGAATGGAATGAAGCTGGAGGTGGGGAGATTCAGGCTGGATGTGAGGAGGAGGTTCTTCACCATGAGAGTGGTGAAGCACTGGAATGGGTTGTCCAGGGAGGTGGTCGAGGCCCCATCCCTGGGGGTGTTTAAGCCCAGGCTGGATGAGGCTCTGTCCAGCCTCATGTAGTGTGGGGTGTCCCTGCCCATGGCAGGGGGCTTGGAACTAGATGATCTTTGTGGTCCCTTCCAACCCTGACTGATACCATGATACTACTATGATCAGGGAAGTTGAAGTCCCTCACAATGCCTAAATGCTTTGTTCATTCCTGCTTGGCTATTCTCAGGTGCTATAGCAAATGTGGTACTGTTCAAGGAAGTAGGAAAAAAACCAGTCAAACTAAAAAGGTAGTGTTCAGAATGACCTTAATCTTCATGTTTCTAATGAGCTTGAAGCTGCTCTATTTGCCTGTGGCTTTGTAACAGGATGGTGTTATGTCTATGTCACTCTTATCCATAACCATTTGTTTTGATCAAAGGACCCAGAAGTAACTGCAGGTAGACATATAATGTAGGCAAACAAATGTGAAAATACTGATTTAGAAAGACAGTTGGATAAAACCATCTAATGGCAGAAAGCAACTTAGGATTGCATCTGCTTGCCCTTACATTAATAATCTGAGGGGTGAAAAAAGTATGTAAAAGCTAGAAGCATGTAAGTTAAGTTGGAGAAAACTCTTGATACGGATTGTTTTTATGTACAAAACCTTTTGCAATATCTGTATTAAGATTACAGCATATGACAAAGCATTCTTGATCTCACAAGCACTGTGTGTAGTCCCTCTAAATACATTTCCACTATATATTGTTGAACCTTTCCTAAGATTGTGTAGGCTTCCACGAAGAGGGGCAGTTGTCCTGACAGTATGTCTTGTACATGAGTGGGTTAGGCTTTCAGCTGCCTGTAGGAACAAACAAAGAGAAAGTTCACTGTCCATATGAGATTTGTTCTTACTATTTCCTTGTATCTTGGCTGCCAGAGTCATACCTTAGAGCTATCACCCTTATAACCATGTAATGCATGGAAATACACAGCTCCACATGATCATTTTTGTGTTCTGCCCTCTTCCCTCAGACCCCTTCCAACCATGGAAAACAGATGCCTACCTGACTGCAGCTGTGAGACACTGATACCAATCATTAACGTCTTGTTGGTCATTGGACATCAACAACAGTGTCTTGTGTGGAAAAGAAAGCTGAAAAGCAAACAGAATCTGGTGCTACTCTGGCATTCTTTGCCAAGGCAGCAACTTGGCTAACAGGAAAGCTATCATCAGCTCAGCCTTGTATGCTGATTTCCACCATTTTCTTTCCCAGGTAGAAAAATCGTCATTAGTAATGGAAGAAGCCAGAGGCTGGATAGTACATTGCAAGTTCCAGCCTTGCCCATTCCTTCCAGACATAGATGACATCTCATTTTGACTTACTAGAGTGTGTTTGGAAGTGGGCACTTCTCAACAGCTCCTCCTAAGAGTTTTCTCCTGTATTCCAAGCTGCTCTTAGGGGGTCCTTCCACCACCATTGTCTACAGATCATAGCTTACCTAAAGTGTCTATTTTGTCATACCTCACACGTAATGAGCTAACAGCCCATGGGTGCTGCAACCAAGACAGACCTCAACTGGGAAACCCCTGCCTAAGACATCAGTGCCAGTAAAAGACTCTGCAGCCCTCAAGGAGTTAGGTGCTCAAGCACTACCTGTTGTGGCAATAACCACATTTTTGCATTATGTTTTTCAGGGTTTTCTGTAAGTGCAGTTCACAGTCAGTGTAATACTATGTATTCACATTCATATGACTGTGGGGCTGTCCCAGCAAAAATGTGGCTTTGATGAGGGCGTGTCAATTTTACTGGGCCCTTCATACCTAAAGTGAAGCAAAGCAGCCAGCAACCTGTACCCTAGCGCAGGCCCTCCTGAGCACTCTATGAAGGGAAAAAGACCTGACTCATTCAAGAAGAAGGAGGATGCCCTTATTCAGGCCACCAGTTCATTGCATTTGCTGTTATCATTGCTCCGATCTTCTCAGTCCTGGGGCTGCTAAGGCAGCTATTGGCTTGACCTCACTGATGCTTCTGCCAGGCAGAAACGGGCAGACTTACACTGAGGAGCCCTCCCTGGCTCTGTGTGTGGCCAAACACTTTAGTCACTCTGCACTGTTGAAGCGGATAGACAGCCTGGCATGCCAGTTTGTTCGAGTTCAGTGGGTGCAGTGGGTGGCAGGGCTTTGTTGCAATCAAGATATCAGAAAAAAGGAAAAACATCCTGCGCTTCAGTCCTTCTCCCTTTGACGGCACCACCAAAAGCCAGCCTTCCCGGATATACCAGCGCCCTAGGCATGCAAGGGAAAAAAGACAGCGATCAGATCACTACTGGAAAGGGGGAGCAAAATTGCTACAGGAAAACCGGAAACGCAGTCAGCTATAAAGCCTCGTGGGTTAGCAGATTCTGCTTCAATTCCAGCCACTAGAAGGCACTGACTACCAGCTGGGGCCGGCTCACTAGCACTGATAGCACCCATGCAGAAGAGCCAAACAGCCCAACACTTTTACTATCATGAGGGATAGTCTGAAGCAGTTATAAATCTGCTATGTCAAGTAAGAGGCGGTTACGATATGCAAAGCTGTTTAAGGAGACCAGAACAAAAACCCTGCTTGAAAGATCATATACATACCTTGACATTAACAGAAGCTTTTGGAAAACCTATCATGAGCTGTCTTAAATAGTGCTGTCCAATTATTTGTTGGTGATGAAACAGAAGTCAGCCTAAGCTTTGATCACTATTTTTCTCTTATTTTTTTTTGCTTGTCTGTGCCAGTTAGAAAACTAAACCCCAACATTTCATCTAACTGTATTCAGACATCTAGTACTTAACAGATTCAAGAATGCAGATTACTGCTTTAATGAGAAGACAGCAAAGAGGATACAAAGCATATTAAAAGGAAGATCTTAATAGGCAGCCTTATCAACCTTCTCATACAGAAGAGAGTCCAGTGCCATCTACCCACGAATTTCAATAAAACAAACACATAGAGGAAAAAAAGACAAACCAATAAAATAGTTTGATAAACCTAACTGTGAGCAGCAATAAAAACTCTGGCATCTACACAAGATGAACTAATTAATGCAGTGCCTATCCTTCTAGCTAAAGGATTATTGTAGAGCCATTGGCTCTTGGGAATTATGAAGACACCTGCAAGTAAGCTTATAAAAATTTAAAACCATAATGAGGTATTGCTATCTGTCCTGGTCTGGGAAACACACACCAGAGAATTTCAGCCCCTATTTTTCATGCCCTTGCTTCTGGCTGAGCTAGTAAGTACCTTTCAGAAAACCACACATTTTGTTTTAACTGTGGACTCTGTATTACTTAGTATTCTACAGTCACAAAACAGAGGCAAACAAAATACTGCTTGACTTACTCCACAGGAGCCACTCCTCTTATCTGAAACTGAGAAAGAGAATGGTAAGGTGCAGGAATCTGAGTTTACCAAACAAGTGGAAGGAAGGTGCCAGCAGCAATGGGCTGGAACTGCTACCTTCAGGATAAACTATGATCATATTCCCTGGCACGTAATTTGAGCTGGACTATGCCGAAAATCTTGGACATAGATCTGTGTTTGGGATTTCCAGGACCATGGAACTAGGAAATGCTTGTGAAACCAGGGCAAGAAAATATACCTAGGGAAGCAAGGGATGACAGAACAGTGTGCTAAGGCAGTTTTGGCTAGCATTTTATTTGCCCTATAAAGGGAAGGCAGCAAGGAAAGCAGAGTCCCTTTCCACTAGGAGCAGCACATCTCAGAAATACTGCCAAATGTAGGAAACCCAACTCCAAGCTCTTAACCTATGACGTTGTCTTTCCTCACCTTTTCCCTCCTGGTAACTGTATGTAGTCTTAAACTTCTGCAAAAGCTAGCAAGCTCTGGTAGTGTTTTACATTTCTGCTTCTCACATCCCATATTATTTTAGCCCAACTAATGGAAAACAAGATCATCACAATTCTCTGTCTTAGGTAACAGAAAGATGCCTATAAGCCCTCAACTTTTGTCCTGCCACATGCCTCAGAATATTTGGAGACAAAAAAAGAAAGTGGACCAAACACTTTCAAATGGTGGTCATATCTGTTCTACCTATACTGTTTTGGATTATTGGTTGGTTGTTTTTTTTTTGTAGCTTATTACATCTGCCACTCCTGACTGCCTTACCTTTTTACTTATGCACCACCCCAGTGTGTCCTGGCACCCTAACACATGCTCATACTCAACTCAGTACAAGCAGAGCACACCTGTGTTGTCTCTCTTTCATGGCATCACCAGAAGGATTCTAAGACTGGGAAAGAGAAATTAGAACCTCTGATAAACAACCTGTTTTACTACCTGTACTGATTTGGATGGAAGACTTAATTTTCTTCTTACCAGCTGGTACAGGGCAATGTTTTGGACTTGTGCTGGAAACAGTGTTGACAATACAGAGATGTTTGTGTTGCTGTGTAAGCACTGCTCAGCATCAAGGCTTTTTCTTGCTTTTCATCCCAGCCTACCAATAAGTGAGCTGGGGGTGCACAATACATTAGGAGGCAACACAGCTGGGACAGCTGATCACAAGTGACCAAAGGGATATTCCACACCACATGACACCATGCTCAACACACAAAGCTGGGGGAAGAAGGAAAGAACGGTGTGAGGTGGTGTTTACAGTGATGGCATTTGTCTTCCCAAGCAACCATTATGTGATGGATCCCTGCATCGCTGAAGGTGGTGGAACACCTGCCTCCCAAATGGAAGGAGCAAACAAACTCCTTATTTTGTTTTGATTGTGTGCAGTTTTGCTTTACATCTTAAACCATCTTTATCTCAACCTACAAGCTTTATTACTTTTACCCTTCCAATTTTCCTCCCCTTCCCACCAGGGAAAGATTTTACCAGAAATCCACACATGTGAATTACAACCACATTCACAAGTACCTGGAGGTGTGCCTTGGAGACTTTTACAACACAGTGACTATGACACTCCTCTCCAGCTGCAGCATTGTTCCTAGGTGACCTCTCCAACAGAAGTGCTTAGTGAGGGCACAAGAGAAGCCCCAAATGACCATTTCATAA
The DNA here is from genome assembly GCA_011125475.1 of Melanerpes aurifrons. Taxonomy (NCBI): domain Eukaryota; kingdom Metazoa; phylum Chordata; class Aves; order Piciformes; family Picidae; genus Melanerpes; species Melanerpes aurifrons. The sequence goes on from WWNC01000003.1 coordinate 25,420,196, forward strand.
CTGCCCAGACAGGACTCATTCCTCTCAATATTTCATATGTAGCTTGAAGAGTGAGCACCCAGGCACACAACAGGTCATAAAGAAACCTGTCATTCAGTCAGAGAATCTTACATGCCAATAACTGTGACTTCATATAAATTCAGCTATCTACCCAAATACTACAATACCCAGCACAGTTTGACCATGCAGATAAAAAGATTATTTATGTGAAGGGTGTGAGCTGAAGTCCATGAAGTTTGTGTCTTAAAGTGGGCCCTTGACACTCAGAAATCTGTGATTCCTGCAATGGAGTAGGGTCCACAACACTTCTTACACCCTTGCAAAATTATTTAATGTCTGTCTGTCATTTTTATCCAGGACCAACACTCCTGACCTCCTTCCTTTCCTGTTATTAACTTTCTAATTACATCTCAACAGATCCTCCTGTCTGAATATCAGGAAATGAAGATACTTCTTTTCATTACTTAAAAATCTGCAAATTTAAAAAAGTGTTTGAATTACTGGTTATATTCCTTCACCACCTAGCAGTGGAATTGGGGCAGAAGGGGAAAACTGCTTGGTGTGAGTTGAGTTAGATATGAAGGTGAGCGTATCTCCAGTTATCTCTTTTTGGCAGGAGGAAAGCAGAGCTGTGAGTCAGACTCACCTGGAGTCAAAACCTGAGTCTTTTGTCCTTTGAGCAGCTTCTGAACACGAAGTAGTTCCAGTGAGTTCTCTCTCTTACGAATAATGTCCTGGGCCCACCAAGATACCTCAGAAACAGATTTCACAGCCTCTGAAATTAGAGCAGCATACTCAGAGGTTATCACATACATGTATTACATCTTATCTATCTTTCTATGAAAAGATAAGACAAAATTAAGAAGCAAATATTTTCAAGCAAGTATGAACAACAACAATTTATCCAGTAATGCCAACAGGACACTGGAATAGATAACCTCCAGAGGCCTTTCCACTGACACTTCCATAGTTCTAGAAAACATTTATCACAGTACCATAGAATGGTTTGGGCTGGAAGGGACCTCTAAAGGTTGTCTAGTTCAATTTTCCCTGTAGTAAGTAGGGACATCCTCAACTAGATCAGGTTGCCCAGAGCCCTGTCAAGTCTCATTTTGAATATCTCCAGGGATGGGGCCTCAACCACCTCCCTGGGCAACCCATTCCAGTGCTCCACCACCCTTATGATAAGGGATGAAACACTATACAGAGCAATAATTTCCTGGATTTGGAAGCAAACATACAAAAATACCCCACAAGTACTGCTAACCACTAGTCAATATGGCAGGAAGCACAAAAACCATCCTAGAAAATTGAGGTATGTGACCAATACTCTCATGGAATGGGTTGGAAGCAACCTTTTAAGATCATCTAATCCCACTCCTCTGCCATAGTCACTAGTATTTTTTATTAGATCAGGCTGCTCAAAGCCCCATCTGGTCTGGCCTTGAACAAGTGGGACACTGGCAACTTCCATGGGCTGTCTGTTCCAGTGTCTCACCATTCTCATTGTGAAAAAACCAAAACAGAGCTCCCATGTCAGCAGTATAAACAACTTTGCCAAGCAGTTGCTCTACATTTTTATTTCCAATATGTTCTCAGGGACATCTTGATCAAGAAGGAGAAGGGAAATAGAAATCCACTAGAAATGCAAGGGAAGGGAGATTTTTACTCCTGTGCGAGTAGACGGAAGACAAGAATCCACATGTTATTAGCAAGGAGGCTGATGCTGATCAAAGAGCCAGCATCCATAGGTGGAAGCATACTTGCAAGTATCTGGTGGTCAGCACTGCCTGGTCTGGTGTTCTCCAGCAAGTCTCTGAGGAAATGCCTATACCTAAGATACAGAGAGCAGGTTACTTCACAAAAAAGATGCCAGGAACAGTAACATTTCCTATCAGTGACAGAACAACAAACATCACTCCACCAGGCAACCGAGTACACACATCTTACTCTAACCAAGCAGCATTTGGTCACAATTCTTCATTTATCTTCATATTTATTAAATATTTTCTACATTTACAAGTCCTCAGCATTTCCTGGAGACCTGATAAAAGTCACCTCAAAAATTTCTTAAATTCATGAGACATGCAGACCACAGTATCACCAAGGTTGGAAGAAACCTCAAAGATCATGAAGTCCAACCTGTCACCACAGACCTCATGACTAGACCATGGCACCAAGTGCCACGTCCAATCCCCTCTTGAACACCTCCAGGGATGGTGACCCCACCACCTCCCTGGGCAGCACATTCCAATGGCAAACAACTCTCTCAGTGAAGAACTTTCTCCTCACCTCAAGCCTAAACTTCCCCTGGCGCAGCTTGAGACTGTGTCCTCTCATTCTGGTGCTGGTTGCCTGAGAGAAGAGACCAACTCCCTCCTGGCTACAATCCCACTTTAGGTAGTTGTAGACAGCAATGAGGTCTCCCCTAAGCCTCCTCTTCTCCAGGCTAAACAATCCCAGCTCCCTCAGCCTCTCCTCATAGGGCTTGTGCTCAAGGCCTCCCACCATGTTTCTGAGATGGCAACTATATCATAGTCACCCTGGTGGACCAGGACTTCCAGTTCCTCTTGCTCGTTGCCCATACTGTGTGCATTGGTGTACATGCACTTCAGCTGGGCTCCCGACTTCTCAATTAACCTTAATTTGTGTCCCACTCTCTCCTCTTCAGAGGGACTGATTTCCTCACCCACCCCCTTCAGACCTAGTTTAAAGCCCTCTTAATGTGCCTTCAGCAGCAGACAAATTTCTCTTTGAACTACATTTCTTTTATATGATACAAAAGCTACCATTCAGACTTATTTCCTACCCACACAAGGAAATACAGGCAACTCTACAAGAACTAGGAGTTGCCTTTTTCCCCTCCCGTCTCCAGTGTTTACCAGGAAGGATTAGGTTTCTGCAAATTATTTCTCTCTGTAAAGCCAAACGATTTTCAGCATGAAGTGACAAAAGAAATCTCACATGGAACAGATGTATAAACTGCCAGGAGTCGTGTGACCTGTAGCACACGTAAGAGAGTTTCAAAGGAACTTGAATATGAAAGAGCTGATTACTGAAAAAAAAAAAAATAAATCAGACCTTCTGATAAAAGCCCAGCAGTTTTCCAGTCAGCTGGACAGCAACAAATATACTTGTATTTTACAAGTTTAAAGGAACAATCCAAAGAATTACAGTAAAAAGAAAGCTTCCCACTCCCTGTCAAGCTGATTAAAAAGGCTCATAAAGCTACCTGAAAGACTGGGGTACGCTCACTCCCAGTGATTTAAAAAAAAAAGAAAAGAAAGAAAAAGAATACAGAATTAAGCAGGTTGGAAAAGACCTTCAAGATCGAGTCCAACCTATAACCCAATGACATCTAATCAACTAAATCATGGCACTAAGTGCCTCACGTCCACTCTCTTTCTAAACACTTCCAGTGATGGTGACTCCACCACCTCCCTAGGCAGCACATTCCAAAGGCCACTCACTCTGTATAGAACTTCTTCCTAACATCCAGCCTAAACCTCCCCTGGCACAGCTTGAGACTGTGTCCTCTTGTTCTGGTGCTGGTTGCCTGGGAGAAGAGATCAACCCCAACCTGGCTACAACCACCATTCAGGTAGTTGTATACAGCAATAAGGTCTCCCATGAGCCTCCTCTTCTCCAGGCTAAACAACCCCAGCTCCCCCAGCCTCTGCTCACACAGCTATGCTCCAGAATTTTCACCAGCTTTGTTGTCCTTCTCTGGGCATGTTCAAGCAACTCAATATCTTTCTTAAACTGAGGGGTCCAGAACTGGATGCAGTACTCAAGGTGTGCCCTAACCAGTGCTGAGTCCAGGGATAGAATGACCTCCCTGCTCCTGCTGGCCACACTGTTCCTGATACTGGCCAAGATGCCATTGGTCTTCTTGGCCACTGGGGCACACTGCTTCTCAATCTCTCAGATTTGCTAAGAGCATGGTTGAAGAGCAGCTACTTGATATATAGCACCAGCAGCTGGATTCCCAACAAACTACCTATACCGTCTCCCCCAAGAAAAGGCAGACTTTGAATGCACGCAGCACTTCTGCAGTCAGACTGCTTCTTCAGAGAGAAGATGATGCCTCAAGAAGGGAATGCCCCAATTTGTATGAGATCTGTCCAAGCTCAGGCACCTGCTCTAGGCACCAAATCTGAAGAAAGCCCTAGTAAGCAGAGAGGGGAGAAAAGCTCCCCAGCATTTGTTAATCTCATCTGTCTCCAAAACCAACCATCTATAAGACAGCAGAGTCATGATGTTCCAGGTCAGCAACCTTCACAAAAGCAGAACAAGACCATCTCTGGCAGAAAGCACCAGTTCTGCTGCACTTCAGACAGCTTGCTTTTGTTCAGGGCCTGACTTCTGTGGCTTAACAAGATAATAGAAAACCTCCACTTCAGGCACATCTTCACGTCTATTTCATCAATGCTCCAATTCTGTGACACATTATTCAACTCCCTCCCATAGCAACCAAGACACTTCTGTGTTCATTTTTCCCTCTTATACTAACACTCTGAAGACTCTGAATTGCTTACTTACTGGTGCAGCCTCTGCAGGGGTAAAGGAAGCAGATCCTCTAGCTTCCTCCCTTGGAACTGAGGTCGAGTTTCCTGGAGTTTCTTAAACCGTCTGAATGACTTATTTTTCCTCAGTTGCTCCTGTATGCAACAGAAAATGCATATAGCTTTGAGATTCTAGAAAGAAATACATGTTCTGGTCTGCACAACTCTCAAATTTAGAGTTTAGGACTGCAGTGCAAGCATCAACAACCTCAGTGTCAGTGGGCAAGCAATTCCCTGTTTCCAGACCACCCTTTCCCAGCAGGTAATGGAAGCAATACCTTCTTTTCATACACATACAGTGGTGTAGAGCTATGAAGTAGTTTTAAGCTGTACCTTCAAAATTTTCCACAAATCTTGAACAGAAAATGGTAGAATGTAAATAAATCACCATTGGGTGGAAAAGGGAAAATAATGATAGTTCTAAGCAATCCCTTTGGAGAGATACCTACCATAAGAATTAGTTTGGTAAACAATCTTTCTCTCTTTTGGCTTCCTCGCTCTGGGAGATACTAACTGTGCTGTGGTAGCTTCTGCTTGAATTTGGTTGCATTGTTTTGGCTAAGTTCTAACAACTCTCTGCTCTTTCCTTTGTCCCTTTGTGTCTAGGGAGGGAGGCAGGGAGTGGGAAGCTATTAGCAGCTCCCCTGTTTTTTGGCCAGGGGAGTTCTTGTGCTGTTTATAAATTGTGAATACCTGTAAATATCATAAATACTGTACATTCTGTACATATTCATTGCATTTCACTATAGATTGTAATTTTGCTTGCAAATACAGCTTTCTTTGCTTCCAACGTTTTCACCCTTCCACTATGGAAGACACATTGAGATAAAAACATCAGCAGTCCAGAAAAAGGAGGAAAACTGATCACTTGAAATGGAAGAAAAGGGAATGTTTTTTCACAAAATGGAGAAAGAGAGGGAAGAAAGAACATGAAGAATAAATGAGATATTTACCTGCAAGGCTTTATTTGCCTGCTCCAAATTCTCAGCATAGTGGCCATAAAGCTCCAGATTTGGACAGAAATTTTCCAGTCCTGGTCCCAGATTCCCTCTTTCCAGCTGAAGTGAGAGAACACTGTCCACAAGCAAAGATAACTTGTGAGGGGCACATTACTGATGGCATTCTCACAGCACCAGGTTCCCTTTGGTATTGACCTTCCCTTGTCAGTCTCCACCTCACATGCAGTTTCTGTGCCAAATACATGCTTTATGGTCCCAGAGTAAGTGACAGAAAATATCCTTCAAAAATACTGCAGCTTACTGGGTTTAAAACATCATTCAAAGAGCAACTGAGCATGTGGATACATGGATACAGAGCAGCAGTTTCCTAGGTAAACCTGTGAGTGCTATCAAGGCTGGCAGTGCTAGAAGGGAATGCTTCTCTTAAAAGGTGTTAGCTTTATTTCCTACGTTCTTGCTTTCTCATCAGTATGGGGTCCTCCCCATATAGTTAGAATCACATCAGTGTGCTCACTTACTGGCTGGCCAAATATATAGATTCCAGGGGTCCAAATATGGTTTCCAAAACGGCAGGTTTCAGTGTTCCCTTGGCCTTTAAAATTTTCACAAAGAACTAAGCAGGAAAAAGGAGAGAATTTCAATCATGTACAATTATCACATCCCTCAAAGTTTATTTGTGCTACACAAGAGAAACAAGAAGCTTCAGCCTGCGCACTCTTTAGATCAAAAGGATATCAAATATGGTGAATGCCTATCTATTGTCAGATGTAAGTCTTCTTGATAACGTTGAACTTAACTGTAAACATACAGAACAGCGCTGCAACATTGATAATCTGTTTCAGTATTCCTAGAGGTGTGTCTTTCACAACCTCTTTCACGACCTGTCTTTGCCTTGTATGAAACATAGGGGCACAAACATCCCAGGCATCTAAAGGCAAGTGCCTTGTAAAATCAAAACTTGTTTGTGTACAGACCAAAGCCACGGGGCCAAAGCCACAAGCACTGGGTATCACAGAGTAAGTAAAAGAATAAGAACAGTGTCGTTCAGCCCCAGCAGCTGACCCACGCAGCTGGGACGTATCAAAGCCTTGCTCCTGATCCTTCCCTGTGACAACACAATGAAGTACGTGCAGCATGAAACCATCCAGATAACAGAAGGGCCAAAATACGCACTGTGAGCATCAAATCCAACTGCTCCAGGTATTTGTATTCAGTTTCTAGCAGCTCCTTTGCTGTCCTGATGCGCTTTCTCTCCCAGCGAGCCCTCTGCTCTTCCACAGTGTTTTTTCCAACCATGAACAATGAGGACAAGTCGCTCATGATGGCTTCAGGGTACAGAAAAGTAACCAATCTGAAGAGTCAAGAGAGATAGACACACAGCAAAAGAATATCCTATGCTGCAGGGTACGAGTCTGAGCTACAATTTCTATGCTTTACTGTGAAAGAGGGGAAGTCAATTGCTAGCCACTGTTATCAACGTTTTCCTTCTGCGCTCCTAGCTATGGGAACAGGAGGCTTGCATCAACCAGAGGAACACTGTCAGACCACACTGTGAAAGCAAAAGGAGAACATTACAATACATCTATAATCAAGTTTCAGGGGTATGATCCCACTCACAAACCATTGCTTTCTGTGCTTTGACGGACTCTTTGCGCAAAGCTCTCAACAAACCCAAGGAAGTTAGTGCTGCAGGTCAGACTAGAATACAGCTGTATGATTTGTCTTGTAGGGGGAAAGAAAAAGACCACTCTTTCTTGTCTTCCCATGGAGGCTTCTAAGAAGCAGCTGGTATGCATTATCACTTTCTAACAACAGTTTGTGGTTTCAGAGCTGGGAAAGACTGAGCAACTGCGGTGAATCATACTATCCACATATTAACCAGGTTCACTGCTGTTCTTCTCTTCTGCAGTTGTATCATGCTTTTGTTTGCAGAGAAAATATTCTCCCTTTTATCATATTTTCTCAGACAAAGAGGGATGTGTTAGCAGAGCACCAGTTGGATATTGCTCTTCACTTTGATCGAGAAGCAATGCAGGCTGTTGTAGATGTGCCATAGCATGAAATCTGCAGTTTCTCTTGAACCTGAGCTACTGCCACAAAAGTTCTGGTTCCACATGGATAAGCTATGTGAGAAGCCATTACAATGGGCAATGGCTTCAAAATGGAAACTTTATTTAGATGAGACATAAGGAAGAAATTCTTCCCCGTGAGGGTGGTGAGGCACTGGAACAGGATGCCCACAGATCTTGCCCAAATCTGGAAGTCTTCAAAGCCAGACTGGAAGGGGCCTAGAGAAATCTGATCTAGTAGGAGGTGTTCCTGCCCAAGGCCAGGGATTGGAACTAGAAGACCTTGAAGGTCCTTTCCAACCCAAACCAGTCCATGATTCCGTGATTCTACACTAATACAGAAAGATATGTTATTGTAGAGAAGGAAATTTCTCAAATACAGTTTTCTAGAGACATTTCAGATACCTAAATCAACATCTGAAACAAAAGTTACATATCAAATGAGTACCAATACTCAGCAGTAGAAGCAAGAGCTTCTCCAGAGGTTTATCGTATTTGCAAGCCTAACCAAGGCCACATCTTGGTGCACCAGGGCAGACCTCACAACCTCTCTGGATGGAGAGGCAGCACTGCAGGGAATTCTGTACAAGAGCATTAACATACAACTGCAAAGTAGTCACCAATAATAGACTAAAATGTCGCTATTTGCAGAGCAACTTTAGCCAAGGTAAGTTGCAGTCATGATTTTAATTTTGCAGACCAAGTTCTTTTAACAAACAATTAAAAATGGTTTGGGTTGGAAGGACCCTAGATCATCTAGTTCCAAATTCCCTCCCAATGGCAGGGACGCCTTGCACTAGCTCAGGTTGCTCAAAGCCCCATCCAACCTGATCTCGAACAATTCCAGGGAGGGAGCATCCACAGCTTCTCTGGGCAACCGGTTTCAGTGTCTCACCACCCTCACAGTGAAGAACTTCCTCCTTATAGCTAATTAAATCTACCCCTTTTAAAGCCATTACACCCTGTCCTGTCGCAACAGGCCCTGATAAAAGGACGGGCCTCCTTTAACTCTCTCTGGAGCTGCCTTTTCTCCAGGCTGAAGCCAAACTCTCTCTGCCTCTCTTCATAGAAGTGCTCCATCCACAACAACCTTCATAGCTCTGCTCTGGATTCACTCAATCAATATACAACTTTCAAACCAGCTCAAGTCTGTAGGGTCAGAGTTGCCTCATAGACTAGATACTACTTCACCTGCTGGTGACTGAAGCACTCCAGTTTGCTTCTTTTGTCAGAACAAAACCTGTACTTGCTGTACATTTGACTCAGCTATGATGCCCCATTCATAACACCCCCGGCAACACTGACAAATTCTCAATTTTGAACATCCTCCGAAAATGTCCCTTTATTACTACAGCGCGGCCAGCCGGCACGCTTCAGAACCGCTAGCTGCTTCATAGGTCGGCTCCGAGAGGCACACATCTCCTCCACACCTTACCCCTGAGGGCCACGACTGCTGCTCCACAAACCTCAAGTACAACGAGGGCGGTGAAACACCGGAACAGGTTGCCCGGAGATGTGGTGGAGGCCCCACCGCTGGAGACATTCCAGGCCAAACTTGATGGGGCCCTGAGCAACCTAATCTGGTTTAAAATGTCCCTGCTTACGGCCGGAGGGGTGGGCAAGATGACCTTCGAGGGTCCCTTCCAACCCGATGCGTTCTGTGATTCCATGAACCTCAGAGGCCTCAGAGCAGCTCGTAGCTACTTCCCTTCCTGATGCCTGCTTTATGTCGCCCCACACCTGCAGCTGCTTCCACCCGAGGGGCAGCTCGGCATGGATCCGAGGTGTCCCCTAGACCACCACACTGGAGGCAGGAGCTCCAGGAAAGGAACAGGACAGAGCACGGGCAGCACACCCTGTGCCAATGCACCCACTCCCCTTGGGCTCTAGCACGGAGAAAAACCACCCCTCCTACACACCCACCACCCCAAGCCCCTGCCGCCCCTGCCGCCCCTGCCGCCCCTGCCGCCCCTGCCGCCCCTGCCGCCCCTGCCGCCCCTGCCGCCCCTGCCGCCCCTGCCGCCCCTGCCGCCCCTGCCGCCCCTGCCGCCCCTGCCGCCCCTGCCGCCCGTTACCTGCTAGTCGCCGCCGCTCCACTTTCAAACGGTAGCCCCGCCCTGGAGGGCAGGCCGGGGCGGAGCGGGAGTGCGGTCGGGCGGGGCCAGGGAGAGTGGTGGTGGAGAGAGAGGGCTCCACTGTTGGCTCTGGGAGGTTTGTGGCATGGTGTCTGTCGGGGAGCGTGGTCCGCTGGCCGGGGCGGACGGGAACTTGGCGGTACTGGCGAATCTGGATGAGGCGGTGCTGCTGGACGGGCTGCGGGAGCGATTCCTGCGGCAGCAGGTCTACGTGAGTGCTGGGGGCCGGGGCAGGGGGCAGCGGTGGCGGTCGCCAGGCTGACGGACTCTTCGCTCTCCGCCAGACCGACATCGGGGACATCCTCATCGCCATGAACCCCTTCCAGCCCCTGCCGCTATACGGGAGAGAGGTAAGTCCCCGCGGGCCCCGCCGCCCGGGCTCCGCCGCCCCCAGCCCCCTCACCATCGCTTTTTCCCCACCAGGTCTCTGAGAGGTACCGGCACCACGAGAGAGGCACGCTGCCGCCCCACATCTTCGCCGTGGCCAGCCGGGCCTACCACGCCATGCTGGGCCGTGGGGGCTGCCGGCCCCGCAGCCAATGTATCGTTATCAGGTGAGGGTTGCGTGCGGAGCCGGACAGTTGATGGAGTTTAGTGATGGCCAGCGAGCTCTCACTGGACTCTCCCTGCTGAGGGGTCATGAGAATATCAGCTCCAGTGCTGTCGATGGTCAAGCAACACCCAGGTGGTGTTTGCAACGCATCCTTCTTCCCGAATTGCCCTTTTTCCAGACAGGATAGTCTGCAGATGGTGAGCAGAAGCGTGTGGCAAGCAAAGCTGGCTTTTGTGGAGCAGCTAGGCTGATGATGCTGGTGACACAGCTCAGTATGTCAGCTTTGCTTTTTGTAGGAGAAGCTCTTGGAGAAACCATAAAACCCTCTTCTTTGGCAGAAAAGCTGCCAATGTAATTGCTGTGATAAAGGTTGTAAATATTGGAAAGGGCCTCTTTTCCCAAAGTGGAGCTTTCCCAAAGAGCAGGAAAAAGAAAAGCAGAAACTTTTTTGCCCTAAGACCTTTGGAAATCTAATCAGGAAAACTCTTACTGCCCTAGGCAGTTTTGTGCTAGAAGGGAGAAAAATGGGCTCTTGTAACCAAGGAGTGTACCAGTGTCATGAGCATTTTGCTCCATTAAGTCAGTATTGTTCTGCTGAAGTTGTACAGGGTAGCAAATACTGTTGACAAGTAGAGACAATCACAAACTAGCAGAGAAAACCTGAAGCATCATGGAAGAGAAAGCCTCAAAACATTACCTGTCTTTTGTTGGTATTGTAGAGAACAGTTTAAATGCCATGTTAGTTAAAATGTTAATTACTGGCGTGTCTGCATTAATGCTCTTTATATTGGTCTTCTGACAATTTTATCAGTGTTTTCAGTTTGCATGGTGTGGCAATGACCTTGCTGAATCACTGTTGAGTGTTGTGGTAGGACTGAGAGATGGCTTTGAGGGTCTCTTGAGCCCCACTCATTTCTCTAGCCTGCAAGCCGTCAGAGCTTATGCTTTAAATGAAGTGCTTTCAGGAAGCAGTGGCATGCAAATGGAAGAGGTGATGTGGGTAGGGCTGTTAGGAATGGAGAGCAGTCACAGTATTTGTTTAAGGAGATGGAAGACAAGAAATTGTAACTTGTGGGTGTTTGCCAAGAAGTCAGTAGTCTGTTTTCTGCCAGCAGCTTGTGGTTTAAGAGCTGAGAATCTGAACTACTCCTGTGCGTCTTGTAATCCTATTAACTGGTCTCTGTGATGCTGTCACAGAAATCTCTTGAGTTTGTTCTCTGTGGGTGATGATGCAGTCATTAGTAAGGTTACCTATTATAGGCAAAGCTGTATTGGAGCAGAATGAGGAAGTCACTCCTGTTAGACTACAACTGATTGGAACAGCATGTGAATGAACCAGGCTCTACTATTGTTTGTGGCTTCTTTAGTGTCTGCCACTTAGACTGAGGGATCTGGATGATATATTTCAGTGGTTTGTGAATGAGGTGGCTGCTTCAGGTGGCCAATACTCATTACAATCAATTTGTCATGTGCTGCAAACTCCACTGACTCATTTTGTCATCCTGATCCCAGTGGACTTTAGACAGCCTAGGTATACTTGCTGTGGTGCAGTATGTGGTTCTCCCAGAGATGACATCACAAACAGGGGCAGTTAAATACCAACAGGTGGACAGCACTTGCAGGACCTGGTGAAGCTGTTGTGCTTATTGGCTGGTACAAGGACAAGCTTGAACCGTGGAAGTGCTTTAGTAGTGGAAAGAAGTCTCTGGCAACAAAAATGAATTTTGTATACCAAGTAGGGGCCCTGTCTGGATGGCACATTCTCAACTCACAAAATAGTCTTGTCTGTGAATATTTGGATGGTGATGATCCCCTCTCTGCTTGAGATCAGGTATCTGTTATAGTATTTCAGGTATCTGTTATAGTATTTGAGGTGTTTAGCAAGTTAGGACACATACCTGATCCCAAATGCATGATCACTGGAAGCTACAAAGCAGTATAGACACACCCGATGTTCGAAGTGTGGAAATAGACATCTTCTGTAGTTACTGCCTTTTTTTTTTCCTCTATGTCTACAATGAAGTTCTCTGCTGCTACTGTGTTCTCAGTCAAGGACACATTATCTGACTGAGAGTACATTCTCTCTCCTAGGATGGGGGAAGCTGTTCTTTGCAAGTTCTACTTGTTTGCCTTAGGGGTGGAGGCGCTGGGCATGCCTAACGGCAGAGTGACATGCACTACTGCCTCTGTGGGTGTGTGTGCAGCTCTGCGGCTGTGTGTCCATGTTCTCAATCAGCTGGTGCACTTAAGGGTATGATGTGCCTGAGATTTGAGATTGCCACAGTATCTCAAGATCAGAACTCAGTTGTGGATATGAAATGGGTAGGGCAGATGTCTTTGAAAAAAAGAGGAAGTTGTTGACTCCAGCATGTTTAGGAGAGTCCTTGTATTGGGTCACTTTGTTTTCCACAAGTTAGGTACATTTTTTCTTGGGAAGCAGAGCCAATGGCCTGTCTGGGTGCATCACATCCTGAAGTGATGAAATGGAATGTAACAGTACTCCTTTGCAGATGGGGAAAAATTCCCCTGAGAAGGGATCAGGTCTTTGTGAGACCTGCTGTGTGACACTGGTGTGAGGCTGTTCTCATACATGTGGTTAGCTGAGAAGTTGTGGAACTCTTGGACAGGAGAACACTCTCAGGTGATGGGGCACTTGTACTTTGCAACTGCTGGAAACTCCTTTACTTTTCTTGGCAGTGGAGAGAGTGGTGCAGGGAAAACAGAGAGTGCGAAGCTGTTGTTGCAGCACATAATGAACCTATGCAAAGGCAACTCACAGCTGGAGCAGCAGATCCTTCAGGTAGGTCATTACAGGATGGTGCTTGAAGATGCAGAAGCAACACTGCTGCAAGAGAACTTGTGTTAGGCTCAGAAGCCTGCTTATGAATCACTACTGGAATTTAGGGAGCAACACATAAGACATAAGAAAGTAGTGGGTAAGGATGGTGAAACAGCTGACCACAAATTAGAATGGCTGGTAGATCAGTCATTCTGTTTGCTAGGAATGTGGTGGTATCTTAAATGGTAAAAAAGATTTGCAGTAAGTTTTCATGTTCTGTGACAAGGGACTAGGGTAATTTTTCCTAATAATTTCCTGTTTGAGGTAAGACAAGGACTTTCATTAGAAAAATGAAATCTTGCTTTGATGGTACCCAGGGATGGAGAATCCCCACAGCAATCACTCACCTTTCCTGGGCACCTCTCCTTGATACTTACTCTCAGGCACATACCCACTAACTTCATATTTGCTGTTTTCATATACTTTTGCTAGCTGTTTTTGAAACATTTCTCTCCTTGATGTGAACTATTAGCACTTTAATTCCCCAAGGAGTTGTAAGGGTTTTTGAGCAAATCACACGTTACCCTTTAATGTGATAGATTAAATGGAGTGAGTTCTTGGACCACTTTGTTTTAAAGTCATATGTTTTCAGGTTTCCTATAAAGCCAGAGACATCTTTCTGTGTGCTGCAGATTAACTTTGACTGGACAGGAAGTGCCCACCAAAGCTGCTCCATCACTCACCCTCCTTTAACTGTACAGGGAGAGAAAAATATGACAGAGGACTTATAGGTTGAAATAAGGTGATTACTCAGCAATTACTGTCACAGGCAAAACAGACTTGATTTGGGGAAAAATGATTTAATTTATTGACATCATCAGAGAAGGGTAATGAAAATAAGAACAAATTAATAAACCTTCCCCTCTCCCCTCCCTACTTCCCAGGTTCAACTTCACTGATTACACTACCTCCTCCCTGGCAATGGCACAGGAGGACAGAGAGTGGATGTTGCAGTCAGTTCATTACATGATGTCTCTGCTGCTCCTTCCTCCTCACACTCTTTCCCTGTTCCAGTATAGGGTCACTCCCATGGAAGATAGAACTCCACAGATTTCTTCAGTGTGGGTCCTTTTCACAAGCTGCAGTTTTTCACAAACTGCGCCAGTGTGGGTCCCTTCTGTGGGGTGTAGTTGTTCAGGAACATACTGCTCCAGCACAAGTCCTGCCAGTAAACCTGCTCCAGCATGGGCTCCTCTCTCTCCGTTGGTCCACATGTCCTTCCAGAAGCCAAGCTGGGCCTCCCAGTTCACAGCCTCCTTCAGGTATCCACCTGCTCTGACATGGGGTCCTCCACAGGTTGCAGGTGGATGTCTGTTGTTAACCTCTGTGGGCTGTGGTGGACAGCTTGTCTCACCATGGTCTTCACCACAGGCTGCAAGGGGAATCTCTGCTCTGGCACTTGAAGCATCTCCTGCTCCTCCTTCATCACTGACCTGGGTGTCTGCAGCACTGTTACTCTCACATGTTCTCACTCCTCTTGTGGAGGGCTTTTTCCCCCACTTCTTAACTATATTATGCTAAAGATGTTGCCACTATCACTGATTGGCTCAGCCTTGGCCAATGGCAGGTCAATCTTGGAGCCATCTGGCATTGGCTCTATCAAGTACAGAGAAAGCTTCTAGCAGCTTCTCACAGAAGTTAGCCCTGTAGACCCCCACTCCCAGAACATTGCTACACAAGCCTAATACACTGTGCCATGCTTTGGCTCTGGAGTGACATACTTCAGCGTTTGTTCTGATTTGATCTGATCCGTGGTAGATCTGAGGTGAATGCCTGTGCTCTTCTGTGAGAACATGGCATTGCTATGCCTGCTGGCTGCACTGAGAGCTGGCTTGGGCTGCACTGCCAAGCTGCTTCTGAGCTGAGCAGGTTAACAGAGCAGGATAGCTCCACACAGTGCCTGGAGCGAGCCTTCAGATCTTCCACTGGAAACAAAGTTCATTTCAGTCTGGGTGAGCTGTCCTTGGAAAGCCTTGAGGTGGTGGTAAGGAAATAATAGGCATCTTGTTTGATTCCCCTAGGTATATTCAAGGACTGTCAGCTCTTCTGGGCTTACAGTGTCATGTTGTAAATCTGTGTTCGACAAGCTACCCAGCATGTACCCAAAGCATCATTCCTGCAGTCAGCAGACATTCTTTGCCCTAAGTCATATCAGCCTGTTTGCATCCAGTTTACCAAGACAGCCTGATTTTACTTCTAGTTTCTTTATAATTCACTGTCCTGAGCCTTAATGGTATCTACAAATTTCAGTAGTTATCATACTTACGTTCACTGAGTGCCTTATTGTTACAGACTCATGGAACAGTTTGGGTTGGAAGCCATCTTAAAGGTCATCTGTCTCCAACTCTTGTGCCATGGGCAGGGACATCTTTGACTAGATAAAGGTTCTCACAGCTCTGTCCAATCTGACCTTGCACAGTTCCAGGGATGGAGCATCTGAAACTTCTCTGGGCAGCTTGTTCCAGTGCCTCTGCACCCTCATAGTGAAGAATTTATTTCTTATATCTAATCTTTCAATGGAAAAGCCATTGCCACTTGTCCTATCACTACATGCCCTTGAGAAGAGTCCTACTTCAGCTTTCTTGTAGACCCCCTTTAAGTACCAGAAAGCTGCACTAACGTGTTTACAATGTTGCAGTCATTAATTAGTGATTGGATGTTTTGTGGAAGTCTCTTGTTGAAGTCTCTTTTAACAAATTATTCAGTCAGCTTACTGAGATAAAATAAGTTTAATTATGCTTATTTTCAGTAGCATCATGCTGCTTAGTCTTTGCTGTATTTGCCTCTTTCAGTTCCTGTATGATAAAATAAGTGCTCTTTGATACTCCTGGAGGGGGTTCGCCATTCCAGCTGAATGCTAAAATGGAAAAGCTTAGCTTTAGAATTTACTAAGTAGTTTAGATTGGATCTCTGAATTTGGAGAGTGTTCATTCTGCTTGCTCACTTGTTTTAGGTAAATCCATTGCTTGAAGCTTTTGGCAATGCCCAGACAGTGATGAATGACAACAGCAGCCGCTTTGGAAAATACTTACAGCTGCGTTTCCAGAAAAATACAGGTGAAGCCCAGGGCAGATGGTTAAGCACTGGAGGGTTTGAATCAGGTAGCCAGGACTTGTGGAGGGTGTATTTTTGATGCTTGACACCCTGTGAGGATGTGTGTGCAATTAAGTAACATCTTCTGGCAACCACAGCCTGGGTTTGGACAGCACTGAGTACTGTAAGTATATTGCGGTAACAGTGAAGTGGTGGTACTAGTAATACTCTGGTGCCAGAAACCTTGGTTGCTGCTAAAAGGAGGTGAGCAGACATCTCCTAACATGATAGGAAGCATGGAGAAGCCCATTTCCAGGATGCAGGGCAGCCTAGAGAGTGTTGCATACAAGAAAGTTACTTTAGACAGTTCTATATGCCTGTCACCAAATAGGAGATGCATAACAGTTCAGTCAGATTCAAGTGCAAAATTTACCCTGTCACCTTCTTGTGTGCAGTGCAAGGTGCAAAGCTGAGTGAATATCTTCTAGAGAAGTCACGGGTAGTGCAACAAGATACTGGGGAGAGGAATTTCCATATATTCTACTACATGTTTGCTGGACTCTCTTCAGAGGAAAAGGAGATTTATGGGCTATTGGATCCTTCACTTTACAGGTAAAGATAAATCTTAGTTTAGTCTTCATGATGTGGAGTGGAGGGCAAAGCAGCATGATGGAGCCTATGGCTCTGCTCTGTGGCTGCCCTGTGGTGTGTGGTACAGGTAAATAAATGAATGGAACGTGTAGTGGGATCTGAATGGAGCTACATGAAGAGATCTTGTGGGTCATCATGGAGGCTAGGAAGTCTGAAATCTCTTCTTGCAGAATTGCCTTGGAGGATTATCCCTTTCATGTCTCCACTGCTGCTGATCTGCTTTGTTCCTTTGGTGTAGGAGTGACTTGCTGTGCTGATTTTGTGATGGTTTTGTATGGGATGTACACTTTCTCAGGTACATAAGTGGACAATATGGCACACAGGAAGTAGCACAGCGCTGGAAGCACAAATACCAAGAGGTGTGCAATGCCCTTGACATGGTGGGCTTCCAAGAGCAGGTCAGTTCTGGAGTTAATTTCCATCTATGCTTCCTGCAGGCACAGACTTTATTCCTGGCTCCAGTTTGGGGCTCAGTCCTGTTTCTGTCCTCTGGATTTTCCGTGTTACTTCCAAACCACCTGAGTCTGTCAGACTTTGTGTAGAGCTTCTTTCCACACGCTGCCTGTGCCCTTCCTTCACCTTTCCATCTTCTGAGGCTTTTGTGTTATAGGTTACATGCTGAGAGGTTTTCAGTCTCCTTTCTTTTGTGTTTTAGGAGCAAGTGGACATGCAGGCTATCTTGTCTGGTGTGTTGTCTCTGGGCAATGTGACCTTTGTCGCTGAGGAAAGCAATGGATCTGTAAAAGTGAGTGAATCCTCCCAGGGATGGCTGAAAGCTGCAGCGGTGAGTCACATGAACAGCTTAAAGAAACATTACAGATATGATGCCAATTCCCACTGGTAGTGTGACTGCAGGAGCTAATCCTGCCAGAGATGGCAGCAGACATTTCTTCCTCAGAGTATGAAGGCTTTTGAAGAACAAGGAGTTTTTTCCAGAAATGTACAGTATGACTTCATGACTGTGTGTGGGTTTGCTGCTATTCACTCCCCAAAAGACACTTCCCAGCTCCTATTTCTGAAGTATCTAGAGCTGGTGTCTTGTACATAGCTGTATCACACATGCCTTGTTGATTTTGTACATTACAAGCTTTTTAAATTTAAATGTTTTCTGTTATTAAGTGGTGACACTAAGATGGACAGGAGTCTTGATCTGCTTGGGGGTGACAAGGCTCTACAGAAGTATCTGAATAGGCTGGATATGTGCACTGAGGCCAGCTGTATGAGATTGAACAAGGCCAAGTGCTGGCATCTGCACTTGGGTCACACCAACCCCATACAATACTACAGGCTTGGGGCAGAGTGCCTGAAAAACTGCCTGGCAAAAAAGGACCCGGGAATGTTGGCTGACAGCTGCTGAATGTGAGCCAGCAGTGTGCTCGGGTGGCCAAGAAGGCATCCTGACCTGTATTTGGAATAGTGTGGCCAGTAAGAGTAGGAGTAGGATTGTACCCCTGTATTTTGCACCAGTGGGGCTGTACCTCAATAACTATATTCAGTTTTGGGCCCCTCACTACAAGATAGATATTGAGGTGCTGGAGTGCTGGAGTCCAGAGAAGGGCAGTGAAGCTGGTGAAGAGCTTGGAGAACAAGTCTTCTGAGGAGTGGCTGAGGGAATGGGGTTTTTCAGACTGGAGAAAAGGAGGCTTGGGAGGCTTTCTTGCTCTCCACAGCTACCTGAAAAGAGGTGGATGTTGGTCTGTTCTCCCAAGTCTTTTTATTTTTATAGAATCATAGAATGGTAGGGGCTCGGAAGGAATCTCTGGGGATGATGTAGTCCAACCCCACCAGCAGACATGCCTAAATCAGGTTGCAGAGGAACACATCCAGGTGGGTTTTGAAAGCCTTCAGAGAAGGAGACTCTGCAGGCTCCCTGGGAAACCTGTTCCACCCTCGAAGTCACTAAGTTTCTCCCTAAGCTCAAGTGAAATCTTCTGTGTTTTATTTTATTCCCATTGTTCCTTGTTCAATCACTGGCCACCATCATCCTTATGATCTCCACTCTTTAGATATTTATATGCATTATAAGATCCCCTCTCAGTTTTCTTTATTTCGGGCTCAAGAGCCCCAGATCTCTCACCATCTCCTTGTAAGAGAAATGATCCACTCCCCTTGTCATTCTCATGGCCTGTTGGACTCTCTCCAGTAGGTGCCTGCCTTTCCTGAACTGGGGAGCCCATAACTGAACACAATAGTCCAGGTGTAACCTCACTAGGGCAAATTAGAGGGGGAGAAGAATCTCCCTCTACCTACTGACCCCACTCTTAATGCACCCCAGAAGATCATTTGCCTTCTTGGCCACAAGGGCCCATTGGTGGCTTATGATGAACTTCTTGTTCACCAGCACTCACAGGTTTTTGTCTGCAGAGCTGCTTTCCAGCAGCTCAACCCCTAACGTGTACTGATACATGGGTTTACTCCTCTCCAGGTGCAGTACTCTATACTTGCCCTAGTTGAACTTCATGAGGTTCACCTCTGCCCACCTGTCCAGCCTGTGCAGGTCTTGCTGAATGGCAGCACAGCCTTCTGGTTTGTCAGCCACTCCTCCCAGTTTTGTCATCAGCACATTTGCTGAGAGCACACTCCATCCATTCATCCAGGTCGTTGATGAATATGTTGAACAAGACTCAACATATTACTGACCCCTGGGGAATGCCACTAGCCACAGCCTCCAACTAGACCCTGCACCATTGATCACAGCCCTCTTGTGTTCTATCATTCAGCCAGTTCTCAATCCACCTCTCTGTCCAATCATCTAACCCATGCTTTCTGAGCTTCCTTACAGTGATGTTGTGGGAGACAGTGTCAAAGCCTTGCTGAAGTCAAGGTAACCAACATCCACTGCTCTTTCCTCATCTGCTCGGGTGGTTGTAACATAACAGAAGACAATCAGATTGGTCAAACATGGTTTTCCCTTTTTGAATCCATGCTGACTACTCCGGATAATCTTTTCCTCCATGTACTTGGAGATGACCTCCAAAATGAGTTATTCCGTCACCTTTCCAGGGATGCAGTGGAGGCTGTCTAGCCTGTAATTTCCAGAGTCCTTCTTCTTGCCCTTTTTGAAGACTGGAGTGACATTGGTTTCCTCCAGTCCTCACGCACCTTTCCTGTTCTCCATGACCTTTCAAAAATGATAGAGAAGTTTAGCAGTAGCCTTAGCCAGCATTTGGGGGTGCCTCCCATTGGGGACCACGGATTTGTGGGTGTCCAGCTTCTCTAGGTGATCTCTAACCCAGTCCTTCCTGATGAAGGGAAAGTCTTCCTGAGCTCAGTGACCATCTCATGGTCACTGCAACCAAGATTGTCCTCAACCTTCACATCCCTGACCAGACAGACCTTTTGTTCATTTGCACAAGGTCCAGCAGTGCATATCTTCTCATAGGGTCCTCCACCACCTCTGTCAAAAACTTACAATCAATGCACTGCAGGAACATCCTGGGCTGTTTGTGCCTCGCTGTGCTGTCTTTCCAGCAAATATCAGGGTGGTTGAAGTCCCCCATGATAATCAGGGCATGTGATTGTGCAGTTACTTTAAGATGGCTGTAGTAGGCCTCATTAATTTCCTCTTCCTGATCAGGTGACCTGCAGCAAATACCTGCTACAATGTCAGTTGTCCCTTAATTCTTACCCACACGTTTTAAACTCGTTCTTCTTCCCACACTAGGCAGAGCTCAATGCATTCCAGTTGCTCTCTCACATTCTGACCTGCTTGAAAACCCAGTAGTCTTGTGGTTTGGTTTGTTGGTTTGTTTTTTTTCCTCCCTAATCTCTTTCTATGTATTTCCTTCCTATACACTACATCTGTTCAACAGCCAACTTATTTTCATCTTGTTTCTTAAAGTCATCTTGGTTTTTTTCCCCACATGAGGGGAATTCCTGTTAAAGTGATCACTGAGGGGTTCAGTTGTGTCCAAGTTCCTTTTGTTTCCTGTCTCACGTGGATTTGTGTGACTGATGTTTGCTGTAGCTCAGTCATTTCAGCACCTGCACAGGTACCTCTGTGTGGTGCTGTTTAATAAGTCAATAAAACCACTCAGCAGGGAGTGTGGCTCCCAGTGAGGGTGAAGGGTGGCAGCAAAACAAAGTAATCCAGACAGAGTGAGTGCAAGAGTGAACTCGGTCACTGCAAGGGTAATGCAGATCTCAGAGCCCACCTCTGACCCCAGTGCGGTGAGGTGTTATCAGTAATATGTACCTTACATCAGAGGTCGAAGGCCTTTGTCTGAGTCATGAGCCAGTTACACTGGGTGTCACACAGATGCAAGGAGATACAATCCCTGCAAGTAGAATAAGGGTTTACTATTGCCTGTCCTCATCTGTTTCCTCTTTCCCAGGGTCAGTTTGGAGTCCAGGAGGATGAACTGTTGAAATGCCTTGTTTGTACAATGTCGGTGACCCGAGGCGAGCAGATTCAGCGTTTTCACACCCAGCAGCAGGCGGAAGGTAGGAAACGGTGAATTGCAGTTGTGCTGGCTAGAAAAACTGACCCATATTCCATGAAAGGGTATCCCCACACATGTGCAGCTTATTGGGAACAAAGATGCCTGTCTGTGCCTATTCATTCCTCTTGCACAGAGGCAAATATATCAATGTTTATCTCTTCAGTCCTTCACTGACATTTAGGACCGTGAATGCTGCTGTTTGATCTCCAGGAGACTGTAGAGATTAAATAAATAAACCAAGGCATTCACTTTGCTTTCTATCTCAGTACAACCTAGAAGGAAAATGTGGGTATTTGTACAAAAGAGGAGGAGGCACCTGTTGTAATGTAGAAAGTGTGCGGAGCTTTAGGTGGTAGCTGGAGAAATAAATAAGAGAGTCAGTGAGATAGCACATTATCAGAGAAGAAGTGAGCTGAAAGAGGTTAAAGGAGAGTATGTTAAAGTAGTGAGTGCAAGGTGTTATCTTCTGTTTCAATAGAAAATAAAATAATTGAAGATAATCTGCATGAAAAGATGCCATTAAAATAAAAGATTTTTAAAATAAAATTGAAAGGCATGAAATCCCAGGATTCCTGCATGACTGCTTGAAATAAATGAAAGAAAAAAAGAAGGAAAAAAAAAAAGAAAGAAAATGAAAGAAAATGGGAAATTAGGTAGTTCTGTTTCCCAAGTATCTTCTCTTGCATCTCTCTAGACAATAAAATCCCCATCTCCCTCGTGCAGTAGGTCCTGCTAATTTGATTTCCTTCTTAAAATGTCAGCATGTTTTCCATAAGCTGTATCCTTCTCTTACTCATGGTGTTTAAACACTTAGCAGCTATGGGCTAGAGAAACAACCCTCCAGCTTTCCGAGTACAACTTGGAACCTCTTCCTTGGTTTAGCATAGAGGGGGTCCATCCTCAGTAGACCTGCAGAGGGTAAATGCAAGTCTCTGGTTACTCTAAAAAGTGGGTGGACTGTTTTGGAAATGGGATTTTCCATTTTGGATGATGTCCCCAACTATGGCATATCCAATCTTGTAGGAAGACGGTAAAAATTTCATAATGAAGGAGCTCAGTGTGATTGTGCAAAGGGCCAGGTCAATCTGACATACCTTTTTCTTTTTTTTTTTTTTTTCTTTCTTTTTGAAAAAAATCTTTAAATAGGTTCATCAACCACTAGACATTGTTGTTAGAGATGAATGTATTGAATTGTATGTTACGTTCCAAGCTCTCCTTGGAGCCCTTCAGTGAGCTGCTGTTGTTCTCTCTGTACAGATGCTCGTGACTCTGTTGCAAAGGTGGCATATAGCCGATTATTTGGCTGGATTGTTTGCAAGATCAATGAACTGCTGGCTGAGAATGTGGATCCTGAGGTGGAACTGAGGGAGATAGGTGAGTTCCACCTGCTTTGCTCCTCTTATTTCCACAACAAAGGAAAGACACAATATGAGATTTCACATAGATTGTTTGCAGGGATCCATTATCAAAGACAATGATCATGCTGGAGATACTAGTTAGCAAATGAAATCTACAGGGCCTTGGCCAACTCACAGCAGCTGGTTGGTCTGAAGCAAGTGTGAGGCTGTAGTTCCGGGGTACTTTGGCTCCAAGGGCAGTTATGGGAGAGGTGCTAACTTGTCTGGGGCTTCCCTGTGCCACAAGAGCTTGGTGATGGGGAATTTAATTGTGTGTTGGGATACAGGGCAACCTGCAAGGATGGTCTGCAGGCTCCATGATGTGCTTCTCTTCCCACTTCTAGGCATCTTGGATATTTTTGGGTTTGAAAACTTTGCAGTGAATCGTTTTGAACAGCTTTGCATAAACTTGGCCAATGAGCAGCTGCAGCACTTCTTCAACCATGTAAGTTTGCTGTGGGTGATCTCATCTTGTGTGGCAGAAAACACAGAGCACTGATATACATGGCATATGAAGAAATATCTGGGGAAAATGAGGTCAGTTGTCTGGAAGGACAGAAATGGTGATTTTCAAAGCAGGGCAGAATCATAGAGTTTTGGTTGGAAAAGACTCAAAGATCATTGAGTGCAACCATTAATGTAATGGCACCGTGGCTATTAAACCACGTCCCAAAATGCTATGTCCACATGTTTCTTGAACACCTCCAGGGAGAGTGACTCCACCACCTCCCCACATAACTCATTCCAATGCCTGACCACTATTTCCATAAAGAAATGTTTCGTGATATCTAATCTAAAGCTCCTCAGACACAATTTGAGGCCATTTGCTCTCATCCTGATCACCTGATACCAGAGAGAGGGGATTGACCTCCATCTCACTATAACATCCTTTCAGGTAGTTGTAGAGAGCAATAATGTCTTTCCTCAGCCTCCTCTTCTCCGTATTACACAATCCCAGTTCCCTCAGCTATTCCTCATAAGATCTGTTCTCCAGACCCTTCACCAGCTTTGTTGCCCTTTTCTGGTCATGCTCCAGCAACTCAATGTCATTCTTATAGTGAGGGCCCCAAAACTGAAAACTGTATTCAAAGCTTGGCCTTAGCAGTTCTGAGTACCAGAACATGATCACTTCCCTACTCCTGCTGACCATACTGTTCCTGATGCAGGCCAGGATACTGTTGGCTTTCTTGGCCATCGCTGGCTCTTGTTCAGCCAGCTGTTGACCAACACCCTCAGGTCCTTTTCTGCCAGGCAAATTTCCAGCCACTCTGCTCCAAGCCTGTAGTATTGCATGGGGTTGGTGTGACCCACATGCAGGACCTGGCACTTAGCTGTGTTAAACCTCATGCAACTGACCTTGTCACATTGATACAGCCTGTCTAGAGCTCTTTGCAGAGCCTTCCGACCTTCAAGAAGACCAACACTCCCACCCAGTTTAGTGTCATCAGCAAACTTGCTGAGGGAGCACTCAGTTCCCTTGTCCAGACCATTGATAAAGATATTAGAGAGAAGGGGCCTCAGTACTGAGCCCTGGGGAACATCACTTGTGTCTGACTGCTAACTGGGTTTAACTCCATTCTCCACTATTGTTTGGGCCTGGCCATCCATCCAGTTCTTAACCCAGTGAAATATCCACCCATCCAAGCCATGAACAGCCAGTAACTCCAGGAGAATGCTGTGGAAGACTGTGTCAAAGACTCTACTGAAGTCCAGGTGAACAACATCCACAGCATTCATCCACTAAGTGAGTCACCTTGCCATAGAAGGAAATCAGGTTTGTTAAGCAGGACCTGCCCTTCATGAACCCATGCTGACTGGGCCTTGTCACCTGGTTGCCCTGCACATGCTGCATAATGGCATTCAAGATGACCTCTCCTGATCCTCCTTCCAGCCCTTCCT
Organism: Melanerpes aurifrons; assembly: GCA_011125475.1. NCBI lineage: Eukaryota > Metazoa > Chordata > Aves > Piciformes > Picidae > Melanerpes > Melanerpes aurifrons. The sequence goes on from WWNC01000003.1 coordinate 25,444,738, forward strand.
GTAGATGGGCATCACATTTGCCAATCTCCAGTTAGCTGAGACCTCCCCAGTTAGGGCTACTGGTAAATGATGGTGAGCACTTCTGCAAGCTGTCTGTGTATGCCATCCATCCCTATAGATTTCTGTATATTTAAGTGGTGCAGCAGTTTGCTAACCATCTCCTCTTGGACCATGGGAAGGGGTTTCATTCTGTTCCCCATCCCTATCTTCCAGCTCAGGGGCCTGGGTAAAACCATCCAACAATTGGTCTTATACTGAAGACTGAGGCAAAGAAGGCATTGAGTACTTCAGCCTTTTCTCATTCTTGACCACTGCGTTCCTCCCTGCATCTAAAAAATGATAGAGATTCTCCTTAGTCCTCCTTTTGTTGTTAATATATTTGTGGAAGCATTTCTTTTTAACACCAATCTTCTTTGCTGTGAAAGGGTAGCCACTGGGGCAGGGAAGGAAGAAACACAAGGGTCAAGCAGTAAGCAAAGCTAGCAGAGCATGGATACATGCATTCTGAGAAGTATTCCTGCTTTAGGTGCTAACATCAGCAAGTGACAGCCTGACAGATGAACATGCAGAACAGCAGTTCTGAGTGGGAAGAAATATATTCAGAGTTGTTTGGCCAAGTCTGCTGGGTGCTCCAACCTCTTTTTTCCTCTGTTTCAGCACATTTTCCAGCTTGAGCAGGCTGCCTATAAGGAAGAAGAGCTACCCTGGGAGACTATCCCTTTTAACAATAATGAACCTGTTCTGGTGAGTGAGATTGACAGATAATTGCTCCATCCAGCCAAGAGAGGAAGTCTTGCTCTTGCTATCATTGGATGGAGATGCAATTGGGGAGGACCTCTGCAAAGGGTGATGAAAATGAAAGTGGATGCACTGGGGTACTTGAGTTTAATCTGTAATGTGTGTCTTTTCCCTGCAGAATCTGCTTCTGGCCAAGCCACTTGGGCTCCTGTCCCTTCTAGATGAGCAAAGTGCATTCCCTCAGGTCTGTATGAGATAAAGGGCAAAGAAGATAGTGTGGGAAAATGTATCTGGGTTGCACAATGAGCTCTTACGTTGGAGAGTGACTTTAAAGAGCAGGATGAGCAAAAGTGTCCACATGTGTGACTGATGAGGTAAGATAGACAGATCAAGGATGCTCTAATGGTATTGGCATTCCAGTAGATAGTCAGAGAGTACAGCATAAACTGCTGCATTGCCATGGCCTCTTCCAGCACTTTTCCTTTGCTTCCATGTGCCCTGATCAGATCTCTGTTGCAGCCTTATTGTTTGATTATGAAATCTTCTTCCTTACAGGCCACTGATAAGACATTTGTGGATAAATTAAATAGCAGCTTCAAGGGGAATTTGTACTTCCAGCCAGGACGAGGTCATGTTTTGGGCTTCAGCATCGTTCACTATGCTGGGAAAGTATGTAACTGTTTGCAGGAAGAATACTGTTTTAACATATGTAAGATGGGGGAAATGTGTTGCTTGACAAATGATTTAGATATTAAGGAGTATATGGTCCAATGAGAGAAATGATATGTTTCCAGGGAGTTACCTTCTCAGTTTCCTGGGATTTCTGTAGTAGGACCTCTGAGGAAAGTGAGCCTACCTCTAGGAAGCACTGGGTATTAGCAGAATCTGCTCTAGTCATCATCCTTCTGTTGGACCTCTAGTCTTAAAAATGTCCTTTATAAAATGAAAGCTCTATATCCCCTGTACAGCCCCAGAGGACAGTCTAACATTTTTGCCTTTACCTGTGGGGTTTTAAAGCACAGTCACTGTTTTTTTGCAAGCACTGAGGAACACAGTGAGAACAGCCAGGTAGTTTTGGCCCAAGTATGTTGAATTGATTTGAGATAATTTTTTTTTGAAGAGAAGTGGGCATGACAGTTCATGTCCCTGTAGTATGCAGTCTAATAATCTAATGTAACTATTATTGACTAAATTATCACTGGTGACATTCTTTATTACAAAAATTAACACCTAAAATAGAAAGAAATGCTAGGCTAGAGATGAGAAAGGGAGCAAGAGACACAAGGGAATGCATAACAACAGGATGGAAGCCTATTCAATGGGAGCAGGAGGAAGAAAGGAAAAGAGTGAAGCATGAACCAAACATAAATGAAACATCATAATTGAAGAAAGGAGAACAAGAAAAGGTGGATATCTCGACATTGTGCTGCATTCTTGTGGTTCTAATGCCTCGGTGTCATCTGCACAGTTCTGTTCCTCAGGAGATGTGTCTAAGTTGGGTCCATATGCATCTACAGAATTCATGTGCGGGCCTGTGTAGGGAGTTCACAAGTAGGAAGGTGTACATCGAGTTGCTACTGGCAAGCTGTGAAGGTGGCTTTCGCAGCAAGCATGTGAGCACTGCTGGCCACGGTGACCTGCTGCCCTTTCCCCTAGGTACAGTATACTGCTGGAGGCTTTCTAGAGAAGAACAGGGACACCTTGCCAGCCAGCATCCGTGGACTTTTCATCAACAGCATCACCCCCTTGCTCAGCATGCTGTTCACAGGCAAGTCCCTCAGCTATGATAGGGATCCCACAGGAATCAAGGCTCACCTTGGCAAAAGTTAAGCGTGGGGACAAGGCTCATGTGCCATGAATGTGTTTCACAGCTGGCAGCCTCAGGAGACTATGGGAAGGCTGCAGCCTGGAGTGGGGTTGCTGGCACATACTGAGTTGTCAGAGCTGTTTGTTCCCTTGTGGAAGCAAGGCAGGTTGTATCCTCTTCCAGAGAACTATCCACTGCTCAGATCACTGCTCAGAGATCACATAGTCTGCCATCTCCCGGGCCAGTGCAGGACCGTCTCTGCTGGTTCTTTGTATATGCTATGTTTTTGCCTAGAAACAAATCTGGACAAGGTCATAGCTTCTATCTGTTTGCAACAAAGATAATGTGCTGTAAAGCCACAAATGACAAGTCTAGATTTTATCTTTTTCAAAGATTTTATTTTTCAGGTACAACCTGTAGAAAAACCTATGAGGTTGTGCATTATTTCTCTCCCACCACTACACTTTATTTTTCCAGTTTTTGATTAGCCTCAGAGCCTCCAAGGTTTTTTTGAAAGTAAACATTCGAAGAAAGGTCAGGTGGGTGCATCCTTGGAATTTCTCTGACTGAGCATAGGCTTCTGGTGCTGAATTTTATTCTTTTTTCGTCTTGTTCAGTCCGTGACACTTTCTGGCACTTCCAAGTAACTGATTAATTTAATTTCTATTCTCCATTGTGTTTGTCAATGCTTTTGCTCAGGAGTATCTTTATTCATTACCCCTTCCACACTGTTACTGAAGACATTTAGTCTAGTTCCAACTGTTTGAAAGTTCATAAAAAGCAGAGGGAACCTGTTCTCAGATTGGTTGTCGAGTCCTTGGCAGCTGGTTCTAGGTGGCCTTGCTGAGTGAGCAGTTTGGCCCAGATGACCTCCAGGGGTCGCTTCTAACCTCAGCTGTTCTGTGATTCACATGAGACCCTGGCGTCAAGGTATGCAAGGCAGTCATTGGATCCTTTCTTTGTAATTTTCTATATTGACTGTTTTAGGTGAGCTTCCCATTTGCTATCTGTACTTTTTTATTCTGTATTGTTAGATGTCCATTGATGATCAGAGGACTAGAGCACGTCTCCTGTGAAGACAGGCTGAAAGTATTTGGACTGTTCAGCCTGAGGAAGAGAAGTCTCTAGGGAAACCTTGTAGCTGTATTTCAGTATCTGAAGGGGACCTACAGGAAGGCTGGAGAAAGACTATTTAGAAGGTCTTGTAGCAACAGAACAAGGAACAATGTTTTTAAACCAGAGCAGGGCAGATTTAGGTTGGACATAAGGAGGAAGTTCTTTACAATGAGAGTGGTAAAATACTGGAACAGATTGCTCATGGATGTGATTGAAGCCTCATCCCTGGAGACATTCAAGATTAGACTTAACGTGGCTCTGGGCAGCCTGGCCTAGTTAGAGGTATCCCTGCATATTGCAGGACAGTTGGACAAGGTGACCTTTGAGGGTCCTTCCCAACCTGATGCAATCTGTGAATCTGTGAATATTTATTTTGAAGGTCTCTTAAGGGTTGTTCAATAACCAGATTGCCTTGTCTCCTTAGCATGAGAAAATAATATTGTTTGTGTTGTATGATTCATATATTTGCATTTTCTTCTCCCTTTCTTTATCTCTTTCCTTCTGTTTCCCATGGTAAACCCTACAACCCTGTGTGTGCTTCAGTTTTTGTAGGGAGACTTGTGTGTGAAGTGAGATTTGACTGTTTAGATGTTGTTGATTGCCATAAAGGTACAAAATTAACTTCTCTGTTCTTCCAGCCACTGTCTCCAGGACAGGGACACTGGTGCCTCATGTGAAAGCCAAGGTATTGCACTTCAGGTCCATGTAGCAATCCATAAATGATGGCATACTTGTTATTTGAGCAACTGTCTGAAAATGAGAACAGACAGAAATTGCTCGAAAATAAGAATAGATGGAAACTCGTTGGGAACAATTTCTCCTTTGCTTTTTTATTGGGTTTTCTGCTGGCTTGTGCTGATAGGTTTAGCTTTTCTTCCCTCCCCTGAAATCCATTTTCTCTCATTTTTTGCCATCTGCCTTCCAACAGAGCTCTTTGGGTGGCAACCAAGCTCTTCTTCCAGGAGTGAACTTTTGTTTTGGTCTGGTTTCAGGTTATACCAGGAGCAGATGACAAGTTCAACAGCACACGAAAACAGTCTGCGGGAGCTCAGTTCCGGGTAAGGTATCGCTGCCTTGCAGTGCCCTTTGCGATGACTGCAATGATATTTTAGTGAGAGTCTGTGAGCTGCTAAGCCTCATTAAACCATCCAGATGTAGACCTGGGGTTTTCTGGCTGTGAAGCAAAGCTAATCATGATGGTAGCAAATCAGTTGTTAGTGAAGCCTTGGCAGTTACTGCAGGCTTCTTGCTGCAGGGTATTGCACACTGGGCTCTTGAGGGTGCTTTAGCTTGCTAGAATGTCAGTCTTTGTCTATCCTCACCAGCATTCTTTGATGGTACTCATGGAGAGGATGTATTCTGCTAACCCACACTTTGTGCGCTGTATAAAGCCCAACAGCAAGAAGGAGCCAGGTGTGCTGGACAGACAGCTGGTGCTACAGCAGGTGAGGAGAAGCAGTATTCTTTGCAAGTACTTTTGCCATGTCTCTGTTGGGAGGGCAGACCCCACCAAAAGATTGTGAAGATAGATGAGTCTTCCTTTGCAAGGCAGAGTAGACATGCTTTTTGTGCATGTAAAGATTCTGGGTACTTGGCTGCTTCTTGTGACACTGGCTGCTGGGTCCAGGCTTTTCAGTATGAGCTCTCCCAGTTCTTTTTCATTAATGCAATGAGATCTGGTTCTCAGGCACTGGGATTCATCTTTGCATCTCCTGGATGAGGGTACTCCAGAAAAAATGAGGCTTACTGGAGGAGACTATTCTCACCCAGCAGCCAGGGCAACTTTGAATAGGAGCCAAGATGGGATTGCTTTGACAGGAGCTGATACGTGCTGATATGACTCTTTGGATATTGTGTCAGGTCTGAAATCCAGACATGTTAAAGAATATTGAAAATTATTAGACAAGTTCAGAAAGCCCTGTGTCCTGATTAATGTATATAGGAAAGGGTAGGAAGCGAATTCATGCCTCAGAGTACTTCTCTGTCCAGATTTGGAAGTAGAAAGCTATCCTCTAAGGGACAGAGGCAAAGCAGTAGCCACGGCTGGAAGGTGAAGTTATTTCAGTCACTGGTTTCTATGGTTTCCAACTTTTGACTGAGAGTGGTTAATCCTAAGAATTACAGGATGTGATAAATTCAGTCTTTTAACAAGGAAACATATTGAGAAAGAATTTAATTTATTTTGAACTAGAGAAGTGAAGGCATTTCTGACTGCAGAGGAACAACTTGATGTCCTAATGGCCTGTTTCTGTTTTTCTCTGATCCTCTTTGCGGTGCTGCTTCAGCTCCGGTACAATGGCCTACTGGAGACAGTTCGTATCCGAAGAGACGGCTTCTCCTGGAGACCCTCATTTGAGGAGTTTGTTGAAAGGTTTGTTAAAACCTCTGAATGTTCCTTGTTAGATATTGTTAGGGAAGTGACCCTTGTAACCAAATATAGGCAACAAGTGAAACATCCTCTTTAAAGTTCAAATGCCTGAGGTTGTGGGTTTATTTGCTGTGGGAGGTTGAGTGGGCAAGACAGTGATTTATTTTTGTTTTCTGTGAGGGTGACATGGATCAACTCAGCACATCGAGAACGTGGCTTTTGTACCTTGTTTGGACTTTTGTTTGGTTGATTTGCTTGGTTTTAGGTTTTTATTTTGGAGGGAGAGGGTGGGAGGCTATTGGAGGGGGGTTGTGTGTTGTTGTTACTGTTTGGTTGACTTTGTTTTTCACAGATTTGTTGGCTTGTTTGTTTTTCACAGATACGGAATTATTCTAGTTAAACCAGATGTTTCCCTCACAAAAGAAAGGTAGGAGCTCTTCCTTTGTTATATGCAATCCACTTTGTTCTCTCAGAGTAGCATAGCAAACTGAGTAAAAGGAATAAAGTGAGGATGTGTTTCTGTGGTGGTGGGAAACACAGATCCCTAGGCAAGGACAGTTAGTGTTTGAAAAGCATTTGGTACAATGAGGAGGAAGATGAGGAAGGTCTTTCATGAATTGCCATGTAGCAATTCAGTTGGTATAAAGTCATTCTATAGTGTAGAATGAGAGCCAGCTGATGTATTCAGTTTGGGGAGTCACAGTTAACAGTTAAGGGTGCAAGGTGTCCACTGAACTCAGTATTGCAGGAACTCAGTTGCCAAGGCCTCTCCAGGCTTTTTCCTGATGGTGTCATGGAAGAAGATGAAAACAGTGCTGAGCAAGCAACCAGCACTGAGTGTCTCCCAGGCTAGAGAAGATGTTTCTGGTTCCATTTTTTTGGCTGGTTGGGGTTTTTTTGTACAGGTACAATATACCCCCAGCACATCTAAAACTCAACTGTGCCTTATACACACAAATGTCCCTCCAGCTTTGCAATCTTCATTTGTCAGCTTTTTACTCTGCACATCTAGAACAGCAAACCCCCACCTCTTCTTTTCTGTTTTCCCAATTCCTCCTTGCTGCCCCTGTCAGCTGTGACTAACAGTGAGAGTGAAGCACATAAAGCAGCAAGCTGATGTTTGTTTTTTCCCCTTCTGTCTTTTCCAGAACATTAAAATATTTTTAAAGCTTTTACCTTCACAGAGCTTCCTTGAAGTTAACTAGTGATACTGAATTAGTGAGAACTGCCAATCCATTTGGGACCCTAGTCAAGAATCTCTCAGATGAGAGGGAAATTATGGTAGACAGGCAGTGTGGTGTATTTTCAGGCACACAAAAAAATAAATTGCAATCACAGGATGCTTTTGAGAAAATATTACCTTGGATATAGATTTTGGCACAATAGAGGCTGACTGATATAGAAGAAAAACCACTTCTGCTTTACTCTGTGAGATATTAGCCAAAAAGGCACTATGGTTTCACAGCCTGGATTTGCAGGCAGAAGGGGGGAAGCTATCTGTGTGGTGCAGCTAGAGTATTACTTTCAGTTCCAGGTGTTGATAAACTTCTCTAAGCAACCCAGGTTTTATCACTGGACTCTGCAAAATGTTCAGTCTGCAGAAGAGAAGGCTCCGAGGTGACCTAATTGTGGCCTTCCAGTATCTGAAGGGGGCCTACAGGAAGGCTGGGGAAGGACTTCTCAGGATGTCAGGTAGTGATAGGACTAGGGGGAATGGAATGAAGCTGGAGGTGGGGAGATTCAGGCTAGATGTGAGGAGGAGGTTCTTCACCATGAGAGTGGTGAGACCCTGGAATGGGTTGTCCAGGGAGGTGGTTGAGGCCCCGTCCCTGGGGGTGTTTAAGAGCAGGCTGGATGAGGCTCTGTCCAGCCTGATGTAGTGTGGGGTTTCCCTGCCCATGGCAGGGGGGTTGGAACTAGATGATCCTTGTGGTCCCTTCCAACCCTGAATGAAACTATGAAACTATGAAACTAGGATTGGAAAACAGGCTTTCTCACAGAAGCTGTGCTGTGCTGACCTTGCAATCTGTGTGCTCCAGAGACCTTGGAAATTAAATGAGGAAAAAAGCAGTTCTGGGAGTACAAGAGACTCTACAGAACTGCTTCCTGGGGGGATGGAGGAAATCTGCCTCCGGGAGCCTCTTTGCTGATGATTCCAAATGTGATCCTAGCTATACCTCAAGGAGCACTGCAGACTGACAGCCACTTCCTGAATGTGATGGGGTGACAGTGGACAGAGAATGTAATGCAGAATGATTGAGGCACTTTTTTACCCCTTTATGCCCCTAAAACCACTGGCTGAGAGGTGTTTGCTTAGGATGAAAATTTATTTCACTTTTTCCTGTCTTTCAGCTGCTTGGAGATACTACAAAGTACAGAGCTCACAGGCTGGATACGTGGGTAAGTGTGGATCACTGTTGATGGGAGTGGGTGGCCTGAACTGTAGAGACTATACATGTAGACTGTTATATTGTTGCCTTGGGGAGAACTTTATGTAAGAAAAGCCTCTCTGAAGACTGATGGGTGCAAGCTTAGTCAAGTGATGCTTCACACTGATGCTTTCTCTCCCCATCTTCACAGAAAAACACGACTTTTCTTTAAATACTGGCACCAGGAGGAGCTGGCAAAGTATGTGGGGCAGATGGAAAGAGCAGCAACCATCATACAGAAAGGTGAGCAGGAGACTCCCTCAAGTGATCTCAGAGCAGGGCAAGGAAAAACCTGGGGCTCCACCATTGCACCTTTGCAGATGACAGAAGTGCAGGACAGGCACTATCTCATTGTGAAGACCCTGTGGAATTCGAGTGCTTACTGTGGATACCCATCTCCTCCGTGCTTATTCACTGCTAGGGAGAGCCTTCAGTGTGAGCTTTGGAAAGTGAAAGCTTGTGTGCTCAGAACTGAGCTGAGAAGGGTGAGCACCCTGAGACCTGGATGACTGTCCTCTGGAGTGAGGGCTTGTTTGAGTCATGCTGAACTAAGGAGAGAGAAAAGATGAGTGAAGCAGAACTCTTTCCTTCCTTCAGGGACTGGCAGAAGGGGATGAAGTTGTGAAGTGTTGTGTTTTGGTTTCGGTTTCGTTTGTTTGTTTTCTTCCTTTCTTTTCCAGGTAGTTTCTGCTCTGGCAGCCTGTTTCTCCAGACTGATCACTGTGGGTGGCTTGGTACCTCCCTCTGCACAAGCCCCATGTAATTCTCTTCTGTTTGAGTTGTTGTACTGCTGAAGTATCTAAGCAGCTTCCAGTATGACAACCATCAGACTGTCACATGCTGTGCCTTGTTCACATCCATGTGGAAGATGTGTGGGTAGTGGGAGATGAGAGTGTGTGGGTTTCAGTTCATGTGCTTTAGTACCTGGTGGAGTAGGCAGGATAATGAAATGACTGTAATGGTCCTTTTGAGCCCTGTGTTCTCCTGTGGGTGAGCACCAAGGAAATCCCACCTCCTTCATGGTGTCTGAGGGGGATGGGTGGTTGTTAGAGGCCCTTCTGTTAGACTTTGCTTTTTAGGTACTGTCCTAGTTTTTAGGTAATTTACTTCCTAGTAGCTGGTACAGTGCTGTGTTTTGACTTTATTGTGAGAATAATACTGATGACACAGCAATGTTTGAGTTGTTGATAAGTAGCACTTGTCTTAAGTTAAGGATTTCTCAGTTTCCCATGCTCTGCCAGTGGGCTGTGGGGGGACCAAGGCCAAGACAGCTGACGTAAACTGCATGCCATAGATCCTCCTGCTCAATGTGTGAACTGGGGGGCTTTGGCCAGGAGATTGGATCACTGCTTGGCATCGATCTGCCGGTGGTGAGCAATTGTGTTGCACATCACTTGTCTTTTTTCTGGGATTTATTTCTCTCTTTTTGTTATATTCCTTTCCATTACAATTATTGTTATTACTGTTTGTATTGGGTTGTTGTTTTTTGTTTGATTGTTTGTGTTTTGTTTGGTTTTGGTTTTTAGTTATTAATTTGTTCTTAACCCATGAGTTTTATCTCCTTTTCAGTTCTCTTTCCTGTCCTACTGGAGGTGCAGGGAAGAGTTAGTGGCTGTGTGGGGCCACAATAGATATTCAGTGCCTTGGCATCAGAGGGGAGAGTTTAGGTCTGTAATTAATATAATTTATTTTTAAATCCATGAGAGAGTAGAAGACAGTTCTCACGTGGTTTTGGCTGCCTGCTCAGAGAAGAATTTTCATTGATCTTTATGAATATGTTGAGAGCTTTGCAGTGGGTGAAGGAATATGACCAAGTATGCTTCCCTGAGGGAGTGGCAAAGGCATGAAAGCCTTTTTTTTTTCCTTAACTGTGGCTTTTCTCTGAACAGTTTTCAGGGGATTCAGATGCAGGAAAAATTACCTAAACCTAATGGCCAAGCTGAGAGCTCAGGCACAGCACCTACAGGAGGAAACAGAGAAAGAAAGAAGCCAGCAGCTGGCAATGGAAGCAGAGGCACAGAGTGAGTTACTCCCACTCCCACTGCCCCTATGTATGGTCACTCATGTGGTGATCACCTTGAAGCACTCTGAGTTCCAGGTGATGAAGACCTGCCTTCAGCTCTCCTGAGACTGTGAGCTTCATCAATGCAATAAGCAGTAATGTGCTGACATTTTTGCCATTTGAAAGCCTGACTTTTTGTGTGGGAAGCAGAAGCAGTGTGGTGAAAGTCATTTGCCTGGCTGTGGTGGGAGGAATGCCAAGCTGTGCCTTTCTGACATGCTCTGTGCAACAGAGCCTGTCCCTGTTCTGGGCTTGTAGGGAATGGGTCTCATGGATCTTGGATGCTAAATTCCATCTACTTCTTTGCTCTTGTTGCAGAAAGGATCTCCCTTCCAGTCCCCATGCCACGAAAGAGATACCTTCACCCTCATCCCAGTCCTTCCAGTAAGGAACTAAAGCCACCAGTGCCACGGCCACGCAGCAAACTAGCAGAGGTAGCAATATTGGCTCTGCTTGGGGCCCTTTAGCATGGTGGCTCCCTGCTCCTTCCTCTTGCTGCATGCACATATTCTGCATGTGGTCCCAAGAGAACATTGTCATTCTTGTAATGAGAAATGAGAGTCATTTCCTATTTGATTTAGTTAAAAAGCGTGATCAGGACCTTTGAATAGCTGAAAGCAGTGCTTGATAGTTTGCAAATGATCACAAAGGACTCTGGAGTAGGGTCACTACCAAAGTGATGCCTTCAGATGTCCCCAGATTTTGACCTTGCTTTCATCTCCGCTTTCCTCCTCATTTTCAGTCCACTCCTTTCGATAATTTCTTGGACCCTTCTGCACCGTGCCCTATTCTAAGGACAGAGGGGCAGCCTGGAGAAAAAGAAAAAATGAGGAAACTCAAGAGAGGAGAAACTATTCGCTGGTTCAAAGAGACACAGGCCAAGAAGGTCATGCAGGACGATGGAGGCTTTCCAAGCTGGCTGCATGGGATGATCAGCCGGAGGTGAGTACACTGGACACAGTAGCTGTAGCTTGGGCTGTGGGAGTCAGAGGCAGGTTGCATTTGTCAGGACTGCAAAACTAAGGAATGGGAATGACCTGCATAGCCTTTCACTTTTAGGCTGTGAGCTTGTCTACGTTTAGCCTATATCCAAGGCTAAAATACAGCAGTTGCTCTGTCACCCAGTGTTCCCAGCAGTGAAGGGGGATCAGGGAAAGGAGAAGAGACCCACAGGTTGAAATGGAAAAGGGTTTAACAAAACAGCCAAATCAATACCAATGCCAGTGTAAAGTATATAATGCTATACTTAGCCTAGCAAATGTGCAGTGGTCACTACAGGAAAGTACAAGTTCCTGTATTTTTTTCAGATTATCAGTGTGAACTTCACTCAGAGACATTATACAGCATGATGTTAGCTTGGTCAAGGACGCTACAGTAGCTGACAACTCCCCAGTAGCTTAATTTTTTTTTTTCTTTTTTAAACAATAATTACCAAGGCCTCCACATGCATGAATGCTTTTGCCCATAAATCAAAAAATGCAGGAGAAGAATTAGAGCCTGGAAGACAAAACTGTCTGAATTTGAATATAGGCTAGCATGAGCATTTCATAATGAAGGACATAGCAAATCCCTCCCAAGTCATAGAATGGTTTGGGTTGGAAGGGCCTTTAAAGATTGTCTGGTTCCACCTTCCACTAGACCAGGTTGCTCAAGGCTCAGTCCAACTTGGCCTTGAACAGTTCGAGGGAGGGCTCATCCACAGCTTCCCTGGGCAACCTGTTGCAGTGCCTCACCACCCTCACTGTATAGAATTTCTTCCTAATACCAGTCTAAGTCTACCCTTTTCCAGTTTAAAGTCATTCCTCCTTGATCTATCACTACAAGCCCTAGTAAAATTTGTCTCTCCAGCATTCTTATATCCCTTCAGGTACCGGAAGGCGACTCTAAGATGCTGAAGATTACATACTTTTGAAGTGATGCTTCTTGTTGCTGGGTTTAAGTTTCCACATGGCAGTGTAAGCTCAGCCTCGTGTAATGGAGCAGCCAAAGCAGCCCTGAACTCCACTCGTGATTTGTAGTCACCTTTAGCCTGCAGCAGGCCATATGACAAGCACAAAGCAGCGCTTTGTTGAACAGAGATGGGGAAAACCTCCTTCCAGCAGGAATTTTCTAGAGCCAGACTGGTGTAATCCAAGCTGGTGTTTTTCCAAGGCGCTGGGCTTACCTTGTGCACAGGAAATGTGTGTGTGCACAGCCTACTGATCTCAGGAGTGTTTTGTGAAGTGTTCTGTGCTGGAAGGTAGCTGTTGCTTTTGTGTTCATCAGACCACTGGAATAAGTTTGGAACAAGCCTTCTTGGAAAGGCTAAAAGTATTGTGCCTCCTCAGTGTGCTCAGCAAGCCTGAGACTGGAAACTTACAGCACAAAATGTTGGTCTCTTCTCCCAGGCAGCCAGTACCAGAACAAGAGGACAGTCTCAGGCTGCGCCAGGGGAGGTTTAGGTTGGATGTTAGGAAGAAGTTCTATACAGAGAGAGTGATTGCCCACTGGAATGGGCTGCCCAGGGAGGTGGTGGAGTCGCCGTCATTGGAGGTTTTCAGGAGGAGACTTGATGGGGTGCTTGGTGCCATGGGTTAGCTGTTTAGGTGGGTTGGATTGGTTGATGGGTTGGATGCGATGATCTTGAAGGTCTCTTCCAACCTGGTTTATTCTCTGTAATTCTGTGTAAAGTCAGATTTCGGCCTCCCTGTGGACTGGCAGCACTATCACGGAGTATCTGAGATAGGACGAGAGTCCCTGCACACAGGCAGCTGTTTATTCACTGAAAAACTTTTTTCTGTTTTCAGGGAAGCAGAAAACTTGCTGAACGACAAGACCATGGGTTGCTTCCTCGTTCGGATCAGCCAGAGCCGGCCAGGTTACATCTTGACATACAAGTAGGTTATGAGCCTTGCAGAGAAGGCTCAAGGTAGACCTTCTTACTCTCTAGAACTACCTGAAAGAGGGTTGTAGCGAAGTGGGTGTTGGTTTCTGTTCTCAAATAATAAGTGATAGGACAAGAAGAAATGACCTCCAGCTGTGCCAGGGGAGTTTTGGATTGGACACTAGTTAAAATTTCTTTTCTAAAAGATTCATTAAGCATTGAAACAGACTGCCCTGGGAAGTGGTGAGGTCACTATCCCTCAAAGGACTTAAAAGATATGTAAATGTGGTGCTGACAGGTATGGTTTAGTGGTGGAGTTGGCAGCATTAACAGTTGGACTCAGTGATCTTAAAGGTCTCTTCCAACCTAAACGGTTCTGTGATTCTGTAAAACTGAGCTTATGTATGGCTGGAGGAATTAACCTCTTACACAGAGGAGTCCAGTGAGGATAATGCTCAGCCTATTCTGCCATGGATGCCTCAGACAGTTTGGAGTAGCAGACTCCACTGCAGAGTCTCTCTTGCCAGAAACAAGATTGGTTTGTGGGTGGGGTGCTGTGGCTTCCAAGTGTGCAGGTCCTGCTTAGGCTATGCTCTAGAACTGGGTGGGAAAACAAGATTGGAGAAAGCGTTGACGGAAGCAGTGGAGATGAGTCCAGAGGAGGACCTGGGGAGAGGCAGAGTGATACAAGGGCATGGGTTTTTTACAGCCTCAACGTAAGGGGTAGGACAGAGTTTTAATGAGGGCAATGGGCACGGCAGACAGTACAGACTGCTGGGGTTCTCCTGCCACTAGCTTAGGGGGAAATAGACTGGTCTGCCTCACCTCCATCCCCAGAAAGGTAAAGGAACAATTTATCCTTGGTGCTCTCCTTAGGCACATCAAGGACAAGAGGGTCATTAGGAGCAGTCAACATGGTTTTACCAAGGGGAAGTCATGTCTGACCAACCTGATAGCTTGTTATGAGGACATAACCAGGTGGATAGATGACGGTAGAGCAGTGGATGTGATTTACCTTGATTTCAGTAAAGCATTTGACACTATTTCCCACAGCATCCTTGCAGCTAAGTTCTGTGCCTGTGTGGTCTGGATGATCAGCTGGTTGAAGGAAAGAAGTCAGAGAGCTCTGGTCATTGGGACAGAGGCTAGGTGGAGGCCTGTATCTAATGAGTCCCTCAGGGCTCAGTACTGGGACCAGTGCTATTCAATATATTCATCAATGACCTGGATGAGGGCACAGAGAACTCTGTCAGCAAGTTTTCTGATGACAGCAAATGTGGTGGAGTGGCTGTGCTGCCGTGCAGTGAGATTTGGACAGGCTGGAGAGTTGGTTGGGGAGGATTTGAATGAAATTCAACAAGGGTGAGTGTGGAGTCTTGCACCTGGGAAAGAACAACCTCATGTGTCAGTATAGGTTGGGGACTGACCTGCTGGAGAGCAGTGAAAGGGGAAAAGGTGCTGGGGGTCCTAGTGGATGGAAGGTTGACCTGAGCTAGCAATGTGCTCTTGTGGCCAAGAAGGCCAATGCCATTCTGGGGTGTATGAGAAGGGGTGTGGTTAATAGGTCAAGAGAGGTTCCCTTCCCCCTCTTCTCTGCCCTGGTGAGGCTGAATCTGGAATATTGTGTCCAGTTCTGGGCCCCTCAATTCAAGAAGGACAGGCAACTGCTTGAGACAGTCCAGTGCAGAGCCACACAAATGATTTAGGGAGTAGAACATATTCTTTACAAGGAGAGACTGAGGGAGCTGGGGCTCTTCAGCTTGGAGAAGAGGAAAGTAAGGGTAACCTCACTCGTGTTTATAAATATGTAAAGAATGAGTTCCAAGAGGATGGAGCCAGGCTCTTCTTGGTGATGCCCCATGACAGGACAAGGGGCAATGGGTGGAAGTGGAGGCGTAGGAAGTTCCATGGAATCATGAGGAAAAATGTTTTCACTGTGAGGGTGACAGAACACTGGAACAGGCTGCCCAGGGGGGTTGTGGAGTCTCCCTCTCTGGAGATATTCAAGACCCACCTGGATGTGCATCTGTGTTACCTGGTATAGGTGATCCTGTGCTGACAGAGGGGTTGGACTGGATGGTCTTTCAAGGTCCCTTCTGGTCCCTGACATTCTGTGATTCTGTGAAATTACTGCTCCTCCAGCACCTACTAACACATCATGTGACACTCCAGCATGGTGCATCTCCTGCATCTTTGGGATTTTTGTTGCTGTGGTTCCTGATCACTTGTGGCTTCTTGAGACTGCAAATGCAGAAAGCAGTGTTTGGGTCCCAGAGAGATGTTGCAGCCCCATGCCATGACTGTTTCTATCTGTCCACCTCCCCAGGGGTGAAGACCGCTGCAGGTACTACATGATTCAGATGCAGCCCAATGCACGCTATGTGATCCTGGGTGAAGACCGGGCGCACACCTCACTCACCGAACTGGTTGAGTACCACCAGACGGTGGGCATCAAGCCCTTCATGGAGACACTGACTGTTCCCTGCAAGCAGGTGAATGTAGAGGATCAGAAGCTGGAAAAAGGGATAGGGCCTGGCAGCAGCATCTCCCTTGTGTTGCTCCTGGGGGTGTGCTGTTCTGGCCAAGCAGCTTGGCCTTGTCTACATGCCGTGGGAAACACTGCAAACTGCATGCACTGGGGAGTCTTGGGGCTGGGGAAAGGTCCTGGTGGGTAGATGACATCTCACTTCCTCCTGAATGTCAACAGTGGGCACAGCTGGGTATTACTTTTTGTTGTGTTTTCACTTCCAAATCCACTCTTCTGTCCCTTAGAAAAGTGAGAGTTTGGACTGCAAAGATCTGGAATGCCTCACATTGGATCTGCCAGCAGCCGAGAGGGATGCCACTCCAGAGGAGCAGCCCTACTCCTCCATGCCTTCCACCTGCAAGCCTGCTGTGCAGTCAGGAGCAATCAAAGCCCTCAAAAATGTGTGGCTGAGGAGGAGCAAGAATTTGCAAAACGAACAGAGCCTTAACCAAAATAATGAAAAGACAAGCTCAAGCAAGAAGAGAGGCAGCCAGCAAGCCTTCCCATGCCTCCACACGTCCATACACCAGGCAATGCAGGAAATACAGCAGGTGAGCTGGGGCCTTGCCAAGCCTTGTCACCCGTGACCACGTGGTTTCCTAGAAACTGAGTCACAAGTTTTATTTGGTTGTCTTGGGTTTAATGGAAGTGTCAGGCTGGAGGGAGACCTTGAGAGAGCTTCACTGAGATGCCCAAAGAAGAGTTCACAGCGGAGCGAGTGTGGTCATAGAATCATAGAATCAATAAGGTTGGAAAAGACCTCAGGGATCATCACGTCCAACCTGTCACCCAGCACCTCATGACTACTAAACCATGGCACCAAGTGCCATGTCCAATCCTTTCTTGAGCACCTCCCCTGGCGCAGCTTGGGGCTATGTCCTCTTGTTCTGGTGTTGGTTGCCTGAGAGAAGAGACCAAGCCCCACATGGCTACAACCTCCCTTCAGGTAGTTGTAGACAGCAATGAGGTCTCCCCTGAGCCTCCTCTTCTCCAGGCTAAACAACCCCAGCTCCCTCAGCCTCTCCTCACAGGGCTTGTGCTCGAGGACTCTCACCAGCCTTGTTGCCCTTCTCTGGACACGTTCAAGAGTTTCAATGTCCTTAAACTGAGGGGCCCAGAGCTGGACACAGGACTCCAGGTGTGGCCTAACCAGTGCTGAGTACAGTGGCACAATGTCTTCTCTGCTCCTGCTGGCCACACTATTTCTGATACAGGCCAGGATGCCGTTTGCCTTTTTGGCCACCTGGGCATACTGCAGGCTCACGTTCAGCCTACTATCAACCAGTACCCTCCAGGTCCCTCTCTGCCTGGCTGCTCTCCAGCCACTCTGACCCCAGCCTGTAGCGCTGCATGGGGTTGTTGTGACCAAAGTGCAGCACCCAGTGCTTGGACTTGTTAAATGCCGTCATGTTGTCCAGCCTGTCAGAGTTCCTCTGCAGAGCTCTCCCACCCTCTAACAGATAAACTCCTGCCCCCAGCTTGGTGTCATCTGCAAATTTACTGTGTCAAAGACCTTGCTGAAGTCCAGGTAGACTACATCCACAGCCACCAGGCAGGTCACCTGATCATAGAAGGAGATCAGGTTGGTCAGGCAGGACCTGCCCTTCCTAAATCCATGCTGGCTGGGCCTCATCCCTTGGCCATCCTGCAGGTGCACAGTGATTGCCCCCAGAATGACCTGTTCCATAATCTTGCCTGGCACTGAGGTCAGGCTGACAGGCCTGTAGTTTGCAGATTCCTCCATCCAGCCCTTCTTGTGGATGGGCATCACAGTGGCCAGTTTCCAGTCATCTGGGACCTCTCCAGTGAGCCAGGACTGTTGAAAAATGATGGAGAGCAGCTTGGCCAACTCCTCTGCCAGCTCTCTCAGCACCTTAGAGTGGATCCCATCTGGTCCCATGGACTTTGAGTATCCAAGTGGTTCAGAAAGTTCCTAACTACTTCTTCATGGATTTCAGGGGAGCTACACTGCTCCCTGACCCCATCTACCAGTTCAGAAAGCCAGCTATCCTGAAGCCCTCCTGCCTTACTCTTGAAAGTGGAGGCAAAGAAAGTATTTAGAACCTCAGTCTTTTCCTCATCTTTAGTTACAGTGTTCCCTTCCAGGTCCAATAAGGAGTGGTGGTTCTTCTTGCCTCTCTCTGTAGCATTAATATATTTATGAAAATTCTTTTCATTGTCCTTTACAGAAGGGGGCAGCTTGAGTTTTAACTGGGTTTTTGTCTTTCTAGTCTTACATGATCTAACAACATCCTTAAACATATCTCGAGTTGCCTCCCCCCTTTCCAAAGGCGATGCATCCTCTTTTTTTCCTCTTAATTCCTTCCATAACTGCTTGCTCATCCAGGCCGGTCACCTTCCCTGCTGGCTCGTCTTTCGGCACATGGGAACTACCAGTTCCTGTGCCTTCAAAAGCTCCTGTTTGAATTAGGTCTAACTGTCCTGGACCCCTTTGTTCTTAAGGGCTGCTACCCAGGGTACTCTCCACGTTAGTTGCTCAAATAAGCTGAAGTTTGCCCTCCTGAATTCCAAAGTGAAGGCTCTGTTATTGCTCCTCCTTATTTTCCTGCATATTGAAAACTCCACTATCTCATGGTTGCTGCAACCTAGACAACCTCCTACCATCACATCTCCCATCAGCCCTTCTCTATTTGAGAACAGCAGGTCAAGCAGAGCCTGACCCCTGGTAGGCTCACTTAACAACTGCATCAAGAAGCTGTTCTCCGTGCACTCTAAGGACCTTGTGGACTGCCTCCTGTCTGCTGAGTTAATTTCCCAGCAGGTGTCCAGCATGTTAAAGTCACCCAAAGGACAAGGTCTGATGATCTTGAGACGGCCTCCAGTTGCTTATAGAATAATTCATCAACCTCTTCATCCTGGTTGGGTGGTCTGTAACAGTTTTGTTAGCCGTCCCTCTGATTTTAACCCACAGGCTCTCAATCCTTTCATCCTCAACCTCAAGTTATGTGGCATCAAGAGATTCCTTAATATACAGGGACGCCCCTCCTCCTCTTCTTCCTCACCTGTCTCTCCTAAAGGGCTTGTAACCATCCAGTGCAGTACTTCAGTTGTGTGAATCATCCCACCATGTTTCTGTAATGGCAACTACATCATAGTTTTCCTGGTGTACCAAGACTTCCAGCTCCTCTTGTTTGTTACCTCTTGTTGTGTGTGTTGGTGTACAGGCACTTCAGCTGGGCTGCTGATTTCTCAACTAACTCTAGTTTATGTCCCTTTCTCTCCTCTCCAGAGAGACTGGTTTCCTCAGCCACTCCCCTCAAACCTAGTTTAAAGCCCTCCCAATGAGCCCTGCCAATTCTAGTGCTAGAGCCCTCTTGCCCTTTCTGGATAGATTCACCCCATCAAGGTCCAGCAGGTCGGGTGCGGTAAAAGTTGCCCCTTGATCAAAGAAACCAAAATTCCACTGCTGGCAGCATCCCTTGAGCCATTTGTTGATGGCATGGGTTCTCCTGTTCCTTTCAGTTTATACCCCTGCCACTGAGGGAACTGAGCAGAGCACCACTTGAGTTCCTGCCCCATCACTCATTTGTCTGAGGGCCTTGAATTCCTTTTGATTGTCCTGGTGCTCTTCTTACCAATCTCATCGCTTCCAGCTTGGATTACCAGCAATGGGTAATAGTCAGAGGGCCGGATTAGCTTGGGTAGTCTCCTGGTGATGTCCCTTACCTGGGCTCCAGGGTAGGCAGCAGACTTCCCTGTGGGATGGGTCAGGACAACATAGAGGACTCTCTGTTCCCCTCAGGAGAGAGTCACCAACAACAATTACCCTCCTCTTTTTCTTTATGGCACTAGTGATGTGACCAGTGTCCCAGCCACTGCTCCTCTAATGCTGTATCTCTACTTCTTCCTTCAGCTCCCTTCTGCTCCCTGGAAGACCTCTGTACAGAGCTGCTGCCAGCCTGCCAGCACTGACAATATAGAGCCTCAGTGACATGGTAAGAGGAGACAGCACACAGCAGGGCAGACAGCAATTGCAGATTCCCCAGAAAATGGAGGAGCATAGCAAGTCTTCCATTTCTGCTCCACCTGGAGCATCTCTTGGCCACTAACTACCTAGTAATAGTTCAGGAAAAACAAGGTTGTGGCCAGCTTCCATTGTAGGACTGCAAAGAGGGCAGGAAAAATGGAGAAAATCAACATAAGATTGGGTTACCAGCAACTGTTGTGCACATTATGCTTGCAGTACAATAAGAGGGCTGCTGGGGGGAGCTCATGGTTTGTTACAGGCCTGGGGCTAGAAGGATGAGAGCTATCAGATAGTATACCAGCACACTACAATAGTCAGCTGCAGTGGCTTAATGTTGTGGAGAGAGGCACGTCTCAGAAGCAGGTGCTAAGCCAAGAGCCCTGATGGGTAGCGGAGATCATGAGCTGAAAGCAAGGGTGGGAATGTATGAAAAGGCAGCAGCATCCTGAAGTGAGGATTTTAAACAAGCTCTCAGCAGCTAGAAATACTTCTGGTTACTGAGGCTGTACTAGGCAGGTTATAGGAGTGTATGAAGTGGGCCAGTAAACCCCTTCTGATGCAGTTGGCAATGTCCAATGTGTTATTTGTCTGAAGCATCTAGTGGATGTGGAGCTAGCATGGGGAGCCAATGGGTAAATCCTACTAGGCAGGAGGAAGCAGTAGTGGTACTGTTGTATACCTCTGTAAAAAGCTGTATTTGTGTGAGCTGAGAGTGGAGAGGTTCTTAGAATGCATGGAGGACAGCTTCTTATCCCAGGTGCTGCGAGAGCCTACCAGGGGCAAGGCTATGCTTGACCTCCTCTTCACCAACAGGGAAGGACTGGTGGATGATGTGGTGGTTGGAGGGTGTTTGGGGTCCAGTGACCACGAGATAATTGAATTCTCGGTTTTTGGTCAAGCCAAGAGGGGCAGCAAGAAGACCTCCACTCTGGACTTCCGGAGGGCAGACTTCGGGTTACTCAAGGAACTAATTCAGAGGGTTCCTTGGGATGAAGCCCTTAAAAACAAAGGGGTCCAGGAGAGCTGGACCTACTTCAATGAAGAATTGTTGAAGGCTCAGGGACAGGCTGTGCCAATGTGCCGGAAGATGAGCCGCCGGGGCAGACGGCCAGCCTGGATGGTTCATGAACTTTTAATGGAACTGAGGGAAAAAAGAGGGTGTATCACCAATGGAAGAGAGGGAGGCAACCCACAGAATGTTTAAGGATGTTGCTAGGTGTTGTAGGAAGAAAATTAGGAGGCAAAAGCACACTTGGAGCTTAAACTGGCCTCTACTGTGAAGGACAACAAAAAGTCCTTCTATAAATACATTAATAGTAAGAGGAAGGGAAAGGACAACCTCCACTCCTTGGTGGACACGGAGGGGAACATTGTAACAAAGGATGAGGAAAAGTCAGAGATACTTAACACCTTCTTTGCCTCAATTTTTACTAGAAGGGCAGAATGTCTTCCTGCCAGCTGGCCTCCAGAGCTGGCAGAAGGAGCCAGGGAGCTGCACAGTTTCCCTATGTTCCATGAGGAGGTGGTTGGAACTCTCCTTTGCAGCTTGGATCCCCACAAGTCCATGGGACCAGATGGGATTCATCCTAGGGTGCTGAGAGAGCTGGCAGATGATCTGGCCAAGCCACTCTCCATCATTTTTCAGCAGTCCTGGCTCACTGGCGAGGTCCCAGAGGACTGGAAGCTGGCCAACGTGGTGCCCATCCATAAGAAGGGCCGGTTGGATGAGCCAGGGAATTACAGGCCTGTCAGCCTGACCTCAGTGCCAGGCAAGATCATGGAACAGGTCATCCTGAGTGCAATAACACAGCACTTACAGGGTGGCCAAGGGATCAGGCCTAGCCATCATGGATTTAGGAAGGGCAGGTCCTGCCTGACCAACCTGATCTCCTTCTATGATCAGGTGACTGCCTGGTGGATGTGGGGAGGCCTGTTGATGTAGTCTACCTGGACCTCAGCAAGGCCTTTGACACCGTCCCCCATAGCAAACTGCTGGCCAAGCTGTCAGCCCATGGCTTGCACAGGAGCACACTGCGATGGGTTAGGAACTGGCTGGAGGGCCGAGCCCAGAGAGTGGTGGTGAATGGTGCCACATCCAGCTGGCGGCCAGTCACTAGTGGTGTGCCCCAAGGATCAGTGCTGGGCCCTGTGCTCTTTAACATCTTTATTGATGATCTGGATGAGGGCATTGAGTCGATCATCAGTAAATTTGCTGATGACACCAAGCTGGGGGCAGGAGTTCATCTGCTGGAGGGTAGAGAGGCTCTGCAGAGGGACCTCGACAGGCTGGACAGATGGGCAGAATCCAACGGCATGAGATTTAACACATCCAAGTGCCAGGTTCTGCACATTGGACACAACAACCCCATGCAGTGCTACAGGCTGGGGTCAGAGTGGCTGGAGAGCAGCCAGGCAGAGAGGGACCTGGGGGTACTGGTCGATGGCAGGCTGAACATGAGCCTGCAGTGTGCCCAGGCAGCCAAGAGGGCCAATGGCATCCTGGCCTGCATCAAGAACAGTGTGGCCAGCAGGAGCAGGGAGGTCATTCTGCCCCTGTATACTGCACTGGTTAGGCCACACCTCGAGTACTATGTCCAGTTCTGGGCCCCTCAGTTTAGGAAGGATGTTGACTTGCTGGAACGAGTCCAGAGAAGAGCAACAAAGTTGGTGAGGGGTTTGGAACACAAGCCCTATGAGGAGAGGCTGAGGGAGCTGGGGTTGCTCAGCCTGGAGAGGAGGAGACTCAGGGGTGACCTTATCACTCTCTGCAACTACCTGAAGGGAGGTTGTAGACAGGCTGATGATGGTCTCTTCTCCCAGGCACCCACTACCAGAACAAGAGGACACAGTCTCAGGCTGCGCCAGGGGAGGTTCAGGTTGGATGTTAGGAAGAAGTTCTATACAGAGAGAGTGATTGCCCATTGGAATGGGTTGCCCGAGGAGGTGGTGGAGTCGCCGTCATTGAAGGTGTTCAGAAGGAGACTTGATGGGGTGCTTGGTGCCATGGGTTAGCTGTTTGGGTGGGTTGGATTGGTTGATGGGTTGGACACAATGATCTTGAAGGTCTCTTCCAACCTGGTTTGGTTTATTCTAATAAAGGTTTATTCTAATAAAGAGATCAGCAGTCCGTGCAATTGGCTGCAGATGTGTTACAAGGCTTGCAGCCTTGCACTGGGATGCTGAGTTCCCTGTGTAGCTCTGCTCCCAAGAATTTGCATTGGTGTGAAGCTTTTTAGTTGTGGCCTTTCTTGTAGTCTTCTAGATTGCTGAGAAAATCCTCTCCCTTGGGTGTCTGAACTGATTGCTTCATACACCTGTGCATATGTATTGCTGTATCCAGGGGATGGTCCTTGTGTCTGAGGGTAGGCATCAGAAAGACAAAGCGTGTGGGATCTGCATAGATAACTGCAAGCATGTCATACTGGGATTGCTGAATGGAGCTTTCCTTTTACATCCTCCACTGAGTGATATTTCTTGACTTTCTTGCAGGTCAAAACTGTTCAGCCCTGCCCTCTTCCAGCACTGCTAAGTGAACATACACAAACACACAGTAGCCTTTTTTTCCTTTTTTTTTTTCTTTATATTTTTGCTGCACCCAGCTGGACCTGTGCAGAAATTAACTTTCACCATCACTCAGCCACTCTACACTACCTGGACCAGTCTCATCCTGGCAGAGAGGATAGAATGGGAATAGTCACAGTCTGCACAGACCCACAGTGCCTGGCAGCCTGTGTGTCCGTATTTCAGTGTTCCTGGAGACCCTTCACGTTGTGCTGTTTATAGTCACAAAGGGGTGAAGTCTAGGTTGAACAACTACGGCTCCCTTAGCCTATCATCACAGCAGAGGTGTTCCAGCACTTGAATCATCTTTGTGGTTCTCCTCTAGAGGCCACTGTTGAGTGCAGGATCACTTGAACAAGAGCTGAGACCACGAGCGAGGGACTTCTGCTCTGGTGTCCGTGTGCTGGCACACTGTTCCTTAGTCAGCGCTCAAGTCAGAGTATCATTATTGGAACCTCCTTGTTCATCCTGATGGGAACCACTACAAGTCTGGGCTGGATAAGATACTGTTCCTCAGTCCTTAGTGCTCAAGTCAGAGTATCATTACTGGAACCTCCTTGTTGATGGGAACTGCTACAAGTCTGGGCTGGACAAGATGTTACTTTGTATGGAAAAGTAGAGGGCTTGCAACCTACAGGACCGCACTACTTGTTATGTATTTTCTGCCTTTTGAAATAAATCTATTTTCATTGAAATGCTTTGTATAGGGAGAAACTCAGTGTTTTCTGTTTCTGCTATCTGCAGTGAGTTCAGCCGGAGACTGCCAATGAATGACAACAGCTAACACCTCTGAAGGTAGATGCAGGATCATGTAGATAAAGTGTCTTTTTGGAGAAACTGAAGGCTCATGGGGCAGTAATCCTAGTGTACAACTGTCCCCACAAAAGTGCTCATCTCCTGTACCAACCTCATCTCCTCACCTGTGCCCCAGGGATGATGTCTTCACAGCCAGCCTCCCCCTGGCTCAGTGCTTCTACGGCCGATCCCTCCAGCCCAGAGGACAGCAATGCAGCCCACCCCACTTCACCCAGCCCTGGGAGAGATAGGTTTGTGGCTGAGTCCAGGTTGCACAGGAAAGCACTGTGGCCAGAGACACTTACTCCTGCAGGGTGCATGAGTGCTTGAATCTGTCTCTATGCCTTTAACTCAGGAGCTCTTTTCCCTCCCCTGTGCTCTGTGGAGCACTGGATCACAGGGCAGCTCTGCAGAAGACCAGTCCAGGAAGTGGTGTCTGTTTCAGCCTGAAGTCCTGGCTCTCCCCAGCACTGCCTTGCAGCATTAGTACACCTTCTCTCTTCCTTGTACCGGGCTTTGGCAGCTCTTTTGGCACTGTTCAGGACAGAACCAGTCCAGGCAGTCAAAGGCTGCTGTTGGCAGAGTATTCCTGGCTAAGCCTCAGGGCATTTTGTTGGGCAGCTTTGGCCTGTGTGCCAGTGGTCTCTTTGGCTTCTCCCATTGCTGGGCAGGTGGAAATCCTACCTTCTGGGTAGCACACAGAATCACTTGGTGGCCAAAATATTTCTAAAAAACTGACTAATGCACAGAACTGAGATACGTGAGAGAAAGACATTTCAGTAACAGAGCTGCTCTGTAACTCCTAGTTTCTGTGCCATGAAGTATGGTGTAAGCCCAAGGCTAAGATCCAACTGGAAAACACTGTTCACACCTGTAGTCTGGCAGCAATAATGCTGAATCAAGGAGGGGGGTGAAGAGTTTCTCTCCAGCAACTGCCACCAGTACCTCCTGGGTGCTGCTGCAGGCACAGCTCACAAGTGACACTAAAGAGAAAAACGTCAGGGGGGTCAGAACATGGGTATGCATCGCACACCTAGTAGGCTTCCCAAAACTACAGCAGATAAATCCTTTGCCTCTGATTTGTTGGGTAGGAAGTAGAGTTGTAGTGTGGGCAGCAAGGAACTTGGCACAAACCTGGGCAGCACGCCTGGGCTAGCAGATCAGGTTTCATGCGCGTCTGCTACGTCTGCCTTTTCTGTGACATGGCAAATGGAAACCAAGGGAACAGAAGTATGAGAACCTTCTAGGCTGAGGAGGTTATGCAGCACTGAAGGCATTATTATGATTTCTGCAAGGCTCTGGTTTGCAGGGGTATTAGCAAATGCTCAACACTCTGCCTACATGCAAGGTCATCTAGCCAAGCTTCTGGAGAGCATTCTGGCTAGCACTGGGCTGTTATGGAGGAAGGTGTCTCATCCATGGGGAAAAGCCAAAAGAAAAGCTAGGAATACAATAGGCTGATGATGAAGAAGAAAATGCAGATTTAACATCTCTAGGGTGGTCTTTGCCTGCATACTTCCAGCTCCTGGTGAAAGTCAGGCACTGGACCTTCAGCTCTGTGTGACAGCATGCATTATGCTAATGATTTATTTAATCTTTTTCCTAGAGATGATCTCTACTGAAGAGGAACAGCTCCACAAACAGCCCTGCCTCATTTTCAATGGCAGCAGCTTGCCTTGTGGTTCTCAGAAAGTTGTCCTAGAAAAAGAAAAGAGCAAATTGTGCAAGCCAAAGTGGGAAAACCATTCATGTTATATCATGTTACAGTTCAGCTGGCATGTGATGAACTGAATGGGATGTTCTCACACCAAAGGCAAATACCAGGCTCTATCAGGCCATGCAAGCAGGGGCAGCACCCAGAAGAGGTTCTAACAGCCTGTAGATCCCCTGAGCAATGCATTTCATGCCCCATGACACTGAAGGTGAGTTCAGAGAGGAAGGGTAGAAGGATAAGTCTAGGTGTCAGAAGCCAAGCAGAGCAACAACATCCAGGAATGTAAGAAGAGCAGTGAGAAGGATATGCAGTCTACTGAAGGGAAAACTGGAAGTGCTAGGAGAATCTCCGGGCTTGTAGGCTTGGGAGGAATTTAGGAATTGTCACTCCAGTCTTCAAAAAGGGCAAGAAGAAGGCCTGGGCAACTACAGACCAGTCAGCCTCACCTTCATCCTTGGGAAGCCAACCTCATGAAGTTCAAGAAGAGCAAGTGCAGGGTCCTGCATCTGGGTCGAGGCAATCCCAGGCACAAATCCAGGCTGGGCAGTGACTGGCTGGAAAGTAGCCCTGAGGAGAGAGACTTGGGGGTGCTGGTGCACAAAAAGCTCAACATGAGCTCTCAATGTGCACTTGCAGCCCGCAAGGCCAATCAGATCCTGGGCTGCATCAGGAGAAGTGTGGCTAGCAGGTCGAGGGAGGTGATCCTCCCCCTCTACTCAGCCCTGGTGAGACCCCACCTGGAGTACTGTGTCCAGTTCTGGAGTCCCTATTACAAGAGGGATGTGGAGGTGCTGGAGCGTGTCCAGAGAGGGGCCACAAGGATGATCAGAGGGCTGGAGCACCTCTCCTATGAGGACAGACTGAAGGAGTTGGGGCTGTTCAGTCTGCAGAAGAGAAGGCTCCGAGGTGACCTAATTGTGGCCTTCCAGTATCTGAAGGGGGCCTACAGGAAGGCTGCGGAGGGACTTCTCAGGATCTCAGGTAGTGATAGAACTAGGGGGAATGGAATGAAGCTGGAGGTGGGGAGATTCAGGCTAGATGTGAGGAGGAGGTTCTTCACCATGAGAGTGGTGAAGCACTGGAATGGGTTGTCCAGGGAGGTGGTTGAGGCCCCGTCCCTGGGGGTGTTTAAGAGCAGGCTGGATGAGGCTCTGTCCAGCCTGATCTAGTGTGGGGTGTCCCTGCCCATGGCAGGGGGCTTGGAACTAGATGATCCTTGTGGTCCCTTCCAACCCTGAATGAAACTATGATACTATGAAACTATGAAGGTGATGGAGTAGATCATTCTGGAGGCTATATCTAACCATATGAAAGAAGAGGGTTATCAAGAAGAGCCAGCATGAATTCACTAAGGGGAAATACTACTTGACTAATCTGACAGCCTTCTACAAAGGGGTGACCAAAGGGATAGGTGAAGGGAAAGCAGTGGTTATCATCTGTCTTAACTTCAGCAAGGTTTTTGATACCATCTCCCATAACATCCTCATAGGTAAACTCAATAATAGTAGGTTAGATGATTGGTCTATGAGGTAGATTGGAAACTGGCTTAACAACAGAGTTCAGAGAGTTGTGATCAGTGGCGCAGAGTCCAGTTAGAAGCCTGTGGCCAGTGGTGTTTCCCTAGGATCAGTACTGGGTCCAGTTTTGTTCAATATCTTCATCAGTGACCTGGGTGAGGGGATTGAGTAAGTTTGCTGCTGATACAAAACTGGGGGAGGGGATGGCTGGCATCCCAGCAGTCTGTGCTGCCATCCAAAGAGGTCTGGACAGGCTCCAGCCTCTCCAGAGCTGAAGGCAAACCACATGAAGTTCAGTAAAGACAAGTGCAGAGTCCTGCATCTGGGGAGGAATAACACCAGGCACCAGTACATAGCAGCTCCATGGAGAAAGACCTTGAGTTCTGGTGGACAGCAAGTTCTCCATGGGATGGTAATGTGTCAGTGGCATCCTGGGGTGCATCAAGAAACATGTGTCCAGCAGATCTAGGGAGGTTCTCCCCTAGGTGAGACCACTCCAGGAATACTGTGTCCAGCTTAAGGCTCCCAGTTCAAGAGAGGGATCTGCTGAAGAGTCCAATGCAGAGCTGTGAGGATGCCTGTGGGACTTGAACATCTCTCCTATGAAGAAAGACCAAGAGAACTGTGGCTGTTTAGTCTCAAGAAAAGAAGGCTAAGAGGAGGGTATCTTATCAATATCTGTAAGTATCTGAGGGGTGGCTGTCAAGATGAAGATGCCAGTCTCCTTTTGATGGTGCCCAGTGACAGGACAAGGAACAATGAGTACAAGCTAGAACACAGGAGCTTCCACCTCAATACAAGGAGACACTTTCTTATGGTATGACAGAGCACTGAATCAGGCTCCCCACAAAGGTTGTGGAGTCTCTTTCTCTGGAGACTTTCAAAACCTGTCTGGATGTGTTCCTGTGCAGCCTGCCTTAGGTGATCCTGCTTTGGCAAGGGGGTTGGACTCAATGATCTCTGGAGGTCCCTTCCAACCCCTAACATTCTGTGATTGCCTGGGTTGCCTTTGGCTCTTAATTTATCCAGTCAGCTCCCTATCAGAATGGCTAAACCAGAAATTTCCATTCTTCTCTTCTTCCATTCTCAACCCTTCTTGTTCTCCTTCCCAGCTCTGCTTTCTCATCAAGTTCTCTCTTCTTTCCATCTGGTCATCATCTTTGATGTAGCCTTGAGGTTTAGGAACACAAACCTATGACCCAAGGACCAGCATGGCACTTAATCTCTTTTCATGAAGCTGGCAACCCTGTGTTATTTACTTTCTTCCTGGACAACACTGTGGTATATGTTGGTATGTTTCCTTCCCCAAATGTGTTTTAAAGACCTATTTATCCCTAAACTTGAAAAAGGTTCTCCACACTGCTCTTAGCCTCACTCCGACCTGAGTCAAGTGGTGCTGAGTACTGTAATAGCAGTTGTGAGGTACAGTGTTTCATACCTTCTAGTTTACTTTGTCACCCACACCAAACACTTGAATGGTGTGCCATTGTTTTGCAGCAAGGTTTAGGCCAGGCCACTTGATGTAGGGGTCAAACCAGCACAGGATTCTGGCTGTGAAGATGGCCAATAGATTATGCTTAAAGCAAAATGAAGACCAGTGTAGGCATAAAGTCTAAACTGAGCAATACTCAGTTTAATCTGATTCTGACCAAAGTATCTTTCTATCTAACAGTCCTTACTGCGTTGTCTTCCATAAAAGTGCCTGACTGCTCTCAATCCATTCTAGATTCTTTTGCCTCTATAGCAACCCAGCATAATTAATTCCTCTGATTTATGATGCATAGTGAAGAAGTACTTAAGTTTGTTTGGGTTTTTGAATCTACTGTGCTATTATTTAATCAATATGCTCTTGTTTCTATACTATAAAACAAGTGGTCATTTCCACAATATGTCTCTCACTGCACATGATTTCATATGCATCAGTTTCTCTCCCTTGGCTGTCTGTCCTATGCATTTGACTTTTTATTTGCCATGTTTTGTTGTTAGGTTTTTTTCCCTGCCTATTAATTCTGCTATATCTCCACTGAGAGGGGAGAAAACACAGAGCTGACCTCCAGGCCACTCCAGGCCCCCTGAGTGGGGATATCTGGTTTGAACTCTCAATATGTGTAGGTAGAGCTTGTTCTTGTAAATTGCAATTAGCAGCACTGACCTGAAATTACCATTTTATAAGCCACCCATTCATTGTGAGATTTTTCTTGAAGTCTGCAGTGAGTGCTCTTTTTCATCTATTGCATATCTTGGCCTCACTAGCAAATTCTGCCCCATCATTGCTTACACCCTCTCCCAGACCGTTTATGAGTACTGCAAAAATCACAAGCCCTAGCACACACCCTGATGGCACAGCACTGGTGTGTTTTTCTGCCTTAAACAGTGACTATTTCCCATCCACTATCTTCTGCCTTGTTACTAGCCACAGAAGTAAATGTGGAGAAGAGCAGTTAAGGGTGTGGGACCTTGTTCAAAGAGTTTGGGGCATGCACACACATCCATCTACTCAGCCACATCCATGCAACAAGATTCCTCACTACTTTAAGGCATGAGACATGACTTTCTTCTTCTAGAGTGAGGTTGTTTCTTCCCTATAATCTCATTTGTCTTTGTGTCCAAGGATGGCATTTCTAGTTTCCAGTGTGGAATTCAGATTCACAACTCATCCGTCTCAAAGGAAAAAAAAACAAAAGGCAGCCCAATCCTGGCTCCTCATTTTCCACCTGTCATTCCTCTGCTTTCAGGCTGAATTAAACAACAGGTTGCATGTCCCATAGCAGCTGAGAGGTCTGTGTTGAGTTCCCTCCAGACCTCTTGCATAAATGCCATCTATGTAATTTACTGTTTGTATTATAAATTTGTTTCAAAACACACTCACCCTCTTGACACTTCCACTTTAAGCAAGTTGCCTGATTTGTTCCTGCAAAGTGAGGCTGCTGCAGGGGAATTTCCCTTTACTCCTTTCTACTGTGGCTAACTCATTGTGTTTTTCACATGAGCCTCTTCCTTCCCTGAATGGTCTTTCACACTTCTGTGATCTGTTCACTCTATGAAAGCTTCCAGTATGAAATTCTCCTGGGAGGTGGTTTGATGGATTTCATTGGTTTGGGTTTTTTTCCCCATTTTTTTCATCTTGCTGCTCTAACAGACTCTGTTACAGTTTTGCATTTAATTTGTTGTGGTTACTGTCCTCCAGAGAATTGCTGAGGTTTTAGGACATAACAAAGACAGAGTCATCTTTTCATAGAATCATAGAATGTTCTGGGTTGGAAGGGAGCCTTAAAGGTCACCTCGATCGACCCCACCCTGTTTAGATTAGTTTGCTCAGAGCCCAAATCCAACCTGACCTGGAATGTTTCCAGGGACGGGGCAGCTGCCACGTCTCTGGGCAACCTGTTTTCGTGTCTTACCACTCTCATAGCGGAGAATTTCCTCCTTATATCCAGTCTTAATCTGCCATCTTTTAGTTTAAAGCCATCATCCCTTATCCTATCACTACAGGCCTTGCTAAAAGCACTGCTAAAAGCACAGTCCCTATCTTTCATACAGGCTTCCTTTAAGTCTTGAATAGCCACAATAAGGTGTCCCCAGAGTTCCTCTATTCCAGGCTGGGCAACCCCAACATCCTCAACCTGTCTTCACAGGAAATCCTCCAGCCCTCTGGTCATTTTTGTGGCCTTCTTCTGAACCTATTCCAATAGGCCCCAGTGATTCCTGTGGAGAGGACCCCAGCACTGGACCCAGCACTGAGGGTGGAGTATCACTGCAGAGGAGCAGAGGGTCAGAATCCCCTCTCTCAACCTACAGGCCATGCTGCTTTTGGTGCAGCCCAGGATTTGGTTTGCTTTCTGGGTGCACCTCAGTAAATTTGCAGATGACACCAAGCTGGGGGCAGGAGTTGATCTGCTGGAGGGTAGAGAGGCTCTGCAGAGGGACCTTGACAGGCTGAACAGATGGGCGGAGTCCAGCAGCATGAGATTTAACATATCCAAGTGCCGGGTTCTGCACATTGGCCACAACAACCCCATGCAGTGCTACAGGCTGGGGTCAGAGTGGCTGGTGAGCAGCCAGGTAGAGAGGGACCTGGGGGTGCTGGCTGATGGTACTGTCTGAACATGAGCCCAGGCAGCCAGGAGGGCCAATGGCATCCTGGCCTGCATCAGGAACAGTGTGGCCAGCAGGAGCAGGAAGGTCATTCTGCCCCTGTACACTGCACTGGTTAGGCCACACCTCGAGTACTGTGTCCAGTTCTGGGTCCCTCAGTTTAGGAAGGATGTTGACTTACTGGAACGAGTCCAGAGAAGGGCAATGAGGTTGGTGAGGGGTTTGGAACACAAGCCCTATGAGGAGAGGCTGAGGGAGCTGGGGTTGCTTAGCCTGGAGAAGAGGAGACTCAGGGGTGACCTTATTGCTCTCTACAACTACCTGAAGGGAGGTTGTAGACAGGCAGAGGCTGGTCTCTTCTCCCAGGCAGCCAGCACCAGAACAAGAGGACACAGTCTCAGGCTGCGCCAGGGGAGGTTTAGGCTGGAGGTTAGGAAGAAGTTCTACACAGAGAGAGTGATTGCCCACTGGAATGGGCTGCCCAAGGAGGTGGTGGAGTCGCCATCGCTGGAGGTGTTCAGGAGGAGACTTGACAGGGTGCTTGGTTGCATAGTTTAGTTGGTTGGGTGGTGTAGGATGATAGGTTGGACGCAATGATCTTGAAGGTCTCTTCCAACCTGGTCTGGTCTATTCTATTCTATTCTATTCTATTCTATTCTATTCTATTCTATTCTATTCTATTCTATTCTATTCGGAATGGAATGAAGCTGGAGGTGGGGAGATTCAGGCTAGATGTGAGGAGGAGGTTCTTCACCATGAGAGTGGTAAAACCCTGGAATGGGTTGTCCAGGGAGGTGGTCGAGGCCCCGTCCCTGGGGGTGTTTAAGACCAGGCTGGATGAAGCTCTGTCCAGCCTGATCTAGTGTGGGGTGTCCCTGCCCATGGCAGGGGGCTTGGAACTAGATGATCCTTGTGGTCCCTTCCAACCCTGAATGAAACTATGATACTATGATATTATGATTCTATTCACAGACCAGTTCCAGGCTTTTCATCAACCAGTACCCCCAAGTCCTTCTCCACAGGGCCATTCTCAATTCCTTCCTTCTTTAGCCTATATTGATACTAGTAGTGGCCCTGACCCAGGTGCAGGACCTTGCACTTGGCCTTGTGGAACCTCATGAGGTTCATACATGCTCATTTCTCAAGCTAGGCATCCCATCCCTCAAGCACCACTCAGCTTGGTGTCACCTACAAACTTGCTGAGAGAGTCCTCAATCCCCCTGTCAATGTCACTAATGAAGACGCTGATGAAGACAGCACTGGGACCTGTGATGGCTCCTGAGGGACACCACATGTCATTGCTCTCCATCTGGACATCGAGCCATTGAGCACTACCCTCTGGATGTTATCATCCAGCCAGTTACTTATCCACTGAACAGCCAACCCATCAAATCCATATCTGTCCACTTTAGAGAGAAGGACGTTGTGTGAGACTGTGCCAAAGGCCTTACAGAAGTCCAAATAGATGACATCGTAGCTCTTCCCTTGTCCATTGATGTACTCACTCCATTGTAGAAAGCCACTACGTTGGTCAGACAAAGCTTGCCCTTGGTGAGGCCATGCTGGCTACCTTGAGTGCTTTCTGGTACATCATATTTATCCTTTTTTTGCATTTTAGTGTGGTTCTTCAGAATTCATTGGAGTTTCCTGGAAACCCACTAGAAAATCACATCCTGTTAGCTGCCTTTCTGTCTCACAGCCATCTTTACATGGGAGGTTACACACCACTTAGGATTTCAGGAGTTTTGCCTTAAGTTCTACTGCAGCTGCTTTGGAGGAAGCTGGGACATGAAGGATCTAGGGAAGTTATCACAGAAAACATCCAGCTGGAAGAGACCATCCAGTCCAGCCTTTGACCCAGCACTGAAGTGTAAACACTAAACCGTGTCCCCAAGTGCGAGGTCCACACACTGCTGGAACACTTGAGGTATAGGATTAAAGACCAAAGCAGCAGCATTGACTGGAGTCCAACAGCAAGAGCAGTCTTTCATCCCTTCTGGAGTACATTCACACTTGATTGTTCCATACTTGGAGCAGTTACTGACCTTGCTCTCATCACATTTTGGTGTGCTGTTGCCCACAGGGGCATGTTTGCAACACAGTTCCAAAAGGAAGCAGATCAGTTTTGAGACTCACAGCCACTCTGGACAGGGCAGACCAGGCTGGGGAGGGGTAGGGGGGGGGGGGCAGAGTGGTGTTAACTTGTGTTTTGGCCTGTGCATTTATCTTGCTGTGTCTCTAATTAGTTCTTCACATTGCAGATCCTGGCAGTTAGCAGCCAAGGGAGGCTGTGGTGCACCACAGATTTTATTCCCCATGTTGTGCTTGGCTTCCAGTCAAGCAAAAATATCTGGCAAATCAGGATGTTGGAAAATGAAGAATAAAGCCCCCTTCAAAGTGTCACGAGACCTGGGACACTGTTTGAAAGAATTTCCCCAGCCACTTTTGTGCCTCAGAGGTGTCTGATAGCAACTGAGCAACGATGCTGGTGTAGCCTGCACCAGCGCAGCTGCTGAGGCTCTGCCAAAGACATCACCTCACCCAAATATTATATGTAGGCTGGAATGACAGCAACCACACAGTAAGGGCCTGCCAAGCTGAGGCTGTGCCAGCCTCACCCAGCTGCATGCAGTGTGCTGAGAGGAAAGTAAAGGAAAGTGGCAGGTACTGCGGGAACTCTGCACAGACCAAGGACAGCATAGTGTCCCTTGGAGAAACTGAGGCCGTGGCAGCATGCAGATCTTAGCCAGAAGTAGGTAGTGCTCCCTGTATCTAAGGCTGTAGGAGATAACTACTGTATTTTGATGCCTACAAGTTTGCTGTCCCCCCAGACAGGAAGTGAGGGAGAACAGACTGCAGTCCCAGTGGTTTACGTTATGGCAACTATTTACCAGCACAAGCACACAGAAATGTTTCTGCAGGAGACAGCCTGGATCTGGCACAGTCACTCCTGATCCAGAGCTACTACTCCTAAACTGAGCTGTTTCCTGTAGAGCTTTTTATGTGTCCACTGTGCTTCCTAATGCCAAAGCTGGGGGAAGAGTACTAGAGTGGATGCTGCTCTAGATAGAAACCTGCTCTGCACCCATTGCTTGCCCTGGCTGGGAGTGTGGGGCACCACATGGGATCTGCACAGAGCTGAACCCAGTTCTATTGTCTTAGTGTACAATTACCAATGTTTTGAGATGGAATTGTGCAGATGCTTGCTTTAGCTCTTGTGAAAAAACACCTGAGGTTTTTCTAGGCTGGAAAGCAATCTATAAAGATGGTTACTATGTCCTGGCTATGAATAGAGCCATCTCTGTGTCTTCACATCTACAGCAGGGTTAATATACAAACTGTCTTCAAACAAGGGAGAGTTGGAGTTTTGGAGGGGACTTTGTGTTTGAGATAGCGCTGCAAAACATGACCTCGTGCCATAGGTGATAACATTCTGTAACATTTGCCTTCAGCTTGCAAGTGTCATTCTGTTCTGGTTTCATCTGAATTGAAGCACATCTGTTCAGGTTTTGGGCAACTAAATGCGAGGTTTCCAAGCCTACTTCTACACATCCAACTAAATCTTTCATTCCTCTGTGACCTTGGAGGACATGGGGAGTGGCGTGTTTCTGCCAGTGGTTCCAAGAAGAGGTGCCATTTTTCCTCAAGACGAGGGCAATCATCCTGTCTAGCACATGCATGCTCTAGCAAATGCAGGCTGTTCCTCCAGCTCTGGGGTGAAGGAAACTTGGCCACTTTTCAGCCAGATGGCTAACGGCTGGGACAGGGGACGTCGGTGCTAACACTGCATCAAAGGCTTAATGAATTCCAAAATCATGTGCTCCATGTGACAGCACTAATGCTCCCCTTCAGCAGCTCAGTTGGGATTCGGTTAAAAACACATTTGTCAGACAGGTTCCCAGAGCTTGTTACTGCTCTTTTGATTCTGTTATCCCCTCGTGGTTCTGCTGCAGCACGAGTGAGAGGCCAGGACTGAGTCTCCACTGAGCTGAGCACTCATTGGGCCCCACAGCTGTCCCCAGGCATTAGCCTGGCAGTGGGCAGCAGAGCAGAGAAAGCCACACTGCCCAGGCTGCCCGGCCAACAGACAGCTGACAGGCATCATGAGGGTTCTAGCTCCCCAGGGAGGGGTTTCCTCTTTGCTTTGCTGGGTTTTGCTAATGTCAGTTTTTCTGAGACAGATTTTTATCCTCTGTAGAAGATCACAGTATCACAGTATCACTTAGGTTGGAAAGGACCTCGGGATCATCGAGTCCAACCTATCAACACAGACCCCATGCCTAGACCATGGCACCAAGTGCCACGTCCAATCTCCCCTTGAACGCCTCCAGGGTCGATGACTCAACCACCTCCCTGGGCAACCCGTTCCAATGCCGAATGACTCGCTCGGTGAAGAACTTCCTCCTCACCTCGAGTCTGAACTTCCCCTGGCGCAGCCTGAGACTGTGTCCCCTCGTTCTGGTGCTGGCTGCCTGGGAGAAGAGGCCAACCCCCTCCTGGCTACAACCACCCTTCAGGTAGCTGTAGAGGGCAATGAGGTCACCCCTGAGCCTCCTCTTCTCCAGGCTAAACAATCCCAGCTCCCTCAGCCTCTCCTCATAGGGCTTGTGTTCAAGGCCTCTCACCAGCCTTGTTGCCCTTCTCTGGACACGTTCAAGTGTTTCGATGTCCTTCTTAAATTGAGGGGCCCAGAACTGGACACAGTACTCCAGGTGCGGCCTAACCAAAGCAGAGTACAGGGGCACTATGACCTCCCTGCTCCTGCTGGCCACACAGTTTGAGAAAGAGGCTGATCTGCAGTTTAATAATAAATGGCCTAGGTTCCTCTGCACCATGTGCAGATGACTGCAGTTGTCTAGCTTCACATGTGGTGCATTCTACCCTCACTGGCTGAACTCAGTGTGATGAGTTTTACAGAGCTTTCCTACTTCCTTTTCTCGTACATATACACATATATGTATATATGTAAAATAGTCTTGTAGTCTGGTGTTCTCTTTAAGTTTCAGTGATGAATATAGTTGTTCAATTTTTTCTTCCCACTGTGTTCACACTGGTTTGTTATACTGTGTGCAAGAACAATCAGGACTAGGAAAGGTCCTTCCCTTCTCTCCCCAGTCCAAAACAGCTCAGTGCTTCTTAATTTTCCCCCTTTGTGTACACTATATTCCTTTCTATAGGGACTGTTACCAAAGAAGATGGTTGATTGTGGTAGTGAGAATAAAACTGTCACATTGATCTAGTTGGACTTGAATAGGAGAGGAGAATCTACTGTTTGCAGGTTTTCTTTTGTAGGTACAGAGTGTCTTTAGCTCTGAATGTGTAACATGGCAGAGTCCTATCTCTGCCATTTTGGCAGGAGCTGAAAGGTCTGGAGGTACTTGGAAGGAGCAATGTCAGTTCAGATCAAATGCAAAGGGCCTTTATTGCTCTTGAATCTTGGGGATACATACAGTGTCAGTCAGCAACAGCAGCTGGACATAGCACTGAGGAGCTCTTCTGCAGGAAGAGCTAGGCAATTCAGGGTATTATGTCTCAGATCTGTGATTGCCTGACTTAAAGACAATTTGCTATTACTAAGTGTTTAGCTAACTGTTTGCCCCTGAAAGAAAATGGGATCTGATGTGTCAGACAAATAAAATGCTGGAAGACTGAGTGTGGGAGGAGGGAACTACCAGCTTCTGATTGAACTAAGACTGTGCTCTCTGTGTTCCTTCTGCAATTAATTATACCTGCTAGAAAACAGTTTCTGCATAACAAGAAGGTGTATTTAAACTGCCACCAGGAAAGGGCATGTCAATTTATGGTGTATTAAGTCTGTAAGAGACCACAGGATCACCTGGCCAGGCCTCTCAGATGGCACACAGGGAGGCTTTCATGTTTAATAGAATATAATAGAATAGAATAAACCAGGTTGGAAGAGACCTTCAAGATCATCGCATCCAACCTATCATCCTACACCAGCTAATCAACTAACCCATGTAACCAAGCACCCTGTCAAGTCTCCTCCTGAACACCTCCAGTGACGGCGACTCCACCACCTCCCTGGGCAGCCCATTCCAGTGGGCAATCACTCTCTCTGTGTAAAACTTCCTCCTGACCTCCAGCCTGAACCTCCCCTGGTGCAGCCTGAGACTGTGTCCTCTTGTTCTGGTGCTGGCTGCCTGGAAGAAGAGACCAACCTCTGCCTGTCTACAACCCCCCTTCAGGTAGTTGTAGAGAGCAATAAGGTCACCCCTGAGTCTCCTCTTCTCCAGGCTAAGCAGCCCCAGCTCCCTCAGCCTCTCCTCATAGGGCTTGTGTTCCAAGCCCCTCACCAACTTTGTTGCCCTTCTCTGGACTCGTTCCAGTAAGTCAACATCCTTCCTAAACTGAGGGACCCAGAACTGGACACAGTACTCGAGGTGTGGCCTAACCAGTGCAGTATACAGGGGCAGAATGACCTTCCTGCTCCTGCTGGCCACACTGTTCTTGATGCAGGCCAGGATGCCATTGGCCCTCCTGGCTGCCTGGGCACACTGCAGGCTCATGTTCAGCCTACCATCAACCAGCACCCCCAGGTCCCTCTCTGCCTGGCTGCTCTCCAGCCACTCTGACCCCAGCCTGTTGCACTGCATGGGGTTGTTGTGGCCAATGTGCAGAACCTGGCACTTGGATGTGTTAAATCTCATGCCGTTGGACTCTGCCCATCTGTCCAGCCTGTCGAGGTCCCTCTGCAGAGCCTCTCTACCCTCCAGCAGATGAACTCCTGCCCCCAGCTTGGTGTCATCAGCAAATTTACTGATGATCGACTCAATGCCCTCATCCAGATCATCAATAAAGATGTTAAAGAGGATGGGGCCCAGCACTGATCCCTGGGGGATCATCCTCAGCACATCATCCAAACCTTCTCCTCAGGGCTAAGGAGCACCCAGGGTGCATGTTGGCTTTGCTGCTAACAGATGGCTTATGCCAGCTCATTATTCTGTCTTCTCAGTCTGCCAACCTTACCGCGATTGAGAGATGGAGACAAAGCTTGATGCAAGCAAAGTGTTTACTTTATTGTACAAAATCTTTTCTTTATATAGGCTAACATAATCAAAAGCAACTTGTGATTGGTTATTAGATGTGTCCATGCGACAGTTACAGACTCATGATTGGCTGCCGAGAAAACGCCAGGGAATACACAGGCAAGGCTCAGAGAGGTGTTAGACAAAAGGCAAACCATCACACAGAGAGAAGACAAAAGACTCTCTTGCAATGTTTACCACCTCTTATTCTCAGGTCGTTGTGTGGCTTCCTGAGTCACAATGGCCGTTGGTAATCAGCTAAATGCTTTTTTCTCTCTACATAGTTGCAGTTTTTTTCCCAAGGTCTGTGG
This sequence comes from Melanerpes aurifrons, assembly GCA_011125475.1. Taxonomy (NCBI): domain Eukaryota; kingdom Metazoa; phylum Chordata; class Aves; order Piciformes; family Picidae; genus Melanerpes; species Melanerpes aurifrons. The sequence continues at coordinate 25,483,675 of WWNC01000003.1, forward strand.
CCTGCAAGAACTAAAACAAGAACTAAAAGCCTTCAACACTGTCCCGCACCACATCCTGGTCTCCAAACTGGTGACACATGGGTTTGATGGGTGGACCACTAGATGGATAAGGAACTGGCTTGATGGCCGCACCCAAAGAGTGGCTGTCAATGGCTCCATGTTCCAGTGGAGGCCAGGGACAAGCGGAGTCCCTCAGGGATCAGTCCTGGGACCTGTCTTGTTCAACATCTTTGTGGGTGACATGGACAGTGGCATTGAGTGCACCCTCAGCAAGTTTGCTGATGACACCAAGCTGTATGGTGCAGCAGACACGCTGGAGGGAAGGGAGGCCATCCAGAGGGACCTTGACAGGCTGGAGAGGTGGGCACAAGCCAACCTCATGAAGTTCAAGAAGAGCAAGTGCAGGGTCCTGCATCTGGGTCGAGGCAATCCCAGGCACAAATCCAGGCTGGGCAGTGACTGGCTGGAAAGCAGCCCTGAGGAGAGAGACTTGGGGGTGCTGGTGGATGAGAAGCTCAACATGAGCTCTCAATGTGCACTTGCAGCCTGCAAAGCCAATCAGATCCTGGGCTGCATCAGGAGAAGTGTGGCTAGCAGGTCAAGGGAGGTGATCCTGCCCCTCTACTCAGCCCTGCTGAGACCCCGCCTGGCGTACTGCCCCAGTTCTGGAGCCCCTATTACAAGAGGGATGTGGAGGTGCTGGAACATGTCCAGAGAAGGGCCACAGGGATGATCAGAGGGCTGGAGCACCTCTGATATGAGGACAGACTGAAGGAGTTGGGGCTGTTCAGTCTGCAGAAGAGAAGGCTCCGAGGTGACCTAATTGTGGCCTTCCAGTATCTGAAGGGGGCCTACAGGAAGGCTGGGGAAGGACTTCTCAGGATCTCAGGTAGTGATAGGACTAGGGGGAATAGAATGAAGCTGGAGGTGGGGAGATTCAGGCTAGATGTGAGGAGGAGGTTCTTCACCATGAGAGTGGTGAAGCACTGGAATGGGTTGTCCAGGGAGGTGGTTGAAGCCCTGTCCCTGGAGGTGTTTAAGACCAGGCTGGATGAGGCTCTGTCCAGCCTGATCTAGTGTGGGGTGTCCCTGCCCATGGCAGGGGGCTTGGAACTAGATGATCCTTGTGGTCCCTTCCAACCCTGACTGATACTATGATACTATGATTTCCTTCTATCAGCTGAGCATTGCTTGAGGTTCTACTCCCTAAATTCAGCCCGTCACCACCTGAGGCTTCAGTGTTGCGGAAGCCTGTGTTAGGCACCCTGGGCTACCTCCACATTTAGAGACAGCCTGCTTCCTTGGTAGCTCTGTTCTGTCACTTCAGCAGCAGTGGGAACTGGTTGCTTCTCTCTGCGCTGTGCAAATCACTTCTGCTCTTCTGGGCAGCTGTGTTCCTACCAGCTGCAGCTGCCAGCTGATCTCTCTCTGCTGGGAGCACAATGCTAAAGTGCCTGCACAGACTTGCAGTATAGATGTTTTGGGCTTTTCCACCTTCCTGGAAGTTCAGGGCAGATGAACACTGGTGCCATGCAGGGCTGCACATAATTCCCTCTGTCTTGTGTCTCTGTCTCGGGCAGCTGCATTGGTTACATTTACCACAATAAGTTGTATGCTGTCTGGGCCCCAACCCATACTACTTCCACAGGGGCTTCTGCTATTCTTGCCCATGTGGAGATACAGTCCCTCCAGCAGTGGCAAAGAACCCCAGTGGAGCCTGGTGCCTTCTGCTAGCATTTGAAGTAAAAGATGCCCGGTCTGGAGCATGTTAGCAAAGTGTTGCTAAAAAGAGCCATGAAAGGTTTCAGGTAAAAATGTACTGGGAGAATATTGTGCAAAGGGCAGCTGCATGTGGTCAGGTCCCCAGTTGCTACATGAGCATCCTGCAGTGCTTCTACTGCATTTTGCTGGCAGCATCAGCTACCTCAGACGTAACATGTGCCAGGAGTCAACGTGACTGAAGAGGAGATCCAGGAACAACTGGGTCAGAGACCTGCAAGGGCCAGCTTGATTACACTGGTTTGGTGAGAATGAGGATATGGGAAGATTTGTCAGGGAGTCCTCTGATTCTGCACCAGGGAAAAATAATGGCTGCTCTCTAACATCACACTGGGCAGGTGTCCTTAAACTGAGCTCTGTTATGCTCTGAGAGTGCTTCTGTCAGCTCAAGATCAGCACTGCTGAATAACAATCCCTCTGCCTTGTGCTGCTGCCAGCCAAAAGGCATAGATTAGGGTAGTGAAGGAACCTAGTGCATGTGATACCAGCTCCTGCCAAGAAACCTGGGAAACACAATTATTTTTCCAGAGCACCTTGTTCAGGCAATGCTCCCCCTGTATGCCAGCACTAAATACAGGGTTTAAGCCTGAGAAAACCAGGAGGAAGGCAGAAAAGGAGGGGCAGAACCATCTTGGGAAAAGCAGCAATTTACTAACAGACAAAGTGAATTGAGACATCTTCGCCTCCTCTTCCCAATGTCCTCCTAGGAGTCATCAGTGCATGGCTCTGAGTAGGAGTTACACAAGGCACAGCCAGCTCACACATGTCATCCCTGCGCCTTGCACCTTGTGTCGTGCTTGAGCCACCATCCAAATCCTGGGGAACAGGCCACTCCACTCTCTGTCAGGAAGGAGTTACTCAGAGGTTGTGCAAGGGCCTTCCCAGGACCTCTCTTTTCTAGCAGTAGTAAAGGTTTTCCCCGCTGCTCTTTGCCATCTTAGCTCATTCTGTGCTGCTGATCACGTCCACCCCAACATCCCGCTGGCAGTTATCTGTGGGTTTTATTGCCCAACAATGCATGCAATGTTATTGTGCTAGAAAGAAAACAAAGCCTAATCCATTTTAAATTAAAACAGTGCCCCAGTGTCATGCAACTGATGCAGACATGGTCTGGCTGTGCAGTCCTGCCAGGTCCCTGAGAGCTTCACCCCAGAGTTGTTGGGCTGACTGACCACTCTGCTCCCAGCAAACATCAGCTACAGCCTTCAGGCTGTGCAGAGCCCTCTGATTCAAATCTCTGCTGTCTCCTAAATCACGGCATCACTTTGGATGAGAAGGAAAGCATTGCCATATGCCAGAAGTTAGCAGCAGACAGAAAACAGAGAAGACAGGCACATCTGGGATCATTCCATGGCGGTATAAGGCTGCCATAAAGCCTTGGCTGGGTCTGGCCTGGGGTTCATAAAGTCTTGAATGGTCTGAAGAGGAGGTGAACAAGGATATGATTTGCAAAGCGGGGTGCTGGTCTTTTCAACCCAAGAGGCTACTTCTTGGCTATGCTGCTTATGTTCCAGGAAATTAGTTTCTGTGATGGTCTCTCGCAGCTGCATTTGTCATCCAGCATTATTACAGAGACCGGTCAGGAGGCAAGGCTGGATCTGGGGGTGCTGCCTTGCAGGAGCACATTCCCAGCCTTTCTCCAGGGTGATTTTGTTTCCAGATGAAGTATGCACAGACACCAGCCACAGATGTTGTTCAAGACAGACCAGTGGTGTCCATACTGGGTTGCACGGTAGAGAGCAGTGCTTTGTGGTTGTGATGAGCAAGCTCATCTGCACCTTCTCTTCACCCCTGAATCTGGCAAGACACATAAAGTTTCATCCCATTGTGATGAGGGACATGCAATGCCCCAGCAGGTCTGCTGTGCCAGGCAGAGCTGTTTGGCTTGTTTGATCTATAGCTCTGTTTTTGTTTGCACTATTGTGCAGCAGTCATGGGTGCGTGGATTTCACCCAGTAACCATCATGTTGTAGTGAGCCTTGCCAGTGGAAGCTTTGGCTGCAAATCCCTTCTGAGATCCGGTTGCAAATCCCTTCTGAGATCCCTTTCTCTCTGCTTTTCTGCTGCTTGCCACTTCATGCAGGAGGGCCTGGTCCTTGGGCGTGAGCTACTCAAGGGCAACGCTGACATGTGCTAACAGAACCTGAGAGCCCCTAGCTTTTAATAAGCCTGATTTGTTTCTTTTGTTTCTTTGCTCTCTGCATCTGACTAGTGTACTTCTGCAAAAGATGCAGCTTCTGTCCTGTGGATGTGCCTCTGCAGCTGGCACTAAGGCAAGGGGAGGATGGGTGCTGGCAGGCTGGAGCCAAGTACCCTAGAAGGCTGTACTGGGCTGTGCTGGGATGCGCCAGTGTGCTGCCTCAGGGGAGCCTGTTCAGCACATGGCAAAGCTTCATAATTTCTCTGCAGCTTTCTGACTGTTCTCTTGGCTGTCCCTTCCAGCATCATAGTGCAACAAATGTCATTTGTGAATCCAACTTCCTTTTCTTCAGCCTGTTTTGCCAGCTCATGTCTGAAGTGGGCGATGATTGAGAACAGAGGAAAAAAAGTGTACTGGATCTGGCTTGACCCTGCTGTACCCTGGCCTGCTACGTGTTAAAGAGACTTCCTATTTCCAAACCAGTGGCACAAGAGATGCTCAGGGCATCTGAGCTGCAGACCTCAGCTTCTGGAATTGTTTGACAGCTGAACACTTCTTTCTCCTTCCAAAATGCCCTGCCAGGCTGACTGAGAGCTCTGCAGAGATTGGCTCTAGGTGTGGATAATCTCCGTTTTGGAGGTTAATATGAGGGCCCTCTGGTAAAAAGTCAGCTATGCTCAAAGGGTGGTAAATTGAGGATTTAGTGTGCGGCCTGAGTGGCCTGAATCGCTTTGAAAGCGTGGCCCATGAAAGCCAAGTAGGTGGGCAGGCACCAGGGTAGGCTTAGGAAATGAAGGAGTTTTTCCTGGAAATCCATGTGCTGGAAAAAAGTCTTAAGTCCTATAAGCAGAGTAGTATGAATTCCTACCAGGATCCTGTTCCAGACGGAGCTAATACTTTTCCAGTCAAATGTTTTGGACCAGCAAGTGGAACAGAAAAAGGATTCTTCCTTCACAAGGAGTTTTGGTGAGGCTGAAACTGGCATAAAGGGTCTTGTTCTGGCCTCCACGTCTTTGAAATAACTTTGATGAGATATTGGAAAGGACACAGGTAAATCTCACAGGATGCTTTAAGGCTGAGGAATGCCCTCCAGAGAGAGATTTAAAAGACTTCACTTGATTATCTTATCAAGATGGCTTTTGAGAGGTGCTTCGATTAGGATACAGGAAAATAAATGGGGCCTGTTCAGAACTGTGGACTAACAAATGGCACAGCAGAATCAGAACCAGCAGTGAGGTATTGCAGTCAGAATGGTGAAAAACAAAGCATGTAATTTCTGCAACCATTGGAAGAGATTCCTAAAGAAAATCCTAAGTCCTCCTAAGTTCTTCGGTCTCCATTGTTTGAAGGTTTTTGATCAAACTATGTGTTCCCCAGAGATGAAGACTGAATCACACACAAGCTGCTGGGCCTAGTGCCAGGGATGACTGGGTAACATGAGGCACATCAGGCAGAATGGTCTAGTGAGCCTTTTTGCAGCAGTTAAGTCTTAACTTCAAACACCTCCACTTGCTCTGCCATGGGAGTATCCTACCCCTATCCCAGACACTTTCTGTTTTATTTTCACTGCTCCAGATGATAAGACTCTGTCACAGGAATTCAAAGTGGTTATTTTTAACTCACTGTCCCACAAGTTCCCCTTCCTTTAGATACCTGTCTTGTGGTCCAATGGTCCCAACAGAGTCTTCATTAGTCCATTCTCTTTTTGGAGAGGAAGAAAATGTCACCGCACAGGACACGACTCAGTTACTCCTGATGCCAGTGGTTTGAGTAGCTCTAACCAGCACCAAACACTAAGTGGTGAAACATGTTTGGTTTCTAGGGGTATGGAGTTTGGCAGTTCTGGGGAAGTGTTTACCAGGAAATATTTCACAACTTGCAGCAAATTACAGACAAGATCCTCAAGTCTGTTCATTTTTTATTAATTGAGACAGCATTTCTCTTTCCCTTATGCCAGTCCATGCTGCGTCAACAGTCGGGGGAGTAACTGTGTGACTACCACGCAATTCAGAATTTGCCAGTGCACCATCACCTGCCTGCACATCACTTGCACTGGCCACTGCCTGCTTTGTTTAAATATCCAAGTAACTGGCCTGATTCGATGTTCATTAACATTGTTTCTTAGATGTGGGGAAAGTATTTCATACAAGCTAGCTACATAAAATAACCTAGTATCAAGTGAAAATATTTCAGTTACACAAAGTAGAAGGTTAAATGTGTTTACAATCATGATTCTTAATTTCAGGGACAGCAGTTACATAAATAAATTACAGAAACTAGTTAATGCAGTCACCTGGGTTGAGAAGCACGAGGACTTGGCATGGAAGAAAGAGTGTCATGGAATTTTTTTTGTTCACTTGGTACAAAAGCTGTCTGAAACTTGTGTCCTGAATAATATGTAAATATTTTAGGAGGCAACTCCAGCCCTCAGCAGTTGTGTAACTATGGTGAATGTCACTGAAAATAAGCAAAGACTCTGATAGCAGTAACAAAAATGGTGGATCAGCAGAGGATGCTATGGCTTGGAGGTGAAGATGCACATGGAAAAACGGAGAATTGTTCCCAGTCAAGACCATGCAATGGAAACCCTAACACTCCACAATACGGTCTTTGGTAGTGTCTGAAGGAGGCTGGAGGAACAAGACGAAAGAGGTGCCCCCTGAGTAAAGATAAACACCTCTCCTATGAGGACAGGCTGAGAGAGTTGGGGTTGTTCAGTCTGGAGAAGGCTCCAAAGAGAGCTTTCAGTACTTAAAGAGGACCTAGAAGAAAGATGGGGACAATCTTTTCAGCAAGGCTTGTTGTGACAGGACAAGGGGTAATAGTTTTAAACCAAAAAGGCCTAGATTCAGATTACACATAAGGAAGAAATTTTTCAGGGTGGAAGTGGTCAAATACTGAGGTGGTCACAGATCACAGGATCACAGGATGTTAGGGTTTGGAAGGGACCTCTGAAGAGCATCGAGTCCAACCCCTCTGCCAAAGCAGGACCATAGAATCTAGAACAGGTCACACAGGAACACATCTAGATGGGTCTTGAAAGTTTCCAGAGAAGGAGACTCCACAACCTCTCTGGGCAGCCTGTTCTAGTGCTCTGTAACCCTCACAGTGAAGAAGTTCTTCCTCATGTTGAGGTGGAACCTCCTGTGCTGTAGTTTATATCCACTGCCCCTTGTCCTGTCACAGGGTGCAACTGAGAAGAACCTGTCCCCTCCCTCTTAACACCCAGCCCTCAGACATTTATGAACATTTATTAAATTCCCTCTCAGTCTTCTCTTCTGAAACTACAGCCCCAGGTCTCTCAGCCTCTCCTCATAAGGCAGTGCTCCAGTCCCTTATTCATCCTTGCAGCCCTCCATTGGACTCTCTCAAGTAGATCCCTGTCCCTCCTGGACTGCAGAGCCCCAAACTGGAATCAATATTCCAGGTGAGTTCTCACCAGAACAGAGTAGAGAGGGAGAAGAGCCTCCCTTGATCTGCTGGACACAATACTCTTAATGCAACCCAGGACACCATTGGCCTTCTTGGCCACAAGGGCATATTGCTGACCCACAGAGAACGTGTTATCCACCAGGCCTCCCAGGTCCTTCTCCACAGGGCTGCTCTCCAGCAGATCACCTCCTAACCTGTACTGGTGCAGTTTATTATTCCTTCCCAGATGCAGGACTCTGCACTTATCCTTGTTGAACCTCATTGGGTTCCTCTCTGCCCAGCTCTCCAGTCTGTCCAAGTCTCACTGAATGGCTGCACAGCCTTCAGGCGTATCAGGCAAGCCTCCCAGTTTGGTATCATCAGCAAACTTGCTGCGATGACACTTTGTCTGTCTGTCCCCTCACCAATGTCACTGATGAATATGTTGAACAGGACTGGACCCAGCACTGATCCTAGGGGAGCTCTACTAGTTAACAGCTCTCCAGCTGGACTTGGCACCATTGTCCACCACTCTTTGTACTCTATTGTGTAACCAGTTCCTAATCCATCTCACTGTCTATTCTTCTATCCCACACTTCCTGAGCTTACTCACAAGGATGTTATGGGAGACAGTGTTAGAAGCCTTGCTAAGGTCAAGGTAGACTACATCCATTGGTCTTCCTGTATCTACCCATTCAGTTACAACATCATGGAATGCTGTCAGATTAGTCAAGTAGGATTACCCTTTGGTGACTGCTCCTGATCCTCCTCTTCTCTTCCAAGTGCCTAGAGATAACCTCCAGAATGTTCTTCTCCATCATTTTTCCAAGGATGGAGGTGAGGCCCACTGGTCTGTAGCTTCCTGGAACCTTTCTTGCCCCTTCTGAAGACTGGAGTGACTTTGGCTTTCTTCCAATCCTCAGGCACCTCTCCTGTCTGCCAGGATTTTGTAAAAATGATGGAGAGTAGTAGAGCAACACCACCCGGCTCTCTCAACACTCTTGGGTGCATCTCATCAGGGCCCATGGACTTACAGATATTCAGTTTATGTAACTGATCCCTATTTGACTAGTGGCAGATGCCCCATGACTGGAACTATTTCAGGTCAAGTTGTAGGGGGCTTTTGAGCAACTTGATCTAGTGGAAGATGTCGTTGCTCACTGCAGAGGGCTTGGACTTAGAGGACCTTTAAAGGTCTTTTCCAACACAAACCATTTTATGATTCTGTGACTAAAAATTAAACGTTAGGTGTGACTCCAGAAATGAACATAGGAACAGCAGCAGAGGACCTAACAGAAATGAAGAACAAGGACAGGTGACCATCCAGAATAAAGCTCAGAGATTAACATATTCAAATAGTTTGCAGTTCACAACCTGACAGTTGTAGGGGGGAAAAAAAGGGAAAAGAAAAAAAGGAATAAGCTTGCAGGTCTGGTGTCCAACTGGAGGTGGGGCCACACAAGGGAATAATAAATGTACCTCACCTTCAGTGGAGAAAAATTATCCAGATATCTTTAGAAGTATAGTTAAAAATTCAGGAGAAATAAGGACAAAATGGAATACATATCTAGGTTTGGGGTGGGGGTGGAGGGGGTGGTGTTCTTGGTTTGGTTGTTTTTTTTTTTTTACATCAAACTCATCTAGTCTCTCTCTGGACAAAGAAGGTGTTCTTGTTTACTGGGACTTCAGTAAGTTAATTAATGTTATTTCAGATCTGAGTATTAATTAAAGTGAAGAGGGTAAGGACTGTAAAGAGTCAATAAAACAGGGACATGTAATAGGTTATCTCAATAAAAGAGGCCCTGAAGAGTAAAGAAGATATTACTGAAACCTGCTGAAATGGATTTTAGGATATACTTTCATAGGTACAGCCATTAGGGACCTTCACAAAATGCAAGAACGTGGTGATGACTTGAAGCTGGGAAACACTACAGTTGCAGGGGAAAATCAAGCTGTTGCAACAGGATGTTGAACAATGTTTGTAGTAGCACAGAACTTTGTATTCCTGAGTGCTGATGAGCTGCTAATGAGAACTCCTGGTACAATCTACTGCAGCAAAATGAAAACGAAGACCAGGCAGACCGCCTGATCATGCACTTACAATGATCAGTTTCACATGTAGCAAAAGTGTTTACCACACAGGTTAAATGTGTAATTCACTATGTGTGAATTCAGAAAAGATTAATTAAAACTTGAAGAGGTGCAGAGGGTTAATGTGGTTGGGAGAGGAAGAGGCATTTATTTTCTGGTAAGGTAAGCTGTTTCAGACTTCTGTCTAACCTTTTAAAACATAGTTTGAGAAGGGATAGTGTTGCTGCCTATAAATACATTAGGGAATAAATGCTACCTAAAGGGCAGCTTTCCTATAGGAACAAATAAATAAATTTTAATGGAAGTATCAAAGAAGATTCACAAATACTGAGGTTTTATAACAAGCCCAAGGACGTGCAGGGCCGGAGGAGGATCACTGCTTTCCACATTTAGCCTGGTCAGGTTGTGAGGGAGGCTATGTAGTGGCTTTTTAACAAATGGGGATCAGAATCAGTGCTCAGGCAAGTGCTGTCAGTTCTAGTTTGCACATAGCTATAGGTAAAATCTTGTTCCATTTGCTGTAATTAGAAAGACTGACTTACTCACTGCTTAAGAAAGATCGTGGCATAGCTCAGTGCTCCTGGAAGTGTGTGCTGGCTGCAAGTCTCCACATTTTTATCCTGCTGGGACAACACTGTAGCTGGTGTTTGCCAGCAGCTGCTGAGGAAGCTGCTTGCCTAACTGGAACAGACTGACACAGGGATCCAGAGGCTCCTATGTAGACCTTGCCTGAAGTAAAACTTCCTAGTTTACAGAAAATTTGACACTTTAAAACACAGATTTGGAAATAAATATCTTAAAATAAAACTCAGTTTCTCATTTCTGAAGACTTTTCTTGGTTGGTGGGGGTTTTTTGGTTTGGTTGGTTGGTTTGTTTACCAATAGGTAACAATGGATGTGTAAATATTCAACTTTATAATTGCATTCAGGAACACAAGAAATGTATATTTAAAAACCATCCCTACTAGAGCTGTTAGAATTCATAGGTCCAAAGTAGCTCCCATACCACAGAGATGGCCCTCGTCCAAGAGCTCCCAGGTCAGCTGGCTCTTCTGGCTTCCTACAGTTTGGTTACAGAGAAGAGCAGACCTGGATCTCAGCAGACTGGGTCTACAGCCCCATAATACAAGTACCAGGGATACTCTGAAATTAGGAACTGTTACCCCAGAGAATCAAGTGTGTGGTGGGTTGAACAGCTAACTTGGAGAACTACCCCCTAAAATAAAATTGTCAGACCAGCTCTGGTATTTATAAACAAAACCAGGGGTCTACCAATAGTTTCCCCTTCTCTGCCCCCTTCCCGCTTGTACAAGGGAAAAGGGAAAAGAGAAAAGAGAAGAGCAGAGAGCATCTTGTTAGTTACTTAGCCACAACAAGAGCACATCCAAGGTCAGCAAGAGCCAAGCAAAAGCCATGAGCTAGTATCAGCTCGAGCGAAGAGATGAGAAAGAGATGGAACAGTTTACACAACTAACTTTGTGTTAGTTATCAGACCAATGGGGTTATTTAGACCTTATCATTATTTTCCCTTTAGTTCCAGTGGTAACTTATTTGCATTCTACTACTTTCTACTTAGTATCTGTGAAAAATTTCCTAAAGCTGCCACAAAGGGACAGCAATGAGATAACTAATAGTCTCACCACAAAATATTCTCTGCCATTCTAGATTTAGGAACTGCAAGTTTATTATATGCTGGAGGTAAGCTGTACACTTGTGATGGTGGAGGGCTTGGGAAGCCAATGGTACCATCACAATGAATTTAAAGCTGCAGAGATGAAAACAGAAACACCTGGAAGGAGACATTTAATGAAAATTTTAGAACTGGAAAACACAGTGTAATCACAGTATCACAGTATCACCAAGGTTGGAAGAGACCTCAAAGATCATCAAGTCCAACCTGTTGCCACCAACCTCATGACTAGACCATGGCACCAAGTGCCACGTCCAATCCCCTCTTGAACCCCTCCAGGGACGGTGACTCCACCACCTCCCTGGGCAGCACATTCCAATGACAAACAACTCTCTCGGTGAAGAACTTTCTCCTCACCTTGAGCCTAAACTTCCCCTGGTGCAGCTTGAGACAGTGTTCTCTGTATCAACTTGAAGGAAAGATTATTGTTTAGGCAATTCTAACCAAATCTCAGTAACTAAACACAATGCAGATGGCAGTGTCTAGGATTCACCTTGGTGAACAGCATAGATCAGCCTAGTTTCATTTGGAAGTCATCCAGGGAACCTCTAAGTCATGAATAGACACAACAGCAGCGCTGACTAAGTAGTGCCTGATACTGTTACATTGAAAGCAACAGAAAAATAAGCTCGAAAAAGATCTCAGTAATTCATTAGTACATCCCACGGGAAAGCATTACTGATACAAATCTAAATCAGGCCCAGAGTTCCCAAGTTCTTCTAAGTATCCAAACCTTTTGTTAGCATAAACTAATTTTACTGGGAATGGCATCTTTTCCTGAGAATGAACAATTTTACAGTCATGTAGAGGTCAGCCCTCCCCACAGCACTGGAGCTAAAACAAGACCAGACAGTGTTTCTGGAAGCACATCCACTTAGGCTCAGCCCTGTGCATCTTAAGCCACTGACAACTGGAGAAGCTCCCTGGTACATCAGTGGTTTGTGCCTCAGGATGCATCCATGCTGAGACAAGCACAGAGTTTTGATATTGTGCATTTCAAGGTGCCTCAGAGCAAAGAAAGGCACACAGCTGGCATGCTTACAGGGGCCTGAATCTGGCTGACCAGATCTCCTCTGACACAAGTCTATCAGAGGAGCCCAGGGGACACTTTTTGGTGAGCATATTGCACTGGTCTGAACCTTTACAGGGGGACAAGTGATGTGTTCTTCAACTTGGCTTGCAAGCCTTGTGGGATGGGGCTGTCATCCACAATCCCCTGTGTTCCCAGAGACTACATCCAGACAAAGTGCCCTGATGATGGAGTCACTTTTCATTCTAACAGTATCCCCAGCTACCAAGCGTCATCTCCACAAAAAAGCTAATAAAGTTTAAGAGATCATGGGTGGAAAGAAGACATGTGTGATTACAGCTCCTCTGATACGATACACTCAGCCTTGAAAGCAATGAAGATGGAGGACAATGAAACCTAAGAAAGACAAGCAAATGTGACAGTTCCACAATTACTCGATTTGCTCAGAGTTGAAGCACGGAATACAGGATAGCCTCCCTGGGGAAGCAAACAGAAGTGATATACTCAGGTATGAGGTGGGAACCACGTGGGGGTTGTCCTGAAATGACAAATGAGAATGAGCCTGCCCTTCATGTGCCATATCCAGCTGTCTTCTTCCTCTTCTTTCAGGATGAAGACTATTAATAAGATAAATCTCAGGAAAAAGAGAAGGAAAGAATGCTGGAATTGTATTTTATGGTTTGTTTCTCCCACCCAGGCCTGTCTCCATGAGCCTTGGAAAATTAATATCTTCTTATCTGATGGTTCAGTTTAACAGGTGTTGGAAGGAACAAGGTGAATCAGGATAAAGTCAGCAGTTTGAGAGTGCATTGATCCTACCTGCAGGCTACCGTTGGAGACAGGGCTCTCTAGAGTGGCCATGTGCAAAGGAATGCCTCTGACACAGCAGAAGACAGGAACCTATGGTGAAAGGTTCAGCATCAGGTGACAGTGTCAGCACAGTGGCTTGTGTTCCCAGCTGCCAGCTTTCGAGGAGAGGTTCCTTCTGCTCAGCACAAAATCTAGCCCCATGTCCAGCAGTGTCTTCTGTTCCATTTGACAGGTCTCAAGCTGTCTTGCAGTGATGGAAAGTCTATGGATGTGGATGTATTCACATGGGCTATGCTGAGCATGTACATAAAGGAAGGTGCTGGGGTGACCAGTGGTTTGGGCTGAGAAACAGCTGGGACAACTGGTTTAGCAGAAGTGTGGGGACCATGGGGCATAACACAGAGCTGGGACTCTGACAGTGCCACAGAGCAAGGAGTCCAAAACCAAAACCAAACAAAAACAAACAAAAAACCACCAAAAAACCAACAATAAAATCCACCAAACTTTGCTGTCGGGCCCAAACTTCCTGGCTGATGATTTCAGTTGATCATGCCATAATTGTACTATCATAGTATCATAGTATCAGTCAGGGTTGGAAGGGACCACAAGGATCATCTAGTTCCAAGCTCCCTGCCATGGGCAGGGACACCCCACACTAGATCAGGCTGGCCAGAGCTTCATCCAGCCTGCTCTTAAACACCTCCAGGGACGGGGCCTCAACCACTCTCATGGTGAATAACCTCCTCCTCACATCCAGCCTGAATCTCCCCACCTCCAGCTTCATTCTATTCCCCCTAGTCCTATCACTACCTGACATCCTGAGAAGTCCTTCCCCAGCCTTCCTGTAGGCCCCCTTCAGATACTGGAAGGCCACAATGAGGTCACCTCGGAGCCTTCTCTTCTGCAGACTGAACAGCCCCAACTCCTTCAGTCTGTCCTCATAGGAGAGGTGCTCCAGCCCTCTGATCATCCCTGTGGCCCTTCTCTGGACATGTTCCAGCACCTCCACATCCCTCTTGTAATAGGGGCTCCAGAACTGGAAGCAGTACTCCCCGTGGGGTCTCAGCAGAGCTGAGTAGAGGGGGAGAATCACCTCCCTTGATCTGCTGGCCACACTTCTGATGCAGCCCAGGATCTGATTGGCTTTGCAGGCTGCAAGTGCGCACTGAGAGCTCATGTTGAGCTTTTTGTCCACCAGCACCCCCAAGTCTCTCTCCTCAGGGCTACTTTCCAGCCAGTCACTGCCCAGCCTGGATTTGTGCCTGGGATTGCCTCGACCCAGATGCAGGACCCTGCACTTGCTCTTATTGAACCTCATGAGGTTGGCTTGTGCCCACCTCTCCAGCCTGTCAAGGTCCCTCTGGATGGCCTCCCTTCCCTCCAGCGTGTCTGCTGCACCATACAGCTTGGTGTCATCAGCAAACTTGCTGAGGGTGCACTCAATGCCACTGTCCATGTCACCCACAAAGATGTTGAACAAGACAGGTCCCAGGACTGATCCCTGAGGGACTCCGCTTGTCCCTGGCCTCCACTGGGACATGGAGCCATTGACAGCCACTCTTTGGGTGCGGCCATCAAGCCAGTTCCTTATCCATCTAGTGGTCCACCCATCAAACCCATGTGTCACCAGTTTGGAGACCAGGATGTGGTGCAGGACAGTGTCCAAGACTTTGCTCAGGTCCAGGCAAATGACATCAGCTGCTCTCCCCTCATCTATTAATGTTGTCACCTGTTCATAGAAGGCAACCAGGTTGGTCAGGCAGGATTTGCCCTTGGTGAAGCCATGCTGACTGTTCCAAATCACCTCTTCACTATTCTTCTGAGTCAGTATCCTGAGAGTAAGTTCTTGTTCCCTGATTCCATACAAGCCAGAAAGCTATGGGCATGGACTTCACTTCACCAGGCTGGACACCCATGCCTGCTTTGCTCTGCCCTTGTATGGAAGCCATCCCCTCTCCCCAAAAAGCTCTGGGAACACAGACATGCTGTTTCTCATTCTGACTCTTTTGTGATGAGAGAAGAAAAACCGTGGGCAAAAACTAAGAGGAGGTTTCACCCGAGGTTTATACAACAACAGGAAGGTGGTGGTGAGGGGGTTGTTTCATTTTTTGATCCTTTCTTGATAATTTCTTGATGCTTACTTCACTTTTCTTCCTGGCAAACAGTGAGCTGACATCACCATGACGCTCTGATATCTTCTTTGAGTTGCATTAACTAATTTAAGTCCACCCTCATGCCGTGCATCCTTGATTACACCACCTGCACATCCTTATTGCACAACTTTGCATCTACCAACTCAAACTGCAATCTGCTGCTCATGTGCACAGTCAATCAGCAGCACTCAATAGTAGCCCTTCAATTCTTCAAGACAGCTTCAGTCCTATACTGCCCTGAATTAGTGTCATGGATGATTCTGTCCCATCACTGCTCACGTGCCTTTTCAGACAATTTATGAAGATGCTGAAAAGCACAAGCTCTATTGTAGTGGCCAAAAAAGACATCTCGGGTACTTCCTTCCCACTTGAAAACTGACCTGCCATCCTACCTTCCATTGCTTGTCTACTTAACCATGGGGTCAGCATCTTATAACATAAAAAGAACTAAAGACACCTGGTGTGGGATCTTGTTCAGAGGTGTTTGGGGATCCAGCTATACTATGTGTGTATACTGAGCTGCACCCACACGCTTCCCATCATCACTGAGGAGCAGGAGAAAGTCAAGATCTGCCCGGACCAGAGTTGTGTCATCCCCTAACCTTAATAGGAATAAATATTTTTTTCTTGTCTGTACATCAGTAAGAAGAGGGGACACGCTGTTCTGAGGGATCCTTCACCCACTGGTGAGGAGAAAAGACACCCATTGCTAAGGGGTGCCTCATCCGTCACTGAGGGGACACCTACAACTGAAGGATTCTTCACCCATTGCTGGTGGGAGGAGACACCAACAGCTGAAGGGTCACTTGTCGATTGCTGAAGAGAGGAGGCACCGACCACTGTGACATCCTTCGTCCGTCGGTGAGGACAGGGACCACCCACGGCGGAGGAGTCCCAGCTCCACTAGTGAGAAGAGAAGACACTCCCAACTGAGGAAAGGGGACAGCCACCGCCGAGAGGTCCGAGTTGCCGCCGAGGTTTCCCCGTTCGACGTGCAGGGGCCCCAGCCGTGTGCGGAGCTGAGGGGAGCCCCTGAGGCCTCCGGGTTCGAGTCCCTCACCGGCAGCTCACCTGGCCGGGCCGGTCGGCGGCAGACTTTGCCTCTAGCCTCTATAAAAGGTAACGGCGGCGTGAGTCAGAGCCACCGCCTCCTCCCCGCCTGCTCTCACGTACGCGCAAGCTGGGCAGGCAGGCGGGCGGGCAGGCAGGGAGCTAGGCAGGGAGCTAGGCAGGGAGCTAGGCAGGGAGCTAGGCAGGGAGCTAGGCAGGGAGCTAGGCAGGGAGCTAGGCAGGGAGCTAGCTGCCGCCGGCAGTCCCGCACCCGCGCACTCACTGGAGATGAGGCGTGCAGCGCTGCGGGTCTGCCTCCTGCTCTTGGCCGCCCTGGGCCACCCCGGCGCCGGCAGTGAGCACGACGAGGAGCACGACGGCGAGGACCACTCTCACTCCCCGGAGAAAGGTGAGAAGAGGGTCCCCGGGCGCCACCGCTGCGTGGGGCACCCCGCTGTTGGGTTTGGGGTACCCGATGCACCGAGCATCCTGATGCATGCTGCACCCCAGTACGGGGTTTGGGGTCCTTGATGTCTAGTTTGAAGTGTCTTGATGCATGGGATGACCTGATGCACAGGGTTCCCCCACCCCCCCGCCGCTGGATTTGGGACCTTTGATGCATGGGGAACTCTCCAGTTGTACGGGATGCTGGATCTGGGATGCCCGATGCTTCGGGAGGGTCCCCGGTGCTCTAGAGTCTTGCACATGCTTGGTTTGGGGGAGGGGTGGGGGGGCCGCTGTACCTCCTACTGCACCCTTGTTGAGGGGCCAAGTATGGGGAGCCCTTGTGAGGCTGTGCCCTCCCGGCATCTCTCATCTATAGCAGCTGCCCCCCCCCGCAGCACGTCCCTGCCTTTGTCCCTGCTCCCGCCAACTTCTGCGTGGCCCGACCCCTGCCCAGGGGCTGGGGGCCCTGATCTTGTGTTCAGCTCTTTTTCCCCACTAAGTTTGTTTTGCGTCACATCGGGGGAGGGGGCTGGAGGGGGGGGGGAGGGGGGTAGTGTGGAGGAGGGTGTCTCACGGCTGCTGGTATAGGGGCAGCGAGGGCTGTTCAGCAAGCAGTCTTTTTCTGGGGCTGTCCGGTGTGTCCAGCCCCAGCTCCCGGCATGGTGAGACAGCGGCCAGTCCCTTTGTCCAGCAGCATGCCCTTTCCCCGGTGGAGTCTGCTGTGCCTGGCTTTGCATCTACTCTGTCTCCCCACAGCCCAGCGAGGACAAGCTTTGGTCCTGGTAGGGAGTTTGGTGGGGTTCTACCTCATGGCTGACAGTGGGGAAACAGGAGATATGAATTCGGGACTGTGGTGGTGTGTGCCACTCCAACCCTGTGCTGGCAGCACAGGGACTTTCAGACTTCAGGGTCACTGTTTTGGGGGAGAAGTCCTGAGTTTTCAGTCTTGCTCCCTTTTCTGACTGAAGAGTGTGGTGCTGCCAGAGCTCAGCAGGGATTTTGGGGAAGCGCCATGCATGCATTTGCTCGCGTGGGGCTGAGCACTGTGCTGGGACGTTCCTGTTCCTGGATTTGCTACTTATCACAGATTTGCCCGCGGGTTTATTTCCCGGTCTCAGCCACAGCATGTCCTTGGTTTTGCCTCTGTTAAAGAGTTGCCCTGACCTGTGCCAGGACAACTGCCCTGTGGTATGGGCGGGCAATTGTTTGGTGTTAGGAGCTGCGTTTGTTATTACAATGAATCACATTTCTTACCAGAGCCGTTCTTGCAGGGCTGAGCACTGGACAGAGATGGGAACGCAGATGGTCTTTGCCACAGAGATGAAGTAACCCAGGCCACAGGGTGGGAGAGCACCAGGCATTCAGCATACTGGTGTGCTGTGCTGGCAATAAGTGGGTGGGCAGCATGTGGGGTTTGAGATGAGTGGCTGGAGTGATTGAGATGGAGATGGGAAAAGTAGGTGAGGGGTGGGAGGTGGCAGGGAGGTAGGTGGGGAACAGGCCCTTGCTATACCATTACTACAGGATGAAGGCCCAGCTAGAGTCCTGTGAGGGTGCAGGTCTGGGTTGGGAAACAGCAAAGCTCCTGCCAGGCACTACAAGCTCTGTCTTAGCACTACGGCTATGCGCTGTGCTGGCATCCTCTTCCTTGAGTCTTGTGTGTGAGGTAGGGCTGGCGGTTACTCAGCCCTGGGCACTCAGTGTAAGCTAGGAGGTTGTCACTGAGGCTTTGCCATAGGATTTCTCTCTAAGGGGCCTCTGGTGTGCTCAGAGATCCAAGTCCTATGTTACTGGTGTCTCTGGGAAACAGTTAGCTACCTTTCCCACTGCAGTATGTTTACACTTTTCCACCTACCCGGACCTGTTCTGTGTCCTCTTCTTTCTCCTTCCCCAATGCCCTTTTCCTCCACCTGAGCCCATTTCTCTTGCTTAATACCCCTTATTCATCTAATTTCCCAGCACTTAACTGTCCCCTGGAACTTCCCCACTTTCATCCCTTAGACTGTGATGATCCTTTCTCTGTAGCACACTCTGATTGTTTTATCTTTCCCCTGGCACTTGACAGAGCATTTAGGTTCACAGACAGCAAATACACGCCCTAGAATAAAGCCAGCACTATGCTTTCTTCCACCCAAACCCTTGTCCTCTGTGGGGGGAAACTGTCCCAGTCTTATGTTCCATAACCCAAGCAATCCTTCCCCAGAAGCATAAAAAACAATCCTCGTGGTGACCTGTGCTGGAAGTGGCAGATTAAAGGCTGATCCTAAAGGCTTGCATTGGGTGAAAGTTTACAAACACAAAAGGCTTTAACATAGCCAGGGCTGGGAGGGATCTGTGTTTGGGGTATGTGTCTGGATAAAGAAACCAGAGCTATGGTGGTGGAGACAGAGAGACACTCATCGTGGGGCTTGGTGGAAGGATGCTCAAGTTGTGATCCCTGCTGCCCAGACCTTGTGCCTAGGGAGCTGGCCATGAGCAGTGTGAGCACAGAAGCACAGCTCAGGCTCCATGACTAGGTTGTTGCTTTCAAGGGACATAGTGCTTGCATGTGTTTTGTGGAACAGGACCTGGCTGGTGTGGCTGGTCCATGCTTTGGGAAATGCACTCTGTGAACCTCTGCATGTCCTGCTACCTCCTGGGTTACTGAGCATCAGTAGTAAGACCTTGCTTCCCCACTTCTCTGGGCTTCTGCTGGTTCTTCCACAGCCTGGGACTGATCTGCAGACAAGGACTTTGTTCTTGAGGGTACATCAAGGTCATAATTCCCTGGAATCCTCTGCAAACAGGCCTCTTCTCACAGGACGTTGACCCAGGGATGATTTGCAGCAAAGAGAAGAATCTGTCAGGATCTCTGTGCCCCCGGTGGCTAAGCACAGGGCATAGTGTGCCTAGACAATTAGAGGGCTGGAAGCAAATCCACTGTCCTGCCCACCACCACACACAAGCTGTGAAAGACACATGAGTTTCAGTGTTGTGAGGTGCTCTGCCCCTAAATGTGAGAAGTGTGGAGGGACAGACTTAGTTTCCCTCCTTATTGCCTGGCTCTCCCAAGGGGTAGCTCTTGCTCTGTGCAAATGATCCTGAGCCCTTCATGTGTGATTTCCATTTCTCTGTCCCTCTGGAAACGTCTGAAGGGAGCAGCCTGCTGCATCAGTGTCCTTTTTACTGGGATTAGCAGCAGCCGGCGGTTGTGCTGGCTCCTCACCCTGCTGAAAGCTGCTTCTGCCCTCCCTCCTGGGCTTCAGGACATGCCGAGAAGCACGCTAGTAATGGCAGCGTCTGCCTGAACTCGGCAGGAAAGTGTTGTTGGATGGTGTTGGATATCAAGGAGGAAAGGGAGCCGACACTTGCGGCAGCAAAATGGGAGGGCCGAGAGGGAGTGGGCAACAAGGGGTTAGGAAGCACAAAGAAGGGAACAAGCAAAAGAGGTAAACCCGGCTGGATTGCAGGCTGCTGGGGAAAGGGGGGTGGCCTTTAGTGGCCAAATGGACCAGAGGGACTCTGTGTCGCTGAGCACGGAGAGTTTCTCTTCTGCAAGGTCTGGCATCTCCTGTAGGTACCCGACTGTGTTTTCCTGATGGGACCCTTGCAGGGAGTCCTGGGTATCTACCAGCATGGCTATCACAGCAGCAAGGTTGTTTCCTCCCAGATTTTTGGGAATGCTTTGCAGTCTCTGCTGAGACTGGAGGTGCTCAGAGGTAGGGCAGGGCGTGCTAAGACCAGCAGCACCCACTGCAAAGGTGCAGTCACGTCTGTTGTGGTGAGTCGCAGCAGTTCATCAGAAAGGAGGTCTGGCACCACGTGGCTTTCCAAGGGAGAAGACTTGTTCTGGCAGGGAGTGTGAGTGTCGGACTGAAATTATGCAAATCCACGTTTGGGCAGGGCAGTGGGTTAATGTTCATGGCAAAGGGCTGCGAGATTGAGAATGCTTCCAGGTGGAAGGGACTGGAGTACTGCAGTACTCTGCGCCATGCTGAGGTCAGGGCAGATGTAGAGAGCCTGACCCAGTACCCAGGCTGTGCTTGCCTTGACACTCTCTTGCAGTGCTTGGTGCACATGCCAAGCAGGCCAAGCCTGCACAGCCGGGCTTGTGAGATGCCTCCCCAGGTGGGTGGCCTGGCTGTGCAACAGTTGCACCCAAATCCACAGGGAGGGAAACACTCAAATGCCTTCAGTGCTAGTGGATCTGCTTGCCTTCGATGCCAAGAGACCTGTGAGAGAAGCCTGTTGTGTTGGGATGGATAGGACTGACTCCTGGGTGTTCAAAGCTATTGGGATGGGCTAGCAGGAGGCTGCAAGCAGGGTGTTGAGCCCCACAGCCTGGGGTAGGTGTCACGGTGCTAACACAGCGAAGCAGGTGCCAGCACAGTGCTATTGCTCAGTCTGAGTTATCAAGTTGCTCTCTGTCAAGACAGAGTTCGTGGAGGTGAGGAGAAATTGGGGCGCCAGAGCAGGCCATGTTGGTTCAGGCATGTGTAGTGAGCTGAGGCACTACATGCCAGCCCAAGGCTGCTGTGCCTTACCTGGGCCAGGACTACCCCGAAGGAGTGCCCCTCAGGGTAACTCCCCATTCTGATAGACACCCTGGTGCTGCAGAAGGGTAACCCTGCCAAAGAATGGGCAAACATGGCTTTTGTGTGAGAGCTATCACCACCTCATGCAGATAGTGCAAGGTGGAGCAGAAGGCTGGGGAATGTGGGAGGATGTGGGAAGATGTGGGGTGTTGGGGTGTTTCCAGACGAGGGCTGGTGTATTCTAGAGTTTGGTGTATAACCAGTGTCTGGGCAGCAGGCAACCTTTGCTGTGAGCAAGGTGGGCAGGATGATGCTCAGCTTACTGCCGCAGAGCTGGGTGCATCCCAGGGTAGCATCATGCAAATAGGCATGAAGAGGGCATTGCAACCTGTCCTGGCGCACATGTTCTTATCTGGTGTAGGCAACAGTGGCTTACCCAGTCCTCTGCTTGCTGCCCCTTCTTCACATGCCTTTTGGAGTATCTCAAGGTGTCTGGGCAAGTGAATCCCAAGCATTGCTCCTGAGCATCTTAAGCTCTGCAGAGATGAGTCACCAGAGATTCTGGAGGGAGCCCTGAGGACTGTTCCCATCTCTGCAACTCCTGGTGCCCCTAAGCTCCCTCCAGCCCTTCCCAGCCTGGCTTTGCTGTGGCCATCTGTTCTCCAGGGCAGCAGCTGCACCAAAGGCCCTCAGCAGTGCCCATGCCTGGATTCTTACTGAGGGGAGGGCAGGATCCTGCTGGGCTTGGGGCCTCACATGGGATGTCTGGGCCTGGGAAAGTGTGTGCCTCTTCCTTTCTCACCCTGAGCTGGAATCTGCTCCTATTAATAGCAAGTGACTGTTGATAGCTGTTGTAAGCATCAGGGATGCAGATCAGAGTATTGCCTGCTGAAGCCTTTCTGCTTTCTAGCTAGGCTGGCAGGTGTTTGACCTCATCAAGAGGCAAGGATGGTATTTGGGCTGGACTGCACCTGCTAAATGCTCCTCCATGTCCCTGCATCCTGGGGAGTTGATGCAAGTGAGTGTAGATGCTGCCACTTTTTCCTGGGTGTAGGTACCCCTTCACCTCAGGTCTGTCCTAGCCTGGACCAGCTTCTGTCCTTGTGGGCTAGGATGTGCCAACAGCCTGTCTAAAATGACAAGCACTCTGGTAAAGACAAGTGAGAGGAGCAACCCATAAATTACCTGTTGTGCCAGCTAGGACAGAGGCATAATCTTTATGGGACACATTTCTCTGCTTGGGGCAAACCCAAGCCCTGCAACCCTTTGCCTGGAGCTTGTTGCATGTGGAAGGGCTGGTGATGGCCAAGATGTTTGGCCAGGGGCGTCTGAGGAGAGGCTCCGGGGCACCTCTAAGGCCAGCTGGGAGCCTGGACATTGTTGGCAGGTCTGAAGGAGAGTGATGGTGCAAGGGCTGGGGTGTGGATCATTGTTATAGCCTTGGGATCTGCCCCATGAGGTCTTTTGTACCTGTATGTCTGCACACCAGGGACACCCTCAGTTATGGGAGGCTCAGGACACACCACAGCACCTCCCATCCTGCCATAGCCAGTGTGTGCCCCATAGGTGACATAGGACTGGCAGAGGTCTTGTCACAGACTCTCCTGTCCTCCTACCTGCTTTTCTTGTGGAAGGATTTGTGCACAGTATGCAGCTTGATGTGAGAATTTGTGTGGTCAAGTTAGCTGGGACAAGGGGCTGCTGGGATGGGAGCTGAACATCTGGCACGTTTTCCTGTGGCTCTCTGACTCCATGGTGTGGACACTCACTGATGAGGAAGACAAAGATTTTGTGCTCGTTTGCCTCCCATGTTCTGAGTTCCAGAAATGCTTCCACCAGCAAAAGGAGAGTGCATAGTACAGTGCCACTCACTGCCCACACTCTTCATGATATGACAGCCGTTATTCCCCACATCCTCTCCACTTGCCTGGCTCTTGCTTACAGGGCCTGAGCAGGGAAGCTGCCTCATTGAGTGCTTTGTCATGGGACAGTGGGAGGTTTTGGTCACTCCACAGTATCTGCAAATGCACTGGCACACTGCTCAGTGGTGGGAGACAATACCGGATTTTTCCATTGTGAAGATGACAACAAAGCATCAGGCAGTGGCTGACAACTGCAGGAGACATGGCCCTGCTCAGAGGAGGCAGTGCCCTCTGGGAGCATCCCCTTTGCTCTGGAGCAGGGAGAGGGGTAGGAAAGTGAAGGTGGTGGGAGCACAGAGACCTGCTGCTGTGGTTAGCAGCACTGACCGGCAGAGGTGTGTTTGCTGTCACCCTTTCTCTTCCATCCATGTAGTTTTATTGGTTTATTTGTTTTTATCTTCTGGTTTTTGTTGTGTTTTTTTTTCCAGGTCCTGGCCACAGTCACTGGAGCTATGAAGGTAAAAAAATCTGCAGTTACTACAGGCTTTTTTTCCTACCACCCAGCAGACCTGGGGCCTGAGCCAGACCTGGTTAATAATTACAGGGCTCCTGTGCGCATTCACCTTTCCCTCCTGCCTGACTCTGACACTTCAGTGGTCCCTGAATATAGGCGTGGATGGACTGGAGGGCCCAGGGTTGACCTGATTTGAGCAGAAAGCAGCAGCTCTTCTGAAGGTTTCCTCAGCCCCCTGGGTGTGTAGGGATGCCTCTTGGGGCAGGACTTCTCATAGAACTGCAGTGCCCCTAATCCTGTGCCAAGTGGGGAAGGAGGCTAGGTTCTCGCTCCCTGGACTTGCAGCCCATTCAGGGACTTTGCCCTGCCCATGGATTAGGCTGTATCCTCATCTCTTTCCTCTGTCACCCTTCCTTCCCATCCTGCCTGGCCTGGACCAGCCCTGCCCTGTCATTATGGCTTGAAGGCCTTCTTCACAGCACCCATGACGGGCATCTTTGCAGCACTAGTACACTACAGTGGTGGTGGTGGTACACCAGGCCCTCGCGCCATCATCCTGCTAGGGACCAAGGCCTGGTTTGCACCTATTAATGCCCAGCTCAGTCTTTACAGAAGTCCTGCAAGGGGCTGGGGATGAACTTGAACTTGCACTGGACCAAAATGTGCTAGTGCACATCTTCTGCAGTGCAAAGGAAGATTTCTGGGGCATGAGTCCTGGTTATCCCAGTTATGACACTGGCAAGAGGTGGCATTTTAAGCCGTCACCCCAGCCATGTAAGCTGGCCTTTTCCAGGGCTATAATGGTGCAGTTAACTACTGGGAACTTATAAGAGCTACAGCTGCACGCTTATGTGATCCCATTGGCACTGTGCTTTCCTGCCCAAGTAGAGGCACGGATGAAGTAGTGGGTCCATACCTGCCAGAGGCCAGGCAGTGCAAGAGAGCAAGGGTATGATGAGCTACAGAACAGCAGCTTCTCAGCTTGCCAAGTCCACTTGTAAATGATCTTCTTGCACTCTTCCCAACCAGCCCAAAAATAGACTTCCCTGGCAGCTCACTATGCACCAAGACCTTTCCTGATACAGCTGTGTGCAGTCATATGATGGCACAGAGCTGCTCCCAAGCTAACCTGATGGAAACTAAACTTACATGCAGAAATTACTCCCTGGCCAGTGCCTGTCCCCTTACCCACCACACACCAAGCCTCCTTTCTTGTGGGTTCTTTGCTTGGGCAGTCTCACAGACACTCCCTCCCTTCCTCTTCACACCAGAGCGGGAGCACTGGGGCAAGGACTACCCAGACTGTGCAGGCACTTTTCAGTCACCCATCAACATTGACACGGCCAGAACCATATTCAGCCCACAGCTGCGGCCAATTCAGCTCTCTGGCTACAGTCTTCCCGCCAAGCAGAAGCTCAGACTGAGGAATAATGGGCACACAGGTGAGTGCAAATGCACAAGCTGAGGCTGAACACAAGCAGACCCTGCTCAGCCTCTCCCAAGAGGACTGAACTCCTCTAGTGCTGTTCCCCTGAGCTCAGGGAAGAGGTTATCTTGCAGGCTGCTATCACATTACCTTCAAGGCCAAAAGGGAAGGATAGCATGGTTGAGTCTTTGTAAGCCTGTGTGCTTTCCTGATTGGAGGGGAGAAATCAGGACACGGAGAATCTGCCAGACACTACCTCTGAGAGCTGACTCCAGAAATTTATGAAAAGCCACATTTTCTTCTAAAATGTGTCCCCGGTATTTGTGATGCAGGTTTGCAGCCATTGGTTCCTCTTCTGTATTTCACTTTCAAAGGACTAGTCAGTCTCTGATGTGACTTAGCTTTGAACAGTCAGTCTTTCAGGGTACAGCACTGGCAAATTTCAAACTTGTGCTTCAGAATGTTACCTCAAGATCTCAAGAAAATTTTGTGTGTCCTTTTTGTCCTCCTCCAGTCTGGACACGACTTACTCATAATATTTTAATATCAGTCTTGCCATGCTAGATAGGGAGGAAAAGCACATCGCCTTCCTACACATCACCCTACAGCTGGGTCCTAGTTGCTACCAGCTTTCTGAGAGCAAGCTGAACGTTGTGTGCAGGCTGGCATCTGCCAGTCCTAAGAAAAGGTAGTGGAAAAGGGACTTAAACTTACTGAGGTACAGTAAGTCATCCCCTTACCTTGGTAGCTAGTAAAGCACTGGAACAGATTGCACAGGGAGCCCCATCCCCGGATGTCTTTAAGACCAGTCTGGATGGAGCTCTGGGCAACCTGATTCAGTGGAGGGTGTCCCTGTCCATGGCAGGGGAGTTGTAACCAGATGATCCTTGAGGTCCCCTCCAACCCTGACAATTCTGTGACTCTGTGAGATGGATCAGACCTGTGTGCACAGCAAACTCAGCAGGTCAGACTCACCATGCATGGTCAGATCAGCTGCATGGTGTGTGCACAGAGCTTTATATTGTATCCTGCCCTAGCATGCCTGCAGAGTTAAACTAGTTGAGCTCAGTAGTTGCTATTTTAGACACCCTGGCATCTGATGTTGCTCAGTGTTTAGAAAAGCAGTCAGAGCATTTTCACTGGGGTGCACTTAAAAAGATGTGTGTTGGTGAAGTGCTTATAAAGATGCCCTTTTTTATTCTGGCAGCTACCAGTCTGCTTTGTGAAAATCCATAAACAAACACAACAGTTTCAAAGACCATACAATATTTGTAGAGTTACTCAGTTATATGCTTCCTATTACAAAAAAAAAAAAAAAAAAACAAAAAAAACAAACATGTTGTATAAGCTTATTTAAAAGGCCTAAACATGACTCAGGTAGCCGATAGAAGGAATGCAATTATTTAGATATCTGCCTTGACATTTCTTTTGTATTAATTCTCAGGAAGGGACCAGTCCCTCCCTTGCTGTATTTGAGTTTTGTGTCTCTGAACCCAGGCTCAAGGAACATAGGAGAGGACAAATGACTCATTAGAACCCTGTTTCGTGGCTAATCTCAAATCTGTGCCCTAGATCAGTAATGTGACTAAGGGACATATCACCTATAAAGGAGGAAGGAAAAGAGTTGATACTGAAATGGGGGAAAGGTGCTTGGAAGGACAGGACAGGTTTTCTCAGAGTCTGGGGATGCTCCTGATATTTTTGTCATGTGTCCAAGTAACTCAGCTTTTAGATTTGCTACGCTGCAGCATGACGCCAACACAGTTGGCTAAACCCTGTTGAAGTAAAAGACAAAACAAACTATGTTCACTGTACTCCTTGAGGCAAAATTTTAGCTCTAAATGCTATTACAAGATTGAATGTTTCTGTGCCACCAGCTCCAGTGCTGTCAGGCACTCACAGGGTACTTCATTTGAAAGGTTCCAGTTTGCCAAGTGCTGCAACTCTCTGTGTCCAGAGGCACTGCTCTCACGGGAATTCACCACTCTGCCAATCTTTCTCCATGAATTTTGTCCACAGACTCTCTCTTTTTTTTTTTTTTTTCTTAAATTCTTACTTACCAAATAAATTGTTCAAGAACATTTAGCTGGGAATTGGTCTCTGAGAATCCCTACAGGGGATGTCTGCATTTTCACAGCAGTTGTTCTTGAAGCTGCTGTATTTACTGGAGTGTCGTACACCCCAAAGTTGAGAGTGGAACTCTCCTGCATCAGCATAGTTCTGGGTATTGACTTACCTTACGAAAGATGGAAATCAGGTTTAGTTTTGGTAATGTCTTCCACAAGCCCAGAGTGACATTTTGCTGAGAATTGAATAGGATAGAATTAACCAGGTTGGAAAAGACCTCAAGATCAAGTCCAACCTATCACCCAACACCATCTAATCAACTAAACCATGGTACCAAGTGCCTCATCCAGACTCTTCTTAAACACTTCCAGTGATGGTGACTCCACCACCTCCCTGGGCAGCCCATTCCAATGAACAATCACTCTTTCTGTGAAGCATTTTTTTCCTAACATCCAGCCTAAACCTACCCTGGCACAGCATGAGACTGTGTCCTTTTGTTCTGGTGCTGGTTGTCTGGGAGAAGAGACCAACCCCTAAGTGGCTACAACCTCCCTTCAGGTAGTTGTAAATAGCAATAAGGACTCCTCTGAGCCTCCTCTTCTCCAGGCTAAGCAGCCCCAGCTCTCTCAGCCACTCCTCATAGGGCTTGTGCTCCAAACCCCTCACCAGCTTTGCTGCCATTCTCTGGACAACATCCTTCCTAAACTGAGGGGCCCAGGACTGGACACAGTATTCAAGGTGTGGCCTAACCAGTGCTGAGATATCTCTCTTGCATATCTGTGGGATAGAATAGGCTTTGTGTTTTACTGAAAACCCTCTTCCTTCTGCTTCTGCAGTTGAGCTCAGTCTGCCCGAGTCACTGGCTATCACTGGTGGCTATGCCCAGCAGTACCGAGCTGTGCAGCTGCACCTGCACTGGGGCTCGCTGTCGGGACCTGGCTCAGAGCATACCATCAATGGGCATCGCTTTGCTGCAGAGGTAAGGACGCCTTGTAGGGGTGGAAGCATCCTCTCCTTTCTTGGTGCTGTGGTGTTGTCTTGCTTCTAGCCCAAGGACCTGGTTGTCACTGGGTGAATCCCTGGCCAGGATCCCTGCTCCCCAGGCAGCTCTGCAGCAGCAGAGTTCAACGCAGGAGGCCATGCTCTGGTGCTGAGCCAGACTTGCACCTCAGCCTCCAGTACAGAGAGGAGGAGTCCACCCCCAGGTTTCCTTGCCTGTGTGAGTAGCGCAGCCTGTTCCTGCACTGCAGCCTCGTCCTGGGTTGGTAAAGCAGGAGCTGCAGCCATCCCTGGGCTGGGGCGAGCCAGCTCCCCAGGGATGTTTACTCTGTACACACTGTCCTTCTGCTTTGCTAGCTTCCATCTGGTTTTATCCCTCCTTCTCTAGCTGCTGTCCTCAAACTGAGCCTTGTTCTCCAGCATGATGCCTGGTATTTAGGGCAGAGTTCTGGTTTGCTCTCCTGAACTGAAGAAGTTCCTTCAGGCAGACCTTTACACTTGCTGCTTTGCAGCAGCATGTTTTCTCAGTCCCACCAGCATATTCTGCTCCTAGGGGGGGTGTTCATCTTGGGTGCATGTCTCTCCTAGCTTTTGCTCCAGCAGGCTGGAGACCTGTGAAGATGAGCACTTCCCAGAGGTGCCCATGCTGAATGGGAATTACATGTTTCCCTTCCAGATCCATGTGGTGCACTACAACAGCAAGTATGACAGCTTTAAAGAGGCAATGGTCCATCCAGACGGCCTGGCTGTACTGGCAGCCTTTCTGGAGGTGAGTGCTATAGGTCAGCCCTGGGCAAGAAGAAATGGGAGCAGGTGGAGGGTAGAACTGGTATGGGCAGTCTAGCACAGCTTTGATGACTGACAATGGTGCAAATGCTCCTGGGGAGAAGGATAGAACAGGCAGTGCAGCTCTGATAAAAGGACGGTGTCACTGAGTTAGGGTGCCTCCCGCAAGGAGTGGTTCCTCCCTGCTAGAATTGCTATCACTGGTTGCTCTGTGTTCAAGCCCTGTCCTTGTCATTCCCATAATATCTCTGTGTTGTAGGTTGGACCAAGGGAGAACCCATACTATCAGGAAATACTTGAGCACTTGTACAAAATCCAAGGTGAAGGTAAGGCCCAGTAGTCCCACCTGGTAGTTTTCTCAGGGGCTGCAGCCCAGCAGAGAGACCTACTGTAGCAAGCATTTGCCTTACGGTATGTGAAAAGAGCATTGCACAGCTGGTAGAGAAACAGCTCTCCATAGTGTCCTTTGCTCGCACACCCTTTTTTCCTTGGCTCCAGGGCAAACTCACTGCTCATTCTCCAGTGAACCAGTGTCAGCAGTATGGACCCTGGCACATGCAGGCTGCTCATGTTCTCCATACTGGTCTTGCTCATTTTTCTCCAAGGGGTTGACCTCATCTTACTCCTGTGGTGTTTCTTCTCCCAGGTGAGGAAGTCTTGGTGCCTGGATTCAACATTGCAGGTCTCCTGCCTGCCAACCTGAAATTCTACTTGCATTACAATGGCTCTCTGACCACCCCTCCATGTTCTGAGACAGTGAAGTGGACAATCTTCAACCAGACCATGATGCTCTCTCATGACCAGGTCTGTCAGGACCATGAGCTCTTCACTGGGTGCTGCCCAGCCTCTCTCTATAAGTATACACTGGTGCCCTGGGGCTCACCTGGCTCCAGAAGGTGGGGTGAAGCCCACTCTGCTCATACCATTCTCCTTCCAGATGTCAATGCTGGTGAGGACCCTGAGAAATGATGACAACAAACCTCTGCAGGACAATTACCGGCCGGTGCAGGATCTACACAGGCGACAGGTGCTGGCGAGTTTCCAGACCACCCTCCCTTCAGCAAAGCAGCCACCTTCTGGTAAGCACATGAGTATGCTTGGGCTATACCCACCTGCAGGAATGCAAAGATGACATGAGGTACAGGAGCTGAGGCTTCATATCTCTTACAGAAATGCAGCATTTGAATGTGTTAGCCCTGTCCAAGCAGGTGACTTACAGTAGCATTGCTCTCAGGGTCCTGCTCTCCCCCACTACTGCACTTCTCTCACTGCTGGCTGGGGGAGATTGATTTCTAGGAACTATTTTATCCTTGGTCTTGCAGAAATAACAGCAGTGAGACTAGAGGATGTTTCTCAAGGCAAACAGCCAGGTCCTAGCATCTCAGCTAGCTTCTTCATCCCCAAACACAATAGTTAAATTCGGTAGGAGATGCCAAGGTACAAGCTTGCAGCAAGCACCCTACCTCCAAACCCTGTGGGACAGGCAGAGCAAGGGACCCCTCCCTAAGGGCTGTATTCTGCCAGCAGGCAGGGTTGTGCAGCTGTCCTGGCTGGGCACTTGGTCCCCTGCCTGAGACTTCCCTGTCCTTCCTTGAAGGCTTTTCTTGTTAGTGGTTTCCAGCAAGGAGTAGAAATTCCTGTTACTCCTCATCAGTGACTATGGCTCTGTTTCACTCAGTTTTTGCCATTGCTGCTCTCTGAAGGCACTGTTTTTTTTTTTTTTCTGTTTCTGTTTTGATGGCATTTCCAATTGTTGGCAAGACTAACAGAAACAGCACACAGGCTTGGTACCAGGCCTTTGGGCAATGCTTCAGTAACCACAATCTGCAGTGCAAGGCACTTCCATTCACCATACCACCTGCAGCTGGATCACTAATGGCTGCAGGCTTTTAATCACCATGCTCTTCAGCCTGGCTAGCAGTTTCCCATGTGGCACCACATCAAATGCTTCACTGATGTTGGGACAGATAAAATGTACTGCATTTTCTTTTGTCTAGAATATCACTTATCAAAGAAGGATATCAGGTTAGGCTGGCATGCTCTATCTTTGGTAAACCTGCTAGATACTTTATCACATTTTCCATTTACCTCCAAGCCTTTCTTTTACCACTTTCTTGCGCTGTTCCAAAGCCTCTGGACACAGAGGCTGGGGCAGTAGGGGAGCTGCCTAGCTCACCCTTCTCTCTTTTTGTCTTTCCTTATTTGCTATGTCTATCCATTAACCCCCACTTTAAGAAAGCCACAAAGCCTTTGTTCCTGGAGTGCCAGGACACCGTCCCAGTACATCCATTGTTGGAGTTTTCTCCCCACCTTGCTGCTGATAACTGCCTGCTATAGCTGCAGGGTTGCTGAGTACTGTGTGGAGTGATGTGGGGCCATATCTTGCTTCACTTGCAGCTGCACCTCTTGCACCCACGCTTGTTGATCTTTCCTCAGCTACCCTCAGTTGAGGAAAGCCATTCCTGCCACTGGGTGAAGGTGCTGGTTTCCCCACAGCAGCCAAACAGCTGAATATGCCCTGCAGATAGTGCCACCCTGCACACCGTACCCAGGGTGTGTGCAGATGATAGTGCAGCTGTTTAAAAGCCACACCATCACACTAGCTCAATATTTGCCCAGCATAGCTGCTGCACAGCATGTAGGGCAACCGAGCCATCTTGTGGGGTAACTTGCCAGCAGCAGTCAGCTCCCTCCTGCTGGGCAGCTGCTCACTGTATCATTGCAGGCAACTGTCCCTCCAGCTGCTGCCTGTTGGGGTAACTCCATG
Source organism: Melanerpes aurifrons (assembly GCA_011125475.1). NCBI lineage: Eukaryota > Metazoa > Chordata > Aves > Piciformes > Picidae > Melanerpes > Melanerpes aurifrons. The sequence continues at coordinate 25,515,211 of WWNC01000003.1, forward strand.
CCCCCCTCCAGGGTCTCCTGCATGAACTGTTGCAGTCATGGGGTGCTGCAGTGCTCGGCACCCTGACTGCCTGCTTCCCGAGCAGTGGCAGCAGTTATCAGGGAGGTTCTGGCTAGGCCAAGCAAGGCTTTTTGCATGGGCTGTGGCTCAGGAATTGTCTTCTTTATTTACCCCCCTGCTTCCCTCAAGGGGCCTAACAGTGTCAGGGCTAGGATTCCTGCAGCAAGATGCTGCAAGCTACTGAGTGTCTGGCCTGCAGCAATCCTCTGCCTCATGGGGAGTCTTGCTGGCAGCCCTGCTTTGGTAGCATGACCTGAAGCTCTGCAGGCTTAACAGTTCCCTTGGGCAACCTCTTGACTGTGCTGTCTCTCTTCCAGGTAATGAAGGCTCAACAGCAACAGGTAGGTGAGGGGCTGGCCAGAAGGAGGGAAAGATGGATAGGGGGTGTACCTGCCTGGAAAGGTGGATCCTGGCAGCCAATGTAGAGCTGGGGTCGCAGGTAGCCATGGGAGGTTTACAGGGCTCACATCCTCTCATCTTTATCTCCTTTGCAGAAGGACAGTCCAGCTCTTCATTTCATGCAGGTAAGCTGCTCAGCTGAGGCTGCTGCCTTCTTGTCCCCTCTGTCTTGGGGCTACTGGCCTGCTCCAGCCCTGTGACATCTCTCTGGGCCAGCAGCTGCAAGGGGGCATCCCTGGTGTAACGTGCTTATGCTTGGCTTGCAGGGGATGTGCTGGCTGTGCTCTTCGGGGTGCTCTTTGCCATCACGGCACTGGCCTTCCTGCTGTACATCCTCAAGCACCGCAGCCCAAATGCACGGTGAGACAGGGCCAGCTGCAGGAGAAGAGGGCCTGATGGGTGGCACAAGTCGAGGGCCTGAGAAAGGGGGTGAGATGGATTAGCAGGTTCACCATGCTGGCTCTAACACTCTGCTGTTTCCTCCCCACCAGGTTGGACTCGCCAGGTAAATCCAAGGTCATCTACACAGCAGCCACCACCGAAAACACTGCATGAGCCCTGTGCCTGTCTGGCACTCTCAGCCCTGCTGGCTCAGCCTACCACTCTCACTCCCACTCCAAGCCAAGCCAGGGCCAGCATGCTAGCACCCCTTGGCTGCATGGGCTGCCCCCACAGACTGTTTGCCTCAGGCAGCATCTGGCCCCAGCAGATATTTTTGTTATAAAAAATGGTAAAAATAATAAAAAAAATTAAAAAACAAGAAGTCAAAGCCTCCTGCGGTGCCAGCCCTCTCACCTGGCCTTCTCCAAAGCTGTGGGGCAGGAAAGGGAACCAGTGGAGCTGGACCCAGAGTGGAGAGGGGTGTGGAGTGACTCCTTCCACATCAGCAGGGACAGCATTGATCTCTCTGCCCTGGGCAGAGCTCCAGAGCAAGCATCACAGGACTCTTTGCACAGTTCAGCCCTGCCCTCCGTCACTCTGGGACTTCTTCCTCCTCTTATTTGTACAAAGTGTATGAAAAACATAACAGCTTGGTAGGGCTGGAGAAATGCTGAAGGTGGCAAAGCCACCCCTTTCTCAGTGGCCAGCCCTGAACCAGCTCCCTCTAGCTCTACCGAAGCTGGAGCAGCTCCAAAGCCATAGCTGCTTTACTACCTTATCCTGGTGCCTCCAGTGCAGCTGGAGCCAAGCCCCAGGGAGCTCTATAGCCATGCCAAAACAATGAGAAATGGGTCTAGATTGAGGAGGAACCTGCAGGTCTCCACCTCTTAGCAGCCACCACATTCCTGTTAGGATGAAGAGTGCCAAGACCTCTAGACAACTGGGGTCTGGAGCTGACAGACCCTTCCCTACAGTCACATCAGATGCACATAATGCATTGGGTTGGAAGGAACCCTCAAAGGTCATCTTGTCCAACTCCCCTGCAGTGAGCAAGGATACACCCCCAACTACATCAGGCTGCCTAGGGCCACATCAAGTCTTACCTAAACCACATCCCAGTATTTTACCCCTCTCATTGTAAAGCGTTTCCTCCTTATGTCCAGCCTAAATCTACTCTGCTCCAGTTTAAAACAATTGCCCCTCAGTCTATTGCTACAAGCCCTTCTCAACAGTCCTTCTCCAGCCTTTCTGTAGGTCCTCTTCAGATATTGAAATGTAGCTACACAGTCTCCCCAGAGGCTTCTTTGCCCCAGACTGAAGAGGTCCAATTGCTTCAGTCTGTCTTCACAGGAGAGGTGATACAGCTCTCTGATCATCTTGGTGGCCCTTCTCTGAACCCACTCCAGCAGGTCCATGGACCAGAGCTGGGCAAACTACTCCAGGTGAGGCCTCACCAGAGCAGAATAAAGTGGCAGAATCACCTCTCCTAACCTGCTGGCTGTGCTTCCTTTGGTGTGATTGCCCTTCTGTGCTGCAAGTGTTGGCTCATATCCAGCTTGTCCACCAGTACCCCCAAGTCCTTTTCTGCAGGGCTGCTCTCAGTTTTGTCATCCCCCAGCCTGTACTGATATCAAGCAGAAAAAGCACAAGGACTAGAGGGTCATTAGAAGCAGTCAGCATGGTTTTACCAAGGTAAGTCATATCTGACCAACCTGATAGCCTTTTATGAGGACATAACCAGGTGGATAGATGATGGTAGAGCAGTGAATGTGATTTACCTTGATTTCAGTAAAGCATTTGACACTATTTCCCACAGCATCCTTGCAGCTAAATTCTGTGCCTGTGTGGTCTGGTTGATCAGCTGGTTGAAGAAAAGAAGTCAGAGAGCTCTGGTCAATGGGACAGAGGCTAGGTGGAGGCCTGTATCTAATGAGTCCCTCAGGGCTCAGTACTGGGACCAGTGCTATTCAATATATTCATCAATGACCTGGATGAGGGCACAGAGAACTCTGTCAGCAAGTTTTCTGATGACAGCAAATGGGGTGGAGTGGCTGTGCTGCTGTGCAGTGAGATTTGGACAGGCTGAAGAGTTGGTTGGGGAGGATTTGAATGAAATTCAACAAGGGTGAGTGTGGAGTCTTGCACCTGGGAAAGGGCTGGAGAGTTGGTTGGGGAGGATTTGAATGAAATTCAACAAGGGTGAGTGTGGAGTCTTGCACCTGGGAAAGAACAACCTCATGTGTCAGTATAGGTTGGGTGCTGACCTGCTGGAGAGCAGTGAAAGGGGAAAAGGTGCTGGGGGTCCTAGTGGATGGAAGGTTGACCTGAGCTAGCAATGTGCTCATGGCCAAGAAGGCCAATGCCATTCTGGGGTGTATGAGAAGGGGTGTGGTTAATAGGTCAAGAGAGGTTCTCTTCCCCCTCTTCTCTGCCCTGGTGAGGCTGAATCTGGAATATTGTGTCCAGTTCTGGGCCCCTCAATTCAAGAAGGACAGGCAACTGCTTGAGACAGTCCAGTGCAGAGCCACACAAATGATTTAGGGAGTAGAACATATTCCTTACATGGAAAGACTGAGGGAGCTGGGGCTCTTCAGCTTGGAGAAGAGGAGACTAAGGGTAACCTCACTCATGTTTGTAAATATGTAAAGAATGAGTGCCAAGGGGATGGAGCCAGGCTCTTCTTGGTGATGCCCCATGACAGGACAAGGGGCAATGGGTGGAAGTGGAGGCATAGGAAGTTCCATGGAAACACGAGGAAAAATGTTTTCACTGTGAGGGTGACAGAACACTGGAACAGGCTGCCCAGGGGGGTTGTGGAGTCTCCCTCTCTGGAGATATTCAAGACCTACCTGGATGTGTTTCTGTGCCCCTAACATTCTGTGAAGCATGCTGTAGGTTGCTTGCACCCTCCCCAGAAGGGTTATTATTGACTGCACACAGCCCTGCTTGCTTGTGGTACTTCTTTTTATTGGTATAAAAGTCCACTATGGATAAAACTGCCTTCTCAGCCCTTAGCCAGATGCTCAGCATCAGGGCTGGTGCACACCTGAAAATCCCTCTCCAAGTGCAGGAGAGAGCAATGATCCCCTAGAATGGCCCCCTGAAACCCCTCCCCAAGCTGTGCTGGCACCAGCTGTGGGGTTGTATCCCCTTCTGAGCCCTTCACCAGCCTCTATGTCTGCTGCACCCTTTGAGTACCATCTCTTTTCCCCATCCTCCTCCTTTCATCCGGGGTACTCTTGTCCCTTCAGGTGCCCCAGCACCATCCTCCCTGCACCAGGATGCCAGCCTACTGCAGCTACCGTAGTCCACACTGAGGCCACAGCTCCCAGTGCAGCGAGGCTGGGCAAAGAGGCAGGGAAACCAGCATCACAGCAGTCAGTCCCAACCCAGAGCCTGGCAGCACTTTGCAAAGCTGCTTCCTCCATCCTGTAGTGAGGAGGTGATGCAGGACCCTCCCTGCCCAGCACAGGTGACAGGACATCTTCAGGGTGAGGGAGGGGAGAAGTGATGGCTTTCTTCAGGCTCAGGCTTCTGGCAGTCCAAGATATCATCCCTCTGAGGCAGAAAACGGGCTGGGGCTGGGCTTGTGATGGGGCCAGCAGGGCTGGGCTCCCCAAAAGAGCTGTTCTCTGGGGGCTCCCAAAGGGGTGTTGGAGCAAGCCAGCTTCAGCCACACTGGTAGGCTGGCTGCCACAGCCAGATGCCAGTGCTGGCCCCACTGGGACTGGCCAGAGTCCCCCAGTCCAGAAGAAAAGATATTGCAGAGAAGGTGACAACTGCTCTTGCCACCAGGATGGAAGGAAGGGAAGGGGTGGCTGGGGACAGAAACACCCCATGAGGCCTCAGGATCCTGGCTGGGGTGTGGATCCGCTCTTTAGACCTGTAGGAACCAAGAGGAGAGAGAGTCACTTTTCACTGACTCCTTTACCCCATCTGCTATCCCCACAAGGGACAAAAACTCAGCTACAGCCCCAGAACTCAGCTTCTCCTCTAGTCTGGCAGCCAAGGGGATGACACCCTTGTTCTAGCCGCAGGGGTACCACCTCCACATCCCAGTGGTAGTCCTGGTACCCAGAGAGACCCGCAAGGTCCCACATCCCCTTTATGAAGCAGGACTTACAGAGGAAGAAGCGACGCAGGTTCTGGGTAGATCCCCCTGACAGTGAGTAAGCCCAGGCAGCGGCAGCAGCCATCAGCAGGTAGGAGGGCACCAGGCTGCCCACGTAGAAGGGGTTGCAAAATGTCTGAGGAGACAGATGGAGACAAGAGGGGTGAGCAAGCAGGAAGGGACAGGCATATAGGATGGGTGGCAGTATCACTGCCTCGTCAAGCAGAGTGGGACAGGAGACACTAGCTCCAGGACTGGTTGTGAAGGCCCAGTTGCAGGTTCCCCAAAACTAGTATTTTGCAAGTGGTGAAGGCTGTTCCCATCCTGGTACAGGCATCAGCATGTACCACTGTTGCCCCTGAATGTAAGTCCCAGCAGAGAGCTCTGCTCCAAGCTACTCACCGACCCTGAAACAGCAAGGTGCATGACAACAACCGCTGTGATCTCCCACCAGCGCCGATGCTCACAGCCATGGAAAAAGAGGATCCCCCAGAAGGTGTGAAGAAAAATCAGCACCATGGTCATAAAAGCTGCAGGGAGTGGTAAAGGTGTGTCACCAAGGCACCACCTGCCCTGACCTGGCCTGCAGACTCTAGCGGTGGGACTGGGAGGTACTGGGGTAGATTTTAAATATGTAAAGAATGATGGAGGGGAACAGGGAGGGTCAGAGGTGACAAAAAGAAGAGCTTGGCACAGAGAAATGGATCAGGAGACTGTGAAGGGCTCAGGAGGGTAGAGGGTGCAGCATGGAAGCAATAGCATGGAGGGGAGAATCCAGCCAATGTTCCTGGCTCTGCCACCTCTGTGGTGTGGCAGAGATGTGAGCAAAGTGTTTAGGTTGCTCACCTGAGGTCAGGAAGTAGAGCTGTGAATCCCCATGGATGCCCACAGTGCCAGGCCCCAATGCATCTGCCAGGAGATTGATCATGGAGAAGGCGCCACTCATGAGCCCAAAGCCCACGCCAGCCACTGCCAGGACAGAGATACTATCAGGACCTGAGTCTCTCAGGGCCACAGATACTGTCCAGCCACCCCTGTCATGAAAAAAACTCTCTTTCCCCCACCTCCAGTATGGCCAGCCCTGCCCAGGTGATCAGGATGCCCTACTCTGCACAGAACTTACCATATGCCATTTGCTGGATGGAAATGGGGGAGCAGCCGTCCTCGCTGAGGGCCACAAGCCCCTCTATGGCCTTCCTGTAGGGGAAGAACATGCTAGAGAATGCCACAGCCCAGCCCACTTCCTGAGGCATGGTACAGCAAGAGGATGGAGCAGGAGGGACTAGGACCTCACACTGTATCATCCCACCCTCCTGGTAAGCTCCTCCATCACCAAGATGCAACCATGGAAACCATCCATGTGACAACCCTGAACACAGGACAATCCATGCACGTGAAAACCATGTGAAGCCACATAGAGAGATTTTCCACAGAGGAATGTGATTGCCTGCCAGCCCTGCAGAGGATGGAGAGCAAGACATTCAGTGCAAGCAAGCAGCAGCCTCACATGGAAAGCAGCCCCAGTGCAGGTGTAGGGGAGTATGTGCCAAATCTCTGCATTTACGCTCTTAGATGTGGGGGGAAAAAGTCATGCAAGGAGTGCAGACTAAAGTTCAGAGATAGAAAAAGTATTTGGGGAGAGAAACTGGGATAGATGGGCTTCCTAATTTTTATCAGCTAGGAGTTTGGCAGGTGAGGACAACACCAAATGTCTCCTCAGCCCGGGAAGGACAGCAGCACATGCAACTGGAGATCTGCAGGACAAGAGAAACAGGCTGGTTTGTGTCAGAGGCTGCTCAGTGGAGCTCTGCTACCCTCTGCCTGCCAGTCTCTGGCAGTGCCTTGCCACAGGCAGCAGAGCAAGCCTCTATTCTGTATGCACTCAGCCTTCCCTCAACCCCATAACAGTGCCCAGCCAGCTGGGAAGTCTGGGAGGTATGGGGGATGCTGACTCCAGCATCGCCCCCTTTGGCTGCCTGCCCAGCTCCAGCACAGCATCCATTTGCCCATCTAAACGTAGGACAGGGTGCAGTGTGTGCACACCCAGCAGGCAGCACAAGCCAGCTTGCAGTGCCAGGCAGGCCAGGAGCTGCTGAGGCTGCATTGAGACTTTGCCCTGGGTTGGCCAGGGCACCACGCATGGGGCTGGCAGTAATATGCCAACCCAGAGAGTCCCAAGGCTGTCTTCAGGCTGCCCCTGCTCACACAAAACGGTCCCCGAGAAAGGAACAAGACTTGCCAGGAGATGAGGGCAGATCCCTAATCCTTCTCTGTCCACACCCCCAGCAAAGCAAGGGCATTTCTCGGGGCCTGGAGTCTCCTCAAGCTGTAGGGACACTGCTGCTGCTAGTCGCCTGGGCAGAGAGGATGTGACGGGCCCTGCAGCAGCCCAAACCCACTTGTCCCAGATTCCGGGAGACACTGCTAGCTACCTCAGCCCTGGGTCCTCCAGACATTAGGCCGCTCTGCTCCACCACCTGAAACCCACTTGAGGTCAACATGCTGACACAGATACCATAGGCTCCTCCCAAGGATCAAGGTGGCTTGGTGCCACACTTGGCATCCCAACCAGCCCAGCAGCTCTCAGCCAAAATCAGGCAACTGATGTGGCTGGGAGAATGAGAGGATCATCCAGCAGCATTGGAGCAGGGTGGGAGATGCCCTTACCTGAGGAGCTTGTAGTAGAGGAAGCGAAAAGCCTCCTGCAGCAGCACAGAGAACATCACCCCAAATATCAAGAGCCCCTTCTGCAATGGTTCATCCTGGGGGTCACTGGCTTTAACAGCAATAAACCAGATGAGGGAGGAAAGCAGCAGTGACACTAGCCAGAAGAAAGCCCTGCATGAGAGACAGAAAGCACCTGCTGGCACTGGTGCAGGTGCTATGCCCATCAGCACTATGCCTACACCGTTCTGTGTTGGTTCTGGCACTGGCAGCTGAGTCCTAGGCGTGCCCACTCTAACAGTATCAGCACTGTTCTGGGGCAGGTGGTGCCTGTACTGGCACTGATGCTCTGTCTGCACTCTGCCAATAACCAGAACAGTGCCCTCATTCTGTCCACACCAGTATCAGCTCATACCCCTCTCATGCCCACAATGGTATTGATTACAAGCACTTATGATTCTGCTATGCCTGCAATGGTTCCAGTACAAGTATGAATACTGGTGCCCCTCTCAGACTCACAATGGTATAAGCACCATGAACACCAAACACTGCATAGTGGTTTCCTTAATGTGCCCAAAACTGCACCAGTAAGGGAAACAAGACAAGTACCCCTGTCATACAAGCAATGGCACAGTATAGTTAAGTAGTGATAGTCGTACCCTCATTGTGCCCACAACACAGCATGGATACCGGCGCCTGTATTGTATGCCAAATAGCCCTGGCACTGGTCCCTGCGCTCAGCTTCTTCCAGTACTAGCCATATCCCTGTCACACCCACAGTGATGCCAGTGCTCATGTAATGCCCATACTGGTACCGGCACCAAGAGCCCATTGCATCCATTGCTACCAGTACTTGCATAGTAACTGTGCCCCTATTATAGCTATATCGGTACCAGTACCGGCACTGACACTAACCCCACTGTCATGCCCATACTGGTAACAGCACCAGCACTGGTACCAGTGCCCCTGTTACAGCCACATTGGTACTAGCACCGCCACTAATAGCAACGCCCCTGGCACGCCGATACTGGTGCCAGCTCCGGCACGGGTACACCAGCACCGATACCAGTACCAGTGGCCCCATCACGCCCACCCCAGGATCCGCGGCGGCACCCGTGCCGGTGCGGGACTGACCCGGCGATAAGGATGATGATGCGGAGCGGGTCCCGGGCAATGGTGAAGAGGAAGAGGCCGAGAGCCGGCCCGAAGGCGATGAAGGTGCACCCGAAGAAGACGGCGAGCGTCATGGCGGCGGGACCCGGAGCACGAGAGCGTGGACGGGACCCAGAGGCTCGGACCGGACCAGGCCCGCAGCCCTCTCCCCTTTCCTTTTCCTTTCCCCTTCCCTTCTCCCTTCTCCCTTCCCCTTTCCCCTTCCCCGCCCTTCCGGGAACGGCTGACGTCACCAGCTGCGCGCGCCGCCGGCGGAAGCAGTGCTTGCGGCGAGGAGGGGCCGCGGCCAGGGGCGGGGCCAGGGGCAGGGAGCGCGGCTGGGATGGGGCGGGGCGGGGCGGGGCCGGGGCGGGGGCGGGGCGGGGCGGGGCGGGGGCAGGGGCGGGGCGGGGCGGGGGCAGGGGCGGGGCGGGGCGGGGGCAGGGGCGGGGCGGGGGCAGGGGCGGGGCGGGGCGGGGGCAGGGGCGCGGGGGCTGCACTGAGCGGGAGCGGGGGCGGTGGGGTTCTGCGGCAGCAACGCGGTGCTCGGTGTGCGTGAGGGTGGCGGAGGGACCGGGGCAGGTTGGATCGGTGGCCCGAGGTCAGCGGTGAGGTTCGGTAGGATTACGGTGGACGGTGTGTTTACAAATGAAGAAACGGCTCGAGGGGCGTGGGATCGCAAAGAAAGAACCAGGCAGCCCACCTTTGTCTATGTTATGTTAATCACAAAGGGCCTCTGCTAGTGCCGTGCCAGGGGTCTGGCCGTAAATCAGCAGGGTGCTCCCCAAGGACAGCAGACACTGAACACAGCCTGAACTTCTGAACTTTGTAAATCTTACGAAGAGCGACTGAAGGAGATGGGGCTGTTTAGTTTGGAGAAGAGGAAGCTGAGGGGAGACCTCATTGCTGATTGCTACAACTACCTGAAAGGACATGATGGAGAGGCTGGTGCTGGTCTCTTCTCACAGGTCATTAGTGATAAAACAAGAGGGAATCTCCTCAAGCTACGACTGGGTAGGTTTAGATTAGTCACTAGGAAGAAAATTTTCATGGAAAGAATGGTCAGGCATTGGAATGGGCTGCTGAGAGAGGTGGTTGAGTCACTATCTCTGGATGTGTTTAAGGGTTATTTGGATGTGGTGCTTGGGGATATGGTTTAGGGGTGAACCTTACAGAGTAGGGTTATTGGTTGGACTTGGTGATCCTCAGGGTCTTTTCCAACCTGAATATTTCTGTGATGCTGTGATTTTAGGACAGAGTGCAGGCTTAATAGGCTACTGAATATTAACTTCTCCCAGAGAAGTGAGGAACCTAATTTAAAAGAACATACAATGTATGGTGCAGGATGGGAGTGTGCATGTAATGGGGAATATGTAGTAGGCGGATTGGGAAGGCTCTGAATTCCAAGTACCTCAGCCAGCGGGGAAAGGGAGAGAGAACTTTGTGTCCGGGAACATAGGATAAAAAGAAAGCTGTGTCATCTTCCAGCAATTTGAGAGACCCCACAGGGATCTGCCTCTGGACTCTCCATTTTTTTTGAATAAAGTTTTACAGGACTCCTGTGTCTCCATTGTGAACATGAACCTCTAGCCAGTTTTCCTGACAGGTTCAAGAAGGCCAAGGGCAGGGTCCTGCACTTGAGTTGCAACAACCCCATGCAACACTACAGGCTTAGGGAAAAGTGGCTGGAAAGCTGCCCAGCAGAGAAGGACCTGAAGACCTGTTCTCCTTCACCAGCTTTGATGCCCTCTCTGGACACACTCCACACCTCAGTGTCCTTCCTGGAGTGGTTCAAAACTGAACACAATATTTGAGGTGCAGCCTCACCAGTGCCAAGGACAGGGCCACAATCTCTTGCCTACTTCTGCTGGCCACACTACTGCTGATATAGGCTACAATACTGTTGGCCTCCTTTCCAGCTGGGCACATTGCTGGCTCATATTCAGCTGGCCATCAGCCAGAACCCACAGATCAGTGATGTATGCTATGGCCATTCACATTCTCTTCCAGCTATCTTGTCCTCTGCTGGGATAAACAAATCAGTTCATACTGATCAGTTCATTTGGAGATGGGCAACTTTGTGCTTTAGGCAGCCTGGCCTACACCACCTGACGTGATTCTGAAATCACCCAGAACCCTGCAAAACCCACACAGCTCAGCAGCACAGCTCTTCCAACCCTCACAGAAATGTCTTGGTCTGTAAACACAGGGAGAAACTGATGGTAGTGGTGCTTTGTGTCTAGTTCTGCACAGCTCTGTATGTCTCATCAAAATGGCTCTGCAATGTGCTCCTCCTCCTCCAGCACGTAGTTCAGTAGTACTGAACAAAAAGGACTCAGATGGGATGAGGCACCAGAGTGATGAGACAATGAGAGCAGAAGTCAGAGGGTATCAGAGGTTAATGTGGTGGTTTAACAATGAGGGTGGTAGTACACACCAAGGATGAAAGCAGTTCAGGAAGATCTTCAGTCTGTCAGGCCATGATGAGCAAATCCAAAGTCTGAAATCCAGCAGCTGGTGGTGGGGAGATTCAGGCTGGAGGTGAGGAGGAAGTTCTTCACCATGAGAGTGGTGAAGCACTGGAATGGGTTGTCCAGGGAGGTGATTGGGGCACTGTCCCTGGAGGTGTTTAAGAGCAGGCTGGATGAGGCTCTGTCCAGCCTGATCTAGTGTGGGGTGTCCCTGCCCATGGCAGGGGGGTTGGAACTAGATGATCCTTGTGGTCCCTTCCAACCCTGACTGATACTACTATGAGAAGAGGTGCAGAGGCAGGGAGGGAGGAGGGGATGGGCACTGTGGTCCTCAGTGTGGGACTGAATGATAAATGTGAGGATATGTGGCTCCAGGTTGAGTTTCCATGCCAGCAGCTTCAGAACATCCTGGCCTCCCCAGAGTTCCCCCTGGTCTGTGTCTTTATTCAGGGTTGTGCAAGGAAGAAGGTGTTTGGGAAGGTGTAGAAAACACAAGCTTTTGCTGAACCATAGGAAATAGGGTTATGTCTTTGGGGTAAAGAATCCCCACGGAACAGCAGTCGGGATTTCACTGGCAAACCCCAGAAAGTTCAGAGGGGAAAAAAGCCCTTGCAGTGGAATGTAAACAGTTAAATGGTTTGGTCCAAACGAGGGGGGTGGGCAGCAGCTAACGGGGAAAAACACTGTGTGTGAAAGGGCTCTTTGTCCCAGCAGAAGGTCAAAGGCCACTCAGAGGCTAGGCCCTGGAGACGCACCCTGATAGAAGCACATGTCAGGCTTGTTTGCAGTGCGGGGTACAGGCTCCGGGAGAAGAGATGGCTTTACACTGTTATCTTTAGAAGCTCCTCCTGGAAGGTGTTTTGACCAAACAAGGGAATGGCTCTGCAGATGTGCTGCAGAAAAGCAAGGTGGACCCAAGGAGGCACTCTAGCTCTTGCGCAGGACCAGCCCTGCAGGACAGGACAGCTGGGCATTTCTGCAGCCCGTGGTGGGTTGCACACCCTTGGAGGACAACGAGAAAATAAGCACCTCATGCAGGGAGAGCCCTTTTTAACTCTAGGAGAAGGTCTTGCAGCCACAAACTGGAGATGCTGGGCCGGGTGGGGGCAGGAGGCCGGCAGCACCTGGGCAGGAAAGAGATGCAATCTCATGACCCTCCTTTCCTGAGCCGAGAGGAGCAGGAAATAAAGGAACACAGATAACGAAAGCTATCCCTGCTGGCTGCTCACTGGGGTGATGGCCCAGTTTGACAAGGGGTCACCCTGAACTGTGTTTCCTGGTAGCAGGAGGCTGTGCTTTTAGAATGATATCCACTGGGCAGTGTACAACAAGAGGGTTTGATGCAAATCATGGAGGGCCTTGGAGCTGCAGGTGGGAGTAGATCATGACTCTGGGCATCTCCAGGAAATACAGTCCATTTTGGTGACAGTGATGAGACACATCCTACTGCTTTTCTCTTTGTGTTGGAGAAAATACAGAAAGCCAGGTGGAAACTTCCTGAACAATTTGGGAAATGGTTGCCTACTGCATTAGTATTTGCTAGCTTATACAGCTGTCCCTCAGGCAAGGCATTCAGTGGCTGGCAATAGAAAATGCAGCTAATACACAGGATAAGCAGCTAATCCCAGACCTGGAGTAGACTCTGATAACTAATGTGTGCATGCATGATCACATGGCTTATATGCCTTATATGACACTCAGATGGTGTCATGAACCATGAAGCAGACTCCATGTCCAGATCACAGACCTCATGGCTTCCCCAAGTGCCATAAATGTAACATGCTGGCTCTGGAAGAGGATGCACTGACGACCATACCGGTTGCCGCTTTAAGATGATGGACAGTTTGAATTGAGTTTCTAGATGCGGAGGTTTCCTGTGCATCACAGGAAAATGATGGAGACAAGGGCATGCAGCCCAAACCATCTGTGTTATCACTCCCAGCCTGCCACAGCTGCAGAGGATATCCTCTTGCTGGCCATAAGCACCCTGAAATCAAACCCACACAAACTGGGTGTGGAAACCCCACAGTGCCTCCCAGTGCCTATGCCTACCTGCAAGAACCAAATGCACCCATCCATCTTGTCAAACTGCTTTAATATTTGGACATGAAGACAGGACAGAGGCAGTCAGGCTGTGCACAGACAAGATGCCCCTGAGCCATAGTGTAAGGCTGCAGGGCTTCCCTTCTCAATTGATGTGTGGATTTGGCCAAGACGCAATTCAGCTGATGATGTCCTGAGCATGCCAGTGGGGTGCACATGTGGGGTAGGGAAGAGGAACTCTGCTCCCCAGGGCAGCTCAGAGGTTGTTCAGCTCCAACAAGGTCTGATCCAGGACCTGGTGGATGCCCACATTCTCCTCTTTGGCACTGGCCAGACTCTCTGTGAATACAAGGACACCCAGCCACACACACAGACACAGCCCAAGTGTACCCAGGTGCAGCCAGACCCAGGCACACCACACCAAGCACAAACACATGCACACAGATGGACGTTTCAGTGTGGCAACATCCTCCAGCTGAGCTGGGCATCCCTGCAGAGCAGAGTCCACACAAGCAGCCCCTTCACTGGCAGGGATGAGCCCAGCTGCTCCAAAAACCTGCTAGGGCAGCCAAGACAGTCACTGGAGTAGGTGGTCCTCATGCCACTCTTCAGCATTTCCATCCTTTATTGTGCCCAGGTGCCCATGGCCAGGCCTTCCACAGTGCAGATACTGCTGGCAAGTACCATTCCTTGACCAGCCACCAGCATGTCTTGCCCTTAGGTGTCACCACTGGCAGACTGTGGGCACATGTACAAACCCTTGGCCAGCAAAAGAGGAGAGTCAGTGCCTGCTGCATGACCCAGCAGTGCTCCATTAAGAAAAGGAGAGAGATAGAAGCCCAGGAAAGTGGTCAGAAATGACACCAGAGAGACGGAGCACAGATAATGAGGCTGCAGGGACAAGCTCTGCCAAGCAGTCTGCTGCCAAAGCAGCTTCTTCCAGTGCTCACTTCCAAATCCCATTCTCCTTTGCTCCAGAGACAGGGATGGAACATGAGTTCTGCCCTCCTAGCCCCATCTCCCAGCACCCTCTGCTGGGCTCTTCCCAGTCTCCTACCCCAAGTTTGGATCAGTGGATGTTGTTGGATCCTCACCTCCTATCCCAGCCCTCCCAGCACCCTGCAGGGACCCTACAATCAGCTCCAGAGGGGTTCCCTGTCCCATCCAGGCAGGGTGATTACCTGAAAGGGGATAAGCCAAGGCTCCACACCCTATCTAGCCCTGGCAGGAAGCAGACAGGGGCTCCCATCCCTTAGCCACCCTGATCAAAATGGGGCAGGGGGGCTGGGCTAGGGCCAGGAGCTTTGGGCAGCTCAGTTGTTAAGCTCAGTAAGAATGACCCGCAGCTCGTTAGTGAGAATGCGGGTTTTCTCGGCCTCCCGCCTGGAGCGCTCTGGAGAAAACGGAGACATCAGCGCAGCAGAGGAAAGAAAGAGAGAGAGGTGAATTAGTGAAAAGAGACATGTTCCCCCAAGCCCTCACTGGAAATCCCATAACCACCCAGCCAGCAGCAGAGACGAGCTGGACTGTCAGGAGGAGACAACTGGTCCTGAGGCAGGGCTGGGACTGTGGGTCCATGAATTTGGGAACTAGGTTCTGGGACAGGACAGAGTTCTGAGGGAGGAGGAGGATCACAGCTCCATTTAAGAAGTGCTACTAGAAGGTAAGTTCAGCCCTTTCACTGAGGAAGGGTGATGCAGGAGATTGCTGGGCTGACATTGCTGCTTGCAGGTAATGTCTGGGAGTGGGGACAGGAAATGGACAGGACCAGGTCTAACCCTGCTGTTTCAGGCCAAAGGAATCATGGAGAAGATGTCACAACACGATGAAAGCTCTTTGTGAGAGCTGGGGGCTGAGGCACAAGGGACTCTGTATCACTCATCCTGGCAGATCAGGAGCCACTTGGCACTCAGCCACAGCCATCCTGGGGGTCCTGCAGCTGTGACCTGCCTGTGAACACCTACCACCCCACTGCCAGCACCCAGATGAGACAGGCATCAGATGAGAGACAGAGTGGCATGAAGACAAAAAGGAAAAAAAAAAAGAGAAAACAAGGAAAGAAAACACTTTATTGAGATAAATTCAGTAACTTGGAGGGACAGAACATAAAAGTCATGAAATGCAAACTGAAGAGCAATGTGCAAAGGACAGAAGGAAGGCAAGGGTGAGGGAGAGGGAGTCTGGGGGCTGTCTACCTGCCTGCCTGCTTGGGAAAAGGCAGCTTGTGCAGCTGGACCAAACCCTCCATCCCTGGCCCTAACCTTTGGCAATGGAGGTGCTACTTTCCCCATGCAGGTCCTCCCTACCCTGAGTCCAGAAAGCAGCATTGAAAACGTTTGCAGAATGGATGTAGGGGGCAGGCGGCCACTGAGCCCTGCAGCTGTATGGCCACCAGTGCTTCCGCTGCTGGGGAGCCAAAGAGGAAGCTGCTGGAGTGAAGGGCTCCTGGACACAGTCTTGGAACCCACTTGGCAATGCTAGGGCACAGATCTGCAACTGGATAGGCACTATCTGCATGTGGGCTCCAGGGTCTGCTTTCCTGCCTTGACAAACGCCCTATAGCACCTAGACCTTTTATCCCCACAAAGAGGGGTATTGCAGGAACACCCCAGGCTGGCTTTTGTCCCAAAGGAGCCAATAGAAGGTCACAGGTTAGAAAGGGCAAAGGCAAACAGACTGGGCAGGGAGAGCGGTGAGATGGCCAGTTAGGCAAGCAGCCAAGCTGAGGAGTGGGGTGGGCAGGGGGGGAATGGAGGGAGAAAGAGGTGAGGGAGTGCAGTGCTGGTGCTTCGCAGGGAGCTCAGAGGGAGGTGATGTCATTAAGTGCATTGTCCAGCTCCTCACTGATGGCTTTGTACTTCATCTTCTGTGCATACACTTCATCTGCAGGCAGGGGGCAGGAAGGGCAGGTGGGAGGCAGATGGTGGAGCAGGGTGGGGGACAGGTGGCAGAGAGAGAGAGAGAAAGTGGCTGTGAGCAGGGGGAGTGTGCAGGCATAGGCTGTGTGGATGTGAACTTATACCCCATCCAAGGGCAGAGCCCAGACCCCAGCAGCTCTGCATTCCCACACCAGACATCATGGCATCCGGTGTCCCCGCTCCTGGGACCCCTGCCCATCCCCTCATCCTGGCCATGTACTGTCTGGCTGCACCAAGGGCATGTTGTGGCCAGTGCTCCCCAGGAAAGAGGGACACAGGGCTAGCAGGGACATTTTACCTTCTAGATCATCAATGGTTTTCTCCAGCTTCGCCACAGATCTCTCTGCAAACTCCGCCCTGGTCTCTGCCTGCAGGAGCACAATGGGGAGAGGGTGAGCTATGGGATGCAATGAGGACAGTGTAGGTTGCACCACACTCCAGATGTGCCCCATCTGCATCTCTGATACCCTTCTCCATTAACCCTCCACAGGAAAAGGTAAGGGACAAGGACTGCATTATACCCCCCCACACTCTAAACCACAGCATGCTGATAGGGGAGCATCCTGGACCCAGGCACTCACCAGGATGCAGGGCTGCAATTTGGCAACAGTGAGAAGACACGCATAAACCCACACAGGATGGCAAACTTTGGCCTACACCAGCGTGATGCTGGCACTGCATCCCTTACCTCCTTCAGTTTTTCCCCAAGAAGCTTAATTTCCTCCTCATACTTGTCCTCCTTGGTGGAATACTGCAGAAAGAGAGACAGGTATCTGTAAGTCCAAGGGGAAATGTTTGGCTGTTCTTGCCCCCAGCAGGAGACCCCAGCGCCCTCAGATCCCATGCACTCTGCCCAGCACTAGCAACCCCACTGGATCCTACCTTATCAGCCTGGGCCTCCAGGGACTTCAGGTTGTTGGTGACAATTTTCAGCTCTTCCTCTAGGTCACCACATTTACTACATCCCAAGCAGGGGCCAGCAGGAGGGGGAGCAGGGCCGAGGGGCAGGAGAGAGGGGGGAGCAGAAAGAGCCACCATGGGGAAGAAGGAAAGAAAGAGAGAAAACAAGTTGAGAGAGAAGGAAACAGTGCAGGTGGAGGAGCAGAGCCACTGTGAGCGCGAGCTGCCAGGACACATCTGTTCATCCATTTCTTGTGCTTCTTTGCACACTGCTGTGCATCACTGCTGACCAGGCTCCCACTGGCTCCCTGAGAAGTAAAGCAGGCATGGAGGGATGGAGGAGCGTGCCCAGCCTGCACCCACAAGGGGAAGTTGATGGTGGAGGCAGCAGTGCAGAGAAGAGGGAGGTGGCTCGCACTACTTGAGAGACAGCGACAGAGAAGAGGGGGCTGCTGCGTGGCACCCTGTGCCCCAGTACCTCTTCTTCTGAGGCAATGAGGGATTTGAGACTCTGGTCCATGGTCCGCAGCTCTTCTTCCAACTGTCTCACTCGGCTGGGATGGAAGAGGGGCAACCCAGGCAGGGGACAGCAGAGAACAGGGTCAAGGATGTGCTGCTTGTGGGCCAGCATCCCCCTGCCCAAGGACCACCCTGATGGTGGATCCCACCACTCCTTAGGAGGGACATCCCCATTGCCATTCAGACAGCCGTGGCTGCCAGGGACCTGGGGTAAGGCTACATGGAACACCCATGTGCTGCCCACTGGGAACCCTGCTCACCTCTCTGCCACCTCTGCCCTCTCCTCCGAGCGCTCCAGCTCTCCCTCAAGGACAACCAGCTTGCGGGCGACCTGTTGACAGCAGCAAGAGGCATGCATTTGCCCTGCACTTGCCACAGCTGGGGACACAGCTCAAGTGGTGCCAGGGGGTCAGGACTGGGGGAAGGGGACACAGACCTCCTCATATTTGCGGTCAGCCTCCTCTGCTATGTGCTTTGCTTCCTTCAGCTGCATTTCCTGGAGCTCCATTTTCTCCTCATCTTTCATGGCTCTGTTTTCAATGACCTTCATGCCTCTGAGGAAAGCCCAAGCCAGAAATTACTGCCATGTGTCAAGGTGGCACCTGCACCTCCTGCCTGCCCACTGTATGCTATCCCCACCATCCTCCAGCTCCAGAGACATGCAATATTGCCTGGGGATTCCAGCACTCACTGGCCACCCCACAGTGTCACACCAGCAGTACCCCAAGTACAATTACAGCAGTGAAGCTGGAGCCAGAGCTTCAACCAGGCAGGCCCTCAACCCATCATTTATGGGAGAAAATATCTGCACCCCAGGAGGAGCCAGCTGCAACCTGGCAGTCCAGCAACCTTCAGGAAATGGTAGAACACTCCTGTGTTCCCATGCCTTTTTGCATTAAGGGGCAATACTCACAAGCAGGGGGTCACCAAACACCCACAAACCCCTGCAGCAGGGGCTCCTGCAGACTGCTTTCTCACCCAGATGTTGTTACTCAAACTAGTCTTTGCCAATGCAGGGAAGAGCTCGTGTAACAGTGAGGAACACAGAGACATGTCTAGGCACTCCCTCCTATATAACCGCGGTGCCCTTGCCAGCATGGCTCCTGCCTGGAAAATCTGCTTGCCAGGAGGCTGGGGCAACACATTTTGCAGGATTGTTTTTTCTGAATGATGCTGGTTCATTCTCAAAAAATGACCTTGCTTACTCAGCGTGGATCTGCACACCTGGACTGTTGATCCGCCCATGGGCCGAGGAGGCTGCCCTAGCTCAACACCCTCTGGCTTTGGTTACAGCCTGACATTTATATGAACATCAGATGAAATTTTTTTCAGGATTTTAAGGGTGCCTTTGAAATTTCAAAGCCCTTTCAAGAATGCCTGTATCTGAGGGATTCTCTATGTTGTAGTGCTGCTCTGTCCCTTCAGAGTCTGCAGGAACACAGCCCCAGACTCCGTAAGCTCATTTCAGAGAAACCCCGCTACAAAACCAAGGGGGCTGCCTGCAATCAATGGTGACGTGTTGCCACCTTCACTGTTGCTTTCCCATCACACCTCTCGCTCTCATCAGCTGCCTTCTCAGCCTCCTCCAGCTTCTGCAGGGCGGTGGCCAGGCGCTCCTGGGCTCGGTCCAGCTCCTCCTCTACCAGCTGGATACGGCGGTTCAGAGAAGCCACTTCAGCCTCAGCCTAGGGGAGCAGAAATGCCTTGATCACTCCATGTCTCATACATATATATATATATATATATATTTTAAAAAGCATTTTCAGTGGTTACTTCTGCACTTGCTACCCAGAACAGCCCCCCATAGCACTGTGTGACAAGCCAGTACTTACTGGAAGAGGATGCCTGATCATGCATCCCCTCACCTGTCTATAGGAACAACAGGGTTTTCTCCATTCCTATCCATTTCTCCATGCCCTGTTTGACACTGGCTCCTCCCAGCCATGAAACCCCTAGCCCAGTATAAGCATCTCTCCACTCTATCTTCACACCTGTGGCCCTAGCCCCATAGAACTAGGTGCTTTCACTGAGCTAGTGGCCTTATTGTCATGGGGATGGTATTTGGGGTTTGGAGAGCAGAGAGTGAAGGAGGAAGACTGCCCTGTGCAGATCTGCTCCCAAAAAGGAGATCACAGCCACTTGTAGATTTCCTGTTTACGGAGGCAGCGGAGCAAGCCAAGTGCCTGTCCTGCTGGAACCCCCAGCCAGCCTTCCTGAACCCACATTGGGAGCCATGGCTAGGATCTGGGGCCAGCTGGGATCAGTGGCCCTGGTCCCTCTCCAGCCTCTTGACACCTGGCCTTGCACACTTTCCCTTTGGTAAGGAAATCCATCTCCACTGCCATTGCCAGGAAGCACTGTTTCAGCAGCTCTCAGGCCTGCTCTGCATTGGGAGGGTTGTGGGAAGACAAACTCTGGGTGCAAAGGGGTAGGTGGTAGTGAGGCCTCACTGTGGAGAGCAGTCCCATGCACCACGACACAGGGAATGTGCACCAATCCAGGGAGATAATGTTTCCTGTTTATTCACAGGCTGGAGCATGCTTGACTGGCTGCAGCGTCTGGCCCCATCCAGCTTCATGCTCCAGTGCTGGGAATGCCCTGGAGGACACTGGACAAGCAGAGGGACTGCGAGGTGCTCCCCCACAGCCTGCACAGACCTGCTAAGCACCTGTGGTCCCCCTATAGTGAGTTGGCAGGATGGGGAAGTGTGCAGCCAGTATCTTCCCAAGTGAGGCAGCCCAGCAGTGTGCTAGGAGTGTGGCTAGCCCCATGGCTGACACAACAGCCACCTCCACCCCGAGAGCTCACTGGCTTGTACCTTGCCAGACTGCATAAGGGGCAGTTGAGGCTGGTACCCACATGCCGATGTTCTGCCTGCTGCATCAACCTCATCCTGCTGGGAGCTCTTTTCCCAGGAATCATCCCCGAAGCAGGTCAGAGCTGCCTGGATGGACGCTTGGCAATATGAGCTCTCTGGCAGCCTGGCAGCCTGGCAACCTGATCTGTGGCTGAAGGAAGGGGCTATTTCCTCTGCACAACAGCCTGAGTGACAACAACTCGGGTACCGCACCCAGCTCTGCCACTCCTGATATTGTGAGGATGTTAAAGGAGTGGACACAGGAAAAAGAAAGAAAAAACCCCAACCAAACACGCCCAACAGCACCTGAAAAAAAACCCCGACAAACCAACAAAAACAACCAACAAAAACAAACGCAAAAACCAAACCAGGAAAAGGCTGCCGTTTGGAAATGCCATCCCACTGCCAGAGTGGAAATTCTGGTATGTGGCAGCGTGAAGGGGTGGGTTGTCCCCACGAAGGGTCACACTGGAGAGCTGAAGACTCAGCGACTGCTGTGGTCCAGATCTCAGACCCTGCAGGATGCCAGACAAGGGCCTGGCCGTGGGATTTTCAGCTGTGCACGCCGCTGGCCTCAGAGAAAGGGGATCCTTTCCCAGAATCTGCCCGAACTCAGGCAGAACCAAGGCACAGCTAGACGCCTACTGCTGCCTAATGCCCTGCCAGCCAAGGAAACCCTAGGCAGCCTCGCCGCAGAGCATCTCTCGCAGAACGCATGGAGGAAGCAGCTGGAGGAGGCAGCCCGCAGGCAGCATTGCTGCCCGAAGGCCCCCTGCGCCGCGGCACCTGGTGGCAGCCTGCCCAAGCCCACCCGGCGCTCCGCGCCGGTGCAGCCAACCCAGCCACTGGGACCGAGCAGCGGAGCCGAGCCCGCGGTGAGGGATGCCGGCGGCTGGGCCAGAGCCGGTGGAACATCCCGGGGAGCTGCCGGGGCACAGCCCACAGCCGCGCCCCGGCGGCCCTTACCCGCTCCCGGGCCTGCCGCTCGGCACCGGCCTCCCGGTACAGGGTTTCGGCGCGGTCCTCTGCTTCGTCGGCCACCTGCTGCAGGCCCTGAATCTTCTTCTTGACGGCGTCGATGGAGTTGATGCTGACCATGGCGAAGTGTTACCAGCGGTGAGGCTGCGCCGCCAGAGCCCTTTGTGGAATCCGCCTGGCTCGGGCAGGAAACGCACAGACAGCAGCCGCTCCCGCCGCCTGCCCTGCCTCCATCCCTTCCTGCTCCTCCTCCTCCTGTTCCTCCTGCTGCTACCGACCGACCTGTGCCGCCGCCCCCCGGGACAGCGCACACAGACCCGCAGCTGGGCAAGTTATACGATGTCCACACTCGGAAGGGTACACTCCCCGCACCGTGAGTGGTACATGATCCCCTCCACCACATGCAGGACTTAGACTTTCCCCAGGCAGGACGCAAGTTCGACCCCAGGCAGCAGGTCATTGTCCCGAACGCCCCTTTAAGGCAAGATGCCAAGTGGCTTCTGGGCAGTGCACACTGTCCGCCCTATCTTAGACAGGGTGCATGATGCCTCTAGGCAGATACACAAGTTCTTGCTGGAAGGGCACATGGTGCCCCCCAAGATATGAGACACAGCCCAGGCAGAGGTGCACAGTTCCACTGAAATTCCCAGGAGCAATCAAGAGGAGCCCAGGGTATCCATTCCCCTGGGAGAAAAAAGGCCCACTGTGTCTGGGGATTCCAAAATCTGGAATCTGCCCAGTGAGTTCCTGTGGGCACAGGAGCAGTACACTCATGGGGGCTCCCTAAGATCTGTTCCTCACACCCTTGCTGCAAAGCTGTGGGGTATCATTTAGTTTTTCCGTGGTGGCTGTATGTAAGTCAGTGAGAAGCACGGAGCAGATGGTCATCCTCCTAGGGTACAGTCAGCTCCCCAGAGGACATCTCACTCAGCCCCTCAGCATCCATTCCTGCAAAGGAGGATCTGGCTGGCAGCCAGCCCCACAGAGACCCGTAAGTCCCACTGAGTCCTCTGCACCCATCAGTTGTCCTTGGGGCTCTACTCTGTTAGGGAGACCAGTATCCCAGCTCCCAGCTCTGTATTCTGGCCAAGGCACATGCCTTGATCCACCAGGAGAAGCTGGTGCTGATACCATTCAATCCTCCTTTAAGGAGCTCTGTCAGCTCCTGGGCAGTCCCAGCTGCACTTCACACCTTCCTTCAGACACGCCAGTTCCTGGGGTGACCCTGCCAGCTGCCTTCAGCTCTGGGGCCAGGGGTCCTGGTGGGTACCTGGTCACACTTTCCATCAGTGTCCTGTGTCTTTGTGTCCCCCTGCCAAATGATGATGGAAGAGGCAGTGCTGTGGGTCCCCTGGGAGCACATGGCCCTGGCCTCAGTGCCGGCCAGTCCAGTCCCACTCCCATACTGATGTCTGGATGCCAAGAGTGCTCCCAAGCCAGCACATTGGGCCTAGAGCAGAAATGTAGGTCCTCAACAGCAGTGGAGCAGGAGTGAGTGGGCTGCAAGTAGGAAAGGGGCAGGTTGGGAGAAAGGTTGGGATGCAGCCACATTGGTCCCTTGGCAGTCAGGCTGGGTGCCTCCTGCTCTGGCTCCACCCAAGGATGCAGTCACTTCCCAGCAGAGCCCTGTTCCCTCCCACTGTCTCAGGGAATCTCCAAATAAGAGCAAAGTCTTGGCCAGGGAGAGCAACTGGGGCGGGAACTTGGGTGAAGTTTTTGGGATCATGGCTTGGGAACAGCACAGTTTCCCTGTGTCCCCACTGGGGTGGCTGGAGATGGGCCACTGACTAGGGACGTGGGAGGTTGGAGAGGACTGCTCTGGCTAAACCCACTGTCCCAGGCCCAGCAGCCCCTGTTCATGTCCTGCCGTGGGCATCACAGGCTGTCCTTCCTGGGCACAAGAGGTTGTGGGGCTATGGTGGCCCCACGAAGCTGCTGGGAAAGAGGTGCCAGCCATGTGGAGCTGACAGTCAGTGTTCAGGCACTCCACAGACTGTGCCACCATCTGACAGCCCTCCAAATGCCCAGGGGGTCCCTTTGCACCCTTTAGTGTGGTTCTTGTAGGATTCATGTACAGCCATCTGGTGCCAGAGGCAAGACAGTGCCAGAGCAGAGGGACATTTATTCTTTTAAGGCATTTGTTGATGTTTTTGGTGAGAGCAGCAGCCTGCCTGGATCACTGTGATGGGCCCTGACCTGGCTGAGAAATGGGGGTGCTCCATACTTACAGGAATACACAGTCCTGGTATGAAGAGGGAAATCAAAGTCCCTGGGAAGGCAGGCGGATGGGTGCTGTGTTCTACCCTGTGCTTCCACTGCTGAATCTAGGAGCTACGCTGTACCTCACCCCGAGGAGGATGTGACACCAGCACTGGCACTTAGTGCTGTCATCGCATTCAGGTCTCTGGTGTGGAGTCTGGGTAATTCCCAGAGCCTCGTACATGGTGCAGGTTGTCCAGGCTTCATCACGGATCTGGGGCAGCTGTTCTGGTGGCGGGCTCCCAGGCCTGCCCACAGCACCCACTGCAGCCAGCCTGCCCTCCCTGATGCTGCTCCTACACTCTGCCTCCTGCTCCAGCCCTTCCGTGGAGGGGCTAGTGGCTCCTATCCACTGTATCTGCTGGGACATGACTCTCCATGCTGAAGCCTGCAGACATATCAAGTCACTGTGGACCAAAAGCATGGCAACACACCCTCCCTGAAGAGGTTGGCATAGCATAGCCCACTGCCAGCAGCAAACCACTCTGCACCCCATACCTGACCTCTGCCCAGTGATACCTGTTTGCCCCTTCCTCTGAGCCCCACACTGGGGACATCTAATCCACTCCCAGCCTGCCCCACACCAGCACCAGTCCAGTCAGACTAGTGCAAATCTCACTACACAGAGCAGCTACCCTGTCCAGCTTGACAGACCTGCCCCACACCAGGATGGATGTGCACTTCAAGAGGATTTCCATTATTTTAACTACTTGGTTCACTATCTAACTAAACAGGGACAGTCTTGTAGGGTCAGAAAACAAGGCTGGGAAGTCCCTTGGCTGCTTCCATAGGCTCCAGGCCATGCCAGGGGCTTGTGCTGCCACTGCTCGTCCTTGCCTGCTCGCCCTTGTCCTTGGCAGCTGCCTCAGAGATTTGACACTTCTCCCTCATTTAGCTCTACAAACCATCTGGGATTGAATTTTTTATTCTCAGTCCTAAAAAGCCTGGCCATGCCCTGCTGGCTGTGCTCCAGCCAGCTCCCCTTTAGCTTCTCCTCCAATTTCCAGGGTTGGTTTTCATCAAAGAAGGACTGGCTATCAAAAGAAGGATTTATTTATAGGGTGTCAAATACCCTGTGTGACAGCACAGGTGGTTATACCCTGTTCCTGAGTGGCTCGGTGGCTGCACACAGCTGTTCCACCCTTCATCCTGGCCAGACACAAGCCAATTTCAACACCTTCCTAACATCTTTCCATCAGGATACATTTCCCAGGAGAAACATCAGTCATGGCACTAAATAAAACTCTTTCTAGCTTTGTCCTTCCCAGGGTACAGGGTGGCACATTGGTCTCCAAAATGTCTGAGTCCCCTCGATGCAACCTGAGCATCCTTCCTTGCAGCCAGCACTCAGCAGCTGGCCACAGGCAAGAGCATTTTCTGTTTCTCTATTTTTCGTTCTCCTGCCAGGGTTTATCAAGTGCCACAGGATTTTCCTACAAGCATTGTGGAGGTGCATGACTGGGAACCAGTAACAAAGCTCAGGATGCTTATGCCCATTAGCTTTGGGCAGCTGGGCAGGTGGCTGCTCACAAAGCATCAGGTAGACCAGTGACCTGAGCACTGCCCACTGCAGCTGGGCTGTTCCCTGCACCCCAAGCAGAATCCATCCAGCCCATGCCCTGCATCTAAGCCCAGTTCAGTGCCAGCATTGAAGGAATGGGATCCTGACAGTCTTCCCCACGGACATTTGCCATATAAGGCCCCCCTCTTCCTTCACCCCCCCGAGGACTGGCGCCTGTGCAGGGGAGGAGTTGCTGGTGTGTCTACATACGTCTGTAGCTTTCTTCTCCGCCTGCTCCAGCTTCTCCTGGGCCTCCTTGACAGACTCAGAGTACTTCTCCACTTCATCCTCAGTGCCTTTCAGTTTCTTCTGCAGGCCCTGCTGTTCCTCCTCCAGCTGGGGGACAGAAAGAAGAGATCAGGGGAGGATGGAAAGGGTGAGGGGGCAGCCATCCTCCTCCTGGGTCCCTGTGTCAACTTTGGGTCAGCATGCTCATGTGGAGCCCTTGGTCCTCAGGGCGGGAGCAGCCCACAGCATCCTGAGCCCGGTAAGGGTAACAGGGTGGTGGGTTCCCTCCCTGTATAGCAGACTGGAGAGGTCTCAACTTTGAAACACAGCTTTAGGGGGCACCAAGACGGTCCCTGTCTCTGTGTGGCTGAGGTGGAACTGGCTGTCCCTGAAAGTCTCTTTGGAAAAGGGATAGGGAAGTGTCCTGCTGAGTTAAGGCATATTTGAGGGGACCAGTGAGAGTGGTCAGGGGCAACAGGCTAGACTGCTGATCACTGGGGAGAGACAGCCAGCTGGGTGAGTTGCCCAGGGTTGGGTACACAGTGGGGTGAGGTCCTCCTGCACCCAATGAGGTGAGGTCTCAAAGATAGGACACCCTAAACTTGAGATCTGCATCTATCACGACAAGGTCCCCAGGGCTGTTGGCCGCTAGGACAGGGCTCCGCAGTCTGGACACCTCTAGGACAGAGGATCCACAGACTGGCCACCCACCAGGACAGGTGGTCACAGACTGGACATTGGCATGGGGTCCTCAGTCTGAACATCAAGCAGGACTGGGTCCTTGGACTTCAGGCTGGACACCTAGTGGAATGGGGTCCCTGGAGCTGAACACCCAGTGGAACAGGGTTCTGGGACTTGACACAGCTGGGATGTAGTCCTTAGGGCTGGACACCCAATGGCTAGAGGGTCCCCTGTCTGGACACCCAAGAGGAAGTGTGGGGGACTGTGATGTATCTGCGAGATCTGGTGAGAAAACATCACTGTTCTCCTGTGAGAATCTGGAAACTCCCTAGACAGACTGAGTGAGAAGGAGAAACTGCAAGATAACATAGGAGCCCACCTGGACTAGCTTAACAAGTAACTATAGCAATTCTATCACTAACACTTAAGAATCTCGATACAAGTTTGATAGCAAATCGCAGGCAGCCACACTAACAACACACAATATATAAGTTGTGTGGTGGAATAAACGGGGCCTTTTGGCCTTCTATACGTTCTGCTTGCGTTTGATTCTTGTTGCACAGACCGTCACCTTATCCCTACCCCTATCCCTATATAGCGATAAAGAAGGGTCTCCAGTCCGAACACTCATCAGGGCAAGGTCCCGAGGGCTCAAGACCCTTAAGGCAGTGGACCCTGGGCAATGCCGGGGAAGTCCATGGCACACCCACCTGCTTGCAGCGGTCCTCTGCCTGCTTTTTGTCGGCCTCTGCTTGCTCGGCACGATCGATGGCATTCTCCTTGTCCAATTTCAGCATCTGCATCTTCTTCTTGATGGCCTCCATGGTGGCGGTGGGACAGCGGCGAGGCTTGGCGCGACAGCAGTGGAGTGCGAAGCACCGGAGGCGGCGGGAGTACCGGGGGCAGCTGTAGCACCGGCACTGAGCCTCCCACCCCGCCGAGCTGCCTAAGAGCAGGGGAGGAGACGCGCCGGGCGGGGGCCGCCCCGGTACCTCCCCCGCCGCCCGTCAGTACCTTTTAGGGACAGACTCGCCGCTGGCCCCCTCACCAAGTCTGGCGGGGGGGCAGCCCCCCTGACGAGCATCGCCAGAGCCCGTGCGCCGGGCACCCACGACGGCAGCGGGCGAAAGACACCCCGGGGGCAGTGCACTAGGGGTACCCCAATGGCACCAGGCAAGGAACATCCCTGGCAATGCCGCAGGGGTACCCCGGAGGCACCGGACAAAGAACACCGCAGGGACAGTGGTAGCAGGGAACACCAGAGCACCGTGCTAGGGGTACCACGGGGGCACTGGATGAAGGACACCCTGGGGCACTGTGAGAGGGACAACCCAGTGGCGAGAGACATCCAGGAGCACTGCACTAGGGGCATTTCTGGTGTCATTTCCCCAGTGGTGCAGGTCTTGGGGGACTCCCGGTGGTCTCTCACTGCATGGGCTGTCACTGTGCTGTTACTGTGCCCCAGGGACACCAGCAGCCATCCACTCCCAGGGCTTGAGTCCCGTCTCTGCTCCAGTCAGAGCTGTCTCTGTACTGTCCTAGGGACATGCCACACTCTGTCACTGCATCCTGGGGCCTGAGGAACCCTACTTGCTGGACTGGCTTGGGGGCACATCAGAACCTGGCATAGCACTTGGGGGCACCCATGAGTTGGTACTGAAGTTCTGGGGACATTCTCAGGCTGTGATTGTGCTTGGGAACGCTAGGGACTGGCATTGCCCACATGGGGAAAATCCCCTGGGAGACAAACAAGCAGAGCCTCTGACTACTCCATCCATCTCCTTCATCACTATGGGGTGGGAGGGCCCCAGATCCATGCAGGCTCCCTGGCACACACTTCCCTGCTGCCTTGCACCCTGGTGCTGCTTGTCCCTGGCACCCACAGGGACACCTGGCATGTGTACAACCAGGTGCAGGGTGACATTTCAAGGTGACACTGGGTGCACAAGCAGCCCACCGTCCTGCTTCATCTTTCTGCTCTGAACAAACTGTATTTCACAGGCAAAAAAAAATGCAAGCCCTTCAGATCCCAGCTCCTCCAAAAATAACCCGCACTTTAATAACACTTGTAAATGCTTCTGGCACATTCCCAGCTGCAGGGTGGGCTCCAGGCCGGGGGGGCTGCAGGGTGCTGGTGGAGGGGCCACGGGAGCCATGTGGCACGTGGGGAGGAGGTTGGGATGGGTCAGGGACAAGAGGGGTGCACAGGCTCTGTGGCTGTATCCAGCCCTTGCCTACTGCAACTTTTTGGAACTCTGCTCCAAGCAGAAAGGAGCAAAAAGAGTTTGAATGCCGGAGAAAGTGGCTTCGTAGGAGCCCTCAGACCTGAGTTACTGGGGCACAGGAAGGACAGGAGCAGTAGAAGACTGAGGGGTTGCTGGCACCATGGGGAAAGCAGCAGAAGAACTGCTGCTGGACTGTTGTAGAGCAGCTATTAATACTGACAAATTAGGCACATATTTGGACAAGGAGAGTCAGTAACCGCCAGCACGTGGCTTCTGAGAGGAGGGGGAAGATCCATCTCCCATCATTCCAGGGAAGATGGATGGTTTTCTGCAAGATTCTTCAGTGTGGAGGAACTTCATGGGCTTGGCACACAGGGGAAGGATGATGTGCATGGTGTGAGCAGCCAGGCAGTTGTCCTGGAATCACGCAGCGCTTCAGCCCTCAGATATTCCCCCTAAAGGATGGAGTTTTTGCTTGATGCCTTCTCCCATTCACTCCAAACATCATGGACATGTCCAGGCAACACAGCTTGGGCCATCCAGGTGCCCAGGCCTGTAAGTCTCCCTCAAAGCAGTCCTTTCAGTTGACCCCTGGGACAATGGTGTGTAAAGGGCTGTGCATGCTCATCACTCTCCTTGCTGCACCATGCTCAGTGCACCCTCTTCAAGGACAGGGACCCTGCTCTAGGGTCTGACATGCTCCAAAGGAAAAGCTTATCCTCCCATCTAACCAGAACTTCCCAGGTGCAACCCATGCTGCAGCCTCTCACCCCATCTCTGGGATCCTTGAGAAATTGGGCTGCGGCTTCCATGCTGCCTCCACCTTAGCCAGATTTGAGTCCCTGCAGAGGTGCTGGCACCTCATGATTGTGGCATCCTAGCTTCAAGACTCAATGTGTGCTCACCCAAACCTGTCTGCCAAAATAACCCCTCACTCTAGCAGACAAATTGCACTCTGTGCTCCTCCCGTGGTGCTAGTGCCACCAACCCTTGCCTGTAGCCCAGCATGGAGGGACGCAGCAGAGTGTGCTGGCAACCCTGTGCTGAGGGTGCCAGACCTCCCTTGGACCTGTGGTATTAGGCTGAGGCTGGGGCCACTGCCACACGGTGTCTGCTCACTGTCCTTGCTGGCCACTTAGAGGGGCCCCATGCCTGACTAGTACCTGGGTGAGAGCCTGGTGTTGGGTGAGACCAGCGCAGATTGTCAGGGGACAGCTGGGAGGACTAGGATGCCTGCAAGAGCCACAAATCCACCCTGGAGACCAGCCAAAGGTGAGTGTCTCAGAGGGGACAGACCCTCTGAGCCCCCAGGGATGTGCCTACAAGGTGACAGGGGTCACCAACTGGGATGCTGTCCTTACTGCTTGCGATGCTCACAGTGCCAGAGACAGTTCCTGTACAAGGGGACATGTTCCAGCTCGCCCAAGTCCCCACTCCAACTCACAGCATCCCTGCTTGCCCTGCTGCCACTCAGGCCCCCTGAACTCCTGCTGAGTGACAGGGTGGGAACAGGTGGGGACACACTCACTCAGGGCAGCTGCTGCCTGTGCAGGTCGGCCCTAGGGGGGCTATTTCGGGGCGTGAGCTCAGCGCCGGCAGCCGAGAGGGCTCCAGCCACATTCCCAGACCCACAGCATGCAGATCTACTGCTTCCCCACCAGTGGAGCACCCGTGACATGAAGGGGTCCCCCACCTACACCCCTGTAGCAGCCTACCCAGGGATATTTTCAGCTGATAGCAGAGAAGGGGTTAGGAGCCCAACTGCACTCGACCACCACCCCCACCCTCCACTGTGCCTCACCCATCCCTACAGCCCAAATCCCCAAGCAACAAAATCCCCAGGGCCCCCTCCCGCAGTGGTGGCCCCCCTTGGCAGCACCTGCAAGGGCTGGCACATGGCTGGCAGCGGGGGTCCAGGCTGTTGGGTGCCTGAGACTGAACATGCCGCAAATATTTTCCATGCTGTATAAGCACCCGTGCAACACTCCCCCTTGACCTCTGCTGGCAGGGCAGGTGCCTGTGGCCCCCACTGCTCACCAGCCCTCCCTTTCTCTTCTGGGGTCCCACTGAATCAAGCAGCAAGAAAGCAGGAAAACCAGATTTTATTGATGAATGCGCCTTTTCATGGAGACACTGGCATCCCCACCCCACCCTGGAGCCTCAGGGGGAGCTGGTTTCCTTCAATGTTTAATATGGGATGCTTGAAGTATCAAAATAGTGAGAGAAGCCTCAGCAAGTGCAAAGGGGGAGGGACAGGGGTCCCGAAGCCGAGGAGGTGGGGGGGTGCTGGGTGTTAGTGGGCAGGTCATGCGCCGGGGGAAGCAGGAATACATGAACTTTGAAAGCTGCAGGCTCAGTAATAGAGAAATGGAAAAGTTACAAAAATACTTCAGATCTTGGAAAACAATGCAGGCACTTGGGAAGGAGGAGGAAGGCAGAGCTGGCTGGGGCAAAGGGCAGAGGGAAGCCCCACAGGAAAGCAAAGAGCAGCTCTGGGGGTGAACCCATCACATCCCCCCGGTCCTGAGCACAGGCACTATGGCTTCCAGTCCTGCTGCTCCCCAGAGGGGCCCAGGCTGATGAAGATGCTCATGATGGGGGGTGCTCAGTGCCTCCTAGGGAAGCTGTGGAACACACGGAGGAGGAGGAAGGAAAGGAATAAGACTCAGCCAGCAATAAGGCAGTGGAGGTGAAAGGCAACTCTTAGTGAGAGCTCAGTGAGGGACCGTGCTGCTCCCTGCACCCCATTGCACAGGAGAGGGCAAGCTGCCTGCCTCTCCCCATCCCGCATGGAGGAGAGAGAAGAAAGAAGCCTGAGTGGGAACAACAAAGGCACACAGAAAAAATCCCCATCAGTAAAGAGCTCTCCCGCCCCACCCCTGGTGCTGGCAGTTAAGCTCCAAGTTTGTGCAGCCCTGTCTCCCACCCCAGCTGGGTCCCTCTGAGCGCTCTGGCCATGCCCTGGCTGTGCACGGGAAGGTGGACTGGGGAGCAAAGCGGAGTTGCTGGTGTGGCACCGGCTTGGAGCAGCAGTTAGGTTAGTCCCAGCACTCTGGGTGCAGGCGGAGCTCTGGTCTAGCCCAGTCAGCCCATCTTGAGGCGGGTTGTCTTAAATAGGAGCGGGTGGGCAGGCAGCCGTCTGTGCAGTGAGCAGTGGGAGGGCGCTGGGCTCAGTTCTGCTCCTCATCCCGCAGCTCCGAGGGCAGGAACTTGTACTGCTGCTGCCGGATCATGGCCAGCTTCTTCCGTGCCTCTTCCAGCTCCCGCTCCTTGCGCAGCATCTCCTCCTGGGCAGCAATGATCTGCCAGAAGAGAGCCCTGTGTGGTCACGGCTGCCTCTGGCAGGGAGGGCTGGAGGCTCTGCTGACCATGCAGCCAGGATTCCCTGCTGCCTCCCCTCTATCAGAGCCACAGCCTCCCTGGGCTGGTGTGGCCCTAGGCACAAAGCACCATTATCTACAAACAGCAGGGAAGCAGCACAGCTCCCAAAGCTCAGCCTCACAGGCCCTGTTGAGGGTCTCAGCTGTAAGCCTGTGGCCAGAAGGCCATGCTGGGACCTGTGCACCCTGTATTTAGCAATTCTCACTCCTTGACGGATGCTCTGCCCTTCACACGTCATGGACACTGCACTAGAACTGTGGATGTTACACTGACAGCATGTACAGCACAGGCTGTCCCCACTGCTACGTGTGGCAAGACAAGGTAAAGCTACAGTATTTAACTGGCACTGGGTGGGGTGGGGGTTGCCCACAGCACGTTTCTGAGGCACGCTTCAAGATGTGCCCTGTGCTTGTAGGTGTAGGATATACTCCTGTGAGAGCCACACTCAGGTTGTGGTGGCAGCTGGAGCCACCCCTACCCCACCAGCGTGGCCCCATTACGCACCTGTGCAATTCCCCCAACCATCTTCTCCTTCACCACCACCGTCTCGTCATGGTCCTGGAAGGCAGCTGCCTTCTGTGCTGCCTTCACCAGATTGTCCGATGCTCTCTTTACTGCATTGCCAGCAGCCTGCAGCAGGGAAGTGAGTGGAAAGCAGCATAAGTGACACCCCCAGTATACAACTGCTGCCTGGGGGATGGAAAAACCCCTGCTCCAGGCCAGGCTGGCAGGCAGACCAGGCAGCCTGGAGTGCTGGAAGCTGCAGGCAGGGATTCCTTTACATGGATTGCTGCTTTGCCACCCGCTCATGACCATTTCAGGCACTGTTGCTTCCAGCTGGGCTCTGGCTCCTGTCTGAGCCACGGGGCAGGAAGTGGGAGCAGCCCTGCAGACCCTCCTTGGCTTGTGGCCTGAGAGACTGACGATAGGGTTGGTCCTGTGTTAACCACCCCCAGCACATGGGCATTAACCTCTTGTTTGCCATGATTGCAAAGAATTAAGACTGCTACAAAGCATGGCCCCCAAACATCAACCTCTCAAATGTCTGTGATGCATGGCATGCATTCCAAGGTATTGCTGTGCACATTCACCTTTCCTGAACACTTCTGGGCTTAGCATCACTCACATGCCTGGCACCCAGCTAGCAGTTATGTTCAAGCAACATGGAACCTGTGCTCCAACGAGCTCCCTGCTGATGGTACTCAGGCAGGGAGTGTTAAGTCCTGGGAGCACCCATGTATCCTCACCCCACTGCTATCCATCCCTTGAGCAGCTGGGAAGAAGCAGCTGGGGTTGGCAGGGCAGCCTTATAGTTTCATAGTTTCATTCAGGGTTGGAAGGGACCACAAGGATCATCTAGTTCCAACTCCCCTGCCATGGGCAGGGACACCCCACACTAGATCAGGCTGGACAGAGCCTCATCCAGCCTGCTCTTAAACACCCCCAGGGACGGGGCCTCGACCACCTCCCTGGACAACCCATTCCAGGGTTTCACCACTCTCATGGTGAAGAACCTCCTCCTCACATCTAGCCTGAATCTCCCCACCTCCAGCTTCATTCCATTCCCCCTAGTCCTATCACTACCTGACATCCTGAGAAGTCCTTCCCCAGCCTTCCTGTAGGCCCCCTTCAGATACTGGAAGGCCACAATTAGGTCACCTTGGAGCCTTCTCTTCTGCAGACTGAACAGCCCCAACTCCTTCAGTCTGTCCTCATAGGAGAGGTGCTCCAGCCCTCTGATCATCCTCGTGGCCCTTCTCTGGACACGTTCCAGTACCTCCACATCCCTCTTGTAATAGGGGCTCCAGAACTGGACACAGTACTCCAGGTGGGGTCTCACCAGGGCTGAGTAGAGGGGGAGGATCACCTCCCTCGACCTGCTAGCCACACTTCTCCTGATGCAGCCCAGGATCTGATTGGCTTTGCGGCCTGCAAGAGCACACTGAGAGCTCATGTTGAGCTTTTTGTGCACCAGCACCCCCAAGTCTCTCTCCTCAGGGCTACTTTCCAGCCAGTCACTGCCCAGCCTGGATTTGTGCCTGGGATTGCCTCCACCCAGATGCAGGACCCTGCACTTGCTCTTCTTGAACTTCATGAGGTTGGCTTGTGCCCACCTCTCCCTCCCTTCCCTCCAGCGTGTCTGCTGCACCACACAGCTTGGTGTCATCAGCAAACTTGCTGAGGGTGCACTCAATGCCACTGTCCATGTCACCCACAAAGATGTTGAACAAGACAGGTCCCAGGACTGATCCCTGAGGGACTCCGCTTGTCCCTGGCCTCCACTGGAACATGGAGCCATTGACAGCCACTCTTTGGGTGCGGCCATCAAGCCAGTTCCTTATCCATCTAGTGGTCCACCCATCAAACCCATGTGTCACCAGTTTGGAGACCAGGATGTGGTGCGGGACAGTGTCGAAGGCTTTGCTCAGGTCCAGGTAAATGACATCAGTTGCTCGCCCCTCATCTATTAATTTTGTCACCTGCTCATAGAAGGCCACCAGGTTGGTCAGGCAGGATTTGCCCTTGGCAAAGCCATGCTGACTGTTCCCAATCACCTCCTCACTATTCTATTCTATCTCAGTAGTGCCTCCAGGAGGATCTGCTCCATGATCTTTCCAGGCACAGAGGTGAGACTGACTGGCCTGTAGTTCCCTGGTTCTTCCTTCTTACCCTTTTTGAAGATGGGGGCAATGTTTCCCCTTTTCCAGTCCGTGGGGACTTCACCAGATTGCCATGACTTTTGAAATATAATAGAGAGGGGTTTAGCAACCTCATCTGCCAGTTCTCTCAGTACCCATGGGCGTATCCCGTCGGGTCCCATGGACTTGAACACTTTCAGGTTCTTCAGGTGATCACGAACCTGATCTGCACTTACAATGGGCAGCTCTTCCTCCCCGTCCCTGGCTTTGACTTCCATAACATCAGGAGTGTGGCTAGAGGCCCTTGCAGTGAAGACTGAGGTAAAGAAGTTATTAAGTACCTCAGCCTTTTCCTCATCACTTGTGACCATGTCACCAGTTTCCTTTCTGAGGGGGCCCACACCTTCCCTAGTCTTCTTCTTCCCATTAATATACCTGTAAAAGTTCTTAGTGTTCCCTTTAATCTCCCTGGCTAGATTCAATTCAAACTTGGACTCACCTGGAGCCGCTTCATGGCCTCTGAATCATGGTCTGCCTTCACCTTGCAGGCCACCAGGAGCTGTGCTGTGGAGGCAGCCACTTGCTTTGCAGACGAGATGAGCTTCTCCTCACTGGCATGGCCCTGCACTGCTGCATTGGCCGCTTCGCACAGGTTGTTGGTGG
This sequence comes from Melanerpes aurifrons, assembly GCA_011125475.1. Taxonomy (NCBI): domain Eukaryota; kingdom Metazoa; phylum Chordata; class Aves; order Piciformes; family Picidae; genus Melanerpes; species Melanerpes aurifrons. The sequence continues at coordinate 25,550,301 of WWNC01000003.1, forward strand.
CAGCAGCCACCATGCGTGCCTGTGGTGAGTAAGAAAAGCTGTCGGGACATATGCAAGCCAACTCCAGGGAAGGTATAACCCTGACCAGCCCCAAGGAGGTTGTGGGGCAGTGACAAACAGCTTTCATGCCATGTCTCAGCTGGTGGGATAGGGAGCAAGAAACATGGCTGCTTCTTCCATCAAGGAGATGTGCAAGGGGAGAGCATCCACATTTTTGCAGCAGAAACCAAGAGAAGGGTCCCTCCCATCCCCTGAGCAGGAATGTGATACTCACGGCTGAAATGAGTCCCTGGGACCACTGTCCATCATCCACTGCATTGGCGGGGATGGCACCCACCTGCAAGGGGGAGAGGATGAGTGAGGCTCGTTGCCTTTTACAACCCTTGCCACGGAGCACAAGGGCCACAAGAGACCTGGGGAGAAGGCAGATTCAGTCACAACCCTACATTTTATTATTTCTTTTGGTCTTCCAGCTTTACCTTTCCTTGGGCCACTAATTCTCGCTGAGCTGCTGAGGCTGCCTTCACCAGGGCACTTGTGGCTGCAGCAATGGATTTGGCAGCTTCCAGGATCTGCTCCTCAAAGTTCAGGCTCTCATCTGCTTGCTGCAAGTAAAAGCATGGTGAGAGTCCCATGCAGGGGTGCTGGGGCAGACAGAACAGAGCAGGATAATTGCTGCAGAGTGTTGAGGGGGCACATATAAATCTGGATTAAGGGCTGCAGGGTGCAAGGGGGTGTAGGGATGTGGGTGGCAACAGGACTGCAGGTCATTGGAAGCGCTTCTGAAGCACACACAGGAGAGCCCCAGCCCACCTCAAGCTGAGCACGGGTGTAGGCAAGGCTCAGCACCACTACCTTGGGCTTAGCTCTTGGTTTCAGCTGCTCCAGCTTCTTGGCTGCAGCCTCAATAGCAGCTGCTGCCCCCAGCAGTTCATTCTCAGCAATGACAGTGGGGTCTTCTGGGTCAACCCACTCTGTCCCTAGAAAAACCAAGGCGGCAGGCAGGTTAAACATACAGGTGGCCCCACCTCATTTCTGACTCGTCCTACTTGCTCCATCAGCTGCTGTTAACTCCACACTTATCCTAGCCTTCTGTCCTGCCCCTCTGAGCAAGGCATTTCCTTACCTTTCATGGCCTCAGCTGCCTGTATGAGCTCAGTGACAGAGCTGGCCACACGCTTTGAGTAACCTGCCAGCTGCTGCTTCAACTCGTGAGTTGGCTTCTGCAGAATCTGTGGGGAAGGAGATGTAAGCACCGGGACAAAAGAAGCTTCACAGGTCTATTCAGGCTGCACTCCCCAAGGAAGGAGGTTGAGATCCCCCAGTTTTTCTACACAACAAGTGTTGTCTGTGATGTTTTCCTGAGTGACTCTGGCTGGTCTCCTCCTGTACAAAGACAGGATGAGCTTTCTTTTAGCCCTCCTGCATCTAGAACCTCTGGGCCATTACAAGACCCTCAATGCAAGCCTTCCTGCACTCAGCAGCTACATCCTCCATGATTCTATCCCTCCTCAAAGGATTTCAAGCTCCAGAAGCATTTTCACCTTGCTGTTCCCATTTTGAAGTTTTGCTTGTAAACACAAGCTGAGCAAAGGGGGAGACCCTGGAGTCACATCCCAGCCCGGGAAGGCTTGTCCTCTCAGGATAAGCTGCTCTCCATCATTTTTCACCAGTCCTGGCTCACCAGAGAGGTCCCAGATGACTGAAAACTGGCCCATGTGATGGCCATCCACAAGAAGGGCCGGATGGAGGAACCTGCAAACTCCAGGCCTGTCAGCCTGACCTCAGTGCCAGGGAAAATTATGGAGCAGATCATCTTGTGGGCAATCACCACGCACCTGCAGGATGGCCAAGGGATCAGGCTCAGCCAGCATGGATTTAGGAAGGGCAGGTCCTGCCTGACCAACCTGATCTCCTTCTATGATCAGGTGACTGCCTGGTGGATGTGGGGAAGGCTGTGGATGTAGTCTGCCTGGACTTCAGCAAGGCCTTTGACACCGTCCCCCACAGCAAACTCCTGGCCAAGCTGTCAGCCCGTGGCTTGGACAGCAGCACTCTGTGCTGGATTAGGAACTGGCTGTAGGGCCGAGCCCAGAGAGTGGTGGTGAATGGTGCCACATCCAGCTGGCAGCCAGTCACTAGGGATCAGTGCTGGGCCCCATTCTGTTCAATATCTTTGCTGATGATCTGGATGAGGGGGTGGAGTCTGTCATCAGTAAGTTTGCAGATGACACCAAGTTGGAAGCAGGTGTTGATCTGTTAAGAGGGTAGAAGAGCTCTGCAGAGGGACCTTGACAGGCTGGACAGATTGGCAGAGTCCAATGACATGACATTTAACACATCCAAGTGCTGGGTGCTGCATATTGGCCACAACAACCCCATGCAGTACTGCAGGCTGGGGTCAGAGTGGCTGGAGAGCAGCCAGGCAGAAAAGGACCTAGGAGTACTGATTGACAGCCACAGAACATGAGCCAGCAATGTGCCCAAGTGGCCAAGAAGGCAAATGGCATCCTGGCCTGCATCAGGAACAGTGTGGCCAGCAGGAGCAGGGAGGTCACTCTGCCCCTGTACTCAGCACTGATTAGGCCACACCTTGAGTCCTGTGTCCAGTTATGGGCCCCTCAATTTAAGAAGGACACTGAGGCTCTTGAATGTATCCAGAGAAGGGCAACAAGGCTGGTGAGAGGCCTTGAGCACAAGCCCTATGAGGAGAGGCTGAGGGAGCTGGGGTTGTTTACCCTGGAGAAGAGGAGGCTCAGGGGAGACCTTATTGCTGTCTACAACTACCTGAAGGGAGGTTGTAGCCAGGTGGGGCTTGGTCTCTTCTCCCAGAACAAGGGAACACAGTCTCAAACTGCATCAGGGGAAGTTTAAGCTTGAGGTGAGGAGAAAGTTCTTCACAGAGACAGTTGTTAGCCATTGGAATGGGCTGCCTGGGGAGTGGTGGAGCCACCGTCCCTGGAGGTGTTTGAAAAGGGACTGGACGTGGCACTTGAAGCTATGGTTTAGTAGTCATGAGGTGTTGGGTGACAGGTTGGACTTGATGATCTGTGAGGTCTTTTCCAACTTATTGATTCTATGATTTTATGATAAGGTGGCCCTTAGTAGGGTCCTTTACTGGGGTGGAAACACATGCACACTCCACAGCACATGTGCACACACACATGGTGTCCACATGCATAACCAGAGCTCACTGCTGGCCTGACTTGCAAGGCACAGCTGGCAGCTGCCCATCAGCTAGAGCAGGTGTGAGTACACAGACATGGACCCGGGGTCCCTGAAGACACATGCAAGTGCCACCCCAGCAGAGGGCTGGGCACACAGACACACCGTGAGCAAGGCTCATGCTGAGGTTAGACACCAGCAGGCACCCCATTGTTGCCTTACTCACCGGCTGACAGAAAGAGAGAGAGAAGAGAGAGAGAGGAAAGCAGTGAATGCCTTGGATGAAACAAGGAGGCATTAGGGACAGGGTGGGGGACGAGGAGGGCAGGGGGAGGTGGGTGCTTTCTGGTGAGGGGTGAAGGGCAGACAAGAGGAAAGGTGGGAGCAAAGAATCAGAGGTCCTGGGTTAGGGAAGTGTGCTACCATCATCACCTCATACTTCAGCCTCGCAGGGTTGGGGGAGCTGGAGCACCTGAATGAGGCTCCTATGGCTGGAGAAGCCACCTATACCCTAAGCAGCCACAAAGCTGCTTTCTTCCCCACCCTGAATTGCTTCACTGCTGTTTTCAGCCACTGGATCTTTCTGCTTTTGCAGGAAGAGACCTATTGTTACCAAATACCAAGTCCTCATGGAGGTTCAAATTCCTTCCCCTCCCCAGTCAAATATTCATGCTTTCCCACCCCTCCACTGGGAGCCATGTTTTCCATCCCAAGTCAAATAACCCTCTTTCTTGAGCTGTAACCACACTTGTTCACACTTCATGAAGGACACATTGCCACAAGGACACAGCATACAGCAATGGACTTGTTGCTGCTGGGGAACAGTGCAGCATCACATCCACCATCTTCCCTTGCATTCCCCTACATCCTTCCTGCTTGTAGCTTTCCAGGAACCTGCTGCCCTCCAATAACTGGGATCCAGAGTGCTTCATTCCTGTCTATGCAGACTGGAGTGTTGTGGAGGCTGCAGAAGGTTTCATGGCTTTATATGAGACTTTTGGAATGGGCTGCCTGGGGAGGTGGTGGAGTCACCATCATTGGAGGTGTTCAGGAGAAGACTTGATGGGGTGCTTGGTGCCATGGTTTAGTTGTTTAGGTGGGTTGTATGTGATGATCTGGAAGGTCTATTCTATTCTATTCTATTCTATTCTATTCTATTCTATTCTATTCTATTCTATTCTATTCTATTCTATTCTATTCTATTCTATTCTAACAGTGTAGGACCAAAAGCTTAGTATTGACAATGCTTATGTTAGTTTGCTGACACTTGGTGAGTAACAATATACAAGGAAACCTTGACTTATGGTGTTCTTACTTCATGGTATCTGTACAGGTCATACCAGCAAAGTTGCCAGAGCTTTACACGCACATCAGAGCTGCAAAGTCACTCCAAGTCCCTGAGCTGATGGCTACTTTGACCCCTAAGTACATCAAGGCTATACAAATGCCACATCATTAAGTCTTCTATCTGCTCCAACAATGTGTTTAGAATTGCCAAATGGTTTCTTTCTGGAGCTGAAAGCACTCAGGAGTCTGTGAGCTTACTAAGATGCACCTTGGGTGTCTGTTTCGTGGGACATACCAACGTATGGTATTCAAGAGACACCACAAAGCAGCTGGGTGGTTACACCCAAAACACAGCTTAGTGTATTCCTGCAAGCAGGCTGGCCTCAGGCATTGCCTGAAGTCACTAGCCCAATCATCTGCTAACGGGTCAGCCAGAGTTCTTAGCACTCCAGCCTTGGCTGCCACGACTTATAAGCGGCTAAAGCATCTTCCAGACAGATGTCTGATCTAGGTGCAGAACCCAGAAAACTTACTGCTCCTCTCCTTCAGATAAACCACCTTTTGAGTTGACCTCCACCCAGCTTCAATTTCTAGACACCAATTCCTGCCCACCTCCTCTTCGTACTGCTAGTGCTGGTTACCCTCTGCATAAAGGGGCTTTCCCTGCAGGAAACCACATTCTGAGCTCCACTGCCTTGCATCTGCTAAACCTGAGTGGCAGACTTTCACCAAGCCCTTCTAACCAGGTGTGAGAGTCTAATAAGTTTGTCTCTCTCTATGTGAGTCAACAAAGATAAAGTGATAGCAGAGCCACTGGAAAGAAGGTGGAAAGAATCCTGTCCACCAATCCTGGATGCAAATCAACTTGTGATTGCATCGTGATAACACGGGACTACAACAATGGACCCAAGGACCCAAGGACCCAGCCATCACGCTTTCTGGGCAGGGTGGTTTCCACCCATCAAGTACCTTGGGCAGGGTGATACGATGGTTTCCACCACCTGTGTAAAGGAATGTGGGAGGACTTGTCTGAATGGAGGGGGGGGACGGAGGCCCCCCCTCGCCTCCATCCAAAAATCTTGCCCACATACACAGCAATACACAGAAAGATTTCCGGGGGAACAGATACCTGGATTATTTCCTTGCCTCTGAAATAACTGACATACCAACACCTGCCTGAGGACTAAAAAACTGTATAAAAGACTTGAGCAACTACTGGTTTGTAGAGAGAAACAGAGGAGAAAAACAGGGAGAAAAACGGAGATGAAGGAAAACACAGGAGACGGGCCAGGCCGCTGAGAAGCCGGGACAATGCTGCTCCGGAGAAAAGAAGCTGCCCGGAGGACCACAGCTCCAGCCAAATCCTCAGCACCCTTTCTCTCAGCACCATTCCTGTATCAACCCAATATCTCCCCAGAGGACCACAGCTGTTCTCCAGCAAAAGCCTCACCACGGTTTCTCTACAAACCCAACATCTCCTGCAGCACCTTTCCTCCACAGACTTTAACTGTCTTGGGGGGGATGAGGGGTGTGGTAATATAATTCCTATCCTCTTCTATCTCTCTCTCTCTCTCTCTCTTTTCTCCCTCTCCCTTCTTATGTCCACTTTATTTATGTAATAAATAGTCTAGCTGTTGATACTTTGGCCTCGTTTGTGCCTTTAATTTCACAACACGGGAATATTTAAAAGAACTGTGTCTCCGGACCGAGACATCTAATGTCTCCGGACCGTGACACCAGGTCAGTGAAACCTTGCCACAGGGCTGACTGCTCTCAGTCTTTGCCCTTGCCCTGACTGAGGGCTCTAGCAGCTCCACAAGCTGGGTCTGCACATCCCACCAGTGTCTTTTGAGTTGCCTCTGTAATTTTGCCAAGAATGGAAATCACTGGGAGAACCTCACTGGATTTTTTTCTACCGCTCTACTGGTCTTAATTTGCTTTCTGTAAACTACACTAATCGTGCAGGACAGCTATTTAAAGCAGCCAGCTGAAGTCCTTGGGAGGATTAATAGATGAAGACCAAATGAAAAGGGTACAGCTGGTGTTTGCAGTCATCACCTCTGCTGTCGTGGATAGTGTCCATCTACCATTCTGTTGTGAACTTAACAAGCCCTGTTTTCACACTGCCTGAAGTCTCTTACACCCACCACTTTTACTGGAAGCTGCTTTGGGATGTTGTCGAATTTCCAGCCTCGATCTGCTTATGGCCAATTAATCTGCATCTGTTGTTATCTAAATACCTTTCCTCAGAGCCTGCTTATCTCTGACACCTGCTTCCGCAGTAGTGGTTCAGCCATGTGCTGTGCTGGCACAAGCAGTGATGGGGAGTCACGTGAAGACCTCAGTAGGAGGGGGTGCAGAGGCCAGAGGATCTTGGGGATTAGGGGAGCACCCTGGTATCCATGAGCAGCCTCTGACCTCCCAGGAACTGGAGTGTAGACACTCACCACCAACACATGCTCCAACAGCTCCAGATAGCCATCAGCACACTCTTTGCCAAAACGCAGTGCCCGCTGCCGCACGTCCCCGCTCACCTCTGGGTGGTAAGCAGCCTCCTGAAACCCAGAGACAAGAAAGCTCTGATTCGCATCCAGCTCCATCTCTGCTGGTACCCTCAGCCAGCCATAAACCTGTGACAGACCCATGTCCCCTGCCTGCCCCACCTTGCAGGCCCGCAGCATATCTGCGATGGCACGACGGCTCAGGTTGGCTGTGGCGATGACGTCTTCCTGCCGACAAGAGTTGCCAGCAGCCACTGCTTTTGCGGTGGCCATCGTGATGCCTTTTGTCATGCGGATAAAGTCCTCTGGGGTGGAGACCTTGGCAGGTGGCACAGGGCAGGAAAAGACCTGCAAGGCAAGAGGTGGCAGTAAGGCACAAGGCAGACCACGAGTGGGATGGCAGCCACACCGTCACAGCTGTACTCACTGCCAGCTCTTGACGTATGTGCTCTATTGTGGCCTCCAGTGCCCGTGTCCCCTTTGTGGCCTCATCCTCAACAGCCTTCACTGTCTTCAGCAAAGAAGTGACGTTTGTCACCATCACCTGTGGAAGAGAGAAGGTGGACAGATGATGACCCACACAAGCTCTGCGCTGCTCCTGGCACCTGTCCCTCCCTCTTGGTTTGGTCCAAAAGGGCCCTGTCTCCACACTCCACTCACACCATCGTATCTTGTTCTCCCACCAATGCATCTTCCGCATGTTGTGCCCCACCTTTTAGGTGCCCCTTCCTTCACTACCTTGCCCTGACTCCTCCCAAGCTGCACTCATGCAGATAGACAGGCAGAGAAGACCCCACTGGTATTTTCTCCAGTGCCATCTGCCCCATCCCCTCCTTCTCATGCATCCAGCTCAGACCTTGGCAGAGTTCTTCAGCTGGTAGACAGCAGGATCATCCCCAGCTTTGCCAGCAGCTGCTTTCGTGGCACCAATCAGGTCTCCAAGTGCCTTGGCCACATCCTTCACAGCATTGATTAGGACTACCTGCAGAGAGCAAGACAAGAACAGCTTGCTACAGTCAAACTCAGGTTGAGGCTGGTGTGGCCCAGCAATGGGAAACTCAGGCACCCCAGGACACCCTGTACATATATATATATACACAATATCCAGCCAGTCCTCTCCATGACAGAGTTGAGACTAGAGTACCACCCAACACTTTCAATCTTCAGTTTCTTCAAGCAAACTACAAGCAGTCTCTGTTTGCCCCAAATCTGTCAACCCACCTGAGTCTCTGGGTCTTCAGATCCCAGGCTGGCGGCACCGAGTTTCACCACCTCTGCCAGGCGGGTGATGGTGGACACCGAAGACTGGGCAGCCTGAGCTAGTTTCTCCTGGCTGGCTGTGGCATTCTGTACCAGCACCTTGGTGTCCTCCACCAGTGCTTTGGCTGTCTTCAAGATGCCCTCCCTGGGGAGAAGATGTGAGTCAGAGTAGACACAGTCCTTTACATACACACAGGAGGATAGAGAGACTGCAGACCCTGCCTTCTCCATATATATACAAGCTGGAGAGGAAACAGAGTTGGTGTGACCTGAACTTGTAGGCCTCCTTTGAGCTGGTTCATAGCTCAGAAAAATGGGAGGCTATGAGACACAGTCTGACTCCTTGTCCCTCAGTGAGCAGAGGCCAGACAAAGTCCATGGATACCTGTGGTCAGCAAAGGTCTCAGAGTTCTCCCGGTTGAGGGTTCCGGCTGTGGCAAACATGATGGTGGTGTCAAGGTCAGCAATGATGCCAGAGACAGCACTGGCTGCTGTGATGCAGGCTTGTGTCCCACGATTCCCAGCCTGCAGGGCTGCCAGCACATGAGACACCTGCAGGATACAAAGAGAGAGAGTGGGGAGAACAGCAGGCTCAGGGAAGCCCTACTGCACATGTCCTCTGACACCTCCCAGCATGGAGCTGCTTCACACCAAAGAGAGGAATTGGGAATTGCATGGTCTGGACAACTTTTCTTAGCTTCTATTTTTTAATTTTTACCTTGTATCTACCATCTTGGAGTCTGGAGGGGGTGGGGTGCGGTGGGGTGGTGAGCAGATGATACTGGACTCTGCTCATTTCCAAATGATTAAGGGTTGCATGACAGGCAATCAGAACATTGCAGCTCATTTCTCCTTCCGCTGCTAAACTCAGTTCTGTACCTGGGCAAGCACTTACAGGGGAACAAGTTTCCTGATGTAAAGCAGTCTTGGAAAGGAAGGCCCTACAGGAGATCCTGAGCATGCAGGCTCAGCTGTTCTGCCTGTGCACTCTTGCTTAGAAGCCTTGCTGCTCTGTCACTGCACTGTTTTTCAGAAGTGTGTTCTTCATATTGTCTGATGGACAGGATGCTTTCCACCAAACCAGCAAAAGATGAAGGGAAGATTCATCATCCAGCACGAGTTACAGGTTTGGCTGAAGGTGCAGCAAATGCTATCCCCAGCACTATAAGAGCTGATTTGTACAGCCCCGGGCTGCCACCAGTGTGCAGAGTAATCGCTCTTGCCAGGTCATAATTGTGTTGGCAGGAAGCGACTGGACATCACACCCATTGCAGCACCAGCTGCTGTTATGTTGCCTGGAGAGAGGGATCCATCCTCTTCCCCAGCAGCTAGGAAGGGTGAGAATAGCTGAAAGAGCCAGCAGAGCCCAAAAGGACCAGAGGAGAACCTAATATGGTGGCTCCACGGACACATGGCTAATCTGGCATTGCTCCAACCTCACCCTGCTGTTGGCTCTCACTTACCTTCTCGGAAACCTTGCGTGCACTCTCTATCAGTTCCTTCTTGGTGTAGGCATCACTGGGGCTGCACTGCAGAGCTCCAGCCTTGGTGACCAGGGCAGCACAGCCATGACCTAACTCTTGCACCCGGCGCTTGATGTGGGAGCCGATCTGGAGAGGAATGTGTGTGACAGAGCCAGCAGGAAACTAAGTCCCACATCCATGACACCCACTGCACAACACCAGGCAGCCCCCATCCTCCCAATCAGGAAGGGGAAAAAGGAAACAGAGGTTTGCTCCACATTTCCCCAGAATGTTGCAGAGGTGTGAAAGCTGCCTGTCCCTAGCTCTAATGGGAGGTTCAAGTGCCCTCGCCCTCCACTCTTACACTCCATCAGACCTCGTTCTGCCCCACCGCATGCTCCAGCACTGCCCTCACACTCATACCTCCTCGTTCTCAGCAGTGAGTGCAGCTGGCTTGGCCTCCTGTGCCAGCTGCCCATAGTCGTTGGTGAGCTGGTTGGCCAGTGTGCCCAGCTCATCTGGGTTGGTGGTGGATTTAGTGACCTGCCAATAGAAGAAAATCAGGGGTTGGAGGAGCCCTGCATTAGGATGAGCAAGAAAGGAGGGCAGCTGCCCTGGCTGAGTGGCAGGCAGTGCCTTCTGCAGTGGTCCTTGCTTCTACCCACCATCTCCTGCACAGTCACTGCAATGGCCTTGGCTGTCTTCACCATTGTAGTCTGGTAGTCCACAAATGTCCCCTCTGGCTCGCCCACTGGCCCCTCATCCAGCTGCAAGACACCATCAGGAAACTCACTCCAGTGTCAGCACGAAGACCCTGTAGGGTTTGATGCTGAGTTTTCCTCTGACCCATCCCTGGCCCTGGCCAAGTCCAGTCCACTCCTCACACCTGGTTGATGGCCTGGGTGATGGAGTCCACCATGCCACCCACAACACCTGCAGCACTGGCTGCCTCATTCAGGGTGGTGGTCAGGTCGTCCACTGCTTCCTTCATCATTTGCATGGCCTCCTCCAGAGCCTCCTGCGTGTGGGCAGCTTGCTGCAAGGAAGAGCCAGAGTGAGGGAAGGTGGACAGTAGCTCTGCTCCCGACAGGGATGCGGAACACTTACCCCAGGTTTCCATGTCTGGCAATCCCATGTGTGCACCATGCAGCACCCACATGAAAAGGGCAGCACACCACTAACACATGCCCCTCCTGCTCACCTTGGGATTCCCACCAGCCTCCTTGGCTGTGTACAGCATCTGCAAGGCCGACTCAGCCAGTGTTTTGGTCTGGTCCAGGAGGTTCATCTGCTGCTGGTGGTTGGGCGTTTTGGAGGCCGCGCCGACAGCCGCCATAATGAGTGGCTCAAAGTACTGAGCCATCTGGGACACCTAGAGCAGAGCAGAACAGTATCAGCAGCTTCCAGCCCTAACTTGTACCTCTTCTCCCACCATCGACTCCTCTGTGCACACTGAACACCTGGACAGCATCTCCCCGTGCCTGTGTTACCTTGTGTCCCAGCTGTGAGGCCTCAGCCCGTGCTGCGCTGGCCACAGGCTCGATCAGGTTGCTGATCTCCTGGACAGCTGTGATCATCTGGTTGTGCAAAGCCTGTTGCAAAGAAAGGGCACCATATGAGGCTGCAGCAGGGCTGCAGTCACTGTGTGCCACTGGAGCCAGGGGAAGCATACTTGCCCCCGCCAAGCTTGCAGCTGCACAGTCACAACCCACCTCTTGCGAGATATCTTCTCGAGGGGCCAGCTGCTGGCTGATGGCTGCAAGGGAGGCCTGGTCCACCTCCCGCATACATCTGTTCAGGACCTCGATGGCCTCATCACACTCCCGCTGTCCTGGAGCTTTGTCCCTGTATGACATGTGATCAGCCCAGTTCTGAAAGGTCCTATTCTATCCCTTTGCCCACAGCACTGGCTGGTGATGGTGAGGAGCAGGACCCCTCTCATGGGCTTTAGGGCAGCCCAGCCTCGTAAAGCCCAGCACGCATTCTCATAAACCCACGCCAAGGCTGCAGGAGCAGCTCCTGTGCAAGTCAAGAAGGCCAGCATCTTCTGTCCCACCTCTTGCTGGCAGCAGCCAAGGAGGCAATGAGCCAAAACATCCCCAGAAACACTCATTCAGAGCACAGGTACCTACTAGTATGACAGGACCATAGCAAGCAAGCAGGACTCTCCTCACCTCATGTTGGTGATTAGTTTCTTGATGGAGTCCGAGACAGTGCGAGAGTGGCCAGCTAGCACTGACCACTGTGGTGGGTCCTTGGGGTTGACAGCCAAAGAGCGAGCAGTCTGAATGAGGCCAGCAGAACTCTCCAGCATGGTCTTGGCTGAAGAGACAATGGGTTCCATTGCTCTGCGCCCCTGCAAGAAGAGATGACAGATCAGTGTCATGTACGAGAGACTGTGCTTGGGAAGTTACCCCAGCTCCCGTGACCCCCGCCCTGGAGCAAACCTCTTCAAGGCTTGATGCCACCTCCCCATCACACTCCCCCAAGGCACTAGCCCCATACTGGGACTGCATCCCATGCTTAGGGGAAGGGATGGCTCATCCCGACCCTACAGCAACCCCCTGTCACAGCCAGGCCACACAATCTCTGTCCCTGTGGTGTCCCACCTCTGGGCTAATTTGAGCAGGAACGGTGGCAAACTCTGGGTTGGAGGCAAAGGCTGTCAGATTATCCACGGCCTCTATGAGAGGAGCAGTGGCAGCGCGGCACCGCTCCCGATTCTCATCATTGAATTCACCATCCAGGGCCTGGCAAGGAGAAACAAGAGCAGTTAACCAACCATACCATGCCCCAAATCCCATCCCCACCAGAGTACCCCAGCAGGCAGACTATACCTTGATGGTCTTCACCAGGTTGGCTGTGCTGTTGGCCACCTCCTTGGCTGACTGGACGAACTGGCGCTTGGCCACAGGGTTGGCGGTGCGGGAGGAGGCCAGGCGGCACGTGTTGCACAGCGCTGAGGTATGCTTTGCTACAATGGTGGCTGCTGACAGTACCTTCAGGGAAGAGCAGGGTGACATGGATCTACCATGACTACCTACCCTAGCAGATTTCCCTTCTTGCCAGCCCCATGCAGGGCACCAGTGAGAACAGGGTGCCGTTTGGGGACCCGAGGACTGCCAAGGTCCTGCAGGCTTCCCATCTGGATTGTCACTGTTGCAGCAAAGCTGCCAGATGGTTCCCAGTACAGCTGATGTGGCCTCATGGGACACTAGTAATAATCCTGACCAACTCTTGTGACACAGCTCTTCTGACTAGCTTTATACCCCGTTTTGTGCAAGAAAATTCCCAATGATGTTGTCCCAACTCATACTCACCTGTGACTGGGTGCATGCAGGATCCACCAGGTTCTGACAGGCCATCTGGATGGCTTGGTTAGCTCTGGCAAACTGAGTGGGATCTACCAAGCCCTGCTGTCCAGCCTGGCTGTTGGGGTCTGAGACCCCCACGAGGTAGGCAGCCTGGAAGCACAACAGAGGTGGTGAGAGAGCTTGCACACAGAGGGGAGGTTCAGAGCAGGCACTGGCTGCAGAGGGTGCAGGCAACACTGTCCTACAAAGTCAGGCTTGGAAGGGCTGGGGAGGGATGCATGTGGCAACCGTGTACCAGGGTAACACTCAGCGCTTGGACTGAGTGCATCTCACCTGGGCAGCTGCCTCTGTCAGCCCACAGAGAGCTTTGGAGGCGGCACTAATGGAGTCACCAAACTCAGGCAGTTTGCTGTTCTTGGCGTTCTGGGAGATGCCAGCCATGGACTCACCCAGCACCTGCAGGACATGCCACCCACTGCTTATGGAGATGACCTCCTGCAGAGCTCCCAGGCTGAAAGCTCAGTGTACCTCATCAATGGAGGCGGCATCTTTCCCTTTACCCCACATCCCTCCCATACCCTCTCCATTCCTCCCCAAATGTCACTCCAGCTCAGGGCTCACCTTAGAGTTCTCCATGACACTGTCGAGGCAGTTGAAGTAGGACATGTCATTGACAGTCTGAGTGGGATTCTCCAACAGCTCCTTCACCGTCTGCAGGGACATAGGAGTCACATCCAAAGCAAGGGTCCATGCCCTCCACTTGCACCTCTTTGCTCCATCCTGCCCCTCTTAGTGGGTGCACTCCCACCTCCACACCCAATCATCTCGGCCCTCCACTGCCTCAAGATGTGGCTTCTCACCTCCAGCTCCCGCAAGGCGTTGTCACACTCCTTCTGGCCTGGTGCCTGCTGGGTGCACATAGTGATCAGCTGGTTAATGCTGTCGGTCACGGCCCTGCCACGAAGGAGGAAGAAAGACACAGATCATCGCCAGCTCCACCACTCAGTCCCACAAACAGCTCCCAGGGAGTAGTTCCTCCTACCGTGCTGCTGCTGCCAGCTGGTTCTTGAGGTTGGGGGCTGCAGGGTCAGCAGACAGTGCCTTCGCAGCCAGCAGCAGCTTGCTGGAGGACATGGAGATGCTCTTCAGGTTCGACACCACCTGTGCCTGGTCTTCCTTATTCTGCAAAGAGCCAAGAAAAGTTACCTGCATCAGGCTTCCAAGCTCTACACCCACTGTGGGTATTCTCCAGTGATTTTCAGGCTGAGCTGGTTCACTTCATCTAACTCGTCCGCCGACAGCAAAGATACAATGGTAATGCTTGCTGAACAAACCCAAGCCACTTTCTCCCAGCTGTTGCCATTTTGCACAGTTCCAGACTCCATCTCACTGGCTGCACTGGTCACAGCTACCCTAAACACTGCTGCCCAGCCACCCTGCCTGTGGTCAGTGACCTTCTCAGGCATCCCAAACCCCTCACTCTAGCCATGACTCTCCAATGGGCATTTGCTCTCACCGGGGACTGACTGGCCATCTCTACTCCTGCCTGCAGGAATTCATTGAAGTCCTGCCCAAATTTGCCAGAGGACTTTGCCAGGTCTTGAGGAGTACCACGTGATGCCTGCACCAACTCATTGGCAGACTGATTGAGCCCCGCAGCTGCCTGGTTCAGCTGGCTCTGCACCTCCTGAAAGCTCTTGGTGCTGGGAGGGAACTGGAAGCAGAGAGAGAAATTAGAGACAAAGAGGAAGACAGATACGAAAGAAGCTGGTGTGGACAGACCAGCTCACATCCCTGTAAGGCTTCCCTCCTTCCCCTCCCAGCTCTGCTCAGCTCACCGAATCTGCGAGCAGCCTCTTGCTGGCCTCTCCAACCATGCGGATGGCGGCATCCACATCCCGCTGACCTGGCAGGCAGTTGACACAGCGACTCAGTGCCTGTGACACTGCCTTGGCCACCTGCAGAAGAACAAAGAGAGGTCACCATCCCTCAGTCAGAACCATGCTCTTCCCGTGGGCTGGTGGAAGGCACTGGGACCCTTGCCCCCATTACCTGGGCTAGACGCTGCTGGCTCTCTGGATCACCAGGCTTGGCCACTGCTTTCCGTGCCTCCTCGATGAGGTTGTTCGCTTTATCCATAACATCACTGGCACACTCCAGCATGGTGCTCTGTGCCTGCTGGTCAGGGGTGCTGGCTGCTACACCGCGGGCAGCCTGGCTCAGTGAGCGCAAGGCCTGGGCCACCTCTCGGGCAGCAATCCCTGGGAAAATAAAGAAGTCAGTGGCTGCTAGCATGGCCTCCCCCCTTCTCCCAGCTATGGCACAGAGACTAGTACCTGTGTAGTTCTCATTGCCCTGGGCCACCTCCCCCAGCAGGTGAGCAATGGCAGAGCTGACAGCTTTTGTGCTGTTCCCCAGGTCCTGGGCACACTTCTCCATCTGTTGGGGTGAAAGTGGACCATACTGGTGGGCTGCAACCCCAGCCTGATGGTTTCTCCGCCCAATGCCCACCCTGTATCACCCTCTGCCACCCTCCCCTGTGCCCTCACCGTCTCCCCTGGCAGAGGCTTGAGCTTGCCATCACGAGCTGCTGCCTTGGCTTCCTGTAAGTCCCTCTCCAGGCTCTGCACCAGGCCCAGCGCGGAATCTATCTCCAAAGGTCCGCAAGCCTCCTGAGCCTGCAGTAAGGAAGAAAGGAAGGTGATCAAACTGACCAGTGAGCTCATGCTGCTGCAGCCAAGACCAAGATCTGCCACTGTACTATCCCCATTGTCCTGCCCCTGCTCTGCATAGCCAGAGTCCTGCTGTGGGTCGTGACCCAGCCTCTTACCTTCTGGGCAGCTGTGCGGAGCTCAGCCAGAGCTGCAGCCAAGTTTTTGGCACACTGGCTGAGTTGCATCGCAGAAGCTTGGTCTGTGATGGTGGGGACAGTAGCCTTGGCTGCAGCTACCATCTTCCCACCAGGCTGTCAGGCCAGAAGAAAAAATATTGTGAGAAGGAGACACACAGAGCACTTTTCTGCTGCCCATGTGCAGCAGGTTTCCCAGTATTTTGGGCGGGTCAGACACAGCAGGAAAGCTGTACTGCCAGAGCTGGTGAGGGGAGCTCTGGACAGCATGGGCACCTGTAGGAAGTTCTGGCTGGCAGCAATGAGAGCCAGCTGTGCGCTGGGGCTGTCTGGCTGGGACTGGCTTCCTCGTACACCCTGCACAAGCATCGGGATCTGCTCTGCCACCACCTGCCAGAGAGGAGAGTCACTGAAGAGGATCAGTGACCAGAAGATCAGCTTCCAGGCCAGCTGTGTGAGGATCCTAAGGCTCTGTCTACCTGCTGCAGCCTGGCATAGCTGATGGGAGAAAGGATGTGGAATAGCAGTACAGGAGATGTCAGGATCAGGCCTGGGCTCTTACCTTGCAGCTCTGCACCAGCTGCTGCTGTGCAGCAGGGTTCTTGTTGGAGGAGGCAGCATGCTGTGCGGCAGCGATGGTCTGGGTAGCAGAGGCAGCGGCTTGTTTGGCTGCGTGCTGGTATGGGGAAGGCATGGGTTAGCACTGACACCAGGGCAACCTGCCCTGAGCCCCTCTGACGTGAACCAAGGCTCAGCTTCCCCACTCATACTTCTGCCTGTGACACTGAAACAATCCCAGAACCCTCTATGCCCAGTGTCCAACTTTAACATGGTTTGCACAAGGGAAGGGAGCAGAGCAGCACCAACACTGTCCATGACAAGAACTTCAGCCCTCTGGAAAGCAGAGGAATATAGACTCCCAACCAGATCTCATTCACACACAGTGTCTGCTTGTCCTCTGTGGTCCCTTTTGTGTGGCATCTCACCTCCAGTTTGTGCACTAGTTTCTTCTTGATGGCATTCTGTGCTGCAGCGTTGGTGGCCATGCGGAGCCCCTCTGCTGCCTCACGCAACCGCTGCTGCTGCTCCTCACTGTCTGGATGGGCTGCAGCTCCCTGGAGAAAGAGGAAACCCACCATACCTCACAAGAGCCACAAGGTCCCTTGTCCTTCTGAAGCAGCAGCTGTTATGTGGTCTGACACTGGGGCGCATCCCCAGGCAGTCTGGTTGTCTGTGGTGCCAGAGATGTCCAAAGCCTCTCTGCAAAAACTCAGAATAGCCAACAGCTTCTCGGCTACCACCCACAGCTACAGCAGGAGACCCACTCTGTGACACAGGTCCTCAGCTCATTGCAGGACTAATCCCCTACTCAAGGACTAGGCCCCTCCACAGCACTGAGCTGATAGCATAAGATGGGGCAGGGGATCAAAGCCAGCATTCATCTTCCCCCACACTGCTGACCTTTGCAGCCTCCACCATCTTGGCAGTGGCATCAGCCAGGATCTTGGCTGCACTCAGCAGCTTGCGCGAGTTCTCCAGGTCTGTCTCTCCCTCTGCATCAGCTTTGATGGCATTAACAAGGTCGGAGGTGGCCTGGGCCAGAATACGAGCCTGACGTACCATTTCCCCTGGGGCAGAAAGGAAAAGTGGTCTGTTAGCAAGTCCCATGAGCTCCCCAGTACCTCTGAATTCATCATACTGTATTCCAGGTGCCATTTAGCGGCTCTCACCAGCATCACCCATGGAGCTGAATATATTCTCTGTGACGTTGAGGATGGTATCAGTGGCCTGGTCATAGCGCCCAATGGGCTGCCCGCCCAAAGCGTGCTGTTTGATGTGCTGCAGCAGGTCATTTAGAGCCTGGGTGACGGCTGTGGCTGCCACCCCCACCTGCTTCAGGAGCTGGTCATCGTTGGTGGCTGCCTTGGAGGCCTCCACACAGCCCTCTGCTGACTTTGCCACCAACTTGCCTGCCTCGATCAGCTGCTCTTGGCAGACTGGGGAACTGATTGTGGGAGCCACCACCTGGAGGGAAGGACAAAGACTGGGCAGTGAGCATGCTGGGCTCCTTGTAAGAGCTATTCAGGGACAGCTGTCCCCAGCTTCTGCTTCTCCAAAGAGAACATTCAATGCCTAGACACAGTGGCAGAGACCTCAGCCTGAGGCAGCCCGTGCTTCTGCTGCCAGACCCTTAATGTCCCACCTGTGGATGTGCAGACCTGGCACATCTATACCTTCACCATGGAGCTGCCACAAGCCAGGTGATGCTTGCACCCATGTCAAGGCAAGGGTTAACCCTGGTGCTTACCTTGGTGCAGGCCACCAGCTGGGAGGTGGAGAGGGCACACTGGGTGGCTGCAGCGATCACCTGTGTCTGCAGTGCTGAGTCCTCTGTTTTCTGAGCCACGTTCTTGGCTTTGAGCACCAGTGCAGCAGCAGCGCTGGCCACTGCCTTTGCCAGCTGCATGAGCATGTCCTGGTGGGAATGGAGAGGGTCAGCAAAGAAGTCACAGCAGAGGGAGCACTGGCAGCTGCCCACAGGGCTCTTGTGCAACATTCACTGGGGAGAAACATGAGTTTTTGGGGGACCTTTCATCCACCATCCCAGAACCAGCAGCACGAGTGGCTGGCACCACCTTGACCCCCTAATCTACACCCTGTGCTACCGCCATCAATGAGGCTGCAGCATGGTCCTGATCTACAGCCTGTACCATGGCACCACCATGAACCGCACAGAGCAGCTTGGCTACTGCTCAGCATCACCCCAACATCCACAGTCACTGGCCATTCCCCAGAGAACAACCCATGCCTAGTTCATAATGACTGTACCACAGCAACAACTTGCTGCAAGGCATTGCCATCACTGCTCAGCTTTACATGGGGTGCAAAACTGGCAAAAAATAACAAAGCCCTCTGGCCAAAAGGCAGGTGCAAGCTGGTCATGGGACAGACACACCGGGACAGCCGTCTGCCCGCAGCCTCACCCTACCAGCCAGAGGCAAGCAGGAGATGCTACCTACGTTGGCTATCCACACTGCAGGCATACCAGCTATTTTCTAGCTTGTCGGTGACAGGCTAACCATCTGCTGTCATAGAAGAATGAGAGCAAAGAAGAGTTAGGACATAGCAAGCAGCCTCTTCTCCCCAGAGGGGTGGTAGGGAAGGCATGGGGCTGCCTGGCTGGCACGCAACAGGCAGAGACCAACATAGCAAACTGCTTTCCCACAGGACATCAGAACTGATGGCACACTGCAGCCTTCAGGATCAGCTCCTGTGGCATGCTGCCAGTGAAAGCTGGCAGCACCAGCGCTAGACAGAAAAGGCCCTAGGGCAAAGACTTTGGTAGGCAGGGCAGTGCTCTGCCTGCCTGACCTGGAATTCTGCCAAGTGTGTGCTCACAGCAAGCAGCCCCACATCTTGTGACAACTAAGTCTCCAGCCACCAAGCCAGCACTGTCACAGCATCCTCTCATCTCCTGCAAGACAAGACTACTCCCACTACAATCCGCCACCTCTCCAGGCAGGAGGAAAGACCAGAGAGTGCATGCACCCAGCTCCATAGTCTGCAGATTTCTGCATTCAAGCCCAAAAAAGGGAAGTAGATACACTCGGGTCTGGCAGCTGGGAGGCACATCATTCTGCTTCATGTGTTCCAGACCTCTGGGGCTGCGCTGCCCTGACACAGCCACCTGGCCTGCTCTGGTGTTAGCTTTTCTACTCCCCTTGGCTATCGGTCTGTGCTTTTCTGCTTCAGCTGAGTCTGTGTGGCCACCACAAACAGAAACTCCTTTAAGGAGTCTGTTTTGATCTATAGTACAGCTGGATCCTCCCCAGTATGGTGTGCTACCTCCCTAATGCTGGGAGGAGCAGTGGTAGGAAAAAAAGCCCAAGGACGCCATTCTGGGCAAAACAAACCACCCCTCTCCAGCAACCCTGAGTCTTTGATGGGGGCAGGCAGGCAGCTCCTACAGGCAGGGACTGACAAGCAGGAGCCAAGGTGGCTGCAAGGGAGGACTCCTGGGGCAGTGCTCACCAAAGCAGCAGCCCGAGTGCACAGACTTTTGAGAGCCCACCACCAAAAGAGCAGATTTTTGACAAGAGCCCTTCTCCAAAGAGTTCATCTGGTAGTCCCCAGAGGAGCACCCTTGACACTGGACAGAGCAAAGACCACCAAGCCATGCCTACAGTCCCCTTTTACCGTCTTTGGGTCAGAGGCTGGTAGGATCCAAGCACGCCGGCTTTCTGAGATCTACATGGGAATCCACAAGATAAGAAGCATTACATCACAGTGGCTACAGGGACAGAGAATGGCTATGGCCTGTTTGCCCCCAAGTAAAGTCACTGCTGGGCACTGGCCAAGCTTTGGCCCAGAGTCCTCCTGCCAGGTCCTGTGCAAAGGCTGATGGTTTTAGGGAGTGTATGTCCCTGGTTGCCACCAGGTGCACCCACCTGGAACCGTGGATCGGTGTCACTCTCCCCAATCTGTTGCAGTAGCTCCCCACTGGTCTGGCCCACAAGTCCAGCAGCCTGCAGGAGATTCTGGCGAGGCTGCAGGGAAAAAGGCACAATCAACATCAGGCTTGCAAACAAGACCTAAAACCTCATCCAATGGTTCCCTTTGGCTTCCAACCCTACTCTTAGCCACACAGCTCGTGCTGTTCCCACCTCAGCACTAGCAGGCTGTGCTGTTTTCAGCAGGTCCGAAACAGCGCTCGCCAGGTTTTTGGCTGCCTGCAGAAGCTGCTTCCCATTCCCTCCTTCATCCTCCATCAGAGCAGCCAGCAGCTTCACGCCCTTGGACATCTCAGTCAGGTTGGAAGAGATGGTGGTGACTGCGCAGCCCACAGCAGTGTAGTCTGTGTCTGCTGGATCCCCTGAAAAAGGAGGAGACAAGTCAGGATGGGATGCACACACTTTAACCAATGCTTCAAGAGCCTCCTTGCATCTCTAACTGATGTGGTTCTCTTTCCTGGGACCAGGGGAAGAGGCCCTCTGCCTCCTAAACCCTGTAAGGTTGACTTTGGGTAGGGCAGCCTGCAGAAAGAGACCTCTTCTGTGCCATGACTGTGCCTGGAGCTATGGTAGGGACCAGGTATGATTCTGGTTGGATGGCTGGTCAGCCGAAGATTAGGAGGACGGACCGAGCTGGTCACAGGCAGAGAGCTAAAAGGAAAGAAGGTCAGCTGCAGGGGCATGGCCAGCTGTCCAGAGACACTAGCAGCAGCTGAGGTTGATACAGCTCTAGCTAGGGCAGGCTGGCTCCTCCAGTCTCTGGTGGAGGGCAGGAGCCACTACTTTCAGCCAGACAAGAGAGACCAAGCTTTCTTCAGTGTCAGGTCTCTTCTCCAACCCTCCACATACCTGCAGTGAGGTTGACTACTGAGGCTGTGCCAGCAGTGATAGCATCCACTTGGGAGTGAATCTCATGCTTTGACTCATCCATCTTGTTTTTGCGCCAAGCTTTAGATGCCTGAAATGGAGAAAAGAGGGTCAGGAAAAGATGGTGGGAGGTGGTGGGTAACTGCATCCATGTTCACAGAAAGATGCAAGAAAGAGGAGACAAGAAAGAGCAAAGAGATATGATCACACCAGCCCATCCTGACCAAGCAACATGACCAAAGTTTTCTTTGTTACTGCCCCCATTGTGGGATATAATTTTATCTCTTTGCAAGAAGCAGATCTTTCCAGGAGCTGCTGACACCTTTTCTGGGAACGTGGCCAGCCTCACCCAGCCCAGCCAACAACTTCCAACAAAGTCCCCCTCAACAGCCTGCTTCTACTCAGCACTCACAGCATCCTGCCCAAGGGGTGGCAAGGTCTCAAAGTCATCCAGTGTGGCCTGGGCTGCATGCACAGCCTGCATGCTGGAGTTGATGGTGCCAGTCAGGGCTTGCTGGGCTGAAGTCTGCAAGAGAGACAGATTGAGGTACATCAAAGGATCAGTATCTAGGTTTAAATATTTGGCTCGCGGTCCCCTGCAACAGTGTAATGTGCTATGAATGACTGTGCTCTAGGAGGCATTTCCACAGAGAAGGGTGCACCCAGCAAAGAGGGGACCTCTCTTCTGCACATACTCCTAGGAAATTCCCCATCCCACCACTGGTAAAAGTGAGTCTCACAGTTAAGCAGGTCTTGAGAAGTGAGAAGCAGAGGCAGTGGGACCCCATATGGCTTTTATAGCAAATGACACAGCAAGCTGAGTAGGACCAAGGGAAACAGCCTTTTCATGGCCTTTCTCAAGAGCTCCTTCAGCTGCAGAGGACATAGGTGGCACCGAAGCCAGGCACAAGGCTCTGGGCAAACAACAGAACTGGTGGGGCTGGCCAGGCATGGCATCTTGGGGCAGCTCATCCAGAAGGAGAGGCTGCAGCTCTCAGAGGTAAACACTAGGGTGAAGCTCAAATTTACAGAGCAGGTGCAGGTGGACATCAGTTCAGCCAGGCCAGCAAGCTCAGGAGGCCAGTGGTACAGAACCCCTGCTCTCCATGGCGGCCATGGACCCATATGGACAGGTCTGCACAAACCCAGTGGGAACTTTACAGAATATGTGCCTTATGGAAGGCAAAGAGAGCACTTACCAGGGGAGGCATGTGCCCTCGGTGCATCTGGCCACTGGTGATCTGCAGCTGAGGCTGTGGCATTGTGCCCACCTGGAAGTTTTCTGGTCCTCCAGCCCCTGTCCGCATGATGGCTGGCAGGGCCACTGAGCCCAACTCTGCCTTGCCTACACGGTTGAACTGCTGCTGCAAGACAGTTGACCTGAAATGGGAATAAATGTGAGGTCAAGTGATGCCCACAGTGCCAGTACCAGGCCCTGTGGCAGTGCTGTTCCTGAAGGACTAGCAGCTCTTCCTCCAGACATGCTGCACTGCAAGCTTGGCTTGGAACCTGCTCTCCATTCAATTTCTGCTTGGCAGCTAACTTACTCTCAGAGGACTTACTTCTTTGGAGACACAGAGTCTTCCAGCATGGTGGACTCCTCATCCCCCTCCAATCCAAAGTGGTCTTTGCTCTTTTTCTGCACACAGAAAGAGAAAATACGTCAGCCAGCATATACCTTGCAGCCTTACCCTCCTCCTGCAGCCCAGGCACTGTATGAGAACCACAAGGTTGCCTGCCCTATCTCCAGCTCCCCCAGCAGCAGCAGTGTGCCAATGGCTGTCTGGAGGCAGCTGGAAAGGGCACCCTGCACCCCTCTCCAGAGAGGATTTGCTTATCAGAGCCTCTCTCAGCACAGCCTCACCTTTTTTAGGATAATATCGATGTAGCCAGCGATCAGCTGGGCGATCTGTTCCCCCTCTGTCGTCTGCACTGAGTAGTAACCATCCTGGTAATCCCCAAAATCCTGCAACAGCACGGCACAGGGTAGAACCGCAGCAGGGCACTGGCTGCCATCCTGAGCCCCTCTGGTATGCGCTAAGCGCCCCAGCACAAAAAGAAACAAAAGCCAGAAGAGGCACCAGAGGAGGGCCAGGCTGTCCCACCATAGTGCAGTACCCAAGAGATGAATCAGCATGAGAGCAACCTTCCTCCAGGGCACCACTGGGGAGTGGGGGTGGAAGACCAGGTTGATCCTTACCAACGTGAAGCTCTTGGGTGAGGCTGCCCAACGCTTGATGTTGGTCAGGTTCCACTCCTGAATCACCTCCTTGGTCTTCTCATCCACGCGCATCACACACTCCTTGGTGATCCCCAGCAGCCGTGGCACCAGCTTATTCTTCCCCTTCATCTTCTCCTGTGGGCCACAACAGAAAGGTTGTGGGCCTACCCCAGGATGTATCCACTGAGGTGGAGATGTTTAAAGCCTCTCTTGGCTATCTCACACTTCCAACATCACACTTTCAGGTGGTGACAACCATGAGATGGGGCTTGAAAAGGGCAGGAAAAAAACAGGAAGCCAAGGACAGGAAAACAGAGGGGACACAGTGAAAACTGAAGCAATGTGGGTTGAGGGGGTAGCAGCATCTCACAACTGGTGAGATGCTGGAGAAGGGAAATTTTGGCCAGGGAAGGTGCTGCTTTACCTTGACCAGGAAGAAAGAGACCCCGTAGGTCTTGAGGGAACGGGCAAGTTTCACATAGCGAACTTTGGCCTCGATCTCACTCATGCTCCCACAGTTCTTGTGGGCCTGCAACATCAAAGACAGAACACCACACTAGGTCCACAGCCACCTGGCTGTGCCACCACTGTCCTGTCATAGGCTCTCCCCACCAGCATCCCTTGCCCTTGCTACAGCATCGCTCTGACCTGTGACCTCAGGAGCTGCCATGTCTGACCACCTACAGTTTCCTGTTCCTGTTTCTCACCCAGCAAGCTGCTATATGTTGCTTCCAGAGACAAGAGTAGACTCCACTTTTATTGAGGGGGAACAAGAAGCCCAGGTCTCAACATCTCCCCCTGCACGTACCATGAAAATCTTGCGCTCCCCTTTCTGCTTGATGTACTCCTTGGGCAGGAAATCCTTGAGTCTGCCAAGAGACAGCCACACCAGCTGTTAGCAGCAGAGCCCAAACCCAGCATTTGTCTTCAACTACAAAGAGGCCCAGCCCAGAGCCTTGGACAAACCTCTGCCAGAGCATGGGCTGGGAGATTTTAGGAGCAAGAAGGGTGTGAGACATGTGGTTGCAGTAATATAAGCTGCCCCAGGATGTGCCCTGCTGAGTTGGGCTGAGGCGCACAGTATGCAGCCCCTCATGCAGCATAAGTAAAGGCCATATGGTGGGCTGGGGTGCCATAATCCCACCCCATCAGATTTGGTTACATGTCTCTGAGTGATACCAGAGAGAGCAGGATGCGGGGTTGGCACTCCTTGCAGCCACTGTGGACCTCCAAGCTTGGGCACTGTGCTGCAGTGAGGAAAGGGGTCACCCCAGAGACAACCACCTGCCCAAGCCCCATGTACCAGTGCAGTGCTGGGGGCTGCCAAGCTACTCAAGCCACCTGGGGCTCCTGGGACACTCACTCCAGAAAGCCTGGCTTGTGCTTCTGTTCATTGTGTGGCCCGAACTGGATCTGGCACTGGTAGCCAGCAAACTCGCAGGCTTTGTCAAAGGAGACAGGGTGGGAACCGTTCAGGATATCGTCACGAGCCTGGATGGGAAGAGAAGGCATTGCCATGGTCTGGCCAGCCACACACCACTGCCACCATTTCCCGTTTTCCTGACTTAGAAGAAGCGGCCCTGAAAATGAGAGTGATCTAGGGCCAGGCTGTCCCTGACAGGGACCATCACCAAGGCTGAGAGAGGAACAGCAGCAGGACTTCAGGATGACTGAGAGAGGAAACATAGGATCCCCTGGAGAGCTTTAGAGTATACAGAGGGCAGGGCTGAGACTACCAGAGTGCTATTACTCTGAAGATAATTGGGCATCCTGAAGTGGCAAGGGGCTGGTGTGGAGCAGCAGAGCCAGATGCTCCAGGGAGCTATACCTGCACATAGAGTAGGTTGAGCTGCACTGGATCCCGCGAGTCCACATTCTGGTCGGAGTAGAAGAACTTGCGTCGCAGCAGCAGCGTTTCATTGTCATCGATACCTTGCTCACGCAGGGTCCGGCCATGGTCCAACCAGTTCACTGCAAGCATCACCAGGGCATGAGAAGGGATGGGCACCAAAGCAAGACTAGTTTCAGTGCCATGCAGAGCACCCTCTAGTGCATCCCAGATTTCACCCATTGCACACTCTGGGCCTCCAGGGAGTGTGGGCATATGTTCTCTCATTCCAGTCCTCTCCACTTTCCTGTATTGGCTTTTCTTCCCTTGCAGCGGTCCCTACTTCCCTCCCTGCTGCCCTTGGTATGGGCTAACCTGAACCTCAGCACATGTGGGTACCTACACTCATCATCTGTGTGCAACTTCTGTTTGAGCTTCTCCATCTTCTTCTCATCTCGCAGCAGGGTTTTGTCCTTCTTGAGGGTGCCAGTAACCTCCTCCTTTTTCTCTTCCATGATCTCCCGAACAAGAGAATATTCGTCATAGTTCGTGATGCCTGCAGGAATACAGGACCAAGCTTACCACAACTCTGCTGCCAAATATGGAGCATGGAGCAATGCAAGGGTGCAGTAAGAGTGCCTTTGCCAGTATAATGGACCCCTTAGACACACCTGCTGCCAGGCCATCTGCTGCAGAGCTCCTGTTGCTGCCTTAGTAGCCCCTGTCAGAATGTGCCATCTCTCCCCACCTCCCTCTTGTTGCCGTCCCCTTTTCTCACCTATCCGGGCACAGATTGTCATAAGCATGTCTGTGACAGTTTTGGAATCATCCACCATCACTGTTTTCACTGTCCCATCCAGCATGCGGATCTTCAGGGGCCGCTGCTTTTTCTTGTACTCCATGGTGTCCTGTGGGCATAGCAGAGCACAGCTCCCAGCAGTGGCACCAGCACAGTGTGGCCACATCCCACCAGTTCCCATCTTCCCAGTGTAACTGTTCAGGGCACAATGCGAGGCCACAAGCTAAGGCACCCACACCACCTCCGCACTGTGGGCATGTCCAACTGCAGAGCCAAGACAGGTACCAGCTAGGAGAGGGGACAGGTGCTTACCCCATTGCGAAGCATGTAGTAGTCCAGAGCCTTCCCTGCCTCCAACCAGATCCCTTTCTTTGGGTCTTCATCCGAGAGGAACAGCCCAAAGTCATTGGCTGCAAAACAGGTAAAGTCTCTGCCAGGGTAATCCTGAGCAGGGTAAGGCCACTAAAATGATAGCCTGTCCCCAGTGATGTGCATCAGTGAACCCAGCACACAAAGCACAGCAGTCCCACAAACTGGCTGGAGCCTGAAGCTAAGGATTGGGCACAAAGCTGGCAAGCAAGCTTTCAGGTACATGATTTACTGTAGTTATCTACACAAAAAATACTCTGAAGCATGCTTATGCAATGCTGAACTTGGAACTAATAGTCACAACAGAAGGAAGAGCTTGGAGTTGCAATTGACAGCTCACTGAAATTCTCAGTGTAGCGTGTAGCATTGGTGAAATCAAAGTAGTAAAATGCTGGGGATCATCAGGAAGGGTGGTGAGAACTGGTTTCTAAAACCTAGGCACATCCACACTGAGTACTCCATGGTGGTGTGGTCTGTACCTCTCCAGGCCACAGCAAAGTCTGAAAAGATACAGAGAGGGACAACTCACATGATTGTATAACGGAGTGAAGGAGCTGGGATTCCTCCATGTGAGGAGAAGAACACTGAAGAAGGATGGGATCAAGGCTTACAAGGTCTTAGAGATGGTACACAGGTGCTCCCTCACAGCTGGGGTACCCAGTGAAAGTGCTGCAGCTGGAGCCAGGGCAGTGCATCCCAGCTTGGGCCCACAGGGATAGCCCTGTTCTCCTGCTACAAGAATCCTGGACCACGCCTGACTTTGCCCCAGGAAAGGTTCTTCTCCACCTCTGCAACAACCCTGCACTGCAGGCTGTGTTGGCTGGCTGTGTTTATAATGCGTCATCTCGTTGGCAGCTCTCTGTGGGGAGGGACAAATTCCTGAGCCGCCCCACTCCTGCCTGGTTAATATTGCCAACGGGATCCTACTAAACAGGGAGCAGAAAAACCATGAAGGCTTGCCATTTTATTTTTAAATTGAGAAAAACAAACAAGCAAACACTTCTTTTCACAGCAAATTCCAGAAGGATAACTCTAAACCACTGAAAATTGAGCAGCTTGCCCCAGATACATAGCTTGGGCGGGGAGAGGCATTTCCTGAGACAGAGCAAGAGCAGAACTGCAAACCTACACTGAAGATCACCCAGTTCAAATGCCACAAAAAAAACCAGCAGCTCAAAAAGGGACCCACAAGTGCCACTGGGTAAGGAAAGCAAAGAGAAACAAAAGCTGCAAGGAACTGATAGGAATAGAAAAGCTGTGAGCAACTGAAAAGGAACTCAGGAGTAAGCAGTTCCCTTTAAGGCTTTCTTTTGCCTATTTTTTTTTTTTTAAGCAGGCTGACTCACACCCATGAGCAGGAAATGCAGTGCTCCCTCCAACACTGCTATGGCCTCCTGTTCACACAAACATTCAGTCCCTCTCTGAAACCGAAAGCCGTGGTCTGCTGGCCAGCTGGGCACAGTGAGAGAAGGCATTTCCTTTCATCCTTAAGGAATTTGCTGCTCCCAGATGTTGCAGCACTTCCCCTCTTCTTCCCACGACTCCTGACCTCCTGTTTGCTGCCTCTCCCCTGTGGCACAAGCATTTCCAGGAGCAGCAGGGACCCAGGAGAACCCCTGCAATGATGTCCCAGAGTTCCTGTGCCCCCATCCCCAGTAAGGACAGGCCACATCTGTGTAGACATGAGTCACATCACAAGCTTAATTTTGAGCCGGGTGGCAGCAGGAAAATATCCAAGCTGACAAGGCTTAGTATGGCAATGGAGCACCAGCACCAGCATAGGTCTGTCAGAGAGCTGACAGTAGAGGACAGATCCAATGGAGGATTACATATCACTCAAGAAAGGAAAAATTAACTTATATGGTCTATTAATGCTCACCATGACTCCTACAACTGTTTAAAGCCACGTGGTTCTGCCTAGTGGTGACGGATGCAAGTAGAACAGAGAAGTGGAAACAGAAAGGGCAGCAGGTTCAAATTGCTCGATGAGCATTTAACTTCCAAATGTAGTTTCCTACCTTCCAAACCCCCAGATATTTTTCTGGGGTGTCAAGAAGGGAGCCTGAGGAGCTCAGTCTCCCACTTCAGCTGGGCAGGAGGACTTGAATCTTGCTCCTCCCTTTCACTGCTCTGGGATAGCCCAGACAGCCACAGAGACAGGAAAGAAAAGAGAGAAAAGTAGAAAAGAGAGAAAAGTGAAAAATGCCAGGAGCTAAGCTGGGGTGGCCCTGGCACAGCAGCCAGCCCCACTGTGGACTTACGCTGTCCCATCTGGGCCTCAGGCACCCGCTCACGGATCATCCGGCAGGCATCGTACACCATGGTGGAGGGCTCGAACTGCATTGTCTTCACCACATTGCCAATGCTGATCTTCAGTGAGAGGGCAACCATGGTGGCAGTTGGGCTGTCCCCACTCTTCTGTCAACTGCCAGAGAAGACAGACAGTTAGCTCTCACTGTGGTTCCTCCGGTGCATGGGGTCCTTCCTTCTCCTCCCTTCCAGCAGTGCTTCTTCTCCCTGAAAGCCAGAGCCCAGCTTCTAGTAGTAAGCAAGGGCTGCACTCCGCAGTGAGAAGCCCTTGAGGGAGTCTCACTTTCCAGTTTTGTGCTGACCCTGGGGTCTCCAGCCAGTATTGAGGCCCTTGTCTTCTCATCCCTTGGTTCCAAAGCTGATTTTACTTGCCTGCAGGACAGCAGCTGGCATCCAGTGGAGATGCTGCCAGGGAGGAGGAAGTAAAGTGCAGGAGCACATGAGATAAGCTGGGAAAGCACGACAGAAGAGTTTATAATTAAACCTGCCATGACACAGAAGCCACAAGAGGAAAACCAAGCTTTGACCCAGAGCTGGCAGGGACATGCCCCAGCTATCAGGGTCCCCCATGTTGCCAGCAGACTGTATTGAGCTGGCAGCCTGAGCAGAGAGACCTAGAAGTACGGAAAAGCCTGGAGCTGCTTGGGGAGGTGAGATAAGGACACCAGACACCAAACTCACTCATTAAAAGTAATTACCTGGAGAAACCATCACTCACACCAAAGATCAGGGTCTGTGGCAGCAGCTACTGCACAAACCAAGGGGGACCAGCTGCTGCAGGTCTTACTGCAAGAGCACACAAGAATTGCACCAGGTCATCTAAAACAGGCCCCAAGGTGGATCCAGTTTAAAGGATCAGCTTCAGAGCAAGGCCTCAGCAGGGCTCCAAAAGACCATTTTAAATAATACATAATTAGAACTGCAATAGTTTTATATCAACCAGAGAGAAACAGCAGAAGTAAAAGGGTTGCAAATAAGCCCCTTGTTTTCCTGATGCAGCCTGTAGGGCTTGTAAGTGCCTTTCCTCTGGATTTAACTGCTGTGTGGCAGATTTCAGTGCTTTCCCAGGTTGCCACACACTTCAGGGTCCCTTTCCTAGGTCCTTTGCCCTGCCCACTGTTCCCTGCCTTTGACATTCCAAATCCCCAGCCAATTGCAGCCCTAAGCTCTCCAGCAGTGACATGCCTCTTCACCTCACTGAGGCTGCTCATGGAGAAGAAATCCCCTACTCTATGTCAACCCACGCTGCTTTTCCTTAAACCTGGGCCAGTGGGAGGATGCAAGAGCACTGGTGGGTCACACTGTACCTGCTTGTTCTCTTCCAGATTGATTTAATCCTAACAGGCCTCCTATTATGGCTGTCAGGGAAAGGTTATTGGCCACGTGGATCCTCAGCCTGGCCCAGGAACATTCTTGGGCAAGACTTGCTAGCAGTCTCTTTTGCACCACAGCAGCACATGGTGAGCCTGGGCATCTCTGCCCAATGCCACCAGTTGCGATCTCCCATGGAAGGGGGTACACCAATGCAGGCTGCACCTAACCACAACCTGAGTGGGCTAAGGGCAAGATCTGTGATGGATAAAAAGTTCCTGCATCAGACTTTGGCTAGGAGTCAGAGGGCAAGGGTCCTGCTCCTACAGAGCCATAAAGCCATGCTGGTGGGGTGGGAGGCAGGGACAGGAGTGTGCCGCCTCCACCAGCACATGAGTGGCTCCAGCTCCACATTCCTGAGCTGTTCAGCAATGTTTCTGTGGAGGCCCATGGCCCCCACTGGTTCCACTGACAAGGAATGTTTGGTCTGGAGTGACAGAGCCTGGCGGCAGCTGCAATAAGGAGATGGCGGAGGCCAGTCTGTGCCATTGCCATCTAGCTAGAAACACCAGCAAAGTTGTGGAAACAAAGAGGAGGATCAGTCTGCTGCAGATGGGGCTTTTGGGACATTTTATATGCAGTGCAGATTGCTGTGGTCACAAGGCCATCTCTCTGTATCTAAAAATATGCTCAAGTTGAGCACAAAGCTGCTTTCCATTCCTCTACAGGAAAAGTAAAACATACCACTGCTAGGACAAGGTCAGAGACTGTGGAGGAAGGGAAGGGGAGACTGGACAGTAGAGAAGAACCCAGAGTAGTCAAGCCATGCCTGGCCACTTTTGCAGACTCCTCTTGCCCTCCCAAAGCTAACCAAAGATCAGGCCCTGCACAGGAGGCACTGCTAAACACACTCTTCACAGAGGTTACCACACTTTCCAAGAGCCCACAAGAGGACAACTGCTCAAGCTTCCCCACTCCTGAGCTCTCATAAAATGACAGAGCATGGCAGGGAACGTGCTAATGACATTGAAGAATCTCTCAGAAAAAGGAGATGATTTATTTTAATTCCAGTATTTTATGGAAACAATTCAAGTGCCACAACCTGAACTTTAGTGACATCAGTGTCTAAAGCAGAAACACTCTCTGCTGCATAAGAAGTACACCTCTTAAAATCCTGGAGAGATCTGTCAGCAAACATGCCATTTCATCACACCACATCTGCAAACCTGCTGCTTTCTGTGAGGGCACCAAGACAGGGTTTGGCCCCTGCAAACCTCTCCTCTCTAGGTTGCATATGGGGAAGGAAAAGCCGGATGAGACTGTGGGAGCCTGGTGCTGCAAAGCAAAAAACTAAAGGAAAAGGACAGGACAATTCAAGCTGTCCCTCTGGAAATAAAATAAACAAAAAAATAAAATAAACAAACCAAGTCTTGATGAACATAGACCAAATTTCTGTGCTGGCTGGCCTCCAGAGCAAGCAAACCCCAACTCAATCGGTTGTCAGTATGCAAAGGCAGATAAAGCACTGGAGCAAGGAGCCGGTCAGCCAGCTGCCAGATTAACACACTTCTGCACACAAGCTACATGCAACCCATCGAGCCATGAGCATGCTCCTCAGCCAAACTCAAAATGGTGGTGGGGGTTGCTGAGGGGGTCCCACACTCCCAGAGAGCTGTCATGGGTGCCTCCCATCTCACCCCACACTAGGTGAGCAAAATGATCCCAGTGGTGGAGGTTTCTGGGCTCTGCTTCAAGGCAAGGGCAGCACAGGCAGGGATGGCCACAGGCAGGCAGCGCCCAAGGAACTACAGCGTCATTGCCGGGACCACTGAGAGCAAGTTTTCCATCACGTGACGTAACTGCTATATTTGTACTGGCTGAGTTCAGCACTGCAAGAACGGTTACAGAGGAGGGTTGGTATCTTTGAAAAAAAAAACAAAAAACACAACAAACAACCCCAAACAGCCCCCCTTCCCCCCAAAAAAAACCCAAATGAAATAGCAGCCTGCGAGCACACTCACAGCCAGTTTCCAGAACAAGCTGCAAATCACCAAATGCAAGTTTTGCCATTTTTAACATGCTCTTTCTGAAGGAGACTCCCTTCAAGTTTTGGATGAAGGTTGGGGTTGTTGTTGCTTGGGTTTCTTTTTTTTTTACAGCAATACCAAATTTCACTTGGGAAACGTCCCACTCACAGCTACTCCCAGACTGGGTACTGACTGCAAGCATCATTATCAGCTGCAAACCACCCCACTGCTGGTGTTTGCTATGGACATAGCCAGGCAGGTACCAAGCCACCATGATGCCTGCCAGCAGCAGCTTTGCTGGCTCATCAGCATCTGCAAAGCAGCACAATGAACCTAGTAAAAAATTAACCTGCTAAGAGGCCGGATGAGGCTCTGGCCAAGTTCTTCGGTATGGGACTAGTATATACAAGGCAGGCACCAAGGGCACAGGTGGCTCAGCCACACAGATAGGAAGGCTGAGCTGGCAGCCCTGGCTGGTGATGGTGCTACAGGCTGCTGAGCCAATTCAGCTCAGTTCCTCTTTCCCAGCCACACGTCCATGTCAGACAGGAAGATGGTTTCTTCCAGCTGAGGCCAAGATTGTTCCCAATGAGCATGAGTGGCCACCGAGCCCGGCTCATGGCAACCCTGCAAAAGACCTGTGGCTGGAGCTGGTTCATCCTCTCACCCTTGCAGAGAGTGGAGCCCTGCTTGATGCAGGAATGAGGCAGGGGATGGGCAGCAATGCTGCAGGCCTAGCCTGTCTACAGGTTCACCCATGCCACAGTGAAGCACTCTGGACATTAACTATCTGTATTTCCCACGAATTCCTGAGCCTATCCACTCCTGACAGGCATTATCTGCCCTCCAAAAGGAGGGGGCACAAACAGTAGCACTCCTGGACTGCCCACCACCAAGGCAGCCATGGGGGCAAGCAAGTGCAGGATTCTCTCCACGCACCCCCTACTTACTTAGTAAGGCAGCCTTCCAGCACAGCACCCTGCAAACAGGGCTCAAAGCGTAGCAGGTACTCCCACAGCTTCCAAAGACCACCACGTGCCCTGGTCTGGGCACACAAGGTTGCCAGGGCAAGCAATTTGCCTGCTGCTGGCTAGGCAGAATGAGGAAAGTCAGAGAAGAGCACAACCAGGTTACAGGGGCATTTGTCCATCCAGCACTGCAAAACTCAGCTCAGAAAAAAATCAACAAACCAACAGAGGGCATATCCCATTTCCTCTTCCTCAGCCGTTACACTCCTCTTTCTCAATTCTGCTGGGATGTGCCACTTTGGGATGCTATAAAATCCTGTGGCCTGGCAAGCAAGGTAAACACTTGGCCAGTGCTCACCACGCAGTTGCCTGCTCATTTAGCACTTAGGAGCACTTTAGGAGCAGTTTCACCCCGTGGTCTGCAGGGAGGTTTTTGGATCCTTTACCAGACAATCCACGGGATTCAGCAAACCTGAAGATCCCAAAAATATGTCCCCTCCCCTTCTCAGCAGCGAGGCTTAGAAAGAGAACAGAACGGAGTAAACAGTTACTGCTACCAAATATGGGTCTAATGGCCAGTAATGAAGCCACGGCAGAAGCATGCAGACATCCTGCCGGCAGATTCAAAGGGCCAGGGAGCTTGCAAGGGCAGGATTAGGCAGGGAGTAGAGCTCGGTAGGAATCAGGCAGAGGATGGGCTAGCGTTTCCTTCCCCTCTTTAGCCACCCTAGCCAGGGCATGGTGGGCACCCAGGTTCATGCCCGCCCCACCAAAACCCACCCCAGATCCATGTGTCCCACCCCAGCGCCCCGTCCCGGGAGACTACGACCAGTTGTCCGTCCCACCACGATCGGTAGGCGCTGCCGGGGGTAACTATGAGAAGTGTATCCTCCGGCGTCCCCACCCAAAACCGCGCAGCAGGCCAAACACACTCTTCCCACTCGCTTCCCCTCCGCGTACAAGCAGGG
The DNA here is from genome assembly GCA_011125475.1 of Melanerpes aurifrons. Lineage (NCBI taxonomy): Eukaryota > Metazoa > Chordata > Aves > Piciformes > Picidae > Melanerpes > Melanerpes aurifrons. The sequence continues at coordinate 25,584,318 of WWNC01000003.1, forward strand.
TGGGCAGGGAAGCTTCGTCAACACCGCCAGGCCGGCATCAAAGTGCGTTCTCCTCCGACTGCAGGGCCCGTGGCCGAGGCCAGGCCTCTCCTTGTCGGCCCCCGGACACCTCCGAGGCCGGGATGCCGGCCCTGGCCTGGCAAGCAGAGACTTCGGGCCGAGGTGGCGGCGACGGCTGCTGGGGGGAAGGGCAAGCATAGTGCCGGGATCAACGGAAGCAAGCCCGGTCCGGCCGTGCTTGCCCATGTGGCACCAGGGACACCCGGCTGTATCAGTGCTCGGGAGCTGCCAGCTCTGTGGGGCCATGGGGCGTGCCCCAATACCAAACCAAGGCGAAACCGAGAGCAAGAGACCCCTAGGTCACCGTAGGCCAGGGAATGCGTTCTGGTGGGAGCAGGGAGGCCCCAGTAACCGGGACACTGCTTCCACCCCTCCCCACCGCCCGGTAAGTGGGAACGGAGGCTCCCCCCGGGACATCCGTTTCCGGCAGCCCCCCGTGGGCCAGGGGCGCTGCCAGTCACTGTGCCTCCCGTGCTCCGTCCCCCACCCCTTTCCCGTTTACCGGGCTCCTGTGTCTCCCCCGTTCCAGTACCTGTGCGCGAACAGGATCAGCGCGGCGGCGGCCCCGCCAAAGCTGCGCGGTGCGGAGCGGAGCGGGACGGCACCGCCCGCTTCCCGCCCCACCGCCCCCCGCCGCGCATGCGTCGAGCCACGGCACCGCCGGGCGGCACGGCTCGACACGGTACCCCGGGGGTGCGCTCTGCCCGGTTCCCACCCCCCGGCAATGTCGGCTTCACACACGGGGCTACGGGGCTACGTGCTGGTAGCTGCCCCACGCAGCCCGCCCTGCGCGCTAGGGCTGGACACAGCTGTATGTTCAGGTGTTGGGGCCGTGCCTCTCGCCCCTGCTCGCACTCTCGGGCTTCCGCACGGCCGCGACGCACATGCCGCCAGCCCTCACGCCCCGTAGGCCGCTCCGCCGTACGCTCCCGCTACCCCTGTACCACCGGCCAATGGGCACCTGCACCGGCTCCGCCGGCTGAGCCCCGGGCGGGGCGGGACGGCGAGCGCGAAGGGCCGGCTGGGACAGGGTGACGTCACTGCCTAGGCGGCCGGGCCGTGTCGCTCTGGGATGAGGGCTGGAATGGGGGCACCCGGGGGCCAGGGGCCGATGCCTTCCCCTTGCGCCAACCCTGGCCTCAGGGCTCTGCGAGGCGGCAGGAGCAGGCGCAGCTGACCACGAGAATACTTACTCAGGCGCTGACAACCTGCCCGCGGGCCGTCTGGATCCGCCGCCCTCCGCCCGCCCGGGGTCTCGCTGCCAGGCCTCGGGCCATGCTGTCCGGCCCTCACAGACTGCTGCTGTGCCTCCGGCAGCGCCGCGCCCTACTTGCCCGTGGGCCGACGCTGCGGCTAGGGCTGTGAGAGGCTTCTGGTCTTCCCTCGTGTTGGTATCCTGGGGAAGGAAACGGTTCTTGCCAACCATTACTGTGTCACCCCTCGTTGTACTTCACTTGCTGCTCTGTGCTCGTGTTCTCATCCTCCCTTCCCGTCCCAGTGCAGGCATCCTGGATGAAACGTGCTAGGAGTCTCTCGAAGCAACGGGGCCTGGCATTGCCTGATTTAGACCCAGCTTCTCTTCCTCTCACCATTCCGCTTTCTGCTAGTGACACTGTTGGCCATGCCATCTGCAGGGCAGCCCCACACTCCAGCTTCCTGCTCCCAGGCAGCTGGCACAGCAGCCCTGTGGCTGGGGTCTGCCTTGGCCCTTCTGGTTTTAGTTGTGATATATATATATATATATTTTTTTTTTCCCCTTTTTTTGGAGGATGGGTGGGTTCTTTTACACTATGACCCCTGCCAACTAGATGTGAAAGCTTAATAGTGCTAATGGGGAAATGTGACAGATGCCCCCACCTTGGCTGATCGAGCAGCACTTTGGTTCAGGCCTCGCAAACAAGCCGGCCTGACCAAGACCAACTCTGCAGTGCAAACCGTGAGAACCATGTGAGGATGCATCTTCTCAGGCACTGAAAAGCCTAGGACATGTCTTATCAGAAGATAAGAGCACCAGCCTGAGCAAGGACTAGACAAAACTAATACTGCCATCTGCACAAATACCAAGGCGGAGTTTGAATACCAGTCCATTACTTTGCCCTGTAAACGCCTGTAGCTGTCCAAAGCTGCCTGAGCCTGGCAGGGATCTACTCTTTAGCAGGGACACCTCTCAAGATTATCTATCAAGGTTGAGGGACCTTTCATCCGGCATTTAAGACCTACAGGAAGGTAAGCTTGATTTTATCTTTCACCTGAATGCATGTTATATGCTAGCAGCGTTCACATACATGTGTTCAGCTATAGCTTAATTATTAGAAGTGTCTTAAGTAGTAGTGTTTGACCACTGTCTAAATTACTGTCAAATCACCATGTAAATAATTGTCAAATAACTGTTTAATTACTACCCAATTACTGCTCAATTACTACTCAATTACTACTACTACTCAATTACTACTACAGCCATTTAATTTCTATTCAATCACTGATTAATTGTAATTTTATTATTAATAAAACCCTTTTATTTGACTCCACAGTGATGACTTCTCTTAATAATTTACCTGCAACAGGAGACTGGCCTTGTCAGCTGCATGCTGGGGGTACAGCACCTTCTGGCTTCAGTGGAACAGCAGAATCATGCATGCTTTCCCATCACAGAAACCCTGAGGTCCTTCCACTTTCCTTTCTGAAGCTTTTGCATTCTTGGTGGAGCAGTGCTCCTGTGGACTGGCACCAGTAGTTTGGTGGGGAAACTAGTGTGGTGGGTCTACCAGTGCTGCTATAGTAGCCTTGTTGGGGAAGTGTGTTTATGGGCTGGTCATCACCGAGGGTCCTTGCAGATGTTGCCATCGCAGGGGGAACCTTTGTCCATAGGGGCTTGGGGACATCTTGTAGGAGTGCTAATGTCTCCCTTGTATGCCTATGCTCACTTTTGAGTTTCCTGCTCAGATGTTATTTGAAGAGCAAATGACTGCCCTGGGAGGTCAGAATCTCATTAACTTCCTCCTGAGGGATGATATTCCCTGCCCTGAAATCCTAGGGGAGGATAACTGTCTCCTGGAAGACTGTAGCGTGTCAGAGCCTGCGGTGAGTTCTTTGGGAGGAAACACTGCTAGGCTGTGGTTCAGGAGGTTTGAGTCCCCACTGAGCAGAAGGTTTTTCTCCACAGCTCCTGGACGAGGAGATGGATGACTTAATTGCCTCCATGCTGAGCCCTTCTGGAGATGTACTAGAAATGATGCAGGAATATTTGCATGATGACAGTGACAGCAGCATTTCTGAATATCAGCATCTGTTCCATAACCCTGGCAGCAACTTTGACAGCAGCTGTCAGAGCTCAGACAGTGTGCACGTTGATCACAACTATTCCTGCCGTGTGAATAGGTCTACGCTGGAAAGCAAGAGCTCTGACATAGCAGAAGGAGATGCTTCCACTGATCTTGGTAAGTCCATGGCCTCTTTTGTCTTGGCTACATGCACAAAAGCAGTCCCACAGTGTTTTGGTTTTGTTGAGAGCCAGGCAGCAGTGGAGAGAGACAAGTTTAGAGGCGTTCTTCTGTTGTAAAATTGTGGTTTTATGCTACTCGAATTGGCTGATCAGGTGTTGCCTTATTGAGGCCCAGTACTTGACTATCCTTTCCTTCTCCAGGGACACGGATGGATTTGGAAGGCACAAGTATGGCAACAAAACAGAGTTCCAGTCTCCCCACTCCTGTTGCTGTGACTACTGGACCTCAGCTTGTGCCTGGAGTTGTTGCACAGGTAGTGACTGCCATGTGTGAGGGCCTTTACTTCTGCTCACTTCTCCTCTTCTCTCCTGGCGTGGCTCCTGATGAGAGCATGATGCTGCTTTGGGAGAGTTCATCTGCTTTTGTGTGCTTTCTGCCTGGGCTGCACTTTACTTTGCATTCTCAGTAGGTGTATTTTTACTGTCCCCTAGCCCAGCATGCTAGGGCCAGTCCTCTCAGAGGCAGAGATGCAGGTGCTTGAGAAAAGTCTTGCCCTACCAACCTATCTGCCACTGACCAAAGTGAGTTCTTGCTATAGCCTATCACTGCCAAACAGATATGGACCACTTAAATGCTTCAAGCCAGAGAAGGGATTTGAAAATACAGGATGGCACATTGATAAGAGTATTGGTGCCCAGGGCAGTGTGCAGCACAGCTTGGTGTCTTTTTCCTCCTTCCAAGGGATGGAGGAAGGGATGGAGGGGTGCCTGTGTTCACAACAGCCTCTGCCTTGCTGGTCAGTTGGAGCAGTAAGCCCTGGCTGCTGTCATTCTCCCCACTCATGGCTGCTTGCACCCCAAGTGCTTACAGCCTATTCTTTCTTGCTCACCTAGTGACTTGTGAGCTGTGTGTTTTTCACCTCCCTTGGTTGTACCTCATTTTTGCTACTCTGGGGAAGCTGCTGGCTGCATAAGCAAACCAGGGTTTGCTTTGCAGCTCCTGCAGTTCATTCAGTAGTGTGGGAGGGACAGAGAACCAAAGTACACAGCCTAAGTACCATTGCATGTGGGGTTTCTGAGGGCTGTATTGCCAATGCCCTGGGTTGTTGCTACCAAGAGATGATGCTTGCAGGCTGAAGAGCATGTTCAGAAGGATGTGCATCAGAACCACTCAGCTCGGGATAGTCGTGGCCGTGAGATCAACGTGGACTGCCTGGCAAACAGGTGTGTGCACACATCAGTGTCACCCAGTGCTGAGGGGACAGACAGGTTCCTTTAGAGATCCTTGGCAGAATGGTGACTACTAAATCATAGTTTCAGTTCAACTTAACTTACAATTTCTAGTCACCTGCACTCTCTGAAGATCCTAACACATATCTTAATATATGGTTTGCTATGTCAGTATAACAATCACAATACAGACTTGAAAATTATATAAAGGGATACAAGTCACTGCCTCAGTCATGGGAGGAAGTTGACAGTGGTGGAGGAGTCCCTGGCCAGGGAGGGTCCAAATTTCCCCTTAGGATTTGATTTTACTGGGTAGTGCTCCGTGTATTGTTAGGCTTTGCTACTCTGCCAGGGTAGTCAACAACACCTGGCTTGCTGAGCGCCTGGGACCTTCAAGGCCAGTCAGGAAGGGAGTAACTAGCTTGGCACCCAGGAACCTTGAAGCTGGTAGGGAGGGGAAGAAGAAATCTTTGTTTTATTCACTTGGTGCACAGAACATTCAGGACATGATAATGAGCAGAAGGAAATGAGTACATGAACTCCTTGGTCACAGATTGCAGCTGTTTGCCTTGTTAAATGGCATTGGTTGTCAGTCTGGAACAAGAGGAACAGATATCAAGTAGCTGTGCTGCTGCTGGAGTCTTACCACCTTGGGCAGAATGTGAGGCTGACCCTGTGGGACCACAGGTGGCTCAAAAGCTCAAGTGGTATCTGCCCCTGCTCTCTTACGCTTGGAGATGATTCCAAACTTGCACTGTTCAAGCCAGGTGCTGGCCTGCCAGGGCCAGCGTGTTTTCCATGTCAGGCTGGTTTGCATTAAAGCCTAACATCATGGATCTGAGTGGCTAGTGTTCTGCTAAGAGAAAGCATCCTTTGAGGTTAGTTTAATGCTTCTCTGTGCGACTGGGCAGGTCTCTCCCTTTCCCAAACAGTGTAAGATGATGCTTTCTGGGATTTGCTCCAGGTGGTGCCTTGTAGACCCCTTGCCCCAGATATGGTGGCAGATTACCAGAGGAGAGATTCTGGTGGAGTCCCTGCTCTTGACTTGCAAAATGTTTCTGGTTTTCTCTTGTGCTGTTCATCTTTTGTGGGAAGGGTGGCAGCCTGCACAGCTCAGAACTACAAGCTAGGAAGAAGGTGCAGCTGCTGCAGAAGCAGAATATATGAGTTCTTGTTGTTGGATATGGCATGAAATGTGGTGGGGAAGACTGTTCCTCTCCTGGAGATTGTGGCCTGGCTGCAAAGTGGGGAAGAACTCTTTGATCAGCCACTGTGTTAATTTGCATTGCTTGCTCTCCTGCAGGTCACTGTTGGAGCAGCAGCAGCAGGAACCACAGGCCTCAGTGACAGAGTCCACTACTGGAACCACAGCAAATAACAGCAGCATGGTGAGTGGCTTCAGGCCCTTCTGTTGCCCTTATAAATTTGGGAGAAGGGTGCTTATTGCAGCTAATAATGCCTGTCCATATCCTTTGCTGAGGACTCTGCTGATCGTTCCTGTTTCCAGGTCCTGGTTCTGTCAGTCAACCTCGTTGTCACCTCCAGCCTCCTCTCTGTTCCGAATGAAGAGACAGAGGTCACAGGTAAGTGCCCAAGGGCAGAGGGGTGAAGCACTGCCCTCTGGGGCAGAGCACCGTCTTCAGAGCAGCCTGAACTCTCAGGCACCCATTAGCCCCTTGCTTAGGGTGACCACTAGGTTTGGCTTTGCTGTCTCACCCCAGCTCTAAACTCTTCCTCAACCTTATTGCAGGGGCCTGCCTCTGGCCAGGGCCCTGGCCTAGGAGCAGTACAAGAGCTAGAGGGATTCCAGTCCCTCTTGGAGCACAGCTTGCACTTGTGCCTGTGCAGCATCCTCCTGCCACCTTCCCTGAAGAGAGGCTGCCCTGGCTGGACAGTTTGTTCCCCTCTCACGGGCTCTGTGGTGGGCGTGTGTTCAGAGCAGACCAGCAAGAAGCTGGGAATGACAAGGCTGGCTCTACTTCCCTTACAGTGCTATCGCAGCAGATCTCTGAGTTCCCTGACCAAATGGTAGTTAATGTGAAGGACAACACTATGCTGGAATTGTACTTCCCGAATTCTGAGGACCCCTTGATGTCCATCAGCGTTACTAAGTCACAGGAACAGGAGCAGAGCTCATGCAACCTCAAGCCCAGATCTTCTTTCATCAGGAACCCTGTTCAGGCAGCAGCAGGCTCCAACCTGAGCCCTCCTGAGCCTCAGGAGCAACCTTTTGCCAGCCGCTGTGCTGACGGCATGGAAAGCCAAAAGTCAGAAGCAGGTGGAATGTTCAGCCAGAGCTGTCTCCCAGCAGCACAGTGCCAATGAGATGTGACCACTAAACACTCAACTATGTACAATGTGCCTCTTTTGGTGATGTCTCACCCTGCCAAGCAGGGATAAACAGCGCTGTATTAACAGATACTTAGTAAATCTCCAGATTGCTGGGTTTAGGGCTAACCTGACACTCTCTGTTTTATGCCTGTAACAGGGCTCTGCCTGAGATGGGGTAGGGAACTCTGGAAACTTTGCCATGGCTTCTGATGAGGCCTACAGCCTGTGGTTTGCAGGGGTGGTCTGTGGCATGAAAGGTTAATGTGGTTGGACCTAAGGTACCTGTATGTGGTCTGACTGGATGCAGCTGGTGATGGAGGCCACTGCCATGCTTCTTCCCTGCCCAGGGAATAGGCTGTGTCTTGCACTTCTTGCTGTATCTGGTGGCAGCAAGCATCCGCCCCTTGTCCCTTCCCCTTTATCCTGCAGTGTTGCCTAATCTCCTGGTATGAGATAGTAAATTGACTTTCAGTGATCTCACAGGAAGTGGTCCTGACCAATTGCACAGACTCTGTGTGTCACCTGTTCCTGCTAGCATATGAGCTTCAGGCACAGCTCTTGGCCTGGCTAGAGAAGATATTTCAGTATTTCAGTATTTAATGCCAAGCCATGTCTGCTGTTTCCCTTTCGTAGAGGCTGAGCCTTTCATCTCTCACAGTCCTGGGAGCAGGGTTTCTTGGCCTCAGGGAGAAGCCATGCTCCAAACTGGACTGATAATAGAATAGAGTAGAATAGAATAAGAATAGAATAAGACTAGACTAGACTAGACTAGAATAGAATAGAATTAACCAGGTTGGAAAAGGCCTTTGAGATTATCGAGTCCAACCTATCACCCAACACTATCTAATAAACTAAACCATCGCACCAAGTGCCTCATCCAGTCTCTTCCTTAAGACTTCCAGTGATGGTGACTCCACTACCTCCCCAGGCAGCCCATTCCAGTGGCCAATCACTCTTTCTGTGAAGAACTTCTTCCTAACATCCAGCCTGAACCTCTCCTGGTGGAGCTTGAGACTGTGTCCTCTTGTTCTGGTGCTGGATACCAATCCTCCTGCAATGAGCAGAAACATTTTCAATGGGATGGGGATAATAATTTGTAATTTCCTTACAAGTAACTCAAAAATAAATACTATAGGTGTGTGACTGTGTCCTCTGTAGTTACTTTGATGAGGAGCTGGGTGGAGTGAAAGGGCAGTTCCGTCAGCTGGGGGCATTGTGTAAGGAACATGTGGAAGGCTAGGGGATGATCACTTGGAGCTGGATGTGCTGCCTTCCCTCCTCATGTTTGTGCAGAGGGGCTTGTTGCAGCACCCTGCATGTTTCCAGGACAGACGCCCTGCCCTAACCCAAATCAGGGATGCAAAACCAGTGTTGAACCACTTTTTAAGATAATTGGATGTTGTAACCACCCTGCACCCATGTGTGACCTGAGTGCACCCAAGCTCCTGGTGCTGCGGAAGCGAGTAGCTTCCTGGGTAGGAAGCACAGGGAACCGGTGTCTGCCCCCAGCGCTGCTTTTGTAATGGGGAACTGCACAATCACAGGAAGTGGAGCAGAGCCAGGGTGGTGCAACAGCCACAGCCCCTTGGCCAGGGGCTGCGGGGCCAGCCCTGCATGCTGCGATGCTGCTAAATCAGGGCTGGATTGGCCCCCGGGTTTGGGTGGGATCACTGGGTCCATTGGAGGTACAGGCAGTCCCTGAGCTCAGGGTGCGGAGCTCAAGTGTGGGGTTTGGGAGCCGAGCAGCCCAATGAGGTGATGGGTCCAGGGAGTGTACCTAGCTTGAAATACACCTGGGGAGCAAAAGGTGCTTGTGCAGGTGAGCAAGGTATCAAAGTGAGTTTTATGTGTCTGCCCAGGAAGGACAGTGACAGGACTAGTGAAAATGGTAACAAGGTCCACCGGGGGAGGTTTAGGCTGCATGTCAGGAAATATTTCTGCACTGAAAAGGTTATCAAATACGGGAATAGTCTGCCCAGGGCAGTGGTGGAGTCACCATCCCTGGAGGTGTTTAAACAGCACGTGGACCTGGTGCTTAGGGACAAGGGTTAGTGCTAACCATACTGTGCACAGACCAAGCTTGGACCAGATGATCTTGATGGTCTCTTCCAACCAAACATATCCTGGGATTCTCTAATTGTGTCTCTGCCCAGGAAGGACAGACAGTTGAGAGGCAGCTCACACATGGGCCCTGTCTCCAGGCAGGCAGTATCAGGCTCATAGCAGGGCCAGGTGACAGCATTGTCCTGGCCAGGGCAGGCAGCCCACAAACCTCCTCAGGGAACCTCTGGACCTTTTTCTCCAGGAACCACGTGCAGTCACAGGAAGGTCAAGGACCCCATCCTTCCTTTTGTTTCATCTGGTACAGTTCAAGGCAGAGTTTGTAATGCCACTGATGTCACCTGGGGTCCTTGGCCCACCGCTGCTCAATGAAGTGTGAGTCACCCAAGGGTGGTGTTGCCAGCAAAGCAGAGAGTGGCCACCAGAGCTGGGGTTTGGCAAGGGGTGACAGGGACAGCACCGTGCTTCAGAGTGCTGTGGCTTGCTTGGCCAAATACAAGGAGGGAAGAAAGCTCATGGAGAGTGGTCAGGCAGCCAGGTGAGTGCAGTGGACTTCCCCCCAAACACAGCTGAGCAGATGGTCTGGCTGCCAGGCACTGCTTGCCCCAGCCAGTGCAGCCCTTCCATGCAGAAAGCTTGGGACAGAGGCTGGGGTACTGCAGAGCCCAAAGCTGGTCCCAGTACTGCACAGGGAATGTGTCGGTGCTAGGAAGCTGTGAGGATGGCTGCTCCATGCTCTCAGCCCCTGCTGCCACAAGGATGCTGTTTGTAATTGCTTTCTGTGTTCTCTGACCAGCAAGAGGAGGGGAAGCCCAGCGTGGGCCTCGCTCCCTGGGGTAAAAGTCAGCATTGGTAAAAATGCCCAGAACAAGTCCTTTGGCCAAGGAGGCTCACAGCTTGTTTCCATCAAGCAGAGGAGTGGGAGGCTTCTGCTACTTTGCCCTTGCTTCTCCTCTTAGCTACACCCCCCCTGTGACACCTCTTCCCTTGCAGGCTGCAGGGACCAGAGTGCAGGTAGTGTTGTGGTTCCTGCTTGCCTGCTCTGCTGCATTCCCTCCATTTCTCCCAAGGTCAACCTGCATCCCACACATATCCCAGCATCTGCTGCACCAGCACGGTAGGAGCATGCTGCCAGGCCAGACACATGAGCCTTTCAGGACAAAATAGTCTGCTCAGCCCTTGGCAAGTCTTGGGCAGGTGCTGCTGAGTAGAAGCCCTCTCTCTTTGGCTTGGCAGCTCCCTGTGTGTGGGCAGTGCCTTCTCCTTTCCACACCACCAGCACCTTGAAAGATATGAATGCGTGAAGCAAAAGTTGCCTCCTATTGCTGAGGAGAACCTAAGCTGCATGGCTGGTGGAAAACACATCCTGCTCACAGCTTGAAAGGAGTCAGGCTTCTTGAAGAGGTGGGAATTTCAGTCAGAAGCAGAAGTAAGGCTTACTCTCCTTCTCCGAGGAAACCTAAGCCCTGTCTCAGCGTCTGTCCTGTGTTTATCTACTAGCACCAGCTGCTGGACACTGGAGGAAAGAGAAAAACCAGCAGAAATCCGAGTGCCTGCCTGAAAAAGCGACTGGAAACAAAGTGAGGGAGGCACTGCCCTGGCCCAGCTCCAGAACCTGGGCACCTTGGTCCCAGGGCTGCTGAATCCCCAAATGTTCAGGCTGTGTCAGGACCACTTTGGCAAACTGCCTGTGGCAGAATGCCGAGAGCTTGGGCTGGGATAACCAGAACACCCCAGCCAGTGCCAGATGCACCTCTCCCCTTCCCCCAGCCAGGCAGGTGTAGCAGGGCTTGGACTAGAGATGCCCATGTGTGCATTGCTCAGGGACATGGCTGCACCACCAATCTCTCTTTTGGATGGGCAGTTTGGGAGCCTTCCCCTTCCCCCACCCCGTGGCAGTTGGCAGCCACCCTCACTGCACGCTGCTGGTGCTGGCAGCAGGATGCTGCTGGCCCTGCAAATGCCATCTGTAGCCACTCTGCACATTTGGCTGCCTGAGAAACTTCCTCTGCCCTGCTTACAGCAGGAAGGCTTTGCCTGGAGCCAGCCCTGCAGTCCTGGGATGTGCTGCCCATGGCATCCTACCTAAGCCTCGCCCCTTGAACCATGGAGCATGTGAAAGGTACATGAAGGTTGCATGAAAATGTCACGGGTTGAGGCTGGGATGGCCACTAAACAGTGAGAGAAGCTCTCTATTGCTTCCTCTCCCTCCCCAGAAGGTAAATGGAAAAGGAAGAAGGAGAGAGACTTGATGGGTGGGGACAAAAGCCCCAGAAAATGTGCCCGCAGCAGTGACTGCCTTCAGCCCAGCTGCTGCACTGAGCTGTTTGCTGCTGCCACCCAGGATGAGCAGAGCCTCCCCTGCCAAAGCCATGCTGTTGTCTCTGCACCCTGGCTGGGGAATGGGGGTTCTCTGGGGCATGGCTCTGTGTGCCTGGCTCTGGATGGATCTCCACAGCAAGGAGCATCCTTGCAGGAGAGCTCCCTCCCTCCCAGCCTCTCTGCAGCTTCCCTCAGCGCTGGTCCTACCAGCTCCACCAGCCCTGCCCCAGCTCCCTGCTGAGCACTGAAGCCTCAGCAGCAGCCTTTGGGCTCTAGCAAAGTGTCAGTGCCACCATCCCCAGACCTTCCTGCCCCAGGCACAATGCATGCCACCAGGGCAAAGGCAGCACTGGCCACAGCAATAGGGCTGCCAAGTGCCCACCACGGCTCCTTCCCAGCCCCTTGCCCTGGCTCCTTTTATAGGGCTGAAGCTGGAGTCCCATGAGCAACCAGCTGGCAGCCGCAGGTGGCTGGCTGGGTAGCCTAATGGCAGGGTGCCTGGGCCAGGCCAGGCCAGGTGAGGTGAGGAGGTCTGCATGACCTAGGCAGTGCTGGAGGAACACAGCTGAACGTAGCTGATCAGAGAGGCAGGGACATAGTGTTTTTGGAGGTCCTTCTAGCAGACTGGAAAGCATCAACCTCCTTCCTCGGGTTACAGGCTGGAAATGATGACCTGTTTAATCCTTTAACCCTGGCAGCCTGCTTTGCTGGTGCCAGTGCCTGGCCAGCGTGTCAATCTGTGGTACCTGGGTGTTCCTGGCAAGGGCAAGCTGCAGCCCTGTATGGGAGAGAAGCCTCATCCTGCCCTCTGCTTGACCAGCAGAAGCATTTCCCCAGCACCTTCATCTTGTGAGTAACAGCTGCTACTTCTGCTGCTTTGGCTTTTGCAGGGTTGGAGGAAGGAGTAATGGCAGAGGGGCACTGGGGTACAAGCCGCTGTGCTTGCTAAAGACCCCCAGCACTCTATCTGGCCTTGTGTTTGTACCTCTGCCATTCATCTGCTGCTCTTAGGCGCTGTGGATGAACAAAACACAGTGCTCACCGTCCCTGTGCCCCTGAGCTGCTTCCCTGCTCCCTGCAGTGTCTGCAGCAGGTGTGGGGCTCTGGGCCACTGAAAATGGGGGTGGGTTTCTGCTTCACAAACATGTGCTGTTTACTGGATGTGCCCTGTCTGGGGCACTGGATGGCAGCAGGGCTGCACTGCACATACTTGGGGGTACAGTAGTCCCACCCTGGGGTGGTACCACCTGCTGCTCACCACAAGACCTGGCACAACACAGGACCTTGCTGCCTCTGCTGTTGTTGCTCAGTGCCTCTCCATCTGGTGTGGGTGGTGTCAAAGGCTGTGGCACGTGGAAACCGTCCCTCCTCATTGCCTTGAACAGTTCCAGAGTCGTGGGTTTATCCTGGAAGCCTGAGATTTTCCCCTCTGGGGATCTCTGGATCTTGCCGCAGACGGCACACTCCATCTCTTCAGCCTGACACCAGCCCCTGTCTCTCTGCTCTGTTTGGCAGGGACAGGTTGCCCTGTGTGAGGTGCCAAGGCAGTGGCAGCCACCTTCCACGCCACAGCCACAAGCACCTACCTAATTGAGGCTGTGCCAGGCTTGACAGACTGTAGAGCTGGTGTGCTTGGGGCTGGGCTCTCTCTGTAATTCTTCTGCAAGAGGCTTCATCTTCACCCATGAACAGATCAGCTTTGCACCACAAGTGCTGGACTAAGCCTGGCAGGTGTCCATAGAGGCAGACAGAACATCACTGCTGACATGCAGTGACAGAGAAGGGCTTAGTTACTGATTGTAACACAGGGATGGGATGGGATGGGATGGGATGGGATGGGATGGGATGGGATGGGATGGGATGGGATGGGATGGGATGGGATGGGGACTTCGAGTGTACACATTTTACTTTGTGTTCTCTGCAGAGTGAAGAAAACACTTTACTGATATCTCGTATCTACCGACACATGGTCACCCAGTCCTCCAGAGCATGGATCCCAGGGCTGGGAAAGCCTCTGTTGGACCTGGGTATGAAGGCACTGCGGGGAAGGCAGCTAGACTGGGGATTCCGTTGCCACCTGCCGGCAGGTCAGGGTATGCTGGCACAGGGTGGAAATTCCCGTTCGAATGAGATGGGAAATGACCTCAGAGAGCAGGACTGGGGGAAGCAGACCGGGATCCAGATGTTCCTGGGGAAGGGCACTGGGGAAGCTTCATCTCTGCAGCGGTATCCGTGCGGAGAAAAGCTGCTTCAGAGGGGGAGTGAGGGTGGTTTTTAAAAAAAGACAGCCAGAGCTGGTATGACTTTTACATTTTATTTCTCATAGGACAAGCTGGTTTTACTTGCCTTGAGGAGCCTGGGCTGCAGCCAGAGCAGACTGTCAAGGGGCAGGTGAAGACTCATTGTCACATGATGGGGATAAGCTGAGCAGGATCTTTTCTTTTGGGATGCGTTTGCGTGTGAAGATGTTTCTGCCCACCCTGTGAGAAGGAAAGAGTTCCTGTGGGGTGACTCACAGACACCATCCATTGAGGGCTGCCAGTTCCAGCAGGCAGCAGCGGTGCCATTAGATGACCCCCTCTTGCCAAGATGCAGCAGCTGCCACGTGCCTCACGCCAGGGCAAGCCCTGTGCCAGGAGGCACCTGAATTCCTTCTGCAACACCACATTGGGGGATTGCCAGGGTCTCTGTGGTCTCAGGTAAATGATGGTTCTTGAGGGTCCTGGGAGGACCTCTCTTTGGGGCTGAGGTCCCCACATCCCCCACTACCTTGTGGCTTTCCAGTCCTCCTCGAGGGATCCGACAGCTTCACGCAACAGCCACGTGGCGGTCAGTGTCTCCTTTCCACCTGCGTCCACGAAGCACTGCCCCACGAAGGCGGTAGTGGCATCTGGGGGAAGCACTTGGTGGGGGCTTGTTGGAGACGGCACCCACGCTTGCTGGCCATTTCCCCTACCCTGGCGTCCTCCCAGCCACAGCCGCGTTGTTGCTTCAATGGCCATATGCCCACCCAATCTGCGCCGAAAGGACCTGCCCGTCCCCAGCATCTCCCTCGGGCCAGGCAGGACCTATGGCATTGCATTCCCCCAAGCACTGACACGGCTCCAAACCCGCCATGGTTGCCTCAGACCGTCCCTCAGGGGTGGGTGCAAAGACACTGGGTGAGGAGGAACTGCTACCTGCCAGCCTAGCATTTCTCGACAGCCCAGCGCTGGGCATGCCCCACAGCCTCCCTCCGATTCACTGCTGCAAAGCATCACCCAGCAGACATTGAGGCAGAGGAAAAATCCCGCTGGACACCTGTGTGGCTCTAAGTGTCCCCGTGGGGCCATGCCCATGTGTCCACACACTTACTGGAGAACTTGTCCCAGTGTACGGTGAAGGTGAAGGTGGGCCATTCCCCCTCGCCGGGCTGCTGCTGGGTACCCTTCAGAGGGGAGAGGCGGGCGCAGCCACCACCGAGCGTGACCCTTGTGAGGTATTTCCCCTGGAATTCCCCGTTGCTCCTCACAGCCGAAATCTCCATCAGCGAGTCCTGCTCGTTCCTCCACAGACCGCTGAGATGGCACTGAAGGGACATGGCCACGGGCCCTCTAGCCCTCTGCAGAGCACGGAGGGGACCACACCCCCACCACCGGAGCTGCAAGCCCTGCTGAAAATGCGACTGAAGGACGCAGCTCTCCCTTTCCCCACATCGGGGAAACGCTCCTCCAAGGTGCTCCTGGCTGCTGAGGAGATGGTGCAGCAAACCCTGCATGTGGCAGCCTGCAGGCAGGCATGGTGGACCCAAATGCAGACCCCACGGGAGGGAGCGCGGCATGCACTGGGCCAACAGGCACAGACCCCATGGGGAGGAATGCCCCAACCATGGTGGCGCTGTAGGAGTAAAGTTTTGCTGAGAGGAGACCAGGTGGCCAGGGGTGACCCAGGGACAAGCTGCCCGTTGCTTGGGGCGGGCTCCTGCAAGTTTCTGCTTGTCCCAGCCTAAATAACGTTGACAAGAGAACCCCTGGCTGCTCAGATTGTGCCCCGGTGCCACGTGTGCACACCCCCATCACCCCCTGTCCTCATACCTTGCTCTCCGCAGGGGTGACACATGCCACCAGGGCCAGGGCAAGGAGCAGGGCAAAGGCACCGCTCCCCATGTCCATGGGACTGTGAAGCACCCAGCACGGCTGCCTCCCAGCCCCACATCCCAGCTCCCTTTATAGAGGGCTGTAACTGGAGACCCACGTGCGCTGGGCTGGCAACTGTGGAGCAGCTGGCAGGGTGCCCAGGTCAGGAGAGGCACAGAGGTCTGCATGACCTGGGCTGCACCAAAGAAATGTGGGGATGAGCACGGATCTGCAAGGAGGTAGGGGCATGGGGATGGTTTGTGCATCCCCTATCCAGGAGGTTCTGCCAACCCATGCCTTGCTCTGTGCAGCTGGAAGACATTCAAGTGCGCTTGTCCCTATGGGTTGCCCTCCCCGTGCATGGTGGTCCAGGCACTAAGCCCGTGACAGGCTGGATCTGCCTGGACAAGAGCCAGAGGCAGGGGACCGGGAGGTGCCACCAGACATGCAGATCTGGTGTGGGCATGAGGGAGTGCTGGGATACAACAGGAGGGCAGAGAACCAGACAGGGAGTCCCTGAGTGACCTGGGAACTCCTCAGCTCCGTCTCCTTAGGTGGGACAGCAGATGGACTGAGACAGACGTTGGGCACTGAGGTGTTCAGTATTGAGACCTTTCAAACAGTCCCTGTAGAAACAGTTGTGTAGGACAAACTTCTGCACGTGCTTAAGAGCAGGCAAGCACTGGAGGACCCCTGCAACACAGACACCTTCTCCATTCGGACAGCGACCCATTGTTCTGGGGATTTGATCCCCTGCAAGAACATTGCCCCATCCCCATAAATCTGTTCCTTTTTGAACCAAAGCACAGTGTGAGCACCTGGGCAGCACAGACATGGCAGCACTGTGCCTGCAAGAAGCCTCCTGCCCCTGCCAGCTCCCCAGGCCCCTGGAGGTGTTCAAGGAATGACTACGACTGAGGCTTGCCATGCAGCACGAATGGGTGGTTTTCCCTCTCGAGGGAGGTCTGCAGTGAGGCTGAAGGAGATCTCACCGTGGTTGTGCTGATGGGTCTGAGCTGGAAGGAAGCAAACAGCACTGGGTTTGTGGCTCAGAGAGGCAGGGCACATGTGAGCAGCGGGCAGAGTGCTGCGAGCAGGTCTTGCAGCTGGGTAAATCCCAGCGCTGATGAAGGCCCGGTGCTCATTGGGAAGCATCCTCTGCCGCAGCTCCCTGCAGGCACCCTGAGTCATCATGTCCTGTCACCTGCCACCCCAACACCAGCAAACTTGCTGCCCCACAGCCTTGCTGGCTGCCCCACAGCCTTGCTGGCCACCCCACAGCCTTGCTGGCCACCCTCCTCTAGGGAGAGGACTCACAAACCACTCTGCCAACCTGTGCCTGCCACACTGGTCATGGGCACCGTGGCTGCCTGCAGGCTTTACAGACTGCTCAGGCCCTGGTTAGCACCAATGCTGTGCTGGAGCACCCAGAGCTGCTGCACAGCCTTGGGGAGCCCTTCCCCAGGGAAGTGTTGGCAGGAAGGCAGTGATGCTGCAGGCTTAACAGGATGCCCCAGTGCTGAGCTGGCCACGCTTCCGGATCCAAACCGTGTCCTCTGGTCCCTCTGCCACCCTCTTTCTTAATTGTTAGGTTCCTCCACATCAGGCAAGGGCCTGTGCAGATCCTGTGGCAGGGGGCTGGCATGGAGGTTACTCAGGGAGGCTGTAAAGGAACAGAAAAAGACAGCGAGGAAACAGCACCATCGGTCCAAAAGTGGGAGGCAGACCCAAGGGAAAAGGTGTGAAAACCAAGCCACATGCAGGTCTGCAACAAGGTGGGCTAAGACACGGAGCAGGGGGAAAAGTCGCTGAAGCCACAGATGCTGTTAGCAAAGCTCTCCCACAGCATTCTTGGCAGGAATCCCAGGAGAGCAGTGGGAGGTGGCAGCCTCGCCAGCCCCCTGCTGCCTTTAGGCTGCTCAAATCCTGGGCAGGGTGCCAGTAAGGGGCATGCATCACCGTCCCAGGTTATTCTGGGACTGGACCACTCCAGGTTTGGATTCAGACCCAGAGATGAATTTCCTGGAAATCATTCATTCTGGCCGGGAGGGGTGACTCAGGCAGCACTGGCCTTGCCCAGTGCCATAAGCCACAAGGTCCGGCAGGCAGGGCTTTGGGGCTGTGTTTGCTGGGTGTGTGCTTTAGGGGAAATCCCTCATCTGGGAGCTGGGTGTGCTGCAGCTACCAGCGCTGTGCTGCCGGTACAGAGCAGCCTGTGCCGCTTGCCCAGACCGTGGACACAGCCAACACTCTGCACATGCCTGCCCAAGGGCTGCCTCAGAGCTCAGGGGGGAGCTCCCAGACAGCAGTTTGAGATGCAGAAGGGCCCCCCAGCTTACCCTCCCACGATGCTCACCCCACACCGAGCAGGGAAGAGCCAGTGCTGGCCTGTGCTTGGCTCCAGAGGGTCCCTCTGGGGAGGCACCAAGCAGCTTGTGTGGAAAAGGAGCTTTGCCAGGGATGGTCTCTTCCCAGAGCAACCGGGGGAGAGCTTCGTCCTGCACCCCACCCACCACAGCGCTTGAGTGCAGCACCCCCAGCACATCTCCCCAGACTGCACATAGTTACTTCTACAGGGGGAAAAAAATTATTTGGGTTTTGGGGACTTCATTTGTGACTGAAGACGAGGAAAAGGCTGAGGTCCTGAACCTCCTGAATTGAGGTGTTGCCTCAATTTTTAACAGCAAGGCAGGAGTTCAGGATGAGTGGCCTCCTGAGCTGGGCAATGGGGTCGGGGAGCAGTGTAGTGCCCCAGTAATCCATGAGGAATTAGTTTGGGACCTGCTGAGCCACTTGGACACTCACAAGTCCATGGGACCGGATGGGATCCATCCTAGGGTGCTGAGAGAGCTGGCAGATGAGCTGGCCAAGCTGCTCTCCATCATTTTCCTCCAGTCCTGGCTCACCGGTGAGGTCCCAGATGACTGGAAACTGGCCAATGTGGTCCCCATCCACAAGAAGGGTCGGATGGAGGAACCTGGAAACTCCAGGCCAGTCAGCTTGACCTCAGTGCCAGGGAAAGTGATGGAGCAGATTATCCTGGCGGCAATAACTGCCCACCTGAAGGATGGCCAAGGGCTCAGGTCCTGCCAACATGGATTTAGGAAGGGCAGGTCCTGCCTGACCAACCTGATCTCCTTCTATGATCAGGTGACCCGTCTGGTAGACGTGGGGAGGCCTGTGGATGTGGTCTGCCTGGACCTCAGCAAGGCCTTTGACACCGTCCCCACAGCAAACTGCTGACTAAGTTGTCAGCTCGTGCCTTGGACCGCAACACTCTGTGCTGGGTTAGGAACTGGCTGGAGGGCCGGGCCCAGAGAGTGGTGGTGAACGGTGCCACCTCCAGCTGGTGGCCAGTCACCAGTGGCATCCCCCAGGGATCAGTGCTGGGCCCTGTCCTCTTTAACATCTTCATTGATGATCTGGATGAGGGGATTGAGTCAGTCATCACCAAGTTTGCAGATGACACCAAGTTGGGAGGAGATGTTGGTCAGTTAGAGGGTGGAAGGGCTCTGCAGAGGGACCTTGACAGACTGGACAGATGGGTGGAGTCCAACGGGATGGCATTCAACAAGTCCAAGTGCCGAGTGCTGCACTTTGGCCACGGCAACCCCATGCAGAGCTACAGGCTGGGGTCGGAGTGGCTGGAGAGCTGCCAAACAGAGAGGGACCTGGGGGTGCTGATCGACAGCCGCCTAAACATGAGCCAGCAGTGTGCCCAGGTGGCCAAGAGGGCCAATGGCATCCTGGCCTGCATTAGGAATAGTGTGGCCAGCAGGAGCAGGGAAGTCATTGTGCCCCTGGACTCTGCATTGGTTAGGCCACACCTTGAGTCCTGTGTCCAGTTCTGGGCCCCTCAGTTTAAGAAGGACATCGAAACACTTGAACATGTCCAGAGAAGGGCAACAAGGCTGGTGAGAGGCCTTGAGCACAAGCCCTATGAGGAGAGGCTGAGGGAGCTGGGATTGTTTAGCCTGGAGAAGAGGAGGCTCAGGGGTGACCTCATTGCTCTCTACAACTACCTGAAGGGTGGTTGTAGCCAGGAAGGGGTTGTTCTCTTCTCCCAGGCAACCAGCACCAGAACAAGGGGACACAGTCTCAAGCTGCGCCAAGGGAGATTTAGGTCGAGGTGAGGAGGAAGTTCTTCCCCGTGAGAGTCATTCATCATTGGAATGGGCTGCCCGGGGAGGTGGTTGAGTCACCATCCCTGGAGGTGTTCAAGAGGAGATTGGACGTGGCACTTGATGCCATGGTCTAGTCATGAGGTCTAGTCATGATGCCATGGTCTAGTCATGGTGACAGGTTGGACTCGATGATCCTGGAGGTCTCTTCCAACCTTAGTGATACTGTGATACTGTGATTTCCTAGAGCTGATTCTCCCAAGTCCGGCTGAAGCAAAAGGCATTGGCAGGGGAATGGGAACAGGGATGGGGTGGAGATGTCATGAGGGGTTACCTGGGGCTATTCTCTGACGCAGCCCTACCTTCCTGTCTCTGGCCCAGTGTCTCCTGGCTGAGGCCTGTGCCTGGGCTTCACCCCTCACTTGTGAGGCCCCCCAGCCCCAAACTTCCCCCGTGGTCACTGCAGGGTACGGACAGAAGGAAAAGGAGTCATCAGGCCATGGCAAGGGTCTGTGTGCAGGGGCGGCTGGTGATGTGCTGCAGCTGCAGAGATTTGGCAGGCAAAGGAAGCAGACCTGCCCCAACAACAAATGAAAAAGCCCAGGGCATTGCGGGCCAGAGATGGGCAGTGCTGGTCACCCAAACAGGGAGAGAGCCAAACGCCAGGAAACGGCAAGGCAGGTCAGGTGCTGAAGCCTTGGCAACGAGGCTTAGGGGAAGTGGGGCCAGCATGGGGGATGGTTGAGGCAGCTAAAGCGCTGCTTTGGGGTGGGGAGAGTGTCAATAAGACTGTCAGTCATGGCTTCCTGTAAGCCTTAGGGGTTTGCTTTCTGTTTCTGCTCCCCTGCTGAGCAAGCACCAGTTTACATCATCTCCTGTGCCATGAAATGCAGTAGCTGGCCTTAGCCAATCAGCTGCCCACTAGACTTGTTAAATGCCATCCTGCTGGACTCTTCCCTTCTGTCCAGCCTGTCAAGGTCCCTCTGCAGAACCGTCCTACCCTCTAACAGATCAACACCTGCCCCCAGCTTACTAATGGTGGACCCTATCTCTTCATAGAGATCATCAATAACGATATTGAACAGGATGGGGCCCAGCACTGATCCCTGGGGACACCACTAGTGACTGGCTGCCAGCTGGAGGTGGCACCATTCACCACCACTCTCTGGGCTCGGCCCTCCAGCCAGTTCTAACGCAGCGCAGAGTGCTGCTGTCCAAGCCACGGGCTGACAGCTTGGCCAGGAGTTTGCTGTGGGGGCGGTGTCAAAGGCCTTGCTGAAGTCCAGGCAGACTACATCCGCAGCCTTCCCCACATCCACCAGGCGGTTAGCTGGTCAGAGAAGGAGATCAGACCTGCCCCTCCTAAACGCACAGCATGGCACGGAACAGAGTGGCACAGCCAGAGTGTGCAGACCCTCATGAGATTATCCTGGACCCCACAGCAGTACAGCATGGCACAGCAGCAGGGGGCAGCCACTTGGCCAGGTGCTGTGCCCAGACTGTGTCCTTACCTTCCAGGCCAGTGGTAGCATGGGCGTCAAGCAGGGAGAGAGAGAGTAGGAAGCAGCGGCTGAAGCTCACCATGGCAGCAGTGGTGGGAAGAGCAGTCCTGCTCCTGCTTGACCACTTCTAGAGCTGAGCAACAGCTGCCTATGATGGGCATCCTGCCAGGGACCACCCTGCTAGGAGATGACACAGGCCACTCTCCACTGTGCCACAGGGCATCCCCAGGCAAGGCAGGGGCACAAGGCAGCACAAGAGAGCAGTGGAGGCATTTCTGGAAGATGCTGGTCCATGGAGAAGGATCACAACAGGGGACACACACTGAGCCTCAAGAGGCCATGGGATGCAGTGGCAGGGATGGGGGAACATGTGCAAGGTGCCATGACAGAACAGGAGCCAGATGGGTGATTTCAGCAAAGCTTTATTGGGTGGAGCAGGTGGTGGAGCAGGAGGTGGGGGCAGCATCCCTGGCTCTACTTCAGCTCAGCACAGCCACCCTCACTCCTTCTGAGAGGGCAGTCGAGTGAAGATGTTGATGCCAACCCTGCAGGGACACAGAGGGAGCTCACATAAGTGTAGGAACTGCAGCCTTGGCCAGGGCAAACACCCTCCTGGGACACAGCCTTGTCTCCCATGGACAGCTCTGGCACCATGCTGGCACCCCCAGGAAGGCCATGTGTGAGTGCCCCATCCTCAGCCATCCTCAGCCTGGCAGCAGCTCTGCCTCTGTGGTGGGAACCCTCCACCCTCTGGGGATGCACAGGAGACTTGTGCATGGCAGGGACAGGGAGGGGGCTCACCTAGTGGCTTTCCAGTCATCTGTGCTGTT
Organism: Melanerpes aurifrons; assembly: GCA_011125475.1. Lineage (NCBI taxonomy): Eukaryota > Metazoa > Chordata > Aves > Piciformes > Picidae > Melanerpes > Melanerpes aurifrons. The sequence continues at coordinate 25,606,332 of WWNC01000003.1, forward strand.
GTCCACATGTGACCTCAGGAGCCACATGGTTTTCAGAATCTCCTTTCCCTTCTCATCCACAAAGCACTGGCCAGTGAAGACAGTGACAGCATCTGCAAGGACAGGGCAGGAGGTGGAGGGAAGCACATGCGGGGAAGCAGGTCAGTGCCAAGCTGTGTCCCTACAGCCTGTCCCAGCACAGGGGACAGTACGCCCTTGCCCTCTGGGGACAGCAGGCGGGAAGGGTCAGAGGGCTTGGGCTCTTGAGTGCAGATGGGCAGGCAGCAGCCGCAGTGGGCTTCGGCCCCCAGCATGTCTTCTGTGCCCTGACACCAATGAAAGGAGCTCCAAGGTGAAGGCTGGGAGAGCACTGGGGACATCACGGGCAAAAGCAGGGGATGATCACAGGCAATGCAGGGAAGGGAAGAAGAAAGTCATGGACATCATAGGAAGCACAAGGGGACAGTGCAGAGAGAAGCACCTGAAAAGGTCCAGTTGACAGTGAAGCCAAAGGTGGGCTGATTCTTCTGGTTGATGTGGTGCTGGGACCCCTGCAGTGGTGACACCTTGATCTTGTTGGAAGTGGCTGTCACAGCTGTGTGGTAGAAGCCGTTGAAGTTGCCTTCTCCGTTCACAGCCCCGATGGTCATGGTGGAGCCCAGGTCGTTGATCCATTTGCCAGTCAGCACACACTGGAGTGGAAAGGACTCAGGGTTGATGCCACAGCACAGCCTGGCTGCGGGCAGGGCGGCAGGAGCGGGCACCCCAGGGACCCATGGTTCCCCTGGTCCCCCTGCCCCATGCATCCCAGCCCGGCCATTACCTTTCTGGCAGCCTGGCCAGGAGCCACCAGGGCCAGGCTGAGCACCAGGAGGAAAGGAGTCACTTGCACCATCTCTGCAGAGGGCAGACAGCCGCTGTAGCCAGGAGGTGCTCTTCACAGAGCTCTGTGGAGGTGCCTGCTCCCTTGCCCTTTTATTGCTGCTGGGGCTGCAGGTGGCAGCTCTGGCCAGGGCATTGTGCAATCCGGGTGTTCCCAACTTTGCACTTCCCAGAACACAAGTCTGGGGAAGGCTCTGTCTCCTGCAGGCTGGTGACCACCACGACAGATGCTCAGCAAGGGAAAACCCCTCTCGAGTCTGTTCTTTTCAGCACTCCATTGCTATGCCCAGGGTGCAGAGGAGTGCCAGGAGCCTTAATGCCGATACACCCCAGGACTGACTGCAGCTCACAACCTCTCTCTGTTCCTCCTCCTCCAGCATTCTTGTGCAAAGCCACCCAGCACTGAGCTCTTTTTGGGGCTTTGCTTTATCCCTGCCAGCGTCAAAGCAGCTGCAGATCAGGCAAGAAAGTGCTCTTTAAGGAAATAAACCACAGAGTTGAGTCTTCCAGGAGGACCAGAAGGGTCCAGGGATGGGCCAGAAAATTGTCATTTTGCCATTCAATCGCCAGATTCTGCTATCTCTTTATAAGTTGGCAGCAAGGCCAACTCCGCTTTTTTGCACCTGCTGCAAGGTGTCCAGAGAAGGGCCACGAGGATGAGCAGAGGGCTGGAGCTGCTCTGCTATGAGGACAGACTGAGAGAGTTGGGGTTGTTCAGTCTGGAGAGGAGAAGGCTCTGAGGAGACCTAATTGTGGCTTTCCTTGTGGCTGCCTTGAGAGCAGCCCTAAAAAAAAAGGCCTTGGGGGCTCAATCTGCTCTTGCCAGGGCAGGCATGAAGGTTTCCTGGTGTTTCCACAAACAGGCTTATGTTAGAAGGAAATGATTTGTTTCCTTTATCGTATTCATGGAACACAAACATCCCCCAAATCTCTTGGACATCACATTCTAACCTTGACAGAAGTTGTCTTTTGCAGGGATCCTTCCCCAAAGTTAAGTGCCTGTGTATCTGTGCATTTAGAGCATTCCCCCTATACTGCAGCCATTGCTGGCCCAGAGAGGATGAAGCCACTTGGTTCACAGCAGATTTTCTCACCCATTCCTCAGCGATTTTCAAAGCAGCCTCCTAAAAGGTGTGTGTTTTAATCAGCCCAGCCACCCCAGCAAGAGCCGAGGAGGCCCTCATCACCCCACAACGTTCCTTTCCTAATATGGGCACAAGGCAGCCCTTTGCAATGGTCTCACGGATACTTCCCAAGGTCTGCACTGCCTTTAGTCCCACGTTTGAGACCCGGTTTCTCCCCCACGCTGAAATTCATCACTACCCAGGCTGGCAGCTTGGCAGTTTCTGTTGTTGGTAGCTCAGCGACCCCTCCCCGGTACGCCGGAGCCCACAGCCCTTTCACCCCCTGTCCGCGGGAGCTCCCTGCCCAGAGAGCCAGCTGCCTGCAGCACATTTCTGCCCAGTGTTTGCTTGCCTCTGTCCTGGAAATTCGCTGCACCACGAGGGAAGCTTTCAGACACAGCCTCAGTTTGCTTGGGCTGTATTTTGGGCAGGCAGCTGTTGTCTGCAGCATGGATTTAGGAAGGGCAGGTCCTGCCTGACCAGCCTGATCTCCTTCTATGACCTGCCTGGTGGATGTGGGGAAGCCTGTGGATGTAGTCTACCTGGACTTCAGCAAAGCCTTTGACACTGTCCCCCACAGCAAACTGCTGGCCAGGCTGTCAGCACATGGCTTGGATGGGATCACACTGCGATGGGTTAGGAACTGGCTGGAGGGCCGAGCCCAGAGAGTGGTGGTGAATGATGCCATATCCAGATGGCGGCCAGTCACTAGTGGTGTGCCCCAAGGATCACTGCTGGGCCCTGTGCTCTTTAACATCTTTATTGATGATCTGGATGAGGGCATTGAGTCCATCATCAGTAAATTTGCGGACGACCCCAAGCTGGGGGCAAGAGTTGATCTGCTGGAGGATAGAGAGGCTCTGCAGAGAGACCTCAACAGGCTGGACAGATGGGCAGAGTCCAACAGCATGATATTGAACACATCCAAGTACCGGGTTCTGCACACTGGCCACAACAACCCCATGCAGTGCTACAGGCTGGGGTCAGAGTGGCTGGAGAGCAGCCAGGTAGAGAGGGACCTGGGGGTACTGGTCGATGGTAGGCTGAACATGAGCCTGCAGTGTGCCCAGGCAGCCAAGAGGGCCAATGGCATCCTGCCCTGCATCAGGAACAGTGTGGCCAGCAGGAGCAGGGAGGTCATTCTGTCCCTGTACGCTGCACTGGTTAGGCCACACCTTGATTACTGTGTCCACTTCTGGGCCCCTCAGTTTAGGAAGGATGTTGACTTGCTGGAACGAGTCCAGAGAAGAGCAACAAAGTTGGTGAGGGGTTTGGAACACAAGCCCTATGAGGAGAGACTGAGGGAGCTGGGGTTGCTCAGCCTGGAGAAGAGGAGATTCAGGGGTGACCTTGCTGCTCTCTACAACTACCTGAAGGGAGGTTGTAGACAGGCGGATGATGGTCTCTTCTCCCAGGCACCCAGTTCCAGAACAAGAGGACACAGTCTCAGGCTGCACCAGGGGAGGTTCAGGTTGGATATTAGGAAGAAGTTCTATACAGAAAGAGGGATTGCGCTATGGAATGGGCTGCCCAAGGAGGTGGTGGAGTCGCCGTCATTGGAGGTGTTCAGGAGGAGACTTGATGGGGTGCTTGGTGTCATGGGTTAGCTGTTCAGGTGGGTTGGATTGGTTGATGGGTTGGACGTGATGATCTTGAAGGTCTCTTCCAACCTGGTTTGGTTTATTCTATTGTTTATTTTCCAGAGCCCCAGTGGCTCCCTTAATTTATTTTCTTTAATATTTGTAGAGCCAAAGCCTTTGGCATACTTTGTTTACCAAATACCCCTTCTTTCTTTCACACATTGTTTACCAATTACCCCCCCTTTTTCTGCCCCACTACCTTTAATTATCTCCAACTCCTCCTCCGGCAGAAAAGACACCTCCTTCAGTGGCTGAACCACTGGGGGCAAAGGGAAGGTCTTAGAAGAAGTGCTGCTTTCCAAGCTTCTTCAGCTGCTAATTGATTCCCCGTTGTCCCCACAGTGTCCTGTCTGATGTCCCTTGACATGTCTTGTTGCCACTGCCTCTGGCAAATTCACCACCTCCAACAGGTGAATAATTAAATCCTCATGAGGTAATGTTTTTCCTCTTTCCTCCCACAGTTTCCCAAATACATGAGCCACCCCATATGCATATTTTGAACCTGTAAATATGTTTACTATTTTTTCTTGATGCAATTCAGGGACTCTAATTAATGTATACAATTCTGAAGTCTGTGCTGATCATGTGGAGGGTAGAAACATAGAATTGTTAGGGTTGGAAGGGATCTCAAGGATCATCTAGTTCCAACACCCCTGCCATGGGCAGGGACACCTCACACTAGATCAGGTTGCTTAGAGCCACATCCAGTCTGGCCTTAAAAACTTCCAGGGATAGGGCTTCCAGTGTCTCACCACCCTCATGGTGAAGAACTTCTTCCTAACATCCAATCTGAATCTACCCATTTCCAGTTTTGCTCCATCCCCTCTAGTACTATCACTGCCTGACACCCTAAAAAGTCCTTCACCCACTTTCTTGTAGGCCCCCTTCAGATACTGCAAGGCCATAATTAGGTCTCCTTGGAGCTATCTCCTCTCCAGACTGAATAGTCCCATCTCCCTCAGTCTGTCCTCATAGGAGAGGTGCTCCAGCCCTCTGATCATCCTCATGGCCCTTCTCTGGACACACTCCAGCACATCCAGATCCCTCCTGTAATAGGGGCTCCAGAAATGGACATAGTACTCCAGGTGGGGTTTCACCAGAGTGGAGCAGAGGGGGAAAACCACCTCCCTTGACCTGCTGGCTATGATTCTCTTGATGCAGTCCAGGGTGTGATTGGCTTTCTGGGCTGCAAATGCACACTGATGGCTCATATTGAACTTCTCATCCACCAGCATCCCCAGGTCCTTTTCTTCAGGGCTGCTCTCAAGCCAGTTGCTGCCCAGCCTGTATTTGTACCTGGGGTTGCCCAAACTCAGCTGCAGGTCCTTGCACTTGGTCTTGTTGAACCTCATAAGGTTGGCTTTGGCCCACCTCACCAGCCTGTCAAGGTCCCTCTGCCAGAAAGCAGAAGCAGCAAGAATCAATATAGCTATGTTGACATTTCCATTTCTATGCAGTAATTCTCAAAATCCCCACAGAAAAGTTGACAGCAGGTGCAAGTTGTTTGCGATGACCACCAGCAGCCCACCTAGCCAGTTGATTGAGGCACAACCACAAACAACTCCAGAAAGGTCTTAATAACCTTTCCTAACTCAAGAGCTTCGTCTAACATAAGCCTACAGCAGGAAGCTCTTGCTCCTTGTCCATGAAACCTCAGCAAAGCCACCTAAGAAAGCTTTCTAGGCTGGAGCAGGCATTGTCTTGCACCATGTCTTACACCAGAGCTATTGCCAGGCTGGGGATGGCTGAGGATGGGGCACTCACACATGGCCTTCTTGGGGGTGCCACCATGGTGCCAGTGCTGTCCATGGGAGACAAGGCTGTGTCCCAGGAGGGTGTTTGCCCTGGCCAAGGCTGCAGTTCCTACACTTATGTGAGCTCCCTCTGCAAAAGACAACTTCTGTCAAGGTTAGAATGTGATGTCCAAGAGATTTGGGGGATGTTTGTGTTCCATGAATACGATAAAGGAAACAAATCATTTCCTTCTAACATAAGCCTGTTTGTGGAAACACCAGGAAACCTTCATGCCTGCCCTGGCAAGAGCAGATTGAGCCCCCAAGGCCTTTTTTTTTAGGGCTGCTCTCAAGGCAGCCACAAGGAAAGCCACAATTAGGTCTCCTCAGAGCCTTCTCCTCTCCAGACTGAACAACCCCAACTCTCTCAGTCTGTCCTCATAGCAGAGCAGCTCCAGCCCTCTGCTCATCCTCGTGGCCCTTCTCTGGACACCTTGCAGCAGGTGCAAAAAAGAAGCGGAGTTGGCCTTGCTGCCAACTTATAAAGAGATAGCAGAATCTGGCGATTGAATGGCAAAATGACAATTTTCTGGCCCATCCCTGGACCCTTCTGGTCCTCCTGGAAGACTCAACTCTGTGGTTTATTTCCTTAAAGAGCACTTTCTTGCCTGATCTGCAGCTGCTTTGACGCTGGCAGGGGATAAAGCAAAGCCCCAAAAAGAGCTCAGTGCTGGGTGGCTTTGCACAAGAATGCTGGAGGAGGAGGAACAGAGAGAGGTTGTGAGCTGCAGTCAGTCCTGGGGTGTATCGGCATTAAGGCTCCCTGGCACTCCTCTGCACCCTGGGCATAGCAATGGAGTGCTGAAAAGAACAGACTCGAGAGGGGTTTTCCCTTGCTGAGCATCTGTCGTGGTGGTCACCAGCCTGCAGGAGACAGAGCCTTCCCCAGACTTGTGTTCTGGGAAGTGCAAAGTTGGGAACACCCGGATTGCACAATGCCCTGGCCAGAGCTGCCACCTGCAGCCCCAGCAGCAATAAAAGGGCAAGGGAGCAGGCACCTCCACAGAGCTCTGTGAAGAGCACCTCCTGGCTACAGCGGCTGTCTGCCCTCTGCAGAGATGGTGCAAGTGACTCCTTTCCTCCTGGTGCTCAGCCTGGCCCTGGTGGCTCCTGGCCAGGCTGCCAGAAAGGTAATGGCCGGGCTGGGATGCATGGGGCAGGGGGACCAGGGGAACCATGGGTCCCTGGGGTGCCCGCTCCTGCCGCCCTGCCCGCAGCCAGGCTGTGCTGTGGCATCAACCCTGAGTCCTTTCCACTCCAGTGTGTGCTGACTGGCAAATGGATCAACGACCTGGGCTCCACCATGACCATCGGGGCTGTGAACGGAGAAGGCAACTTCAACGGCTTCTACCACACAGCTGTGACAGCCACTTCCAACAAGATCAAGGTGTCACCACTGCAGGGGTCCCAGCACCACATCAACCAGAAGAATCAGCCCACCTTTGGCTTCACTGTCAACTGGACCTTTTCAGGTGCTTCTCTCTGCACTGTCCCCTTGTGCTTCCTATGATGTCCATGACTTTCTTCTTCCCTTCCCTGCATTGCCTGTGATCATCCCCTGCTTTTGCCCGTGATGTCCCCAGTGCTCTCCCAGCCTTCACCTTGGAGCTCCTTTCATTGGTGTCAGGGCACAGAAGACATGCTGGGGGCCGAAGCCCACTGCGGCTGCTGCCTGCCCATCTGCACTCAAGAGCCCAAGCCCTCTGACCCTTCCCGCCTGCTGTCCCCAGAGGGCAAGGGCGTACTGTCCCCTGTGCTGGGACAGGCTGTAGGGACACAGCTTGGCACTGACCTGCTTCCCCGCATGTGCTTCCCTCCACCTCCTGCCCTGTCCTTGCAGATGCTGTCACTGTCTTCACTGGCCAGTGCTTTGTGGATGAGAAGGGAAAGGAGATTCTGAAAACCATGTGGCTCCTGAGGTCACATGTGGACAACAGCACAGATGACTGGAAAGCCACTAGGTGAGCCCCCTCCCTGTCCCTGCCATGCACAAGTCTCCTGTGCATCCCCAGAGGGGTGGAGGGTTCCCACCACAGAGGCAGAGCTGCTGCCAGGCTGAGGATGGCTGAGGATGGGGCACTCACACATGGCCTTCCTGGGGGTGCCAGCATGGTGCCAGAGCTGTCCATGGGAGACAAGGCTGTGTCCCAGGAGGGTGTTTGCCCTGGCCAAGGCTGCAGTTCCTACACTTATGTGAGCTCCCTCTGTGTCCCTGCAGGGTTGGCATCAACATCTTCACTCGACTGCCCTCTCAGAAGGAGTGAGGGTGGCTGTGCTGAGCTGAAGTAGAGCCAGGGATGCTGCCCCCACCTCCTGCTCCACCACCTGCTCCACCCAATAAAGCTTTGCTGAAATCACCCATCTGGCTCCTGTTCTGTCATGGCACCTTGCACATGTTCCCCCATCCCTGCCACTGCATCCCATGGCCTCTTGAGGCTCAGTGTGTGTCCCCTGTTGTGATCCTTCTCCATGGACCAGCATCTTCCAGAAATGCCTCCACTGCTCTCTTGTGCTGCCTTGTGCCCCTGCCTTGCCTGGGGATGCCCTGTGGCACAGTGGAGAGTGGCCTGTGTCATCTCCTAGCAGGGTGGTCCCTGGCAGGATGCCCATCATAGGCAGCTGTTGCTCAGCTCTAGAAGTGGTCAAGCAGGAGCAGGACTGCTCTTCCCACCACTGCTGCCATGGTGAGCTTCAGCCGCTGCTTCCTACTCTCTCTCTCCCTGCTTGACGCCCATGCTACCACTGGCCTGGAAGGTAAGGACACAGTCTAGGCACAGCACCTGGCCAAGTGGCTGCCCCCTGCTGCTGTGCCATGCTGTACTGCTGTGGGGTCCAGGATAATCTCATGAGGGTCTGCACACTCTGGCTGTGCCACTCTGTTCCGTGCCATGCTGTGCGTTTAGGAGGGGCAGGTCTGATCTCCTTCTCTGACCAGCTAACCGCCTGGTGGATGTGGGGAAGGCTGCGGATGTAGTCTGCCTGGACTTCAGCAAGGCCTTTGACACCGCCCCCACAGCAAACTCCTGGCCAAGCTGTCAGCCCGTGGCTTGGACAGCAGCACTCTGCGCTGCGTTAGGAACTGGCTGGAGGGCCGAGCCCAGAGAGTGGTGGTGAATGGTGCCACCTCCAGCTGGCAGCCAGTCACTAGTGGTGTCCCCCAGGGATCAGTGCTGGGCCCCATCCTGTTCAATATCGTTATTGATGATCTCTATGAAGAGATAGGGTCCACCATTAGTAAGCTGGGGGCAGGTGTTGATCTGTTAGAGGGTAGGACGGTTCTGCAGAGGGACCTTGACAGGCTGGACAGAAGGGAAGAGTCCAGCAGGATGGCATTTAACAAGTCTAGTGGGCAGCTGATTGGCTAAGGCCAGCTACTGCATTTCATGGCACAGGAGATGATGTAAACTGGTGCTTGCTCAGCAGGGGAGCAGAAACAGAAAGCAAACCCCTAAGGCTTACAGGAAGCCATGACTGACAGTCTTATTGACACTCTCCCCACCCCAAAGCAGCGCTTTAGCTGCCTCAACCATCCCCATGCTGGCCCCACTTCCCTAAGCCTCGTTGCCAAGGCTTCAGCACCTGACCTGCCTTGCCGTTTCCTGGCGTTTGGCTCTCTCCCTGTTTGGGTGACCAGCACTGCCCATCTCTGGCCCGCAATGCCCTGGGCTTTTTCATTTGTTGTTGGGGCAGGTCTGCTTCCTTTGCCTGCCAAATCTCTGCAGCTGCAGCACATCACCAGCCGCCCCTGCACACAGACCCTTGCCATGGCCTGATGACTCCTTTTCCTTCTGTCCGTACCCTGCAGTGACCACGGGGAAGTTTGGGGCTGGGGCCTCACAAGTGAGGGGTGAAGCCCAGGCACAGGCCTCAGCCAGGAGACACTGGGCCAGAGACAGGAAGGTAGGGCTGCGTCAGAGAATAGCCCCAGGTAACCCCTCATGACATCTCCACCCCATCCCTGTTCCCATTCCCCTGCCAATGCCTTTTGCTTCAGCCGGACTTGGGAGAATCAGCTCTAGGAAATCACAGTATCACAGTATCACTAAGGTTGGAAGAGACCTCCAGGATCATCGAGTCCAACCTGTCACCATGACTAGACCATGGCATCATGACTAGACCTCATGACTAGACCATGGCATCAAGTGCCACGTCCAATCTCCTCTTGAACACCTCCAGGGATGGTGACTCAACCACCTCCCCGGGCAGCCCATTCCAATGATGAATGACTCTCACGGGGAAGAACTTCCTCCTCACCTCGACCTAAATCTCCCTTGGCGCAGCTTGAGACTGTGTCCCCTTGTTCTGGTGCTGGTTGCCTGGGAGAAGAGAACAACCCCTTCCTGGCTACAACCACCCTTCAGGTAGTTGTAGAGAGCAATGAGGTCACCCCTGAGCCTCCTCTTCTCCAGGCTAAACAATCCCAGCTCCCTCAGCCTCTCCTCATAGGGCTTGTGCTCAAGGCCTCTCACCAGCCTTGTTGCCCTTCTCTGGACATGTTCAAGTGTTTCGATGTCCTTCTTAAACTGAGGGGCCCAGAACTGGACACAGGACTCAAGGTGTGGCCTAACCAATGCAGAGTCCAGGGGCACAATGACTTCCCTGCTCCTGCTGGCCACACTATTCCTAATGCAGGCCAGGATGCCATTGGCCCTCTTGGCCACCTGGGCACACTGCTGGCTCATGTTTAGGCGGCTGTCGATCAGCACCCCCAGGTCCCTCTCTGTTTGGCAGCTCTCCAGCCACTCCGACCCCAGCCTGTAGCTCTGCATGGGGTTGCCGTGGCCAAAGTGCAGCACTCGGCACTTGGACTTGTTGAATGCCATCCCGTTGGACTCCACCCATCTGTCCAGTCTGTCAAGGTCCCTCTGCAGAGCCCTTCCACCCTCTAACTGACCAACATCTCCTCCCAACTTGGTGTCATCTGCAAACTTGGTGATGACTGACTCAATCCCCTCATCCAGATCATCAATGAAGATGTTAAAGAGGACAGGGCCCAGCACTGATCCCTGGGGGATGCCACTGGTGACTGGCCACCAGCTGGAGGTGGCACCGTTCACCACCACTCTCTGGGCCCGGCCCTCCAGCCAGTTCCTAACCCAGCACAGAGTGTTGCGGTCCAAGGCACGAGCTGACAACTTAGTCAGCAGTTTGCTGTGGGGGACGGTGTCAAAGGCCTTGCTGAGGTCCAGGCAGACCACATCCACAGGCCTCCCCACGTCTACCAGACGGGTCACCTGATCATAGAAGGAGATCAGGTTGGTCAGGCAGGACCTGCCCTTCCTAAATCCATGTTGGCAGGACCTGAGCCCTTGGCCATCCTTCAGGTGGGCAGTTATTGCCGCCAGGATAATCTGCTCCATCACTTTCCCTGGCACTGAGGTCAAGCTGACTGGCCTGGAGTTTCCAGGTTCCTCCATCCGACCCTTCTTGTGGATGGGGACCACATTGGCCAGTTTCCAGTCATCTGGGACCTCACCGGTGAGCCAGGACTGGAGGAAAATGATGGAGAGCAGCTTGGCCAGCTCATCTGCCAGCTCTCTCAGCACCCTAGGATGGATCCCATCCGGTCCCATGGACTTGTGAGTGTCCAAGTGGCTCAGCAGGTCCCAAACTAATTCCTCATGGATTACTGGGGCACTACACTGCTCCCGACCCCATTGCCCAGCTCAGGAGGCCACTCATCCTGAACTCCTGCCTTGCTGTTAAAAATTGAGGCAACACCTCAATTCAGGAGGTTCAGGACCTCAGCCTTTTCCTCGTCTTCAGTCACAAATGAAGTCCCCAAAACCCAAATAATTTTTTTCCCCCTGTAGAAGTAACTATGTGCAGTCTGGGGAGATGTGCTGGGGGTGCTGCACTCAAGCGCTGTGGTGGGTGGGGTGCAGGACGAAGCTCTCCCCCGGTTGCTCTGGGAAGAGACCATCCCTGGCAAAGCTCCTTTTCCACACAAGCTGCTTGGTGCCTCCCCAGAGGGACCCTCTGGAGCCAAGCACAGGCCAGCACTGGCTCTTCCCTGCTCGGTGTGGGGTGAGCATCGTGGGAGGGTAAGCTGGGGGGCCCTTCTGCATCTCAAACTGCTGTCTGGGAGCTCCCCCTGAGCTCTGAGGCAGCCCTTGGGCAGGCATGTGCAGAGTGTTGGCTGTGTCCACGGTCTGGGCAAGCGGCACAGGCTGCTCTGTACCGGCAGCACAGCGCTGGTAGCTGCAGCACACCCAGCTCCCAGATGAGGGATTTCCCCTAAAGCACACACCCAGCAAACACAGCCCCAAAGCCCTGCCTGCCGGACCTTGTGGCTTATGGCACTGGGCAAGGCCAGTGCTGCCTGAGTCACCCCTCCCGGCCAGAATGAATGATTTCCAGGAAATTCATCTCTGGGTCTGAATCCAAACCTGGAGTGGTCCAGTCCCAGAATAACCTGGGACGGTGATGCATGCCCCTTACTGGCACCCTGCCCAGGATTTGAGCAGCCTAAAGGCAGCAGGGGGCTGGCGAGGCTGCCACCTCCCACTGCTCTCCTGGGATTCCTGCCAAGAATGCTGTGGGAGAGCTTTGCTAACAGCATCTGTGGCTTCAGCGACTTTTCCCCCTGCTCCGTGTCTTAGCCCACCTTGTTGCAGACCTGCATGTGGCTTGGTTTTCACACCTTTTCCCTTGGGTCTGCCTCCCACTTTTGGACCGATGGTGCTGTTTCCTCGCTGTCTTTTTCTGTTCCTTTACAGCCTCCCTGAGTAACCTCCATGCCAGCCCCCTGCCACAGGATCTGCACAGGCCCTTGCCTGATGTGGAGGAACCTAACAATTAAGAAAGAGGGTGGCAGAGGGACCAGAGGACACGGTTTGGATCCGGAAGCGTGGCCAGCTCAGCACTGGGGCATCCTGTTAAGCCTGCAGCATCACTGCCTTCCTGCCAACACTTCCCTGGGGAAGGGCTCCCCAAGGCTGTGCAGCAGCTCTGGGTGCTCCAGCACAGCATTGGTGCTAACCAGGGCCTGAGCAGTCTGTAAAGCCTGCAGGCAGCCACGGTGCCCATGACCAGTGTGGCAGGCACAGGTTGGCAGAGTGGTTTGTGAGTCCTCTCCCTAGAGGAGGGTGGCCAGCAAGGCTGTGGGGTGGCCAGCAAGGCTGTGGGGCAGCCAGCAAGGCTGTGGGGCAGCAAGTTTGCTGGTGTTGGGGTGGCAGGTGACAGGACATGATGACTCAGGGTGCCTGCAGGGAGCTGCGGCAGAGGATGCTTCCCAATGAGCACCGGGCCTTCATCAGCGCTGGGATTTACCCAGCTGCAAGACCTGCTCGCAGCACTCTGCCCGCTGCTCACATGTGCCCTGCCTCTCTGAGCCACAAACCCAGTGCTGTTTGCTTCCTTCCAGCTCAGACCCATCAGCACAACCACGGTGAGATCTCCTTCAGCCTCACTGCAGACCTCCCTCGAGAGGGAAAACCACCCATTCGTGCTGCATGGCAAGCCTCAGTCGTAGTCATTCCTTGAACACCTCCAGGGGCCTGGGGAGCTGGCAGGGGCAGGAGGCTTCTTGCAGGCACAGTGCTGCCATGTCTGTGCTGCCCAGGTGCTCACACTGTGCTTTGGTTCAAAAAGGAACAGATTTATGGGGATGGGGCAATGTTCTTGCAGGGGATCAAATCCCCAGAACAATGGGTCGCTGTCCGAATGGAGAAGGTGTCTGTGTTGCAGGGTCCTCCAGTGCTTGCCTGCTCTTAAGCACGTGCAGAAGTTTGTCCTACACAACTGTTTCTACAGGGACTGTTTGAAAGGTCTCAATACTGAACACCTCAGTGCCCAACGTCTGTCTCAGTCCATCTGCTGTCCCACCTAAGGAGACGGAGCTGAGGAGTTCCCAGGTCACTCAGGGACTCCCTGTCTGGTTCTCTGCCCTCCTGTTGTATCCCAGCACTCCCTCATGCCCACACCAGATCTGCATGTCTGGTGGCACCTCCCGGTCCCCTGCCTCTGGCTCTTGTCCAGGCAGATCCAGCCTGTCACGGGCTTAGTGCCTGGACCACCATGCACGGGGAGGGCAACCCATAGGGACAAGCGCACTTGAATGTCTTCCAGCTGCACAGAGCAAGGCATGGGTTGGCAGAACCTCCTGGATAGGGGATGCACAAACCATCCCCATGCCCCTACCTCCTTGCAGATCCGTGCTCATCCCCACATTTCTTTGGTGCAGCCCAGGTCATGCAGACCTCTGTGCCTCTCCTGACCTGGGCACCCTGCCAGCTGCTCCACAGTTGCCAGCCCAGCGCACGTGGGTCTCCAGTTACAGCCCTCTATAAAGGGAGCTGGGATGTGGGGCTGGGAGGCAGCCGTGCTGGGTGCTTCACAGTCCCATGGACATGGGGAGCGGTGCCTTTGCCCTGCTCCTTGCCCTGGCCCTGGTGGCATGTGTCACCCCTGCGGAGAGCAAGGTATGAGGACAGGGGTGATGGGGGTGTGCACACGTGGCACCGGGGCACAATCTGAGCAGCCAGGGGTTCTCTTGTCAACGTTATTTAGGCTGGGACAAGCAGAAACTTGCAGGAGCCCGCCCCAAGCAACGGGCAGCTTGTCCCTGGGTCACCCCTGGCCACCTGGTCTCCTCTCAGCAAAACTTTACTCCTACAGCGCCACCATGGTTGGGGCATTCCTCCCCATGGGGTCTGTGCCTGTTGGCCCAGTGCATGCCGCGCTCCCTCCCGTGGGGTCTGCATTTGGGTCCACCATGCCTGCCTGCAGGCTGCCACATGCAGGGTTTGCTGCACCATCTCCTCAGCAGCCAGGAGCACCTTGGAGGAGCGTTTCCCCGATGTGGGGAAAGGGAGAGCTGCGTCCTTCAGTCGCATTTTCAGCAGGGCTTGCAGCTCCGGTGGTGGGGGTGTGGTCCCCTCCGTGCTCTGCAGAGGGCTAGAGGGCCCGTGGCCATGTCCCTTCAGTGCCATCTCAGCGGTCTGTGGAGGAACGAGCAGGACTCGCTGATGGAGATTTCGGCTGTGAGGAGCAACGGGGAATTCCAGGGGAAATACCTCACAAGGGTCACGCTCGGTGGTGGCTGCGCCCGCCTCTCCCCTCTGAAGGGTACCCAGCAGCAGCCCGGCGAGGGGGAATGGCCCACCTTCACCTTCACCGTACACTGGGACAAGTTCTCCAGTAAGTGTGTGGACACATGGGCATGGCCCCACGGGGACACTTAGAGCCACACAGGTGTCCAGCGGGATTTTTCCTCTGCCTCAATGTCTGCTGGGTGATGCTTTGCAGCAGTGAATCGGAGGGAGGCTGTGGGGCATGCCCAGCGCTGGGCTGTCGAGAAATGCTAGGCTGGCAGGTAGCAGTTCCTCCTCACCCAGTGTCTTTGCACCCACCCCTGAGGGACGGTCTGAGGCAACCATGGCGGGTTTGGAGCCGTGTCAGTGCTTGGGGGAATGCAATGCCATAGGTCCTGCCTGGCCCGAGGGAGATGCTGGGGACGGGCAGGTCCTTTCGGCGCAGATTGGGTGGGCATATGGCCATTGAAGCAACAACGCGGCTGTGGCTGGGAGGACGCCAGGGTAGGGGAAATGGCCAGCAAGCGTGGGTGCCGTCTCCAACAAGCCCCCACCAAGTGCTTCCCCCAGATGCCACTACCGCCTTCGTGGGGCAGTGCTTCGTGGACGCAGGTGGAAAGGAGACACTGACCGCCACGTGGCTGTTGCGTGAAGCTGTCGGATCCCTCGAGGAGGACTGGAAAGCCACAAGGTAGTGGGGGGATGTGGGGGACCTCAGCCCCAAAGAGAGGTCCTCCCCAGGACCCTCAAGAACCATCATTTACCTGAGACCACAGAGACCCTGGCAATCCCCCAATGTGGTGTTGCAGAAGGAATTCAGGTGCCTCCTGGCACAGGGCTTGCCCTGGCGTGAGGCACGTGGCAGCTGCTGCATCTTGGCAAGAGGGGGTCATCTAATGGCACCGCTGCTGCCTGCTGGAACTGGCAGCCCTCAATGGATGGTGTCTGTGAGTCACCCCACAGGAACTCTTTCCTTCTCACAGGGTGGGCAGAAACATCTTCACACGCAAACGCATCCCAAAAGAAAAGATCCTGCTCAGCTTATCCCCATCATGTGACAATGAGTCTTCACCTGCCCCTTGACAGTCTGCTCTGGCTGCAGCCCAGGCTCCTCAAGGCAAGTAAAACCAGCTTGTCCTATGAGAAATAAAATGTAAAAGTCATACCAGCTCTGGCTGTCTTTTTTTAAAAACCACCCTCACTCCCCCTCTGAAGCAGCTTTTCTCCGCACGGATACCGCTGCAGAGATGAAGCTTCCCCAGTGCCCTTCCCCAGGAACATCTGGATCCCGGTCTGCTTCCCCCAGTCCTGCTCTCTGAGGTCATTTCCCATCTCATTCGAACGGGAATTTCCACCCTGTGCCAGCATACCCTGACCTGCCGGCAGGTGGCAACGGAATCCCCAGTCTAGCTGCCTTCCCGCAGTGCCTTCATACCCAGGTCCAACAGAGGCTTTCCCAGCCCTGGGATCCATGCTCTGGAGGACTGGGTGACCATGTGTCGGTAGATACGAGATATCAGTAAAGTGTTTTCTTCACTCTGCAGAGAACACAAAGTAAAATGTGTACACTGAAGTCCCCATCCCATCCCATCCCATCCCATCCCATCCCATCCCATCCCATCCCATCCCATCCCATCCCATCCCTGTGTTACAATCAGTAACTAAGCCCTTCTCTGTCACTGCATGTCAGCAGTGATGTTCTGTCTGCCTCTATGGACACCTGCCAGGCTTAGTCCAGCACTTGTGGTGCAAAGCTGATCTGTTCATGGGTGAAGATGAAGCCTCTTGCAGAAGAATTACAGAGAGAGCCCAGCCCCAAGCACACCAGCTCTACAGTCTGTCAAGCCTGGCACAGCCTCAATTAGGTAGGTGCTTGTGGCTGTGGCGTGGAAGGTGGCTGCCACTGCCTTGGCACCTCACACAGGGCAACCTGTCCCTGCCAAACAGAGCAGAGAGACAGGGGCTGGTGTCAGGCTGAAGAGATGGAGTGTGCCGTCTCTGCGGCAAGATCCAGAGATCCCCAGAGGGGAAAATCTCAGGCTTCCAGGATAAACCCACGACTCTGGAACTGTTCAAGGCAATGAGGAGGACGGTTTCCACGTGCCACAGCCTTTGACACCACCCACACCAGATGGAGAGGCACTGAGCAACAACAGCAGAGGCAGCAAGGTCCTGTGTTGTGCCAGGTCTTGTGGTGAGCAGCAGGTGGTACCACCCCAGGGTGGGACTACTGTACCCCCAAGTATGTGCAGTGCAGCCCTGCTGCCATCCAGTGCCCCAGACAGGGCACATCCAGTAAACAGCACATGTTTGTGAAGCAGAAACCCACCCCCATTTTCAGTGGCCCAGAGCCCCACACCTGCTGCAGACACTGCAGGGAGCAGGGAAGCAGCTCAGGGGCACAGGGACGGTGAGCACTGTGTTTTGTTCATCCACAGCGCCTAAGAGCAGCAGATGAATGGCAGAGGTACAAACACAAGGCCAGATAGAGTGCTGGGGTCTTTAGCAAGCACAGCGGCTTGTACCCCAGTGCCCCTCTGCCATTACTCCTTCCTCCAACCCTGCAAAAGCCAAAGCAGCAGAAGTAGCAGCTGTTACTCACAAGATGAAGGTGCTGGGGAAATGCTTCTGCTGGTCAAGCAGAGGGCAGGATGAGGCTTCTCTCCCATACAGGGCTGCAGCTTGCCCTTGCCAGGAACACCCAGGTACCACAGATTGACACGCTGGCCAGGCACTGGCACCAGCAAAGCAGGCTGCCAGGGTTAAAGGATTAAACAGGTCATCATTTCCAGCCTGTAACCCGAGGAAGGAGGTTGATGCTTTCCAGTCTGCTAGAAGGACCTCCAAAAACACTATGTCCCTGCCTCTCTGATCAGCTACGTTCAGCTGTGTTCCTCCAGCACTGCCTAGGTCATGCAGACCTCCTCACCTCACCTGGCCTGGCCTGGCCCAGGCACCCTGCCATTAGGCTACCCAGCCAGCCACCTGCGGCTGCCAGCTGGTTGCTCATGGGACTCCAGCTTCAGCCCTATAAAAGGAGCCAGGGCAAGGGGCTGGGAAGGAGCCGTGGTGGGCACTTGGCAGCCCTATTGCTGTGGCCAGTGCTGCCTTTGCCCTGGTGGCATGCATTGTGCCTGGGGCAGGAAGGTCTGGGGATGGTGGCACTGACACTTTGCTAGAGCCCAAAGGCTGCTGCTGAGGCTTCAGTGCTCAGCAGGGAGCTGGGGCAGGGCTGGTGGAGCTGGTAGGACCAGCGCTGAGGGAAGCTGCAGAGAGGCTGGGAGGGAGGGAGCTCTCCTGCAAGGATGCTCCTTGCTGTGGAGATCCATCCAGAGCCAGGCACACAGAGCCATGCCCCAGAGAACCCCCATTCCCCAGCCAGGGTGCAGAGACAACAGCATGGCTTTGGCAGGGGGAGGCTCTGCTCATCCTGGGTGGCAGCAGCAAACAGCTCGGTGCAGCAGCTGGGCTGAAGGCAGTCACTGCTGCGGGCACATTTTCTGGGGCTTTTGTCCCCACCCATCAAGTCTCTCTCCCTTCTTCCTTTTCCATTTACCTTCTGGGGAGGGAGAGGAAGCAATAGAGAGCTTCTCTCACTGTTTAGTGGCCATCCCAGCCTCAACCCGTGACATTTTCATGCAACCTTCATGTACTTTTCACATGCTCCATGGTTCAAGGGGCGAGGCTTAGGTAGGATGCCATGGGCAGCACATCCCAGGACTGCAGGGCTGGCTCCAGGCAAAGCCTTCCTGCTGTAAGCAGGGCAGAGGAAGTTTCTCAGGCAGCCAAATGTGCAGAGTGGCTACAGATGGCATTTGCAGGGCCAGCAGCATCCTGCTGCCAGCACCAGCAGCGTGCAGTGAGGGTGGCTGCCAACTGCCACGGGGTGGGGGGAAGGGGAAGGCTCCCAAACTGCCCATCCAAAAGAGAGATTGGTGGTGCAGCCATGTCCCTGAGCAATGCACACATGGGCATCTCTAGTCCAAGCCCTGCTACACCTGCCTGGCTGGGGGAAGGGGAGAGGTGCATCTGGCACTGGCTGGGGTGTTCTGGTTATCCCAGCCCAAGCTCTCGGCATTCTGCCACAGGCAGTTTGCCAAAGTGGTCCTGACACAGCCTGAACATTTGGGGATTCAGCAGCCCTGGGACCAAGGTGCCCAGGTTCTGGAGCTGGGCCAGGGCAGTGCCTCCCTCACTTTGTTTCCAGTCGCTTTTTCAGGCAGGCACTCAGATTTCTGCTGGTTTTCTCTTTCCTCCAGTGTCCAGCAGCTGGTGCTAGTAGATAAACACAGGACAGACGCTGAGACAGGGCTTAGGTTTCCTCGGAGAAGGAGAGTAAGCCTTACTTCTGCTTCTGACTGAAATTCCCACCTCTTCAAGAAGCCTGACTCCTTTCAAGCTGTGAGCAGGATGTGTTTTCCACCAGCCATGCAGCTTAGGTTCTCCTCAGCAATAGGAGGCAACTTTTGCTTCACGCATTCATATCTTTCAAGGTGCTGGTGGTGTGGAAAGGAGAAGGCACTGCCCACACACAGGGAGCTGCCAAGCCAAAGAGAGAGGGCTTCTACTCAGCAGCACCTGCCCAAGACTTGCCAAGGGCTGAGCAGACTATTTTGTCCTGAAAGGCTCATGTGTCTGGCCTGGCAGCATGCTCCTACCGTGCTGGTGCAGCAGATGCTGGGATATGTGTGGGATGCAGGTTGACCTTGGGAGAAATGGAGGGAATGCAGCAGAGCAGGCAAGCAGGAACCACAACACTACCTGCACTCTGGTCCCTGCAGCCTGCAAGGGAAGAGGTGTCACAGGGGGGGTGTAGCTAAGAGGAGAAGCAAGGGCAAAGTAGCAGAAGCCTCCCACTCCTCTGCTTGATGGAAACAAGCTGTGAGCCTCCTTGGCCAAAGGACTTGTTCTGGGCATTTTTACCAATGCTGACTTTTACCCCAGGGAGCGAGGCCCACGCTGGGCTTCCCTCCTCTTGCTGGTCAGAGAACACAGAAAGCAATTACAAACAGCATCCTTGTGGCAGCAGGGGCTGAGAGCATGGAGCAGCCATCCTCACAGCTTCCTAGCACCGACACATTCCCTGTGCAGTACTGGGACCAGCTTTGGGCTCTGCAGTACCCCAGCCTCTGTCCCAAGCTTTCTGCATGGAAGGGCTGCACTGGCTGGGGCAAGCAGTGCCTGGCAGCCAGACCATCTGCTCAGCTGTGTTTGGGGGGAAGTCCACTGCACTCACCTGGCTGCCTGACCACTCTCCATGAGCTTTCTTCCCTCCTTGTATTTGGCCAAGCAAGCCACAGCACTCTGAAGCACGGTGCTGTCCCTGTCACCCTTGCCAAACCCCAGCTCTGGTGGCCACTCTCTGCTTTGCTGGCAACACCACCCTTGGGTGACTCACACTTCATTGAGCAGCGGTGGGCCAAGGACCCCAGGTGACATCAGTGGCATTACAAACTCTGCCTTGAACTGTACCAGATGAAACAAAAGGAAGGATGGGGTCCTTGACCTTCCTGTGACTGCACGTGGTTCCTGGAGAAAAAGGTCCAGAGGTTCCCTGAGGAGGTTTGTGGGCTGCCTGCCCTGGCCAGGACAATGCTGTCACCTGGCCCTGCTATGAGCCTGATACTGCCTGCCTGGAGACAGGGCCCATGTGTGAGCTGCCTCTCAACTGTCTGTCCTTCCTGGGCAGAGACACAATTAGAGAATCCCAGGATATGTTTGGTTGGAAGAGACCATCAAGATCATCTGGTCCAAGCTTGGTCTGTGCACAGTATGGTTAGCACTAACCCTTGTCCCTAAGCACCAGGTCCACGTGCTGTTTAAACACCTCCAGGGATGGTGACTCCACCACTGCCCTGGGCAGACTATTCCCGTATTTGATAACCTTTTCAGTGCAGAAATATTTCCTGACATGCAGCCTAAACCTCCCCCGGTGGACCTTGTTACCATTTTCACTAGTCCTGTCACTGTCCTTCCTGGGCAGACACATAAAACTCACTTTGATACCTTGCTCACCTGCACAAGCACCTTTTGCTCCCCAGGTGTATTTCAAGCTAGGTACACTCCCTGGACCCATCACCTCATTGGGCTGCTCGGCTCCCAAACCCCACACTTGAGCTCCGCACCCTGAGCTCAGGGACTGCCTGTACCTCCAATGGACCCAGTGATCCCACCCAAACCCGGGGGCCAATCCAGCCCTGATTTAGCAGCATCGCAGCATGCAGGGCTGGCCCCGCAGCCCCTGGCCAAGGGGCTGTGGCTGTTGCACCACCCTGGCTCTGCTCCACTTCCTGTGATTGTGCAGTTCCCCATTACAAAAGCAGCGCTGGGGGCAGACACCGGTTCCCTGTGCTTCCTACCCAGGAAGCTGGATGTGTGTCCTGAGCCAATGACACTGCAAACTCCATTTCTGTTCCCATGCTGACATTGTTGAATATTCCGTGGACTGCCTTCTTACCAGAACCCAGGAGGCAGGGAATTTGTAGCTCTGGGAGTGACAGAAGTACAGAAAAGAAATATTCCTTCCTGGTCCTAAGTGGCTCTTGGTGGCCCTGTGTCACCCTGTGGGCTTCTCCCACCGAGCATCCTCCTTCTCCCCATGAGGTCACAGAATCACAGAATATTAGGGGTTGGAAGGAACATCAAAAGGATCTCCTATATCAGATCACGCAGGAACTCATCCAGCTAGGTTTTGAATATCTCCAGAGAGGGAAACTCCACAACCCTCCTGGGCAGCCTATTCCAGTGTTCTGTCACCCTCACAGTGAAAGCATTTTCCCCCATGTTTCCATGGAACTTCCTATGCCTCAACTTCCACCCATTCTACTGAGAAGAGCCTGACTCCATCCTCTTGGCATTCACCTGTTACATATTTATAAACTTTATTGAGGTCATCTTTAGTCTCCCCTTCTCCAAGCTAAAGAGACTCAGCTCCCTCAGTCTCTCCTAATAGGAAGATGTTATGCTTTAGGAATCACTTGCATGTCTCTGCTCTAGACTCTCTCAAGCAGTTTCCTGTCCTTACTGAAGTGAGGAGCCCAGAACTGGTCACAATATTCCAGATGCAGCCTCACCAGATGTTGTGGTTTGAGCCTTAACTGGAATTTAAGAGCTCAGATGGTAGCAAACTGAGAATTCCTCCCTTCTCCTCCTTCCTTTTTCCTGAGAAGGAAGGAGGTGAATCTACCAAAAAAATAATTTGGTATTGGTTAGTAAGTAGGAGAAGTAAATTTCTTTAAGAAAAAATGTCTATAGCAGTAACAGGAAGGGTTTACATGGGTAAGGAATAAGGATGAGTAGGCAAATATAAAAAAAAAACAAATTTGGATGGCCTTACGTTTCTCTTGATGTATGAAGATTTCAGGCCTTTAGAGAAGTGTGGATGCGGCAGGGAGAAGACCAGCCCCGACCACATGGCAGAACCAGGAGGCTAGCAGCAGCTGCTGGTCATTTTGAACAGGCGAGGCAGGAGCAAAGAGAGAGATGCCCTCCCTTTTATAGTCTTGCTGGACAGGAATGGGGAGTGGAACAGACCAACTTAGACCCAGCGGTCCCCTGCTCCTGGGAGGGAGAAAACAAGTCCACCTGGATCA
The DNA here is from genome assembly GCA_011125475.1 of Melanerpes aurifrons. Taxonomy (NCBI): domain Eukaryota; kingdom Metazoa; phylum Chordata; class Aves; order Piciformes; family Picidae; genus Melanerpes; species Melanerpes aurifrons. Next base: position 25,628,377 of record WWNC01000003.1, read on the forward strand.
GGTTTCTTTTGTCCCCTGGGAGAAGCAGGGCTCTCATAACCCTCCCTCCCCTCCCCCTCCACCCCCCCTGTATGGGTGTAACCCAGCACCATCCACCCCTCTGTTTCGCTTCCACTTTCCTGTCATAGTCCCTTTATCCAGTTGTGGAAGATGTGGTATTAGAGTTCTCAATGCAAGTCCTTCTTTATCCTGGCTCTCTCTCTCTCATGGCAGTCTCTCTCTCTCCAGTGCTAGTTGATGTAGGTGGTGCTTGCGCTGGGCAGGGATGTGGAGAAGAATCAGGAACGAGGAAGCTGTCTTTGAAGGGAAAATCAGGAACAGTCTGTTGCTGTAGGGAAACAGGAACAGTCTTTTGCTGTGGGGCATCAGGAATAGGTGCAGGTGAGATGATGAATAAGTCCTCTGAATTGGTGCTTGTGTGGGGTGTGTTCATGTTGAGTCCTGGGTTCTAGGTTGGTATTAAACTAGGAGAGAAAAAAACCTACAACAACTTATAATTATTATACAGTGAATATAGTACATTAATCTGCGTTACCCCTCTAAGTTTATCCCCTATCAGCCGGAGTTAGGTTTCACTATGGGAGACACTGAATATCTCCAGTTGCTAGCATGACCCAGTATGTGTGATTAGGCCCCTCAGCAGAGACCACTCTTCAGGTTGGTTTGCCCCCACCAGCAGCAGGAAAAACCCACATTGACTTCCCTAGCAGGTTTTTCTCAGAAATCACAGGAACTCCATCTCCATCCACTGTTTACAGCAGGTTGGACTGGGCAGGATCAGCTTGGTTTATAGATCCTTTGCTGTTCACTAACCAAGCGGCTTGAGCTAGGTGTTTTCCCAGTTCTTAAAGGTTCCACCCCCCATGGCTTTTAGGGTGGTCTTTAGTAAGCCATTGGAGCACTTGACCTTCCCCACGGCTGGTGCATGGTATGGGATGTGGTAAATCCACTCAATCCCATGTTCCTTTGCCCAGTCCCTTATGAGATGGTTCTTGAAATGGGTTCCATTGTCTGATTCAATCCTCCATGGGGTACCATGTCTCCAAGGAATGTGTCTCTCCAGGCCCAGAATGGTGTTGTGAGCAGTGGCATGAGTTACTGGGTAGGTTTCCAGCCACCCTGTACTTGCTTCTACCATGGCCAGTACATACTGTTTGCCACTGTGAGACCAAGGAAGGGTGATGTAGTTGATCTGCCAGGCCTTCTCATATTTATACTTTGACCATCTCCCCCCATACCACAAAGGCTTCATGCACTTAGCCTGATTAATGGCAGCACAGGTTTCACAATCATGGATAACCTGTGAGATGGCTTCCATAGATATGTCTACTGATCTGTCCTGAGCCCACTGGTATGTGGCATCTCTCCCTTGGTGACCAGAAGTGTTGTGGACCCAGTGAGCTAAGAATAGCTCACCCTTGTGTTCCTAGTCCATTTGGGAGATTTTAGCAGCCTGTGGCAGTTTTAGGCTATGCCTTTAAAATTTAGCAGCAGATTTTGAGCAGAAAAGTAGAAAAATATAAGCAATTCCCTATTTGGTGTAAAAAGGAAAACAAAAGATTATTCTAAGCAAATTAATAGGGCAAAGTCTGGGATATAGAAGCAGTTGTTCCATAACATCTTTCACATTTTCACTTCCATTCCAATTCCTTTTCTTTTTCTCTTGCTTGGCTGTTCTGCTGGGGAGACAATAACTGCTTCTGTCTGGCCTTGAGAAAAGGTAAGAACACGAACACTGCTTCTCTAAATTGACCTTCTTCTCTCTCAACTCTTTTCTTCTGTTACAGGGGGAAAGAGGCTTGAGGGGGGGCAGTGGAGTAGCTTTCTTGCCCTCTGGGAAACCAGAGGGATGTTAGGGGGATTTCTGTGCTATTTTCTAATTGTAAATATCTGTATAATATTGTAAGTACTGTATATTTTGTACATACTCATTGCATTCCATTGTAGAGTGTAGTTCTGGCTTGTAAATACAGCTTCCATTTGCTTCCAACTGAGTTAGTCGTGCTTAGTTAATGTGAATGGGAAACTTCAACCCACCACACAGCCGGATCTGCTTGGTGGTTGTGCTTGTATTCCTCAGTGGCTTTGCCCCTGGGGATGTGTGCATCGATGCGCTGTATCTTTATTAGCAGTCTGTCCAGACGGGCAGCGATGTCTTGCCACAGATCAGCAGGCCAAACAGGCTTCCCTTTTCTCTGCCATCCATTCCTCCCCCATTCCTTCAGCCACCCCCACAAGGCATTGGTTACCATCCAGGAGTCAGTATAGAGGTACAGCACTGGTCAGTTCTCTCATTCTGCTACATCCAGGGCCAGATGGACAGCTTTTACTTCTGCATACTGACTGGATTCACCTTCTCCATGCCTTGCTTCCACCACCTGCCTTTGTGGCCTCCAGACAGCTGCCTTCCATCTCCGCTTGCTTCCTACAAGCCATCAGGACTCATCTGTAAATAGAGCATAGCCCTTCTCATTATCAGGGAGATCATTATATGAGGGAGCCTCCTCAGCACAGGTCACTGTCTGCTCTGGTGGCATTCTGAATTCAGCACCCTCTGGCCAGTTGGTGATCACTTCCAATGCCAGGGCATTCGAAGCTCCCCATCTGAGCTTGCTGAGTTATCAGGACCATCCACTTACTCCAGGTGGCATCTGTGGCATGATGTGGGATTGAGCCTCTCCTTTTAAACATCCAAGTCAGGACTGGAAGTCTTGGAGCTAGAAAGAGTGGTGACTCAGTCTCAATTACCTCAGAAGCAGCTCGGACTCCCTCATAGACAGCTAGGATTTTCTTTTCTGTTGCGGTGTAGTTGGCCTCAGAGCCTTTGTACCCCTTACTCCAGAAACCTAGGGGCCTGCCTCTGGTTTCACCAGGAGTCTTCTGCCACAAGCTCCACGTAGGACCATTCTCACCGGCCGCACATTCACCATACAGCACATTCTTGATCTCTGGTCCAGTTTGAACAGATCACAGAGCCATAGCACGGACCACCTCTCATTTTATCTGATCAAATGCTACCTGCTGCTCAGGTCCCCACATGAAATAATTTTTCTTCCATGCTACATGGAAGAGAGGTTTCACAATTTGGCTGCACCCGGGAATGTGCATTTTCCAGAAGCCCACAAGCCCCAGGAAGGACTGTGTCTCTCTCTTACTCATGGGCTGCACCATAGTGGCTACCTTGTTTACCACCTCCTGAGGGATGTGGCGATGGCCATCTTGCCATTGAACACCCAGGAACTGGATCTCTCTGGCAGGCCCTTTTACTCTGCTTCTCTGTATGGCAAAGCCAGGCTCCAGCAGGATATCAATTATCTTCTTACCCTTCTGGTAAACTTCCTCTGCTGTCTCACCCAATACAATGATGTCATCGATGAACTGCAGGCACTCAGGAGCTTCACCCTTGTCCAATGCAGTCTGGATGACCTGATGGCAGATGGTTGAACTGTGAACCCAGCCTTGAGACAACCTATTCCGGTGGTACTGAACTCCTCTGCAGGTGAAAGCAAACTGTGGCCTGCATTCTTCTGCAGTGGAAATGGAGAAAAAGGCATTAGCAATGCCAATTGTGGCATACCACTTGGCTGCCTTTGATTCCAGCTTGTACTAGAGCTTCAGCATTTCTGGCCGGAGGAATCACTTCATTCAGGCCACGGTAGTCCACAGTCAGTCTCCATTCCCCATTTGCCTTCCGCACTGGCCATATCGGGCTGTTGAAGGGGGAGTGAGCCTTGCTGATCACCTTCTGGCTCTCCAGCCATCAAATCAGTTGGTGCATGGGGTGCAGAGAGTCTCTGTTGGTCCTGTATTGCCTGTGATGTACTATGTGAGAGGCAATAGGTAACTTCAAATCCTGTACCTTATGGCTGCCCACTATGGAGGGGTCATCCGACAGCTTGGGCATGGTAGACAGCTGTTCTTTGCCTGCAGTCTCTACAGCTGTTACCTCAAATGCCCACTTGTGCCCCCTAGGGTCCTTGAAGCATCCCTCCTGCAGAAAGTCAATGCCAAGAATGCAAGGTGCATCTGGACGAATCACTATGTTGTGCTTTCCCCACTAATTCCTTGTCAGGTTTATCTCAGCCTGCAGTGCAGACAAATCTTGTGAGCCCCCTGTGACTCCCTGAATGCTTATAGGCTCAACTCCTTTGTACCTTGATGGTATCAGGGTGCATTGGGCCCCTGTGTCCACCAGAGCTTGGTACTTCAGAGTGTCTGAAGTGCCAGGCCATTTCACATAGACATCCCAGAACACTCTCTTGTCCCTGGCCTCCATCTGACTGGAGGTAGGGCACCCCTAATGCTGGCAGTGATGCTCACACTTGTCACAGGGTCCTGTGTTACTAGGAGAAGGGTCTCTTGAGTGAGAGAGACCCCTCCAGGAAATTGGGGCAGCCCTTCTCCTGGGTAAGTTAACCCCATTGTGATCACTTCGCAGTTCCTGCACTCTGTCCCAGAGGGCAGAGGTGAGTTGGCCATGCCAGCTGTCCATGTTCTCTCTGTGCTCGCAAAGAATCCTCCATAGAGACCCCCTTGACATCCCCTGATTAGCTTGGGGTGATCTCCTAGGAGCAGGATGCCTATTCGTGATTGTTGAAACATGGACCCATTTTAAAGGAGAAGGGGAAGGGGAAAAAGAGGTATCATTCCCCTTCTTCAATTCAGACATGAAGACCTTAATCTCTTTGATGATGTCTTTAGTCATAGCTTCTATGGCTGGGATCATGGTTCTCTGACTGCCCTCATATTCCCTCAAGTCACTAGCAAAGTCACACAGTTTTAAGACTTCAATCCAGTCAGGAGCATCCCTCCTAATGTGTGTGCACATTTTTGAGGGGCACCTGGGTGAATTTCTTTAGAATAGAATAGAATAGAATAGAATAGAATAGAATAGAATAGAATAGAATAGAATAGACCAGGTTGGAAGAGACCTTCAAGATCATCACGTCCAACCTATCACCCAACACCACCCAATCAACTAACCCATGTAACCAAGCACCCTGTCAAGTCTCCTCCTGAACACCTCCAGTGACGGCGACTCCACCACCTCCCCAGGCAGCCCATTCCAATGGGCAATCACTCTCTCCGTGTAAAACTTCCTCCTGACCTCCAGCCTGAACTTCCCTGGCGCAGCCTGAGACTGTGTCCTCTTGTTCTGGTGCTGGCTGCCTGGGAGAAGAGACCAACCTCTGCCTGTCTACAACCCCCCTTCAGGTAGTTGTAGAGAGTAATGAGGTCACCCCTAAGTCTCCTCCCCTCCAGGCTAAGCAGCCCCAGCTCCCTCAGTCTCTCCTCATAGGGCTTGTGTTCCAAGCCCCTCACTAACTTCGTTGCCCTTCTCTGGACTCGTTCCAGCAAGTCAACATCCTTCCTAAACTGAGGGGCCCAGAACTGGACACAGTACTCGAGGTGTGGCCTAACCAGTGCAGTGTACAGGGGCAGAATGACCTCCCTGCTCCTGCTGGCCACACTGTTCTTAATGCAGGCCAGGATGCCATTGGCCCTCTTGGCTGCCTGGGCACACTGCAGGCTCATGTTCATCCTACCATCAACCAGCACTCTCAGGTCCCTCTCTGTCTGGCTGCTCTCCAGCCACTCTGACCCCAGCCTGTAGCACTGCATGGGGTTGTTGTGGCCAATGTGCAGAACCCGGCACTTGGATGCATTAAATTTCATGCCATTAAATGAAGGACCGTCTCATGGGCACTTCATCTGGGCCCAAGGGGAGCTGGATGTCTCCATAAATTATTTCCAGCACAGTCATCTGTCTCAGACACTGAATGCCCCAGTCCATAGCTGTCCACCTAATTGGGGCCCAGGGCAGGTCATCTTTTGAGCAGTACCAGCTCTCTATGGCATTGAGAATCTGGGCCCAGAGAGTGTGTGTTCCATCGAGTTTGGCTAACTCTTTGTCCAGACTGGCATCACAAGACAGGAAGCCTAAAAGGTTTGCCTCCCTCTTATCTAGATCTATAGTTTCTATACCCTCATTCCAACATCTCAGGGCCCAGCTTAGTATTGTCTCACCCTCTTTCCGTGCATAATCCAGACAAGTTCACCTTAATTCCTTTCTGGGTAGAGATGTAATAGTTATTATCTCCTGATCTGAGTCATCCTCATCCACCTGTGGGTTCTGAAATGTGCTAGGTGTTATGATCATATGTAGGTTATTAATATTCAATAGGCAGAACAATTAATAAAAATATTAATAACTTTATTAATTTTTTAAAATCCCATGGGAAAATATTAATATAACCTATTTACTGGTTCAAAATATTAGGTTGTGGAACAGATACCTCACCAGCAGGAACATGCAACAGTTTAAACAATATGAGCAAAAATCCAGAAACAACAAACTAATTTAAACTGTAAAGAAAAAAGAACATCAGCAAAATGCTGGAGATTGTCCAGAAGAGGGGGAGAGGGGGAACTCTAGAATTGTCTAGGGCAATGGACCTTTAACAGATACTTATTAAATTTATTAAATCAGATTTTTAAATCAGATTATTAAATCAGATTTATTAAATCAGATTTTGTAATTACTCACAGATCATGGTACCAGGTGGCACGCATGGAGATTTAAAGAAAACCAAACTGGCATTGACCAGAGAGCCAATCAAGACCACCGCTTCGGGACCACTCCACTAGAATCGTGAGCTTTCTGCTTGGCTTTTCGCCTTCTTTTTGGGGTTTTGTGGGTTGGCAGGACTCCTAGTAGGCAGGGGAGTCCAGCAGGATCGTGCTCTCGTGAGTCTGCGTGGGAATGGGAACGTGACGTCAGCTGCAGGAGGTTTAAATCCCACCCAGGCTGTGCGCGTGGTGCCATTTTGGTTTGAGAGCCTTTCGGCTGATTGCATTAAAAAAAAATGTTGAACCATGGTTGTCACTCAGACAAAGGGTAGAAAAACAGCATCTACCCAGACAGAGTTGCTGCATCAGCATGCTGGAGTCCAGGCTGCCAGCTGCAGAGAGTGCTTCAGCCTGGCACTTGGGATAGAGGGGGAAAGAGAGAACACCTGTGTCAGGTGTGGCCAGGTGAACTTTCTCCTCAGTCTGATGGCTGAGCCGAAGGATGAAGTGGCCGAGCTGAAGGAGGAGGTATCTAGGCTGAGGTCAATAAGGGAAAGTGAAAGGGAGTTAGATTTGTGGGAGAAGGCTCTGCAGATCTCCCCTGCTGAGGGAAGGGTCCCTGGAAATGGGGAGGGATGGATACAGGTCCCTGCCAGGGGTGGCAAGAGAAATCCATCCTGGCCCTCTCCTCCTCTTTCATTGCCCTTGCATAATAAGTATGAGGCTCTGCAGGCCGAGGGCAGTGGGAATGAGAGGGCTGAGGATGAGCCATCGAGAGTGGAGCCTGAGGCCAAGCGGTCCCCACCAACTATAACGACCAGCTCCACAAAGAAAAGGAGAAGGGTTATAGCTGTTGGGGACTCTCTCCTGGGGGGTACTGAGGGACCCATATGACATCCCGACCCATCCCACAGGAAGGTCTGCTCCCTACCCAGGGCACAGGTATGAGACATTGCAAGGAGGCTCCCAAAGTTAATCCAGCCCTCTGACTATTACCCTCTGCTGGTAATACAAGCTGGGAGTGACCAAATTGACAAGAAGGGCACCAGGGTGATTAAAAAGGAGTTCCAGGCCCTTGCACAATTGATTGATGGGGTAGGAGCTCAAGTGGTGTTCTGCTCATTTCCCTCAGTGGCAGGGCTGTACACTGAGAAGAACAGGAGAGCCCACACCATCAACAATTGGCTCAGGGGATGGTGCCAGAGGCAGAACTTTGGTTTCTTCGATCATGGGACAACTTGCATTGCACCTGACCTGCTGGGTCCTGATGGGGTGCAATTATCTAGAAATGGTAAGAGAGTCCTGGCACTAGAGTTGGCAGGGCTCATTAGAAGGGCTTTAAACTAGGTCTGAAGGGGGTGGGTGAGGAAATCAGTCCCTCTGCAGAGGAAAGAGTAGGGCACAAATTAGGGGCAATTGAGAAGCCGGGAGCCCAGGTGAAGTGCATGTACACCAATGCACGCAGCATGGGCAATAAGCAAGAGGAGCTGGAAGTCCTGGTCCACCAGGGCGACTATGATGTAGTCGCCATCTCAGAAACTTAGTGGGACAACACACACGACTGGAGTGCTGCACTGGGGGGTTACAGGCTCTTCAGGAGAGACGGGCGAGGGAGAAGAGGAGGAGGAGTGGCTCTGTATATTAGGGAGTCACTCTCTGCCACAGAACTTGAAGTGGAAAATGAAGGGATTGAGAGCCTGTGGGTTAAAATCAGAGGGCAGCCTAACAAATCTGACATCCTGGTTGGAGTCTGTTACAGACCACCCAACCAGGATGAGGAGGCTGACGAATCATTCTACAAGCAACTGGAGGCTGTCTCAAGATCATCAGATCTTGTCCTTGTGGGTGACTTCAACCTGCCAGATATCTGCTGGGAACTTAATTCAGCAGAGAGGAGGTAGTCCAGAAGATTCCTGGAGTGCATGGAGGACTGCTTCCTGATGCAGCTGTTAAGTGAGCCTACCAGGGGTCAGGCTCTGCTTGACCTACTATTCTCCAAAAGAGAAGGGCTGGTGGGAGATGTGACCATGGGAGGCTGCCTAGGGTGCAGTGACCACGAGATAGTGAAGTTTTCAATATGCAGGGAGATAGGGAGGAGCACCAAAGGAACCTTCACCTTGGACTTCCAGAGGGTAAATTTCAGCCTGCTTAAGTAACTTATTTGCAAAGTTCTCTGGGTAGCAGCCCTCAAGAACCGAGGGGTCCAGGATGGTTAGGCCTACTTCAAACAGGAGCTCTTGAAGGCACAGGAACTGGCAGTTCCCATGTGCCGAAGGTCGGGGAAGGACACCAGCCTGGATGAGCAAGCAGCTCCTGGAGGATTTAAGGGGAATAAAGAGGCTGTATCACCTTTGGAAGGAGGGGAAGGCTTCTTGAGGTATGCTTAAGGAAGTTGTTAGATTATGTAGGAAAAAAATTAGAGAGTCAAAGGCCCAGTTAGAACTGAAGCTGAACACCTCTGTGAAAGATAATAAGAAGCATTTTTATAAATACAATAACATTAAAAAGAAGGGCAGGAAGAACCTGCACTGCATATTGGACCTGGAGGGGAACACTGTGACTGAAGATGAGGAAAAGGCTGAAGTCCTGAACACCTTCTTTGCCTCAATTTTTAACAGCAAGGCAGGAGGAGTTCAGGATGAGTGGCCTCCTGAGCTGGGCAATGGGGTCAGGGAGCAGTGTAGTGCCCCAGAAATCCATGAGGAAGGAGTTCAGGATCTGCTGAGCCACTTGGACACTCACAAGTCCATGGGACTGGATGGGATCCATCCTAGGGTGCTGAGAGAGCTGGCAGATGAGCTGGCCAAGCCACTCTCCATCATTTTCCTCCAGTCCTGGCTCACCGGTGAGGTCCCAGATGACTGGAAACTGGCCAACGTGGTCCCCATCCACAAGAAGGGTCGGATGGAGGAACCCAGAAACTACAGGCCGGTCAGCCTGACCTCAGTGCCAGGGAAAGTGATGGAGCAGATTATCCTGGCGGCAATAACTGCCCACCTGAAGGAGGGCTAAGGGCTCAGGTCCAGCCAACATGGATTTAGGAAGGGCAGGTCCTGCCTGACCAACCTGATCTCCTTCTATGATCAGGTGACCCGTCTGGTAGACGTGGGGAGGCCTGTGGATGTGGTCTAGCTGGACTTCAGCAAGGCCTTTGATACTGTCCACCACAGCAAACTGCTGTCTAAGCTGTCAGCTCGTGCCTTGGACCGCAACACTCTGTGCTGGGTTAGGAACTGGCTGGAGGGCCAAACCCAGAGAATAGTGGTGAACGGTGCCACCTCCAGCTGGAGGCCAGTCACCAGTGGCGTCCCCCAGGGATCAGTGCTGGGCCCCATCCTCTTTAACATCTTCATTGATGATCTGGATGAGGGGATTGAGTCAGTCATCAGCAAATTTGCAGATGACACTAAGTTAGGAGCAGATGTTGGTCAGTTAGAGGGTGGAAGGGCTCTGCAGAGGGACCTCGACCGACTGGACAGATGGGCAGAGTCCAACAGGATGTCATTCAACAAGTCCAAGTGCCGAGTGCTGCACTTTGGCCACGACAACCCCATGCAGAGCTACAGGTGGGGGTCAGAGTGGCTGGAGAGCTGCCAAACAGAGAGGGACCTGGGGGTGCTGATTGACAGCTGCCTAAACATGAGCCAGCAGTGTGCACCAGAACAAGGGGACACAGTCTCAAGCTGCGCCAGGGGAAGTTTAGGCTCGAGGTGAGGAGAAAGTTCTTCCCCGAGAGAGTCATTCATCATTGGAATGGGCTACCCAGGGAGGTGGTGGAGTCACCATCCCTGGAGGTGTTCAAGAGGAGATTGGACATGGCACTTGATGCCATGGTCTAGTCATGAGGTCTGTGGTGACAGGTTGGACTCGATGATCCTGGAGGTCTCTTCCAACCTTAGTGATACTGTGACGTTGTGATACTGTGACCACATGAAAGCTGCAGTTTCACTTTCTGTTGGCTTCCGCAGCTTGTTGCTGTAGCACATGCAGGGCTTGTCTCCAAAGGCTTTGTAACTGAAAGCTTTGTAGAAAAGAAGTTGCTGCTGAGGCTTGCAGGGCTTGTCAGCTTTGTAGCTTTGCCTGTTTGAGAGGTTCTTCAGCTGCAATCTTCACAGCAGTGCTTGTTGCTTCTTCCAATAAAACGAAATTCAGCTACTCCTGGGGTTCCTCTCTCAGCCTGGCAAGACATGTCTGTCTGCTCGTAGGCTTTACAATGCTTATAGTGAGTCTTGCAGTCTGTCTTGGTAAACTGAAGCACAGCTCGGATTCCAAGTGAGGCTTGTGACTTCTCCCAGAGTTTGGACTATTGCAAGGCAAGGCATTGGCTCTTTGGGCTGGTATTTATAGATTTCCCGGGACACTGATGGCCCGTGACAACAAAGATTAAGAGATACAAACCTGACAGTTCAACCTATAGAATGAGTTTTATCCAAACGTGGCCGAAGGCACACACACCTGGCCCACTTGGACCCCAGGGCATGTTCAGACAAACCTAGGCAACATGGACAATTTCCTAAAAAAACAGACCTGCTGGCTCCTGCCCTATTGTTTGGTTCAGGGCATTTTTGTCCCTTCTACTGCTGACATGCCTTCCCCACCATCCATATTTGGAGATGATTTTTGCATCTTTTTCAAGTGTGTGATGACAGGTGCTAGAGAAACCAGGTGGGCAGGAGCATCAGGGGTTAAGTGGGGAACTGCCGGGAGGCGGGGGAGGGGCAAACCCTTGTGTCTGGGGCTGAGGCTGAGAGCGGGTGGCCCTTTTCGCTGGGCAGCACTCATTACAACCCAACCCCTCCCTTTTTGTGTCCCTGTTTACCCAGTACTTAGAGTGTTCACAGCACCCCACCCTTCGGCCATCAGAGCTTCCAAAAGCCTGCCTGGTGCCCATTGCTGCTCTGCAGGGAGTTCTTGATGGATTAACACCTCCCGTTTCCCATATGGCCAGAGTGAATGCCACTACTAGGATTATGTTTAAACATAGAGAACATATCATTATATAATGCAATTTTCCCTCAAAGACATTTTTATCTACACAATTAGTTTCATAGCCTGCTTCAGAAAAATTCTCTGTTAGAGAAATTATCACTGCCAGTGAAATTAATAGAATTCAAGAGGTACATGCCCAACTGCATTGCTAAAGCATTTATCCAGTTGAGCAGCATCTCTATCATTAACCAAACCACATGATAAGTTATTAATTTGTAGATATGGGTCCAAAAGATCCAGCCAAAAACTCACGCAAAAGCTTTGAACATTAGAGTCTTCAAAATTAACATCTCTACTTCTAATCCTTTCTTTCCAAACCAAGTATTACTTTTCAAATAAAATGTTATTTTCCACACCCCATGCTGGAACACCTAAATATTGTTGTGGTTTGAGCCTTAACTGAAATTTAAGAGCTCAGATGATAGTGAACTGCAAATTCCTCCCCGCTCCCCCTTCCCTTTTTTCCAATAAGGGAAAAAAAGAAAAAAAGGAAAAAAAAAAAAAAAAGATAAGGGAAAGAAAAAAAAGGGGGTAGGGGAAAAGGAAAGGAGGTAAATCTACCAAAAAATAATTTGGAGTCAGTTTGTAAGTAGGAGTAGAATAGAATAGAATAGAATAGAATAGAATAGAATAGAATAGAATAGAATAGAATAGAATAGAATAGACGAGGTTGGAAGAGACCTTCAAGATCATCGCATCCAACCCATCAACCAATCCAACCCACCTAAACAACTAACCCATGGCACCAAGCACCCCATCAAGTCTCCTCCTGAACACCTCCAATGATGGTGACTTCATAACCTCCTCGGGCAGCCCATTCCAGTGGGCAATTACTCTCTCTGTGTAGAACTTCTTCCTAACATCCAGCCTAAACCTCCCCTGGCGCAGCCTGAGACTGTGTCCTCTTCTTCTGGTGCTGGCTGCCTGGGAGACGAGACCAACCTCTGCCTGTCTACAACCTCCCTTCAGGTAGTTGCAGAGAGCAATAAGGTCACCCCTGACTCTCCTCCAGGCTAAGCAACCCCAGCTCCCTCAGCCTCTCCTCATAGGGCTTGTGTTCCAAACCCCTCACCAACTTTGTTGCCCTTCTCTGGACTCGTTCCAGCAAGTCAACATCCTTCCTAAACTGAGGGGCCCAGAACTGGACACAGTACTCGAGGTGTGACCTAACCAGTGCAGCGTACAGGGGCAGAATGACCTCCCTGCTCCTGCTGGCCACACTGTTCCTGATACAGGCCAGGATGCCATTGGCCCTCTTGGCTGCCTGGGCACACTGCAGGATCATGTTCAGCCTACCATCGACCAGTACCCTCAGGTCCCTCTCTGCCTGGCTGCTCTCCAGCCACTCTGACCCCAGCCTGTAGCACTGCCTGGGGTTGTTGTGTCCAATGTGCAGAACCTGGCACTTGGATGTGTTAAATCTCATGCCGGTGGATTCTGTCTATCTGTCCATCCTGTCCAGGTCCCTCTGCAGAGCCTCTCTACCCTCCAGGAGATCAACTAGGATGCTAGAGGCGCATCCTAACAACATGAGTTGAGCTTAGAGAGACACCAAACATACATATAACACAGCAAGGCACCAGCAATCCAGGATGTTCCTGGACTGCATAGAAGACAAATTCCTCCTCCAAATGGTAGAGGAACCAACAAGAAATGGTGCTATGCTGGACCTTGTTCTCACCAACAGGGAAGGGCTGGTAAGCAATGTGAGGCTCAGAGACGGCCTTGGCTGCAGTGACCATGAAGCAGTTGAAGTTAATATCCTCAGGGCAACCAGGAGGAAGTATTCCAAGCTCACTGCCCTAGACTTTAGGCATGCAGATTTTGATCACTTCAGGGATCTGATAGCCAAAGTGTCGTGGGACAAAGCCCTGGAGGGAAGAGGGACCCAGGACAGCTGGTCAGTATTCAAGGACCACCTCCTCTGTGTCCAGGAGCTCTGTGTACCAACAAAGAGAAAAGCAGGTAAGAATGCTAGGAGGCCTGCCTGGATGGGCAAGGAGCTACTGGACACACTATTACTTAAAAGGAAACTCTACAGGAAGTGGAGAGAAGGACAGCTAGAACAAGGGGTATATAAGGAAGCTGCCCAAGCAGCAAGAGTCCTGGTTAGGAAAGCCAAAGCAGAGTTCGAATTGAATCTAGCCAGGGAGATTAAAGGGAACACTAAGAACTTCTACAGGTATATTAATGGGAAGAAGAAGACTAGGGAAGGTGTGGGCCCCCTCAGAAAGGAAACTGGTGAAATGATCACAAGTGATGAGGAAAAGGCTGAGGTACTTAATAACTTCTTTACCTCAGTTTTCACTGCAAGGGCCTCTAGCCACACTCCTGATGTTATGGAAGACAATGCCAGGGACGGGGAGGAAGAACTGCCCATTGTAAGTGCAGATCAGGTTCATGATCACCTGAAGAACCTGAAAGTGTTCAAGTCCATGGGACCCGATGGGATACACCCACAGGTACTGAGACAACTGGCAGAGGAGGTTGCTAAACCCCTCTCTATTATATTTCAAAAGTCATGGCAGTCTGGGGAAGTCCCCACAGACTGGAAAAGGGGAAACATCACCCCCATCTTCAAAAAGGGTAAGAAGGAAGAACCAGGGAACTACAGGCCAGTCAGTCTCACCTCTGTGCCTGGAAAGATCATGGAGCAGATCCTCCTGGAGTCACTACTGAGATAGAATAGAATAGTGAAGAGGTGATTTGGAACAGTCAGCATGGCTTTGCCAAGGGCAAATCCTGCCTGACCAACCTGGTTGCCTTCTATGAGCAGGTGACAAAATTAATAGATGAGGGGAGAGCAACTGATGTCATTTACCTGGACCTGAGCAAAGCCTTCGACACTGTCCCGCACCACATCCTGGTCTCCAAACTGGTGACACATGGGTTTGATGGGTGGACCACTAGATGGATAAGGAACTGGCTTGATGGCCGCACCCAAAGAGTGGCTGTCAATGGCTCCATGTCCCAGTGGAGGCCAGTGACAAGCGGAGTCCCTCAGGGATCAGTCCTGGGACCTGTCTTGTTCAACATCTTTGTGGGTGACATGGACAGTGGCATTGAGTGCACCCTCAGCAAGTTTGCTGATGACACCAAGCTGTGTGGTGCAGCAGACACGCTGGAGGGAAGGGAGGCCATCCAGAGGGACCTTGACAGGCTGGAGAGGTGGGCACAAGCCAACCTCATGAAGTTCAACAAGATCCAAGTGCAGGGTCCTGCATCTGAGTCGCGGCAATCCCAGGCACAAATCCAGGCTGGGCAGTGACTGGAAAGCAGCCCTGAGGAGAGAGACTTGGGGGTGCTGGTGGACAAAAAGCTCAACATGAGCTCTCAATGTGCACTTGCAGCCCGCAAAGCCAATCAGATCCTGGGCTGCATCAGGAGAAGTGTGGCTAGCAGGTCGAGGGAGGTGATCCTCCCCCTCTACTCAGCCCTGGTGAGACCCCACCTGGAGTACTGTGTCCAGTTCTGGAGCCCCTATTCCAAGAGGGATGTGGAGGTGCTGGAAAGTGTCCAGAGAAGGGCCACGAGGATGATCAGAGGGCTGGAGCACTTCTCCTATGAGGACAGACTGAAGGAGTTGGGGCTGTTCAGTCTGCAGAAGAGAAGGCTCCGAGGTGACCTGATTGTGGCCTTCCAGTATCTGAAGGGGGCCTGCAGGAAGGCTGGAGAAGGACTTCTCAGGATGTCAGGTAGTGATAGGACTAGGGGGAATGGAATGAAGCTGGAGGTGGGGAGATTCAGGCTGGATGTGAGAAGGAAGTTCTTCACCATGAGAGTGATGAAGCCCTGGAATGGGTTGTCCAGGGAGGTGGTTGAGGCCCTGTCCTTGGAGGTGTTTAAGCCCAGGCTGGACGAGGCTCTGGCCAGCCTGATCTAGTGTGGGGTGTCCCTGCCCATGGCAGAGGGGTTGGAACTGGATGATGCTTGTGGTCCCTTCCAACCCTGAATGATACTATGATACTATGATATTAATATATTAAAACGTATATATTCATATATTCCCCATCATGCTCCCACCCCTCTCCATCAGGACTGAGACAAAACCTGCACTTTAGACCTGGCCAGTCTTTAGACATGTTGGCACCTCACCTTTCTCTCCCAATACCCCACACAATACAGACCATCAGCCCAACGATCCAGGCCAACGATCGAGCCCCACGGTCCCCAGTAATTCCCCTTGCGAAAGCCGAATATTATAACCAGTTGCTCACAGTACTCATGAAGCCTTTCTTGATTCCTGACATAGGCAGGTTTAAGCCACAACTCTGCTGCCTTTTCACTTCTTCAGCACTTTCTGCTGAGGCCTTCTTCCCTGCCTGCCCATCCCCCTTGCCCACTCCCTGCTGCACCAGGGCTCTGCCAGTTCACTGCAGGATTTAGGCCCGGTAATGAGTGCCAGCCCCGAGCCACCTTGCTGGGTGCCCCTGGGAGGGGACAAAGCCTGCAGAGATTTCCCAGCTTTCAGCTTCTTTTGTTTTTGACTGCACTGAGATTCCTTAAGAAATCGATCCCCTGAGCACTGAGCTGATCCTTGCACCTGCAGGAGATGCCCTGGGGCAGGGTTTGTGAATGGAGGAAAAATGAGGTTTATGGGCTGATAGCAGCGTGGTGTTGGTGTGATGTGAAAATAAACCTACAGCTCCAGAAGTGCCTGGGGTTGTCACCAGCAGCAGTGCCAGCGTGTTACCCATCCCCATGCCCCATGTGGTGAGGAAGTGATGGTGATGGGGTATGATGTTGCAAGGGGCTAACGGCTGCCCCTCCTGCTCCCTGCCCCCTTTGCAGACCAAACACGCTCGGCATTGCAAACCTCAGACAAGCTGCAGGCAGCAGCTGCCTGCCCAAAATACAGCCCAAGCAAACTGAGGCTGCGTCTGAAAGCTTCCCTTGTGGTGCAGCGAATTTCCAGGACAGAGGCAAGCAAACACTGGGCAGAAATGTGCTGCAGGCAGCTGGCTCTCTGGGCAGGGAGCTCCCGCGGACAGGGGGTGAAAGGGCTGTGGGCTCCGGCGTACCGGGGAGGGGTCGCTGAGCTACCAACAACAGAAACTGCCAAGCTGCCAGCCTGGGTAGTGATGAATTTCAGCGTGGGGGAGAAACCGGGTCTCAAACGTGGGACTAAAGGCAGTGCAGACCTTGGGAAGTATCCGTGAGACCATTGCAAAGGGCTGCCTTGTGCCCATATTAGGAAAGGAACGTTGTGGGGTGATGAGGGCCTCCTCGGCTCTTGCTGGGGTGGCTGGGCTGATTAAAACACACACCTTTTAGGAGGCTGCTTTGAAAATCGCTGAGGAATGGGTGAGAAAATCTGCTGTGAACCAAGTGGCTTCATCCTCTCTGGGCCAGCAATGGCTGCAGTATAGGGGGAATGCTCTAAATGGCTCTTTGGGCTGGTATTTCTAGATTTCCCGGGACAATGATGGCCCCTGACAACAAAGATCAAGAGATAAAAACCCGACACTTCAACCTATAGAATGAGTTTTCTCCAAACGTGGCCAAAGGCACACACACCTGCCCCACTTGGACCCCACTTGGCAATCACTCTTTCTGTATAGAACTTCTTCCTAACATCCAGCCTAAACCTCCCCTGGCGCAGCCTGAGACTGTGTCCTCTTCTTCTGGTGCTGGCTGCCTGGGAGAAGAGACCGACCTCTGCCTGTCTACAACCTCCCTTAATGTAGTTGTAGAGAGCAATAAGGTCACCCCTGAGTCTCCTCTTCTCAAGGCTAAGCAAGCCCAGCTCCCTCAGCCTCTCCTCATAGGGCTTGTGTTCTAAACCCCTCACCAACTTTGTTGCCCTTCTCTGGACATGCTCCAGCAAGTCTACATCCTTCCTAAACTGAGGGGCCCAGAACTGGACACAGTACTCGAGGTGTGGCCTAACCTGTGCAGCGTACAGGGGCAGAATGACCTCCCTGCTCCTGCTGGCCACACTGTTCCTGATGCAGGCCAGGGTGCCATTGGCCCTCTTGGCTGCCTGGGCACACTGCAGGCTCATGTTCAGCCTACCATCAACCAGTACCCTCAGATCCCTCTCTGCCTGGCTGCTCTCCAGCCACTCTGACCCCAGCCTGTAGCTCTGCCTGGGGTTGTTGTGGCCAATGTGCAGAACCCGGCACTTGGATGTGTTCAATCTCATGCCCTTGGACTCTGCCCATCTGTCCAGCCTGTCGAGGTGCTTCTGCAAAGCCTCTCTATCCTCCAGCAGATCAACTCCTGCCCCCAGCTTGGTGTCATCTGCAAATTTACTGATGATGGACTCAATGCCCTCATCCAGATCATCAATGAAGATGTTAAAGAGCATGGGGCCCAGCACTGATCCTTCGGGCATACCGCTAGTGACTGGCTGCCAGCTGGATGTGGCTCCATTCACCAAAGAAGTAAATTTCTTTAGGAAAAGATATCTATAGCAGTAACAGGAGGCTTTACAAGGGTAAGGAATAAGGATGAGTAGGAAAAGATACAAAACCAAATGTGGATGACCTTACATTTCCCTCGATGTGTGTGGATTTCAGTCCTTTAGAGAAGTGCAGATGCATCAGGGAGAAGACCAGCCCTGACCAGGCAGAACCAGGACGCTAGCAGCAGCTGCTGGTCCTTTTGAACAGGTGAGGCAGGAGCAAGGAGAGAAATGGCCACCATGCCCTCCCCTTTATAGTCTTGCTGGACAGGAAGGGGGAGTGGAACAGACCAACTTAGACCCTGGGTATCCCTCCTCCTGGGAGGGAGAAACCAAGTCCACCTGGATCAGGTTTCTTTTGTCCCCTGGGGGAAGCGGGGCTCTTGCAACCCTCCCCTCCCAGCATGGGTGTAAACCCAGCACGCCAGGGCAGAGTAGAGAGGGAGGAGAACCTCTCTTGACCTTCTGACCATACAGACCGACCCTTCTTGTATGCCCCAGAATGGCATTGGCCTCCTTGGCCACAAGAGCACATTGCTGGTTCATGGTCAACCTTCCATCCACTAAGACCCCCAGGTCCTTTTCCCCTTCACTGCTCTCCAGCAGGTCAGTCCACAGCCTGTACTAATCCATGGGGTTGCTCCATCCCAGGTGCAAGACTCCACTTTCAATTTCTCCCATCCAACTCTCCGTCCTGTCCAAGTGCTGCTGAATGGCAGCACAACCCTCTGCTGTGTCAGCTACTCCACCCAGCTTGGTGTTGTCAGCAAACTTGCTAACAGTGCACTCTGTGCCCTCATCCAGGTCACTGAATATATTGAACAGCACTGGTCCTAGTACTGAGCCCTGAGGGACTCCACTGATACAGGCCTCCACCTAGCCTCTGTCCTATTGACCACAGCTCTCTGACTTCTTTTCTTCAACCAGTTCACACCCACCTCACTACCTGATCATCCAGACCACACAGCCTCAGCTTAGCTGCAAGGATGCTGTGGGAGATAGTGTCACATATCTTACTGAAATCAAGGTAAACCACATCCACTGCTCTACCATCATCTATCCACCTGGTTATGTCCTCATAAAGGCTATCAGGTTGATCAGACATGACTTCCCTTGGTAAAACCATGTTGACTGCTCCTAATGACCCTCATATCCTTGATGTGCCTAAGGACAGTGCCAAGGATAAGTTGCTCCACTACCTTTCTGGGGATGGAGGTGAGGCTGACTCATCTATAGTTACCTGGGTCCTCCTTTTTACCCCTTTTGAAGATTAGGGTGATGTTTACTTTCTGCCAGGCACCTCTTCTGTCTATCATGACTTAGCAAAGACGGTGGAGAGTGGTCTGACAATGACCTCCACCAGCAAGCCTAGCCCCTGCGGCTGGATCCCATCAGGACCCATGGATTTACGGATATCCAGATTGCTTAACTGTTCCCTAACCCAGTCTTCATCAACTCAGTCCTCATCAACTGAGGAAGTCTCCCCCTCTGTTGTGTTCTCCTCTGGGGCTCCAGGAGTCTGGGGCTCCTGAGGACAGTCTCCAGCAGTATAGATGGAGACAAAGAAAGCATTCAGTAACTCCGCCTTCTTTGTATCCTCTGCCACCTCATTTAGCAATGGGTCTACATTGCCTCTAGTGTTAGTCCCTAGGCTTTAATCTCACAGACTGGTTGGCTGGTGACAGCCACAGTGGGCATTTAGAGAAGCTGAGGGCATGAATGAGCACAGCATGATCAGGGCAGTGACAAGAGTGCCTGTGTGTAGCAGAGCTACATGTGGAAGGCAGGAATGAGAATGAGGATACAGTGGTGATGATGAGGATGCAGAGATGAGAATGAGGATGCATTAGTGATGATGAGGATGCAGGGATGAGAATGAGGATGCACACCAATAGCTGGATGACCAGATGTGTCAGGCAGTTGATCTCTCCCAGCACATGCATAGCCTGGGCAGATTCTGGTGTGTGTGCTCCCCAGAAGCCAATGTGGGGGGCTGGGATCCACCTCAGAGACGAGCAGGAAATGAAGCAAAAGAGCAAAGGCTGAGGAATGCTGGGGAAGGGGTGAACACACACTGAAGAGGAGGAGAATGGTGGACAGGCCTTGACACTTTTCCAGACCACTGTGTGCTTGCTGCCCTCGAGTCCCTGCCACATCCAACAGTCTCTTTCCCATCAGCCATGCAGCCCCCAGGCAGCATTGTCTCTCAAGTCCTTCACGTCTCTCTGCCTGCACGGTTTCCCCAAAGAGTGCTGAGTGGCACCCAAGGGTAGAACTGTGCATTACACATTGAGGAGCTTGTGAGACAGGAACTTCACAAACTGCTGAAGTGATGTATTACTGAGTTCACATGTCAGACAGTCAGTGCAAAGGGCATTTGAACCTTTTTTCATGTATTTGTTTTCTCTCCCAGCCCCTGTGTGCACCCCAAACGGGTTTACAGGCAAGAGCACACCTGCTGAGGCCTCAAGTCGTGGTTGGGAAGTGAGATTACCCAACATTTGTGGGATCAGCAAACTTTGGGAAGTAGGGGGCCCACCAACAGGCTGTTGGGAGGCCCTGGATGTATTAGGGCTTGGGTGAGGCTGCATTTCCCAGTCAGGATGCTAGGAGCAGGCAGAGCCCAGGCCAGGAGTGTGGCAGCAGAGAGCCTCAGGGACACAGACAGGACAGGAAGGTGCAGGCAGCTCAGTCTACATCCCCATTGCCTGGGGTGGGTGAAAACGAAGGTGCTGACCCTGTAGAAGCTATGTCTCAGAAGGAAAGGGAGTGCTGTGGCTTTGCAGGCATCCCTGAGAGACAAGACCTCTTCCCACAGGAGCTGCCTGGTATGCAGGGTCTCCGTCCCACAATGGTCCCCTAGGCACCAGCCCACAAAGGCTGTGGTGGAGTCTGGCTGGAATTCAAATGAGGAACAGAGGCCTCAGCCTGTGTCTCCACATGGAGGAATTTGGGCTGCCTGATCCTGGCAGGCAGGCAGACAGACAGCCAGCCCCTGCCCCAACCTGCACAGATGGACTTCCCCAACACATTGCCTGCATGGGTTACTACCACATTGCTTGCAGAGACAGATGGGCACCACTCTTGCCACGTCCCTTGGACAGACAGATGGATACCCCCCCCCACCACCACTTCCTGCCTTGTGGCCTAGACAGACAGCCCTCCCCTTACAATATCCCATGGCAGGAATATCTATGGCTGGTCCAGAGCAACAGGCAGGGTCTCTCTGGGTGCCATGGGCAAAACTGGGGAGCATCTGGGGATCAGCCTACTCCCACTCTTGGCAAGGGCTGGCTACCCCAGGATGCCAGTGATCACTGTACCTGTTAACTGACATGCTCTGGCACTGCCCCCATATTGCTGCCAAGTTGCCAGTCCTTTGTTCCACATACTCTGAGCCTTCTTTTTGCATTTGAGATTTCCTAAAAGCTCCTGCTCATCCATGCAGGTCTCCTGCCTTTCCTGCTGATTTCAGGAGGATGCACAAAGCTTGAGCTTGGAGGAGGTGATGCTTGCAGCTGTTGTCTGCCCTCTACTAGGCATGGCAGAATGCACAATGACAAAGCACTGCACAGTATGGCACAATAAGAGCATGCATGCACTTTGTGTGGTCACCCAGCACCCTATGTACGGTATGCATGGCACAGCATGGCACAGAGTGGCACAGCAGGAGTGGGCAGCTCCTTGGCCACTCTCATCCAGGCTGCCCTTACCTTCCTGGCAATGGTGGCAAAAGGGCAAGGGTGAGAATGAGGCAGCAGATGAGCCCCAGAATGGCAGCAGTGGTGGGAAGAACAGGCCTGCTCCTACTCAACCCCTTCGAGAGCTGGGCAACAGCTCCCCATGATGGGCATCCTGCCAGGGACCACCCTGCTAGGAGATGACACAGGCCACTCTCCACTGTGCCATAGAGCAGAATCCTGCATCCCCAGGCAAGACAGGGGCACAAGGCAACACAAGAGAGCAGTGGAGGCATTTCTGGAAGATGCTGGTCCATGGAGAAGGATCACAACAGGGGACACACACTGAGCCTCAAGAGGCCATGGGATGCAGTGGCAGGGATGGGGGAACATGTGCAAGGTGCCATGACAGAACAGGAGCCAGATGGGTGATTTCAGCAAAGCTTTATTGGGTGGAGCAGGTGGTGGAGCAGGAGGTGGGGGCAGCATCCCTGGCTCTACTTCAGCTCAGGAAGCCCAGCACAGCACTGAAAGAAAACAACCTAGCTGCCTCAGCCATTTCTCACAGGGCATGTGCTCCTAGACCCTAAGTAGTTTTGTAGCCCCTTTTTGGACATGCTTCAGTGTCCTTCCTGTAGTGAGGAGTCCAAGAGTGGGAACAGTATTTGAGCTATGGCCTCACTAGAGCTGAGTAGAGGGGCACAATTGCTTCCTCTTGGCAGCCACATTATTTGAGGTACAAGTTGGGATCCTGTTGTTCTTCCTAACCAGCTGATACACTGGTTAAGAAGTGTGTCAAGAAGTGTGTCCCAAGCCTGTACCATTGCATGGGCTTCTTGTTACCCCCAAAGCTTGGTCTTGTTGAACCTCATGAGGTTGGCTTGTGCCCACCTCTCCAGCCTGTCAAGGTCCCTCTGGATGGCCTCCCTTCCCTCCAGCGTGTCTGCTGCACCACACAGCAGATGATCACGGCTACCCAGGTTCAGCCTGATCTAAACTGCTCCCCCTTGTTAGAGGTACTAAAGGCAGTGATCTTTGACATCTTAGGGGCAGTGCTGATGGCAGCACAGAAAGATAAATGTGTTGTGGACCAAGCAGAGCAAGGAATGAATGAAGCAGTTATAGGAATTGGTTAATAACTTGCAGGCGAAGCTGGAGACAGCAGCAAAACTGTGAGCTGAAGCCAAGTCAAGGGCTGAGCAGGAAAAGTGGCTGTGAGCAGAGATAACTGCAAACAGCCTCAGCTGCACAGTGCTTTTGTTCAGGAGCGAGAGTTGCAGCTAGAGCTGGCTGAGGTGTGGTGTGAAGACATTGAGAGTGATTGTAGATTCAGCAGTATGGCTAAGGAGAGCGACTGAGTTGCTTGGGAGGTGGCTTGTCATTATCCCTGGCTGAAATGGAAGAAACAAAACTTAAGCATGGGGACAATGTTGTTCATCAGTTTTGCTCTTATTAAAACTGAGTTCCAGCATGATGGGAGCAGTGAGGACTGACTGGACATCAGAATCAAGGAGACACCCCTGGCAAAATTACCAGAAAAATATATCTAGCTCTCTAGGGAGTCTGAGACTACGTGTAGAGAATCGCCCTCTCTGGGGGACACAGGATAAAACTTACTCAGGATGAAGCCCGGGGTATTGCAGTCCTGGTGTATTTCTGACTGTGGAGGATAAGTGGGTGCCCTGGACTCTGACTCACTGAGCAGCATATTGGGCTGTAGGGCTGGATCCCCTAGCGAGGGGAGATCCAGTAGTCATCCTCACTTTGAGATTAGACAAATTAACCAAAAATGTGTAGAAAGAGGATTGCCTTCAATTCATGTTAGAGCCCAGCTCAATTTTTCACAGTACCTGCAAATCTCATGGGGGACCTCTCATGGATTGAGTTGAACCTGCTGTTGTTATTCAGAATACAGAATTAAGCAGGTTGGAAAGGACCTTCGAGATCATCAAGTCCAACCTATCACCCAACACCATCTAATCAACTAAACCATTGCACAAAGTGCCCCATCCAGTCTCTTCCTAAACACTTCCAGTGATGATGACTCCACCAGCGCCCTGGGCAGCACATCCCAGTTAGGAACCTACAATCTTCTGATATTCATACCATGATGAAGTCACACCAGCTTCAAAAAGTGAAAGTGCTAACTGGAGTAAAGTATTATGGGGCTTGAAGTTCAGATTACACATCAGAGGCTTCCTGTTCTGGTTGCTGCTTCTGGGTTTCAGCTTCTTGGGTTTCAACTCTTTTCTGCAGGCATGGTGGTGGAAAAGGTGGGAGTTGGGTAGCTGCTGGCTTTGGTTTTCTGTTTTATGCTGGTGGTTTTTTTTTTTAATTTCACTGTATTTCACTGTGTTTCTACTACAAATAGGTTAAGATAACCATGCATTGTATTATTAGATTAGCTTATTAGTTAAAGTAATTATGCATTGTGGTTATGATATCTCTTATCTCTTCATCTCAGCCCTGAGTTGTGTGTGTTACTTTTCCCCTCACTTTTGTGTTGGGGGAGCAGGGGATTTAGCCTTTGTGCTGAAACATTACAGGACCAGAAGTTGTAGTGGTGCCTTGAGTAGCACCAACCTGCAGCCCATCAAAGCTTGCCTGAACTGTGGGATGTGTGCCCCCTGTGTCTGGGGCTGGCACAGTCCCTCCAGATGGCAGCTAGGAACAGTGGCATGGTCACCAACTGGGCCAGTATTTCTCCTTTCCATAACAGGACAGGGAAGAGCAGAGCTCTGGTTTCTGGGTAGCTCCACTAAAGCAGGGGTGGGTGACAAACACTGCCCCCAGGAACAGCACACCCAGACGTGGCAGCCCCCTCAGTCACACACGCTGAGCCTTGGCATGGCATGACACGGCATGATATAGAATGGTATAGCATAGTAAGGCACAACGGGACAGGAAGAATATGCATCCCCTCAGACACAAACATGGAATGCTGGGAAAGAACAGCGTGGCATGGCATGGCACAGTAAAAGGGTTTGATTGCCTCAGGCATTCACACTATGATCCAAGGGTGAAACAGCACAGCATGGCAGTGGGTGGCACTGTTGAAACACAGTTACATATCTAATTAGCTTGGGCAGCTGGCACCATCTCCTTATTAATGAAGTTCCCTTTTCTGTACAACAAAGTGATGAGCCAGCCAGTGGCCACAAAGGTCAAAAGTTTAAACAAAATTAAAGAATATTCCTCTCCTGAAGACCACCAGAGACCTCTGGAGACCATCAAAGACCCTCCAGGATAAGATGGAGCATGCCCAAGTGATACCATAAGGTTTTTAATCTTCGGGTATTTGTGTAAGTGCTGTTTTAAGAAAGTACCATGTCTAGCAGAACCCACTGTGCAAGGTCAAAGGGGAGCTTACACTAGGATGAATAGTCTTAAGAGCAATGGGGGCCTTTGTAGATAAGTTGTCACAGTATACGAAGCTTGGGAGACTTCTCTCAGGAGGCTGGTAAACAAGAACAGAAATTGCAAGTAAGAAAGTAAGGAAGAAGAGACCGAGAGTTCATCCAGAGGACATCTGTAGAAATTCCATCAGGGGTCTCCACAACCCCTCAAAGACCACCAGAGACCTCTCAGAGACTGCTCAGAGAGGCGCACACATAACAGATACACACATATGGTGATGAGTTCTGGGAAACCTAATATATGCAGGTGCTTCAGAAATAAAAAGCTGCTACTTTGTCTTGTCCTTGTGAGAGATCTGAGACATGAGTCTCCTTACACCCAGAGCTATCAATAGAGAATGCCTCCTTCCTGATATTCCAAAAGGAGTCTCAGAAGGTTTTTCTATATCCTGTTTCTACAGTATCATTTTGGTGACCCAGATGGGGCACTGCTTTTGAACCTAAGTGGATTCTGGGATCAAGGGACCCATACACTCCTGTGATATTGGGCTGAAGTGAGGACTAAGGGTTCAAGGCCCTCCTGTTAACTGAGGGTTAGAGGACCTCTTGGTGACTTAGTTTCTGGTTTTGGTTAAGAGTGAAATCGCTACTGGAAAATTCGGTTGCTGAATTTTGTGTAACAGGCTCTGATGTAACACAGATCTATTGCTTCGCATACCTCAGTGTCTTGTCACCATTTTTGTGTCCTGAGTGGGTTAGAACCCCACTTGAAAGGGGGTTTGAGTCCCCAGCATCTTGTTATTTTGTTAAGTATTATGTCCTTGTATTTAGTTTTGTGTTACCATATTGTTCCAGTAAGATTGTACTGTTTGGGTTCTGGACAACCTCAGGACAAAGGAATTTTGGAAACTAGCCCTCTGAGCTGTATATTAGGACACTGGAAGGGTCTGGGGGGAGACCTCTTGATTGAGTACTGTAGCTGATGTATTAATCAGAAGATGAAGAAAAATTAAGAAAATGAGAAAAGTCTTAAAGTATTGTGAGAGCCCTTAGTGACTCTATTGCCTCCAAACCATACATGTGACAGGGTCTGGCCATGACCCTTAATGACTTCCCACAACCTCTGGAATAGGTCTGGCAGATAGCCTAATAATGAAAAAAAGAGAATTTCCTTATTTTAACAACACTGCAGTGGTGCCACAGAAAGGCCTGGAGCGCTCCCCTCTCTGTGCACACCTCACTCTACACACCTCTCTGTGATTTGGGGAGAACACACTTACCAACAAAAAGGTATAAACAAACTGCAACTTATGCCCTCCCTGTGTTGCATCTGCTACAGAAGACCTTGCTGGAAGGTCCAAGAACTTGGACTAATCCTGGGAAAACATTGCTTGATCCAAAGGGTGGTGATATCTTTTTTTTTCCCCTCTTCTTAACTCTCTCTCTTTCTCTCTCTCTCTTTTTCCTCTCCCTTTTCTTCCTAGAATAGAATAGAATAGAATAGAATAGAATAGAATAGAATAGAATAGAATAGAATAGAATTAACCAGGTTGGAAAAGACCTTCAAGATCATCAAGTCTAACCTATCACAGTATCACAGTATCACTAATGTTGGAAGAGACCTCGAGGATCATTGAGTCCAACTTACCAACACAGACCTCATGACTAGACCATGGCACCAAGTGCCACGTCCAATCTCCTCTTGAATACCTCCAGGGATGGTGACTCCACCACCTCCCTGGGCAGCACATTCCAATGACGAATGACTCTCTTGGGGAAGAACTTTCTTCTCACCTCATGTCTAAACCTCACCTGGTGCAGCTTGAGACTGTGTCCCCTTGTTCTGGTGCTGGTTGCCTGGGAGAAGAGAACAACCCCTTCCCGGCTACAACCACCCTTCAGGTAGTTGTAGAGAGCAATGAGGTCACCCCTGAGCCTCCTCTTCTCCAGGCTAAACAATCCCAGCTCCCTCAGCCTCTCCTCATAGGGCTTGTGCTCAAGGCCTCTCACCAGCCTTGTTGCCCTTCTCTGGACACGTTCAAGTGTTTCGATGTCCTTCCTAAACTGAGGGGCCCAGAACTGGACACAGGACTCAAGGTGTGGCCTAACCAATGCAGAGTCCAGGGGCACAATGACTTCCCTGCTCCTGCTGGCCACACTATTCCTAATGCAGGTCTTCTTGACCACCTGGGCACACTGCTGGCTCATGTTTAGGCAGCTGTCAGTCTGCACCCCCAGATCCCTCTCTGTTTGGCAGCTCTCCAGCCACTCCGACCCCAGCCTGTAGCTCTGCACGGGATTGCCGTAGCCAAAGTGCAGCACTCGGCACTTGGACTTGTTGAATGCCATCCTGTTGGACTCCGCCCATCGGTCCAGTCTGTCGAGGTCCCTCTGCAGAGCCCTTCCACCCTCTAACTGACTAACATCTGCTCCTAACTTGGTGTCATCTGCAAACTTGGTGATGACTGACTCAATCCCCTCATCCAGATCATCAATGAAG
Source organism: Melanerpes aurifrons (assembly GCA_011125475.1). Taxonomy (NCBI): domain Eukaryota; kingdom Metazoa; phylum Chordata; class Aves; order Piciformes; family Picidae; genus Melanerpes; species Melanerpes aurifrons. The sequence continues at coordinate 25,655,878 of WWNC01000003.1, forward strand.
ATGTTGAAGAGGACGGGGCCCAGCACTGATCCCTGGGGGATGCCGCTGGTGACTGGCCGCCAGCTGGAGGTGGCACCATTCACCACCACTCTCTGGGCTCGGCCCTCCAGCCAGTTCCTAACCCAGCACAGAGTGTTGCTGTCCAAGGCACGAGCTGACATCTTAGATAGCAGTTTGCTGTGGTGGACAGTATCAAAGGCCTTGCTGAAGTCCAGGTAGACCATATCCATAGGCCTCCCCACATCTGCCAGATGGGTCACCTGATCATAGAAGGAGATCAGGTTGGAGAGGCAGGACCTGCCCCTCCTAAATCCATGTTGGCTGGGCCTGAACCTTTGGCCATCCTTCAGGTGCGCAGTTATTGCTGCCAGGATAATCTGCTCCATTTAATCTCTCTACTCTGGTCTGACCAAGCATCCTTAAGGTGCAAGTGACAGAGAGTTTTCATTGGTTCTAATAAACCTAAGTCATCAGCTGTTTGGTGTCAGTTCACCTTAATTTACTCCAAGGGAAATTTCAGACCTTAGCATGGCCCACCACTGCCCAGGGCTGACTCAGGAATCTGAGTTCTGACAAGTATGACACTGTATTAAAATTTTGCAACTTATTTTGTTATGTTGAAGGCTGGAAAAGTGAGATGAAATCCCATATATGGATTTCTTGTTCAATAAATAGTCACAAAACAAGAAACTGTTAATATGTTGAGCATGGACTGTAAATAATGTGGATAATGTTAATAATGTGTGTGAGTTAGTATTGGACTGAAATGTGTTAGTGATGGTAAATAAGCTCAAGGTGGTAATTCCTGGATAGCACCCAAAGAGGTCAGGGATGCAAAACTTTGCAGTGGCGCTAATACATGGTAGTAAAAATTATGCCAGCCAAGGCTGAACTGTGTGTTAAATGCACAGATCCTCCTGGGAGGTTGTCCTTGTCTTGGGAGGAGGGCAGAGGCACAGTCCCTGACTGTCCTCATTTGCAGTCTTTTGTGCTTTTTTCCTGTATTCTGCCCCAGCTGTCTCTGGTTTCAGGGTGGTGTTTAGCATGACTTGCATGGAGGATTGAGTAACACATAGATGTTTAGCATGTGCGCTATCTGACTCATTATCATACTTACGGGTGTAAACTTTAGTGTTGAAGTTGCAGTTAATTATGCAAAGGTCTTTGCTCAGGCACTGTAGGCTACAAAACTTTAGTTTGACTCTGTGTGGGTTTGTTGGTTTGGGCTTGCTTCAGTGGTTTTAGCTGAAACAGGGCTGTCTTTGACTGCTGGCAGCTCCCCCGCCACTGCCCCAAGACAAACAGAGTGAAAATCCTCTAGAGAGGAAGAAACTGAAGTTCCCAGTCTGGAGTAGAACACAGGGACAAAGATCTGAGTGATTCAGGCCCCTCTCAGAGAGGAGCTGGGGCCTGAGAGAAAACAAGTATATGTGCACGTATAGTACTGTTAAAACTGTAATGATGACTCACAATGCCAGGTAAAAAAGTCAGACAGTCTCTGCTGGAATTTGTCTATTTCTGAGGAAGGACAGACGATCTGGTATAAGGCAGCAGAGGAAGTGGTTCAGAAGTGTGTATCCAACCTTAAATTACATCTCCCCAGGGAGGATATGAAATGGAATCCTGGTAAAGCTGATGAATTGGCGAGTCTAAAGGAATATCAAGACAATTTTGTGTGGAATTTTAAATGGAATAGAAATACAAACCAAATTAAAACTTTGCCTGAGTTGTGTGAAGTAAAGCTAGGAGATTGTGTGAGGTAGCTTGAAAAATGGAAGATGCTAGTGGCATGAAGCTGTTTAATATGTTGTTTATTGGTCAGCTGGCATCAGAGAGCAAAAAGGTAGGTGGAGCAGACCAGCTGACAACTTCACAATTAGCGTCTCTTGCCTGTAAAATATGTAATAGTAGAAAAAATGTGATTAAACTGAAGGGGACTAGAGGAATTTGTTAAAGTCTCCCCACCTAACCATCTGGTTCCAGTTAATCTAGGGAATGAAATAATAAAAAAATTAATTGATAATAGCACTAATAATTTAATAATAAGTAGTTTTAAGGGACCTATAGGGGAGAATAAAGTAAATGTTGTTGGTGCCAAGTAAATGAGGTGCATAAAAATCTTTCAAACTGAAACAAGGTTCAAATACATATTCCAGCTAATCATGTCTGGAGAGCACAAGGGTGTGTGGGTGTGTGTTACAAGAATAATTTCAGAAATTAACATTGAAAAGGAACCTCAGGAAGGAATCCCTCCTGAAATAATGAATGTGGGCAAGTGAAAGGCCTGAAAGGCCTTTGTCTGGGCAACTGAAAAGCCTGAAAGGCCCACATCAACAGGACTGGTAAAAGTGAAACTGAAACTTAGGGCAAAACCCATAAAAAACAAGCAATACCCTTCAAAATTGGATTGTGGGGATTGGACCCCACAATCAATGATTTATTGAAATATGGATCACTACAAGAAGACAAATCATAATATTTTCCTGTCAAGAAGCTGCATTCTCAGGGGAAGTTTAGGCTTGTGGTGAGGAGAAAGTTCATCACAGAGAGACTTGTTAGCCATTGGAATGGGCTTCCCAGGGAGGTGGTGGAGTCACCGTCCCTGGAGGTGTTCAAGAGGGGACTGGATGTGGCACTTGGTGCCATGGTTTAGCAGTCATGAGGTCTTGGGTGACAGGTTGGACTTGATGTTTAAGGTCTCTTCCAACATTATTGATTCTATGGTTCTATGATTCAATGAATACCAACTGATACAAGATCCAAGTGATATAAAGCAGATTCTGATGGATATATGTCCAGGACTACCTAATCCTTATACAATATTGGCAACAATAACTGAGGGGCACCCCTGCTCCTAGTCAACCCGTTCTAGAGCTAGGCAGCAGCTGCTCATGCCAGGCTGTGTCGGATAGCCCCCAGCCCTGGAGCAGTGTGGGCTGAAAATAACCTATTCTGCAGGGTGGACAGAGAAACCTCACCCAGGTGGGCAGAGAGACTTGGTTCCCACTCCCAGGGAAAGAGATCCCTGGGTCAAAGCTTATTCCACTCACATTTTCTGGTACCCCAAGCCTGTTTAAGGAGAGACATCTCCTGTGCTCTCACTCCTGCTCCTTGCCTGGGCCTGTGTGGAGGTTTAGGCTGGGTGCTGGCCCAGATGGCACTTCACAGACCACACCTGGGAGGTCCCAAGGGGTGGGCCCAGCCCAGGGGTTGGTCACAGGAAACCAGGTATTCAATTCCCATAATGCCCTGCCCCGCTATAATAGATCAGCACGGGGTCTTTACTTCCTCTTTCGCCCCCGCTGCTGCCTAGGTAAAGTGGTGTGAGCCGCCTCCCTTGGGCCTGCCCAGGCCCAGGGCTGGGCTGGGTTGGGGGGGGGGAGGAAAGAGCCCTGGGGGGTTTGGGTGTACCCCTAGGTGGGGATGGGACGTTCTTGGGTATGTTCTGGGATCTCCCTCTCTTTTTGTCACAGTGCTTGTGGTTCTCTGTAAAACTTTCATTGTTGTTGGGGTTTTTTTGTTTACTCATTTAATCTTTCCACCATTCTTTTGCAATCTGTTTCAGTCGTTATTTCTGCCTGTGGTGGGGAGGGAGTCTGCCCCAACCCATTACAGCCCAGTTTTGTGTACATTTTTATTTGCCCTTTTTCTTTGTACCTTTATAATTTTCCTTTTACTAAAATGCTATATGTATTTTCTTAAACTTAACTTTTTACTTCCAAATCGATTCAAGACTGTTTCTTTTTATGATTTTCTCTTTTCTCCTTAATAATTTTTTTTCCCCTATCAGAAAAAAAAAAAAATGGAGAGGAGAGGCAATCTAAATCTCTTCCATTTGGGCTTTTGGACTCCAGGAAAGCTTAAACCACAACACAGGCATCCTGCTAGGAGACGAGACAGGCCACCATCCACTGTGCCACAGTGACCAGAGAGTCTTGTATCCCCAGACAAGGCAGGAGTTCCAAGGTGACAGGATGGGGCAATGGGCACATTGATGGAGGAGCCTGAACCATGAATAAGAGTAACAAGAGCAGATATAAACTGAGCCTAAAATGGCTGTGGGAAGGGGTGGCAGAAATCAGCAAACAAACATGTACACTGATCCATGAGAAAACAGGAGCCAGATGGGTGATTTCAGCAAAGCTTTATTGGGTGGAGGAGGTGGTGGAGCAGGAGGTGGGGGCAGCATCCCTGGCTCTACTTCAGCTCAGGAAGCCCAGCACAGCCACCCTCACTCCTTCTGAGAGGGCAGTCGAGTGAAGATGTTGATGCCAACCCTGCAGGGACACAGAGGGAGCTCACATAAGTGTAGGAACTGCAGCCTTGGCCAGGGCAAACACCCTCCTGGGACACAGCCTTGTCTCCCATGGACAGCTCTGGCACCATGCTGGCACCCCCAGGAAGGCCATGTGTGAGTGCCCCATCCTCAGCCATCCTCAGCCTGGCAGCAGCTCTGCCAGGTGCTGACCCTCTGCGGTGGGAACCCTCCACCCCTCTGGGGATGCACAGGAGACTTGTGCATGGCAGGGACAGGGAGGGGGCTCACCTAGTGGCTTTCCAGTCATCTGTGCTGTTGTCCACATGTGACCTCAGGAGCCACATGGTTTTCAGAATCTCCTTTCCCCTCTCATCCACAAAGCACTGGCCAGTGAAGACAGTGACAGCATCTGCAAGGACAGGGCAGGAGGTGGAGGGAAGCACATGCGGGGAAGCAGGTCAGTGCCAAGCTGTGTCCCTACAGCCTGTCCCAGCACAGGGGACAGTACGCCTTGCCCTCTGGGGACAGCAGGCGGGAAGGGGGTCAGAGGGCTTGGGCTCTTGAGTGCAGATGGGCAGGCAGCAGCCGCAGTGGGCTCGGCCCCCAGCATGTCTTCTGTGCCCTGACACCAATGAAAGGAGCTCCAAGGTGAAGGCTGGGAGAGCACTGGGGACATCACGGGCAAAAGCAGGGGATGATCACAGGCAATGCAGGGAAGGGAAGAAGAAAGTCATGGACATCATAGGAAGCACAAGGGGACAGTGCAGAGAGAAGCACCTGAAAAGGTCCAGTTGACAGTGAAGCCAAAGGTGGGCTGATTCTTCTGGTTGATGTGGTGCTGGGACCCCTGCAGTGGTGACACCTTGATCTTGTTGGAAGTGGCTGTCACAGCTGTGTGGTAGAAGCCGTTGAAGTTGCCTTCTCCGTTCACAGCCCCGATGGTCATGGTGGAGCCCAGGTCGTTGATCCATTTGCCAGTCAGCACACACTGGAGTGGAAAGGACTCAGGGTTGATGCCACAGCACAGCCTGGCTGCGGGCAGGGCGGCAGGAGCGGGCACCCAGGGACCCATGGTTCCCCTGGCCCCCCTGCCCCATGCATCCCAGCCCGGCCATTACCTTTCTGGCAGCCTGGCCAGGAGCCACCAGGGCCAGGGTGAGCACCAGGAGGAAAGGAGTCACTTGCACCATCTCTGCAGAGGGCAGACAGCCGCTGTAGCCAGGAGGTGCTCTTCACAGAGCTCTGTGGAGGTGCCTGCTCCCTTGCCCTTTTATTGCTGCTGGGGCTGCAGGTGGCAGCTCTGGCCAGGGCATTGTGCAATCCGGGTGTTCCCAACTTTGCACTTCCCAGAACACAAGTCTGGGGAAGGCTCTGTCTCCTGCAGGCTGGTGACCACCACGACAGATGCTCAGCAAGGGAAAACCCTCTCGAGTCTGTTCTTTCAGCACTCCATTGCTATGCCCAGGGTGCAGAGGAGTGCCAGGGAGCCTTAATGCCGATACACCCCAGGACTGACTGCAGCTCACAACCTCTCTCTGTTCCTCCTCCTCCAGCATTCTTGTGCAAAGCCACCCAGCACTGAGCTCTTTTTGGGGCTTTGCTTTATCCCCTGCCAGCGTCAAAGCAGCTGCAGATCAGGCAAGAAATCTCTAGGTCTGCTCTTGCCTGGGGCAGGCATGAAGGTTTCCTGGTGTTTTCACAAACAGTCTTTTGTTAGAAGGAAATTATTTGTTTCCTTTATCATATTCATGGAACACAAACATCCCCCAAATCTCTAGGACATCACATTCTAACCTTGACAGAAGTTGTCTTTCACAGGGATCCTTCCCCAAAGTTAAGTGCCTGTGTATCTGTGCATTTAGAGCACTTCCCCTCGCAGCAAGCACAGGCTGCTTCCCACCCCAGGCCTGAGGGGGTTTAAGGATGAAGGGAGGGCTTTAGAGCAAAAAGCTCTCAAGTGGGCACAAGGAGCTTGGGGACAAGCCTAGGGGCAGGGCCTACTCTCACCCCTCCAGAACATAGCAGGTGCAGCCTTCAAATGCTGTGCTGGTAGCAAAAGGAGGGAAAGGAAGAGAGATGCAAATCCCAGGGTGGGGGGGCGGGGTCACTATTTGGCCCAGAGCTAACCCTGGGCCACCCTGCTCCCCACAGAGGTATTTTCCAGGAGGGATGCCAGGCTCTTTGCCTTCCCCTGCCTTGCAGACAGGAGGGGAGAGAGGCAGGACCAGGTCTTGCCTGCCTCACATCTTTTTGGGGGTGGAGGGGTGGGGCACATCTTGCTCCCATTAGGTTTCTTTTGAGAAAAGAATGACTTCTCCAGGGGTGATGGAGCCTTGCAGGGCAGAGGGAAAGAAGGGGAGATGGCATCATGCCAAGCAAAGGGCAAGGAGGAAGTAGCAGGGAAGGAACAGAAGGGGTTTGATGGTGTGGGAAAGGGAGGAGAAGAGAGCCTTCTGGGAAAAGCAGCTGTGCTCCTGCCTAGCACTGCAGAGCACAGGGAGAACACAGAGGAGCCAGGGTCCTAAACTATCCATTTAAAGCTGTTTCTGCCCTTTTCCAGGGAAATATTACAACTATGACAGCAGTGGGAGCGGCACCTCCAGCAGCATCATGTCAGACCAGTGTGCTGGGCAGTGGTTTCTTGGGGCTTGTGGCCTAGACCAAGAAGAGTTTGAGGTAAAGGAAGGGGCAGCCTGCTGTGGGCTGGAGGAGGTGGGACCTGCAGCAGGGCTGGCACCTGCTGTGGGTTATGCCTTAGGGGCTGGTGCAGGCGACTGCAGCCTGCTCCCCACAGCAGCTGATGGCACGTGGAGGCTGCTGGCTGCCCCCTGGTACAACCCAAACTCTGCTCTTGCAGCAGCCCTGCAGCAGGAGTGTGTAAGCGCAGGCAGCTCTGTGCTTCCACCTTTGGAGGAAGGTCCTACTGAAGTTGGCTCTCAGCAAGGCACTACTGGTTTAAAAATGGGAGAAACGGTGTCTGAAACCTTCCAGGTGCTGTTGTTGTCCAGCCCAGTCCTACACAAGTATCTGAGGGAGCTAAGACTTGTTTGGGGCCCTGAGGTCTGGTGCTGCTCGGCTGCAAGAACAGAGCTAGCTGAAGCCTCCCGTGTCCATCTGAAATGGGATGGTGTGAGCAGCTGCTGCTGCTGCAATACCTGCAACAGAGCTGGGAAGGGGAGAGCCATCCTACAGATTATTTATGAGCCATGGGCAGGTGTCAGACCAAAGCTGCCTGTGGTGGTGACAGAGAGGGAAATGCTTTGGCTGACCAAAGGAAGGAGAGACTCTTGGCTGTGGGAGGGTGATGGAGCATTTGACCCTCTGCTGGTACCAGAGGTGAGCTTCAGGAGACCTTTCCTGGCATTCAGCGAGAACTGGGTGCCTGGCCATGCCCTCCTGCTTTTATCCTAGTGTGGGTCCCTCAAGTGTGGGGACTGGGGCTGTATCTGGGACTCCAGGCAGAATCTAGCCCAGCCCTCGTGCAGGACTCATGCAGGGGGGAAGTGGACGTGCAGTGAAGACCAGAAGTCTTGCTTGCCTTTCTGTAGCCTCAGGGTTGTGTTGCTGAAGGTGGCACTCTGCTGTCTGGTGAGCTTTGAGCTCACTGGAGATGGGATGGTGAACCTCTCTCTTCTGTTACTAGGACCACAAGGATTGTTCCCTGTGCACACTGATCCCTTGCCTGAGTGGCAGCACTCCTGTTTGTCACCTCATTAGCAGAGACATGGTCAGTCTGTTCTCATTATTGGTTTGAGCTCTTGACCTTAGTTCATTGAACAAAGAGGGGTTTTGTTTGTTTTAACCCACCTTATCAGTGGGGAAAGGTTTTTACTTCCTCCTGACAGTCTCTTGCAATGGCTGTTTATCTAGCAAGCACTACCGACCTTTCACAAATCTGTTACTTTCACTCGGGATGAAAATTTCTAAGCCCTCCTACCAGACAAGAAAATAATCAGGCATCTGTTGTACCTCTGCCTGAACTCCTCATCCCTACCTGCTGTGGTTTGTCTTTCCCCTGGGCTGAAACTGATGGGTTTTTTTTCTCCCTTCTCTCCAAGATTCCCAGCATTGACCCAAACAAACCTGCTGGTAACCACAACGTTCACACTGCAGCTGCAAGATGCACTCTGATGTCCTCAGGCTAGCTTTACTGTATCTTTCCTTTTGTCAGGAAGATACCTCCAGCCTCAGTGATCCCAGACCATCCTCCAGCCACCTCTGGCTACTAGCCCATTCCTTGTATGGAGTATGGGAACAGGACAGCAGTCCTAGGCGAAAGTCTGGGCCTCAAATACTTGTTAGTTTGACAACAACTATTGATGACTGGAAAGACAGATGAGAATCGCGGAGTCATTTAGATCAGTCCATCACCACATGATGTCCCTACATTTACACATCTGTGAAATGGCTCCAGGTAGGATGACTCCACAACTTCCCCGGGCAGCTTCTTCCAGTGCTTGGCAACTCTTTTGGGGAAGAAATTTTGCCTAACATCTAACCTAAACTTTCCCTGATGCAATCTGGGGATATTTAGATCCTGTGATTTGATACTGGAGTGAAAAGATCAACATTTACTGCACTATAACCTCCTTTCAGATTGTTCTAAAGAGCAAGAAGGTCTCCCACAAGGCTTGTTTTATTCATAGAAAACAATCCCAGCTCCCTCAGCCATTCCTCATGACAACTGTTCTCCAGACCCTTCACCACCTTCACTCTCCTTCTCTGCACCGGATCCAGCACCTCAGAGTGCTTCTTGTAGTGAGGGGCCCAAAACTGAAGACAGTGTTCAGAGTATGTCCTCAACAGTGCTGAGTACAGAGGCACAATTATTTCCCTACACCTGCAGGCCACATTGTTTTCAAGACAGGCCAGAATGCTGTTGGCCTTCTTGGACACCTGGGCACACTGCTGGCTCCTATTCAGTCAGCTGTTGACTAAAACCCACGGTCCTTTCACAGTGGGCAACTTTTCAGACACTCTTCCCCTAGACTGTAGCTTTGCATGGGACTGTAGTGACCCAGAAGGGTCTGTGTGAGTGATCGTAAGGATCATGTGGTCACTGTCCCTAGTGGAACCCCTGTGCCACTCCAGTCTCCCCACAGGGACACTAGGGGGAGCATCACTGCCCCTCTCCATCGGCTGGGGCTCTGCCATGGGAGGATGATTTTGGCTGCTCCACATCTGGGACAAGCTGCCCTGCCCAGCTAACATTTCTCCTCTGCCCAGGCGGATGCAGAGCACTCCCCCAGGGAGCAAAGAAAAGGCCATTTATCAGTGGCTGGCAGCTCCAGGCCACCAGAGCGATGCCCTGCCAGCCCCAGCTCCCAGGGCAGGCAAGGGCTGAGCCTGGTAGGCACAGGGAGCACAGGCTGCTTCCCACCCCAGGCCTGAGGGGGCTTAAGGATGAAGGGAGGGCTTTAGAGCAAAAAGCTCTCAAGTGGGCAGAAAGAGCTTGGGGATTACCCTAGGGGCAGGGCCTACTCTCACCCCTCCAGAACATGGCAGGTGCAGCCTTCAAATGCTGTGCTGGTAGCAAAAGGAAGAGAGATGCAAATCCCAGGAGGGAGGGGGTCACTATTTAGCCCAGAGCTAACCCTGGGCCACCCTGCTCCCCACAGAGGTATTTTTCAGGAGGGATGCCAGGCTCTTTGCCTTCCCCTGCCTTGCAGACAGGAGGGGAGAGAGGCAGGACCAGGTCTTGCCTACCATCACATCACAGCACATCATTTTGGGAGTGGAGTGGTGGGGAACATCCTGTTCCCATTAACCAAACACCCCAAGAGCCAGGCTGTAATTGGGACTTGCCCCCTCCTTCCATCCCCAGCCCTCCTGTCCAGCTCAGGAAGACAAAGCTTCCCTCTCCAGCTCCCCCCTGGCACAGAAGACATGCAAGAAGGAGAGATGGCTGGACAAATTTATTAAGCCTTGGAAATGATTGATCCCCTTAAACACACTCTGCTGCCCACCCCTGGCACCAGCAGGGAGGGGTGCCATGGTACCAGACCAGGGTCTGTTGCTTGGGCTCCGATTGTCAGCAGCCAGGGGAGTCGGGGCTCCCCTGGGGATTGTCTGTGTCACAGGTTCTCCTGGGGCAGGTGTCCTGGGGCAGAGCCAGCCTGCAATTACAGTGTCAGACAGCTGAGGGACAACTACGCCACCCCAAGGCATAGCCGCGGCCGATCCAGACCTCGTTGGACTGGACGCTGGAGGTGTCGGGCACCCTGCCCGGTGTCATGCCGTCAAAGGTAGTCTGGAGTGCACTGAGAACGAGACTCTTGGGGAAGACCTGTGTGGAGAGAGAGAGAGAGTGAGAGGGGGCAAAGGGGGGGAAATGGGGGGAAAGGGTGGGGGAAAAGGAGGGGGAAAAGGAGAGGGAAAAGAAGGAGGAAAAGAGGGAGGTATGGGGGTGGGAAGGGGAGGGAAAATGGGGAAAAGGAGGGGGAAAGGAGGGGGAAAATGGGGGAAAGGAGGGGGAAAATGGGGAAAAAGAAGGGGAAAAGAGGGGGAAAAGGAGGGGGAAAGGGGGAGGAAATGAGGGGGAAATGAGGGGGAAATGAGGGGGAACGAGGGGGAAAGAGGGGGAGAGAGGGGGAGGGAGAGAGGAGGGGAGGGGGAGAGAGAGCGAAAGGAGGGGTAAAGGACGGGGGAACAAGGGGTGAAAGGGGGAAGGAGGGTGGAGCAAGGGGGAACGAGGGGGATATCAAGGGGAAACAAGGGGGTAACAAGGGGGGAACGAATGGGGAACGAGGGGGAGAGAGGGGGAGAGAGGGGGAGGGAGAGGGGAGGGGAGAGGGAGAGGGGAGAGAGAGAATAAACCTTTTGTAGAATATATAGAATAAACCAAACCAGGTTGGAAGAGACCTTCAAGATCATCGTGTCCAACCCATCAACCAATCCAACCCACCCAAACAGCTAACCCATGGCACCAAGCACCCCGTCAAGTCTCCTCCTGAAAACCTCCAATGACGGCGACTCCACCACCTCCCCAGGCAGCCCATTCCAATGGGCAATCACTCTTTCTGTATAGAACTTCTTCCTAACATCCAACCTCAACCTCCCCTGGCGCAGCCTGAGGCTGTGTTCTCTTGTTCTGGTGCTGGCTGCTTGTCTACAACCTCTCTTCAGGTAGTTGTTGAGAGTGATAAGGTCACCCCTGAGCCTCTCCAGGCTAAGCAACCCCAGCTCCCTCAACCTCTCCTCATAGGGCTGGTGTTCCAAACCCCTCACCAACTTTGTTGCCCTTCTCTGGACAAGCTGCAGCAAGTCAACATCCTTCCTAAACTGAGTGGCCCAGAACTGGACACAGTACTCGAGTTGCGGACTAACCAGTGCAGCGTACAGGGGAGAGAGAGACGGGAGAGAGAGGGGGGAGAGAGAAGGGGGAGAGGGGGCTGGTCTCCAGGGAGGCTTTTATGAGATCAACTCTCAGGTCTGCTGTGGTCAATGCTGCCGCCTCAGGAAGTAACAGGAAGCTAAAAAGCCTCTTTCCCAGAAAGCATACCCAGAAAACACGCTGAACTTCATCTTGCAGTCCTTCTGGGGAGGCTGATAGACAGCCCCTCACCTTCAGTCACTGGCCTAAACCCCCCAGTTTTTGCTAGTTTGCCTTGAGGGCACAGCCAGCAACGACACTGTCAGTCATTCACATGGAGCTTTGGGGGTAACAAGAAGCCCATGCAATGTCACAGGCTTGGGACACACTTCTTGACACACTTCTTTACCAGTGTATCAGCTGGTTAGGAAGAACAACAGGATCCCAACTTGTACCTCAAATAATGTGGCTGCCAAGAGGAAGTGCTTGTGCCCCTCTACTCAGCTCTAGTGAGGCCATAGCTCAAATACTGTGCCATAGCTCAAATACTGTTCCCACTCTTGGACCCCTCACTACAGGAAGGACACCGAAGCATGTCTGAAAAGGGGCTACAAAACTACTGAGGGTCTAGGAGCACATGCCCTGTGAGAAATGGCTGAGGCAGCTAGGTTGTTTTCTTTCAGTGCTGTGCTGGGCTTCCTGAGCTGAAGTAGAGCCAGGGATGCTGCCCCCACCTCCTGTCCCACTACATGCTCCTTCCAATAAAGCTTTGCTGAAATCACCCATCTGGCTCCTGTTCTGTCATGGCACCTTGCACATGTTCCCCCATCCCTGCCACTGCATCCCATGGCCTCTTGAGGCTCAGTGTGTGTCCCCTGTTGTGATCCTTCTCCATGGACCAGCATCTTCCAGAAATGCCTCCGCTGCTCTCTTGTGTTGCCTTGTGCCCCTGTCTCGCCTGGGGATGCAGGATTCTGCTCTATGGCACAGTGGCCAGTGGCCTGTCTCATCTCCTAGCAGGGTGGTCCCTGGTAGGATGCCCATCATGGGGAGCTGTTGCCCAGCTCTCGAAGGGGTTGAGTAGGAGCAGGCCTGCTCTTCCCACCACTGCTGCCATTCTGGGGCTCATCTGCTGCCTCATTCTCACCCTTGCCCTTTTGCCACCATTGCCAGGAAGGTAAGGGCAGCCTGGGTGAGAGTGGCCAAGGACCTGCCCACTCCTGCTGTGCCACTTTGTGCCATGCTGTGCCATGCATACCGTACATAGGGTGCTGGGTGACCACACAAAGTCCATGCATGCTCTTATTGTGCCATACTGTGCAGCAAAACTCCTGAGGGTCTAGGAGCACATGTCTTGTGAGAAATGGCTGAGGCAGCTAGGTTGTTTTCTTTCAGTGGGAGACCTTCTGGCTGTCTGAAACTACCCAAAAGGAGTGAGGTTGGTGTGGGTGTCTCCTTCCAAGTCAAAAGTTTTGACAGGGGAGGTTTAGGTGCAATATTAAGTCAAATTTCTTCCACAGAAGGGTTGTGAAGCATTGGAATCGGCTGCTGAGTGAAGCCACATCCCTGGGGTGGGTGTTTAGAAAGATACATAGATGTGGTGTGGATTAGTGGTGGACTTGGAAGCGCAGGACTCAGCCACAGAGTTACAGAGTGACAGGGGTTGGAAGGGATCTCTGGGTATCCCAGAGTTGAACATCCCCTGCCAGAGCAAGCACAGCTAGAGCAGGTTGCACAGAACAGTGTCCAGGCAGGTTTGGAACAACTCCAGAAATCTCCACCACTTCTATGGACAGCCTGTCACACTGCTCTACCACCCTCACAGTAAAAGCATGGCCAGAAGATGGTCTGGGACCAGTGAGGCTGAAGGCATCTTTCTGACCAAAGGAAAGACACAGCAAAGCCAGCCTGACGACATCAGAGTGTGTCTTGCAGCTGCGGTGTGAATGTTGTGGATACCAGCAGGTTTGTTTGGGTCAATGCTGGGAATCTTGGAGAGAAGGGGGGGTGGGGGGAAGAATCAGTTTTAGCTCAGGGAAAAAAAAAAAAAAAAGCAAGCCCAGGGCTTAGTTTTGAGTGATTTCAAAAGGACTCTAATCCTGCCAGCTTTGCAAGCAGGTCATGATGTAAGAGTTCTTGGCCTGGACTGAGAGGAACTGGAGGCGAGAGCAGGAACAGCCTGAGGACAAAGAGGTCAGAATGAGGAGCAGGGATGGGATGCCTGAGTTTTCTGTGCCCAATAAGAGGGCTTAGAAACGTTCATCCCAAGTGAAAGTTGCCAATTTGTGAAAGGTCAGTAGGGCTTTCTAGATAAACAGCCACTGCAAGAAACTATTAGGAGGAAGTAAAAACTTTCCACCCGCTAAGATGTGTGGGGGAAGAGTTGTTCCACAAGAGAGATGAGCTCAAGATAACAAGAACGGAATGAAGTGTCACAATGGGTAAGCACTTGCCAAAACAGAAGTTAAAAAGGAAGAAAATCCAGCCAAAAAAGCCTTCCACTACTGAATACAACAACACAATCAAGCCCACATGAGCACAGAAACACCTGCCAGACAAACAAAAAGCCTGTGCGTGCAACTGGACATAAACAAAGCTTCTGCACTGCTTTCCCCACTGGCAATAAAGCCCAGAAGAGCCTCAGTGAGAAAAGCCAAGCTTGAGATGCACTGGTGTTGCAAGGGGAGGGCTCACTCCTTCCCACCCGACGCCCATCTGACCGAAGGCCCTAAGCAGAACTCTGCAGGGTGACCACAGCAGAGTGGTATCATGGAGCAATCGAGACATCTACTTGCAAGAAAGGGAAAAGCCTGGCGAGCCCTTGATCATCAGCAGGGCCCAGGGACTTCACAGACCCTTCTTGCCAGTCAGATGCCACCAGAGCCAAGGGAAGCGGAAGCTGTATGGCATCGGACAGGAGCTTGCCCAGGAGGCTGGGCAGTCCAACCAGACAGTTTTAGCAGACTCAAAGCAGATCCCTTTAACCTGTGTGGCTCTGCAGAAAAGCCCAAAAGCTGGGAAGGGAGCAGAAGTCAGCAGAGTGGTGGTGTGAAGCAGTAGTCACTGCCACAAAGTTGCAGGGCACAGTTTCTTCAGTGCAGGTGTCACAGCAAGACCTTCAGACTGTCCTGCACTTACTCCACCCTCCCTGCCCTGCCCCGCCCAGTTAGGAATGTCTGGGTAGTCCTGCATGAGGTCAGGGCCAGGTCCTGCCTGGAACCCCATGTACAAGCGCAATCCCCACACCTGAAGGACCCACACTGGGATAGATGCAGCAGGGCATGGCCAGACACTCAGTAACTAAATCCCAGGAAAGGTCTCCTGAAGCTCAAACAGGAGTGCTGCCATCCAGGTAAGGGATCAATGTGCACGGGAAACAGAAGAGAGAGGTTCACCATCCCATCTCCAGTGAGCTCAAAGCTCACCAGACAGCAGAGTGCCACCTTCAGCAACACAACCCTGAGGCTACAGAAAGGCAAGCAAGACTTCTGGTCTTCACTGCACGTCCACTTCCCCCTGCATGAGTCCTGCACGAGGCTGGGCTAGATTCTGCCTGGAGTCCCAGATACAGCCCCAGTCCCCACACTTGAGGGACCCACACTAGGATAAAAGCAGGAGGGCATGGCCAGGCACCCAGTTCTCGCTGAATGCCAGGAAAGGTCTCCTGAAGCTCACCTCTGGTACCAGCAGAGGGTCAAATGCTCCATCACCCTCCCACAGCCAAGAGTCTCTCCTTCCTTTGGTCAGCCAAAGCATTTCCTCTCTGTCACCACCACAGGCAGCTTTGGTCTGACACCTGCCCATGGCTCATAAATAATCTGTAGGATGGCTCTCCCCTTCCCAGCTCTGTTGCAGGTATTGCAGCAGCAGCAGCTGCTCACACCATCCCATTTCAGATGGACACGGGGAGGCTTCAGCTAGCTCTGTTCTTGCAGCCGAGCAGCACCAGACCTCAGGGCCCCAAACAAGTCTTAGCTCCCTCAGATACTTGTGTAGGACTGGGCTGGACAACAACAGCACCTGGAAGGTTTCAGACACCGTTTCTCCCATTTTTAAACCAGTAGTGCCTTGCTGAGAGCCAACTTCAGTAGGACCTTCCTCCAAAGGTGGAAGCACAGAGCTGCCTGCGCTTACACACTCCTGCTGCAGGGCTGCTGCAAGAGCAGAGTTTGGGTTGTACCAGGGGGCAGCCAGCAGCCTCCACGTGCCATCAGCTGCTGTGGGGAGCAGGCTGCAGTCGCCTGCACCAGCCCCTAAGGCATAACCCACAGCAGGTGCCAGCCCTGCTGCAGGTCCCACCTCCTCCAGCCCACAGCAGGCTGCCCCTTCCTTTACCTCAAACTCTTCTTGGTCTAGGCCACAAGCCCCAAGAAACCACTGCCCAGCACACTGGTCTGACATGATGCTGCTGGAGGTGCCGCTCCCACTGCTGTCATAGTTGTAATATTTCCCTGGAAAAGGGCAGAAACAGCTTTAAATGGATAGTTTAGGACCCTGGCTCCTCTGTGTTCTCCTGTGCTCTGCAGTGCTAGGCAGGAGCACAGCTGCTTTTCCCAGAAGGCTCTCTTCTCCTCCCTTTCCCACACCATCAAACCCCTTCTGTTCCTTCCTGCTACTTCCTCCTTGCCCTTTGCTTGGCATGATGCCATCTCCCCTTCTTTCCCTCTGCCCTGCAAGGCTCCATCACCCTGGAGAAGTCATTCTTTTCTCAAAAGAAACCCAAAGGGAGCAAATGTGCCCCACCCCTCCACCCCCAAAAAGATGTGAGGCAGGCAAGACCTGGTCCTGTCTCTCTCCCCTCCTGTCTGCAAGGCAGGGGAAGGCAAAGAGCCTGGCATCCCTCCTGAAAATGCCTCTGTGGGGAGCAGGGTGGCCCAGGGTTAGGTCTGGGGGGGTGAGAGGGGGCCCTGCCCCTAGGCTTGTCCCCAAGCTCTTTCTGCCCACTTGAGAGCTTTTTGCTCTAAAGCCCTCCCTTCATCCTTAAGCCCCCTCAGGCCTGGGGTGGGAAGCAGCCTGTGCTCCCTGTGCCTACCAGGCTCAGCCCTTGCCTGCCCTGGGAGCTGGGGCTGGCAGGGCATCGCTCTGGTGGCCTGGAGCTGCCAGCCACTGATAAATGGCCTTTTCTTTGCTCCCTGGGGGAGCGCTCTGCATCCGCCTGGGCAGAGGAGAAATGTTAGCTGGGCAGGGCAGCTTGTCCCGGATGTGGAGCAGCCAAAATCATCCTCCCATGGCAGAGCCCCAGCCGATGGAGAAGGGCAGTGATGTTCCCCCTAGTGTCCCTGTGTCCCTTCTCAAGGGACATGAGGCCAGCCAAGCAAGGTTCCTCTCTGGTGAGCACCCACCATTCCAGAGCATCCTCTCAAATGCCTCCTTGCCCTTTTTCAGGATGTCCATGTACTTCTGCTGGATCTCAGCATCCCCAAGCATCTCTGCCATCTTGCACATCATGCAGACAGCTGCCAGCCACAGCCCGCCACAGTAGGCACTGCCAGAGTCAAATGCTCCATCACAGCAATATATACCAACAAGGAGAAAAGCAGGTAAGAATGCTAGGAGGCCTGCCTGGATGAGCAAGGAGCTACTGGACACACTATTACTTAAAAGGAAACTCTACAGGAAGTGGAGAGAAGGACAGCTAGAACAGGGGGACTATAAGGAAGCTGCCTGAGCAGCAAGAGTCCTGGTTAGGAAAGCCAAAGCAGAGTTTGAATTGAATCTAGCCAGGGAGATTAAAGGGAACACTAAGAACTTTTACAGGTATATTAATGGGAAGAAGAAGACTAGGGAAGGTGTGGGCCCCCTCAGAAAGCAGAATGGTGACATGGTCACACGTGATGAGGAAGAGGCTGAGGTACTTAATAACTTCTTTACCTCAGTCTTCACTGCAAGGGCCTCTAGCCACACTCCTGATGTTATGGAAGACAATGGCAGGGACGGGGAGGAAGAACTGCCCATTGTAAGTGAAGATCAGGTTCGTGATCACCTGAAGAACCTGAAAGTGTTCAAGTCCATGGGACCCAACGGGTTACACCCACGGGTACTGAGAGAACTGGCAGAGGAGGTTGCTAAACCCCTCCCTATTTTATTTCAAAAGTCATGGCAATCTGGGGGAGTCCCCACAGACTGGAAAAGGGGAAACATCACCCCCATTTTCAAAAAGGGTAAGGAGGAGGAACCAGGGAACTACAGGCCAGTCAGTCACACCTCTGTGCCTGGAAAGATCATGGAGCAGATCCTCCTGGAGGCACTACTGAGATAGAATAGAATAGTGAAGAGGTGATTGGGAGCAGTCAGCATGGCTTTGCCAAGGGCAAATCCTGCCTGACCAACCTGGTTGCCTTCTATGAGCAGGTGACAAAATTAATAGATGAGGGGAGAGCAACTGATGTCATTTACCTGGACCTGAGCAAAGCCTTCGACACTGTCCCGCACCACATCCTGGTCTCCAAACTGGTGACACATGGGTTTGATGGGTGGACCACTAGATGGATAAGGAACTGGCTTGATGGCCGCACCCAAAGAGTGGCTGTCAATGGCTCCATGTCCCAGTGGAGGCCAGGGACAAGCGGAGTCCCTCAGGGATCAGTCCTGGGACCTGTCTTGTTCAACATCTTTGTGGGTGACATGGACAGTGGCATTGAGTGCACCCTCAGCAAGTTTGCTGATGACACCAAGCTGTGTGGTGCAGCAGACATGCTGGAGGGAAGGGAGGCCATCCAGAGGGACCTTGACAGGCTGGAGAGGTGGGCACAAGCCAACCTCATGAGGTTCAACAAGACCAAGCTTTGGGGGTAACAAGAAGCCCATGCAATGGTACAGGCTTGGGACACACTTCTTGACACACTTCTTTACCAGTGTATCAGCTGGTTAGGAAGAACAACAGGACCCCAACTTGTACCTCAAATAATGTGGCTGCCAAGAGGAAGTGCTTGTGCCCCTCTACTCAGCTCTAGTGAGGCCATAGCTCAAATACTGTTCCCACTCTTGGACTCCTCACTACAGGAAGGACACCGAAGCATGTCCAAAAAGGGGCTACAAAACTACTTAGGGTCTAGGAGCACATGCCCTGTGAGAAATAGCTGAGGCAGCTAGGTTGTTTTCTTTCAGTGCTGTGCTGGGCTTCCTGAGCTGAAGTAGAGCCAGGGATGCTGCCCCCACCTCCTGCTCCACTACATGCTCCTTCCAATAAAGCTTTGCTGAAATCACCCATCTGGCTCCTGTTCTGTCATGGCACCTTGCACATGTTCCCCCATCCCTGCCACTGCATCCCATGGCCTCTTGAGGCTCAGTGTGTGTCCCCTGTTGTGATCCTTCTCCATGGACCAGCATCTTCCAGAAATGCCTCCGCTGCTCTCTTGTGCTGCCTTGTGCCCCTGTCTTGCCTGGGGATGCAGGATTCTGCTCTATGGCACAGTGGCCAGTGGCCTGTCTCATCTCCTAGCAGGGTGGTCCCTGGTAGGATGCCCATCATGGGGAGCTGTTGCCCAGCTCTCGAAGGGGTTGAGTAGGAGCAGGCCTGCTCTTCCCACCACTGCTGCCATTCTGGGGCTCATCTGCTGCCTCATTCTCACCCTTGCCCTTTTGCCACCATTGCCAGGAAGGTAAGGGCAGCCTGGGTGAGAGTGGCCAAGGACCTGCCCACTCCTGCTGTGCCACTCTGTGCCATGCTGTGCCATGCATACTGTACATAGGGTGCTGGGTGACCACACAAAGTCCATGCATGCTCTTATTGTGCCATACTGTGCAGTGCTTTGTCATTGTGCATTCTGCCATTCCTAGTAGAGGGCAGACAACAGCTGCAAGCATCACCTCCTCCAAGCTCAAGCTTTGTGCATCCTCCTGAAATCAGCAGGAAAGGCAAGAGACCTGCACGGATGAGCAGGAGCTTTTAGGAAATCTCAAATGCAAAAAGGAGGCTCAGAGTATGTGGAACAAAGGACTGGCAACTTGGCAGCAATATGGGGGCAGTGCCAGAGCATGTCAGTTAACAGGTACAGTGATCACTGGCATCCTGGGGTAGCCAGCCCTTGCCAAGAGTGGGAGTAGGCTGATCCCCAGATGCTCCCCAGTTTTGCCCATGGCACCCAGAGAGACCCTGCCTGCTGCCATATCATCTGCTGGAGATTTCAGACTCAGACAGTTAAAGGTCCTCCTTTCTCAAGCTCCTCAGCTGATACCCCCTCTGCATTTCTTTTACCTTCTTCTTCAGGATATCTTGCTCATCTTGGCAATTAAAATGCTTTGTCCCACTCAATGGATGACAAAGGGAGGGAGGTGAATCGTTATGACGCCCTGAAAGAAGGCTGCAGAAGTGGTAAAGTCACAACAATGACTCACAGGTACAATATAAATCAATTAGTTATTTTTTTCCCAACAAACAATAAACAATGCAGATAAAAGTGTTTAGGCACAGGTGTAATTTTCTTGCCAGCTGCTTTAAGGCACAACTAGGTTATGTCTATCAAGGAGAGAAAAGGAAAAGCGAGTAATAGTAGGAAAACATAGGACAGAGTAATATAGAAAGTAAGATATCGTCACCCTTGGACCCTTGATATCTCATGGGATCTGTCCAAATCTTTAGTTCCTCAGTGCTGGCTGCATACCAGATCAAGATATTTCTATCCATTTGCACACTTGGGGTATAAACTGTATTCCCTATTTATACAGGAAGCATAGAGTGGTGGTGCTAACTTGCATGAGCTTTAGTGTGGTGTCAACCATAGACCTCTCTTTGGCACAGCTGCTATGTTTTAGCAAAGAAATTAGCTCAGAGAAAAGACATGGTCCCACCTATGCAGAGCTTACCTCTTCCTATTATTAACTCATCCGCAAGGAGCAGGTCTGCCTTGAGCTGGAAAGGAGGAAAACAGGATCACTGAAGGTCATTTAGAGCTGTTGAGACCTCCTATACCCTTCCAGGCCTTGCTCATTCAGATCTTGTCATCGCACAGGGTTTGAGTCAGTAATAGTTGGGCTCTCACAAGCTCTTACCTGGGGACAGGTTGCCCAGGAGTTAGTTAATTTTGGGGGAAGAATGGAAATTACAGGAGGAGCTGGCAAAGGGCAGGCAGTGGTATGAAGGGTGGAATCAAGAGAACAACTGCCTCTGCCTGGTCAAGGGATCAGGAGAAATCTGTTAGGGGCTGAAGAGATGGGAAAGGGAATTGTCCAAGATTTAATACACATTTAATACACATACTTAACAGGTGGAAGATTGTCCATGCATGGGGGGGTAAGTGGGAAGCACTTCCGAAAGGAGGGCCACCTACTTGAGAGATCACTGGGACAGTATCGAAAACAACTTTCCTCCTTGGTCTTCTTAAAATACCTGTCAGTTTTTTAGTAGTAGATACTCAGATATTGGCACTTTCAACAGACTTTGCTGAATGCAGTCTCATAAATGCTGACAGGAAATGAATTTAGGTAACTAATGCGTTTAGGAACTCTCAATCCCAGGAAACTGCTTGAGTGAAGTGCTGGTTGTCAGGAGAGGACATAAAAATGGCGATCACAATGATACTTGGGCTACTACCAACTGACATCCTGTGACTAGACTTACTGAAAGGACTGGGTACTACTGAGTGGATTCAAGAGGAAGAGGAGGGGTATTTGGCCTCCCCACCACACTGGTGCACCTGCTGCAGCCTGCACCCAAATTACCCCTTTCTCAGATTGTTGACATCAAAACTTCACCACTTCCCTTGGGGGCAATGAAGGGAATTCCCTCAGTGATAGCAGAAGTACAGGGGTATGGAATGATTGTCCACACACATCCACATTACAATTCCTGTGTGGCCCATATGCAAGCCAAAGGGAAATGGTGACTAATTGCTGATAATAAGTGCTGATAATGAATGCTAATACTGGTTTGTTAATAGCTGCTGTGCCCAGCATGGACAGAGAGCATTGTGAATCGGCCTGGTCACTCAAGCACTTGGATATGTGTCCATATTAGGGATACCCATCTAAGGGATTAAAAAATCAAGATCCTCAATGCAGAGGACACTTTGTAAGTGAATGTGGAATTCTTTTCACACATATGCCAGAAGACAGAATCCCTCTTGATACAGATGAAGTGGTCTACCTCCTTCTCATAGGGGACCATTATGATTGTGAATCCACAAAAGACAGTCCTCCTTTCAATTTAGTTTGGGGGTGCTCAGATGGAAAATTTTATTCACATATAAATCTGAAATACCATTCAGGGCTGCATTGCAGGGTGGGCATTCCAAATAGTATCCAAATAGAGTGTTCAACTTCTCAGTGCCTTGTCAAAAATAGAATACATCAAGAAACGGACCCCAAACAGAAGTCAAGCAGGTGGTGCAGAGAATCCAGTTACCTGATCATTGTATTTGGGATATGGCCATCTCATTGATGTTGGAAAATACAGTTATCTCTTATGAAAGTCTTAAAATTTCTCAGTTTATTTCAGAAAATATAATATGGCAAGTGCATGTTGTATCCATTTGGTCATGGTATGCCTTTGGGGAACCATACACTCAGGCTCAACAAGTTTTAAAATTGCATCCCAATCAATTAGCTTTATTAAAGGAATTGCTATTATTAAAGGAACAAGCGGTATGCAGCAGAAAGGGAGATTTAGAAACACTCAGATTGCACAATGCCCTGATCAGAGCTGCCACCTGCAGCCCCAGCAGCAATAAAAGGGCAAGGGAGCAGGCACCTCCACAGAGCTCTGTGAGGAGCACCTCCTGGCTACAGCGGCTGTCTGCCCTCTGCAGAGATGGTGCAAGTGACTCCTTTCCTCCTGGTGCTCAGCCTGGCCCTGGTGGCTCCTGGCCAGGCTGCCAGAAAGGTAATGGCCGGGCTGGGATGCATGGGGCAGGGGGGCCAGGGGAACCATGGGTCCCTGGGGTGCCCGCTCCTGCCGCCCCGCCCGCAGCCAGGCTGTGCTGTGGCATCAACCCTGAGTCCTTTCCACTCCAGTGTGTGCTGACTGGCAAATGGATCAACGACCTGGGCTCCACCATGGAGATCAAAGCTGTGGATGAAGAAGGCAGCTTTAATGGCATCTACAACACTTCTGTGTCAGCCACTTCCAAAAAGATCATGCCGTCACCGCTGCAGGGGTACCAGAACTGCAGAAAGGAGAGTGACCAGCCCGTCTTTGGCTTCACTGTCAACTGGACCTTTGCAGGTACTTCTCCTTTCCCAGCCTCCCTTTGCTGTTTCCAGAAAGACCCTGTCCTCCTGTGGTGTCCCCACACCTGCCTTGTGCTTCTTATGATATCCTTGAATATCTTCCTCCCTCCCCTGCATTGCCTGTGATCATCCTCTTCCTTCTCCCATGGTGTTCCCCAATGCTCCCACCCTTGACCTTGGAGCCCCATGGCTGGCTTCACCTTCCACTGCCAGAGCTCAGAGGACTTACTGTAGGCTTAAGCCTGCTGCTAGTGCCTGCACATCTGCACTCAAGGGCCCAACCCTCCTGATCTTTCCTGCCAGCTCTCTCCACTACTGTCCCTAGAGAGCAGGTATTGCCTCAGTCTACTATCCCGTGTGCTGGGACAGGCTGTAGGGACACAGCTTGGGCCAGCCATGATCCCCTCCACCTTCTGCCCTGTTCCTGTAGACACTGTCACTGTCTTCACTGGCCAGTGCTTTGTGGATGAGAAGGGAAAGGAGATTCTGAAAACCATGTGGCTCCTGAGGTCACATGTGGACAACAGCACAGATGACTGGAAAGCCACTAGGTGAGCCCCCTCCCTGTCCCTGCCATGCACAAGTCTCCTGTGCATCCCCAGAGGGGTGGAGGGTTCCCACCACAGAGGGTCAGCACCTGGCAGAGCTGCTGCCAGGCTGAGGATGGCTGAGGATGGGGCACTCACACATGGCCTTCCTGGGGGTGCCAGCATGGTGCCAGAGCTGTCCATGGGAGACAAGGCTGTGTCCCAGGAGGGTGTTTGCCCTGGCCAAGGCTGCAGTTCCTACACTTATGTGAGCTCCCTCTGTGTCCCTGCAGCGTTGGTGCCAATGTCTTCAAGCGACTGCCCGCTGGGCTTCCTGAGCTGAAGTAGAGCCAGAAATGCTGCCCCCACCTCCTGCTCCACTACCTGCTCCTCCCAATAAAGCTTTGTTGAAATCACCCATCTGGCTCCTGTTCTGTCATGGCACCTTGCACATGTTCCCCCATCCCTGCCACAAGGCTTGTTTTATTCATAGAAAACAATCCCAGCTCCCTCAGCCATTCCTCATGACAACTGTTCTCCAGACCCTTCACCACCTTCACTCTCCTTCTCTGCACCAGATCCAGCACCTCAGAGTGTTTCTTGTAGTGAGGGGCCCAAAACTGAAGACAGTGTTCAGAGTATGTCCTCAACAGTGCTGAGTACAGAGGCACAATTATTTCCCTACACCTGCAGGCCACATTGTTTTCAAGACAGGCCAGAATGCTGTTGGCCTTCTTGGACACCTGGGCACACTGCTGGCTCCTATTCAGTCAGCTGTTGACTAAAACCCACGGTCCTTTCACAGTGGGCAACTTTTCAGACACTCTTCCCCTAGACTGTAGCTTTGCATGGGACTGTAGTGACCCAGAAGGGTCTGTGTGAGTGATCGTAAGGATCATGTGGTCACTGTCCCTAGTGGAACCCCTGTGCCACTCCAGTCTCCCCACAGGGACACTAGGGGGAGCATCACTGCCCTTCTCCATTGGCTGGGGCTCTGCCATGGGAGGATGATTTTGGCTGCTCCACATCTGGGACAAGCTGCCCTGCCCAGCTAACATTTCTCCTCTGCCCAGGCGGATGCAGAGCGCTCCCCCAGGGAGCAAAGAAAAGGCCATTTATCAGTGGCTGGCAGCTCCAGGCCACCACAGCGATGCCCTGCCAGCCCCAGCTCCCAGGGCAGGTAAGGTCTGAGACTGGTAGGCACAGCAACATTGTGTTAACAGGGTCCAGCTAACCCTGGGCCACCCTGCTCCCCACAGAGGCTTTTTCAGGAGGGATGCCAGGCTCTTTGCCTTCCCCTGCCTTGCAGACAGGAGGGGAGAGAGGCAGGACCAGGTCTTGCCTGCCATCACACCACATCACATCATTTTGGGAGTGGAGTGGTGGGGAACATCCTGCTCCCATTAACCAAACACCCCAAGAGCCAGGCTGTAATGGGGGCTTGCCCCCTCCTTCCATCCCCAGCCCTCCTGCCCAGCTCAGGAAGACAAAGCTTCCCTCTCCAGCTCCCCCCTGGCACAGAAGACATGCAAGAAGGAGAGATGGCTGGACAAATTTATTAAGCCTTGGAAATGATTGATCCCCTTAAACACACTCTGCTGCCCACCCCTGGCACCAGCAGGGAGGGGTGCCATGGTACCAGACCAGGGTCTGTTGCTTGGGCTCCGATTGTCAGCAGCCAGGGGAGTCGGGGCTCCCCTGGGGATTGTCTGTGTCACAGGTTCTCCTGGGGCAGGTGTCCTGGGGCAGAGCCAGCCTGCAATTACAGTGTCAGACAGCTGAGGGACAACTACACCACCCCAAGGCATAGCCGCGGCTGATCCAGACCTCGTTGGACTGGACGCTGGAGGTGTCGGGCACCCTGCCCGGTGTCATGCCGTCAAAGGTAGTCTGGAGTGCACTGAGAACGAGACTCTTGGGGAAGACCTGTGTGGAGAGAGAGAGAGAGTGAGAGGGGGCAAAGGGGGGAAATGGGTGGGAGGAAAGGGGGAAGGAGGGGGAAAAGGAGGTGGAAAAGCGGGGGAAAAGGAGAGGGAAAAGGAGGGAGAAAAGAGGGGGAAAATGGGGGGAAAGGAGGGGGAAAGGAGGGGGAAAGGGGGAAAAGGGGGATGGAAGGGGAAAGAGGGGTAAAGGAGGAGGAAAATGGCTGGGAAAAAGGGGGAAAAGGAGAGGGAAAGTGGGGGGAAGTGGGGGAAAGGCAGGGAAGGGAACAGACGGGGAAACGAGGGGAGAACGAGGGGGAACAAGGGGGAAAGAGGGGGAGAAAGGGGGAGGGAGAGGAGAGGAGGGGAGGGAGAGAGAGGGAAAGGAAGGGTAAAGGAGGGGAGAACGACAGGGGAAAGGGGGGAAGGGAGAGAAGAGGGGAAAAAGGAGGGGGAAAAGGGGGAGCCGAGGGGGCATATGAGTGGGATACGAGGGGGAAACGAGGGGGAAACAAGGGGGAAATGAAGGGGGAACGAGGGGGAGAGAGGAGGGAGAGAGGGGGAGGGAGGGGGAGGGGAGAGAGAGAGGGGAGAAAGAGAGAGAGAGAGAGAGGGGAGAGAGAGGGGGAAGAAAGAGAGGGAAGAGAGAGGGGGAGAGAGAGGGTGGAGAGGGGTTGAGGGGTTGAGTAGGAAGGGGTAGTAGAAGGGGTTGAGTAGGAGCAGGCCTGCTCTTCCCACCACTGCTGCCATTCTGGGGCTCATCTGCTGCCTCATTCTCACCCTTGCCCTTTTGCCACCATTGCCAGGAAGGTAAGGGCAGCCTGGGTGAGAGTGGCCAAGGAGCTGCCCACTCCTGCTGTGCCACTCTGTGCCATGCTGTGCCATGCATACCGTACATAGGGTGCTGGGTGACCACACAAAGTCCATGCATGCTCTTATTGTGCCATACTGTGCAGTGCTTTGTCATTGTGCATTCTGCCATGCCTAGTAGAGGGCAGACAACAGCTGCAAGCATCACCTCCTCCAAGCTCAAGCTTTGTGCATCCTCCTGAAATCAGCAGGAAAGGCAGGAGACCTGCATGGATGAGCAGGAGCTTTTAGGAAATCTCAAATGCAAAAAGGAGGCTCAGAGTATGTGGAACAAAGGACTGGCAACTTGGCAGCAATATGGGGGCAGTGCCAGAGCATGTCAGTTAACAGGTACAGTGATCACTGGCATCCTGGGGTAGCCAGCCCTTGCCAAGAGTGGGAGTAGGCTGATCCCCAGATGCTCCCCAGTTTTGCCCATGGCACCCAGAGAGACCCTGCCTGTTGCTCTGGACCAGCCATAGATATTCCTGCCATGGGATATTGTAAAGGGGAGGGCTGTCTGTCTAGGCCACAAGGCAGGAAGTGGTGGTGGGGGGGGGTATCCATCTGTCTGTCCAAGGGACGTGGCAAGAGTGGTGCCCATCTGTCTCTGCAAGCAATGTGGTAGTAACCCATGCAGGCAATGTGTTGGGGAAGTCCATCTGTGCAGGTTGGGGCAGGGGCTGGCTGGCTGTCTGCCTGCCTGCCAGGATCAGGCAGCCCAAATTCCTCCATGTGGAGACACAGGCTGAGGCCTCTGTTCCTCATTTGAATTCCAGCCAGACTCCACCACAGCCTTTGTGGGCTGGTGCCTAGGGGACCATTGTGGGACGGAGACCCTGCATACCAGGCAGCTCCTGTGGGAAGAGGTCTTGTCTCTCAGGGATGCCTGCAAAGCCACAGCACTCCCTTTCCTTCTGAGACATAGCTTCTACAGGGTCAGCACCTTCGTTTTCACCCACCCCAGGCAATGGGGATGTAGACTGAGCTGCCTGCACCTTCCTGTCCTGTCTGTGTCCCTGAGGCTCTCTGCTGCCACACTCCTGGCCTGGGCTCTGCCTGCTCCTAGCATCCTGACTGGGAAATGCAGCCTCACCCAAGCCCTAATACATCCAGGGCCTCCCAACAGCCTGTTGGTGGGCCCCCTACTTCCCAAAGTTTGCTGATCCCACAAATGTTGGGTAATCTCACTTCCCAACCACGACTTGAGGCCTCAGCAGGTGTGCTCTTGCCTGTAAACCCGTTTGGGGTGCACACAGGGGCTGGGAGAGAAAACAAATACATGAAAAAAGGTTCAAATGCCCTTTGCACTGACTGTCTGACATGTGAACTCAGTAATACATCACTTCAGCAGTTTGTGAAGTTCCTGTCTCACAAGCTCCTCAATGTGTAATGCACAGTTCTACCCTTGGGTGCCACTCAGCACTCTTTGGAGAAACCGTGCAGGCAGAGAGACGTGAAGGACTTGAGAGACAATGCTGCCTGGGGGCTGCATGGCTGATGGGAAAGAGACTGTTGGATGTGGCAGGGACTCGAGGGCAGCAAGCACACGGTGATCTTGAAAAGTGTCAAGGCCTGTCCACCATTCTCCTCCTCTTCAGTGTGTGTTCACCCCTTCCCCAGCATTCCTCAGCCTTTGCTCTTTTGCTTCATTTCCTGCTCGTCTCTGAGGTGGATCCCAGCCCCCCACATTGGCTTCTGGGGAGCACACACACCAGAATCTGCCCAGGCTATGCATGTGCTGGGAGAGATCAACTGCCTGACACATCTGGTCATCCAGCTATTGGTGTGCATCCTCATTCTCATCCCTGCATCCTCATTATCACTAATGCATCCTCATTCTCATCTCTGCATCCTCATCATCACCACTGTATCCTCATTCTCATTCCTGCCTTCCACATGTAGCTCTGCTACACACAGGCACTCTTGTCACTGCCCTGATCATGCTGTGCTCATTCATGCCCTCAGCTTCTCTAAATGCCCACTGTGGCTGTCACCAGCCAACCAGTCTGTGAGATTAAAGCCTAGGGACTAACACTAGAGGCAATGTAGACCCATTGCTAAATGAGGTGGCAGAGGATACAAAGAAGGCGGAGTTACTGAATGCTTTCTTTGTCTCCATCTATACTGCTGGAGACTGTCCTCAGGAGCCCCAGACTCCTGGAGCCCCAGAGGAGAACACAACAGAGGGGGAGACTTCCTCAGTTGATGAGGACTGAGTTGATGAAGACTGGGTTAGGGAACAGTTAAGCAATCTGGATATCCGTAAATCCATGGGTCCTGATGGGATCCAGCCGCAGGGGCTAGGCTTGCTGGTGGAGGTCATTGTCAGACCACTCTCCACCGTCTTTGCTAAGTCATGATAGACAGAAGAGGTGCCTGGCAGAAAGTAAACATCACCCTAATCTTCAAAAGGGGTAAAAAGGAGGACCCAGGTAACTATAGATGAGTCAGCCTCACCTCCATCCCCAGAAAGGTAGTGGAGCAACTTATCCTTGGCACTGTCCTTAGGCACATCAAGGATATGAGGGTCATTAGGAGCAGTCAACATGGTTTTACCAAGGGGAAGTCATGTCTGATCAACCTGATAGCCTTTTATGAGGACATAACCAGGTGGATAGATGATGGTAGAGCAGTGGATGTGGTTTACCTTGATTTCAGTAAGATATGTGACACTATCTCCCACAGCATCCTTGCAGCTAAGCTGAGGCTGTGTGGTCTGGATGATCAGGTAGTGAGGTGGGTGTGAACTGGTTGAAGAAAAGAAGTCAGAGAGCTGTGGTCAATAGGACAGAGGCTAGGTGGAGGCCTGTATCAGTGGAGTCCCTCAGGGCTCAGTACTAGGACCAGTGCTGTTCAACATATTCAGTGACCTGGATGAGGGCACAGAGTGCACTGTTAGCAAGTTTGCTGACAACACCAAGCTGGGTGGAGTAGCTGACACAGCAGAGGGTTGTGCTGCCATTCAGCAGCACTTGGACAGGACGGAGAGTTGGATGGGAGAAATTGAAAGTGGAGTCTTGCACCTGGGATGGAGCAACCCCATGGATTAGTACAGGCTGTGGACTGACCTGCTGGAGAGCAGTGAAGGGGAAAAGGACCTGGGGGTCTTAGTGGATGGAAGGTTGACCATGAACCAGCAATGTGCTCTTGTGGCCAAGGAGGCCAATGCCATTCTGGGGCATACAAGAAGGGTCGGTCTGTATGGTCAGAAGGTCAAGAGAGGTTCTCCTCCCCTCTCTACTCTGCCCTGGCGTGCTGGGTTTACACCCATGCTGGGAGGAGGGTTGCAAGAGCCCCGCTTCCCCCAGGGGACAAAAGAAACCTGATCCAGGTGGACTTGGTTTCTCCCTCCCAGGAGGAGGGATACCCAGGGTCTAAGTTGGTCTGTTCCACTCCCCCTTCCTGTCCAGCAAGACTATAAAGGGGAGGGCATGGTGGCCATTTCTCTCCTTGCTCCTGCCTCACCTGTTCAAAAGGACCAGCAGCTGCTGCTAGCGTCCTGGTTCTGCCTGGTCAGGGCTGGTCTTCTCCCTGATGCATCTGCACTTCTCTAAAGGACTGAAATCCACACACATCGAGGGAAATGTAAGGTCATCCACATTTGGTTTTGTATCTTTTCCTACTCATCCTTATTCCTTACCCTTGTAAAGCCTCCCTGTTACTGCTATAGATATCTTTTCCTAAAGAAATTTACTTCTTTGGTGAATGGAGCCACATCCAGCTGGCAGCCAGTCACTAGCGGTATGCCCGAAGGATCAGTGCTGGGCCCCATGCTCTTTAACATCTTCATTGATGATCTGGATGAGGGCATTGAGTCCATCATCAGTAAATTTGCAGATGACACCAAGCTGGGGGCAGGAGTTGATCTGCTGGAGGATAGAGAGGCTTTGCAGAAGCACCTCGACAGGCTGGACAGATGGGCAGAGTCCAAGGGCATGAGATTGAACACATCCAAGTGCCGGGTTCTGCACATTGGCCACAACAACCCCAGGCAGAGCTACAGGCTGGGGTCAGAGTGGCTGGAGAGCAGCCAGGCAGAGAGGGATCTGAGGGTACTGGTTGATGGTAGGCTGAACATGAGCCTGCAGTGTGCCCAGGCAGCCAAGAGGGCCAATGGCACCCTGGCCTGCATCAGGAACAGTGTGGCCAGCAGGAGCAGGAGGTCATTCTGCCCCTGCACGCTGCACAGGTTAGGCCACACCTCGAGTACTGTGTCCAGTTCTGGGCCCCTCAGTTTAGGAAGGATGTAGACTTGCTGGAGCATGTCCAGAGAAGGGCAACAAAGTTGGTGAGGGGTTTAGAACACAAGCCCTATGAGGAGAGGCTGAGGGAGCTGGGCTTGCTTAGCCTTGAGAAGAGGAGACTCAGGGGTGACCTTATTGCTCTCTACAACTACATTAAGGGAGGTTGTAGACAGGCAGAGGTCGGTCTCTTCTCCCAGGCAGCCAGCACCAGAAGAAGAGGACACAGTCTCAGGCTGCGCCAGGGGAGGTTTAGGCTGGATGTTAGGAAGAAGTTCTATACAGAAAGAGTGATTGCCAAGTGGGGTCCAAGTGGGGCAGGTGTGTGTGCCTTTGGCCACGTTTGGAGAAAACTCATTCTATAGGTTGAAGTGTCGGGTTTATTTATCTCTTGATCTTTGTTGTCAGGGGCCATCATTGTCCCGGGAAATCTAGAAATACCAGCCCAAAGAGCCATTTAGAGCATTCCCCCCTATACTGCAGCCATTGCTGGCCCAGAGAGGATGAAGCCACTTGGTTCACAGCAGATTTTCTCACCCATTCCTCAGCGATTTTCAAAGCAGCCTCCTAAAAGGTGTGTGTTTTAATCAGCCCAGCCACCCCAGCAAGAGCCGAGGAGGCCCTCATCACCCCACAACGTTCCTTTCCTAATATGGGCACAAGGCAGCCCTTTGCAATGGTCTCACGGATACTTCCCAAGGTCTGCACTGCCTTTAGTCCCACGTTTGAGACCCGGTTTCTCCCCCACGCTGAAATTCATCACTACCCAGGCTGGCAGCTTGGCAGTTTCTGTTGTTGGTAGCTCAGCGACCCCTCCCGGTACGCCGGAGCCCACAGCCCTTTCACCCCCTGTCCGCGGGAGCTCCTGCCCAGAGAGCCAGCTGCCTGCAGCACATTTCTGCCCAGTGTTTGCTTGCCTCTGTCCTGGAAATTCGCTGCACCACAAGGGAAGCTTTCAGACGCAGCCTCAGTTTGCTTGGGCTGTATTTTGGGCAGGCAGCTGCTGCCTGCAGCTTGTCTGAGGTTTGCAATGCCGAGCGTGTTTGGTCTGCAAAGGGGGCAGGGAGCAGGAGGGGCAGCCGTTAGCCCCTTGCAACATCATACCCCATCACCATCACTTCCTCACCACATTGGGCACGGGGATGGGTAACACGCTGGCACTGCTGCTGGTGACAACCCCAGGCACTTCTGGAGCTGTAGGTTTATTTTCACATCACACCAACACCACGCTGCTATCAGCCCATAAACCTCATTTTTCCTCCATTCACAAACCCTGCCCCAGGGCATCTCTTGCAGGTGCAAGGATCAGCTCAGTGCTCAGGGGATCGATTTCTTAAGGAATCTCAGTGCAGTCAAAAACAAAAGAAGCTGAAAGCTGGGAAATCTCTGCAGGCTTTGTCCCCTCCCAGGGGCACTGATGAACAGAAAAGCCTCATTAACAGAATAACAGAGTTGATAAGAATTTTCTGCTTGTTAGCTGAAATGCTGGAATGCAGGGAGGGGGAGAGGGGTTGGCAGACAGCCGTTGGATAGATAAGGAATAGCAGGCTTTTTCAGTGATTTACTTCTGTTAGTCTTGGACAAGAGGATCTTTTGTATAAGATAAAGGACACCTGCATGATATGTATACATCTGCTATTTTAGATAGATAAGCTTTGTATAGATAGGAAGCATCTGGACCCCTGTCATTATAGACAGATAACTTTTTGTATAAAAGCTTGCTCAAAACTCTCTGAAGACACACAGGTCTTTGGAAATGATTCTACCTGTGTCAGGCGCGCCTCAATAGAAGCATAATACAAGAAACTTACTGAGTCTCTTGTGTGTCCTTCTCTAAGTCAATTTGGCGACCGCGGCAGGACGACTCTGTTTGGCTGCAGGACCTGCTGAGGAGCCGGACCTCTCAGGGCCCGCCGAGAAATTCTCGAGGAGAGCTCCGCTGCTCATCAGATCACTGCAGGGACAGACAAGACTGCCAGCACAGAGAAGGTATGCTTCTATGAAAGGGGTAGCTCCGTAAGTCGCGAGGGGACGCCCTGTGCGGGAGAGAGGCATTTATTGCACCCCTAGGTAAAAGAGCTCTTGGGTTGGGACCAGGGGGGTCCCAAAGGTAACTATAGGCATTGTTTATGTATCATGAACATTGTCTGTAGTGTGGGACCAGGGGGGTCCCAAAGGTAACTATAAGCATTGTTTATGTATCATGAACATTGTTTGTAGTGTGGGACCAGGGGGGTCCCAAAGGGAATTATAAGCACCGTTTAAGTGTGCGAGGGGCCAAGAGGGTCCCTAAAGAACATAAAATACTAGAGGTTTTGAATGTGTGACTGAGTGTGTGTGGCCAATAACTGTGTGCTAAGGACCGGTCATTATTGTTGTAGTTGTATTTGTATTTGTTTTGTGTTCTGTGTGCTGTAAAAAGAAAGTACTGTGTTGTATTGTGTAAAATGGGAGGAGACAAAGTAGTGAGATCCCAAGACATAGCCCACTTGGTTGTATACTTGCCCACTGGGGGGAAATTGGAGGCCCCCCAGGAGGGTCAACAAATCAAAAGACTCTAATTAAATTTTGTACCCGGTGGTGGCCATTATATAAATTAGATGGTGGAGAGAAATGGCCTGTAAATGGGAGTCTGGAGTATGATACTTTACTGCAATTGATGTTGTTTTTAAGAAGAGAAAAGAAATGGGATGAGACAATATATGCTGATATGTTTTTCTATCTCCGAGAGCATCCGGAGTTTCAAAGGGACTGTGGTGTTAGAGCTCCCTCTGATCCAATGGTTTTGGCCCTTGAAAAAGAAAACAAGGCCAAGAATAAGAGGCAGACACAGCTGAAAAGGTGTTGCTCTGCGTGTAGTATAGGGCAGAGGTGTCTTAAACTTGAGGAAATAAAAGACCTGCCTGAATTTTATCAATCTCCAGGAAAATTGCAAGAGGTAGTGACAGAGAGTTCGGAAAATAATGTCGGAGGTTTTGGGAGTGGCAGCAATTCAGATAGTGACACTGGAGTAAGTTCCCAGAGCTATGCTCAGGGAAGCCCAGTGGCAAGAAGGACCCGAGGACAGCAAGCAAATGCCCCGGCTTCCCAGGTACTCATTCAAGCCCCCCTGCGACAAGCAGTAGGGCCTGAGGGGGACCCAGTCTGGATTAAGGTGCCTTTTACAAGTCATGATTTGGATAGTTGGAGAGAAAAGGCTAAAAATTATCGTAATGATCCCACAGGGACAGCTACACATTTTCGATTCATGGTTAGGCAGCACAATCCAGACTGGGACAGAGGATATCCAGTTATTATTAGAACAAATGACTGAAACAGAGAAACAATTAATTGAAAAACATGGATTGGAGCTTGCAACAGAAAGAATTCAAACCCGGGGAGGGGGGGCAAACATTGGAGATGTATTTCCACTCCAAAATCCGGAATGGAATACAAACAATGCCCTGCAAAGGACTAGATTGGAGGAATACCGGGAGTTTGTAGCCAGGGGAATAGAAAAAGCCATTCCGAAAGCAATTAACTGGTCTGTGTTATACTCAGTCAGACAAGGACCTGGTGAATCACCCTCAGAATTCTTGGATAAGCTGAGGGAAGTAATGAGGAAAAACACCTCTCTTGACCCCGGATCAGAAGTAGGTATACAACAACTGGTATCCCTATTTATTGGGCAATCTGCTAGTGATATCAGAAAGAAGCTGCAAAAGTTGTCACCCCGCAGGGAAGAGATTTAGAGGCACTTTTGGATGTAGCATGGAGAGTATTTTCTAACAGGGAAGAAGAAAGTAGGAGAAAAGAGAAGAGAATGTTGGTAGCAGCGTTGCAGGAAAGTAAGGAGACTAAAGGGACTAACAGAGTGCGGTTGGAAAAGGATCAGTGTGCGATTTGCAGAAAGAAGGGACACTGGAAAAGAGAATGTCCAGAGAGGAAAAAGAAAACAGAATACAGGCACAACTAGAAGAGGATGATTAGGGAGGACCGGAGGAGACTATAAATACCCTAGCAGATCCTCTGGTTATAATGAAGCTAGGGGAACAAGAAAATAAACTGGAATTCCTAGTTGACACAGGAGCAACCTTTTCAGTCTTAAATCAAGCACTGCTGCCTCTGGATGAGAGCTATGTTTCTGTGGTAGGGGCTACAGGTCAAACTGAGAAGGCATATTTTTTTAAACCTCTTAAATATAAATATGGTAAAACTTGGGGCTTACATAAATTTTTATATATGCCAAATGCCCCAAAGTCATTGCTGGGGAGGGATTTGTTGGAAGCATTGGGAGCTGAAATTAAATTTAGTAAGGGGAAGGTAGAATTCAGAGTAAGGGAGGAACAGTTGATTGAGGTTTTAAGTCTTGCATTAATGAGCCCTCAACAAGAGAAAAACGGAATAAAAGCAAGCATAAAAGATCAAGTATATCCTGGGGTTTGGGACACTGAGCAGCCTGGAAGGGCCAAAAATGCCCTACCTGTGATAATAGATCTTAAGCCTGGAGCTCAACCTGTTAGATTAAAACAATATCCTTTAAGGAAAGAAGATAGGGAAGGAGTTTTGCCTATTGTAGAAAAAATTCTTAAAGTATGGGCTGCTAACAGAGTGTGAATCAGCTTACAATACTCCAATTTTACCTGTAAGGAAACCAGCTGGAGGGTATCGGTTAGTGCAGGACCTAAGGGCTATAAATAAAATAACAAAGGATATCCATCCTGTGGTGGCAAACCCATATACCCTCTTGACTCAATTGAGAACAGAATTAGAATGGTTTACCGTCTTGGATCTAAAGGATGCCTTTTTCTGTTTACCCTGGCCCCTGAGAGCCAGCCACTGTTTGCCTTTGAATGGGAGAACCCAGAAACTAACCGAAAGTGTCAATTAACTTGGACAGTCTTGCCCCAAGGATTTAAGAACAGCCCTACTGTCTTTGGAAATCAGCTCGCAAAAGAATTAGAGAAGTGGAACAGGCCAGAAGGCAACGGAGCTCTGCTACAGTATGTAGATGACATCCTGCTGGCCACCCAGACCAGAGCGGAATGTGAAAGCTGGACTGTGAGTATGCTGAATTTCCTGGGACTTCATGGGTACCGAGTTTCCCCGCAGAAGGCCCAAATAGTACAGCAGCAAGTAACCTACTTGGGGTATGAATTAACAGCAGGGCAACGAGTGCTGGGCCCTGAAAGAAAGGAGGCCATCTGTTCTATTCCACTTCCAAACACAGTAAAGGCACTCCGAACCTGTTTGGGAATGACAGGGTGGTGCCGGTTGTGGATTTATAATTATGGCCTGCTTGTGAAACCCCTCTATGAATTATTGAAAGAGACTGATAAGGACTTGCAATGGAATGGAGAAGCTGAACAAGCTTTCCGTACCTTAAAGAAGGAATTGATGAGGGCACCAGCACTAGGCCTACCTGATGTCACTAAACCTTTTTTATTGTATTCCCACGAAAGCCAAGGGATAGCACTCGGAGTCCTAGCACAAACCTTAGGACCCTACCGAAGGGCGGTGGCATACCTCTCTAAACAACTGGATGAGGTAAGCAAGGGATGGCCAGGATGCCTGAAGGCTGTGGCAGCAGTTGCAATTAACATTCAAGAGTCTCGAAAGTTCACAATGGGGCAGAAGATCACAGTCCTAGTATCACACACCATCTCTGCCATTCTAGAAGCCAAGGAGGACACTGGCTGTCTCCACAACGATGTGGAAATTAAAGTTGCTAACTTTGTCAATCCAGCCTCTTTCCTCCAGGGTGGTGATGGAGAACCAGTTATTCATGACTGTTTGGAAACAATTGAGGCCACTTATTCCAGCAGACCTGACCTGAAGGAAGAACCCCTAGAAAAGGCAGACCATAACTGGTACACCGATGGAAGCAGTTTTGTGATCCGGGGAGAAAGAAAAGCTGGGTACGCTGTAACTACAGGAGAAGAGGTAATCGAGGCAGAAGCCCTACCAAGTAACACCTCCGCTCAAAAGGCAGAGATAATAGCACTGACCAGAGCTCTTGAGCTTTCCCCAGGGAAAAGTGCAAACATATGGACTGACTCCAAGTATGCCTTTGGGGTGGTACATGCCCATGGAGCCATTTGGAAAGAAAGAGGACTGTTGACATCTCAAGGAAAAGGTATTAAATATGCAGAAGAAATACTGAGGCTGCTAGAAGCAGTGCAGAAGCCAAGCAAAGTAGCCATAATGCACTGCAAAGCACACCAAAAAGGAAATACTGGTCAAGAAAGAGGCAACAGACTGGCAGATGAAACAGCTAAAAGGGTGGCCAGGGAGGGGAGAAAGGTGTCAGAGTTTGTTTTGATCCCAGATGGTAAACTGTCAATTGAGCAAAAAGAGCCAGAACCTGTGTATAGCACAGAGGATCAGAAATTAATTAAAGACCTTTTGGGGAATAGGACAGGAAAGGGCTGGGCCAGGACACCGGATGGGAGATTAATCATTCCCACGAACCTTCTCTGGGCTTTTGTTCAGATGGAACAGGCAAAGACTCACTGGGGAGCAGAAGCCCTGTATCGAAAATTGGTTCAGGAGTGTATAGCACGGAAATTATACACCACGGTCGAACAGGTAACCCGGCAATGTGAGGTGTGTCTTAAGGCTAACCCCAAAGTAAGAAGAGGAGTTAGACTGGGACAAATTAGCAGAGGAAATTATCCAGGACAACAATGGCAAATTGATTTTACTGAGCTGCCAAGAAAGGGGGGGATACAGGTACCTGTTGGTACTCACTGACACCTTCTCTGGTTGGCCAGAAGCATTTCCCTGTCGCACAAACAAAGCACGGGAGGTTACTAAGGCAGTGCTACAAGAAATAATACCTCGTTTTGGGGTACCTGCTGCTATTTCCTCAGACAGGGGACCTCATTTTGTGGCCAAGGTGGTACAACAGGTGAGCAAAATTTTAGGGATTGATTGGCAACTCCACACCCCCTACAATCCACATTCGAGTGGGCAAGTGGAGAAAATGAACCATTTAATCAAAAACCAGATAGTAAAAATTGGACAGGAAGTAAACCTTCCTTGGCCACAAGCATTACCAATTGCCCTGTTGCAAATTCGAACTAAGCAAAGAATAAAGGAAGGGTTGAGCCCATTTGAAATCCTGTTTGGAAGACCTTATGTAGTAGGAACTATGGACCCTTCTGAACCAGGGCAATTTAGAGAGGAAATGTTGAACAAGTATGTTCAGCAAATTTATAAGAACCTGAGCATTGTTAATAAACAGATGATTGGAACCAATGTGAGAGGGTTAGACAGACCAGTCCATGATGTGGAACCTGGAGATTATGTCTATGTCAGATCTCTTTCAGAAAACCCTCTGCAGCCCAAGTGGACCGGACCATATCAGGTGTTATTGACATCCTTCACAGCCATCAAAATCAAGGAACAAGCTGCTTGGATTCACCACACCAGAGTCAAGAAGACTTCAGCAAGAGAATGGAAACTCAAATCTCAGGGACCCCTGAAGCTCAAGCTGTATCGATAATTGTGATTTGTTTGTTGGTTGATACTATTGAGGGATGGGAAGGAAAGAGGTACTGAAATGTTAGTCAAGAATTGGCTTTGTAAACTAATCTCCCTAACTGTTGGATAATACTACTGTTAGTTTTGATTAAGATAATGATGTGTACTGGAAAGAGTGGTGTAGAATCCTACCAGAAGTATAAAAATTATAAACTCAGGCATAAGCTGGAAACAGGACATTATTTTAAGAAAATATAGTATAGGAATGTACTCTTGGCTGTAAGAAAGGGGGGAATTGATGAACAGAAAAGCCTCATTAACAGAATAACAGAGTTGATAAGAATTTTCTGCTTGTTAGCTGAAATGCTGGAATGCAGGGAGGGGGAGAGGGGTTGGCAGACAGCCGTTGGATAGATAAGGAATAGCAGGCTTTTTCAGTGATTTACTTCTGTTAGTCTTGGACAAGAGGATCTTTTGTATAAGATAAAGGACACCTGCATGATATGTATACATCTGCTATTTTAGATAGATAAGCTTTGTATAGATAGGAAGCATCTGGACCCCTGTCATTATAGACAGATAACTTTTTGTATAAAAGCTTGCTCAAAACTCTCTGAAGACACACAGGTCTTTGGAAATGATTCTACCTGTGTCAGGCGCGCCTCAATAGAAGCATAATACAAGAAACTTACTGAGTCTCTTGTGTGTCATTCTCTAAGTCAGCACCCAGCAAGGTGGCTCGGGGCTGGCACTCATTACCGGGCCTAAATCCTGCAGTGAACTGGCAGAGCCCTGGTGCAGCAGGGAGTGGGCAAGGGGGATGGGCAGGCAGGGAAGAAGGCCTCAGCAGAAAGTGCTGAAGAAGTGAAAAGGCAGCAGAGTTGTGGCTTAAACCTGCCTATGTCAGGAATCAAGAAAGGCTTCATGAGTACTGTGAGCAACTGGTTATAATATTCGGCTTTCGCAAGGGGAATTACTGGGGACCGTGGGGCTCGATCGTTGGCCTGGATCGTTGGGCTGATGGTCTGTATTGTGTGGGGTATTGGGAGAGAAAGGTGAGGTGCCAACATGTCTAAAGACTGGCCAGGTCTAAAGTGCAGGTTTTGTCTCAGTCCTGATGGAGAGGGGTGGGAGCATGATGGGGAATATATGAATATGTATATTTGCCGTCTATATAAGTTCATCTCGTGTTGTTGGGGTGCGCCTCTAACAAACTCGCTGTGCGCCCAGTGCTGTGTTGCCTTTATTTTATAATAAACTGCTTATAAATTTTCAGCAGTGAGTTCGTTTCTGACAGTCTGGAGACACAGTTCTTTTAAATACTCCCGTGTTGTGAAATTAGAGGCACAAACGAGGCCAAAATATCAACAGCTAGACTATTTACTACATAAATAAAGTGGACATAAGAAGGGGAGAGGGAGAAAATAGAGAGGGAGAGAGAGAAGAGAGAGAGAAGAGGAAAGGAATTATATTACCACACCCCTCATCCCCCTCAAGACAGTTTGAGTCTGTGGAGGAAAGGTGCTGCAGGAGATGTTGGGTCTGCAGAGAAACAGCATTGAGGCTTTTGCTGGAGAAGAGCTGTGGTCCTCTGAGGAGATGTTGGGTTGGTACAGGAACGGTGCTAAGGCTCTCACTGGAGAAGAGCTGTGGTCCTCTGGGCAGCCTGGGTCTGTAGAGAAACGGTGCTGAGGCTTTTGCTGGAGAAGAGCCGTGGTCCTCTGGGGAGATGTTGGGTTGGTACAGGAACGGTGCTGAGGCTCTCGCTGGAGAAGAGCTGTGGTCCTCTGGGCAGCCTGGGTCTGTAGAGAAAGGGTGCTGAGGCTTTGGCTGGAGAAGAGCTGTGGTCCTCTGGGCAGCCTCTTTTCTCCGGACCAGCATTGTCCCGGCTTTCCCTTCTCAGCGGCATGGTCCGTCTCCTGTGTTTTCCTTCATCTCTGTTTTTCTCCCCTTTAATCATCCAGTCTGGGAGACACAGTCCCCCACATTGTTCTTCCTGCTTTTTTCTTCCAACAAGCCAGTAGTTGCTCAAGTCTTTTATACAGTTTTTAGTCCTTAGGTATGTATCCAAGTATTGTCCCTCAGGAATTCCAGGGGCCAGGAAAACATCCTTAGGTAAATGTCCAGGTATCATTTCCCTGGAAATCTTTCTGTGTATTTCTGTGTGTTTGGGCAAGAGATCTGGATGGGGGGTGGAGGTGGGCCCTCGGCCTCCTTGGCCTCCATCCAGACAAACCCCCACACTCATTACACATCATTGTCTACCCTTTCCAGGGTACTTGATGGGTGGAGATTATCTTGTCCTGAAGGCATGAATGGCTGGGCCATTGTTGTAGGCCAGCTGTGGCCCAGTGATCAATGTTATCTTTGCACCTTCTAAGAGTCATTCCAGTGGCTCTGCCCAACACAAATCAGCTATTGCCTGGGCAACCAGCAAGTGATTGTATCTTTGTTGAGTTCACACCAAGAGAGACAAACTTCTAGTCTCTCACAGGGACCCTTCAGAAGCGGGGGTCACCCCCACGGATTTCAGCACCCCAGAAGGAGGACCCTGGAAGCCTCTCAGAACACAGGTAGATGATCCAGCCAATATTATAAGATAAAGGCAAGGGAAGGAGCTCCTGGAACTAGCCTGTAATTCTAGTGTACAAAGACCCGGGCAAGAAAAGGACTGTAAGTATTGTCCGGTTGGGTGGGTATTGAGGTCAGTGAGAGTGTGTGCGTGCATGAGACGTGGGCTGGACAGTCCGGATGCATGAAGCAAGTGCGGAGTCCTTCGAACTGCTTTCCAATATCCTGCGAGGGACTTGGCCAGTGAAGGGATGAAGCGGTTGGTGATGGAAAGCGTGGACCTCGGGAAATGGGGCAAGGGGTCAGGTGTAGAGCAGCCCCGGGAAACGTGGGAGCAACAAGGGTACCCAGGGATATACCGCTGGACAGTCCTCTGGGATTGCGTGTTGGAGTCACAATATGTAGGATAAGGATAAGACAAAAAGGATAATGGAGGAAGAGCCTAGAGGGAAAAGTAGATTGTGGGACAGTTGGGCATTTGAAACGAGAGTGCCCAAGGAGAAGAGAGATCTTAAGGGTTTTTTTTAAGCTTAGTTGGATCGGCTCTGGGCGGGCCTGGAGTTGGGGCCATTAGGGTAGGAGCTGCGCGTAGAGCAGCCGGAGCTGCAAGTCAGTGTTTGCACCAGCACCTGCAGTAGTGTGGCGGGCGGAGCAGGAGCTGTTGCGGGGAGAGCTGCAGTGGCTGAGCCGTGCCCACCAGGGACTGGTAAAGGATCAGGCCCAGGAGGTGGCCAGGCTGAGGTCGGAGAAGGAGGGTTACTTGTGTTACCAAGGTTCCTAGAGGGGGTGTGGAGAGCGAGTTTTAGGGGCAAAGGGGAAAGGTTTAAAGTCCCGAGCTAAGGATGTTAAATTGGAGATTGAAGCTAGAATTGGGCTAGGGTATATCTTTGTGTAGTACCAAGTGCAAGACGTAATTTACTAGGGAGAGAGAGTTCAGTTGGACATAAGGGTAGTTCTGGAAGAGAGGCAGATGACGGTCAGAAGAAAATAGAGGGGGGTTAGGTGTAGATAACTTGTTGATCTCGGGAGAAGGGGCAATTGGGGTTGGAAGGAGGATTATGTCTCTTCAAGCCCTAAGGTAAGGATTGTTTGGATTGTAGATAGTCGGTTTTTCACTGAAGAATTGGTGGGTGTGATGTATGGAGTAATAATTCGTGTCAATCAGGATGCATAGGATCCAGGCCGTTCAGTGAGTTTTGCCTGGGTAGGGGTCCTGGCTACGGGGTCCCGGAATTTCACTGTGGGTGGGGATTCCAGGATTCTTGATGGTAGTCAGGTGTCTTCACAGCCCTGGAGAATTCGGGCTGTGAAGGGGCAGCGTTGTTTCTACAGTCTAGGGGCTGTGGAGACTGGTCATCTGTAGGGATCGGGCGACCAGCGCTGCGTCCCAGTGTCCGGTGTCCCAGTGGTGAGGGACCTGGTTTCGGGGTTTTGGTATCCTGCGGTCCGGTTTCTGGAGGGGCCTGGGCCGTGGGGGCCCGCGTCGCGGTGGCAGTCACGGGTTCGACGTCCTGGTTTCCGGTGTGCCCGCGATGGGGGACCCGGGTTCAGGAGTTTCTCGTATCCTGCGGTCGGTTCCTTAGGGGGGCTTGAACTGTGGGGGCCCGTGGCGTGGTGGTTTCTAGGGGGGGGGAACTCGGTTTGAGGGACCTGCTTCGGGAAGGTTTTTTCCCGTGGTTTCAGGCTTCCGCAGGAGGACAGGGACCTGGGCTGTGGCGTGTGAGGGTTTGTTTTTTTTTTTTTGCGGTTTCACTTTGCAGGGGATCGGCACAGTGAGGGGGGCTCGGTCGTTTGCAGGGAGAGGGCTAGTGGCTCGGAGCTGGCGTTTCAACTGCCGCCGCTCGGTTTCGACCCCCGGGCAGTAATTAGTGATCAGGAGAATGGGACAAACGCAAGTCATCAGAACTCCCTCCCATTCCTATCTCAGAGAGCGCGTTAGGGATCATATTCTGTTTGGATTAGGGCTTCATGCCCTGCCCCTGTTCCCATATTTAAGGACAAAGACAAGGAAAAGGCAGACAGGCTGGCATGAGAATAGGGGAGAGGTAAAATCAGAGACAAGGAATTGAAGAAGCTGTGCCCAGAAATTTTTATAAAGCCTTTAGTGTGAGCATCAGAGGAAGCCTCCTACGGAGTGGATGGTTGAGATTAAAGAGAAGTTTGCAGATGTATTATGGAATAGATCCCAATTCTGCAGCTGGGGTGATACTTCTCAGGATGCAGTTTGTGGCAAAACCATGGGCAGATATTAGAAATTGGAAAAGATTGAGGATTGGCAAGACAGAGGTTTAGAGGAATTACTAAGTGAAGCTCAGAAGGTGTTTGTTAAGGAAGGGATGAAGAGAAACAGAAGGCAAAAGCTAGAATGTTGGTAACTGCTGTAAGGGTACTGGTGATTATGGATAGAGAAAAAAAAAAAAAAAGGTAAAATTCTTATATGATAAATTAGCCCTCAATAGTAGTATTAAATGGAGTCCAGAAGATGATGAGTGATTGGATAAATAAAAAGAATGTTGATTGATGCTCTGTTTTACATTTGCCTGACATGGACAAATCATTTGCTCTTTTTGTACCTCTACATGGGGTGTTGACCCAAGACTGGACTGGAAGTAAAAATCCTGTTGGGCATTGTTCCAAGTGATTAGATTCTGTAAGTAGGTGAGGGCCAATTTGCTTATCAGCGGCCTTTATTCGTAGAGGAGGCCCAGAAAGCAGCTTTTTGTTTTGTTCTGGTCACAGATCCCACCTTTGGGATTCCTGATATATATGGGATTGAAACTGGGGGTAAAGTGTTAATAACAACTTGGAAAGGAGAGTCACTAATTTCCCCCTGGGAAGGATCTTTTCTTGGTTTTGTTAACAACAGATCCAGCTGTCCGAACTGCAAAACAAGGGTGGACACATGTTTCGTGAGTAAAAGGACCACTTCAGGAACACCTTGGTCTGAAGGCTCTGGAACTAGCGAGACAAACCCACCTTTTAAAACATCTGACATTGTGTGACATTGAATCTGCATTGCAAGAAAATACCAAGGATTTCATTCTGTGTATAAAAGATCCTGGGACTTGATGTCATTGGGGATGGGTAAAGTGTAATAGCAATGGTAAACTGGTTATTTAGAAGTGATGGTAAATTTTTCTGCTGCACTATAATGATGTGCTGAGAGTGTGTGTGGTTATACATGTATGCTGTTGTAGTTATAATTTGAAGTGATTAGGACAGAGGATTCATCTGTGTTCTTTGTGTTAAAGTACCAAAACTGTGTTCGGCTAGTGGGACCAGAGAGACTGCAATACAGAAAGGACTGGTGGATCCATCCACT
Source organism: Melanerpes aurifrons (assembly GCA_011125475.1). Classification (NCBI taxonomy): domain Eukaryota; kingdom Metazoa; phylum Chordata; class Aves; order Piciformes; family Picidae; genus Melanerpes; species Melanerpes aurifrons. Next base: position 25,699,513 of record WWNC01000003.1, read on the forward strand.
GAATGGACTGTGGTACCCCAAATGGAGGACATAAAGACGGTCATGATTTGAGTTCCAGTATCAGAATAGGAGTGGTAATGGTCCTTGCCTGAAAACATCACAAACTAGAAACTGATCAGGGTTCAAAATTGGTACAACCTCCTAGACAAGGGAAGGAGACATGGTCCGAGCAGAGCATTGGTGGGAATTGAAGGAGGGAAGACCGGGTAGACCTCTGTAATTGCCATGAAGAAGATCTAGAACCATGGCTGTGGGCAGCAACCCCATAGGCCGTGTGAGTGGAGTTGCAAGTCAAACCGGATTCCTAATTCCCAGGATTAACCACTCAGAGGGAGAAAGTTGTCACCCAGATATTGGTATGTACCATAGCCACTCACTGTGTATGGTACCTATTAAAGTAAAAGAGGCCAAGTTACGTTATTATGGCTCAAGCCAAATGTAGTAGAAAGAAGGGGAGGGATTGTGAGAAACCGGTTATAATATTTGGCTTTTGCAAGGGGAAATACTGGGGACCGTGGGGCTCGATCGTTGGGCTGATGGTCTGTATTGTGTGGGGTACCGGGAGAGAAAGGGGAGGTGCCAACAAGTCTAAAGACTGGCCAGGTCAAAAGTGCAGGTTTTGTCTGTCCTGATGGAGAGGGGTGGGAGCGTGCTGGGGAATATATGAATATATACGTTTTAATATATGAATATGTATGTTTGCCGTCTATATCAGTTCAACTCGTGTTGTTGGGGTGCGCCTCTAGCAAACTCGCTCTGCGCCCAGTGCTGTGTTGCCTTTATTTTATAATAAACTGGTTATAAATTTTCAGCAGTGAGTTCATTTCTCACACAACTTACACTTTACCCATCCCCAATGACATCAAGTCCCAGGATGTTTTATACATAGAATGAAATGGGGGCTTTCCTTGGTATTTTCTTGCAATGCAGATTCAATGTCACACAATGTCAGATGTTTCAAAAGGTGGGTTTGTCTCGCTAGCTCCAGAGCCTTCAGACCGAGGTGTTACAGGTGCAAGTCAGTCAGGTTCAGAGGCACACTCCTGAAGTGGTCCTTTTACTCACGAAACATGTGTCCACCCTTGTTTTGCAGTTCGGACAGCTGGATCTGTTGTTAACAAAACCAAGAAAAGATCCTTCCCAGGGGGAAATTAGTGACTCTCCTTTCCAAGTTGTTATTAACACTTTACTCCCAGCTTTAATTTTATATATATCAGGAATCCCAAAGGTGGGATCTGAGACCAGAACAAAATTAAAAGTTGCTTTCTGGACCTCCTCTACGAATAAAGGCCACTGATAAGCAAATTGGCCCTCACCTACTTACAGAATCTAATAACTTAGAACAATGCCCAACAGGATTTTTACTTCCAGTCCAGTCCTGGGTCAACACCCTATATATGCTGTTTGGTTAGATGTACAAAAAGATCAAACGATTTGTCCATGTCAAGCAAATTTAAAACAGAGCATCAATCAACATTATTTTTATTTATCCAATCACTCATCATCTTCTGGACTCCATTTAATATTACTATTGAGGGCTAATTTCTCATATAAGAATTTTACCCTTTTTTTTTTTTTTTTAACCTCTCTATGCTTAATCAACAGTACCCCAGAAATCCGAGCAGCTGCCTGACTTCTGACCTTCCTTTACAGCAGTTACCAACATTCTAGCTTTTGCCTTCTGTTTATCTTCATCCCTCCTTACAAACACCTTCTGAGCTTCACGTAGTGTTGCAGTTTGAGCTGGATGCCCCCTGCTATGTTTACTTCCTGTGTCCAGAAGTCCAGCCCAGAGGGGTGGACACAGGAAGTTATGTATTTCTTAACACAATTCTTTGCACCACTATAAGATGCAGTGCAGAGTCTAGCACTTCCTCTTTTCTTCCTCCTCCGCCAGCCGGTAACTGGGGGAGATGCCTCCTGGCTTTGGGCCTGGCTAGGCCCAAGGCCATGGGGAGATGGGCAGTCTCAGACCTGGCCAGCTGAAACTAGCCTAGCAGTGGGGGGGGGGAAGAAGGAGCCCTGGGGGTCTTGGGTGTACCCTCAGGTGTGGACGGGATGTTTCTGGGTCTGTTTTAGGATTTTTCTTTGTCACTGCGCTTTTGGTTTTCTGTAAATATTCACTGCTTTCTATTTAAACTTTCCATCACTTTTGCAATCCGTTTGTCTGAGTGTTTACTGTTGCCAGGGGTGGGGAATGGGGCTGCCTCAACCCAGCACACATAGTAATTCCTCTAAACCTCTGTCTTGCCAATCCTCAATCTTTTCCAATTTCTTTCTAATATCTGCCCATGGTTTTGCCACAAACTGCATCCTGAGAAGTATCACCCCAGCTGCAGAATTGGGATCTATTCCAGAATACATCTGCAAGCCTCTCTTTAATCTTACCATCCACTCCGTAGGAGGCTTCCTCTGATGCTCACTAGAGGCTTTATCAAACTTTCTGGGCACAGCTTCTTCAATTCCTTGTATTACCATCCATGTTCTGTCTCCGTTGAAGCTGTTGATGGTCCCACTGAGGATCTTGATTAGGCCACTTCTGATTTCCTGGTGGCCCCCCGCCTCTGATTTTACCTCTCCCATATTCTCACACCAGCCTGTCTGCCTTTTCCTTGTCTTTGTCCTTATTCTCAGTCGTTAATGTAGATATGGGAACAGGGGTAGGGCATGAAGCCCTAATCCAGACAGCAGCATATTCAGCTTCTTCCCTACTAAAACACTTAGAATTCACATGATGGTTCAAAGCTTGACAAATCCAATCATCAAAAGTTAAACCATTTTTTCTTTGATTTTCCTTTTCTCAACTCATCATCCCAATACTGTAATATGATCCCTAACGTGCTCTCTGAGATGGGAATGGGAGGGAGTTCTGATCACTTGCTTTTGTCCCATTCTCCTGATCACTAATCACTGACCGGGGATCAAAATCAAGCGGCGGCAGTTGGAAGCGCCAGCTCCGAGCCACTAGACACCAAACCACCAGGATCTCCTGGCTACCACAATATGAATGCTATGTTCTTTCGCAGCGCCGGTTCCGCTCCCTGCGAACGACCAACCCCCCTCACTGTGCCGATCCCTTGCAAAGTCAAACTGCAAAAAAACAACCCCCTCACACGCCGCAGCCCAGGTCCCTGTCCTCCTGCGGAAGCCTGAAGCCACAGAAAAAAACCTCCCAAACAGGATCCTTCAAACCGAGGTCCCCCCCTGGAAACCGGGACGTCAGACCGACAAGTGTAACCATGCCACAGGCCCCCACAGTTCAAGACCCCCAAGGAACCGACTGCAGGATATGAAAAACTCCCAAACCGGGTCCCCCACTGCCGGAACACCGGAAACCAGGATGTCAAACCCGTGACTGCCACCGCAACACGGGCCCCCACGGCCCACGCCCCTCCAGAAACCGGACCACAGGATTCCAAAAACTCCCAAACCGGGTCCCTCACTACCGGGACACCAGGACGCAGTGCTGGTCACCTGATCCCTACAGATGACCAGTTTCCACAGCCCCTAAACCATAGAAGCAACGCTGCCCCTCACATCCTGAATTCTCCAGGGCTGTGAAGACCACCTGACTACCACCCAGAATCCTGGAATCCCCACCCACAGTGAAATTCCAGGACCCTGTAGCCAGGACCCCTACCCAGGCAAAACTCACCAAACAGCCTGGATCCTATGCATCACCTGATTTGCACGAATTATTACTCCATACATCAAACCCACCAATTCTTCAGTAAAAAAACGACTATCCACAATCCCAACTGACTATCCCCAATCTATAATATTCTGACCATCATCTGCCCCTCTTCGAGAACTACCCTTATACCCAATTGAACTATCTCTCCCTAGTAAATTATGTCTTGTACTACTAAGATATACCCTAGCCCAATTCTAGCTTGTCTCCAATTTAACATCCTTAGCTACCAGGACTTTAAACCTTTCGCCCTTTGCCCCTGAAACTCGCACTCCACATCCCCTCTAGGAACCTTGGTAACCCTCCTTCTCCAGCCTGAGCCTGGCCACCTCATAGGCCTGATCCTTTGCCAGTCCCTGGTGGGCACAGCTCAGCCACCGTAGCTCTCCTCGCAACAGCTCCTGCTCTGCCCACGTCTGTGCCCGCGCTTTGCCTGCCGCACTACCGCAGGTGCTGGTGCAAACACTGACACTGGCCTTGCAGCTCTGGCTGCTCTATGCGCAGGCCCTGCCTGCCCTCCGCAGCGTCACAGCCGCAGCCCCCCACCAGGCCCGCCCGGAGCCGATCCTCCTCCAGACATGCCAGGCTGTGGCTCAGCTCTGCCTTGTCCCAGGCCAGCCCTGCTGCCAGCTGGTGGCCAGGGCGTCCTGCAGCTGACCCTACGTTCAGCTCCTGGATCTACTGAACATTTTAACATTTCATCTCTCTCGGCCTTTCCACCATTATCCTTTTTGCCTTATCCTTATCCTGCATATCCTCCAATACACTAATTGTAACCCCAGAGGACTGTCCAGCGGTATTTCCCTGGGTACCCTTGTTGCTTCCATGTTTCCCGGGGCTGCTCTACACCTGACCCTTGCCCCATTTCCCAAGGTCCATGCTTTCTGTCAACAACTGCTTCATCCCTTCACTGGCCAAGTCCCTCGTGGGATATTGGTAAACGCAGTTAGAAGGACTCCGCACTCGCTTCGTGGATCCAGACTGTCCAGCCCACATCTCACGCACACACACACTCTCACTGACCTCAATACCCGCCCCACCGGACAATACTTACAGTCCTTTTCTTGCCTGGGACGTTGTGCACAAGAATTACAGGCAGCCGCGGCAACCGGGAGCGCCTTCCATTGCCTTTATCTTATAATGTCAGCTGGATCATCTACCCGTGTTCCGAGAGGCTTCCAGGGTATTCCTTCTGGGCCGCCGAAATCGGTGGGGGCGCCCCCCGCTTCTGATGGGCCCCAAAAGCTGTTGCAGACAGGGTACTCACGTACAGGTCACCAAATTGTGAGAAACAAACTCACTGCTGGAATTTATAACCAGCTTATTATAAAATAAAGGCAACACAGCGCTGGGCGCATAGCGAGTTTGCTAGAGGCGCACCCCAACAACACAAGGTGAACTTAGAGAGACGGCAAACATACATATTCATATTCAAACATACATATTCCCCAGCATGCTCCCACCCCTCTCCATCAGGACTGAGACACAACCTGCACTTTTGACCTGGCCAGTCTTTAGACCTGTTGGCACCTCACCTTTCTCTCCCAATACACAGGAATGAACCTCACACAATACAGACCACAACCAACCAATCAGCCCAACGATCGAGCCCCACGATCCCCAGTAATTCCCCTTGCGAAAGCCAAATATTAAAAACAATTTCTCACATTCAGGATGTCACTGTCCCTAGTGGAACCGCTGTGACACTCCAGTTTCCCCACAGGGACACTAAAGGGAAGCATCACTGCCCCTCTCCACTGGCTGGGGCTGACATGGAAGGATTACTTTGGCTCCTGCACGTCCAGGAGAAGCTGCCCTACTCAGCTAACATTTCTCCTCTGCCCAGGCAGATGCAGAGTGCTCCCCCAGGGAGCAAAGAAAAGGCCATTTATCAGTGGCTGGCAGCTCCAGGCCACCACAGCGATGCCCTGCCATCCCCAGCTCCCAGGGCAGGTAAGGTCTGAGACTGGTAGGCACAGCAACATTGTGTTAACAGGGTCCAGCTAACCCTGGGCCACCCTGCTCCCCACAGAGGCTTTTTCAGGAGGGATGCCAGGCTCTTTGCCTTCCCCTGCCTTGCAGACAGGAGGGGAGAGAAGCAGGACTAGGTCTTGCCTGCCATCACATCACATCATTTTGGGAGTGGAGTGGTGGGGAACATCCTGTTCCCATTAACCAAACACCCCAAGAGCCAGGCTGTAATTGGGGCTTGCCCCCTCCTTCCATCCCCAGCCCTCCTGCCCAGCTCAGGAAGACAAAGCTTCCCTCTCCAGCTCCCCCCTGGCACAGAAGACATGCAAGACAGAGAGATGGCTGGACAAATTTATTAAGCCTTGGAAATGATTGATCCCCTTAAACACACTCTGCTGCCCACCCCTGGCACCAGCAGGGAGGGGTGCCATGGTACCAGACCAGGGTCTGTTGCTTGGGCTCCGATTGTCAGCAGCCGGGGAGTCGGGGCTCCCCTGGGGATTGTCTGTGTCACAGGTTCTCCTGGGGCTGGTGTCCTGGGGCAGAGCCAGCCTGCAATTACAGTGTCAGACAGCTGAGGGACAACTACGCCACCCACATGCCTGCATGAGCCAGTCCAATGTCACACCAACAACCCCACCTTTTGTGGCTCTGCAGGCCAGCTTCCACCTTACGCAGCCTGCTGACTGCAAGCAGAGGGCTTCTGTGCTCCTGGCCAAAGCATCAGATGCAGTGGAGGATGGCTGCAAGTCCTGCAGGCTGTCAGAGTCCTGATCAATGAGGAAGGCTCTAGCAGTGCCTCCTCGTCCCACCCCCGCCAGTCCTCTCCAGGGAGGAATCACCCGTGGCACCTCCGATCCCCTCTTGTGCTCAGCATCAGTGGCTGAAAGCCCTCTGAGGTGAAGGCTATGTGGTGGAGGTAGGGAAGGAAAAGAGCAATGGGACTATTAGCCAAGAGGGGGAGGGAAGGGTCCCAGCCTGTGAGTGGAAGCCCCCCAGCCCCTCAGTGCCCCCACTGCCCTGCTCCTAGACAGCAGGCTCAGGGGCGGATGGTGACCTGGGGAGGCTGTGTGGGTGCTGGTGCCCAGCAGGCTCTGCGCTCCAGGGCCAGCTGCATGCTCCAGATGCTGAGGGGCCGCATGTAGGCCAGGGAGCGGTACACTTTCTTCTCCCGGTATGCCTCCGGCGTCTGGAAGGCCATGCCCAGCCGCTCCCAAACCGTCCGGTAGCAGCCCTCTGCCGTCCGAAAGCCTTCTTCCACCATCCCCTGGAGCAGAGGAAGACAAGCATGAGCACATCGAGAGGGTGCAGGGGGATGGCAGGTGGTGAGGGGTGCGGCATGAGCACTCACCTCCTGGATCATAGTGGCGGCCAAGGCATAGACGACGCCGATCCAGACCTCATTGGACTGGACGCTGGAGGTGTCGGGCACCCCGTCCGGTGTCATGCCATTCACAGCTCCCATCGTGCCAGCAGCAAAGCCCATGACATTGTTTTCAAAGATAGTCTTGAGCGCACTAAGAACGTGACTCTTGGGGAAGACCTGTGTGGAGAGAGAGAGAGAGTGAGGAGAGCGAGAGGCGAGAGCAAGGGCTGGTCTCCAGGGAGGCTTTTATGAGATCAACTCTCAGGTCTGCTGAGGTCAATGTTGCTGCTTCAGGAAGTAACAGGAAGCTAAAAAGCCTCTTTCCCAGAAAGCATACCCAGAAAACACGCTGAACTTCATCTTGCAGTCCTTCTGGGGAGGCTGATAGACAGCCCCTCACCTTCAGTCACTGGCCTAAACCCCCCAGTTTTTGCTAGTTTGCCTTGAGGGCACAGCCAGCAACGACACTGTCAGTCATTCACATGGAGCTTTGGGGGTAACAAGAAGCCCATGCAATGTCACAGGCTTGGGACACACTTCTTGACACACTTCTTAACCAGTGTATCAGCTGGTTAGGAAGAACAACAGGATCCCAACTTGTACCTCAAATAATGTGGCTGCCAAGAGGAAGTGCTTGTGCCCCTCTACTCAGCTCTAATGAGGCCATAGCTCAAACACTGTTCCCACTCTTGGACCCCTCACTACAGGAAGGACACCGAAGCATGTCTGAAAAGGGGCTACAAAACTACTGAGGGTCTAGGAGCACATACCCTGTGAGAAATGGCTGAGGCAGCTACGTTGTTTTCTTTCAGTGCTGTGCTGGGCTTCCTGAGCTGAAGTAGAGCCAGGGATGCTGCCCCCACCTCCTGTCCCACTACATGCTCCTTCCAATACAGCTTTGCTGAAATCACCCATCTGGCTCCTGTTCTGTCATGGCACCTTGCACATGTTCCCCCATCCCTGCCACTGCATCCCTGGCCTCTTGAGGCTCAGTGTGTGTCCCCTGTTGTGATCCTTCTCCATGGACCAGCATCTTCCAGAAATGCCTCCGCTGCTCTCTTGTGTTGCCTTGTGCCCCTGTCTCGCCTGGGGATGCAGGATTCTGCTCTATGGCACAGTGGCCAGTGGCCTGTCTCATCTCCTAGCAGGGTGGTCCCTGGTAGGATGCCCATCATGGGGAGCTGTTGCCCAGCTCTCGAAGGGGTTGAGTAGGAGCAGGCCTGCTCTTCCCACCACTGCTGCCATTCTGGGGCTCATCTGCTGCCACATTCTCACCCTTGCCCTTTTGCCACCATTGCCAGGAAGGTAAGGGCAGCCTGGGTGAGAGTGGCCAAGGAGCTGCCCACTCCTGCTGTGCCACTTTGTGCCATGCTGTGCCATGCATACCGTACATAGGGTGCTGGGTGACCACACAAAGTCCATGCATGCTCTTATTGTGCCATACTGTGCAGCAAAACTCCTGAGGGTCTAGGAGCACATGTCTTGTGAGAAATGGCTGAGGCAGCTAGGTTGTTTTCTTTCAGTGGGAGACCTTCTGGCTGTCTGAAACTACCCAAAAGGAGTGAGGTTGGTGTGGGTGTCTCCTTCCAAGTCAAAAGTTTTGACAGGGGAGGTTTAGGTGCAATATTAAGTCAAATTTCTTCCACAGAAGGGTTGTGAAGCATTGGAATCGGCTGCTGAGTGAAGCCACATCCCTGGGGTGGGTGTTTAGAAAGATACATAGATGTGGTGTGGATTAGTGGTGGACTTGGAAGCGCAGGACTCAGCCACAGAGTTACAGAGTGACAGGGGTTGGAAGGGATCTCTGGGTATCACAGAGTTGAACATCCCCTGCCAGAGCAAGCACAGCTAGAGCAGGTTGCACAGAACAGTGTCCAGGCAGGTTTGGAACAACTCCAGAAATCTCCACCACCTCTATGGACAGCCTGTCACACTGCTCTACCACCCTCACAGTAAAAGCATGGCCAGAAGATGGTCTGGGACCAGTGAGGCTGAAGGCATCTTTCTGACCAAAGGAAAGACACAGCAAAGCCAGCCTGACGACATCAGAGTGTGTCTTGCAGCTGCGGTGTGAATGTTGTGGATACCAGCAGGTTTGTTTGGGTCAATGCTGGGAATCTTGGAGAGAAGGGGGTGGGGAAGAATCAGTTTTAGCTCAGGGAAAAAAAAAAAAAAAAGCAAGCCCAGGGCTTAGTTTTGAGTGATTTCAAAAGGACTCTAATCCTGCCAGCTTTGCAAGCAGGTCATGATGTAAGAGTTCTTGGCCTGGACTGAGAGGAACTGGAGGCGAGAGCAGGAACAGCCTGAGGACAAAGAGGTCAGAATGAGGAGCAGGGATGGGATGCCTGAGTTTTCTGTGCCCAATAAGAGGGCTTAGAAACGTTCATCCCAAGTGAAAGTTGCCAATTTGTGAAAGGTCAGTAGGGCTTTCTAGATAAACAGCCACTGCAAGAAACTATTAGGAGGAAGTAAAAAACTTTCCACTCCGCTAAGATGTGTGGGGGAAGAGTTGTTCCACAAGAGAGATGAGCTCAAGATAACAAGAACGGAATGAAGTGTCACAATGGGTAAGCACTTGCCAAAACAGAAGTTAAAAAGGAAGAAAATCCAGCCAAAAAAGCCTTCCACTACTGAATACAACAACACAATCAAGCCCACATGAGCACAGAAACACCTGCCAGACAAACAAAAAAAGCCTGTGCGTGCAACTGGACATAAACAAAGCTTCTGCACTGCTTTCCCCACTGGCAATAAAGCCCAGAAGAGCCTCAGTGAGAAAAGCCAAGCTTGAGATGCACTGGTGTTGCAAGGGGAGGGCTCACTCCTTCCCACCCGACGCCCATCTGACCGAAGGCCCTAAGCAGAACTCTGCAGGGTGACCACAGCAGAGTGGTATCATGGAGCAATCGAGACATCTACTTGCAAGAAAGGGAAAAGCCTGGCGAGCCCTTGATCATCAGCAGGGCCCAGGGACTTCACAGACCCTTCTTGCCAGTCAGATGCCACCAGAGCCAAGGGAAGCGGAAGCTGTATGGCATCGGACAGGAGCTTGCCCAGGGAGGCTGGGCAGTCCAACCAGACAGTTTTAGCAGACTCAAAGCAGATCCCTTTAACCTGTGTGGCTCTGCAGAAAAGCCCAAAAGCTGGGAAGGGAGCAGAAGTCAGCAGAGTGGTGGTGTGAAGCAGTAGTCACTGCCACAAAGTTGCAGGGCACAGTTTCTTCAGTGCAGGTGTCACAGCAAGACCTTCAGACTGTCCTGCACTTACTCCACCCTCCCTGCCCTGCCGCCCAGTTAGGAATGTCTGGGTAGTCCTGCATGAGGTCAGGGCCAGGTCCTGCCTGGAACCCCATGTACAAGCGCAATCCCCACACCTGAAGGACCCACACTGGGATAGATGCAGCAGGGGCATGGCCAGACACTCAGTAACTAAATCCCAGGAAAGGTCTCCTGAAGCTCAAACAGGAGTGCTGCCATCCAGGTAAGGGATCAATGTGCACGGGAAACAGAAGAGAGAGGTTCACCATCCCATCTCCAGTGAGCTCAAAGCTCACCAGACAGCAGAGTGCCACCTTCAGCAACACAACCCTGAGGCTACAGAAAGGCAAGCAAGACTTCTGGTCTTCACTGCACGTCCACTTCCCCCCTGCATGAGTCCTGCACGAGGGCTGGGCTAGATTCTGCCTGGAGTCCCAGATACAGCCCCAGTCCCCACACTTGAGGGACCCACACTAGGATAAAAGCAGGAGGGCATGGCCAGGCACCCAGTTCTCGCTGAATGCCAGGAAAGGTCTCCTGAAGCTCACCTCTGGTACCAGCAGAGGGTCAAATGCTCCATCACCCTCCCACAGCCAAGAGTCTCTCCTTCCTTTGGTCAGCCAAAGCATTTCCCTCTCTGTCACCACCACAGGCAGCTTTGGTCTGACACCTGCCCATGGCTCATAAATAATCTGTAGGATGGCTCTCCCCTTCCCAGCTCTGTTGCAGGTATTGCAGCAGCAGCAGCTGCTCACACCATCCCATTTCAGATGGACACGGGGAGGCTTCAGCTAGCTCTGTTCTTGCAGCCGAGCAGCACCAGACCTCAGGGCCCCAAACAAGTCTTAGCTCCCTCAGATACTTGTGTAGGACTGGGCTGGACAACAACAGCACCTGGAAGGTTTCAGACACCGTTTCTCCCATTTTTAAACCAGTAGTGCCTTGCTGAGAGCCAACTTCAGTAGGACCTTCCTCCAAAGGTGGAAGCACAGAGCTGCCTGCGCTTACACACTCCTGCTGCAGGGCTGCTGCAAGAGCAGAGTTTGGGTTGTACCAGGGGCAGCCAGCAGCCTCCACGTGCCATCAGCTGCTGTGGGGAGCAGGCTGCAGTCGCCTGCACCAGCCCCTAAGGCATAACCCACAGCAGGTGCCAGCCCTGCTGCAGGTCCCACCTCCTCCAGCCCACAGCAGGCTGCCCCTTCCTTTACCTCAAACTCTTCTTGGTCTAGGCCACAAGCCCCAAGAAACCACTGCCCAGCACACTGGTCTGACATGATGCTGCTGGAGGTGCCGCTCCCACTGCTGTCATAGTTGTAATATTTCCCTGGAAAAGGGCAGAAACAGCTTTAAATGGATAGTTTAGGACCCTGGCTCCTCTGTGTTCTCCCTGTGCTCTGCAGTGCTAGGCAGGAGCACAGCTGCTTTTCCCAGAAGGCTCTCTTCTCCTCCCTTTCCCACACCATCAAACCCCTTCTGTTCCTTCCCTGCTACTTCCTCCTTGCCCTTTGCTTGGCATGATGCCATCTCCCCTTCTTTCCCTCTGCCCTGCAAGGCTCCATCACCCCTGGAGAAGTCATTCTTTTCTCAAAAGAAACCCAAAGGGAGCAAATGTGCCCCACCCCTCCACCCCCAAAAAGATGTGAGGCAGGCAAGACCTGGTCCTGTCTCTCTCCCCTCCTGTCTGCAAGGCAGGGGAAGGCAAAGAGCCTGGCATCCCTCCTGAAAATGCCTCTGTGGGGAGCAGGGTGGCCCAGGGTTAGGTCTGGGGGGGTGAGAGGGGGCCCTGCCCCTAGGCTTGTCCCCAAGCTCTTTCTGCCCACTTGAGAGCTTTTTGCTCTAAAGCCCTCCCTTCATCCTTAAGCCCCCTCAGGCCTGGGGTGGGAAGCAGCCTGTGCTCCCTGTGCCTACCAGGCTCAGCCCTTGCCTGCCCTGGGAGCTGGGGCTGGCAGGGCATCGCTCTGGTGGCCTGGAGCTGCCAGCCACTGATAAATGGCCTTTTCTTTGCTCCCTGGGGGAGCGCTCTGCATCCGCCTGGGCAGAGGAGAAATGTTAGCTGGGCAGGGCAGCTTGTCCCGGATGTGGAGCAGCCAAAATCATCCTCCCATGGCAGAGCCCCAGCCGATGGAGAAGGGCAGTGATGTTCCCCCTAGTGTCCCTGTGTCCCTTCTCAAGGGACATGAGGCCAGCCAAGCAAGGTTCCTCTCTGGTGAGCACCCACCATTCCAGAGCATCCTCTCAAATGCCTCCTTGCCCTTTTTCAGGATGTCCATGTACTTCTGCTGGATCTCAGCATCCCCAAGCATCTCTGCCATCTTGCACATCATGCAGACAGCTGCCAGCCACAGCCCGCCACAGTAGGCACTGCCAGAGCCAAGGGAGAGAAGCATGAGCAACACAGAACACCCCAGAGGTTGCAGAGAGCTCCCACCACAGATGGCGACCACGGCTGCAGCTCTGAGGTACCTTTACCTCCACACTCCCCCATCTCCAACCCCACCTGCCTTTCTTGCTCACCTGGCTCCATTTACCACCCATGCATCGTATGTCTGATCAGCAAAGCCCCCGTTTTCGATGAGCCCATCATTATCAGTGTCAAACTTCAGCTCCGACTCCATCACAGCCTGCAGGAAAAGCAGGAGATGCTCACACAGCCCTTGCAGGTGGGCAGCTCCTCACACTTTGCTGGCAGCATCCATCCTTTTTTCACACATCACATGGATCTCAGGGGCAGTGGGCAAAAGGGATGCCCTACGTTCTGACCAAGTCCTCCCAGTACCTGGCAAACTGGCCACATGTCCCGCAAGTACAGGCGGTCCTGGGTCAGGTAGTAGTCACGGTACACTTGCAGCACAAACTTCAGGTTCAGGTCCTTCCAGTCAGCTGTGTCATGCATGAGGTAGGCATTGACACGCTGCCATGGCTCATCACCTAAGCAAGGACAGAGGGGGTGCAGAAGGGCAGTAAGCAACCAACGTCCGCTCTCCTACCCAGGAGCAAGGTCCAGAGGGTGGTGTCATCAAACAGCAGTAAAACAGTAACAGGCTGCACCCTGTGCCATCACTAGCAAAAGCAGCTTCCTGCTACTGCTAGGCTTCCCTGCATAGTATCATAGTATCAGTCAGGGCTGGAAATGACACCACCATCTAGTTCCAACACTCCTGCCTTGGGCAGGGACACCTCACACTAGATTGGGCTGGCCAGAGCCATCTCCCGTACAAGCTCTAGACGTGCCGTCTTCACCACCCAAATCACCCAAGCACCCAGAAAACGTGTCTTCCATGCATACTACCTTTTCCCCCCATAGCTTGAGAGTTAAATACCCTGATAAAGCTGTATGACCAACCCTTCTCCTGCTCTATCCCAAAGCAGGCCTTGCCAGACCTCTCACCTGGGTCTCCAATGTCATGCGGCACCACGTTCTTCAGCTTCACCTGGGCTGTCTGACCACACATCAAGTACTGCCGGGGCTGGACATCCTCATTCACCACTGTGACAGCTAAAGATGACACAGAACAAGGACACAGGCACTGCAGAAGCAACCTCCAAGTAAAACCAACAGGCAGGGGCAATGGCACCAACATGCCAGGATGCCCACTGCCACTCTAGCTGCAAGCCACATCCAGCTGGAGGCCAGTCACTAACGGTATCCCGCAGGGATCAGTTCTGGGCCCCATCCTGTTCATTATCTTTATTGATGATCTGTATGAGGGTATTGAGTCCATCACCAGTAAATTTGCAGATGACCCCAAGCTAGGGGCAGGTGTTGATCTGTTAGAGGGCAGAAGGGCTCTGCAGAGGGACCTCAACCGGCTGGACAGATGGGCAGGGTCCAACAGGATGGCATTCAACAAGTCCAAGTGTCAGGTGCTGCACTTTGGCCACAACAACTCCATGCAGAGCTACAGGTTGGGGTCAGAGTGGCTGGAGAGCTGCCAAACAGAAAGGGACCTGGGGATACTGATTGACAGCTGGCTGAACATGAGCCAGCAGTGTGCCCAGGTGGCCAAGAAGGCCAATGGCATCCTGGCCTGCATTAGGAATAGTGTGGCCAGCAGGAGCAGGGAAGTCATTGTGCCCCTGGACTCTGCATTGGTTAGGCCACACCTTGAGACCTGTGTCCAGTTCTCAGCCCCTCAGTTTAGGAAGGACATCAAGACACTTGAACGTGTCCAGAGAAGGGCAACAAGGCTGGTGAGAGGCCTCAAGCACAAGCCCTATGAGGAGAGGCTGAGGGAGCTGGGGTTGTTTAGCCTGGAGAAGAGGAGGCTCAGGGGAGACCTTATTGCTGTCTACAACTACCTGAAGTGTGGTTGTAACCAGGAAGGGGTTGGTCTCTTCTCCCAGGCAACCAGCAACAGAACAAGAGGACACAGTCTCAAGCTGCGCCAGGGAAAGTTTAGGCTTGAGGTGAGGAGAAAGTTCTTCACTGAGAAAGTCATTCATCATTGGAATGTGCTGCCCAGGGAGGTGCTGGAGTCCCTGGAGGTGTTCAAAAAGGGATTGGACGTGGCACTTGGTGCCATGGCTTAGTAGTCATGAGGTGATGGGTGACAGGTTGGACTTGATGATCTTTGAGTTCTTTTCCAACCTTATTGATTCTATGATTCTAAGTTCACAGTTCTTTGCAAAGGACTGACGGGACATGCAATTGTCACTGCCCCATTAAGCAAGCAGCAGTACACAGCACTGAGGAGGAATCCCACTGGGCTCAATGCTTCTGCAGCCCAGCAAAGGACTGGTTGGGCCACAACCAAGGAGCCTTGAAGCCCACCCAAAGCCTCAGGGTTTGAAAAAATCCCTAAAGTTGTAGTCTGCAAGGGACATGGAGAGACCTGGTAATACCAAGGACTGCCCCAGGGCATGAAGAGCCAGCTGTGCACCCCCCAGTTTGGCAAGAAAACATTCCAGTGCTGGGTGGGGAGATGCTGAGAGGCAGCAGTGTCAGGGGTTTGAAAGTTCTAGACCTAGCAGAGGAGGTCGAGCTGGATGCTGGGTCCAAATTCTGCGTGTCTTCTTTAGATGAAGACATCAGCAGGCATCAAGCTAGGGTTTCCTGGGCCACTCACCAATGTCATATTGCAGGCTGATCTGTAGCTTGGGCCACAGCATAACCAGAGCAAAGGAGGCATAGAAGTGGACATCATAAGTGTTGTACATCCGGTACTCTTGGCCTGGAAGGATCAGGGAGACAGTGAAGGATGAGGGACTCGTCACTGGAGAGGGAAAAGAAGGGCAAGTTCTCCTTCCCACACAGCCCAGGAGAATGGGATCTTTCTGGCACAGACAGGGGCTCAAATTACAAGTGGTTTATATTCTCTACATATAGCATCCCAAGGGGTTTGGAGAAGACCTCATGACATATCCTATAGGGGTGGTGTGTCCTGCAAGGGGTTTTGCTGGGAACAGCACTACTATCTACCCATCAGGGTGTGAAAAGCACCCAACAGCAGGTTAAAACCACCTGGTGAGAACAATGGTGAGAAGTTGAGTTGAGACTATTCATCACGTCCCTGCAAGTTACCTTCCAAATAAGCAAACCTTCCGTACTCCCGCAGGACAGGAAGGAAGTGGGAGAGGCCAGCCCCTGCCAGCCCCTGGAGCTCCTCAGCACAGCAGTCTGGGGGTAGCTCCATCCAGACAGTCCCCCCATCTGTCATGAAGTACAGTTCATTGAAGAGGGCCGACTTGTACCAAGAAGGCAGCTGCCTGCAGGCAACAAGGAAACTCAATCACAGAAGGTGACCACCAGGAGGTGGTGCCCCTGCTCTGACTGGTCCACAAAGACACTGGAAAGGTGCTCCCATCTACCCTACCTGTTCTCCAGGATAGGCTTCTGCCATGCTTCAATCTTCCTCTCCCACTCTTCATAGTGCGTTAGGGCATGATGTGACAGGGCAGGACCAGCATCGCCTCCACTGCCAAAAAACCGCGTGTACCGCCTGCCAAGCAGAAGTTAGGTGAGCACGTCACAGGCACAGGCTGGGAATCCCACCCAGCTAAGCAAGATGGGATAGACTATAGTGAACACCAGAATAACACCACAACTGCATTGAGGAACAGGGCTAGGGAGGTCTCCTCCATGAGCTGACACGGCCATGGCCACAGGGAATGGATGGCACGAGGCTTCCCAGGCGGTACTCAAGACCAGCAGCAGGGAGAAGGTGCCCTCAGGGACACAAGCCAAGCCCTGCTGGAGACAGTCCACCCACCTGAGATGCAGCTTCTCCTTGGAGCCAAAGTGAACACAGGGCATGTCCCAAGCCAGGGCCAGCTCCAGTGTCCTGTGCCCCTGGGCAGGCACCCTGCAGCTGGCACATACAGCTGCTGCAGTCACCTCCCCCTTCTCTGTTGGGATGCTTTTACCTGTCAGGACAATGAAAAAATATTCACCAAGGGCCAAGGAAGCACTATGAGGGTAACTGATGTTCCCACACACCCCAAGGGGGATGAGACTATCCAGGTGTGTCACAGTCCCCTTGCAGCCTGGAGGGTATATGCCCACGGTTCTAAGGGATGACATTACTGCACATGAGCAACTGCTTTTTTGCAAACAGGAAAAAACACCTGCAGGGGCTTTACAAAAGTTAGGTCATCAAAGCAGAGAACAAACCAGGCAGGAAAGGCCACCAGGCATGAGCTGAACGGTCAAGACACCCCATGACTTTATAACTGCACTGAACTCTGAAACACTTTGACTCCCTAGTGACATAATCTCCAGCTTTTTGCAAGGTGCTTGATGTTTAAGAAAAGCCCTGCGGCGGGTGGGTAATTATGTGCTGGTTCTGATGTGTACCAGGTAAACTCATTAAAGCAACAATTTTCAGAGAAGCACAGATTCTGACTAGGATAATTTCTGTTATGCACAAAGGAAAACCACATCCCAGTAGCCTAGAGAGCTCTGAGTGTATCTAGGCAGGACATGTAAGTCTTCCGGAAATGTTTATGCAAGTGTTTTATTTACAAGAGTTTCACTACTTTATCAGCACCATCCTTGCTCAAAAGCTGGCAGAGACATCAAGCAAATGGTCACTTTGTACTGCAATAAGAAGTTAGCAGCAAGAGCTGGGAGACACTACTCCCCCTCCTTCAACCCTTCTGCCAAGGGAGTGAGCAGGCAACTGAGGATGATGCAGAAGCATCAAGGGAGTACAAGGACCTGCAGGGATCCAATAAAGTAACAAGAGGACAGCAAGTTGATGGCAACACCAAGGGTTGTCCAGAGAAGGGCCACGAGGATGATCAGAGGGCTGGAGCACCTCTCCTATGAGGACAGACTGAAGGAGTTGGGGCTGTTCAGTCTGCAGAAGAGAAGGCTCCCAGGTGACCTAATTGTGTGGTCTTCCAGTGTCTGAAGGGGGCCTACAGAAAGGCTGGGGAAGGACTTCTCAGGATCTCAGGTAGTGATAGGACTAGGAGGAATGGAATGAAGCTGGAGGTGGGGAGATTCAGGCTGGATGTGAGGAGGAAGTTCTTCACCATGAGAGTGATGAAGCCCTGGAATGGGTTGTCCAGGGAGGTGGTTGAAGCCCTGTCCCTGGAGGTGTTTAAGCCCAGGCTGGACGAGGCTCTAGCCAGCCTGATCTAGTGTGGGGTGTTCCTGCCCATGGCAGGGGGGTTGGAACTGGATGATCCTTGTGGTCCCTTCCAACCCTGACTGATACCATGATACTATGACTTTTAGGCATTTGCTAGAGCAAATCTGACTGGGGCCAGCTCACAGATCTGACAACAGGAACTCAAAAGGGTGGCTGGGCATCACCCTGGCTGCTCAGCTGACATCTCAGCTCAGTTTGCCATCCTATGAAGCAACAAAATACCAGCACACACAATATAGCTGAGAACAGTTCCAAAGTGCTGCAGTTTTTGGGGAGCCACGAGCAATGGGAAATTCAAATACAGTCTAAAGCTGGCAATGAGACACAGCACCACTGAGAGCTTTTTGCAGTAGCACTGAGATGGCTGGAGAAAGGCAAATCCACCCTTGCTTGGGTGCCCTGTGACCAGCATGGCCATTCATTCCCCTTGCTTCCCCTCCCATCTGTCCTGTGGAGGAAGGAGGGACTCACCAGCAGGGGAATCCAGCCTGCCATCCCGCAAAAGGTCCTGCCACACCTCTCTACCTGATCCAGCAGGATTGAATGTCGTGAGGTGAGTGACTTCTGTGCCAGCCTGGAGGAACGGAAGAGCTTCATCAGGGCAGATACTTTTGAGCAGCAGCACCTGCTCCCATCCCCCCACTCTGGGACCCTACACTCACTCCCCAAATGCTGCCTCTCGTTCAAATCTACTTTCCTGCTGTCCTGCTAAATTCACCCATCATTTCTCTTCTGGCACCCTCCTCCAAAGAGGGTGCCATTAGGGAACTCAGGTCACCAAGCCTGTTCCAGGCAAACACTGAGGCCCAGCGCTGACCCCAACCTATCGCGCACACATTCAGCAAGGCTTTACAATCTCCCACCTAGTGCCACCTCTTTACCTTCTCCCGGGCAGAGATGGCAAGAGTGAAGGGGTTCACACGTGTGCAGTGGTGCAGCAGGACTCCAGCAACCCGCTCACCCTGCTTCTCTAAGACAAAGGGTTCATTCCAGTGTCCTCCACTTCTGTCCTCCTTTGTTCCTGTGCCGTTTTGCAGGCTGAACATGATGGAGACCTCCACATCCTCATCCCTCCTATTCTCCACTTCCCAGATGAATACTCCCACTGGCAAGCTGGAGTCCTGGAAGAGACAGGCAATGCTGCTTATGAGCCTGGTGCTCCACAGTAAGCCATTGGAGCATCACTTCTCCCACTGCTGGGAAGACCAGGCTGCAGCGTGAGCAAGAGCACCACAACCAACTTGATCTCAGAGTCTGTGGTCAAGTTGGGGAGTAGCAGCAAAAGCAGAGGAATTAATGGGGCAGGCAATATAACATTCAGATCACAAGCCCTGTGATATAAAAACCCCACAGCAGGCAACACTCGGGGGGGAATGCAGTCAGAGTATTTGAGACTCAGACTGGTGTCTCACCACCCATGTGCTCAACATGTTGATACAGACTCATGTGCTTTGCTGGGGTAAGAGGAAGGTCAGGCATGTCAGCAGCGCAGCCTGCCGCCCTTGCCTCGGGCTGGGGGTGAGCAGGAGCAGTGAGGCATCCCTTGCTGCCACTCGAGTTTCCGCATTGCTGTGAGGGTTCCTCCTGCCTGGGAGCACTGCTGAATGGAGACATGCTGGAAATGCTGGGAAAGCCCAGCTAATAATCAGCTCTTCCTTAGGGTTACCAGGCAAAACAAAAAAGCAGTTAGAACATTCCCAGGAAAACCCAGTCAACAAACCAGCCCACGAGTACAGGATGAGGGTTTCCAAAAAATCACTACCATTGGATCCTCCAGGCAGTAAGTCTACAGCTCTGGACTTGCCATTCTGGGTGAACAGGAGCTGAAATAGTCCCAGGACAAAACCAAGGGCAGGGAACAAGCAGTACCAAGAGTCACTGCACAGGTCAAAGGGGAAAGGAGCAGCTGACAGAGCTCTGTACAAGGAAAAAGGCATAATCCATGCAGCACAAACTGCCCCAGGAGGAGCAAAGCCTTCCAAGGTCCTGCTGCTACATGCCTGGCAGCTGGCACTACAAACAGGGTCTTAGGACAGAAGAGACCAGGTTATGAAAGAACATTAATAAGGTGGCAATCCAGGTTGCCTTCAGCTAATGCTGATTTGGAGGAAGGGTCAAAGAGTTCCTCTACAGCAGGAAGCCCAAACATAAAGGCAGTGCTCAGGAGCTAGAAATTCAATGGCCCCAAACCTCTGCTACCAAGACGGGACACACCAAGTATCATCACACAACTGGACTCTGCACTGTGCCAACCCTTTCTCCTTCCCATGCATGCAGCTCAGCCACATCCCTGACAACCTGATCTGTGCTGTGCTGCACAGAGCCATCACTTCCTTACCTTATAGTCATGGGGGATGACAGGAGAAACCTGGCGGCAAGTGAGCACCACATTTTGCCCTGGGAGCTCATAGACCATCCAGGCACGTGGGTACAGGGCATGGTAGAAGGCATAGTGGCCACAGTAGCCCCAGTTCCAGCCCTGCAGAGTGCTGGGTCGCTCCACAGACAAGACCTGCTGGTAAACAGTCTGCCCCTTGCAACGCAGGCACACTGTGAACTGGGGAGAGAAGCATGTGAAGGGGATGAGATGAGTCCAAGAGAGATGTTTGAACTACTAAGGGTGGTGCAGTGCTGCTCACAGCCCTCACAGACCCTGCTGCACCTACCTGGTCAGCGATGACCGTTTTGTAGTGGTAAATGCCAGGATTCAGTTGCCAGCGGCAGAACTCGCCCTGCCAGCCACGGGTGATGGTGCCTCCCCCTATCCCGCCCAGCGGGCACCCTGAAAAAGACACTGGAAGTTAGCACCCTTGTTCCTCCTCATGGTGGTCTCTGGCTCAAGAATCCCACAATGCAGCTCCAGGGGCCCCTCAGTACAGCCCACACTCCAGAAGCTCCCTGACCCACTCCCCCACTCTAAGACATTGACAGCCCCAAATGAATCCCTGCCCACACAGCACGCTTGGGCATTGCACCACTCCAGTGGCTCAAGTGGAGGCTGACCGTAGATCTGCTGCAGAGGAACAGCACACAAGAGGTCAATGAAAGCAGGCTTCTTCTCTATGCGAGTCTTCTTGTACCACCACCTGAAGTATCTGCAAGGGAAAGACAGGTATGAACCAAGACAGGACAAAGCATCCTTGTCTCTTCAGTGCCACTGGGCAGGGTGCAAGTAGCACATGCTGCAGCTGCATCTTGTGGACAGGTACAACGGCAACTTGTGTCTCAGGGTGCAGCCCCTGCCACTCATCTGCAGGCAAGAGCTCAGGCAACTCAGGGCTGTTTGCAAGGGTATGGCATGAGAATAGAACAGACCAGAACAGAATCCAGACCAGGTTGGAAGAGATCTTCAAGATCATCACATCCAACCTATCAACTAATCCAACACCACCTAATCAACTAAACCATGGCACCAAGCACCCTAACAAGTCTCCGAAGAGCAAGGCTTCTACCACAGGCAGGGGCAGGAGGCCTTTCCAGATGTCTGCAAAGAAGTGGGAATGACAGACAGGGACCACCAGCATGACCACCTTCATGCCTGGTAAGGCATGTCCTGCTAAGGAACCTCAGGGATTATAGGGAAAAGTGCAAAAAAGCCCTATGGAACTCCAGAGACAAGAACCTTCCTCTTCCACTTCCATGTCCATCTCAGGGCAGATAGCAGAGGGCAGTCCTGCCCTGGAAGAGGCGATGCTTGATGTCTTCAGGTTGCAGAGTTCTGGAGACTGACTTCCATTTGCACTCCAGTAGTGCAGCCAGGCACTGCCCATCAGATAATTTCTCACCCAAAGGCCTGGGAATTGAGAGACACCCAAACAGGGGCACACCTGCACCTGGGTGTGCCAGCACCACTGCAGGCAAAAGCAGGGCTGGGCTCCAAGCCGGAGCTCATAAAGGACTGGCTTTTGCTAATGAGCTGCCTCAAGTTAAATCTTCCATACAGAGACAATTAGCATATGGAAACCAGGAACCAGACCAGAAGAAGCTGCTGAACATCCCACAGCAAAGAGATGGGCAAGACTGATCTGGCAGCTCCAAGGTCCTGGGTGTCAGGGACATGGCACTGTGGGCAACATCCCCAAACTACCTGTAGGTACCGATGCTGTACTGCCAAGAGGACAAAAGCCACCTTGGCCAGCAGCACACAACCCATCCTCCTCTGATGGCTTGCACAACGCAGAGCCCAGGCAACAGCTAGTGGGTGAGTACTAATTGCCCAGGAATAAGGTAGAGAGGGTCTTCATGACACCCTCTACTCCTACACACTCGGACAAAAACAACTCACACTTGACTTTTTTGGCTGCTTCATCACTGGCTGTTCACCTTAATTCACCAGTAGGTTAAGGTCCCCAAACCCCTTTCAGGGTGACATTTTCCAGGCTGCAGTATCACAGGACCTGACTGCAGTCAGCTCTCTATTCCTACACATTCACCTTCACATTTGACTGTTTAAGGACATTTTGCCTGCAGAGGTCCTGGGCACCACAAGAACCAGCTTGTCCTGCACAACTGCCCTGAATGCCTGATGCTATCTTCAAGCTACATCTGCTGTAACTGCTCTTCTTGCAGCTGAGGCAGCCCCAGCTTTATGCTGCTGAAGCAAGCTTTTGGCAGTGTGCTCTCTCTCAAGGAAATGTCTATAGTCTTTTTTTAACTAAGCATCACAGAACCAACCCAGCTGCTTCCCCAGCAAGTTTCTGCTGATGGGAAATATGATGCCCATGCTGAGTGGCTGTGGCATGGCACATCAGGGCATCCCAGCTCCTTGGAAAGGAGGTAGTGAAGAGAGTTTAAAATGAAGTCATAACTTCCAGGTGCATGCTGCAGGAGAGGTTTGGGGTTTCCAGGCTACACACTGCCTGGCTGTTCTGCCATCTCAAGAGCACACTCTTCCCTGCCAGCTTTTCCACAAATCATCCAAGCCAAGAGAAGGTGGACAATGCTGGGTTGCTAGCTATTAACAGCTGTGTCAGGTCTGCAGAATAACCAGGAGAAATCTCATGTTCTGCAGCACCAAAGCCCTACCAGGTCCAGAGGGCATTTCTTTCCCTTCATACTGGCAGTAAAATTAAAAGCTTTCCAGACATCATTCAGATCCATGTCCCATGCCATGACCTTCTACTGGTGTGGAAACCCACTTGCATCTCTACTCCTGCCCCACCAGCTCCAGCCCAAATGTTCACATGCCTTTTTGTTTCCACATTTTCAGCTGTGGGTGGCCCCACAGGGAATTTACCCCCATGTGCCCTGATTAACAACAATCCTACCCTAGGGCTGCCAACACCCCCAGCAGGGACTAGGGCTGTGGAAACAGACACATATCAGCTAGAGGTTTAGGTCAACACAGGGTGAGGTGGCTCCTCTGAAGGTCCTAGATTCTTGGCCAAAGATGTGCAGCAACCTCAACGTGACCACAGCTATTGCTGAGATATCGTTGCTATCTCAATGCACTGAACCACACCAGATTTTAAGAGCACCCCTGGCACAGGTGCCCCCAAGACAGGGTCACTGCTCATCATGGGTCTTTTGGGAGAAGGCATGCCAACTTGCAGGGCTCCAGAAGTTCAGATCCAGGTGTCATGCCACAGGACTGAGCTCCAGGCTCTTTTTGCAGCACCAGCACCCAGATTTCTATTGTCTGACTGCCTCTGCCAGGCAGACATTTAAGTGTTCTCCAATGCCAGGAGCACGTATCCTTCCACATATCCTCTCATCCCTGCATTAGCTGCCCTTTGTCAGGCAACACTGCTATCCTTGGGTTTTAACTCAGATCCATGGAGGTATTTCTAATGTTCTGGCTCTTCCTCTTCTCGGCTCTCTAGGCTGGAGCCTCCTTACAATGAAGCTTTAACCTGCACAAGTTTTTGGGACAACAACCAGATTATCTCCTACATTTGTACAGGGGAAGATGCAGTGGTTTCACTTTTAGCTTCTTTCTTTCTCACTTTAAAAATCTTTTTTCTAAGGACTGACACAAGTCACTTCCATTCTAAGACCCTAACAAGAACACACTAGGCCTGGCCTCCTCAAGCTGGCACAGAGGCAATCACCTTCCCTCCTTGCTCACCCCACCAGAACTTCACACTTTTCCCCATGCTCAGCTCATCCCCAACCTGCTGCAGTACCTTTTCCAGCAGTCTTTCATCTCCTATGCACAACCCACGCTCTCCCTTCTTTGATGCCCCGGTTTGCACTGGGATGTCTTGGGTCAGACTGGCCTGCCACTGCACCCCAAAGCAGTCCTCTATCTGCCCTCTCATCAGGCTCTGCAAGAACCAGCTCTGCCAGCAGCAACCTCCATGGGTATCAGGAAAAAAAGCTCAGAATATGGAGGCACAAAATAAAGCAAGTTCAAGGAAATAAATGACACCGTCATCGGTTTCAGTGTTGGGCCTACGAGGTACACAAACATGGCCAGCACCCAGTTCTAAAGGTCAAAATAACACCGTTGTTTCTCATACGTCTTTTTCCTGGTTACTTCCAGCTCACCCTAAGGCAAAACCGAGAGAAGTCCCCACTCCCAGGCCTGCCGCAGCGCACGGCGTTTGAGAACCCTCCCGATTAACCTGGGGTTTAATATCCATCTGCCGAGAGGTGCCCGATTCAAGGGGCCGACAGCTCGACCCCGGCCGGGGCAGACGCGGCGGTGGCGGGCGCCAGGAGCAGGCCCGGGGCTAGGAAATGGGGGTCCTCCATCCCCCTCATTCCCTGAAGCAATGCCCCAAGCTCTCCCAGCTCCTGCGCGGTTTCGGGGAGCCCTAAGTGCTGCCCTAATCCTGCACCACTGGTTCCATCGCTGGCGCCAGCCAGACGGGTGGATAACTGCCGGCAGCTCAGGACTCCGCTCCAGAGCGGCTCGCTCCAGAGCGGGGCCTTCCGAGATCCGCTGCGGTCTGCCCTCCCAGCATCGGGACATCACCGGCGCCCCTCGGGGCGAGCCGCCCACACTCTAGCACAGGAACGTCCCCGGTCCCTTCCCCCACCCCCTCCCTCTTCTCCCCTCACCGTACCGCAAGGCGAGGCCGATGTGCCGCAGGACGTCGCGAAGCGGCACGTCGGCGGCGCCGTAAGGCTGCCACTTCTCCTCGAAGCGGTGCGCCAGGCACACCCGCCAGCCGGCCGCTGCCACGCCGCGACCCCGCGCCGCCCCCTCGTACTGCCGCATCAGCGGCCCCGCCGCCGCCTCCGCCTCCTCCGCCGCCGCCGCCATCGCCTCCCGCTGCCGCGCGCGCGCCTCTTCACCGCGCGCGCCGCCGCGCAACGCCCCGCCCCGCCCCGCCCCCGTCGCGCCCCCGGGGCACAGTGCCACGCTCGTCCGGAAACCCCGGACCCGCCCCGCCGCCCGCGCGACCTGCGTTCCCCAGGGCGCCCGACCAAGCGCTACCGAGCGCTACCGAGCAGAGCCCGAGAGTTTCCGAGCTCCGACTGAGCGTTACCCGAGCAGATTCCGACTGTTCCCGAGCGATGGGCGAGCACTACCGAGGGGATCCCGAGAGTTCCCGAGCGGTGGGCGAGCATTACCGGGCTGGTTCCGAGTGTTCCCGAGCGATGCTCGAGAGTTGCCGAGATGGCGCCGAATAGTGCCGAGTGGCGCCCGAGAGCAGTCGAACGCATCTCGAGCCCCGCTGAGCAGGTCGGGAATGCCACCGAGCGGCTAAGGTGGGGATCAGGCCTGGAGCAGTGCGGGGCCTGTGCAGGGCGGTGAGTGGGACCGTGGCGGCCTGGGGCTACAGCGGGGCTAGCGTGCTGTCATGTGTCGCTTCTGGCGAGCATTTACGTTTATATGCTTGCAGTCGGGGCCGCGCTGAGCGTCACGGGTTGGAGGTGGCTGGGCTGAGCCTTATCCCCCGCAGTATGTCCTGACCCCCTCCCAACGCGTGCGTGGGGCTGGGGGGCAGTTGAGGGGTGCCTGTGTGTGTGTAGCTAGGGCTGCGGGTGGGTGTGACTGGAGCTGCCTGTGGCCCTTCCCCGCCCCCCGCCTGTGCGTGTGTCCGTGCAAGGCCCGAGCTGTCCCTGACCTCGCCACTTGCCCGTGTGCAGTCTCGGGGGCTGTGGCTTTGCCTGACCTCTCCATGTGCCTGTGGCCGGCCTGGCTGTTGCCATTCTCCTTCTCACTCTCTCAATGCCCACTGTTGGGTCGGCTTTTTTTTTGGCAGGTGTGCGGCAGAGCTGTCCAAGCCATGATCGAGGTGTTGGCCAAGCTGGGCCGTGGGCCTGTCTTCCTGGCAGGGGAGGTGCTGGAGTGTGTGATCACTTTCACCAACCCGTTGTCGGCCTCATCCACCTCCGCCAGCAGGTATGGCTACCTGTGCTGGTTGTCCTTTCTATGTGTGAAGCTTCCAACTGGCAGAGTTGGTGAGGGAGGGAAAAGAGGGAACAGCCTTCCCTCCGCACTGAGCAGCCAGATGTAGTCATCACTCGGTTGTGGGGCAGTGGTGCCAGCTCAGCCACTGGTGACTTCCCTGCCAGATGTGCTTTTTACCATGGCTATTCCAGGTCTGAAATTGAGGTAATTATTCTGGTTTTCTGCCCCCAAGAAAGAAATGAGAAAAAAAGTATGCAGTTAGAGATGGTCTTAACCACCCCTCAGGTGTGTCCTCAGTGACAGGGTTGCTGGCAGAAAATGAAGTCAAACTGGCTGTCAAAGCCGAATATCTAGTTACACCAGCATGACAGTCTCACAAGGCAACATCCAGACAGTTCATTATTTCCTACGTATATTGAAGGAGCTCTCTCTGTCCAGCAGTGCACTGGCATGTCAGTGTCATCACTGCCTCCAGAGCTGGCAGGCAAAGGGACAAGTTCTGTGTAGAGTCAGAAAGATGCAGCCTTTCATGGTAGCATTTTCTGTGGCCCAGTCCTACAGCACTGCATCTTGTATTATTACTGTACCCAAAATATAGGCTGAGGAAATGTGAGAAAATGACAGCTTCCTATATTGGCTCAGAGGGGGTGACTCCACATCCTAAGTAGTCAGCCAAAGCTTCTGTGTCCACTGAGTGTGCCACCTGGTCTGATTACCCAGGGGTGAAGAGTGCTTTCTCATTATGAGCCCTTGCTGGGAAGTGTCCTTTTCCAGCCATGTCAGATTCTGACTCTTTGTCAGAGTCTGTTCGTCCCCAGTAAGCAGTTCTCATGGGACTGTTTGGTGGAGCGATTTCCCATGCTTGCAGTCTCAAAACTAGCAAAACAGTCTCTTACATTACCACTACTGGGCTCCTTTGTTTATTGCCTTTCTTCAGCTTCCATCTTTTCTTCTTGGTTCCTCCTGCCAGCCAAGTGCAGCTTTCACATTTGGCTGTTACATAAGCATTTAGCTTTCAGAAGTTTTGTCTGTTGTGGTGGCAGTGCTGTTTTCCCTGGTTCTGAAACATGAGACTTCAAGGATACCTGGTGAAGCAGCTTTGCAGGTTCACAGAGCAGTTACAGGAGCTTCATTTGGGAACTTCTGCTCGTGTCATGGTATGTCATAGAAAACCACTTCTTGGGAAAAGGAAAAGCTTTAAAATAAAAAAGCAGGTGGCCAAACTGATGAGACCTGGCTAGGCCATGCAAGTGGCAGCACCAAATAGGTGTGTGGTTTGGAAATTGAAACTGAGTTGCAGAAGGCAGATCAAAGCACAGTCACAGCAACAGGCAGATAGACCTGTCAGGAACTTGAACCTTTCAGGCCTTGGCACAGGTGGAAGAAGAAGAGGCATGCACTTCAAGCATAGGGACAGAACTGAAAGACCATAAGTAAATGGCAGAAGGTGTATTTAATTGTGGTGCATGAGGCATACAAGAAACAAAGCTCTTCTGCCCAAAGTTTGCATGGAGCATGGCCGCTGTGGGCTACAGGAGTTGCAGGGGGAGATGAGGAAGGAGGGAAGTGATGTCAGCAATAGAGTAGGATACTTCTCCCTGTCATCTGGAAAAACTAGGTCTGCCAGTAGGAAGGCACGTGCTAATTTTGTTTGGATGTCTCATTCCAAAAATTAAAAGAATCTGGTGGCATACTGCTGGGCAGTACTGGAGGAAAAACAGAAACAATAAAATACAGTGTTTGAAGCTACTATGATCATGCTAAGCTAATGTAAAATCAGTAAACGTTGTCTCTGCAGCAAGAGCATTGCTGTTTCCACACAGGTTATCATTCATTTTGTCTGAAAAAAAGTCCTGCTAATACTTGTCTTTAAAAAAAAATATAAAACATACATAAATGTATATCTTAATATAGGGAGAACATGGACCTGCTGGAGCAGGTCCAGGGCAGGGTCACAAAGATGATCAGGAGACTGGAGCACTTCTCCTAAAAGGACAGGCTGAGGGAGCTGGGCTTGTTCAGCCTGGACAAGAGAAGGCATCAGGGAGACCTAGTACTGGCCTTCCAGTACCTAAAGGGGGTCTCTAAGAAGACTGGAAAGGGACTGTTTACCAAGGCCTGTAGTGATAGGATGAGGTTTGAAATTAAAGGGTAGATTTAGACTGGAGGTTAAGGGCAAGATTCTTTATCATGAGGGTGGTGGAACGCAGGAACAGGTTGCCCAAGGAGGTGGTTAAGGTCCCATCCTTGGAGTTACTCGAGGTCAGGCTCAGCAAGGCTCTGAGCAGCTTGATCTAATGGAGGATGTCCCTGCTCCCTGCAGGGGTTTGGACTAGGTGACCTTTGGAGGTCCCTTCCAACTCAGACCATTCCATGATTCTACAACAGCAAACATGACCGAAAACCCGATGACAGACCTTATGGAAAAGCCATGCTGGTACTTTTGACAATGCAGAATTACAGTGGTGGGGTTAGAGGTGACTGGTAGAGTCACCAGTGTGTGTTTGTGTGAAGGCAGCCAGCGCATGCAAAATTTCAAACAGCACACTGTTAGTCAGCTGAAATGAATGCAGCACGCCTTTTGCTCCTGCTCATCTAGACACTTAGCTGCTCTGATGTGTCACATCAAGAGATACTCACAAAAAATCTGCTCTGCCACCTCAAACTCTGTTGTCAGTGATTACTAATCAGATCATGATGTTAGAAAACACCAGAGGAACCATACGCTGGCTAAATTAATGAGACTGCTATTGAAATAACAATAGATGAGTGTTTTGGAAGATGAAAGGTGTCAGTAAGGCTTAGGAAATGCCCTGTGGAGTGGCTGAGGTTGTAGCAAGAGTCCAAAACAGGATATTTTTCATGCTTGATGCAGCCAATTCTTGTGGCTGTACAGAGTGGGGCAGGGTGACACCTCTGTCTCCCCTGTAGCTCTCAGTGAATCCCTTTCCTCAGGTCCTTGTGACGAACCCAGAAGTGTCCTTTTCTGGTCTGGCACAACCAGAAGCTGATGTGCATTAAAAAAAGTATGGCCAGAAGGTCAAGGGAGGTTCTCCTCCACCTCTATGCTGCCGTAGTGAGACTGCATCTGGAGTATTGTGTTCTGGACTCCCCATTTCAAGAGGGGCAGGGATTCACTAGAGAGAGTCCAATGGAGGGCTGCGAGGATGATAAAGTGACTGGAACATCTATCTTGTCAGGAAAGGCTGAGAGACCTGGGACTGTTTAGTCTGGAGAAGGGGATCTGGAAAGGGGATCTTGTTGTATCTGCAGGGTGGATGTCAAGAAGCAGAGGCCAGTCTCTTTTCAGTGGTGTCCTGTGACAGGACAAGAGGCAGTGGATACAAACTAGAACACAGGAAGCTCCACCTCTACATGAAGATAAACTTCTTTCCTGTGAGGGTGATGGAGCACTGAAATAGACTGCCCAGATCAGTTGTGGAGTCTCCTTCTCTACAGATTTTCAAGACCAGTCTGAATAATGTGTTCTTGTGTGACCTACCCTCGGTGATCCTGCTTTGTCAGGGAGGTTGGACTCAATGATCCCCAGAGGTCCCTTCCACTCTGTAGTTCTTGGGAAGGATGGTGCTGGTAGCAGGAGCATGTCTGCACCCTGCACACCTGGGGGACTTTTGGTTGAGCTTGGGGCAGCCAGCTGCTGTGCTCGGAGGCAGATGAGCTCGGGTTTACAGACACTTGTTACTTTTGAATTTGCCCACTTACTGGTGGTTACATTATTAGCAGAGGTGCCATGGAGTACTGCTCTGCCTGTCACTTCTGGCTTGGGATTTAGCTCTTTGTGGCTAGAAGTCCTCTGCTGCACCTGTCCCTTGCATGACAACTGGAAGTGTCCTCTGAAGGGTGCTGTCTGTGACCAGTCCCAAGCTGTGGGTGATGAGAAAGACGACCAACTGAGTGAGGCTTTGAACTGAATCTCAGGATGCTTGATTTCAGTGTGTTTTCTGGAAGTTCTCTGTAAGGTTATGCACAGGCCACCTTGCCTATGTCATTGTGGAAAGAGTGACTGCTAATGACATGCACTGCTTGCTGTCTTCTGCCATGTGTATACAGCAGCCTTCTCTGAACAGGGCCATTTCCTCACTCCATGTCTGTCCTTTGCCTAATGTCTTGTGGCTCAGACTTCAAATGCTGCAGCTGAACAAGAACCATTGGGCCACAGAGCTAGGCCTTGGGTGAAACTGCTGTGAACAGCTGGAGTGTAAGCGGCTTGGGTCAGCACCCCAGTTTAATCATACTCCAAAGGCTTGTTCTGAGTGGTAGTGTGAGAGTGGCTCCAGTGACAAGCAAGGTATTCTTCCTTCCATACAAGTCTTGCATGGAGCTGAGCAGCAAAAGCTGCTCATCTGCCTTGTCATGCTTGCTGTAATCCAGGTTTAAAGCACAGTCACAAGTATTGCTCTTCTTTTCTCTCAGTGAGATGCTGGCATGGGCCAGCGCCCAGATCCACTGCCAGTTTCACACCAGCGAGAACCGGGTAGCGCTCCCTCCCTCTGACGGCAGCAAGCACGACGTGCAGGCAGAGAACGAGACAGTTTTCGTCCCCAACAGAGGTGAGTTGTACTCCTGTGACGCCGGATATGGACAGTGGGAACACAATGGGCAGCCATCAAACAGATCGTTAATGTC
Organism: Melanerpes aurifrons; assembly: GCA_011125475.1. NCBI lineage: Eukaryota > Metazoa > Chordata > Aves > Piciformes > Picidae > Melanerpes > Melanerpes aurifrons. Next base: position 25,730,345 of record WWNC01000003.1, read on the forward strand.
TGTCTTGAGGGCAGCGTGCATAGAAGTGAGTGGGAAGCCTCTTCCTTTCCTTGTGTAACTCCCTGGTGATGGCTACTGCAGGACCTTGTCAATAATGAGATCAGAGTGGCACTAGCTTGGAGTGAAATGGAAGGGCTGTCTGTTCAGATGTTCAGGGAACATCTGTTGAGAGCATGAAATGTTTCCTGCATAGCCCCTTCTTCATTCCTCCTCATAAAGATAATGTCCCACTGGTCTGGGCATGGCCTGATTCTGGGTGGCATGCATGTGGTTCTTGTCTTCCAGGAGAGCGAGGTCAGTGCATCCTGTCCACCCCACCAAAGATTCTCTTCTGTGACTTGCGGCTGGATCCTGGGGAGTCAAAGTCCTGTGAGTTCTGTCTTCTCTTCCTCTGCTCAGCAAGCTTGCATATGGGGAGCCCCACTGTCAAAGCCATCCTTGCAGACCTAAGTGCTGCAAGTGGGAGTCCCTGGTGCTTGCAGAGGGTGAGATGCTGTGGTGGGAGCATGAGTGCTAAGGGACATTGTCAGGGGCTGTGCTCCACCATATGAGGGCTGCTTGCTGCAAGGTGTCCTTAAGTTCTGCCCCTGGCCCATGTCCTTTGCTGCAGCTCCATTGTGTAGCTGCGAGGCATAAAACATTTTGAAACACTTGGCTGCAGCTGAAAGAATAATTAGGCACGCCTGTGTTTCCCTGCCCTTCCTCAGCCACACCAGAGTATTCCTGGGATTTAGGCTGGCACCCTCTGAAGGTCCAAGCTTCCTCTATGGGTTGTGGCCATCCTGGAATTGCAGTCTTCTACCTGTTCTAATTTTACTGCTGTAAAATCTCCTCTGCTTAAAGCTCTCTGCTCTCCACATCTCCAAACCCCTCCTAACAGTGTCCTTCCAGAGGGTCCCCTTTAAGCTCTCTTTCTTCAATGCTTGCCCTCTTACTATTCAGAGAAATTTCCATCCTTTTCACAAGGAACTTGGCAGCAACTTGTTTTCTTTGTTTCAAGAAGCTTCTCACACCTGAGTAAACAGCTCTGAAAATACAATTATCATTGAATCATAGAATCAACAAGGTTGGAAAGGACATCAGAGATCATCAAGTCCAACCTGCTACCCAAGACCTCATGCCTACTAGACCATGGCACCAAGTACCACATCCAGTCCTCTCTTGAACATCTATTATGTGCTGTTTTCTTTCAGTCAGTGGCTGTGTGACCCAGCCTGTCAGTTCAAGTTGAATCTGCTTTGCTTTCCAGCAGTTTGTGGTCCAGTTGCAGCGTGGTGACAGGCATTGCAGACTGTTCATGGAGCATTTGCTGAGGTTGTCCTAGGGATCTGCTGGGAATGGTTGACAGAGACTGCTCAAGTCATAGAGCAAAATGTGGAGAGTGCCTGTGGTGGAGGGAAATTCTCTGCAGCATTGAGCCCTGGGGAGGTGAGAACAGAGCTGCAAATGAGACCAAGGAGTGACATGTTGGATTTGAAGTTGGGGTCTACTGCTTTTCTAGGCTTGGAGAGGCCTGACTAGACAGAAAGGTGGAACAAGGTGAAACCAATCTGGCTTAGCTAGGTGGTTAGCAGGGTAGGGTAGTGCTATCCGAGGCTGTGTCTCCTAAACTGCAAAGCCTGTTGTCTGAGCTCATTTGTTTATTTACCATTCTACAGCAGCATGAGCAGGAAAGGAGCTGGCCCTCATACATTGGAGCCAAAGTCCCCTGTGCTTTCTGCAAGTTGTTGCGTTAGGGAGGAGAAAGGAATCTTAGCTGGCCTAGGGTCCTCTGGATTTGCCTGTGCTCCTTGCTGCTGGCAGGTGTGAGACTGGAGCATCCGTTGCCTGGGAGGAGGGGAAAGACCCTTTCCCTGGCACATCTCAGTCAGGCTCAGCAGGCTCTGGAACAGCAGATTGGTGGCTGCAGTTCAACCTTCAAGTGGCTGCAATGGATTGAGAGGGTTTCCTTGTATACTGGCTCTGCAGGCAGAAGCTGTTCACCTCCCAGCTAAGCTAGAGATAGTCTGTCCTTCCCAGGGATCATATATCCTGTGCCTGTTCTACCACTGAGTGACACTGACACAAGCAGCCTGCATATCTGCCTTGCTCTTGGATGCAGCTCCATACCAAGGACACAAACTCTTCTATACTTTGAGGTTCCTTGGCTGAGGGGGCTGGGGTTGCTTAGCCTGGAGAATAGAAGGCTCAGGGGAGACCTTATTGCTGTCTACAACTACCTGAAGGGAGGTTGCAGCCAGGCGGGGGTTGGTCTCTTCTCCCAGACAATCTGTGACAGAAGTAGAGGACACAGTCTCAAGCTGCACCAGGGGAGGTTTAGGCTGAATGTTAGGAAGAAATTCTTCACTGAGTGATTGGCTGTTGGAATGTGCTGCCCAGGGAGGTGGTTGACTCGCCATCACTGGAAGTGTTTGGGAAGAGTCTGGATGAGGCACTTAGTGCCATGGTTTAGTTGATTAGATGGTGTTGGGTGATAGGTTGGACTTGATGATCTCAAAGGTCTTTTCCAACCTGGTTAATTCTGTAGGCTGTGTGCCACAGCCTCTCCCTTTGGTTGTGTGATGCATTGCATTCATTGCACGTGTTGTGTGCAAAGCCTCTGTACATGGTGCTGGGCTTTTAAGCACTGAAACCCCTGTGTCACAGAGCTGCTTCTGCAAGGCTACTCACACCGATCCCATCGGCCTGCGGGGCTGTTCCTCTCACGTGACACAGCTGCTGGCATGCTTGCAGATCATTCCAGGGGGCTCCTGCCAGCCGCTCCAAGGAGGCAGAGTTTTCATTTCCTGTTTTTCAGAAGTTTTGCTGCACAGTTTGGAAAAGCAAAAGAAAAAAAAAGAAAACCAACCCAAGAAAGTATGACATTATTAAACTGTAGCCAGAGCTGGCATGTACAGCTGAGGTTGTGTCAGACTGTCTCTTGATAAGAGGCCGTATTTTCAGTTGCTGACAAGCTTATGTCCCAATATCTCCCTCTTTTGTTACGGTGCCTATATGTTGAAGTCACCTCTCATCCTTTTGATGCACTGCCCAGTTGGAGCTCTTTAAGTTTGTCACCATGAAACATTTTCTCAAGCCCTCAAGTAATCTCTGTGGCTGATTTTACCTCATCTCCAGTTTTGTAATACCTTTAAATATTTGGTCAGTCACTGAGAGGGGAGGAAGTGGAAACAGCCTGGACACAGGCCAGGATTCCAGCCAGAGGGTACAGTGGATTGGTGGGTTAGGAAGGCATCCTGTAGCACCAGGAATGTGCTTCCTTCTGGGATATGCATAGAAGATGGGACTTCCTGAGTCTCAGCATTTCTGTGCCAGCTAACAAACTGTCGATCCTCCTAGGCTAATGGTCCTCTCTGCAGAGATTATCCTCAGTGGGCAGGAAGTTCTTTATGAGCACTCTCCTTAAGCCTGATACAGGAGGTTACAGAAGTTTGCTTCCTTCCATGGAAATACCTGATTTTCCTCCCTGTCAGGACAGTTTTAAGCCTTATCTGCACCCCAGTCCAGTGTGACAGGTTTGTGTTTTAAGGTGTGACAGCCAGTGGATGCAACACACCATCACAGGCTATTTTCCTTCCTTTGTTCAAGTCCTGTTATTTTAAATTTATAAGTTGTATTTAAAATGTAACCCTAGTTTTTAATCTAAATTTCAATGTTTAGGATGTGCCAGACATGAGGAAAGATCTGTGGTTTCACAGCAGGACGCTGCCCTTCCTCTGGCAGGGTATATCTGCATTATGGTAGGCAAGCTTCTAGAGAGGTGGGGACTTTGCAGTTCACTGTGCTTTTCTTATTATACAGCATGTGGTTTGGAAAAGCAGAAGTATCATGCTGTGTCAAGAAGCATTAGGGTTTGTGTGGTGGCCAAGGGGCTTTTGAGAGGGCTGAATGTGGTCTGAAGCTGAGCCCCAGCATCTCAGAGGTTTCAGTCAGAGACTTTCTGGTCTAAGTCATCAGTTGGTCAAGGAGGATGTGCCACAAATTGGTGTGAAGGTCCCTTTGTTGTTTCTTGGCCCATCAAACCCCATGCTTCAGAGAAAACCACAGGAAGAAACTGATTTTTGTTGCTGAGTTTAGGGTTTGTGTGAGGTGAATACTAAAAGAGGTGTGGCCTTTTGTCAGCACCTCTGCTGCATAGGGCAGAGCCCTGAGGAAACAGCAGTTGTAACTGCATTGTGAAAGCAGTGTGTGACAGCAGCGCACAGAGGCAAACTCAGGTTGAACTTGTGATGTGTCAGTGTGGCTTCCATATATTTGTGCTTCTGGATTTTCCATCTTTCACATTCTTTGGGGGCAGAATTGGTGTGTGGTTCTATGTGCTGGAAGTGATGTCTGAATGATAGTGCACACGACATGAGGGAGCAGTGCACTGGTGCTGAGAAGCCAGGGATGTGCTTGGCTTGCTCTGGTGACAGAAGACGGCAGAAAGCACCAGACACTGTCCTCATCTCAGGACAGCTTCCTTTTGACCTTGGAAAGCCAGCAGTCTTTTCTGTGCTGCATGCAGATTCGTACTGTGAGACCTTGCCCATAGATGGCCCTCCCTCTTTTCGGGGACAGTCAGTGAAGTATGTGTACAAGCTGACCATCGGCTGCCAGCGTGTCAACTCCCCCATCAAGCTGCTGCGGGTACCCTTCCGTGTCCTTGTGCTGCAAGGTAAGGCTGCAGCCTGCCCTCCCTTGCAAACAGGCCTAGCTGCACTGCGTCCCACTGATGCTCTTGCCTTCTGCCCAGGGCTCAAGGATTACCAGTTCCCACAGGATGAGGCTGTTGCACCCTCAAACCCCTTCCTGGAAGAGGAGGAAGGCTTGAAGAAAGACTCTCGCCTGGCAGACCTGGCAACAGAGCTGCTCATGGTGGCCACCTCCAGACGCAGCCTGCGTAGGTTATAATCCCCTGGTTGAACCTGCTGTCCTAACCTGTGCATGAAACACATCTCAGGGATCACTGCAAAAATCTCTTGCTGCAAAGCAAAACTCTCTCTGGGGCTGTAGAGAAGCTCCATCAGAGCTTGCTTGGGTCAGTTTCCCATGAGATCCTACTGACCAGTCTCAGGCTCTTCTTACTTCAGCCAGAGCGACCCTCTCCCCAGCATATCTCAACCAGTGTGTGGTGTGCTCTGCTCACTGCAAGCATTTCCCAAAGGGAATGCTACCTCCAGGGACTGTGTTTCACACCCAAGCAGCAGGCGTGGGATTGGAGTTGAACTTCATCCTGTTGCAACCCTTTCCCCACCCACTTCTTGCCCCACAGACCTGTATAACATCAGCAACACTCGGGGGAAGGTGGGAACCTTCTGCATCTTTAAGACTGTGTATAAGATTGGAGAGGATGTCATTGGGACCTTTAACTTCTCAGAAGGAGACATCCCATGTCTGCAGGTCAGTGTTGGCCTTGGGGTCACTGAGGAAAGGCTGGTGTTTTGCGTGAGGCTGGTGTTTTGGGTAGGGAAGGGGAAGAAGGGGTTGTGGTGGCACTGGGTTGTAGTGGGATTTCTACTGAGGGCTTACAGTTGGACCCAGTGAAGGTGCCCATGGAGTGTGAGGTGGGGAAGGACTCCAGTCACGAGCTCATTTGGGAAACAGAGGCTCTGGTTCTTTATGCCAGGGCAGTGTGAGGTTGTGAGAACAAGCAGCCTGCCAATTGCCCTGCAGTTCTCAGTGAGCCTGCAGACAGAGGAGAGCATCCAGGAGGAGTTCCAGCGCCGACGGGGACAACCTGTCTCCTACACCACACATGCCCGCCATCAGGAGGCCTGCCTGCACACAGCCCAGAGCAGCTTCAGCCTGCCAATCCCACTCAGCTCTACCCCTGGATTCGCCACCAACATCGGTCAGTGGCCAGCAGCAGAGGGACCCACCCCTGCTTGTCTCCTGCAGTGTCCCCAGCTTTACCTGTGTTCAGCAGGGCTGTGCCTGTGGGAGGGAGCTGGCCTGCATGAGTGAGCTTATTTGCATGTCCCCTTGTCAGGACAGTCAGCACTGAGAGTTGCTGACCGGTACTACTGTACCTGTCCCTTGTGGTGTTGACCACTGACCCTCTTCTTGCCCACAGTGTCCCTGAAGTGGAGGCTGCACTTTGAGTTTGTGACCTCTGGAGAGTCAACAGGGACTTGCTTGGTTCGTGGGAGCCAGTCGGAGGCCATCACATGGACTGGGGTAGAGCAGATGGAAGTGGACACTTTCAGCTGGGACTTGCCCATCAAAGTCCTTCCCACCAACCCCATCCTGGCCTCCTATGTATCTCAGTTCTCCAATACCAACTCCATCACCATCTGAAGTGTGGAGAGCTGGTAGGAACCTGTAGTGCTGCAAGAGTGTGCCAGTGGTGCAAAATGGCAGCAGGACTGTCAACAGCATGCTGCAAGGCACACATCCTCATGTCCCCTTGGGTTCATCTGCAGTGCCCAGGTGGGTACTGGGCAGGTCTGTCCCCCCTGTGGGTGGAAGGGCACTGTGCTTGGTGCAGCATCCTGTGCCATAGCTTTTGGATGGGAGCTAGACTCTTCCTGCCTGGGTGAAGGTCTAAGTCCCAGCGCTCACCGAAACGAAATCCGCTTCCCAGGGATCGGCCTGATGTGCCTTTACCCCATAAGGGAAAGAAGAGGGGGGCTGTTCCAATGAAAGCCCAGGCCAGACCCCAGAAGCAGAGGTCTGGCATCCAGGTGAGGCATGCTGGCTACCTGGGCAGGGCAAGAGCCTGATGTCCTGCCCAGGTTCTCATCCTGCCTCTCATGAAGAAAGTCATGTACAGCCCAGCACCCCCTGTTACCCATAACCGAAGGAGGCAGGACTTGGCAGGCTGGCCCCACACTGTCAGCATATGCTGGTTTCTTGGATACAGCTGCATGCTGTGGCAGTGTGGTGATGATGATCCAAAACTGAGAATCGTTGAGCATCTGGGCTGCTGCCTGCACTCCTGGCAGGAATGCAGCCTGCTGGTTTTAGAGTCCTTGGGAGCTGGAGTGAATGCATGCTGTGCATTCAGGAGCTGGGAGGAAGGTCTCCCTTCTCAGCAGTCAGCTCCCCCTTTCTACCAAACCTCCTAGAATTTCCCTCTTTGCATGGAAGTCTAATAAACATGTGAATGTGCAAAACTCGGCCTTCCCAAGAGCCTGTTTCCTACACCTTTACCAATGGTGGATGTCCTGCATGATAGGCACAAGCTGAATACTTTCCTTTGTTTAATATCTTTATTGCAAGAACAGAAACACCTACACAAGGCTCTGCACAACATAGGCATGGCACCAACTGGGGCAGACTGCCAGGGCAGCTCCACCCTGGCATATGTGAATTGCTTCAGTTCCCTGAACCCTAGCAGAGCACCCAGCTCTTTGTCCCACTCCCCTGCAAGTGGGAGAGGGGTCTCTCCTGAGGACACACAGTGGTTGCCCTAGCTCTGCTTCCTGCCCTGGGCTGGCTCCATTGCAGTGTTGCCTGGGTCTGGCCTGCGGTACTGGGGACCCTTGCTGATCATGGGAGCAGGGACGTTAGTGGTTCCAGATTTGGGTAGTGTGCCTTGCACTCTGAAGCAGAGAAGGGGCTTGCCAGGGTGCATGGGTGCTGGAAGAAGGGCTGTGGTGCATCCCAGCAAGCTCCCACTTGCTGCTGTGCAGTGGGATGGGGCTCTGGGAGGGAGGAAGGCACTACTTGAGGCTGGATAAAGGACTACAAGGCTGCTGCCATGAAGGCTAATTTGGTCCCACAGGCCTCTCTTGAGGAGGTGGAGGTGTCCTGTGCACCTGGGAGGAGACCCTATAGGATCTACATTCCCAGAATGTGCAGGGCATCTTGCTGGGAGGGGTCCCTGGTTCAGAAAGCAGAAGCAAAGACATATCCTGGCAGTGCTAGGCTGTAAATGTTAGCACTGCAGTGTGTGGATAGTGGTTTCCCTGGAAGGTGGCAGCAGCGATGTCTCTACAGGATGGGGAGGTCTGGAGCATGCGGGAGGAGCTCAAGGAGGGAGGATGATGCCGGAGGGACGCAGGATGCTGCCGAGCCTCTATCTGCTCAGCCCCATGCCCAGCACCTTGTTCAGCGGATCAGAGGTGCCATCTGAGCCCCATTCACGCTCTATGCTCTTCACACAGGGCAGGCTGGGGTTGGCCTTCTGCACCACTGAGATCTGGCAGGTCTGAGAGTCATAGTGAGCCTCGCACCAGTCAGGGAAGTCGATGGGGTGCTGGGTGCTGCAAGAGAGGGCACAGTGCTGTTAGCTCCCCCTGGTTCTTCCAGCCAGGGACATGCTAACCAGCCCCACTGATTGAGATGTCTCCCAGGCCAGCTTGGGCAGACTGGGGTACAGCTCGTGGCATACCTGGACATCTTACTGTGCTGAAACAGCCCTGCCCTCTGCTTTGTCTCCCCAGCTCACTCCATTCTCAGCACCCTGGTGGGCTCTTGCCCACATCTGTCCCTTGTTCCCCAGGGCTCTGATACTTGCTCTGCTGTGTTTGCAGCAACTAGACCCCAGATCTCCTCCTCGCTGTGTGCACAGAGGTGCTGTGGGAAGGCAGCACCACTGGCCATAGCTATTCCCCAGTGCCCCTCAGCCTCTCACTCACGTCTCACAGCAGCCCACGCCGACTGGGTGCAGGCAAGTGCAGAGCAGGCAGTTGGTGCTCAGCCACGACTCCCCGATGGAGAACTGCTTCCCCTCATACTCGCAGGGAGCTGCAAAGGAAACGGTAGAGGTGAGTGGACCTCTGCCAGGGCACACGGGAACCTCTTTGGCACCCTTGTGCCCTGAAAGAGGGGGTGATGTCATGACACCATGTCCTTCCAATGCTACAGAAGAGACTTGGTGGCCTCTCTGCCACTGCAGTTATGGAATGCCCAGGCATCTAACAAAGCCGATGCTCCACTCTGTTCTTTCCTGGCCATGCCCTGCAGCTCTCCCTACTACCCAGGGGGCCTAGGCCAGAGGCAAGTGGCTCTTGCTTCCCTGGAGAGGGCATATCTAGTGCCCTCGGGGTTTGAGCATCTCTGCAGACCTGAAAGGAGGCAGCAGAGGAAGGTCAGGAAGCTCTCCTCCCTTTGTTCAGTCCTGTACGCTTGGTCCCATTCAGACTCCTGCCAGGAGCTCTTCATGGCCCAGCAAACTGTTTCTCAGCCAGACCCCTGGGGAGCTGTTCTTTGGTTTATAGACTGCTCTTTCCTCTCATCACTGGCCCACAGTCATGCTCTTGAGCTCTGCATAGGCCTTTCCAAGCTTTGCTTACACAGAGGGCAGAGCCCCTCCACCCCAGGGAAAGATGAGGCCTCTTCTTCCCATCCACCTCTTCACATCTCACCTCCCTGCTTACCTTTAGCCTGGAAATAACATTTGGCCTGGAAGCCTGGCAGTTGGAAGAGGAGGGAGAGCAGCAGGCAAAGCCTGCCTGAAGCACACCTCATGTTCTGCACTCGCATGGTCATGTTGTTTAGCTGGTCTTCTTCACTGAGGTTGCCTTGCTTCTCTATTGCCTTTGCTCCTTTCCCTTCTATTTCTCTCTGTGTGCCTTTTTAATGCTCTTCCTCTGATCCCAACAAGAGATATTTATAAAGTTCAGCTTTACGACCCTGGCCACCAGCTGTGCCCCACTGGAAAAGTTGTAAAACTCATTTCCTGATTTGAAAGGCATGAAAACAAGAGGTAGGATCAAAATTTTTAACAAGCTGTGAAAAGCTGATTCATGCCCTCCAGAAATGTCTCCAGTTGGAAGCCCCTGTGGGTGCAAAGTTCTGCATTGAGGGAGATCCAAGGGACCCTATCAGGGTTACCCTTGGCAGGGTGGTGAGCATGCAATCATGAGCACAGGAGACCCTGGCCCCTGACCAGGGAAGCTCCAGGCTCCCCTCTGCTCATGCTGAGCTGTCTGTGATCCTTCACAGGAGCCAAGGCTTTGAGAGCATCTCATTTTGCCACTGGAGTGGCACAGGCATCCTGTTAGCAGCCAGTGTGGGACACAATGGCACCATGCTTGGCAAAGATGGAGATGCTCATGCCCAACTACCAGGTACTACAGTGCAGCAGTTTCATCCCATCCTGGGCTGCAGCCATGCCACACTTGTGGCCATGTTTGGACTGTGGGTGACAGTGGATTTTTTCAGGCAAGAGCAGGCAGATGTCACGGATACAGAGCAGGTGAGGAATGCTCTGCATAAAGCATGATCTGAGGCTCATTTTAGCACTGTGCATGAATGAGTGGCTGTGTCTGTTTATGTGCAGCACCATGAGATGTTGGAGCTGAGCAGCTCCTTTTAGATGCTGGAGACTGATCCTATCAAAAACAGGTAACAGGAGGGATGAAAGCAAAAGGTAAAGGCACATTTGAGCAGTAAATTACCTGAGAGGGAAACAAGACACTTGGCTGTAAGCAAGAAGCTGTAAGAAGATGCCACATCACTCAAGGATATGCCCAAGGTCCACACAAGACCATTACAGAATAGAATACAGAATTAACCAGGTTGGAAAAGACCTTTGAGATCATCGAGTCCAACCTACCACCCAACACCATCTAATCAACTAAACCATGGCACCAAGTGCCTCATCCAGTCTCTTCCTTAACACCTCCAGTGATGGTGACTCCACCACCTCCCTGGGCAGCACATCCCAATGGACAATCCCTCTTTCTGTGAAGAACTTCTTCCTAACATCCAACCTAAACCTTCCCTGGTGCAGCTTGAGACTGTGTCCTCTCTTTCTGTCACAGGTTGTCTGGGGTCTGCCCCTGTTTGGAAATGATACAGGTGGATAAGGGAGAGGATAGGTGAGTTGGAGGAGGTCAGAGCCATGGGGCCACATGCCCCAAGAGAACTACAGGAGAAGGGCTGGATTGCCAAGAGAAATTCACATTCCTTCTCAGAGGCACTGCTGGCTGCAGGAAGCAGGGGTGGGGGGATGATCCAGCCCGTGTCTTGGCCAGCAGGCGACTGTGCCGGCAGTAAGGCAGCGGTGGCAGCAATAGCCTATGGGTGTCCCCTGCCTCTGCGTTAAGCTCCCTACTTTCTGACAGTCTGGGATAGGTTTACACCGTGACGCATGAGGCTCCATATTCTTTCCAGAATTTGTGTTGGCATCAGCTATTATGGCTGGATATTTTTGTTGTCCCATAAATGTCCAATCCCTCCTTGAATCCTGTTAAATTTTGGCCTGAGTGTTTTCCTGTGGCAGCCTAATTAAGCGTGGAGTGCAAAAACCACGCTTCCTTTTATCCGCTTTGGATTCATCACCTTCAGATTTGAGGGCACGGTTTGTTCATGCTGGTGCTCTGGGCCCCTTCACCATTCTGTTGCAACCTTGTCCTGCATCTTTTGCTTTTGCCTCCAAAGAGCAAAACTAGCTTTGCATCCCCTTTTCAGAATATGAAATTAACCAGGCTGGAAAAGACCTTCAAGATCACCGAGTCCAAACTATCACCCAACACCATCTAATCAACTAAACCATTTCCCTCAGCCTGCTCACAGTGTCTTGGTTGATGTTTTGCCTGTCTGGGTGGGCTGGCCAGATGGCAGCAAGGGTGGGATCATCTGGAATAGGCTGATAATAGATGAGAGAAGATCAAGATACTCCTCAGCTGAGTGTAGGGCTGTGAGCCAGGACAGTGAACTGTGTCAGTAACAATGAAACTGGCCCCTTGGTGCAGATTTATTATTGTATGAGGAGTTCAAATGTGTTCCTCATCAGAGCAGCAAACTAATATTCCTATTGTGTGTTTGGAAAAGAAGGGTGGCATTCAAGGAGTCACCACCGCAATAATCCATCACTGCTTCTTCGCTGAGCACAGTAGGTGTTAAACAAATGTGGTGCGTTTCATTTGGAGGCCTGTGTGAGCTCTCCAGGCTTCCAGAAAGGTGCTGACAATCTGGGGTGAGGTAACATCTTGGCTGTTTTGGGGGGGTACTGTCCCTGCTTTACTGGGGACATGGGGAGGCATTCCTGGGATTACTGTTGAGTAGAGGAGCTGTAAATGCAGAGGAGGAGCAAGGTCAGGGCACCTCTGCACATTGTAGAGGGATCTGGGCAACAAAGAGCCCTCCATGCTGTAGTTGTGCATTAGGGGGACAGGGGCTGATAGTCCTACTTTTTCCCCTCCTGGCTGCTCTTCTGCCATATTTGCCTCTTTAAGCACCCACATGGTCCCAGCATACACCTCCATGAGGAGTCCACAGCATTTCTGTCCAGCCTGTAAAGGAGGGGGCCTGTAGCTTCAAAAGCAGCAGCTGGAGTTGTATACAGTGCTTGAGGGCTTCAGCTCAGGTACCCAAGGGATCCTGTGACTGGAGGAACTGACAGACTCTCCTAACTGCACAAGCCAGTGTATGCCAAAGGAGGCTTTGCCCCAGAGATCAAAAAGGGGAAGCTGGTTTTGGTGCTTATGTCTCAGGAGCACAACTGAGATCCAGCTAAGAGCAACAGAAGGGATGCAGGGGATGGAAGAATTGCCTTGCTGTGACTTCTGGTTTGTCAAGCAGGCATGCCCAGGCATGCTGATGAGAAGCAGTCACCACCTTGAGCATCCTGGGACCCTGCAGAAGGTCACATCTGTGTCTTAGCATACATCCAGAAGGACCTAGCTCTCCTGCCTCACCCAGCTCTTAGACTGTAGCTGTGCCTGAGAAGAGCAGGCTGCTGCACCCCACCAAGGGCACAGCATTGCTGGACTCCTCTCCCAGCAGAGGTTGGGTATTCCCTCTGCACAGATGCCATTCAAGTGCCAGAGGATTTGGTGAGCAAGCAATGGTGAGCACCCAAGCCCACCCTAGCCCTGCAGGAGGCATGGGTGTAATAAACAATGCTGGACAAGTTGCCATCCACAGAATTCAGGAGTGTCAAAAACCCTGAATATCCTGAGCCTTCAGCTGGTACTACAGCTGCAGAGCAGGAAGCAAACAGGATCACGGCTGGCATTGTGAAAGCAAACACCATAAATCCAAGGAAGTGCTGCGATTGCTGTTTTAGGCACTGGGGATCTTGGCTCTTTATCCCCACAAGTGCTTTATTTTCTCTTTAAACACAAAGAAGAAAAAAATACGACCCAAATTTATTACTGGGCTGAGCTGCCCTTATGCTGCCTTGGGCCCTGGAGAGGCTGTGCAAGATGGGCACCTCTCTTCATCCAGCGCCTTGAAGATGCTTCAAGCCCCTGAGCGCCCAGGGCATCAAGGCAGGGTGTGGACAGGGTGCAAGTAGATGGCAGCTCTGAGCGGTGTCCCCTTGCCTGAATGCTTATCACACCAGAATGATCAGATCCCAGAGAGGAGTGAGCAGGAGGATCAGACAGAGTTGAGCAACTAGGAGCCAGGAATGGGGTCAGGAGGAGACAAAGGACTGTCCAAGGAATTATAGTCAGATCATTCCATCCTTTATTCTGCAGCTGCTAAGCCAGATGGGATAGCTCTGAGAGGCTGGAAATACAGGTGAACTGAATCAATGAGACTGTTGCTTCAACAATGGGACAAGAGAGGTCATGAAAACCTATGAGCCAATGTTACTCTGTAGGCTGGCTGCCTACTGAATGGAGCTCAGTGCCACTAGAAAAGCAGGGGCTGCAAGGCAGCATGTGGGCATGCATAGCATGTCCCATATGTGTCCCTGTCCTTGGGACGCACACCCAGACCCTCCTCACATGGCACAGCCATTTCCATCTCATGGGCATAATGCTTTGCAGGGGTTCTGCAAGCCTGGGCTGGATGCAGTCTCTTGGTCCACAGCTGTGGGATGGGGTCTGTAACGGGCTGGTGTTTGTCAGTTCCCAGACGCAGGACAATATCTGCTGTGGGATGGTGTCTGACGGTCTCCAGCTGTGGGATGTGCTCTTCCTGACAGGCAGGGCTCCACAGCCTGAGCAGTCCCCTGCTGTGGCTCCTCCAGGCTCCCTTGTCCTCTTGCTCTCTCTCACATGGTCTCATCCTTACTTGCTTGCCCTCATGCTCCATCCCTCTCCACTATCCTTTGGTACTGTCCTGGGCCATTTATCCCCACCGTGGCTGCTCTGTGCTAGGCTAGGTTTTGGTACCAGTGGCCTCAGTCCTGGCAGGGTACTGGCACCCACCCTGGCACCCTGGCACCCTGGATCTGCTGCAGCCTATGGATCTGCCTGGGCTCCCCTCAGGGACACATGCTGTGTGTTTAGGAAAACAGGCCTTGGCACTTGCTGGCCATCCTGGGAAAAAAAACAAAGCCTCCAGGCGGGCAGCCGCACAGTGAATGTGAGAGGCCAGCACTCCATAAATCCCCTGGAGCAGGTGCTTTGTAGTTGGCACGAGGAAATGAGCACATTATTCAGCTCAGCTTAAACCCTGAAATGTTTCCTGTCCTGTGAGTCAGAAATAACCATGGGGAGATCATTTCTGTGCCATGTAGGAGCCACATCAGCCAAAAAAGTGCCATATGCCTCTTGGGCCTGGGGATCTGCTGGGGAAGTCAGGGGTCCAGGCACCTGGCAGTGGAGGGGACTTCGACAGAGCAGTGCTGTGCCACCAGGCATGTAACTGGTCTGGAATGTGCTGCAGAGCGCTCAGTGGGATGCAGGACAGGAAGAAGCCTAAGAGACACTGGAGCTTTCTGGATCACTGTGATCTTAGATGATCCAGCAGACCCACTCCAGCCTCTCTGGGGGGATCAGAAGGACAGCTCCTCCTTGTACGCTGCATCACCCCAGTGCATCACATAATGCTGGTTGGTACCTATACGAGGACCCTGGGATGCTACACTATTTTAGAGGCACCCAACAGGAAAAGACATGGATGACTGGTGGCTTCATGGTGAAAAAGATCACCTGGGCATGTGGTCAAAATCTCTCATGGCCTAGGGGTCCCAAAGCAGATGGTGGATAAAGCAACACAGAAGATTCCCCCAGCTCAGCATAGGCAGGGTCCACATGAAAGTGTTCATGGGTGGCATATCCTGTCTCTGCCATGCAAGGACACTTAAGGGGTTCTTCCATGGGTCTGGAGCACAGAGGGATGTGGATGCAGGGACTTTCTCTACTGACACACTGGAACAGCCCCTGTCTTGAACCCAGGAGATGACACAGCTGCTACATTATCCACATTTTTGCCTTTAAAATATGTGCCTCTGCTCCATATTTTCCACTACTGGCACACAAATTCCAAGCCCAGACAAGTTGCCTTTCCAGTTTGCTGAATAGTAGGAGCACATGAAGGCCATATGTGCATGTGTTAACCCACATACTGGTGCTCACCCCTGTGTCTTTCATGCCTACCTGCCCACATCCACCTCAGCCTTTTGGAGATGTTCCTCACCTGTTTGGGATGGGGTGGCTCCTCCATCACCAAGAATGAAGAGCCCAGCAGGACCCTGACTCCCACTTGGATGGAGATGGAGACAGGGACCTTCATCAGTACGTTCTCCATCCTTTCCCTCTTTTCATGCCCACCCTTTGGGACCCCATTTACAGCCCATATCCTCCATGCTATACCTTCCCATGGCCCACTGCCACGTGTGCCCTGGCATGGTAGTGCCTGCATGAATCTTTCACTTGGCCCCAGTGGAGATGACTGTGCATAGGCATCCACTTGCAGTGCCTGCCACACTCTTTATGACCACCTCCTGAGGCTGAGAGGTCTCTGGCCTCACTCTAGGTGCAGAGGTGAAGGCGCTTCCAGGACTCTGCAGACTGCTAGTTCATGTTGCTGTTCCCTGGAAGGCAGAAAAACATTACTTAGTAATTAAACAGTTGCCAGCTCTGGTGACATGGCTTTTGGGTTTTCTTGCTAAGAGCGCAGAAAACAAGATGGGAACCTCATGGGATCTTCCCAGGGCAGGGGGAAATGGCTGTGCCTTTGGTGCCCACCATGCTCTGGTGCAGCATGATAAACATCATGGACTACCATGGGCCACCACAGACCACCACAGTCCATTGCAGACCATCAAGGATCTCTGTGGACTACCATGGACCATCACAAACCACCACAGCCTGTGAATAGACTATCACGGATGGCCAGAGACTGCTATGGACCACCAGAGACCACCATGGATTATCATGGGCTACTGCAGTTCTCTATACACCATCATGGACCTCTGCAGACTGCCATGGACTGCCACAGATCACCTCAGACCACCATGGACTTCTGTGGACCACCACAGGCTGCTGTAGGACAACTACAGATCACCTGGACTGGGGTGACAGGCACAGCCCTGCAGAAAGAAAGCTTACAGCTTTGAGACATGGAATGACAAGTGTAAAAAGGATAAAACTCAGCATTAGACTGGGGGATAGGGAAGATGGGAGAGAATTACAGAAACTAGAGCATGGTGAGCCCCAGGCCCACATACCCCAGGAAGCATGCTGAGGAGAAAGCAGGCACATCAGCTTCCCCGAGATCCCAATCCCCATCTCGGTTGCTCTCCTCCCACGCACGGTTGCGGGGTGGTGCCCTAGTTGGAGAAGGGATGCAGAGCCGGGGCAGCTGCTAGGTATACAAGTAGCAGGGATCATAGCCGGGTGAGTCGCAGCCGGTGCTGCCGTTCACATCTTCAGTGTGCCAGCAGTGGTGAGCAGGCCCCCTCTGCTGGCACGCACACGCAAACACGGGGTGCTGCGACACCCCTGACTGCCCAGCCCAGGGCAGCTCATGCAGCCCGTTCCATCTGCCCCCATTTGCATTCTGTCCTGTGCCACTCAGTGAGTCCAGCCCAAGGCCTAGAGATGCCACCATGGCTCAGGACGTGAGCTCAAGGGCTAGGCTGCCCTGTATGGTGCACATAAAAGGCACAGTACGAGGCACCATCAGCACCCTGTGTGCGCCTGTCAGCTGAGGCTGTGGTCCCCAGTGGGACTGTCACTGACCCGCTATGTCCAGTCCCACACCCCAAAGGAAGATTTTCCATACTCTTTCTGCTTCTGCTTTCACATTGGTGATTGGATTTCACCATCCTGCAGCCCAAAGACTGCAGGCACCACTGCCAGAGCTCCGTGCCGTGACAGGAGTGGGGTATTTATAGCCAGCAACCCAATCCCCTCAACTCAGGTTGTGCTCAACTAGGCAATCTGAGTGCCCACAATAGGAAGGACATGCAATGTCAATGGCAGGAAAATCGTGATTCTCAGCAGCCCTGTGATCCATGCCGGGGGTACCCTGGGGTGCCATGCCTGCAGCTCTGCTCTGGTGGCCTGCCCCAAATCCCAGGATTGGACAGGAAACCCCTGCCTACCAGTCAGCGTGCCATCCCTCACATAGACAATCCCACAGGACCTTGCAGGAGACCCCAAACACCCTCTGGATTTCCCCTGTGCCCCCTGTCCCCTCCCCTCATGTCATCCACCATTGCTTTGAGCTGTGAGGCGGGGTTGTCAACACCCCCACACCACTCCAGATCCCACCCCATCACCCCATGGGATCAGACAGCAGGCTGGGAATGTGAGGAATGCACCACAGGCATGCTGCCCCCACTGAACCCTCCCTGGCCCACCAATGCCTCCTCTGCAAACGTAGGACACCTCAAGGCTGGAGCACACTGCGGGGTTGGCATCCTCTCAGCTCCTTGTCCAAGCCCCTGGGGAGAACCAGCACCCCCTTTGCTCAGGTTATCCCAAACTCAAGGCATCCTGGGAGAGTTGTGCAGGGTTCCCTTGTTCCATAGCTAGCCCTTGTTCCCAGCATGTTCCTGTGTGCTCCACGGGCTGTCCACCGGCCGTCCCAAGACCTCCCTGAAATCCCTGGTGGGGATCCCTGCACTGAGGTTGTCCCCTCCCCTATCAGCTAGCTGCACCCCACAGCCATGTATCACCTCACATGCCTTCACCAGAAGCATCCCTCCCCAGGACACCCCTTTGCCAAGAGCCATTGCACACCTCCCGTGCTTCATTGCCCTCTCCTCAATACTCCACCCACTGTGGACACCCTGAACCCAGAGGTCCCTATGGGATCAAGCCACCACAGCCCCCTCCCCGGACCCCCTCCTGGATCCTCTAGAACTCAGAAGGCCCTTCTCAATCCTTGCCACCTGGGGGCTGCTGGACCTGGGAAGCCCCATTGCCAAATCTTTACTGGGGATCCCAGGCCCCCTCCCTAACTCCTCCACCGGGAAAATCCAGAAAGTGAGCACTCATCCGGCCTCCCCCAGAACCGATGTACCGCTTCCTCAATCCCCAGCCAATGAGGACACCTCCGAAGCCCGATGACAACTCTTCAACCCCGCTCCTGGATCTCCCCAGAACCCAAGCACCTCCTCCCCGGTCCCTAACACCTGGGGAGTGACGGACATGGAGAGCCCCTTTCCGCAGGGGATCCCAGAGACCCTCCAATGAGGACAGTCGGAATGGGAGCACTCCCACATCCTCCCTCCCCCAGAAGTGGTGCTCTCCTTCCCCAGTCCTCTTCTATCACTGGCCTCCCGCCCCCCCGGCGGTGCCCGCCCATCCCCGTGCCGCCCGGTCGGCCGGGGACCGGCGGCAGAGGGCGCTGGCCGGTGCCGGGGCGGTGCCGCCCGGGGGAGGGCGCAGGCGGCGGGGCGGGGGCGCGGCGGGGCTGCAGGACCGCGGGCGGCGGCCGGGGCGGAGGAGCCAGCGCGGCCCATGGCTCCGCGGCTGCTGCTGCTGTCGCTGCTGCTGCTGCCAGTGCTGGCGGCGGCAGCGGGAGCGGGAGGCGAGGGGCGACGAGCGGCGACCCCCGACGGGACGGTCGCCAACTTGACGGTGGCAGTGGTGCTGCCGGAGCGCAACGTGAGCTACGCGTGGGCTTGGCCCCGCGTGGGGCCGGCGCTGAGCCTGGCGCTGGAAGCGCTGGAGCGGGGTGAGCCCCCGCTCCTGCCGCGGCCGTTCTCGGTGCGCGTCGAGTTCATGAGCTCGGAGCTGGAGGGCGCTTGCTCCGAGTACGTGGCACCGCTCAACGCCGTGGACCTGAAGCTCTACCACGACCCCGACGTCCTTTTTGGGCCAGGCTGCGTCTACCCCGCCGCCTCCGTGGGTCGCTTTGCTTCGCACTGGCGGCTGCCGCTTATCACCGGTGGGGCGGTGGCAGCCGGCTTCAGCCGAAAACGGGAGCATTATAGCACGACGGTGCGTACTGGGCCTTCGGCCCCGAAATTGGGCGCCTTCGTCTCCCATCTCCACGCCCACTTTAACTGGAGTGCCCGCGCCGTCCTCCTCTATGTGGACCGCAAGACCGATGACCGACCCTACTACTTTACCGTCGAGGGTGTCTACCAGGAGCTGCAGGACGGCAGCAACCTCACCGTCCGCCACCATATCTACTCCCCGGACGAGGGCGGCCCCGACACTGCCGTGCACTTCATCAAGGCCAACGGGCGCGGTGCGTGGGGCGACGGGGCGGATGGGGCTGTGGGGGGAGACCCCGCGGAGGAACAGGGCCGAGCGCCCAGGGAGGTGAGGAAGGGAAGTAGAGAGAGAGATCCCCGCGGGGGAACCGCGTAGGGCTAAGGGAAGAGGCAAAGGCCTCCGCAGGGCGCAGCGAAGTGGCTAAACATGGGGCGGGACCC
Source organism: Melanerpes aurifrons (assembly GCA_011125475.1). Classification (NCBI taxonomy): domain Eukaryota; kingdom Metazoa; phylum Chordata; class Aves; order Piciformes; family Picidae; genus Melanerpes; species Melanerpes aurifrons. The sequence goes on from WWNC01000003.1 coordinate 25,749,792, forward strand.
GTTTGCGGTATAGCAAGGGGCAGGGCTATGCGGGGACTTTGCTGGGGCGCAGTAGGGGTATGTGGTCTCAGTGGGACCTGTCTGGGAATGTGAGTATGGTAGGATCTATCTGGGGCACAGTGTGGGGACAGAGGTGTGGTAGAAGCTGCCTGGGGTACAAGAGGGGGACGGGGGTGCAGCATGGCACATACAGTGTGCAGCAAGGGACTGGAAGTGCCACAAGACCTCTCTGAGTTACAGCGAGAAGACAGGGGTGCAGGGAAGCACATACAGGACATAGCAAAGGGGCTGAGGGTGCAGTGGGACGTGTCTAGGGCCCAGCAAGGGGACAGGGATGCAAAAAGACCCATGGAGTGGTGCACCACCAACCAGGATCAGGAGCAGAGTGGGATCCACCTAAGGCACAGCAAAGGATTAGGGGCCACTGAGCTTTGTCTGATGCACAGCAAGGGGATGAGGACATAGTGGGATTCATGCTGGGCACAGCAACAGGCCAAGAAGACAGTAGCACCTTTGTGGGGCACTGTGACGGCCTGAGGACACAGTGGGACCTGTGTGAAGTGCAGTGAAGGGCCAAGGACACAATGGGACTCATGCAGGGGCCAACGACTTGGTGGGACCCATATAAGGTGCTGCAAAGGGTGGGCAGGCCCTAGGGAAACAGTGGGACCTGTGGGGCACAGGGAGGGGTTGGGAACACAGAAGGACCTGTTTGGAGCAGGAAGATAGGCTAAGGGAATGGTGGGGCCCAAGTGGCACACAGGGAGGGTGTGCCGCAAGGAGTGGGCACATTTTGTCACGGTGAGGCTGGAGTAGCAGCAAGACCTGCACAAGGAAACGTGGGGTGGACAAGACAGGATGCGAGACGTCTATGCCACCTTGGTGCCAGTGGGTGGGTCCAGGGCAAAATGGGAGGCCATGGAGTCCCCTTTCCTGTTTACCATTCTGAGTACCAGGCCTGTGCCAGGGGAGAGCTCAGATGGATCCTCACTTCAGTGGGGTTTGTGGTGTGATGGATCCTGGAGACACCCTACTCCCTGTGTTAGCAGGATCAGTGTGTCCCCAGAGACACTCAGGACCCAGCCATGTCCTCAGAGGCTCTAGGTGATGGTGTAGATGTGGCTATTTGAAGGGCGGCATCAGCTGTAGTTATGCAACCAGAGCAGCCTGGTGTTGACACAGAGTCGGCTGTGCCATGTTCAGGCAGAGCCTCCCAGCCTGGAACAAGGGTGCTCTGGGCTGGGCCTGTCTCTCTGTTCCCCAGGGACAGGGCTGGGGATGGCCCCACTCTGATGATGGAGGGATAAATCAATTTGGTGCCTTGTTGAGTGCCCCAAGAGAGCAGCTACATGAGAAGCAGGAGGAAATGGAGGGGCTTATGGCGGCAGCTGGTGAGCAAGGGCAGCCTGATGCTCTTTCATTATTGATGAGTGAGGTGCATCGATCCCGGAGCCAGCCACTCTGCGATGTATCTTAGTGGATCCTGAGATGCTGTGTCATTAAGAAGGGCATTGAACTGGGACTAGTGGAGCCAGATGGGCCAGCGGGACATGTGGCTGAGGAAGTTTGGGACCAGGCCGGGGGTGCATGGCTAGGGCACTTTGGGGGTTGGGACTGGGTTCTCCTAGGACTGAGGCCAGTGGGTTCTAGTCCATGGGGCTAGGTAGGCACACCACGGCAGGCTCTGTGTGCTGAGAAGTTTGTGGCTGGCCTTCTTGTTTGCCTGGCCAAGGGGCTGGGAAGGAAGCTCCCTGCATGCACCATCACCGTCTGTGGAGTGCAAGTCTTTGCACAGAGCTGGGGCTAAGGACTGTGCAGGGGAAAAGGCTAAAATCAGTGATTGCTGTCGATGTTTCTGGCTTAGAGCCATACATCACCCTGGTGAGAATTGATCCCTCCTGGTACAGAAGGGTGGTCATTCCTACCTGGGGAGGAGACCAGGCATGGGCTGAAACCATGAAGGGTCTCTGAGCTAGGATGCAGGAGGGTCTGGGCTCCTCTGGCTACCGCCCAGAGGTGGGGGCAGAGTGTTTGCACCCACAGGGATAGGTGTTCACAGCTGTGATGCTGACATTGTGTGCTTTCCTAGCATGGAAATGCAAGGTAGGATCTAGGGACTCTAAGCCTGTCCCAGGGGTGCCCACCCTTGCGTGATGTGGTATGGAGAAGGAAGCAGGAGCTTCAGTTGCAGCCACATCCATGTTCATGCCCTGCAATGACACTACATGTCATCCTTCTTTGCATCATCCTCCTTCTCCCAGGTGAAGGGCAGAAGTTTGGTAAACCTTTTCTGAGTAAAGCTTCTTCCCTATCCCACTGTGCCCCTGAGGCTGCTGATCCCCATGTTCACAGCTCTGAAAAGTGGACATCGGGGGACATTGGTGCATTGCCCCTTTCAGTGTCTGGCTGCTTCACACTCCTCATTGCCCCTCTCACTGGTGCCTGGGCGACGTGCAGGGGCCCACATCTCTCCTGCCACTTGCAAAAGCACTGATATAATTAGAGCTATGGTTGAGGAAATTACCAGAGCATCTGCCCACAAAGCCCAGGTCCCCTGCCTGGGGAGATAACTGGGTCCTGCTGCTGGGATAGGATTGCATTTGGTCCTCACCCTTACAGTCCCTCCAGGCATGATATGGCTGCTTGGCTGGTGCAAGGGTCTCTGTGCTGCATTGTCCCGTGCTGGTGCAGTTGCTCAAAATTAGGATTTGCAGAGATTTTATTTAGAATAAGCCAAACCCCAAACCAGGATTTGCCCTGACTTTAGGTTTTCTTCCATTATGCAGGGGTCATGTAGTGTCTTGCCACCCTGACTGCATGTTCAGGAATGTGGCTGTTCACTGCCTCCTGCATCATGTGTACCTCCTGAAAAAATGCCTGGGGGCTGCATGTACCCCAGCCTCTAAGGACTCTGTTCCCCTTGTCCTCATTGGTGCTGAGGTTGCCTTTGGCCATTTGACAACCCCGGGGGCAGAGTGAACAGGCAGGGGTGCTACTGGCCAGGCAAGGAGGCTGCCAGCTGGAGGCAGCTGCCAGCATCAGGAAGAGCCCCAAACACTGACCCTTCCCTTCTGCACAGCTCCTGCAGCCTGTCCCTGGGGAGCCGTCTGGGCGCCATCAATCCCCTTGCTCAGTGGCCTTTGACCAGACAAGGTCTGGCTGCCGCCGCAGGGCCAGCCGCCTGGGGTGTCTCACCATCTGCCAACAGCTGTCGCAGTTCTACAGCCTGAACCGTGATGCCTTTTCCTGGCGCCTGCAATGGGATGGGGAGGGTCCTGTGCTGTAACCTCATGAGGGGTCCCTCAGCCTCTGCATGCTGGGGAGATGCTGAGCTGCCCATCCTGGCCCAGAAATCTGAGGATGGCACATGTCTGGGTGCGAGACTAGCAGAGTGAAGAAGCAGAAATTGTTTACTTGAAGTGTTGCAGCACTTAGAGGAAAACCATTTCAGATCTGAAACATACTTTTGCTTGTGCACAGCCTGAGCTGCTGCAATTTCCCTCTCCCCTGTGCCCAGGAGCAGCTCCCCACATTGCTGTGGATTTCCTGTACCCAGCGTAGCTGTGTTTTCTTCTCCCACCCACGAGCTGCCTCACTGCCCTTATGGGTGACCCTGTTGGCTGTGCTGCCTGCATGAGGGAATGCCCTCTAGCAGCGTGGACTCCATTCTGGGCTACAGGACTTCTTTGCCGTCCCCAGCCCCCTCTGTGCTCTGGATCTGGATGGGGTGTAGGGCCCTATGCAGACGGGCTGCTCACTGGGGCCAGCGCCCAAGCGTGACATTCCTCCAGCACCGCCCTGCCGCCACCGCCTCCTCCATTGCTCAATCCTGGGTTCCCAGCCAGGCTTGCTGGAGCAGGGGCCCTGGTTTTCCAAGGGGTGGGAGGAGGCAGTGGCAGAATCTTCAGCAAGGGCAAGGAGGGCCCCTGCTCAGGGGGGTTTCAAACACCTTTTGGCACCCATCCTCTTGGCCCGCAATGCCCTGTGCCAGCTCCACACCATCACCCATGCAGCACCCAAATGGGCATCACACCAGGGCTGGCCAAGCCCCCGGTGGCAGGCAGGGGGCACATGGGGTGGGTGACCGGGGCCCAGGCATCCCCTTGTCACATGGGTCACACTAGCAAGATACTCTGTTTCCAATTAGCTCAGGCAGCCACAGAAGGTGCTGGAATCTGGGAACCTGCGCATTCCAGCCGCACGGCTGGCCAGCCGCAAACCCAAACATGGGTTTGTTCCATCCCCAGCCCTGATTCCTCTGGGGCCTCCAGTGTGCAGCCACGATGCCTCTCCTGGCCCTCTCTGGTGCCCTGACTGGGGCTGGCTGGCTGGGAGGAATGTGGGGGGTGATATCCCTTGGGTAGCTTTTGCCAGAGCAGGATGAACTTATGTGCTGGAGCAGGGTCCGTGAGGTCTGTGCATAGGGTGTCTGCCTCATATTTTGGAGCAATAGTTCCCCTGTTCTTCTTTCCCTTTTCAGACCAAGGTGGCTGATGGAGCAAGAGTGGATTAGGGCAGTGAAGGCAGTGAGGCAGAGCAGACTCAGTGGCCATGGGGCATATAGCATGAGCAGAAGATGAGCTAAGCACTGCCTCAAACACCTGCTCCAACTTCCCTGCAGCCACCAAGTGTGCCCCAAGGGAGGGTTGCTGTGCCCTATCACCCCAAGGGAAAGCATCTCATCTCACAGTTGGTTTGGGTGTCCCAGAGTGGGCTGGTATCACCCCTCTGACTCCCCACATCTTGCCCACAGTGGTGTATCTCTGTGGACCACCAGATATGCTGCAGCAGATCATGCAGCTGGCGCAGCGTGAGAACCTCACAAATGGTGACTATGTCTTCTTCTACTTGGATGTCTTTGGAGAGAGCCTGCGGGGAGACTCTGCCCGTGACCCCTTCAAGCCCTGGCAGCAGAACCTGGGCCAGGACTCAGGTCTGCGTGAGGCTTTCCAGGTGAGCTGTGCCCGCCTGCCTAGGGATGGGCACCTTCCCAGCCTGCCCCTGGTATGTGAACCAGAGTGCTGTGTTTGGTTGCAGATGGTACTGGTGATCACCTACCATGAACCCCAAAACCCCGAGTACCAGCATTTCCAAACGCAGCTCATCCTACGAGCTAAGCAGAAATTTGGGGTACAGCTCAACTACTCCTTGGTGAGTAAGTTCTCCTGCTTGATGGGATGGTGGGGCCCCCCTGCATTGGGCTGTGGCACCTCCCCAGGATACAGAAGGTGGGACACAGTCATGGGCAATGCCAAAGGGGCCATCCCTGGTGGGAACAGCCACAGGCACTGCCATCCCCAAAGTATGTGTGAGGCTCCAGTGTGATGTTACAGGCCTGTGCACGGGTACATAGCCCCAGTGTGAGAGTGTGAGGGTCCTGGGGAAGGGGTGTGTGGCCACAGGTGTGATGAGCTTCCTCTTGGCAGATGAACCTGGTGGCAGGGTGTTTCTATGATGGGATGCTGCTGTATGCCATGGTGCTGAATGAGACCCTACAGGAGGGTGGCTCCAAGAAAAATGCTACCCACATCATTGAGAAGATGCGGGACCGCAAGTTCCATGGTAAGAATAGGGTAGGTGTGGCCAGAATGAAGGTGCCACAGGAGCAGTAGGATCCAGTCCCCATCCCACCTGGGTTTTGCTTCTCCCACAGGGGTGACAGGGCTGGTGAGCATGGACAGCAACAATGACCGGGACACTGACTTCAACCTATGGGCCATGGCTGACCCCAAGAGTGGACAGTATGAGGTGGGAGCCAGCACCAGGATTCTGCCAGCAGCCAGGGTTGGGAGCTGGGACGGTGGGGCTGGGAGGGCCTAAGCTCTCTCTCCTGTAGGTGGTGGGACACTACTCAGGTGTGGAGAAGCAGATCCATTGGCTGGGACGACCTATCCCCTGGGTGAAGGGGGCCCCGCCCTTGGACAACCCACCCTGTGTCTTCGATGTGGATGACCCCTCCTGCGATAAAAGTGAGTGTACTGGGTCCCTATGCCCCTTGTACTCCAGCACCCTCCCCTATGGGTGCATGGCAGCTTGGCACCTGGGGCCAGCTGGACCACCCTGATGTCCCCTACTGCCTGCAGCCCCCCTCTCTATGCTGGCTATTGTGGCTTTGGGCACTGGTCTCACCTTTGTCATGTTTGGCATCTCCAGCTTCCTCATATTCAGGTCAGTTGGGGCTGGGGGAGACTCTGCCTGGGCTCTGGGCACCCCTCAGCCTGGCAGTGGGGCAGGTAGGGTAGGGATTATGGGGCTCTGACCCCTGTGTGCCCTCCAGGAAGCTGATGCTGGAGAAGGAGCTTGCCAGCATGCTCTGGAGGATCCGCTGGGATGAGCTGCAATTTGGGAGTCCTGAGCGGTACCACAAGGCAGCAGGCAGCCGGCTCACCCTGTCCCTGGTGAGACTTGCCAGCTTTGGGGCAGCACTGTCCCCCTGCTCTTGCCCCTGCACTGCCTTCCCTTCCTGCATAGCACTTCTGCCTTGTTGATCCCCTACACAGCCCTCCATCTTCTATAGAGTCATAGCCCCGTTGCATCCATCCCTTACACAGTTCTGCATCCCTACATAGCTATCATCCATCTCCTGCATGATCCTCTAATCCCTGCAGAGTCTCTTTTATTTCCCTACACAGCTTTAAATTCCCTGCAGTGCACTATCCTTCATCAAACCCCTGTGTGGCCCACCAACCCACACCTTATCCATCCTCTGCATGCCCTGCAGCACATTATACTCCATCCTGTAGTCTTCACCCTCCCTACAGACTATGCAGAACTTGTCTGATCCTTCAGAGCAAAGGTCCTGAACCCTCCCACTGCACACGCCTGGGTGTCCTTGCCCTGGTCCGTTGGTGCCTGACCCCTCCCACCCTGGAGTCCCCATCTGTAACCCAGCTCCTTCCCTGCAGCGGGGCTCCAGCTATGGCTCACTGATGACCACCCATGGCAAGTACCAGATCTTTGCCAACACCGGCCACTTCAAGGTCAGTGCAGCAGATGTGGAGCCAAGTCCTTCTCTCAAAACCCTCCATCCCTCCCCAAATCCACCCAGTGGACACTGACCTCTTCCCCATCCCCGGCACCCCAGGGCAACGTGGTGGCCATCAAGCACATCAACAAGAAGCGCATTGAATTGACGCGGCAGGTGCTCTTTGAGCTGAAACACGTAGGTTTGGGGTTTGGGTGGTCACGCTGCTTAGGGGTGCAGAGTCTGGTTCTGGCAGCGGCGGGATCTGTTGTCTCTGACCTCAAGCTTGCCTTGGCTCTGCTTCCACCTGCAGATGCGCGACATCCAGTTCAATCATCTGACCCGTTTCATCGGGGCATGCATTGACCCCCCCAACATCTGCATTGTCACCGAGTATTGCCCACGAGGCAGCCTGCAGGTACGGGAATTTGGGGGCTGCAGGGCTGACAGGCACTCATAGTGACCTGGCTGGGCTGGGCTGGGCCTTGGAAGACAGGGCTGTGGTTTCTGGTGGCTCCCAAAACCTCACAAGATTTGCAGCAGGGCTGCCCAAGCAGGTGTTGGAGGCCAGGGAAGGGGAGAGGGATGGGTGCTGCAGAGCCCCCCAACAGCTGGGTGTTTGGTGAGGCTGGTGCCAGTGTCACCATCCCATGGGTGCCTGTTGGAGTCCACTCAATGTGCTGCCTCAGGATGTCCTGGAGAATGAGAGCATCAACTTGGACTGGATGTTTCGCTACTCCCTCATCAACGACATTGTCAAGGTATCCAAGTGAGGGGTGCGAGGGGGTAGGGGTGGTGCCTGAAGGATGCAGCTTCACCATGTCTATCTGTCCCAGGGAATGGCCTTCTTGCACAACAGTATCATTGGTCACCACGGCAGCCTGAAGTCATCCAACTGCGTGGTCGACAGCCGTTTTGTGCTGAAGATCACTGACTATGGGCTGGCCAGCTTCCGCTCACCCTGTGATGGCGAGGACACACATGCACTCTATGCCAGTGAGTGCCTGCTCAGGGTGGCCAGGGGGGATGAAGTGGCCCTGACTCACCACCCCAATGGGGCTGTGTCCCACCAGAAAAGCTGTGGACAGCACCGGAGCTGCTGCAAAAGGGGCACCTGCCCACCCCAGGCATGCAGAAAGCCGATGTCTACAGCTTTGGCATCATCGTGCAGGAGGTTGCCTTGCGCAATGGCCCCTTCTACATCGAGGGCATGGACCTGAGCCCCAAAGGTGCTGACTGGGGGCAGGGGTGGGGTGATATCCTCCCCATCATGGAAGTGTGGTGCTCATTGCTGGCCACCCCCCTGACAGAGATCGTGCAGAAGGTGCGTAACAGCCAGAAGCCCTTCTTCCGTCCTTCCATCGACATCGGGGTGCACAGTGAGGAGCTGGCAGTGCTGATGGAGCGCTGCTGGGCACAGGAGCCAGCTGAGCGCCCTGACTTCAGCCAGATCAAGATCTTCATCCGTAGATTCAACAAGTGGGTGGCTTGTGAGCAGGGAAGATGGCTCTGAGCGGGAGTGGGGGATAGCTATGGGGATGGTGGCTGGGGGCACCTCTTCCTGCGGTGCTAGCTGCCTGAACCCTGGCAGGGAGGGCAGCACCAGCATCCTGGACAACCTGCTGTCACGCATGGAGCAGTATGCCAACAATCTGGAGAAGCTGGTGGAGGAGCGGACACAGGCCTACCTGGAGGAGAAGCGCAAGGCAGAGAACCTCCTCTACCAGATTCTGCCCCAGTGAGAGAGGGAAGAGGGGAGCATGTGGGTCTGCGGGTTCACATGGGGTCAGCGTGCACCTGCTGATGTGCAAGCATGGGGTCCCTCACTGACTTTCATGCTGGTGCAGGGCAAGGGATACAGGGGGAAGGTGGGGTGTGGGGTGGGAGCCCACTATCATCACCTTCCCATCCTCACCAGCTCTGTGGCGGAGCAGCTGAAGCGTGGGGAGACAGTGCGTGCTGAAGCCTTTGACAGTGTCACCATCTACTTCAGTGACATCGTTGGCTTCACTGCCCTCTCAGCAGAAAGCACTCCAATGCAGGTGAGAGCAGGTCTTGAGGGCAGCCCCCTGTGGGGCTTGTGCAGCAAGGCTTGTACCCTTGGCCACCCCTGGGGCTGGGGGGGACATGTGTGCTCCCAGCCCCACACACAGCGTTGCTCCATCCAGGTTGTGACACTGCTGAATGATCTCTATACTTGCTTTGATGCCATCATCGACAATTTTGATGTCTACAAGGTGAGAGGAGCGGGGTGAGCAAGCACAGCCCCCTGCAGTGAGGTGGGCAGCAAGGAGCCTGGGGTGTACCTGCTGCTCCTGACCATGCAGGTGGAGACTATTGGGGATGCCTACATGGTGGTGTCGGGGCTGCCAGTACGCAATGGGAAGCTGCACGCTCGCGAGATTGTTCGCATGGCCCTGGCCCTGCTTGAGGCTGTCAAGACCTTCAAGATCCGGCACCGGCCCAATGACCAGCTCCACCTGCGCATCGGCATACACACCGGTGAGTCTCTGTGCTGGGCAGCGCCACGGCTGCCGGGGGCCTGCCTGCTCTGCAGCGGCCCCACGCCTCTCTGTACGCACAGGTCCCGTGTGCGCCGGAGTTGTGGGTCTAAAGATGCCACGGTACTGCCTCTTTGGGGACACAGTGAACACTGCCTCCCGCATGGAGTCCAATGGCCAGGGTGAGCTGAGGGGCTTGCAGCTGGGGTCTGGTGCCATGGGTCACGGTGCGCTCCAGGACCCAGCCATGTCCCTTTTGCCCTTATGTGTCACCCAGCCCTGAAGATACATGTCTCATCCACCACCAAGGAAGTCCTGGATGAGTTTGGCTGCTTTGAGCTGGAGTTGCGTGGGGATGTGGAGATGAAGGTGAGGGTGGAAGGAACCTGGTAGGGTGCCAGCTTTTCTGCTGTAGGGACCTGTGATGGATGAATGGATCAGGGCTGGAACACCTTGTCCCCTCAGTGCTGGGGATGGCACCCAAGGAGGGGTGACAGTGGGGTGAGGGGGATCTCACTGCTCCCCTTTATCCCTGCAGGGCAAGGGGAAGATGCGGACGTACTGGCTACTGGGTGAGAGGAAAGACACCAAAGTCATCTAAGCTCAGTAGCAGTGGCAGAGCACCCAACCATGATGGGGCCACCATGCTTTCCAGCACCTGGCCCCACAGGATGTATCAGCACCACCCCATCACCACAACCTGCACCACCACAGCCCCTCTTCTTCAGCAGGGCATGGGCACAGGGGATCCAGCAGCCATGGCACCACCTGCCCCTCTCCATCAGCACCAGCAAAGTCTATCTCCCCCCACACCACAGCTGGAGGCAGGGGAACCAGCCTTGATCCAGCCTGGGGGGTGGGACCCTGTATCCTCCCACTCTTCGGGGTCCTGCTGCCCCTGCCCTCTCCCCCACGGCTCAGCTGGCTCTGAGCCACTCCTGGGGCCTGGCAGCCCCATAGGGCACTTTGCCATCTCTTTTCAATACCTGGCCCCTGGCAGAAGCTGTGCCCATTTTGCCCCCTGCTTGGAGTGCAAGGCAACAGGTGCTCCTGCTGGGACTAGCCCTGTGGCCAGGGCAGGTTCAATGCTGCAGCTCCCCTCCTCTTCAGTCTCCCCATCCCCTGTATATAGCCCTACTGGGTCATGTAAATAACCACCTCCCCCGGGTGTAAATATAGGAGTCCTGCAAACTATTTTGTTGAAATACAAACTGCCCCTAATCCCTCTGTGTCCCGATCTCTGTATCACTCTGGCCAAGTGCCAAGAGGAGTGAGGGGCCAGGAGGGGACCCCAATACCAAGCTCAGCCTGTGCTGGGGACAGCTGCTTGGAGTATCCCAGAGCATTGTATCCTGGGGGTCCAGCTGTGGCATGGGGTTGGAATCTGGCCATAGGGAGCTGGTGCAGGGTGGCTGTAGCAGTGGCTGGTGAGGGCTCAGCATGGTGCAAGGAGGGCAGGGCTGCTGCAGCCAGGTTTGCTTTGGCTCAAGGGCTGCAGTGTGTTCCTCTGAGCTCATGCTCTGGCTGCATTGCTGCTGCCTCTTACTGGAACCCACCTGCCCTTGGGAGCTGGAGGCTGCATGTCAGCCACTGCAGATGCTGAATGAGGACAAGGAGGGAGGCTTTGGGAAATAGTGGCTTGCAGATGAACTGGATGGGAGTCTTGACACCTGTGCTATGTGGCCTCATGGGGATCAGGGTGCCAGGAACATGGTGTTCCCTGTCCAAATGCCCAGCTTGAGGACAACCCTAGGGCAGCAAGGACACTGGGACTACCTGTGCCTCTTTATTTTTTATTGCTTGTGGGGCTGGAGCTGGCTGCTCAGGGGTGTATGGGGCAGGGGCTGCTCTAGGTACTCAGTGATGGGAGTGGAGAAGGCTGCATTCCTCTGAAAAGGACTGTCCCTGCTGCAGATGCTGGTGACACCCTAGAGGAGAGAGGTCTCTGTCAGCAACCAACTTCCTCGGGTGCTGGCAGGGTGGGGTGCTGTTGGTGCTTACAGGCAGGCTGTGGGCTTGCTCCAGCCAGAAGCTGCAGGGCTGCTCTGTGCAGTAGTTGTGGGGCTGCAAATAGAGGCAATGTGGCAGTGGGCATGGGGGGACAACACAACATGGAAGCCTTGTAAACTTTCTAGGGGCTGCCACAAGCTAAGGTGTAGTGTCCCCTGCTTGTACCTTGGTGGTGGACAGTGGTATGAACTGGCAGCCCTTGGCACAGTAATCCTGGTGCGTGGTGGAAACTGACTCCATGGGCATCTGGCGGGGACATATCTCCTCCAGCATCTCATTCCTGTTGGCAGAGCAGAACCGGCACCCCTCAGCTCTGGGTTCTCCCTGCATCCTGGGCAGGCATCCACAGAAGGGTTACGCTGGGGGCATGGCTTCAGGGGTGGATGATACATGGGGGTGCAAGCTTGCCTGTATTTTTGGTAGAGCATGGACTCCAGCATGGCCTGCCGCTGCCCTGTGGGGGATAAGGTCATCAGCTCTGCAACTTAAGATCTTGCTGCATTTTGGGGTGCACATGGCTTAGGTGGGGATCAGCCTCACCTCGTCCCAGCAGTAGACCCCTGTGTGGTGGGTGGTAGGTGTCCTTCATGGTGGTTCTGTTGGTGGGCCAGGAGAGGAGGTGGTGAACCAGCTGCTGGTGGTGGCCATACCAGTGGGGGAAGCCCTTGTTGCCCAGCTCCTGCCCCGGCACAGTGTCCAGATGGTTTGTGGCTCTCTGGCAATGGATGGTGTGGCTGCAAGAAGTGGGCAGGAGCCCACCATGCAGTGCTCCATGCTCACTCCCAGCTTTTAGGCTTTCAGTAGTCCCTTGGAACTTTGGGCACAGTTCAGGGGTGGGGGTGTCACCTCTCCTGCTGTGCATCAACAAGTTAGGGGTACTGCCCCATATCCAAGACCATGCTATACTGACAGGCACCTGCCACAAGTCCTGGGAGTAGCCTCACACATACAAGCTGCAAAAATGGAGGACTGTCCTTCCAGCTGGCTCCTCAGGAAACCTGAAGTGGGACATCTGCAGCTGGGGCAGAGCTGACCTCCACTGCTTGTTTGGGTTAGCTAGCCTTATATGGACATGCCAAACCTAGGCTGTGCCTTTGGTGGGCAAAATGCTTTAAGAGCTCTTGAACAAAGTGTGGAGTCCCCAGGCTGTGGCATATCATCCCCTGCCTGGCTTGTCCAAGCAGATATCCCTGTATCCCTGCAGTGGAGTGCAACAGCCAGCTTTTGCTGCCCCAGCAGTGAGTCTCCCAGCTATTCTCCCTTCACCATCACTCTCCACATGTATGTCCATGCCTTTTGTGATGTTGAATTTCATCCCCTTTCCATCCCCCTGGGCTCAAGGTCGCCCACCGAGTTCTGGCATGGCCAAGGGCAGTTATTTAGAGAGGGATCTGCCAAGGAGCAGGGGTTTTCACATGATCAGCATGTGGGATACAGTAGGGCATGTTTTGAGGGGCATTTTCCCTTGTGACTCCCCAGGTGATGGTGGGGACTTACCTGCTCTTGCCAGTTATGGATCAAGCAGCTATCCCGGGGTAGCTGACAGGGCTGCTCCGCTGATGTCTTCAGGGAGGCAGGCAGCACGGGCACCACAACAGGGGGCACATTACCAAGGCACGTCCTCCACTTTGTAGGACAGGCAGGGAGCTCAATCCCACAGGAATCCTCCTCAGCTTCAGCTGGTGGCACTGTGCTGGGCATAGGTGGCAAGACCTTGGCGGGCAGCTCATCCGTGGCTGACATCTCCTGGGGCATCTTGGTTGTAGCCATCAATATCTCCCTGTGGCAGTGGGGTTTCTCCATAGGCACTGCAGGCAGGAGGACATTGTTCTGGACCTCAGCCATGCACGGCAGCCTCTCCCCAGAGAGCATGTGAGGCGTGTGGACTGTCGGGATCACCCTGCAGGTGGGGACAGTCCCTGAGGAAAGGCAGTGTACACATCCTTCAGCCCCTCCCTGCCCACCACATTCAATACGAGCAGAGCCTTTGGACAGGGTACCCCAGGTTTCCTGCAGTGTCACCCCCAACTAGGAATGGGGGTGAGGGATTTCTCTCCTGAGAAGAAATAGAAGTGCTTGCTGCTGGGTCTACATTCTGGAGGAGTTCTCCTCCTTCCTAACACCCCCTTCCTCCTTGCCTCCTCTGCCCCCAGCAACATCCCTCACAATTTCCTCAGCCTAGGCTCGACCCCATAATGCAACTTCCACCCCACTGTGCTCCCTCCCGAGTGTCTAAAAGCCCCAGCAGCCGCTGCCTGAACTCTGCTCCCCCAAACTCTTCCCCGCCAATTTGTGTCGCCCTCTCCTTCCGTCTTCTAATGCCTCCCTGTCCCCATAATGCTTCCCAGTCTCCGCCTCAAAACCTTGACCCCTAAACGTCTCCCTCGAGACGTTTAAGGGTCTCCCTAGAGGCCTTAACCCATAATACTTGCGCCCGAGTGCCCCCGGCCGCACTCTCGAGGTAGTCTCGGCCCCACCGCCCCACTAGCGTTCCTGTGGCACTGTGCGGGGTGAGGCTGAGTAGTCTCCATGGGGACGGTAAACACGGGGCGTGCACCGTGCGCTGCCGGCAGCTAATTGGTGGCGCTGGCTGCGTACGCACCTCCTATTGGCAGAGAACCTGAGGGGGCGGGGCAGGGAGAAAAGCGCAGCGGAGGGGACAGCAGTCGTTTGGGGCAGAGGTGGTTTGGGGCAGCAGAAGTTTAGGGCAGCAGAAATTTGGGGCAGCAGTCGTTTGGGGCAGCAGTCGTTTGGGGCAGTAGATGTTTAGGGCAGCAGAAATTTGGGGAAGCAGATGTTTGGGGCAGCAGAAGTTTGGGGCAGTAGATGTTTAGGGCAGCAGAAATTTGGGGAAGCAGATGTTTGGGGCAGCAGAAGTTTGGGGCAGCAGTCGTTTGGGGCAGCAGATGTTTGGGGCAGCAGAAGTTTGGGGCAGCTGATGTTTGGGGCAGCAGAAGTTTGGGGCAGCTGATGTTTGGGGCAGTGGTCGTTTGGGGCAGCAGTCGTTTGGGGCATCAGAAGTTTGGGGCAGCAGATGTTTGGGGCAGTGGTCGTTTGGGGCAGCTGATGTTTGGTGCAGCTGATGTTTGGTGCAGCAGTCGTTTGGGGCAGCTGATGTTTGGGGCAGTGGTCATTTGGGGCAGCTGATGTTTGGGGCAGTGGTCGTTTGGGGCAGTGGTTTAGGAGAGCAGCTTGAGGCAGCAGTTTGGGGCCAGGGCTGCACCAAGGGCAGGACGGGAGCGTCTGGAGTGTGGCAGAGGCCATACCCTCTGCCCTGGGCTGCCCCAACTGCCTTGGAACTGAGGGACAGGGAGGAGCTCCGGGCCGGTCAGAGCTCGCAGGGTCGGGCCCGAGGGGCAGGAGTGGCTCCAGAGGCCCTTGGATGGGGGCCATGAATGGGCATCATGCCTGGGCAGGGACAACTGTCCCTGCTGGTGTGGCAGACACATGCCCTGCACTAGGCAACTGGGGGCATGCTGCTGCCCATGACCTGACCAGGTGACCCATTCCCCGCCATTTGGGCCAGGCACCTGGGCGGGCCCCTCTGCCCCAGGGACCCATGGCTGGCCCAGGGTGATGTTTGGGGCCGGGCCCCAGTGGCGCCTGGTCCCGCACAGGTGTGGAGTAGCTTCACTCGTCGCCAACCCTCGCCGGGACCCCCCCAGTCTCCATCCTCGTAGAAGCCAGGCAGAAGAAGGGCCCTTTGATAGCTCCTGAGTGAGGACTGTTATTCCAGAGCTCTGCGGTGTATGCTGCTGAGGCCACCGCATTTGACTCGGGGGCCTCTGCTTTTCCTGGCTGGGGATGTGTCCGGCCCCTTTGGCTTCGGCCGGCCGGGGCCCCCAGCAGGGACTGCTCCTCCCTCAGGGTGCTCGGCCCTGTGCCAAACTGGGCTCCTCCGAGCCCATCTGCCGCGCAGCTGCAGGGAGGAGGGAGAGACATGCCCTGGAGCTTAGGGTCGGCAAGAGGGGCCCTGCTATGCTAGGGCCAAACCAGACCTGCACCCGTAAGTGGCCTGAGAGCCAGGTGCTTGCTCTGAGGTTGCTGCTGTGAATGCTCCTGGTTGTGTCCCTATGCTCAGGTGTGGGCCCAGGGCTGGCTGCTGAGGTACGTTCATACCCCAGCTGTTGCTGAGGGTGGCAGCCTGGGCACCTGGCCCCAGCTTGCACATCAGAGTGCTCTTCCCAGTAGCAGCTCTGGATTCCGCACCAGACACGTGGGCTTGCTCCCCAGACACTGAAAAACCTGGACAGGCAGCATGAACGAGTGCCTGGGGGACACTGAAGGAACGCTATAGTGTGGGTCAGTGACTCTCATGATGATAGCCTGGGGCTGTGCACTCACTGTGGGACAAACCACTTTGCATATAGGGCATTGCCATGAGCCTGCACCCTGGTGGGATCACTGTGGGGCAGCAGCCCTGGAGCTGATGTAGCACATCTGGCTGCCTTTCATTGTCTGACACATCCCCCGCCACCCCCCTGCCCAGCTCTTTTGCGAACTTGCGTCATTTGTGGTGGTCTTCAGATGAAGAATGAAAACAGCTGGTGGCCACCCCCCCCACCCCTAGGCCCAACCCCCCAGAATTGCAGTTGCTGTGGTGCTCCTGCACTGCTCAGGGAACTGACAAAATAAACCCACTGCTGGAGGAAAGGTGATTGCAGGTATCTGTACCCTGACCTTGCATGCCAGCACTCATCCTCTGCCAGGCAAGGCATCCCCGGCTGAGGGTACTGCTTTGGGTGAGCCCTGGGAGATGATGCACTGGGGATCCCTGGCCCCTTTGGTGTACCTTCCTCCCCAGGGACCTCCAGCCCCTCTTGAAGTCCTTACCTTCCCAGGAACACCTGGCCCCAATTAGAGGTCTCTAGCTCCAAGGCAGGGCTGCTCAGTGTCCAAAAGTGGCCCAAGCCTGTGCTGACACTCAAGTAGGTTCTGCAGGTGGGAAGCAGCAGCACCCAACATTGCTATTTGTACCCCAAAACCATTCTGCATTCTACACCAAGTGTATGTGTGTGGGGAAAGTGCCTGTGCTCCACCACAGCTCCATGCTGCTCCCAGGGGGCCCTACCACCAGCGCCACTGAGCCAGAGGCTGAACAGAGCTGCCATTCTCCCTGGCGGGGTTGCAGTCCCCTGGGGGGCTGGCAGGGGCCCAGGCAGCCCTGACAGTAGTGCCAGGTGGGCCATGTGCCACGCCAGCACCGGCCCCATGATACTAAATATAGTCCTGGTGCCCGGCTGTGGCCCAGCAGCGCAATGGGAGCGAGAGGCACCAAAGAGGGAGCGTGTGGGTGGTGAGTGGGTGGCAAGGAAGTAGCCTGTTGCGTGCATCTGCAGCACAGCGCTGGCAGTGAGCACGTGGCACCGTGAGCGTGGGCCCCCTCATGGGGTGGACGTGGCCCCATGCAGACACGTGTCTGTGGTCAGCATGCAGACATGGGCGAGTGCGTGTGGCTGGGCCTGCACAGGGCTGCCCGTGTTCTGCGTTCACTGTGGTGGGGGCTGGTGTTCCTGCAGTGTGAGCCTCACTGTGTTCTACAGTCTGGGGTGTGCAGTGCTGTGCAGGCACAGGTGTCTGCTCTGCACAGTGGTGTGCACACAGTGGGAGTCTGGGGTGTGCAGTGTGATGTGTTTTGCACAGCAGTGCACATACCCCTGTATGGGCTCTGGAAAGCGCTGTGGCACAGGAGTACATAGACATGCAATGGGGAGCATACCCACCATACAATCCATCCTGTGCTGCCCTCAGCTCATGGCTGTGAATGCTCTGGGAACTCCCAAGGAGAGGTAAATGTGCAATTGTCACTTTTAGTTCAATGCAGTGCATTAGCTCACTTCTGTGGGGCAGAGAAGCTCCATTGCCATGTGCAGGGCTCTGGCAGCAACACAATAGTGCTCCTAGAGGGCACATAGGGGCTTGGTGGGAGGCACACAGGGGGGGCTGGGGCCGCATCTTGGCAGTGGGGCTGAACAGGTAGCCCAGGGCATGGGGCACTGCTGCCATATGCTCCAGTTTGAGTGCAACTTCAGAACACTGAGCCTGCTCTCCCTCTGCCCAATACAAAAATGTGGCATGTGGGTAGCCCTCAAAAACCTCCTGCTCCAACTGGGGGGCTTCAGAGCATCTTAAGTGTGGGCAGGTTGGGATGCTCGGAGCCCTGGCATGCCCCTCACCTCCAAGAAACAGGGCACCAAGTCCCACTGCTGTCCCAGGCCAGCCACCCCTTCCCCAGTAAAGGCACCTTGACATAAAGCTACTGAAGCCAACACCAAGGAGATGCTTTATTGACTGGCAGTCCATAGTGTGTAGGGGGATCAGCCTGGCGGCCAGCCCATCTGCCGCCCCCCCAGCACGTGGAGGTGCAGGTGGTAGACGGACTGGGCACCATGCTTCCCGTCATTGATCACTGCCGGTGGAGGAGCAGGGGGTCAGGCAACCCTCCTGCAACACACCCAGCCCCAGGGGGCTGGGTTTCCTCCCCATGACATGGCAAGGGATGCCAACTTACCAAGGCGGTAGCCATCAGACAGCCCCTCTGCCTGTGCCGTACGTGCTGCCACCACCAGCAAGTGCCCCAGGAGCTGCAAGAGTGGGAAGGTCACCTTCCCCCGATTCCCCGCTCTTCCCCTCTGCGTCCCAGAGAACCCCGTGCCAACTCACCTCGGTGTCCTGAGCACCCACGCGGCTGATCCTGGGGATAGGGCGCTTGGGGATCACCAGGAAGTGGATGGGGGCTTGGGGAGCCACATCGCGGAAGACCAGGCACTATCAGGGGGAGTGGAGCAGTAAGCCCCGCACCCATGCGGCTGTCCTACACAGCTGAGGACACGTGCCCTGTCGTCCCCGCTACCTTGTCATCTTCATAGAGGATGGTGGCAGGCACGCTGCGGTCAATGATCTTGCTGAAGATGGTAGGCTGCCCGCTTGCCTCCTCTGCCGTTGCCTGCCGTGCCTTTTCGACTTCCCCGTCTCGCCCGCCGGCCTCCGCCGCCGCGTATCGCTGGGGCAGGCACCAGACGCCTTAGGGCTTGCACTCCCCGGGGACGGGGCCCCCGTGGCCAGGGCACGCGGTGAGGGGTGGAAGGGTGCATATAGGGGACAGAGATGCACGCAGAGCGTGTGCAGGCTGCAGTGCAGGAGGCGCGCATCGGGGTGACCAGTGCCCAGAGGGGTGCTCTACAGCCTCGCGCACGACTGGACTCAGGCCTACGGCGGACCTTGCCCAGGGCGGGAGCAGGGACGAGCCGTCTTCCGACCAAAGGCTCGGCTATGCCTAAGCACCCGCAGCCCCCACTCCACTCCCCCCCGCCCCATTGTATCCCTGTCCCTCCACCGCGTGGCCCCAGTACCCACCTGCCCCTTACAGAGCGCGCCCCGCGCTGCCCAGCCTCGCGCTGCCCAGCCTCGCGCTAGCCCCCACGCCAGCAGCACAGGCGCCATGACGGCCGCGCAGCCACCGCGCCATTGGCTCCCGCCCCCGTCACTCCCACCCCTAGCCCCACCCCCACGACGCTTTAACGCAAACCAGCAGCAGCAGGCAGAGAGCACTTTAATTGAGTCTCAGAAGCCCATGCGTGGCCGCTTGCGGCGGGGCTGTGAAGTGCAGGAGGCCTGGCTCAGGCTCTGCGACGATGGGATGCACGGCTCACCGGCCTGGCTGGCGAGCGGCTCCGCCGGCTCGGGGGTGCCCTCTGCACACACCGACAAGTAGTCCCGTAGCGTCTTCCGCCGTTCTTTAGGGATTCCGCGGCAGCGCAAGCTCTGGGAGGATAGTAGGACTTCGTCCAGCGCTGGCGATGGCGGAGAGGTGCTGGCTATCTCCCGGGGCAACACAGTAGGGGACAGTGGTGGTGGCGGCAGCTGGGGTGCATCACTCAGCTCCGACAGCTCGGACTGGTAGGTGTGGGAGGAGGTGAAGCTGGCTGAAAGGCTGTGCCGGCCTCGAGCTCGCTTCTGCCGCTGCCGCCGCTCCCGCAGTGCTTGCTGCCGCTGCGCCACATTGGAGTGTGACCTTTCTTCCCACCACTGACACCAGCCCTCAGACCAAGTTGTGGTCAGACGAGCGCTCAAGGCATCTAGACCTCCTGCTGGCTCAAGAAGCTGCAGCACAGGGGGTTGGGAGGGTGGGGTGTCCCAGCACTGGATGTGACCCCCTTCCTGCATGGCTTGATGCAGCTGCTGACGTGCCTGCTGGTGCAGGGTGCTCGGGCCTGCTGGCATCTCCAGCTCTCTGCGGGTGAAGATGCGCTTCTGGCTGAAGGTGGGGGGCCGGGTGTGCTGGGAGTGTTCCCTGCAACCCTTGCAAAATTCTTTCAGCCAGCGGCGGTAGCGCACAGCTGCAGCTGGGCTGGGCACTGCTGGGGAAGGCTGGGGGCTAGCAGAGGGCTCCTGAGGTGGTTTGGGTTCCTCTGGGGCTGCTGCTGTCCCTGTATCCCCCACCTCCTCCTCATCTTCTTCCTCATTGATAATGACCTCTAGGTTGGACAGGTAGAAGGTTTGCTCTTCCTCCTCTTCTTCAGCACTGCCCAAGCCTAGTGGGCTGCCTGTTGGGGTCTCAAAGAGAGGGGAAGAGCTGGGGTCTACCATGGCCTCATCCATCACAGTAGGAGCAGGAGGCTTCACAGCCTCATGAGTTAGCTTCTGGTAGAAGATGTCCCCAGCGTCAGAGAGCTGGAAAACCAGTAGGGACTCCTGTGGCCCATCCTCCTGCAGTGCAGTGGCCAGCCCTATGGGAACAGGGGAAACATCTGTCACTATACTCCCAGCCCTGAGGCCTGGCCAGCAGTGGAGCTTTCTCTACTCCCACCATGGGTACACTCACATCCAGCTCCTGCCTCCTATGTTATTTTCTATGTTATTCATCTTGTTCAGGGCTTGCTTTTTCCAACCACCATCGCCCACTCCACGGCACACAGTGGGCTACATCTGCCTGTTCCAGTGCACATTCACCCCCCTACACCCAGAAACTGCACCCCAGGGGGCTGTAGGACACTCACCAGCAGCAGGGGCAATGAGGCGCTGCTGGAGCAGGTGGTGGTGGTGCGGGAGCTGTGTGGGCAGGTACTGCAAACAGCCAGCGATGCTGTGCAGCTTCTGAGGAGACCCTGCCAGCTGGCAGGCGGACTGGCTGCCCCCTGTGGAAGGACATGACAAAAATTGCCCAGTGGGCATGGATGCTGGGGCGGAAGCTGGTGTCCCAGCAGTTAGGAGACTAGGACATGTGCAGAGGACACCTGCAGGACCCCTTTAAGCCCTGTCTCTTACCCCGGTATTGCAGCAGTAACAGCTCCTGGGTGCGAGATGCGCCAAGCAGCACCTTATGGCTCCTCCCAGGACCCCCCGGTGTAAGGTGGGAAAAGACAGGGGGGTCCTGCATCATGTGTGCCCATTTCAACACAGGCACCATGGGCAACCGCTCATCCAGCACATACACAGAGAACTGGGACAGGGATGCACAGCTCAGCAAGGCTCATCGCAATATGCTGTGGCAGCCCCTCTCAGTTGAGTGGCCTCCCTGCCCCACAGGCATGGGGAGTTGGGGCTGTGCCAGGGTATATTACCCCCAGCTGTCCTTTCCATGTGTGCTGGGACTTACCTGTGTGGTGACAAGATGCTGGGAGGGGTGGGCCCTGCCCAGGTACATGGGCAGCACCACACGCTCACCTTGCTGGCAGCCAGCTTCCTGACCCACCTTGAACAAG
The DNA here is from genome assembly GCA_011125475.1 of Melanerpes aurifrons. Taxonomy (NCBI): domain Eukaryota; kingdom Metazoa; phylum Chordata; class Aves; order Piciformes; family Picidae; genus Melanerpes; species Melanerpes aurifrons. The sequence goes on from WWNC01000003.1 coordinate 25,770,971, forward strand.
TCAAAGTGGCATCTCTCAGGGGCCTGCAGCGAAAAAGCAGAGTGCTGTCAGCATCCCAGGCTGTGCAATCCTCTCCCTGACCCACTGCTAGTCCTGTGCCCATTCTCCCATGCTCACCCGGGCATCCAGGCACTGCAGGCCAGTGCGGTCGGCACAGCTCAGCACTCGTGGATGGGCAGTGAAGTCGCTCCAGCGCCAAGATGAATGGTCCCGAAAAAACATGGTCTGGGTGTCATGGCGGAGCCTCTGCAGCCTGTGGGAAGAAGGCAATGATGGCAGAGGGCAAAACTGCCCCCATTGTTTGGGACTGTTCCACTTCCCTGAAACCTAGGGGTCTGCATGAGCCCCCTCTAAGCCCTGAGCACTCTGTCTCACCCCATCTCAGTGCTCCAGAGGTAGATGGCTCCACTCTGAGTGCAGACGGCCAGCTCTCCAGGGAGGTGAGGGCTGCATGATAGGAGACATGGCATAACCGTGGGGCAAGAGCATCTACCACAGCAGAGAAAGCTGCAGTTGCAGCACAGCCCCATCCTTGCAAAGCCCCATTCTCCCCCAGTGCCTACCTGACAGTGAGACAGGTGGCAGGTACATCAGTGCGGATGACCTGCAAGGGTGTGGGGGCTGCCCCCATCCTACCTGGCACCCTCCAAACACCACAGTGATAGTCTGAGCGGACACCAACAAAATCTGGAAGAGCACAAGAGATGACACATGAGGTGGCAACATCCTGGAAGCATTCTGCTGCTGCTCCACTCCATGCTCTGCCCAATATGCATTCTTGGTAAGATCCCAGGGCTGTCTTACCTTCCCCATCTACCCTGGCAGCAGCCACTTGCCGGATACGCCCGTTGAGCTCAAACTGCGCTGGGGAGGCCTGGGCACGAGGCAGTTCCTTCAGCACCACATCTTGGAAATCTGTGGTGCTGGCTAAGGGCAGTGCAACATAATCCCCCATTCCCTCCGGAGGGATACCCCATGGGGAAGGATACAGAGATGGTTCATGGACTGCCCTCCGGGGTACACCAGGCAGCCTGTGCATAGGTCCTTGGGGGGCAGCCAGGCCAGTGCCCCTCCAGTGCAGCTGTCATCAAAGAGCAGGTTGGCCCACTGCAGCAACAGCTCCTCATGTACACAGTCTGCCAGCAGCCCCAGTGGCACCTCAAAGAGCCAGTCACGGCAGAGGTGGGAGAACCACCGCAGGCGGGGGACAAGGCGCCGCTGAGGGCAGCCCCTGAAGGGGTACAGATGGTGTCAGGTAGGGGAAAAGAATAGAAGTCTGCCCCAGGCACTCTCCAGAGCAGAGGTAAAGGGAATGCCTACCGCCTAGCCTCCAGACGGTTGATTTCCTCCATCAGGCCAGTCATCCGGATGGTGCTGTTCCGGGACTGCTTCTGTGGGGAGAAGGGGCAGAGGCTGGGGCTGATAGCCATGAGGGGTGGTGGATGGCATTTTCACCTCTAGACGGACACTGACCCTCAGCGTAGAGTTGCCCAGGAAGAAGTTCTGGTGCAGCAGCTGCCCCATGGAGCCAAATGCATCGTCTGGGTGATCCACAAAGAAGTGGCCAAGCTGTGCGGGAACACAAGGGCTGGGATGTGCAGGGATCCTGCACCATCTTCCCCAGAACCTCTTTGAGAGATGGTGTCCCAGGCTGTACCTGCTTTGTGAAGTCCAGGGTGGCTGCGGACCTGCCTGTCCGGAGCTTCTTGCACAGGACACCACGGTACAGGATGTCTTGTGGCTCAAGTGAAGGGATCCAGCAGGCTATAGGGAGAAGACAGGGGCTAGCCAGTACTGCACAAGTATGAGGACACTGCTACAGCATCACTGAGCAACTGCGCACACATCCCCAATCTCTCCTGTGCGTGTACCCTTGGGGACAGCTGCTAAAGTTTCCCGTGGCAGAGGCAGCAAGCATCCTGAGCTGCAATGCAGATTGGCAGGAGGGTGTGAAGTAAAATGGGATGTTACCCCCTACCCCAAGCAGCGTACCATGCTCCCCCGCAGCGCGGCCCTCAGTTATGTTGGGAGGCAGGAGAGGAATGGCAGCGACGTCGGTGGGTTGCCAGCTCTCGCCCATCCCGCCACGGTGGGGCCTAAACACAGCCCCGGCCTGCGGAGAGAGGAGACTGGAGATAAGAGCACACTCGTCACCGCTCCCGCGACACGCTCCCCAGGTCCGTCCCAACCTCTTCGTCCCAAGCACGGCAGGATGCGCCGTGGCCTCACCTGGCGGCGCCCCGGGCCAGCCTCCAGCACCTGCCCGTGCTCGCCCCAGCCGGCAGCCGGAGCGGGGCCCCCCTCCTCCCGGGGCGGGCCGGTGCCGAAGTACGAAGGGAAGAGAGTGTCCGGGAACTCCATGTCCCTGGGGGGCCCTGCACCAGGCCGAAGGGGGGTCTCAGGATGTGGCAGCGGCGGCCAGACGGTTCCCGCGTGCGAATGACGCCGGCAGGCGGGAGTGACGTCACCACAGCGTCGCGCTGCTAGCGCCGCGCACCAATTAGCACCAGAGAACAGAGTGGGACCATAGCGGAGCCGGCGGTAGCGTGGTGTGCGTCCCTGCTCTCTGCTGACCGGAGGCTGTAAACGCACCTTCTCTGACAGCCCGCTGGGAGAGGCGGGAATCGGGGGGGTACCGCGCGGGGAGAGCAGCTGGAACCAGGCTGGAGCCATTGGATCGGGCCACGCTGAGGAGTGCTCTTTCTTCTAAGCCCCCAGGATACAGAGGGGTAAATCCTCAGGGGTCCCGCCGCAGGAACCCCTGGTCCGCCGTGGCCGGCCTGGCCGTGGTGCTGCACGACTGTACCAGTGGGATGTGGGGCCGCAGGGCAGCCCCAAACACCTCGGGGACGCGTGGAGAAAAGACAACTCCTGCAGGGTTGGGGGATGTCGCAATCCCGCCGGCCCACCCTGACCTTGCCGTGTGACTCCACGTTGGCCTGGCCGCTGCAGCCCAGCTGCAGTGCTTCTTCCTTCGCACGGAGCGGCTGTAGGCTTTCTGTGAGAATCCCGCCCGGTCCCGCACCGCCGGGGCTGCCTCTGTCAGGGTACGGGGCTGTCCCACAGAGTACCGGTGCGACCCTGGAGCCTTTGGGGACCGTCTGGGGTGGGGAAACAGTGTCTCCTGTTCCCTTCCCCAGAACCAGGTTGCCCCTGGAAGGACGATGGGCCTCGTGTATTCCTGTGCTAGGGCCCACCAGCCGTGTCCCGGGAGGGGCCCCGCAGCCGTGCCTGGAGGGGGCTGTGCTCTGAAGGGGACAGCCAGCCCGGACGACCAGCGGGGTTGCTCCCCTCAGCAGCTCCTAGGGTGTTCCAGGACAGCAGCACGAAGTGGGAGCAGGGCTGGCACAGGGCAGAGTACCTCTAGGAATGGAGCTATGCCCACGGGTCACCAACTCAACCCCAATGTGGGAAAGAAAAACAGTGATGTGAGATCTCTGGGATGTTGTCAGGCAAGCTTGGGGATGATGTGAGGGGAGTCTGGGGAAGTGTGGTAAGATCATTTCCAGTTGGGATGTTCTCAACCCCACAAAGAATTAGAATAGAATAGAATAGAATAGAATAGAATAGAATAGAATAGAATAGAATAGAATAGAATAGAATAGAATAGAATAGAATTAACCAGGTTGGAAAGGACCTTCAAGATCATCAAGTCCAACCTAATCAACTAAACCCTGGCACCAAGTGCCTTACCCAGTTTCTTCCTAAACACCTCCAGTGATGGTGACTCCACCACCTCCCTGGGCAGCACATTCCAATGGCCAATCACTCTTTCTATAAAGAACTTCTTCCTAACATCCAGCCTAAACCTCCCCTGGTGCAGCTTGAGACTGTGTCCTCTTGTTCTGTGTGCTGGTTGCCTGGGAGAAGAGACCAGCCCCTACCTAGCTACAACCTCCCTTTGGGCAGTTGTACAGAGCAATAAGGTCACCCCTGAGTCTCCTCTTCTCAAGGCTAAGCAACCCCAGCTCCCTCAGCCTCTCCTCATAGGGTTTGTGCTCCAAATCCTTCACCAGCTTTGTTGCCCTTCTCTGGACATGTTCCAGCAACTCCACATCTTTCTGAAACTGAGGGGCCCAGAACTGGACACAGGACTCAAGGTGTGGCCTAACCAGTGCAGTGTACAGGGGCAGAATGACCTCCCTGCTCCTGCTGGCCACACTATTCCTGATACAGGCCAGGATGCCATTGGCCCTCTTGGCCATCTGGGCACACTGCTATCTCAGGTTCAGCCTACTATCAACCAGTACCCCCAAGTCCCTCTCTGCCTGGCTGCTCTCCAGCCACTCTGACCCCAGCCTGTAGCACTGCATGGGGTTGTTGTGGCCAATGTGTAGAACCTGGCACTTGGGTGTGTTAAATCTCATGCCTTGGATCTGCCCATCTGTCCAGCCTGTCATGGTGCGTCTGCAGAGCTCTTCCACCCTCTAACAGATCAACACCTGCCCCCACCTTGGTGTCATCTGCAAATTTACTGATGATGGACTCCATCCCCTCATCCAGATCATCAATAAAGATATTGAACAGGATGGGGCCCAGCACTGATCCCTGGGGCACACCACTAGTGATTGGCTGCCAGCTGGAGGTGGCACCATTCACCACCACTCCCTGGGCTCAGCCCTCCAGCCAGTTCCTAACCCAGCTCAGAGTGCTGCTGTCCAAGCCATGGGCTGACAGCTTGGCCAGCAGTTTGCTATGGAAGACAGTGTTTAAGGCCTTGCTGAAGCCCAGGTAGACTACATCCACAGCCTTCCCCACATCCACCAGGCAGTCACCTGATCATAGAAGGAGATCAGGTTGGTCAGGCAGGACCTGCCCTTCCTAAATCCATGCTGGCTGGGCCTCATCCCTTGGCCATCCTGGAAGTGCTGTGTGATTGCACTCAAGATGACCTGTTCCATAATCTTGCCTGGCACTGAGGTCAGACTGACAGACCTGGAATTCCCTGGCTCATCCAACTGGCCCTTCTTGTGGATGAGCAGCATGTTGGCCAGCTTCCAGTCCTCTGGGAGCTCTCCAGTGAGCCAGGACTGGTGAAAAATGATGGAGAGTGGCTTGGCCAGCTCATCTGCCAGCTCTCTCAGCACCCTAGGATGGATCCCATCTGGTCCCATGGACTTGTGGGGATCCATGTGGCTGAGCAGGTCTCTAACTACTTCTTTCTGGATCACAGGGGAACTATTCTGCTCCCTGACTCCATCTGCCAGCTCAGGAGGCCAGTTGACCTGCAGACAACCTATCCTGCTATTAAAATTTGAGGCAAAGAAGGTATTAAGTACCCCTGCCTTTTCCTCATCTTTTGTTACTATGTTCCCCTCCATGTCCACCAAGGAGTGGAGGTTGTCCTTGCTGCTCCTCTTGCTATTAATATATTTGTAGAAGGACAGATGATGCCCAGACTCTCCTTTCTGGATACCGCCTTTAAAAGAAAAATATTATAATTTATTATAGTAAGACTGTAATCACTGTCAGAAAACCACTCGAACCTCATTACACATTCGTACCTCATTACCTATTGGTAACCCTCCCCGGCCCTCATAAGTACTGCTACTGCCTCCCATCCTCTCTCCCTAGGATAACCTGTTTGCCCCAAGCATTGTAACACCCTTGTCCCTCTACATACCATCCCCATGGCATCTGTTTCCCAGTCTCATGTCCCCTTTCACCTGTGTTTCCCCTCTAGCCTGTTCCCGTCATCACTTGCATCCCAGTTCCGTGTTCCTTGCACCCCATTCCTATGTCTCTGACCTCAGCTTGTGTCCCTGTCCCCCTATCCTTTATCCTTGTCCACAGATACAGCCCTAGGTCCCTGCCTGCAGCCTATATTCCTGTTCCCAGCCCCAGTGCATGTCACTCCAACTCCAGCCCCATACTTCTGATCTCAGACTGCAGCCCTGACCCCATCCTGGTGTCCCTGTCCTAGCCCTGTGTCCCCATTACGAGGTTGGAACTATGTCACCAGCCCCATGCCACTGTTGCCAGCCTGTGTCCCTGTCCCAAGGCTCCAGACTCCTGTCTGCAGCTCCAGACTCCTGTCCTGAGCCCCTGTCCCTGATCTTTAGTCCCGTATCCATGTCTGCTGTCATTGTTCCCGTTCCCAGTCTCATGTCCCTGTCCCCGGCCTCATATCTCCTTAGCTCCGTGTCCCCGACCCTAGCACCGCGTTCCTGTCCCCATCCTGTGCTCAGTCCTAGGCCCCTCCCCACTTCTTCACCTATGTGCCTGTCACCCGGTGCTCGCAGGAGCTGCAGGGCCGTCCCGGCGGGACCGGGTCGCTCGGGGAGGCGGGGCGCTGCCATCGGCGAGCGTGGAGGCCAATGGTCGCGCGGGGGCGGCCCCGGGGGAGGGGGGCGGGGCGGGTGACGTCATGATCACCGGTGCGCGACGGGGCTGCTGGGGTCGTGCGCCCCACGGCAGCCGTCGCGGCGGCATGGGCCGGCGAGGAGGTGGGGGTGGCGGGCAGCGGCGGCGGCTTGTCCCCCCCCTCCGCCTCCTGCTCCTGCCGCTCATCTTCCTGCCGCTGCCCACCGGTGAGTGCCGCAGGGCAGGAGAGTGGGGCGGGTGTGGGGCGCAGACGAGATGGGCGCACAGAACTGAGTTTGGGAGGGGGTGCGTGCGGCGAGGGGCACGGGAAGGCACATTAAGGAGGGCATAGGCAACGGGAATGAGGTAACGGGGCGTGAGGAGCGTGTGCCGTGGGGTGGGTGTGTGCAGTGGGTAGGAAGCCTGCGTGCTGTGGGGGCATGGCGGGCTGTGCAGTGAGGCACAGGTGAGGCAGGAGAATGAGCTTGTGAGGGGTGTGAATTGCAAAAGCAATGAGATGTGGGGTGTGCACGCAACGGGGTGGGAGGTGGGAATGGAGAACAGTGGAGTGTACAGTGGGGCACAGCGTTTGCTTGCTGTGGGATGCAGAATGCACATGGCAGGTCTGTGCAACAAGGAATGGGGTGTGAATCCAGTGGGGTTTGAGGCAGGTATGCAACAGGGCATGAAGGCGTGCCAGTTGAAGGCAGGGTGTGTGTGCCATGGGGCAGAAGGTGCGTGGGCAATACAGCACGAGGTGGGTGCGATGGGACAGAGATGCGTTTGCAGAGGGTATCAGTGATGAAGCACAAGGATGTGTGCCCAGTGGGGGATGGTGACAGGCACGCTGTGGGGTATGGGGTGCCCATGAAGCAGGGCATGAAGATAAATGTGCAGTGGGGCGCTGTGGTGTGTGCCAGGAGGGGCATTGGGGATGGGCAGCTTGCAAAGAGGGGGATGTGAGCGTAGTGAAGCATCGGGGTGTACAGACGGGACCGTGTGAGCCGATGAGCGTGCTGTGGGGCACGTGGAGCTGGCTTGGGGGTCTGGATACGGAAGGGTACCCAGGGGCTTGGAGGGAACATTGTCTGTGCAGGGGCACATCTAGCAGGTGGCTACCGGTGCCGCGGGGCGGGGGCCGTGATGGGGCAGCGGTGGGGCGGCGGCGGGAGCTGTCCGTGGTGCTGACCTCAGCCACCGGGAACTGTTGGCGGTGCTGATCGGCGATCTCAACCTGGGGGACTGTTCCCCTCTGGTGAGGTTTCCCACGACTTCGGCCTCTGGCCTGAGGCAGAGAAACACTTGCTCTCCTCCTTCACCTCACCCTCCATGGAGAGGAAAACTTGCTCTGTTCTCCAGCAACCCTTCCATGCTCTGGCCATTCCACCATGTCACTTCAGACTGACCATATGCTCTGGGCGAGTGGGAGTGGAAGGAACTGCGCTGGGACCAGGAAGCTCTGAATCCTACCCCCCGTGCCACCTCCTAGAGTTGTATTCCACAACTTGTCTTCCCTAGAATATCCTGCCAGGTCACTGTCCCCACGTGGAGAGGGGAGCTGAGGAATGGCCTGGTGGTTCAGGGTGGGAACACTAGCACTGGACTTGATATCAGTTTCTTGCATTGAGGCACATCATTCATACCTGACTTGTTTTGTCTTGAAATGAAGGGGAGGGGGAGCTGCCTTTGTTCCAGACAAGGGAGCAGCATGGCAGCATACAGCCGACTGGGGCTGCACACATGCAGCAAAAACACACGTGCACACAAGCATGTGGCTGCACTCTCAGCTAGGCTCGTGCTGTGCAAATCAGCCCTTCTTCTCAACTATCTTACTCCCCACTGCACAAGGGCTCTTGGGCATAGACATGCTCCCAACCCATTCTCTGATGGCATCCAACTTGTCAGCATCTTATGTGGAGGTGCATTTAATCCTTAGTGCATCTTTGGGGAATAATGGATGGGTCTCCCCAGCTGGCACTGGGGAATTGTGACAGTGGTAGTGTGGCGTTACAGTTGTTGTCTGAAGACAAGGTCTCCATTGTCTCCACTGTGTCAGGGAAGTGTCTGTCTCTCTGCTACTGGGGCTATTGGAAATCCCTGGATATCAGACTATCAGATATTTGGGCAGGGGGAATTTGCCCCAGTACATGCTATGGACTTGCAGAAAGTGTCTTGCACACACAGGGCTGTGCACAGCCATGCACACCTATGCATGTGGCTATGAACACATCCCAACGTGCATGCAGACAGCACTCATGTGTGCATACATGCACATATATGTGCAACATTCCTCCTCTGTAAACCCTGGGAGAGCTGGGAAGCTGTGCAGTAAGTGCACTGCTTGTTCTCCCTTCTCATGGCTCATGGTTGGGACTCTTCAGTTTAGAGTGCACTTTCGCTGAGCCTCCTCAGCAGGCAGAGAAGGTGGGAATCTATGTGCCTGTAGGAGCTTCAACAGAGCTGAAGCAATGAGGAATGACAGTTCCTTGTTGAAGAGGACAATGAGTTGAAAGAGGTGGGCTGAACAGTGCCTGAGCATCTAGGGCTGAGGGTTCCTCAGGCTTCAGATGATGAGTGCCCACAGCTAAAATAACTGGGCTCAAGGAAATACTGAAACAGGTACAATGCAAACTGTGTCAGGACTGGGAGATGCATCTGGGACTCACTGAAATGGTGTCGTCCCTGCTCCTTCTGCGTCCAGACTCTCAGTACTCCATCACGCTGAAAACCCTTTGAATCTTCTCTGCAGATGGGCTCTTTGTGACTGACTACTTCACCCGCACACCTCGCAAACTCAGCCCCTTCCGCTCCTTTGCCAGCATCGAGCTCTTCCACTTCCACATCCCTGAGGACACAGTCATCGCTGTCTGGAACCTCATCACCTTCAAGGAACAGGGTGGCACCTTTGGTGACCAGTGCCCAGACCGTAGCATCACTGTGTGAGTAAATAGCATGCCCCTGTTTCCTTCCTGCCTGTTTCTGCCTGCCCCCACACCCCCTTTCCTGGACTTGCCCTGGAGCCTGCTAGCTGTTGTTTACTTCTTGGTTGCATGCACACATGTGCATGGAATCATAGAACACCAGATTGGAAAGGACCTCAAGGATCATCTGATCCAACTTTCTTTGGCAAAATCAGAGTTGAGGCAGGATGGCCCAGCATCCTGTCCAGATGAATCTTCAGTGTCCAATACTGGGGACTCCATCACTTCCCTGGGGACTCCATCACTTCCCTGGGGACATTATGCCAATGGCTGATTGCTCCCACTGTGAAAAATTCTCTTGTTTCCAGAGAGAATCTTCCCATGAGAATCTACCCATTAGCTCATCTCTTTTCCATGTGACTCCTTTGAAAGAGAGAATCTCCATATGCTTTGTAGCCACCCTTTAAATAGTGGAACATGGTGATAAGGTCTCCCTTAAACCTTCTTTTCTCAAGTCTGAGCAAACTCAGTTGTCTCAGCCTTATTTCATGTGGCAGGCTTCTCGCACACATGTATGTGTATGTGTGCCCAGGTACACACATGTGCGCACACACACACATGCACACTCCCTGCGATTCATATTCCCAGGAGCATTGCAGGCTCCACTCTTCTGTGCATCTCATACATGAATAGTTCTGCTAAAACACTGGTGATGGCCCATGGAAACTCACACTCTCCAGCAAGGTCCCAGCTTATAGATGTCTTCCTGTGACATCTCTGAGCTTCCTAATAGAATGAAAAACATACCTGTAAGCATAGGGCTTGCCCGCCCTGCCATGATTCCCAGCCTGTGCCCTGCTAACTGCTCTCTCTCCTGCAGGTATTTTCGCTCAGGGGCTCCCTCTGTTATTAACCCTCTACACACGCACTTCCCTAGGGACACGGCTGTCCCTGGCTCCTTTGCACTGACTCTCACCTGGACCCTGCCCAACCGCACCACAGGAGTGTTCAATGTCACCAGCCCATTACCTGGGGACTGGTTCCTGGCTGCCCACCTGCCCAAAGATGAGGGCAAGATTTCTGTCAAGGTGAAGGGCTTGAGGGACCATAGGGTGGCAGGGCTCACCCTGGGGTCTGACTGTTCTGGCCTGGCTGTACCTGTGGCAGGTGCCCCAGGTGGGAACAGTGCCATGTGCCTCCTGCCCCATGCTGACTATCCTGCTGGTGCAGGGGCTCTACGAGGAGTGCCAGTATCTCTTCCAGCCACAGCTCATCGTGCAGCGCCTGGTGAATATTGCTGTAATCTACCCTGGTCATGTCACTGAGCAAAACATGGCCCCCCACAACCGCTCCTGCCTCTACAAGTAAGTGTGGTAGGGTCTTATAAGGAAGGGGCATCCCAAAGGTGGGGAGCTGAGGGTGCCCCATCCCTTGGGCTTGCCTCCCCCTCCCTGTTGGTCAATGCTGAACCTGACACCACTGTTCCACAGGGTGTTTGTGCCCAGCTACACATCACAGGTGCTGGTGGAGGTGCTGCGGTGCCATGGGTCCGAGGGCTGCCCACTCTGGCTGCGTGTACGGGCCAAGGCTCCACCCCTGCACAACTCCACAGCACTGGACTGCCGGGAGCACACTCCCTGTCAGCTGGTGTTGGATCTGCCCTTCTGGCAGCACTGGTACTACGTGCTGGTAGAGAAACACCCTGGGGTGCTGAGCACTGTCTCCTTCCAGGTCACTGTGCAGCTCACAGGTAAGGGTGCGTGGGGAGGTATGGATGGGGGGAATGGTCTTGACTCTGTTTGGGTGACTGATGTAGGGGTGTAAAGGACATCCACAGGGTCTGTCCCCAGCTGGGCACAGGGTTATACCCAGCTGCACGGGGATGGGTGCAGATGGAGGTAAGTGGTGGACTAGAAGGGTAGGTGGGAACTAAGAGAGGAAGAGCTTTGTGGTGCCCATGCTGACATTTCTGCCCCTCAGATTGCTCTCAACCCAGCCTGGCCCGATCACCCTTCCTGCCTTCCAGCGCCTCCATGAACATGCCCCACTCCTTTGGTTCTGCAGGCGGGCTGGCATTAGGAGACAGCCTGCCCACCAGCCCTAACAGCACGAAGCACCTGGTCTCCGTCACCTCCCCCGGTGGTGAGCGGTGCTGGCCGATCCGGCCCACGCTGCGCAATGAGCTGGACACCTTCTCCGTCCACTTCTACATCTTCTTTGGGCCCAATGTGTCGGTACCGCCGGACCGCCCTGCTGTCTTCGTCATCAACCTCCTACCAGTGCTGGACAGTGGTGGGGTGCTCAACTTGGAGCTGCGGCTCAATGTGGTGAGGTGGCCACACTGTGCCCCAGATGGGGCTGGGCATCCTGAGGTGGACGAGCAGGGAGATGAGTCATGCCAAGTCTGCAGCAGGACAAGGAACAGGATTTGGGGTGCTCCTTGGGTCATTTGCCATGGTTTGGGAGCTCTTGGGTGATGGAGCACAGATTAGGGTGCTCCAAGGGCAAGAAAAAAGCCTGGATTTGAGGTGGTTTGGGGTGATGGGCAGTGGGTTAGGGCACTAGAAGGTGGTGTACTGTGATCTGTGTGCTGTCAAAGCAGGAGACATCCCTGGCACTGGTTTTGAGCCATCTCCTCTTCTGCTGTCAGAGCTCCCTGTGTGGTGAGAATGTGACAGTCTTTGGATGTCTGAACCATGAAGTCCCATTGACCTCTGGTGACAATGCATCAGTCACCTGCGAGACAGGTAGGCTGGGTTGTGCATGTCCACCCTGCTGTGGCTGTGAGGGGGGTCACACCCTTTGATGTGTATGGCAAGCTGGGTGTGAGATGGTAGAGATTGTGGGGCATCTGGCCCTGAAGCCTGGCACAGGGTGCTCTGTCCCTGTCCCAGGCTTCCCCCTTGACCTGCTCACCTGGAGCTCTCCTGGCCCACAGAGCACCTGGCAGGCTTCCTGCTCTCTGTTAACACCACGGCCAGCCTCAGCCGCCTGCGGATCCCCTACCCCCAGACAGGCAGCTGGTACCTGAGCCTGCGCTCACTCTGTGCCACACAGCATGGGTAAGAACCCTGAGCAGGTCCCCTTTCTGCAGGCCCGGAGGGGATGTCGCCAGCATGGCCTACATCTATGTGCACTGTGGGTCTGTCACCTGCACTTCATGTCACCACACACGTGTGCATGTGGCCTTGCAAGCTCTGTCATCATGTGAGTGCCTGCATGTGTGGACTCTGTCTTGTGCCTCTCTGACTATCTGTGGGTCCCTGTTGCCCTCCCCTCTGTCTCATGGTTAGGAAATGCCTGTCAGCTTGTGAAAACTGTGCGTCTGTTGGTGCCTTCCCATCTCTGATGAAATGCCCATCTGTACCAGTGCTGTGTACACTGCTGAACATGAGCCACAAGTGTGTCCAGGTGGCCAAGAAGGCCAATGGCATCCTGGCCTGTATCAGGAATAGTGTGGCCATCAGGAGCAGGGAGGGCATTCTGCCCTGCACTCAGCAATGCTTAGGCCACACCTTGAGTATGGTGTCCAGTTCTGGGCCCCTCAGTTTTGGAAAGATGTGGAGTTGCTGGAATGTTTCCAGAGAAGGGCAACAAAGTTGGAGAGGGGTTTGGAACACAAGCCCTGTGAGGAGAGGCTGAGGGAGCTGGGGTTGCTTAGCATGGAGAAGAGGAGGCTCAGGGGAGACCTTATTGCTCTCTACAAGCACATAAAGGGAGATTGAAGGCAGGTGGGGGGTTGGTCTCTTCTCCCAGGCAACCAGCACCAGAACAAGAAGACACAGTCTCAAGCTGCACCAGGGGAGGTTTAGGCTGGATGTTAGGAAGAAGTTCTTCATAGAAAGAGTGATTGCCCATTGGAATGTGCTGCCCAGGGAGGTGGTGGAGTCACCATCACTGGAGGTGTTTAGGAAGAGACTGGATGAGGCACTTGGTGCCATCATTTAGTTGATTAGATGGTGTTGGATGATAGGTTGGACTCGATGATCTTGAAGGTCTTTTCCAACCTGGTTAGTTCTGTATTCTCTGTATTCTCAGTGTCCAACAGGGGACTGGGCTCCCACTGTGAGGACAGGGCTTAGTTGTGGTGAGGGGGTCAGCTCTTGTTAGGCTGATGTGTCCCTGCTCTCCTTAGCATCTTCAGGGATTGGTCCTTTGTCTGTGGCGCTGCTTCTGGCCTGTGTGTCTGCCTGAGAGGCCTGGGGAATAACTGGGTTTGTGTGCATGTGCCTGCAAGATCTTATGGGGCCGTGCCGAGCAGGTGGCGCTGTGTGCGCGTTCGCTGCTTGCATGCACGCAGCCCTGGGGGCTCGGTGCCTGCGCGGGGTTGGCGTGATTCAGTTTGTGCAAGCAGACAGGGCTGTCTGTGTTCTGCATGTGTGTGTGCGCAGATTTTTCTGTCTGAGCATGCACAGCAACAACAGACACACAAGCAGACGTGCACTGTACCTGTGTGCACAGTGCCATACGCTTGTTTGCACATGTTGGTGTGCCTGCGTGTGCACAGGCAGCAGTTGGTGAGTGCGGTCAGGTCATGGGCCTCTCTGTGCTCCTTCGTGCTGGAGCTGCTGAGGTCCTGATGTGCCCAGCCTTCTGTGCATGCGTGGTGTGGGGCAACTGTGCCTGCTCTGACTCCTCTGCTGGGTTTCTAGTTCATACTGTTGCCAGCCGTAGTCAGTCATGTTTGCACAGCAAAACCCAAATGACAAAGGACCCAGACGAGTGTGTTGTTAAAGGCAAAAGAGGTCCAAGTGTGGCCGTGTTCCTTCTGCCTGCCCAGCATGGCACAGACAATTGTAGCACACAAGATCCTTGGGGACCAGCTCTCAGCTGCCATACAAAGCACCAAAGCCATTCATTTCCATACTTGCCCAGGCCCTGGGTCTCCTCTCACCTGTCGAGTCTGAGCACGATAAGTGACTCTCGTGGAGGCAGGAGATGCTTGAGGGGTGCAGGGTGTAGGCTAACCCTCTTTTCCTGCATGGCAGGTTCGGGCCCTGCGCCAACGTGACAGCCGAGGTGTACCTGCGTGCCTACCTCTCTCCCTGTATCAATGACTGTGGCATGTATGGCCAGTGCAAGCTGCTGCGCACCAACAACTACCTGTATGCCGCCTGCGAATGCAAAGCTGGTGAGAGCTATCCCAGGCACCAGTGGTGTCCACTGCACCCCGGGGGTCTGCCTAGAATCCTCCCATCCTCTCTGGGGCTTGTGAACCCCATTAGTCCCCTTGCATCAGCTCGCCACAGGGCACTGAAAAGGGGCTTCCCTGCTACCCCCATATCCCCTGCAAGTGCTGCAGGAGTGATGGACGCTCTTCTTGGCCACAGGCTGGAACGGCTGGGGTTGCACAGACAATGCCGAGGCTTTCTCCTATGGCTTCCAGCTACTCTCCACACTGCTGTTGTGCCTCAGCAATGTCATGTTCGTGCCTCCTGTGGCCATTGCCATCCGCAGCCACTATCTCCTGGAAGCTGCTGTCTACATCTTCACCATGTTCTTCTCCACTGTGAGCAGGGAGTTGGGGTGCCTGGGCAAGCAGTCAAGGGGCCAGGGCTGTGTGGGGCAGATCTCACACCCTTTCCTCCCTATCCTAGTTTTACCATGCTTGTGATCAGCCAGGCATTGTGGTGTTCTGCATCATGGAGTACGATGTGCTGCAGTTCTGTGACTTCCTGGGGTCCCTCATGTCTGTTTGGGTCACTGTCATTGCCATGGCCCGGCTCCAGCCTGTGGTCAAGCAGGCAAGTGCGGGGAGGGGGCGTGAGGAGTGGGCACAGAGGAGCCCTATCCTGATGGGTGCCCCACTGCCCCACAGGTACTGTACCTGCTGGGGGCCATGCTCCTTTCTATGGCTCTGCAGATGGACCGCCATGGGCTCTGGAACCTACTGGGGCCCAGCCTCTTTGCCTTAGGGATCATGGCCATTGCCTGGGTAAGGAGATGTCCCTGTCCTGCTGTACCCCATCCTTCTATGTCCCTGTCCTGGCTGTGCTCAGCACCCTGCCCAATCATCTAGCCCTACCCTCCTGCCAGCATGTCTCTTCTGCTGTCTTCACCTTTCCCCATGAATCCCTCTCCTGAGCTCCTGGGGTATGGGCACTGTGACACAGGGGCTGTGCCCGTCCCTGCCAGGAATGCCTCTCCCAGCCACCTGCTTTCCCCCCTGCAGACAGCTCGCACCATCCGTCGCCGTCACTGCTATCCCCCAACATGGAAGCGCTGGGCTTTCTACCTGTGCCCAGGAGCAATGATTGCGGCCGCTGCTGTGTTGCTCTACGCCTTTGTGGAGACAGAGGAGAACTACTTCTACATCCACAGCATCTGGCACCTGCTCATTGCTGGCAGTGTGGGTTTCTTGCTGCCACCTCGTGCCAAGCCCAGCGGGCGCCTGGGGCCATTGCCCCAGCACAAGGGCTGTGGATACCAGCTCTGTGTTAATGAACAAGAGGAGCTGGGGCTTGTGGACCCAGCCGTGGCCTCCATCAACAGCATTTGTACCAGCTGATGCCAACAGCAGCCTGGACTTCTCTGGCATGGACAGCCACCTCCTGGAGGCAGCATCTGCTCTTTTTGCCAGTCACCCGTCTCTGAGAGCATGAGGACTCTCTTGATGGGCACACAACTGCCCACGCTGCCCTGTTCTTGCAATTACAACCTGATTGAACTTGTCTTCTGGAGTCACTGTGGCTCAGTCCACTGCAGAACTGATAGAGCTCAAGTATGGAGGGTGTGCCAAGTACGGAGTCTCTGTGCCAGGGAATCACCATCACTGGAGGTGTTTAGGAAGAGACTGGATGGGGTGCTTGGTGCCATGGTTTAGTTGATTAGACAATACTGGATGATAGGTTGGACTCGATGATCTCAAAGGTCTCTTCCAACCTGGTTAATTCTATTCTATTCTATTCTATTCTATTCTATTCTATTCTATTCTATTCTATTCTATTCTATTCTATTCTATTCTATTCTATTTGCCGGGGCCATGCTCCTCCTTTTGCAGGACCATGGAAGTGTCCAGAGGACATGGCAAGATGCAGAGGTGAAGGGCAAGAGTATCTGGCTCCCATTCAGGGATTTGTAGCAAGAACTGCTACTTTGTGGTGGGCTGCTCAGGGGCTGGCATGGCTCCAGCATGGAGCAGGGTGGCTGGGTAGGAGGTGAGGGGCCAAGAGCTGCAGTCCTTTAGCTTACAGCAGGGCAGGCTGCAGAGCTGGGACAATTTTGCTGTAGCACTATGCTGTCACTGGATGGCTGTAATGCCTCACTCAGAGGCACCTGTGCTGTGCCAGGGCAGCCAGGTTGCCCTCGCAAGCCAGTAGGACTGCTTGGAGCCCATAGCCCCGGGGTAGCTGCCACTGGGGAGCAGTGTTGGTGCTGCCTGTCAAGGAGATGCATGGGTCTGAGAGAGCACTGTCTGCAAAGGACACATTCCCACAGCCCGTTGATATCACTCCAATGTCCAGAGCAGCTTCCCTTTGTGCCTCCCTTTGTGCAGCAGTGATCTTGTGTCCTTTCTATTGCCACCCTCCATGAGCAGCTGCCCTATGTCTGCATAGCACTGAGCATCAGTGACAGGGGGCATTGCATGGACTGTATCCCCATATCTGTCTAGGACAACCCTGTCTAAGCACATTCCTTGTCAGACCCTTGGGCTTAGCACCCACTGGAGCCAGTGGTGATTGTTATGTGGTGGCAAACACCCAGGCTGTGTGTATGGCTCAAGGACAGCACGTTTCCACCATTCTACTGCAGCTCAGAGTGGGCAAGGTGAATGAGAGTGAAGGGAAACCCTGCTGTCCCTTCTTACCGCTCTGGGGACTGCTCCAGCCCCCTGAGCGCTTCCTGACCCCACAGAGTTCTTCAGGGGTGAGTCCTCAAGCAACGCTCTGCATCCCAGAGGTCACATCCTGGCTCAGCAGAGTCCACCCACCAGCAGCCCTCCTCCCCGTACTGTGAGTACAGAGCCCTGCACAGGGAGATTTACTGGATGCCTAACATGATTAGCAGCTGTGGGTGGGCAGGCAGCTATGTAATAGGATTGCAATCTAATTAAACTTGCTGCTTGAGAGCTGTGTTGTAGCTAGCCAGAGCAGGGTGGGCTCAAGGGGCTGCAGGGGTAGCTGCAGGGGGCAGCAGGAATTGGGTGGGCAGAGCAGAAGGAGGGGTGAACTGGTGAGGGCCGTGGTGGTGGTAGGCTCAGGGCTTTGTGATCTGTGTCTTCAGGTTTTGTGGGGGATGATGCTCAAGGAGCTACCCTGGTGTGGAGATATTCAGGCAGCCCTGGGGGGCAGGAAAAGAGCCTTGCAAGGGAGCTGGGCTGCTTTTCTTCCTCCAGAAGCTCATCCTCCATCCCTTTCTCTGCCATGCAAAATACCATGTCTGGTCCAGCCAGGTGTCTGATTAAGGCTTGATTTTTTAATTAAAAATGTTACTCAATTTACCAAGGCAAATTGCATCCCTGCAGCAGCAGCAGGCCCTGCAGAACAAGGAGCTCAGCTTTCAGAACATGATGGAGCGTGGTGCACACTGACCATGAAGCTTGTGCCACTCTGGTGTGCACACCAGCCCAGTGGGTGGTACTGCTCAAATACACCCCAGTATCACAGTATAACTAAAGTTGGAAATGATCATCGAGTCCAACCTATCAACACAGACCCCATGACTAGACCATGGCACCAAGTGCCACGTCCAATCCCCTCTTGAACACCTCCAGGGACGGTGACTCCACCACCCCCCCGGGCAGCACATTCCAATGACAAATGACTCTCTTGGTGAAGAACTTCCTCCTCACCTCGAGTCTAAACCTCCCCTGGCGCAGCTTGAGACTGTGTCTTCTTGTTCTGTGTGCTGGTTGCCTGGGAGAAGAGACCAACCCCTTGCCGGCCACAACCACCTTTCAGGTAGTTGTAGAGGGCAATGAGGTCACCCCTGAGCCTCCTCTTCTCCAGGCTAAGCAATCCCAGCTCCCTCAGCCTCTCCTCATAGGGCTTGTGCTCGAGGCCTCTCCCCAGCCTTGTTGCCCTTCTCTGGACATGTTCAAGTGTTTTGATGTCCTTCTTAAACTGAGGGGCCCAGAACTGGACACAGGACTCAAGGTGTGGCCTAACCAATGCAGAGTCCAGGGGCACAATGACTTCCCTGCTCCTGCTGGCCACACTATTCCTAATGCAGGCCAGGATGCCATTGGCCTTCTTGGCCACCTGGGCACACTGCTGGCTCATGTTTAGGCAGCTGTCAATCAGCACCCCCAGGTCCCTCTCTGTTTGGGAGCTCTCCAGCCACTCTGACCCCAGCCTGTAGCTCTGCATGGGATTGCCGTAGCCAAAGTGCAGCACCCGGCACTTGGACTTGTTAAATGCCATCCCATTGGATTCTGCCCACGGAGATGTCTGTGCTCCATGAAACATTCTTACTTCTCTCATCCCCCAGCTCACTGCTGTAGGGCTAAATTCCTGTAGACCCTAAAATATCAAATCCTAGTGAGCCTGTGGCGGGATGTGCATTCCCCATGGCAGATAGCTTGGGGTGGCACATGTGGGACTGGATTCCTGAGTGGTTCTGACAGAGGTGTACAGGGTTTTATCTGGTAAAGCTCCCCAGGGAAGCCCAGAGGAGCCACAGAGTGGCTCTGCTGTACTCTGCTTCTCCAGTCCGTTGGGATGGCTCAGCGCTCACTCTCGTTTTAATTAAAACTATGACTGCATTTTTCATCTCAAGGACAGGCCAGGCAGCTGATAGTGCTGCTGGGGAGGGAGCTCAGCCAAACTGGAGGCGATCCAAGCATTCTCTGATAGCCCAGCTAATCC